>OY829913.1:37538026-38929911 GCA_963691935.1 Nephrotoma guestfalica
GAACAGCAATACTCAAGTTCTCATCAATTTGCTGGCGATCGCGACGTAGTAGTACTGCCTCTAAAGGATAATGTTGTGCAGTTAGGCAGTAGTTTAACTTAAATTCCAGGGATGTACAACTCAAGCGACAATACATTCCCTTTATGCGAGTATACGAGGCAGCTGGTCACATGACCCGCATTCCAAACCACGAAGTATTATGTACAAAAGTCAAAATGTATTATTTACCGTACCATGCTGATTTTAAAGTAGGCTGGATTCAAAAAACTTAGCTCAATATTAAGCAGATTCCGAACATAAAATCGCATTGGCCACTAATATTAAGAAAATGTATATCGGTAGACTAATACGTTCATCAAAAACCACAATTATCAGAGACTTGTTTGGCGTGAACGTCCAGCTAATGAGAAGCAGCATTTTAAACTGAGAACGGCCACATACCGGTTGACGTGTTCACCATACCTCGCCATCAGGTTATCCCCAAAAATAGTCCATAGCATCAGAAACGATTTCCACGTAGATGACTTGTTATCAATTTGTAATACATTCATAACTGCAATTACCAGTGATTAAAGCTTTGACGTTTGGATCGAGAGGTACCGGGTTCGAAACCCGAAAGGGGCAGGATGCAAAGGGAAATTTTCAACAACAGATTATGATCTGTGATGAAATGGAACACATGTATGACCCCCAGGTCTAGGGTTTTAGGTTTAAGGTTAAGGGTTTAAGGTTTCTGGTTTAAGGTTTAAGGTTTAAGGTTCCAGGCTTAAAGTTTTAAGCTTTATGTTTTAAGATTTCAGGTTTATGGTGTAGGACTTCAGGTCTAAACTTTAAGGTTTATGATTTAAGGTTTAAGGTTTAATATTTAAAGTTTAAAGTTTAAGGCTTAATGTTTAAGGTTTAGGGTTTCAGATTTAACGTTTAAGGTTTTGGGTTCTATGTTTAAAATTTAATGTTTAAGGTTAAGGATGTAAGATTTCAAATATAAACTTTAAGGTTTAGGGTTTAAGATTTTAAGTTTAAAGCTTAAAAGTTTAAGGTTCAATGTATCCGGTTTAAGTTTAAGGTTTAATATTTTAGGGTTGAGGTTTAAGGTTTAGGGTTTAAGGTTAAGGGATTAAGGCTTAAAGTTAAGGTTTAAGGTTTATATTTTGAGGTTTAAGGTTTCAGGTTTAAGCTTTTATGTTTAAAGTTTAAGGTATAATGTTTAAAGTTTAATGTTTCCTATTTAAGTTTAAGGTTTAAGGTCTAGGGTTTAAGGTTTAGGGTTTAAGATTTACTGTTTAGGCTTTAAGGTTAAGAGATTAAGGCTTAAAGTTAAGGTTTAAGGTTTATGTTTTGAGGTTTAAGGTTAAGTATTTAAGGTTTAGAATTTTGGGTTTACGGTTCAATGTTCCAGGCTTAAAGTTTTAAGGTTTATGATTTAAGGGTACAGGTTATGGTTTTATGTTAAAGGTTTAAGGTTTAAGGTTAATGGTGTAGGACTTCAGGTCTTAACTTTAAGGTTTATGGTTTAAGGTTTAAGGTTTCAGGTTTAAGCTTTTATATTTAAAGTTTAAGGCATAATGTTTAAGGTTTAATGTTTCCTATTTAAGTTTAAGGTTTAAAGTCTAGGGTTTAAGGTTTAGGGTTTAAGACTTACTGTTTATAAACTAGGGTTTAAGGTTTAGGGTTCAAGGTTCAAGGCTTTGGATTTATGGTTTAGGGTTTAAGGATCAAGGTATCAGGCTTAAAGTTTTAAGATTTAAGGTTTAAGGTTAAGGGTGTAGGACTTCAAATATAAACTTTATGGTTTAGGATTTAATGTTTTAGGTTTAAAGTTTAAGGTTTAAGGGTTTAAGGTTAAGAGCTTGAGGTTAAAAGTTTAGGTTTGTTTTGTTATGTTTTGAGTTCTAAGTTTAAGGGTTTAAGGTGTAAAGTTTCAGGTTTAAGGTTTAGGGTTTAAGGTTAAGGGTTTAAGGTTTTTGGTTTAAGCTTCTAGGTTAAAGTTTTGGATTTATAGTTTAGTGTTCAAAGTTCAATGTTTCAGGCTTAAAGTTTTAAGGTTTATGATCTTAGGTTTCAGGTTGTATGTTTACAATTTGAGGTTTAAGGTTAACAGTGTAGGATAGGCATAATCTTTAAGGTTTAGTGTTTATGGTTTAATGTTTAAGGCTAATTGTTTAAGGTTTAATGTTTCCGGTTTAAGTTTAAAGTTTACGATTTAAGGTTTAAGGCTTAATATTTAATGTTCAAGGCTCTAGGGTTAAAGTTTTAACTTTTATGATTTAAGGTTTATGGTTTTTAAGATTTAAGGTTAAGGGTGCAGGATTTGAGGTCAAATCTTTAAGGTCTTTAAGGTTTATGCTTTGAAGTTAAGGTTTAATATTCCAGGTATAAAGTCTAAGGTTTAAGGTTTTGGGTTTAAGGTTTGGGGTATTTTGTTGGGGTATTTTGCTGTAGGTATTTTGAGTGCCCAATAGCTCTACTATAAGCTGTTTCAGGCTTATCCATTCATTCTGGGACACCCTATATGTATAATCCAAGATATTTTCCAATTTTTTATTTGCAATGCCATATATTTTTTCATTAATAAACTCTAGCGACACATATTGCATGCATTACTGGCAAATGGGTAACTGATTATGTCACTTTTTTGGTGTTAAATATAAGAATTTCGAAAAAATAGTCAAACTAAACTAAGCAGGTAAAAAGTTTATATTGAAAATGCCAAAGTGTCAGCTGCCGCCTGCAAAACACAGAAATACTGGCGGAAGCTACTATTTTGGTCCAACTTTGAAACTGGCCCTTAAGATGAATTTAACAAAATCCAAATTAACACAAGTCGATACAACAGAAGGTGTGGCCGCGCACCACAAACAACAAGTCATACAACTGGCACAACATCAACGAAGAACAACACACCACTATTTACGTCATTCATAATACAATATCTTCAGCTTTCTTCATGAAACATAACCTCAAATCCAAACAAACCAGCTACTAAAATGTCGCACGTAGTAAGCACCAACGTCGAGTGCTTGTTTTGTAAAAAGCCACACCAAATTTACAAATGTTTGAAATTTCTAATGTGCAACATAGACAATGCAACGCTGAACAATTATAACTTTATGCAATTACTAGAAGTAACAACTCTGACTCAACGAACTTCGCTCAACCAGTGCTCATGAAATTACCACTTTAAAGGCAGTAATGAGAAACAATGAGCAACCAATATTGTCCACTGTAGTTACGGCTACCAATATCCGGGCGATATTAGATTTTGGTTCTGAAATAACATTCATAACAGATTGCCTCACAATAAAATTGGAGCTGATAAGCAGACGCATATCTCAGTTACTGGTCTAGCTTCGGGGGCTGCGCGCATTACCAAGAGCAGATCAGTATTATGTGCAACACGATGCAAACCACTTTGTCTGAATGACAGTGATTTCGTCAACCAGCATCACGCTTGAATCAAATTTTTATCTGCTAGGCAGTTTATTTGGTTGGGTAGTGGCTGGTCATTCCAATCATAAAAGTTCTACATCTACGTGCTGTACAACTTAAGTAGGTTAAATGGAGGAGGTAGCCGTTAACATTCTTATCATAGATGAAAAGTGCGAACAGCAATACTCAAGTTCTCATCAATTTGCTGGCGATCGCGACGTAGTAGTACTGCCTCTAAAGGATAATGTTGTGCAGTTAGGCAGTAGTTTAACTTAAATTCCAGGGATGTACAACTCAAGCGACAATACATTCCCTTTATGCGAGTATACGAGGCAGCTGGTCACATGACCCGCATTCCAAACCACGAAGTATTATGTACAAAAGTCAAAATGTATTATTTACCGTACCATGCTGATTTTAAAGTAGGCTGGATTCAAAAAACTTAGCTCAATATTAAGCAGATTCCGAACATAAAATCGCATTGGCCACTAATATTAAGAAAATGTATATCGGTAGACTAATACGTTCATCAAAAACCACAATTATCAGAGACTTGTTTGGCGTGAACGTCCAGCTAATGAGAAGCAGCATTTTAAACTGAGAACGGCCACATACCGGTTGACGTGTTCACCATACCTCGCCATCAGGTTATCCCCAAAAATAGTCCATAGCATCAGAAACGATTTCCACGTAGATGACTTGTTATCAATTTGTAATACATTCATAACTGCAATTACCAGTGATTAAAGCTTTGACGTTTGGATCGAGAGGTACCGGGTTCGAAACCCGAAAGGGGCAGGATGCAAAGGGAAATTTTCAACAACAGATTATGATCTGTGATGAAATGGAACACATGTATGACCCCCAGGTCTAGGGTTTTAGGTTTAAGGTTAAGGGTTTAAGGTTTCTGGTTTAAGGTTTAAGGTTTAAGGTTCCAGGCTTAAAGTTTTAAGCTTTATGTTTTAAGATTTCAGGTTTATGGTGTAGGACTTCAGGTCTAAACTTTAAGGTTTATGATTTAAGGTTTAAGGTTTAATATTTAAAGTTTAAAGTTTAAGGCTTAATGTTTAAGGTTTAGGGTTTCAGATTTAACGTTTAAGGTTTTGGGTTCTATGTTTAAAATTTAATGTTTAAGGTTAAGGATGTAAGATTTCAAATATAAACTTTAAGGTTTAGGGTTTAAGATTTTAAGTTTAAAGCTTAAAAGTTTAAGGTTCAATGTATCCGGTTTAAGTTTAAGGTTTAATATTTTAGGGTTGAGGTTTAAGGTTTAGGGTTTAAGGTTAAGGGATTAAGGCTTAAAGTTAAGGTTTAAGGTTTATATTTTGAGGTTTAAGGTTTCAGGTTTAAGCTTTTATGTTTAAAGTTTAAGGTATAATGTTTAAAGTTTAATGTTTCCTATTTAAGTTTAAGGTTTAAGGTCTAGGGTTTAAGGTTTAGGGTTTAAGATTTACTGTTTAGGCTTTAAGGTTAAGAGATTAAGGCTTAAAGTTAAGGTTTAAGGTTTATGTTTTGAGGTTTAAGGTTAAGTATTTAAGGTTTAGAATTTTGGGTTTACGGTTCAATGTTCCAGGCTTAAAGTTTTAAGGTTTATGATTTAAGGGTACAGGTTTATGGTTTTATGTTAAAGGTTTAAGGTTTAAGGTTAATGGTGTAGGACTTCAGGTCTTAACTTTAAGGTTTATGGTTTAAGGTTTAAGGTTTCAGGTTTAAGCTTTTATATTTAAAGTTTAAGGCATAATGTTTAAGGTTTAATGTTTCCTATTTAAGTTTAAGGTTTAAAGTCTAGGGTTTAAGGTTTAGGGTTTAAGACTTACTGTTTATAAACTAGGGTTTAAGGTTTAGGGTTCAAGGTTCAAGGCTTTGGATTTATGGTTTAGGGTTTAAGGATCAAGGTTTCAGGCTTAAAGTTTTAAGATTTAAGGTTTAAGGTTAAGGGTGTAGGACTTCAAATATAAACTTTATGGTTTAGGATTTAATGTTTTAGGTTTAAAGTTTAAGGTTTAAGGGTTTAAGGTTAAGAGCTTGAGGTTAAAAGTTTAGGTTTGTTTTGTTATGTTTTGAGTTCTAAGTTTAAGGGTTTAAGGTGTAAAGTTTCAGGTTTAAGGTTTAGGGTTTAAGGTTAAGGGTTTAAGGTTTTTGGTTTAAGCTTCTAGGTTAAAGTTTTGGATTTATAGTTTAGTGTTCAAAGTTCAATGTTTCAGGCTTAAAGTTTTAAGGTTTATGATCTTAGGTTTCAGGTTGTATGTTTACAATTTGAGGTTTAAGGTTAACAGTGTAGGATAGGCATAATCTTTAAGGTTTAGTGTTTATGGTTTAATGTTTAAGGCTAATTGTTTAAGGTTTAATGTTTCCGGTTTAAGTTTAAAGTTTACGATTTAAGGTTTAAGGCTTAATATTTAATGTTCAAGGCTCTAGGGTTAAAGTTTTAACTTTTATGATTTAAGGTTTATGGTTTTTAAGATTTAAGGTTAAGGGTGCAGGATTTGAGGTCAAATCTTTAAGGTCTTTAAGGTTTATGCTTTGAAGTTAAGGTTTAATATTCCAGGTATAAAGTCTAAGGTTTAAGGTTTTGGGTTTAAGGTTTGGGGTATTTTGTTGGGGTATTTTGCTGTAGGTATTTTGAGTGCCCAATAGCTCTACTATAAGGTGTTTCAGGCTTATCCATTCATTCTGGGACACCCTATATGTATAATCCAAGATATTTTCCAATTTTTTATTTGCAATGCCATATATTTTTTCATTAATAAACTCTAGCGACACATATTGCATGCATTACTGGCAAATGGGTAACTGATTATGTCACTTTTTTGGTGTTAAATATAAGAATTTCGAAAAAATAGTCAAACTAAACTAAGCAGGTAAAAAGTTTATATTGAAAATGCCAAAGTGTCAGCTGCCGCCTGCAAAACACAGAAATACTGGCGGATATAAAACCGACAGATTCATTTGCTGTCGGTATTTCAAATTAAAACTTTAGTTTGGTAAAATGTAATAGACTGTTTGGCTTACAATAAACATATATGACAGCTGCATTATTTAAACACGTACAATGGCGATAGCCGGCAATAATAGAGAATTTTATTTTGAGTTCTTCAATAAATATAGAAGTTTTCCGGCATTGTGACAAGTACAAAGTGATAACTACACGAATAAAAATAAAAAGGCACCTCGCGCGGATGGTGATATGGTGCCCAAAAGATAAAATCTGTTTCATTCAAACAATAGGCACGAATTAAAGAAGGTAACGCAAAGTAATAAAAGTCACACGAGTACAGATGACAATTACGTCTCAAGTTTTTGGTATTTTGTTGTTCTGCCACATCGTCAAGATCATGAAACTCAAGATGTTAACTTGTAACTTGAACCAAACCTAGTAATTACCCTAAGGATTGACTTTTTGTTTCTATTATTTCATCATAATGTCTTGTCATCATAAGGCTGCGCCAGCAGTAATGAAATAATCGCAGAATCAATCCCGTTCTAATTTAGCAGAAGACGACGATTTTTGGTTTGTTGAACGTCTCAAACCAAAAAAGTATGTTCTTAAACAACTACCTTGATCAATTTGGCCAGAACAATCTTCCACGTCTAAACCTTGTTCCAAATAAACCCTCTTCTTCCTACGTAAGTAATTATGCAAGTGGCAACATTGCTACTGTTGATGCTTTTTCTCGATCAAGGTTAATTAAAGAATTCCGAATCTGCCTGCTATAGTATTCCGAAAACGTTTTCTACAATTCGCGAGCCCCAGATTATATACAGGGTGGGCCATACGTCACTGAACATTGTATTTTTATCTCTTTTTATTTTTCAGTATTAGAAACAACGTTTGGGAGATTCAGTAGCCGTAGTCGCTCGTTTTCAGTCATCGGGATCTGTTAGTGACTAATTTCGGAGTGGAAGACCGCTTGAAGCACGAAGCCAAGTTAATATTCAACTAGTTCGTGAGGGCGTAATTGAGAACCCTGAAATATCGACTCGTAAACGTACCACTCATCTTCAAATGTCCAGACAGCGCAGAATAATGAAAAAAATGTATTGCTGTTCCATACAAAATACAAATGGTACATGAAATTTTGCCGCAAGACTATGCAGCTCGCTAAAGATTTTGTGCAAAATTGACGGAATTCTAACGGATGATCCTGATCTAATGAAAAAAGTTATAATGACCGATGAAGCGCATTTCGCTTATTAGGGCACTGAGAACCCAATAGTGATTCAACAGCGTCCTTTGCATCCATTTAGAGTGACAGTTTGGTGCGGAATATCAGCAGATAAGATCTACCGCCCGTACTTCTTCCAAGACAAAAATGGCAATGCGTTGACTGTAAATGGTGAGCGTTACAGGGCCCTGTTCGAAAATTTCTTGTTTCCTGAACTTGGTAATACTCAAGAAATGTGGTTTCTACAATATGAAGCTACGTCCCATACTGCAAGGGGAACAATGAATTTACTACGAACGGGTTTTGGTAACCGTATCGTTTCACGATTTGGAGATGTTAATTGACCATCGCGATCATTCAACTTAACACCATCAGATTTTGTTTTGTTGGGATATTTGAAAGATCGTGTACATGGAAATAAACCGCAAGGACTGCAACGACCAAAAGACAACATAATAAATTAAATTATTACGATTGATCAACCAGTTTAGGCTTCAGTTATGGACCAGGTACAGCAAAGATCAACAGCTTGCGAAAAGGCTGATGGCAGCCATCTAACAGATATTATTTTAAAAATTTAATTTTTTTGAAACTCTTCATGATTAAAACTATCTTTTGTAATCAAAATTATTCATTTTCAATAAAAAATATAAAAATTAGATCAAAAATACAATGTTCAGTGACTTGTGGCCCACCCTGTATAATTACAGCTTTTCTTCACGCAAAGTGCGGGGCAATGAAAAAATTTCTCTGTACAATGCTGGGTATCATGTACATTTTCGAAATGAATACTGTATCGACCTTCATTTACATCCATTTCTTAAGCAAAAGAGAGGCGTACAGATATGGCGGCATATGAAAAAGTTTCTACCTGCTGGATTTACAAATAAATATTGAGGTATTTGACCGGTTTTACCGTAGCAAAATTTACACTATATGTGGATAGCTGTTTTTAATTGTTCAATGAACTGCTGCTTTAACATTTTGTTGCGTACTGATGATTTTGCTAATTTAAGAACCGTCCGTCACTCAAAGTAGTTTATTTTGACCAAATACTCGTACAGTTCTTTGGTTTAAAAATATAACTGCGTGTTCGAAGTTCTACTTTTTAACACAGGTCTCTGACGTCTATCACATTTTCTCATAATTTTACTAACATAACTAAGTTATTATATGTAAGAAATCTCTATATTTTGCTATCAACCAGTTTTCCGAGCAAAGCATCATATACTAAATACATAGGAGTACTTCTTTGCCATATAAAATCAAATTTTTCAACGATGGGTAGGAATAAACTCGATGAAGGCGTTACTTTAAATTTCGATTTGTGGTAACAGGTAACACCAACATAACACGGTAACACAATGATGGTCAATGCTTTGACATTTAACATACAATCGTGACGTACGTATTATGACCTGACATAAAGTCGAAGGCTGGAACCCGTGATTTCAGAATCCAGAATCCTTTCCGATGCTTACATAACACACAAGTAGTAGTAGTTACCATAATTCAACTCAAGGCCTTCTCGATTATCGTTCAATAGTCAAATAACAATCTCTGTCAAAACAATTTGTCTACACCTCGATTTGTGTTAAGCGTTTTAATCCATAATATTTTATTTATACGTGTAACGAGATAAGTTTTATCTTTTTATCACTTAAACATCATTATCATTTAATTAGCATAATAAATTTACTGTAAAGCGGGGAACAAAACTGTACGATAGAGACACGGCAACTTGTTCGTGGTAACACAATTATCCACACTATTACAACAACAAAAATTAAAGACGAAGATACACTATACAGACGCTAACATCATCATTTTATAAGGAAAGCACGATGATATAACGGTTTTATTCAGTTTCAAGAGATACACTGTCCTCCTTAAACAACTACAACAATGAAAATTATAATAATAAAATACGGAAAACTTCTTCAAGTATAAGGTAAACCGTAAAAATGGAAACTTTTTATTTTAAGTTCATTAAAATGAAAATATTTAGAAATTATTTATATTTAATTCAGAATAATGACGAGAAAATGTAATTCATTTTTGAGAGTACTGAAACGATTTTTTATATTTGAATGAAATCTTTTCAATTATTTGTTCATGTTCGGGGTAAGCAAACAGAACACAATAGATTTCATGAGTTGGCGGCCTGCACGCAATCGGGGAAATAAGATTAAGAGATTGACACATTAAATGGAAAATTTTGTGTGCACGTATGCCTCGCGTAAATTTTCGTGTTTGTTATGTCAGATGTATCTGGCAGCTTTTTGTTAGATGATTTAAAGAGCGATATGCCTCCTCAGCCGATATTCCTCAGCCATGCAGATTCAAGTGCAAGTATGTATAGTACTGCTTCCATTCACTGAAAATTGGGTTAAGAAAATATTGAAGCAATCAATTCCTAGAATCATCTTTTAGTTCGTGCCAAATAATAATTTATTTATTTTCATTTCCGATTGCTATTTTAGATATAGCCTTGGCCAAAAGTATTGAGCACCTTATAAACTTTGGGCGTACACGATATGTATAGCTGTAAACAACCCCTATTGTTTACTGTTTATTTTTTCGACATCTAAAAAGAGGTAAAACAATGACTCACACCGCAGGTGTGCCAATAAACCATTTGGTGCAATAAAATTTATTATTTTTCCATTTTATATTTATTCATCAGTTCGCTACTTTCGCTCATTATTTACAGATCCAGTGATATAGTGCGCTTTTGGTGATTTTATTTGTTAAATTTTGTGATGTTATTCCAATATGCCGAAATAAAAAGTGTTAAGTTTAGAACAACATGTGCAGGTACAGCTTCTGTCTGCATGAGCAAGGGAAATCACAAGTAGAGATTTCTAAAACTGAGAAATCTTCACAGGGATTATTGCAATATACTACTGAGCGATTTTTCGCTACTGGATCACACAGTAATAGGTATAGAAAGGGCACAAACGCATCACCACATACCGTGAGGACCGAAAGTTAGTGAGAGAAGCTTTAAAAAATAGGGAAAAAACTTCTTCAGACCGTCTTCAAAGGTGTCAGTGGAAATTAAGAAACCAATCTCTGCTCCCACCACTTGTTTCAGGAAGCTGGTCTAAAAGGCTGTAAAGTCCCAAACTTTGAAATAAGTTGGCAATTCTATGCCCTAATAATATTAAATTCATTGATACAAATATCTTAGTTTTCCGAAGTCTACATTTTCTTTATTTCAGATTTTTGGTACACCTGGTGTGCCTTTTGTGCATCGCCGGGTAGGCAAAACGTTTATTTCGGAGTGTGTGGTATCAACCGAATAACACGGCGGTCGCAGCATAGGCAGCATAATGGTCTGGGGCTGCATGGGCCATATATAACTCTTCAAAATACATAAACACCGATGATTCTGTGTTGCTTCCCTCATTCTTAACACTTTCTGGTGATACAAACAGGGGTGGCTTTAAATTTCAGCAAGATAACGCGCCATGAATGTAAAAAACTTGTAAGCTCTAAGTAATTAAGTCAAAAGGTGGACCCACAAAATATTAATTTTATATAAATAAATAGTAATGGAAACCTATAAAAATGGTTTCAATTTAATTCAAACTGATACTCCCAAAATTGTAAGATATCATGGGTGCTCAATACTTTTGGCCAAAGCTGTGTATTCCACAAGCTAATTACAATATTTAATTTATATGAAATTTTTGTCTCCTTGTGCGTTGCAATTAGCTCTAGTCGATGAAAGATCAACTTTACTTTGGTTGAAGCGACTCTTGTCTTTGTCGTTCGCAATTGTGTTGTTACTGTTCCGTCCTTGTTTAGTCTTCGAAAGTATATAGCAGCGAAATATACGTATTCCGAAGTATCAGCGGAATCATGATGCTCGGCTTTGGAATCTTCTGTTGCTATTTTTAATATCGCCTAGTACTGCTATATATTTTTGCCCACTTTGTATTGATCTTTTCCGAAAGAGGGTTATCCCATTTTATTCCACTTTACCATATTTCTGGCCTCATAGTTTTTGCAGAGATTGTTAACGGAAGATAGTCATCCAACTGGGTCAAATAACTTAGACGATTCGGATTATAGTGATCGTTTTGTTGCTTGTTTGTTTGTATAGAGGTCTTGAGATATGTTATAATAATTCACTTGTGCTAGAGAACCATTTCTGAAAGTTAAATCCACCTTGTTCTGTTAGCAACTTTAATTCGTGAAGTGATTAAATCGCATTCGTCATGTTGTCACACTCGTTTAGTATGTCCTGGTCCTTGTCTTAAGCTTATGTGTGCTCATTGGTTTAGATGGAAGAGCTCTCCATAATATACTTTGATAACTCTGATCTTGCTCGTTGAGCCAGATTTGGCGATACATTTTTTCTATGCCGTCCCTATTACGATTTTATGTTTTCACCACCCCCAGTAGTATATCAGCTAGGTTATCTTGTATACTCCCGATGTAGTTTTCACTACGATGCAGTACGTATAATAGGTGTTGCTTGGTTTATGATCGTCAAGCTCTTCCTACACGAGTTCCATATGCTTTTACATTTATGTACTCTTGCATAAATGGATGACATAACTGTTTGCATTTGTTACAGGTGGCACAAAGCCAATCCGCAGATTCTATCTAAATATGCAAAGGCCTCGTGGGGAAGTTGCGGCTTGCATATTCCTGGTCTACACCGTGGAACATATTACAAAAAAAAAAAAAAAAAAAAACTAAAAACTGAATCTAAATTGACACCAGAATTATGTTGGCCGAAATTTGAGGGAAAAAAGATAAATATAATCAGGAACGACCGGATCACCCGCATTACACACTTCGACAGCTGGAGTCTGCCGAAGTACCATTAAAAATAATGTTAAAACGGCACACAACCAAAAAAAATGAGGCCAGTACAAAAGGGGTGAGAAAAAGGAAAGATAGAAAAATAAATCCGAATGCTGGGAAACGCCGAGCGGTTTTTTTTATTATAAAAAGAAACAAAATGGACGGAGAAAGAAAGAAGAAAAAGAAATAAATAAAAAAATGAAAAATTAAAAATGAATCAAAATAATAACTAACACGGAACGTGAAGAATATTGAGATGAGACCGAGTTGTACCCAAAGGGCGTGCCAAGCAACCGCTGTGGCTAAAGAGCATCATTCATCCACTAAAGAGCATCATTCATTCAATTACCATTGAACCAAAAAACGTAAGTAGAAAAGGTAATGAAAAAAATGTTATGACATCTCAAGGTGTCGTAACAAATTTTTGGATCTCTATTGGACTGATTTTCAATTTGGATTAATCTGGCAATGGCTTTTTTCCTGGATTCTCCTAATTCTACATTATCATCCATAAATGGAATTCTTACTATCTTACATCATCTAGACCTCTTTCTAAGGTTCACTGGAAATGTTGTTTAATCTTGTTTTCCTTCTCAGGATTAATTCTATCATCCGGTGTCGAATCGGCTTTTTCAGGTCATTTTATGATTGCTGGATAATAGTCTGCACCAAGTATGAGATCAAATGGTTGTCACTTATTATAGTAAGGATCGGCAAATTGTATTTGTCCACCTCCGGTGATTGTTGGTTAAGTTTATCAAATATCAAGGCTTCGATTTTTAGATGAAACTCTGTATCAAATCTTGACATTGTTTTATTTGATTGTGTGTTTGCAAATGAAAGCTTTTTCTCCTCCTTTTCCGGAGATAGAAATGTTAACTTTCCTGCTTGTTAAATTGATGTTACTTTGTGATCTAGGATCGATTAGTGCCCTTACCAAGACATAATTTATCGCACAAGTTGTGCCTTTAACTACTACGGTTGGTAATAAAACTTGTCAATGTTGATATACCATGAATGGTTTAACGTTTTTTGTTCCGGTACGGCTAGTTGATGCTGCGTCATTCCAGTGTAGAATATGTGTTGTGACCCTTTACACAAGACGCTTGAAAATGTGTACCTTGCTGCTGGTTTAAACAACATGCATATAGGCTGGTGGAACTTACTAGCCTTGATCTTTCTAATGCTGACATGCTTTTGAACTGCTGACATTGATTCAAGCTGTGACGTTCTGGTTTATGCGGTCACCTTTAGTTGTTAAGTAACTAATAAGTTGACCTGTTGCTATCTGTTAGTATGACTTTAAATATGTCATCTTTCAGCCAATAGAAACAAGAGCCTACGCATATTCCAAAGAACGTGTTTTTCACACATTGAATCAAGATTTAGGCGTATGCTCACTTTGGACCTGAAACATGTTCGAATGCTCTGTTGGACCGGTTTAGGCACAATAAATCAGAGTTTTGGCGCCGACTAATCACTGTTGATGAAACTTGCATACACCATTACACTCTATAATCAAAACTACAGTTAAAACAGTCGACTGCTAAGGGAGAATCGGCTTCAAAAAAAGCAAAGGCTATTCCTTCGGCTGAAAAAGTGATGGCAACTGTTTTCTAAGACAGTCCTGGAGTTATCTTAGTCGAATATCAGCTCTGGGGATGTACTTCGATATTCAACGATATTCAACTCTGGGGATGTACTAAGCAAACAAACGCAAAATGATACAGACGTTTCAAAATAAGGTTCTCCGTAGCATCGTATATGCTCCGTGGTATACACAAGAAATGAGGACCTGCACAGGGCCTTACAGAGGGAAGACATCAAAGATGAAATAAAAAAGCATGCCGCCAAACACGAAATAAAGCTCCAGGAACATGGAAACCCCTAAAATTAGTATTTTAAATAGATTTAATTAAATTTCCGACTAACCATTGGGTTTCACCCCAACAAATCAGAATTATTTAAGAAATGTAAAATTTGTAAATTTGAAAGATAAACTGCAAGGTGAGCACAGTCTCAGTTGTAATTAATAAAGGAAAAAATGGATATTTCTTATAGAAGATGGAAATTTAACTATAAAATGTTAGTCCATTTTACCAAGCAAGTTTTATCATTTTATTTTATTTCTCGTGATGTGACTAGTGGGTGATAGATGGACCTAATTTTTAAGCGCAAATTCCCGATGGGGTTATTTCTAGCATTTCCGCAAATAATTTATTAAATTAATCGATTTTTCATGTCAAACCTGAGGTACCTTGAAAAAAGGACCAATTGCTTAAGGTCAGGATGTTCTAGTCATGATTCCAAAATGAGCTTCCGGTATGTGGTGATAGATGGATCTAACCTTAAAACGTTAACTCTCGATGGAGTATCTCTAGGATTTTCGCCAAAAAATTTATTACTTTAATCGATTTTTCATATCAAACCTGAAGGACATTGAAACCATAAGAACAAATTGATTGATTTGCTATTGCTTACGTATATTTAACATTTAATATCTTTGGAGTTTTAAATCAAAAGAATATTGAAAAAGGTCTCCAAAATTGAAAAGGTGTTTTTCGGGTTGGTTTTTCGTGCCATGTATTCGTTATACAGTGCCTTTAGCGCTATACAGCGTTATTCTCATCTACATATACGGCTTTATCTCATCTATATTTACGGCCAGTCCCCTCCGTCCTTGCGGTAATTTCTTTACATTTCAATTATTTTACCACCGGTTTCCTCCTTGGCTTTGGAGTAGCTTTACATTTTGTTGTTGTTTTAAGGTGACACATGTGTTGTCATTGGCTTGAAGGACCAAGTAACTTCTCTACTTAAAATTCAATAATTTGGCTGATGTTCCGCTTTAATGTGGTAACCTAACTTATACGGATATTAATTCGGCAAATTTGTATAGTGTATACTTTTAATAAACTAGTAGATTACCACTGGTGAGGTCTACTAGAGCAAGAACAATTGCTTGGTTGAAGTGAGAATTAATTCTGGTTTAATTTTGGAAATCTAAATGCCCATGCCATGTAGTCCTGTAGTACATTAAAAATATTATATGAAAGCGCTGATCGCACTTTTATTTATTCCATCGCAAAGCTTAAAGCAGCAAACACAAATCGCTTTACATTTAAACCAAACTTTTTTCGGCAAATTAACAAAAATGAAAAGCTCAATTATTAATTCACACCATAAATATTCGTTTGGTGATGTATAAGATTTATAAATTCCTCTGCTACAAACACACAGAGTAAAATGATTTACGAGAGGAATATTGTTCATAATACACATGAGACTAATATCCATAGAATCATAAAATAACGTGAGCTCGTGTATTTTATATTAACATGTACGTACGTACACATTCAATATAAGAATGAAACACAAAAGCACAAGAAAACCCTCAACGTGTCACTTTCCATAGAATTTACATGTAGATTTTCGCGGGAATACAGTAAAATCAGTGCCACAAGTAAAAATAATGTTTCATTGCCGCGCGAACAAAAAGAATAAACCGGATTTTAATGAGATTATTCCCGAAGACACCAAGAGTACATACGAAAGTAAGAAGAAGAATAAATTTTCATATTTTAGCTGGAAATACTCTCAAGTGTGTTCTTTCTTAAATTTTTGAGCTTTTTACTTGCTTTTGTTGTTGTTGTTGTATATCTTAACTGTTTTATTATAATTTTATTCCATCTCACAAGCACAATATCTGTGTATACGAGTAAAGTCTAAGTGGCGGTTTATGTTACTCGTATTAATAATTTATTTAGATTATTATTTAGATCAAATGAAAATGATAAATAAGAAGTGTCAATGGTATTATTACTAATTCACATATCATGAACGTATGTGGGTGTGCAAACGCGTGGGTTCAAAAGTTATTTCCACAGCATTTTCGTATTTCAGCTACTAATTCTTCTACAAATTTATTTTTAGATTTCGTATTAAGCCAATTATTCCTTTCGTATATTTTTTTTTTTATTTTACCGCAACATACTGGTATATCAGTTTGCTGAGAAATCAGTTTAACGTAACGAATTTAACCTAAAACTAAATGGAACCTCTAATTCTCATTTTGAAATTGTCACATGCCATCAGGAAAATAACTTTCTCTAATAAAAACCTTCTTGTTTCCCCCTGGTAGTTATAGTTAGAAAGGTCTAATTGAAAATATTTCAATATTTTGTGAGAACTTGTGGTTCATTGAACCACAGTCACCATAAACCAGCTACTTTTTTTATGAACGTTTTCTGGAATCAGGTAGGTTCCGCACTCAATGCTACACTAGGTGTATGGTGCAAATCGAGCGTTCCATCACAAAACATAAATCACAGCTCTGCCAAACAGCAGAAGTTTGAACAAGGGCAGGGAACGCATCTAAAGTTTAAAATGACCACGCCGAAATAGCGGCCAAAACTCTTAGCTGGTCTTTCTTCAACGATGGCGCGTACTTCGTAAACCTAATATTAAATCACAAATGAGGTACTTTGCCATACGGCAGGTCGTTGTCATTGCTTTTACGCTGAGCCTGGTAGTAAATGAAGTTCTTTTCATGGTACAGTTCTAATGAATTCCAGAAATGAGCATTTAGCTACTGCATCAGTTGTCATATTTCCGTTAATATTGCAAAGAGCCGGAACCCACATAACCCTGACATTATTGCTGGAGCAAAGAAGGCTAATAAAATGTTAATAGTCCATGATCAGTTGAGCACTTCTGAATGCTATCAGTTCAGCTGGGAATACCGTGCGGTTCTGGCCTAGACTCCTCTGTGATTGTAAATCATGTGAAGGGCCATATGTTCCAAAACCCGCACTAAATTTGCAGTGAAAGCTGTCGGCAAGAAACAGTAGTGAATTAGACATTCAGTTATTGAAGTTTTGCTACATCCATGAGTCTCTCGATGGCTAATCCACGTAGAAATAATTATTGACATTGAATTCTGGTAGTGTAAAATAAAGATTCTGCGGTATAGATGACCTATATGTAGTGAAGATTTGTATGTGCTTTGCAACAACACCAAGAGTATTCCAAGCGCCAATGAACGACTATACTGTGGGGACAGAAACAAGATTATTTGCATTGCAAGTATTTGAGTTGAAGACATCGCATTGGCAATAGAGCGGCGTACCTTGTAACCTTTTAAGGTTCGTACTCGCAGTAACGAAGTTTGGTTTAACCACAGGCTACCAAACAACAAAAGCGTACGATAGCATGGATAGAACCAGAGATTTGTAGATGAACTTCAGCAGATTGAGATTCAAGTCCCAAGATCCCCAAATGCACTTCTTTACATTGCCAAAAAAGCAGTGGCTTTTTGAAGTTTGCTTTAAGAGCGAATTTTCCAAGAGAGATTAAACTGTCTAAAAGTTTTAATGTGTCAGATATGGCGATGTTCACACGGTAATCAGATCAACCAGATCTTGTACTGTGTCAGACTTGGCGATCGTTTCCTCAAAAATAGAAGAAGCAGATAGTTCGCCAATATTATTTCGTCTAGTAAAGACTAGCAGACTAGTTTTAGATACCTTAACGAATAAGCCCTTCTTGAGACACCACATTTCTACAACTGGAAGTTCGCATTGCATTAAGTCAGGTAGTACGTTAAGGTGTTTACCAGCAACCAAAACAAGCCATTTGCTGCAGTTTAATAAGTAATTCACCAATGTCTAATAGCTACACGAGAATGTGAACAGACACGTCCTTGAGGGTAGCCTTTGGTAACTTAAACAGAGACAGAAAGAGTCTATCGATCGTTTCTTTGATGCCAAATGTTGTGCAGGCCTTAGTGATGGTAGAAAAATATGTACTGTCAAAGCGACCCGTAATATCCAGGAAAGTGCCCACAAGAAACTCCTTAATAATAAACGATCATTACCTCCTTGTAATAAGTTCATGCGAAGAAGTTTCACTCGATTTTTCAACTCTGTAAGAATATTGAGTGCTGCTGAGTGAGAGGCTAGTTAAATGACTGTCTCTAATATATCTGTAAACAGTTATTTCCGAAGCTTTGTGGAAAGTTGAAGAAAGACTTATAGGTTGAAATGCCCTTGAGTCGGTATATTACGACTTACCAGCTTTCGGGTTGAAAACAAATTTTAGAAGTAGAGTAGAAGTTAGTGATCCTGAATGACAGGAAATGCATGCTGTAACTCAGCAGGAAAGCCACCTTCCTGATCATCTGATTTATAGGGTGGGAAGGAGAATAAATTCCATCGCAAAATATCGGAATAATAGTACTGTTAGAAAGCAGTAATTCAACAATTTCCTATTTGGAAGTAGTAAGCCTACCATCTAGAAGCCGCAGCACATTAATGCTCTCAATCAAGCTGGTACTTTTGAGTCCCCTGGCAGCTTGTTCCAAGTTTTTTGTTTGTAAATCAAATGTGATTGGGCCTGTCAAAGACGATTCTGAAATGTTTCTCTCTAAGGCCCTTTAAGGTTTATGTTAAAAGAGATGCAGCTGTATAAACAAACAAACTAATATCATTCACTTCCCTCCTTACTAAATTGATACAAGTCTATTCTCGCAGCCTTTGTTAAGAATTGCAAGCTCAGATGTGCTTAGATAGTTAAATAGAAACAAACCTCTGTTATTAATACCCGAGCTAACTCATAAAATGTAATGAGCATTGGCATCCATGCTCCACAAAACGATGGACAAGTCTCCGCCGTTCAACAAAAGATGGTGCCACCAGTAAGTTATGGTTAAAATTGCACATTTTTCTCAGGATATTGAGGCTGGACATTTGCCAACAACATGACCTTAAAATATAAGCGATTTTGTATCAGCATCATGTATTTTTTTTTTGATTTACTTCTTTAAGTTGACGAAATCTGCAGCTGAGACACATCGATTGGTTTTAGAAGCATATGGCTTCTTCTTTAGAAGCATATGGCAGCATATGGCTGCCTTAAGTGAGAGAAGTTCAGTGGTTTCAAAAGTTTAAGAACGGTGGTCGAAAGTGTACGAAGATGCGGGATTCTAAGCATTACTGTAAGATTCGTGCCAACTGCCAGAACAACTTGCACTCACATTAGGAATGTCTCAACAACCGATCTCATTTCGTTTAAAATCATTGGGAATGATTCAAAAGCAAGGTAGTTGTGAAAATGCTGGTGAAATTCTGCTTGCCAGGCACAAACGAAAGGGTTGTTTGCATCGCATAGTCACGCGTAGTACTCCAGATACGACAAAATTATTCGCCTGCATGATATTGCTCATCCACATGTTGCGGTGAGGGCCAAAACCTACTTGGAAATACTTAACTGGGAAGTTTTACCTCTCCCACCGTATTCACCAGACATTGCCCCGTACCACTTCTCTCGATGGATGACACAAGGCTTGTCTGAACAGCACTTCACAACACATGAAGATAATAAATATTGGGTTGAGTCATGGATAGCCTCAAAAGATGAAGCATTCTTCCAACGGGTATACGTATGCTGCAAGAAAGATACGAAAAAGTCGTGGCTAAAGTTCTTGACCAACTTTTGATAAAAACGGCGGAGACGTATTTGTATACCCAATAGATGTGCATGGGTTTATCGACCATCTAAATAGTGGGAGATGTTTGGATTTCTTACGTTGGATCAACTTAGTCAATTTGTGCTTTTCGACCAACTGTCAAGTGAATTGCACAACGGGCTGCCACTTCCGGTAGATTGATTTCAGCGAAAAATTATTGGGTTCTCCCGATTTATGAGAAAAGCTTCAGTATGAAATTTCGTCTGGACTATAGAGAAGCTACAGATATTTAATCTGCACGACACTACATACGCACAGCGAATGGAAAATCCGCAAAAATCCCGAGGTCAACATTTTCCATGATTACTATGTAAAATAAAATAAAATGAAAATTAGAGAAACTGATTAAAAAAAGCTCCAAAACAGTGACGGTTTTACTATCATCCGTTGTTATGGAAAAGAAGCCCCTTGGATGCTTTATTGGAACACCTAAAATTTAATTTAACAAATAATATCTTTGGGTAACACACGCATTGCACGGCGGCACTTACTTGCACATGTATTTTTGTACCGTGAACTGCGCGAGCCCGTGACTAATTACAAGTACCCTGACAATATTCAAACTTAATCAAAACCACACAAAAAAGATACTGTCTGCACAAATTATCACATCCCGGAGCCAGAGCATCAAGGAAAAAGGTCGCCACGAAATATTTTTGGCCTTCAATGAACAAGGACAGTCCCAATTGGGCTAAGACTTGCATTGACTGTCAAAAATCGAAGATAACAAGACATACTCGGCACCATAGTATGGAAACATTTATATACCCTCAATAATTGTTTCCGGATTCCACCGATCAATGGATATCTGTTTGGAATAGTTACAACGTTCAATCGGCTATAGTCGCCGCATGTGCTGAAAAGCGATTTTAGCCAATACAAATTTTTCGGGGTCAAGACGACGTGGTTTGCAAAATGGAAGTTGGCCTTCTGTCACAATTCTGTGAATTACATTATGCTTCACGGGTAAAAGTCATACCTTGGTTCCTGTGTGAGTTCTGGAAAATATGTTAACAATGAAAGGTTATACAGCCCTTTTAATTAAAAATTTGTGTCGATGGTGAGTTCGAGTCCAATTCCGAAATCAGAAAATTCTCGGGGAAGTTCAAGTTTAATGTAAGCAGTTCAGAACCGTAAGTCTTAATCGGAGAACCATTTGCAGCTGTGAGCTGAAGGTAGTGGTATCAACACATTGAATAATCTACCGAACGAGATCTAGAAGTTGATCTTGCTTAACTGTTGTTGCGAGATCTTGATCTTCTAGGGTTATCTCGCTGATTTGTGCAATTTTCGAACCTTTCAAAACGTGTTTTTAATTCATTTATTGTGTGGTTGTCACATTTTGGTTTACAGAATCTTTAATTTTGTTTAGAGGGGCGATTAATGTGGAATTTGTTCCGGACTGTGGAATGGATTGGTGAATGGATTATTATTTCCCCATATTCTGTCAGCCGTTTCATATAATTTGGTTATATCGTCTCCTTCTAAACCGACTAGTATAGCACCGATAGTGATTGGCAACCTCGATACCCTTAGTTTTTTTTATTAAATCTGATGACAGTGCACCGGAATTACCCGCCATATGACTTAATTGTCTATGAAAACTGGATGAAATCTGAACATGAAAACTGGATTGATTTCCCATTTCCACTGCGTGTAGGGCGGATTGAATTCTTCTCATTTCAGACTCTTCTGAGCGTTGAATGAGAGTGTTCTTAAGTGTTTTATAATTGTCCGTTTGTGGTGGATTTGAGATTATGTCCGAAACTAGATTGGATTGCGTTTCTTTCAAATGTTTCACGATGTGGTTGAACTGTCAGTCGACTGATAATATACGTCCAGAGGACATGTTCAGTTTAGCCTGTTTGAACCATAAACAAGCAATTCCACCACCCCATGCATTTATGTGTGTAACGAGTTATTTAAAAATAATGGCGAGGTGATGCTGGATCCCAAGATATTTGGATAAGGCATCTGTTGGATTAACAGAGTTTAAAGTTATGCCGATTACTCAGGGGTGGAGTCATGGGCGCCGCACGTAGACACGTAGGTGGCATTGTTGTTTTCCGTATGGAATTTTAAATGAATGAATATTTTTACTCTTCCAGATTCCAGAACAACTTTGTTTTTAGATTTGATAAGGAAAAATATATTTCCTATACTTTTTATGTTTATCAGGGGCTGTTTGCAGTGGTGTCATTAAATGATAATGATTTAAGGAGGAGTATTAATCTTCTTTAAACCCTTAACCAATTGTATGCGCCGCTGAGGCTATTTCGTGAGGCTGAGGCTATATTAGCCGAAAATTTTTATTAGTCCCGTATTGAACGTTCTTAATTATGATTCAAATAAAACCAGACCTGGTTCACTATATTTTTTTGTTATATAACGAAAATTATAAATGTCGGCCGCGAACACTTTTTTAGCGCCGCATCGGCTCTCATAATAATTTCTCTATTTCGTAGAATATTTTTTTTTCTTCAAAAAAGTTTTTATAAGTGCAAGTTTTATAAAAAATAACTTTTAGTAATAAAATTCATTTGCATATAAATAACTGTTTAATTTTAGTATTTTATAATGTCTCGACGATATCTGACATATGAGGAAATTATTCTGGCTCTCAATGAGTCCAGTGATGATGAAACTGGGAATGTGAATATCGAAGACCAAGTAGATAATGATGACGATTTAGATTGCACAAATGACGACAGCCTGATAAACGAAGAAGACCATACAAGCCATAAACCGGATGTTGATGATGTAATCGATTATAATGACGATCAACTAAATGAGCCAGCAGAGTTACCAAATTTAACTGAAAAACATCCGTCATCCAAAGATGAAACCGAATGGTTTTGTGAGCCACAGTTAACTAGACGTATACCCGCACATAACATAATAAAAGGAGCAGTAGATAAGGTAATATTACCTGCGAGCATAACAGTTGAAGTTGCGATTGATGCTTTTAGAATGTATATATGAACGAACAAATTGTAGCGGATATTGTCAAATACACAAATATTAACCCGCGTTTACTAGCAGAACAACTAAATGGAGGCATTTTTTAAGTACAAAACGCTTATGGAATTATGTTTATGATTCGCCAATATTCAGAGCAACTATGAGCCAAGATCGTTTTATGCAACTATTGAGATTTATAAGATTTGACGATAAATCTACTCGATCTCAAAGAAGGAAACAAGATAAACTCGCTCCAATTCGTGATGTTTGGAAGTCAATTAACAGAAATTTGAAAAAATATTATATGCCTGGCGAATCAATTACTGTAGATGAGCAACTTGTACCATTTAGAGGACGGGTGTGTTTCAACCAATATATTCCATCAAAGCCTGCCAAATATGGAATAAAAATATTTTGGGTCAATGATTATTCGATCGGCTATCCGCTTAGTGGAATACCCTACTTAGGAAAGCAAAATGGCCAAAAAGCATTACCGACAGAGTTGGGTGACGTCGACAATGTAGACAACGTCAACAACCTAAGAAACGATATTACAATCTATATTTTCTCACTATTTTTTCTAGATTTTGTTAGTTAGTCTCACAAACTTACTGCTAACAGTACTGCTACTAACTTGTAATCATCTTATTATCCAAGGGGCAAAATAGGTTTATATTGTGATATTGAAAGACGTAAATTATTAGCTGGTATAATTCATTCGAAATACATCACCTAATTTATGCATGAATGAAATATTTGCCAATTTAGTAACCAAAACATTGTTAGTTCAATTCAACTCCATATTTTTTTAATTCGGCCAAATCTCATTAGAGGTCAACAAAATATACATGGTTCGAATTTTAACTTTGAATTCTTAATTATGATTTTCAAACGAACATTTTTTTATGTTATGGGCTTGTTTAATAAAAATTTGTATTTAGTCTGAAAATAACGTTCACACTATGTGCATGACTAACTAATTTGATGGTTAGCTCATTCCAGTTATTTAAAAATGACACAAAATATGAGCTTTAATTTAAATTTACTAAATAAATTAAGATTGATAATTACCAAAATATTTGTATGTGGAGATTGATAAATCTGAACTAATTTTGCAGTTTAGAACTGCATTTCAAACATAATTTGATTTCTGAATATTAGAATCATCTATCAATGACTAGCATGAACTAAACACAAATTTTGCCAAATTAAAAATTGAATGTAATTTTTCCAAAGTTAAAAACAGGGTGAACCATTTGTTAGTCCTTTATTCATTTGTAAATAAAACACACTTTTTGGGATGAAAAGTCAAAATTTTTTATTGATAAGGAAAGGTGGTCCTTTGCTATTTATGTATGAAAAACAATACCGTTCATATGTCCACCATGGCTTCGTCTAGAGGCCTGCATCCGAACATCAAAATTGTCGATGACTTTATCCAATAAAAGCGGTTCAATGACCTCAATTTCAACTCGAATGTTGTTTTTAACTTTTTGTGCTATAACGGTTGAAATTCATGTTTTAGCCCCACTGTTAACTTTTGTCACTTATAAAATTAAATTTGAATTGTTTTTGTAAAACACTTGTAAAAAACTTTCCTTAGAGTGACAATATTATTATTGATTTTATTATTAGGAAGATCGATTTCGAAAATGTATTTCTTCTTCAGTTACAATTAATCTTTACAACAAATACAATTAGTTGTAAAAAAAAGAACTGAAGAAGAATACATTTTCGAAGTCGATCTTCCTAATAATAAAATCAATAAATATTGTCATTCTAAGGAAAGTTGTTTACAAGTGTTTTACAAAAAACAATTTCAATTCAGTTTTTAACTTGTTGACTTGTTTGTGGATGATTAGCATACACCTTACCTTTCAAATAACCCAACAAAAATAAAAAAGTGATGTTAAATCCGGGCTTCTTGGTGACCAAGGAACTTCACAATTTCTTGAAATTATGCGATCAGCAAATTTTGTCTTGTTGAAACTAAAGATCGTTGACACGAAATTCATTAAATTTGGGCCACAAAATGACAGTTAATATGTTGCGACAACGTTCCCCATTCACTGTAAGGGCATTTTCCAGTTCGTTTTCCAAGATAAACGGCCCAAAGAACTAGTCCATAAACCACACCAAACAGTGACTCTTGGAGGATGAACTTCTGCTTCGTGAATAACACGAGGATTCTTCGCTCCTCAAAATCCAACATTTTGGTTATTGGCGTACATTAAGATCATCACTAAAGATGATTTTTGATGAAAAACCTTCATTTGGTTGAAGCATCCAATTAACAAAACGACGACGATTTAAATTGTCTGGTGGCTTCAATTTTTAGTTAGTTGAATTTTGTATGGATGCAAATGAAGATTAACATGCCATATGCGTCGTAATGTGGTTCGTGAAATGTTTAGCTGTTTCTCTGGATGGACATGTCGATACGGTCTACGATACGACCTACCACTGAAGGTCCCGTTTTCATGGCCCCAGTTTCTTCAAAACGAACAATGTCGCCGAAAACTCTCACGTAATTTACGAAATGTTGTTGTTTTTGAACGATTATTTTCATAATAAATTTGGACAATCAAAATGCGTCGTTGTGTTGCTAGCGGCTCCATGACGATAATTTGCATATTTTTGACATTTCATATGTCAAAGAATTTTTTAGAACGGATAGCATTAAGTACTAAAATTCATCGATTGAAAAAGGACCAACAGATGACATAAAATCGATGTCAGGCATACATAATTAAAACATCTAATACTGTGCTATTTTTTCGGCTAAATTACTGACTTGAGCCGTGTGCGTGTCGCCGATTTTTTTATAAATTTTCAAATAACTAAACTGATGGTTGGTTCCTAAAAATAATTGATTCGTGGCTCTAAGTTTCAGAAACCAAAACATGTTTAAGATTTGAACCTGCAAACCTAGTTCAAATTGATCAATAGCCGATTTGAAACAATTTATATAAATTAATAAATTTTACTTTATAAAGTAAATTTTAATTAAATATCAGACGTGATTTGCTTAATGTTATCTTTCAACGGATTATATGAATTACTCATCAATTTAGTTTGTCGGAAATTTGGACAAAATAGTCTGCGTCAAGCGCAAAGTATAAACGAACTTCATATTAGTTCATACCACTTATCAATAGATGGAGTAAAACAAAATGCCCTGAAATTTTATGTTAATTCGCTAATTTAGTTTGAGTTTTATCAACTGTCGAAGTATTTATCATCGATAGTGAACAAAACAATTTAATACTCAATTTAGGATTAAATATTACAGTACGCTTTATGGATACAGTATCAACTAGAAATAACTAGTAACTAGTAACGGCTATTTACTTTAGTAAGTCATTTAGACTGTGAGTCTCACGCCAATTTTTTGTCTAGTTTTCCGACTAACAAAATTAAATGTAGGTTCAAGGATCATTCCTTCCTTCAAGGACGGCCATTGAATATTTTGGTTTAAAACAATTAGAGACATTTATCTGTGTTGAACTCTTCTCCATATTAGTCTATTGAAAATTTAGACAAAAAATCGATGACGAGCACAGAGAGGTACAGAGTATAAGTAACACATCGCCTGAAAATTTCCCGGTCTAACAAAGAAAACACAATGTTTGGGGGAAAAATACATTTTATTCATCATCAGTCAATCAGTTCAAAGCCTCTCTAACAATTCGATGCCTTTTTTGTAGAACGATCTAACTTTGTCTTCAATATAAGCTTTAGTTTCGGCAATCACTTCTTCATTGGAGCCAAATCACTTTCCCTGGAGCTTTTTTTTTTGAGGTCGGTACACAAGTAATAATCGCTGCAATTTTGCCATTGTTGCGATCGACTTGTGACATGGTGCATTGTCTTGGTGAAAGAGCATTTTTTTCGTGGACAGTGTCAGCTATCTCATGCAACTTCACTTTACGGCTTTTGACACAATTTTGTGATTTTTTTTATGTTTTCTGGAGTCCCAGCTTCATTTGGGCGTCCAGAGCGTGGTGCATCATCGGTGATTTGGTACGACCGATGAACGGTAATTTTTCCCGTCAAAAAACAATGTATAATCAACACACGAAATTCTTTTTTTCCATTGTTCTTAAATTAACAAAAGTAGCGTCACTAAAACAACTGTAACTTGTAAACTAATGGTCGGAATGTAATGCAATTTTGATACCTAACGTTTAAAGGTTGGTAGAATTTAAAAATTATATTGGTTTTAAATTTGTGGCACCATCTATGTGTCAGACTGGGAACTTTTCAGGCGATGTAATACGTAACTTGGAACTATGTTAACGCAAGTTAAAAATGTGTTGAACATTTAATCACTAATGGTGGAATTAAAATTGGTTGTCGACGTTGTCTACGACTAGTTGACGTTTTTTACATTGTCGACAAATTTTCTACATTGTCGACAAGTTGTCTACGCAATAACGTAAAATTTAGTAAATGACGCGTAATCGCCCATCTCTGATTACCGAAGATTGGAGAAAGAATGGTTGAACAATTATGTGCTCCTTATTTTGGGACCAATCGAATTGTAACATGCGACAATTTTTTTACGTCGATGCAACTATAGCACTAAAATGAAAAAATAGTGGTCTTACAACTGTTGGTACATTGCGTAAAACAAGCCATATATCCCAAAGAATTTCCTACCAAATAGGACGCGACAAAAGGTGGAACAGATTTGATGGATCAAATGGTGGGAAATTATCCATGTAAACGTCGCAGTAACAGATAGCCAAATGTATTTTTCATGAACTTGCTAGTCGTTTGTGGACTAGCATCATATATCGCATGAGGAAATTAAAAAGAAAGAAAGAAGAAATTATTTTCTTCAACACAAGCGAAAGTTTGATAAAAGCCCAGTTGAACAGAAGAGCTAAATCGGCACGAAACAAGCAGCTCAGTAAAAGTATTCTGCAAGTTCTGCAAACACATAGTGGAAATTCAACGTCATCGTCGTCTATAGAACCAGCTCGCAAGAAAGCGAAACGTGCACAATGTCATTTTTGTAATACAAAAAGACAAATTTTTCAAGTTTGTGATAATTTCGAAGGAAATGCTGGCAGGGAACATGTAAAAATTATTTGCAATACATACCAAATATAGTAGTTTTAAGAATAATTTTATAATTTTTTATATATGTAAATGAATGTTATCTGATTTTATATCAACTTTTATTTGCAATAAATGAATTAAACGAAAACAGTTTGTTGAATTTTCTATAATTACATAGAATTTATACTAGCGCTCCAGCGGCGCAAGTTAAGTGTCTGTGTAACAAAAACCATAACAGTGGAGTTCTGAAAATTCACCTGGTATTAATTGGATTGATTAATTAATTGATTTCGTCCTGTGTTAATTGGAACTACATAGTAAATATTTTTGCAATTTTTATTTTCTTTAATTTCATTAGTTCGGGCAAGATCTAATTAATAAATTTTTATAATGTTTAGGAAGCAGGAAAGGAAGCAGGAAATCTCCAGATGCTTGTAAAATAATAATATATTTTCTTAGGTTGCTGATTTAAGAAGCAATTTTTGAAGAGCAATACCATTGTTAACCATTAAACCTATTACATTTATTCTTCCTACTTGATTTGAATTTTGTTGGCTTGTGCCATCCAATCGCTGGGTGTATGCAACCGGGTCGTTCCTTCCAAAAAAATAACTTTCCTATCTTTACACCTTGTTATGTGCAAACGGTCATACAGTCCAATCAATCAATTAATCAGTTTAGCACAACTGAAGGATCAATTTTGATGGTTGCAAGTTCCTCGATAGTTATTAGTTTATCAACCAAATATTGAAACATGGTCAATTAAGGCGAAAGAGAGAAGCAGCTACGATGAAATATTTATCTAGGGAACTGTCTTATTTCAAATTTAGAAGACTTCGTAATAAACCACCACACTCACCTTTGATTTGATCCAGCTCTCATTTTAAATAATAATCGAAACTAATTTCGTTTAGAATATGCACAAAAAATCACAAACTTTGAAACAATAAATCGTCCCAATTGCCTTTGGCCATTCTCAAACATGTTATCATAATTATTATTATTACTATTACTACTACCAAAGCAACTATGTACATATATACTATCGCACACAACTTTACAATTTAAATCATCTCAAAATTCAAATCCTTATGAGATATAACTTGGTACACAATCTCGATATATGTATTATGTATATATGAGAGCCAGATTCTTAATTAATTGAAATCATAAAGATAAAATATGGATTATGTTGAGATATCAGGAGCTTTGCTTTTACTCTTATGTACTTTTAACTACTTTGGGTATGTAGATTTATATTCAGTTGTTATAGGTAGAAAAAAAGGTTATTGCTTCAATGATTATTGCAAAAAGTTAAATGCCTCAAACTATATTTTGATTACTATTATTGTTATCGTTCCCAAAATAAATTTTAAAAAATTAACCGAAATTAGACAATTGTTTTATGTTCTAAAATCACAGAAAGCACAAAGAAAATAAAGTTAAAAGCTCATATATACATAAAATATGTACATTTGTAAATGTCATGTACTATGTACGTATGTGATATTCAACAAAGTTTCTCGATTCTCGTATCCATACATCCCCATATATACACATACGTACACCTATACACATTACATATCTAAATTAAGATAAGTTTCTTATATTTAAAAAAGCAAAAAAAAAAAAATTATAAATTTTATTTTTATTCATAATCTAATGAATGATAAGAAAATTATTTTAATGATAAAAGTTTTTCTCAGTTTTATATTCGGAAATTTTTCATTACCAAATAAATATTTTAATTTAGGTTAAAGTTTTTATTTTTATTTTTTTGTGCTTGCTAAATAAAAGCTTAATGATATTTGAGGTATTTTATCCTCACATTTTTATTATTTTTGTTTTTGTAGAAAAGAACCAAGAAAAATATTTACAACGCTGTAAGGAGGATATTTAATTAAATTAATCTTTTTGTCGTAAACGTTTTGTGGGAATGGTTTGGATCATTTTAAATAAAGATTGTCGATGAGTTTTTTTTTGTTTAATTTTAATTGTATATGGTATTTGGTATTTATTATGAGATGGTGAGTATTCTTTAAACCATACAAAATTATTCAAATTATTTTTTTACCCTAGAAAGTTAAAATGTTTACAAAACAAAAACAGATATTCTATTGCGTCCTAGTTTCTCGAAATTGTTTGTGTTTTTGTGTTTGTCTGGAGCTTTTCTAAAGTGTTTAAAAATAAACTAGGCCACTTCTAACAACTTTCAATAATGTTCCGCATCACGCATCCCTATTGATTCACAAATTCTGACTTCTCATAATGAAATATGACACTTACGAGTCTAAACGTGTCTAACTAGTTAGTCTAAACTTATCTTAACTTAGTTGAATCTAGTCGGGTATAACGTGTGAAAAGCCCATTAATTTTGGCTGTAAAAAATTAATAAATATTGTAAAAAATGTTGTTGCAATTTAGGTAACATTTTACTTGTTTTGCTTAAATTTGGATAGAACGACAATTCACCGCAAATTCACTGATTGCACACGGCAATTCACCGAAGGAACAATTCGCCGAATTTTCACCGAAAACTACAATTCAAACCGAAAATTAAAATTCACCAAAGTTGGCAATTTACTGAAAACGACGATTAACCAAAAACAACAATTCACCGAAAACGACCATTCACAGAAAAAATATTTCCCCGAAACGAAAATTTATCGAAAACGATAATTCACCGAAAAAATCACTGAATACGACAATGCCGAAAAAAACAGTTCACCGAAAAATTAATTAACCGCAAAACAATTCAACGAAATCGACAATTCGCCGAAAACGACAATTCGAAATATATTTACCCTCATCCAGATTACTATTTCTGTTGTTGCTAAAACTCTATGTTCCTGGTGATTTCCGCGGTAAGCTTATGACTCAATGCATCGAGAGTTTGTAGTTTGCCCTACTATTCCTTGAATCCCGAAGAATTTTTATGACGATGCAGAATGACTTATTTCAGTAACAGCACTGTGACAAAGTTGAGAATACGCTTTTGAGAATATTGGAACCAGAAGGTGATTATCCGGTCCTCAAAATGACTTAAAATGAAAATTTTATAAGTACAGTCCAATGAGATGCTCGTTAAGCAGAAACAATAGGCGTGATTGGGCGGAGCAACAATAGAATGAGCAATGGTAACCAACAGAAATATTTTGATCTGGTAGGTCTGTTTCCAATTCCTCTTGAACTCTAATCTATTTGAGAATTCCATTTCCATACAAAATAATCAATTGCGTCGGTAATGACTCTTTCTGTCTCCCATATTCCATTCTATCCTAAATACCGAATTTCATCATGATCGATTAAAACACAGCTTAGTTTGGTCTCAGTAGGCAATAAGCTATACACTTCCAAAAATCATGATAACAACTGTCATAGTTTCCTTCCAGTTGGACTATAGTGAAGTTTCCGACAAACTAAAAAAGACAAAAAACTTGACAACAGCCTAAAAAGTGTAAATCACACTTTCAAAAAAACTTCTTTTGCAACACGAAATAAATTGTTCAAAAAAATAAGTTCACAATGGCAAGTAATTTAGCCATAACCATGTGCCATAACCTTTCTACATGTTTTGTAGAAGACAACATATTTATGCGATGGGGCAGCCATACATTTTTTTAATTTTAAAATGTTGCTATCATAAAAAGTGTAGTGGCGGTTCGATGGTTAATGACAAGGCATCGCAAAAATGCCCATGCTTGCACAAACAACATGATTTCAAATACCGTTAAGCGTAGACATCTCTATGAGGCCTTTTCATTATCTACTCGTATTGCTCTTTACTACACATGATTAGTGTAGGTCAGATGTAACCGGGATAGTTAAAAAACATACGAAAGCTGATTATGATCGGTGCATGAATGGCCTAGTTATGAGTGTTGGCCGTATTTTAGAATTTTCTCTAAACAACATTATATAATTCCATTTCCATTCCACTCTACAACTCCATCATGATCGGCTATCAAATACCCGAGTTCCATTCTAGGTAGTTTGCCGCATTTCACAACTACTTTGCAAACCAACCCTAAGTCATTTGACATTTTATCGGTGAAGGGTGAACTGTCGTTTTCGGGGGATTGTCGCTGTCTGCAAATAGTCGCTTTCGGTAAATTGTCTTACAACAATTCACCGGAAACGCCAATTCGCCGAAAACGACAATTCATCGAAAATGTCAATTCGCCGAAAATGACAATGAAAATGAAACTATTTTCCTTTATACAACATTTCGATTGTTCCTTTACAAGGCGAAATTTAACAGATTTGTAAAAATAAATTCAGTCAGCAAAAACAATTTTTTTTTTTAGGAATTATTTGTAAAACCTTAAATCCCGAAAACCGGAACCTTAAATCCCTGTTTTAGCTCATTGTTTTTTATTACAATTTTAATTAAATTAAGTGAATTCTTCCAATTAATGCATTTGATGTCCCTTTTATTAATTACTCGTATTAAAAGAACCAATTCTATATTCCCGAAATAATTAAATTCCGATACTTTAAAATTAAAAATACTTAATAACAAACCTTTAAATGTTTAAAACAATTGGTTAACTATAACTGTGTTCAATACACCAACCCAACTAAAACGTGTTCGTGTACGAAATTGTAGTAAGTTATCACCTTAGGTAGCTCTCACGAGCACCCGGAAGGTCATTGCGCCCCCCCCACGCGTAACCCACCGATGGATTATTATTTCAATTTCGAGGGACGTATGTGTGGAGCTGGAGATCTACAAATATCATTGGAGACACAAATTCACTAATTGGAAGAGTTCAATAAAAGAATTGTAAAGGAATTTATTGTTTCAATATTGTGCAAAATTCTTTTTTCAGTTTTCAGTTTCCTTTGTGTTCGGGATTTAAGGTTTTAGTTGTTCAGTACGACCCCGAAATTGAAATAAAAAGCCCCTCTGTGGGATAAGCGGGGAGAGCGCTAGGTCCTCCCACGTGCCTGTGAGAGCTACCTAAGCCGTTAACCCCTACTATTCCGTCCGAACTCATTTTCTTAAGCGAATTGCCATTTTAAGAACTATATCAATTTTAATCTGGTGTATTGAATGACATTTTTAACTTCAGTCAAAAGGTAAATTGTTTTTATGTGTTACAACATAAATTTTCAGTTTTTCAAATTTTTTAAAGGTTTTGTTATTAAGTAGTTTTGATTTTTGAATTTCATAGTTTCGGGATTTATTTTTGTAAGTATTTGGTTCGGAATTTTTCGTTTTCGGTGAAGTGTTTTTCGGTGAATTGTTTTTTCGGTGAATTGTCATTTTCGCTGAAGTGTCATTTTCAATGAATTGTTTTTTTTCAGAGACTTGAGGTTTTCGGTAAATTGTTTTCGGTCAATTGTCATTTTATGTGAATTGTTTTGCAGTAAATTGTGTAATATTGAATATTGAGAATATGGAGAGTGAAAGAAATGAAGCTTTCAGAAACTTGTTGATGCGCCTCATTCCGATCTCGTAATCCTGAATGATGGTGGGTCAAGTAGAACACCGTGTATGAGGTTGACAGCCAGTGCAATATATTTAACATTAATTTCTAGCGGAATGGCGGCCCAAGTCACTTTGAATATTTCTGAAGAGAATTTGGGTTTGATTATGTCATCAGGACATGTTTAGGGAATATACATTTTGCCATGGACCGTTAGACCATTTTAAAAAGTAAGAAATTGATCGAACACATGGAGGAGATTCTCATAATAAAAGAGGTAAATGACATTAACCAACTTAAGTATGAAATAGAGAGAGTGAATGATATGTGTAATATACTTGTAGGTGGAAGAAATTTAAGTTGAATGATTGGTGGAATAATGAAATCCAGTATTGGTATGATAGAAAACGGATGGCATTGAGTGAGTACAATAGATGTAGATGTAGTGAATGTATAATAAATTGCGAAACGGAAAAGTTGGCGGGATTATGAGTTCCAAATGACACATAGGACCACATGAGGATGTACGGAATATGATGAATTGAGTGAACTGGAGGTGCATTTTTACAAATGATGATGATGGATGTAATAAATACAGTGAATTGATGAACGAAATGTGTAAAGAATTTGAATGAAAAGAGTTTCGAGCTGAACTAACAGAGTGAGTTATAAAATAATTGTTAAATTGGATTTTGAAGCCAAGATGGTCTTGCTTCGAATTCCTATTCAAGTTTGGATGAGTATTCAGAGACCAGAAAATGAAACGATAAGGGAATGGTACTTATTCCAAAAAGGATCAATTTATCAACAATTCTTGGATATTGAAACGGCATATGATTATGGGCCTGTGGTTTCCTTGGAAAATTTGCAAATGTCTATATAAGTTTATATATGAGAGAAACTTTGTGTTTTGTAGAAGAGGGTATGGGCCTTCCTGAGCTTCATTCGTGGGTTTAACTCCTCACACAGAGTATTTTGAACTTTCGGGTGACCTTGTCATAAAGGTCTTGGCTCGGATTCAGGAACACGTGGATTAGGTAATAGAATTACGTGTAAACTCGAGAAAATGATATGGTGTGGCTTTTCGAACGTAAGTAATGGTCGACTCGACATGCAAGTGAATATTGAGATAATTGAGTGAGTAATCTGACTAGGTATTTGCGAATCCGGATTGATATGCGATTAACTTTTAAAGTGTATATCTTTATTGCAAGAGCCGATTGAACGTGATTAAAAGCTTGAGCAAACCCAAATTTCTCAGCAAATCTCAATTGTATGATTTTGCCTAAAATAACAGATGCTCAACCAAGCGTGCTAATCAGTAGATCTGATATTAACATCACTGCAAATCTGCAGTTGGCTGATCCAGACTTCGGTACTCCACAGCAGATTGACCTGCTCATTGGCGCTGCCATGTACTTTGAGCTATTATAGTAGGCCAAATCAAATTGGCTAATCATCTTCCATCTACGAACAAATTGAAAGGTTTTGGAAGGTATAGATGAAATAGCAGAAGGTACCAAGGCTATCACCACAGTTGATCATCCAGTCGACAAACACTTTGCGGCCACACGCTCGAGAGACATTGATGGCACATTTATTGTTCGCTTGCCATTTACAGAAACTCCAGCGCCTCTTGGTATCTCATCAAACATGACAAAATTACGATATTCAAGTTTCGAAAAACGTCTAATGAGGCATCCAGACATACGTGAAATGTATCGGCAATTTATGAACGAATATCGTGCTCTCAACCACATGAAGCTAGTTCTGAAAGCCAAAATAAATCCAACCAACTATTATTTGCCACATCACTAAATTGCGCGTAGTTCTCGATGGGTCGGGAAAATCATCAAATGCCAATTCGCTCAACGATTTACTATCAGTATAGGACCTGTAGTGCAAACCGATTTATTTTTTATTCTTTGTCGTTTCAGGTCTCACGCTATCCGTGCCGATATTGTCAAATTCTAAAGACAAGTTGGCGTGCAAGATGACGACTGCTGATATCAATATATCTATTGGCGACCCAATTCAGAGGCTCGAAACATACCAATTGAACCGTGTAACCTATGCTACTTCAATCGATGCCTTCTCTTCAACTGGCATTGAAACATTCCACTTGCGCACCAGCAGCCAGCTCTGGCATACAACATGACTTTTATGTCGACAATCTGTTGACTGGCGCAAACTAAATTACACAGGCCATACAAATGAAATCCGAAATAGCAGCGATTCTTCACTCAGGCGTCATGACTTTTCAAAAATGATGCTAAAACTCGAAGGCGGTACTACATGACATTCCAGATTCAGAATGTGAAAAGGTATTCAATGGCGATGACAATTCCTTCGTTAATATGGAAACCTGGAAAGGATTTCTTTAAATTTAACGTTCAAATTTTTTCAGACAAAACGTACTGTGCTTTTGAAAGTAACATGCACCTTCGTTCCAATCGGTCTTTTGTCTCCAGTAGTTGTCCTTGGAAAACGATTCATTCAAAAATTGTGGCAACTAAAAGGCGATTGGGATCAAGCATTACCCAAGCACTTCCAACCCGAATGACAAATATTTCGGTCTGCAACATTTACAGGGATTAGCCGTTCCTCGACACTTTTTTGATGACATCAAGAAACCAAAACACATACAACTGCACGGGTTCGCGGATGCCAGCGAAAGTGCGTACGGTGTGGCAATTTATACACGTTGTTCTTTAGACAACGGTACCTACGTTATGCGTCTCATGTGCAGTAAATCTAGACTCGCTCCAATACAAAAAACTACATTAGCTCGCCTAGAATTATGCACTGCCCTTCTTCTTACACAACTAATGCGCAAGGTTTTAGACAACATAAATTTCGCAGCGGAAAAGGTATTTTATTGATCTGATTCGACAATTGCGCTAAATTGGATTCACGGTACACAAACAAATTGGAACACGTTTGTGCTAATCGAGTCAGCACCATTCAAAATTTATGCGAATCACATTCATGTATACACGTCACATCCTAATCCAACCCAGCGACCCATATTGTCTCCAAGGGCATGAAGGCTGCTCAATTATTAAACTGCGAACTATGGTTTTTGACTCCTTCATGTATACACTCATCTGAGTCCGATTGGTTTGTTCAATTTTTTCGAGTGCGAACATTACCGATATTCCTTAAGCATAGAAACTTTCGGAAACCACGTTTTCCTGCAATAATACTGCAAATTACATTATACGAATTCTGGATAACATAAAACACAGAAACGGTTATCAAAAGGTGGTTGCTACGATGTCGTATGTCAGTCGTTTCATAAAAAATCTAAAATTATCTCCTAAAGATCGAATACGATGCAATCGATTATGAGACTGGTGGGTGTTCAACTTATTGTATATTTGGTTCAATATGAGCTACGAAGGTGTTTTCAAGGAGGTTCGCAAGAGTCGCTCAATCAAGGATTTAAACTTAAAATCTCTATCGCTCTTTCTAGATCAAGGTGGCATCATTCGGATTGGAGATCGACATCAATTTTCATCACTGGATTATACCAGTAAAACATCCCATTCTGCTCCCGCCCAGGCATTTTATGACAGAATCACTACTCACATATTTGCATAGAAATCATCTGCATGTGGGACCTCAGGTATTACTGTCAATTGTACGTGATCAGTTTTGGCCAAAAAATGGTATACAGAAAGCGAAGAAAATTTGTCGCCAATGCGTACGTTGCGCCATACTTCGTATTCTACAATAGATTCTTGTGATCCCGTTTTCGTTCATCATAATATTCAGGATAAACCGCCAACCCCGCCAACCAATACATATATCTGCATATTTGTTTGTCTTGCCACCAGACCGGTCTTCCAACGCCTTCTCGAGATGTACAAGCACCAGGGGACTTTGCAAACACGTTTCCACCGATAGAGGTACAAAGTTTGTTAGAGCCAGCTCTAAGTTGAACGCAATATACTACAGTCTGATGAAATTGAACAGGAAAATCAAACAATGTACAGAGATGATCATATCAACTGGCACTTCTATCCTCCAGGTGCTCCTCATTTTGGCGTACTGCATGAAGCTGCAGTAATATCAGCTAAATTTCATCTTCGCAGTGTGATGGCAAAAGCCAGTTTAACATATGAAGAATTGAACACCCTCGTAAAACAGGTCGAGTCGGTGCTCAATTTACGTCCGCTGTGTGCAAAACAAACATCCAATAGTGATGAAATATCCATACTCACACCAGGACTTAATTGGTCGTCCACTTGGGAGCATTCCTAAAACTGACATAAGGGAGAAGAAGTTAACTCTAAAACAACAATGGGAAATGCTTCTTCAATAAAAGCAGCATTTCTGGGATAGATGGGTCAAAGACTGTTTGCAATCGCTCCAGAATAGACGAAAATGGACGACCAAATCGCAAAACATTAAGGTAGGTGAAATCGTAATCATTCGTGACGACAATGTAACGTCTCTTGGGCGAAAAAAGGCTCAGGTCGCTGAGGTAAATCCAGGATCCGACGGACTAGTAAGAGTGGTAACTCTTAAGATTGCCACTGGATTTTTGAAACATCCAATCGCCAAAATATGTCCGTGGGCCAATCGAGACATCAGAGATTGAACCATCTGTGTTTGATGAAACTTATTGCGAACAGTCTAGAGTTTTCTTTAGTTTGGTTTTAATTCACGTTTCTTCAAAAGTGCAAATAAAATATAACAAAGTGCTCCATCATACATCATGCGTTGTGAATTCAATTCTTCATTTTGAATTAACAATAATTTTCCTAAATAATAAAATAATAATCGTAAGCGTCAACAGGTAGAAATGTTGTGGCCGCGGCCGTCAAGCTTGTAGAAGTGAAATGATATATAAGATAGCGGAAATTTCTCAGCGGGAAATAGGAGATTTCGCTACTCGCCCAAATGGCAGCACAATCACAAAAGAGAATTTATTTTGTTATATAATTACCAGCGGAAATATTTTATTCATTTTGTATCTCTTTTTTCACTAAATAAAACATCCCAGCGGAATAAAATATTAAAAGTGATCCTTAAAATGACAAATTGATTGATCTCCGAAGTAAAGGAACTCGGTAAATGAAATCTTGAAATTTAACAATATTTCGTCTTTCCGCCATTCTAAAAGAATGACTGCCTGCCACTTGCGGCGAGTAGCGAAATCTGTTATTTGCCGCTGAGAAATTTCCGCTATTTTATACAGCATAGGAGTGAAGTCATTCTTCAATGGATATGCATCCGATATGCTTGCAAAACGAGGTTGTATGATTGATGAAACAATTGAATATTAATTCATGGATGTAAATCCATGTCTGGAGAAAGGCAAGGAATCCGAATTATGGATTTAAAAGAATGCTTGAGGAATCGCTATTTGACTGAGGATGAATTATGTGAAAATTGTTTGGTTTTAGAGAACAACGAAAATTTCATTCGGAAATTGTTTTCATTTAATCAGAGCAGACAAATGTTCGATGTTCTCTTGAGTGCCAAGAATTTAACTGATTTATTATGAACGGGAATGAACGTATATAAGAACGTGCATGAATTTATTAGAATGAATCAGTTACAGGTGTAAATAAAAATAAAAATAAAATAAGATTGTAAACATTTGCAAACATTTAATTGTAAATTTGAAACTAGGCTAGGTGGCAGACAATTTACCGAATTAATTGAACTCTACTGGAACAAGATAGTTTCTTACAAAATTATAGTAGGTTTTTGTATTTTAATACTTTCTTCTTGAAAACTTAAGTGCAGTGTATTCGAGATCTATGAACATTAGTGGAAAAAGGAAGTTGGGCGTTGACTATAACATATTCACTCCTCCATTCCTTTAATACTACTAAATTGATGATGAGAATAATTCTGATTATTCCAAAAAAACAATAAAGACAGAAATTTCCAACGTGTGGTCAGGGAGGACCAATTAGTCGTTGGGAATCATTGGCATAGATTCATAGTGCTCGTAGTGCTACGAGCGAGCGTAGTATAGTAAAATATTGGAGCTATTAATAAAATTAGAAGTTTGATAGTAGAACAGTTATTGTTTATAAAAGTCATCATTATGATAAACGTGTATTACATCGCTTGATTGTATTTGCTGTATTTAGAATCAAGAGCAGGCATGTTTATTAGTATTATAAATAAAAAGGAAAATTATTGCAAACATAATAAATAAATAACTAACAGAAGCCTGGCGAGGCAAACAACAAATTACCTTCAGGCTTTTTTTATTAACCCAATCCAAACATTAAATATAAAATCATTGATGAATTGCTACCTATCTACCTAAATAATAATAACAGTAATGTAATGATAATAATAGCAACAATGATAATAGTAATAATCTCTATAACAATATTGGAAAACAATACGAACATTGTTTTATAAATAAATCAAATTTTTCATGTAGCAGCATAGTACAAGGAAACCCGTACATTTTCCTCTACATGTATACGTGTATACCTACCTTTAACCCCAAATCACACTGTGTTGTATGTTCTGGTTTTCCTCTCTCCCTAAGATATTACATAAAAATTTCCCAGCAAAAAACATGTTTTCTACGTAAATGTTCTCTGCTTCGCTTTATGTTTGAAATAAATTAACTAACATTTCTGGTACCAAACATACCTACACCGAGAAAAAAATCTTCAGAATTCAGACAAATGTAGAAAATTATTATTATTTTTCCAGAGCTTTTTTTATATTTCACACACCAGCAGCAAAAAAAAATTATCCAGAAAAACACAAACAACTAAAAAAATCTAAACAATAATCGAATTTGGCAACAGATAAAAAGATTAAACAGATTTATCAAGAAAATGATGACATATAAATCAAAATGTGTTTAGAGGTATATAGTGAATATATTTATATATGAATCAAGTAGATATTTAGGAGGGGTGGGGGTCCATTGAATGGGGTGCGAATTTTTTGCCGTTGGTAAATTTACATAAACAGATTTCTCGCTCAATTTCGAAAATGGAATATGGGTTTAGATCTCACGGCATTCGTGCACGTATAACATTTTCGACATTCAAATGAAATAGGTGACGTATTAGAATTTATTCACATGCTTAGGCTTATCTAAATACTAAAATGTGAGTGTGTACGGAATCGATGGAAATCTGAAATTCTGAATTTGAGGATCATGTAAAAATTTTATTTATTTCGCACACGTTTCGTGAATCAGAATCTTCAATTGGAATAAAGAAAACAAAAATTTTGTTTCCCTTGAGCATGGTGTACCATTCTTGCGGAATTATGAATGAGATTTTAATATTAGTTGACATTTAATGGTCAGTATTTTCAAAAAATATTATATTGTTACTGTATAGCAGAAAATTTCCAGCAGAAAAAAATTGTTTTTGTTATTCACCGCTAGAGGCATTACTATCACAAAAATGAAATTTTTTCTGTTGATATTTTTTGAAATGTTTAAGTATATCAAAAATTCTTAGCAACAAGTTTTATGAAAAATCAAAGAATTTATAAGAAAGAAGAGAATGATTTAAAACGACAAAAGTAAAAAACGATTTGCGTATGTATAAGGACTCTCAAAATATAATCAGCATGATGTAAATACAGGGCAACACAAAAAAAACGCCTGCGTTGATAGCACTCCATCAATTTTTGAAGTCATTCCAATGAGAAATGTTTTCGGTTTCTTAACAAAAGTTTTAGAAAAACCGCCCTGTAACTATACCCTGGGTGTATGTTTTTATGGTAGCTGAAATCATAACCTATATACATACATGACCAACGTAAGCTTCATAAATGGCGTCAGTAGCATTTCATAAATTTTGCAAGTCATTTTAATGGTGCAAATAACACCAGTTATGAATCTTATGTTGCTCATGTATTTAGTAAATGATCTCAGCTACCATAAAAACATAAACCCAGGATAGTTACAGGGCGGTTTTTACTAAAACTTTTGCTAAAAAACTGAAAACATTTCACATTGGAATGTGAAAAAATTGATGGAGTGCTATCAACGTAGGTGCTTTTATCTTGAAGATATTGGTTTGGACGACACAGCCAAAATAGCCAAACTGAGTCAAAAGTTCGATGGCCGCATTATCAGTTGAAATGGTGACATAAACTGCCCGGTAAGGAGCTGTGATTTGACGCCTCTGGATTTTTATTTGTGAGGTGCTGTTAAGGACAAGTTTTATACGGACAATCCACAAACAATTGGAGGATTGTACTTTCAAACAAACAAATAAATTTGGAAATATATTAAGCCGTTTTTGTTTTATTAAATTTTTAAATCTGAACTTCTTGATGGGACACCCTTTATTTGCTCTTCTACATGATAAATTTTTTGATTTTTCATAAAAGTTTCTGCTGAGAATTTTTGATTTGCTAAAAAATTTCAAAAAATTTCCTTAATTGAGAGGGGTACAATAAGCCCATATAAGTATGCTCCATTCAGTTTTTGCATGTATTCAAGTCATATTAATGTCTCCCTGAACTCGTCAGTTTCGTTATCGATCTCTTCTAAGTTCAGGACGGTATCTTCACATGCCCACTATCCAGAATAAAATTTAAATGGCCATCGAAATGCAGAGACTGATAATAACCACGTTTCCGCCCTCATTTTCAAAAAAATAAGGTCCGATGATGCCTTTTGACCACAAAGGGCACCAAACGACAGATGGTTGTTTCATTTGGGCGGTTATGGCGACCAAAATATTCACGAATTTCGCGAACCGTGTTTTTTATTTTGCACCAACAAAATGACAGAAAATAAACATGGCGTCTGCAAAATTATTTTTTATTTTCCTGCGTCTCATTTGGACAAATCCTCAAAATATAATTTGTGGATCCGTCCATATAATCAAAACATTTATCTCTGCCTGAATTAGGGGAAGGATGCAGAGATAGACATTTAGGATTCCAAAACGGTAAGTATTTAGATATTCTGTTAAATGTTGTCACCGTGGAGGCATCTAATGTTACGCTGAGACTTCTTAAATCTGATGCGACTATACACAGACTAAATATTATCATAAAGCAAAATCCTCAGATGAGAACTCTTTGTTCTATTTGGAGAAGACACTTCAATTCGTTCAGTAAATTGTTTAATGAGACAACTGGAAGAAAACCGGATGTAATGGATGCTTTTCCTTTAGGATTAAATAAAACAGTAAAAATCGGCACTGTATCTTCACTTTTTATCGAATATTGAAAAACAAAATCAAATTATTGATCCACCTTTTCAAATGGGGGCTTGTCATAAACATCTGATTTTGTGGACGCCTACAGATCGCAAGTGATGTCTCTATGATAACCATTTTTCGACCAATAACGCCAAAATGTCTGGCATAGGCTGCTTTACCTGGGTAAAACTTCTATATTTTTTCATAATTCTGGTGTTGTGGATTCGGTACTAAAACAGATATTAGAGTACGCGATTGCCGTCCGTGTAGAAGTTCTGCTGGAGATTTGTCACTGGCTCGATCTGGTGCAGACATACAGAGCTATTGAGGTACTTTAACAGAGCTTTTGTCGATTATCCTGATCTGTCGTGATTTTAGTGAAATATGACTTGAATGTTCGAACGAACCGCTCAGCTTGCCGTTCGAAGCTGGATGAAACGGAGCTGACATCAGATGCTTAATAGTGTCTGCTGTAATATCTTTCAGCTCGACTGTATACGGAAACTTAGAGAAAGCGTCCACACAGATCAATCACATTTAACTGAAAAATGGACCTGCGAAATCAACATGGATACGCTCCCATGAATGCTTCGCAGTAGGTCAACTGGTGAATGTCTTCTTGGGATCAGACTGTACACTTAACTACGATATATTCTACACCTTTATCAATATTCGGAAACCAAATATGTCCCTCGGCCATCTGCTTCATTCTAGTTGAACCTCAATGACCTTCGTGAAGAAGCTAAAGCACTTTTAACTGGACCACTTTCGGAATGACGACTCGGTTGTGTTCTGTTTGAAGAAGTATACAATTTAACTGCAAAGATAAAGCAAACTTTCGATTGTAATGTGGATGTAGGACGCTATCCATATTGAAAAGAGCACTTGGCCATCCGTCTAAAGTCATTTGACTTATCCCACATTCGACAATGTTTTTTCGTGATCATCAAATCTCCCATCTTTGCCTAATGGAAGTCTAGATAATGCGTCTGCATTGGCATGCTTTTCAGTTGCGCGATACTTGTGGTCGTATTTATTACCTTGGAGAACGATAGCCCAACGCTGATGTCTTTGGAGTGTTGCAACTGGCAGTTTCTTGTTTGGATGAAAAATTATCGTCAACGGTTTGTGATCCGTGAGTAATTCAAATTGTCTGCCGTATAAATATTGGTGAAACTTTATCACACTATAAATAATGGAAAGAGCTTCCTTTTCAACTTAAGCATGCTGACTTGTCGTCAACGTTTCTGATGCAAAAGCGATAGGATGCTCAGATTCATCTTGGAAACGGTGCGAAACTACGGCACCAATGCTGTATTCTGATGCATCTGTAGTAAGAATGATTGAACAATCCTCACTGTGGTGGACTAATCTGGACGCTTTTAGCAACTGTGACTTCAGAGCTTGAAAAACGATTTCTTGTCGATCGGTCCAAACAAGTTTCACACCTTTGTGGCGAAGCTCATTAAGTGGGGCGACAATTAAAGAGAAATTCTTAATGAATTTATTGTAGTAATTGATTTTGCCAATGGATACCTCCACTTCTAATCGCTTTTCTGATGGGATTATTCCTTGTTGATTGATGGTATGTCCCTCGTATTCTATGTTTTGTGCCGCGAATGTGCATTTAACGATTTTGCAGCGAAGTTCATACCTGTCAAGCCGACTCAACAACAATTTTTTTATGATTTCGAGGATGCTGCCCTTCGTTGCTTACACCGGTGACGATTACGTCGTCGAGATATACCGCACACATTTGAATGCCGGTGGTAACTTTTTCCATCAAACGTTGAAATATTCCAGGAGCAATGGCGATGCCGAAAGGTAAACATAAGTATTAAAAAAGCACAAAGGGTGTATTAATTACTCTTAACTGCTTAGACTCCTCTGAGAGCTCAATCTGAAGATAGGCGTTGCTTAGGTACACTTTAGTGAAGAATTGCTCTCCTTGGAGCTTATGAAATAATTGCGGAATTGGGTATCGATCGATTTCGATTTATGGGTTAATGGTCACTTTAAAATCTCCACAACTCCGCACTCCACCATTTGATTTTTTTAGAATTACAATTGTCGCGGCCCATCGACTGAAATTAATCGATTTAAGGATGCCGCTAGACACTAGTCTCTGAATCTACTCATCCATATCCTTCTTCAAAGCAAATGGCACATTGTAAAGCTTGACAATTTTCGGGCGAGCGTCAGGTTTTAATGTAATTTCCGCCTGGAAGGAATTGCATAATCCGAGATTTGGGTTATCCGCACAAATCTATGAAGCACATTAGACTAGGTATTGCTGAGACGTATTCATTACAGAACACACAATGGCTAAATTACGATTTATTGACGTCCATAAGCGTGAGCGTCTAAACCAAGAATATTTGATGCTTTGTCGCTGTCGACGACCAGAAGTGGTAGTATGCACTGCTTACCTTCCCAACTGAAGGGTAGTATCGCCGTAAGCCCGTGTCGACTTGAAAAGATATCTGCTTACTATATTGTCACCCAATTCGAGCCAAAATTTTTCAGGGTAATGCCCTCTCGCGGTTGACACTTGATCGATCTCTTCTGGAATATCTGATTCCATATTAAAAACAGAGTTTATGTAATGAAAATCGTTCACTTTGTTAATTGTTTTATTCCTCGATGATTGATGGTTTTGAAAACGACCTCGTCCATGGCCGTAATTTCTTCTTGACCGCTTATGATTTAATTCAGGCTCCCACTTTATTGACTGGCATACGCTGGCAATCTGACCTCTCACCTCAACAATCACGACGTTCATGGGTATCATGGGACCCAGGTCACGATTTAAAATTGTTAGAATATTTATTACCAGCATTACGTGACCGGTTATAGCTTCGGCTTCGACCTTTTGTTTAATTTGAACGTTGATGATTTTGACCCTCATTTGGTTTTGTGTAATTAACCACAGCTGAATCGGAAATGATAGCCTGAACTCCTTTGATAATTGCACCGGACCTTTTAGAGCACTCACACACTTGTACTATTCCGATTAGTTCGTCCAGATTAGGGTTTGATTTCATCAATTCGCATGTCCCTAATTTCCCACTCTGTGTAGTTTTGCTCACATCCGGCTTTTGGACATATAAATGCACAATCTCTCGCTGGTCCGCGTAAATTGGCAACCCAATCTGCATACGACTGATCCGGTAACATACGAGTTTTATAGAAATCCCACCGAGACACGAACACATGTTTTTTTCCACAAAATTTCGGTTAATACTTTTTTTAACTCTTGAAATGACTTTTTTACCAGATCGTTAGGGAATAGTTTTTATAGCAGCTCGAGTGATGTATTTCCCATACTTGCAAGAAAAGATGCTCGTTTCAAGGCATTCTCCACTATTTTATTCGCCTAAAAATGCTGCTATATCTGCTTGAGGTAAGTTTCCCGATTCATTTTATCCTTTTGAAATTGGCCTTTGGAAATTGACGATTCACTATTTAATGCTGAAGATTGAAAAATTGTGCAACAACTCGTAGATAAAGGTGGTATTACAGCAGGTTCATTAGGTCTTGATATTGGATTATTTTGGATTCCTTAGTTCCAGTATGGAACCTTAATTTATTGTACTCAATAAATGAATGTTAAACCAAAAAGGCTTGAAATTAAATTATTTGAAGCAAAAATATACTACCCATGGTGTTTTGTTACGATATGTTTCTTGTTTCCATGTCAATCTACTATCTAGATTCTAAATTGATGTTATTTAGCTTAATCGAAAGACTGGTTTGTTTACGGAGGACGACATGAAATATTATTTAGTATTTTAGTTTCTGCTCATTTGACTTAATTGTCCATTGGGAAATTATATTGGTATTTCCATAATTTAAATACTTTATATATGGAGGACATAGGAAAGGAGATATTTTGCTATCAAAGCTTAAATTTAGTTTTATCAAAGTTGACTGTCTCTTAATTTATATGTACAATGGCTTCCAGCTAAAAAGGATTAGACTTTCTATTGCGAGTTTGCGACATACATACTCTGAAATGAAAAATTAAATGGGTTAAAAATTTCAATTTACTCAGTCTAATTAATTTCAGTTCATCGTGAGTCCTACATTTAGTCATTCTTACTTTAGCATGATTTTCGTGATTATCACCGTCGACCGTTGAAATTAGTTTTGGTATTTAGTGGCACTATCTTGTAGATCGAGTGTCCTTGTTCTCGGCCTTTCTCGCCAATATTGTACTATGTCCCATTACTCCTATATAAACCATATTCCAGAACTTTAAAGGAGACTCATTTAATTATTAATGATATGTTTAAATCATAATTGTTCAATTACAAAATCTCCAGTTGGAACCCATTAATAATTAGATAAAACACTACCGACCGAAGTGGTATTTTAGAACTGCATACAAAACTAATTTTCAAACTCATTCTGCCCTATCTCGAGCTTAGAAAATCTATTAACATAGTTCCGCACAATTTAGTAAACTTTCTTGCAAAACTATTGCACCTCGAAATGCCCAGAATAATGCTATTTATTTATATAGAAAACCTCTACCAATTCCTAAGAAGTATACATTTATTATACAAACAGGTTTTTACAATAATTATTGTATCTTATATTGTAGCATTGTTCAAAAAATGGATTTCACCAGGCTAACTGCTCACCGGTCAACTTCTAGTCTGTTATTTATTTTTGATATATGTATTCCACATCAAATTTTCTTGCTGCTGCCGTCGGTCGAAACGGTTGCACTTCTCTTTGTAATGTGTTAAATATTTAGAAAGAAGAACTGCTTCGCTGCATTTGTCTGTATCGCTGGAGGTTTCGATAAAGTGTGGTATAAAGGACTTACACACAAAGTTAAAACGCAACTATCGTCGAACATTCATGAGATCGTTACAAATTGGCTGCTTAACCAAATAAAAATATAACATTGCATCTTTCAATTTAAATTAAATATAAGCAGGGGTTCCACAATGCAGTGCACTGGGTCCAGTGTTATATTTAATTTACACAGTAGACTTTCTTAACATTTGCCGATGATACAGCATCATTATGAACTACCCTTGAAAATCCTTAAAAACGTCAAGTAGAATTACTGAAGCAGCTTTCCTAATGGAAAATTAAGGCAAATGAGCAGAAATCATCATATATTTCATGTCATCGTCCTTAAAGAAACAAGTCCGGTAAAGCTAAATAACATCATTTTAGCCCAAACCAAAAACATTAATATCTAGATAGTAGATTGACATGGAAACAAGAAACATATCGAAACAAAACACCATGGGTAGTATAATTTCAAGCCTTTTTGGTTTAACATTCATTTATTGAGTACAATAAATTAAGGTTCCATACTGGAACTAAGGAATCCAAAATAAGTTAAAATATGTAAATCTTGACGGTTTATTTGATGGTGATGTTAATAGCACTCGCAGCAGTTGCTACAACCACGCCATCTATAAATGATTTTGTACCATTGAAGAAATTTCCAAACTCGAAAAGGCCTGGGAGGCTCCATTTATATTGGTGCAGCGAAAGCTTCTTGTGATTTTGGTCCAATATTAAGACCTAATGAACCTGCTGGAATACCACCTTCGACGGTAGCAGCTCCTGCTTCTGCATCTGTGGCAAATTTATTGCCAGATAGTGACGAAATCAACCGCCAACTGTAACTAAACATTATTTTTCTTTGCCTTATCTACGAGTTGTTGCACAATTTTTCAACCCTCAGCCTTAAATAGTGATCACCAATTTCCATGTTATTTAATACTTGCATTGATGTGAATGCCTTGCTCCCCAAATAATCAACTTATTAACCGTATCCAAAAGATTATCGATGAGCTGAATTTTGTCGGCGACTTTATCACCTCCTAAAATAGCCAAAAATGGACGCGGTGAGCCCGATGTGTAGTACCAAATGCATCATTCACATAAACATCGCTCAATTTACGTAAACTTACCCTATATGATTTAACTTTGGTAGGATCTGCTTTTATTTTTTTACTTGGCTCATCAACCCTTTTACCTTCTTCCTCGATACAGAAACGAAGGCTTTCCAATAAAGTAACGGAACCTGGGGCATGATCGCGACAAACTCAACTCATTGCCAACGCAATCGTGCAAAAATGTCGCATCACAATCGAGGAAATGTTTTAATTCGTGGGCTACTGTTTCCATAGTGTATTTAATATTTTTATGGCTATCGGGCTGACCGACCTAAATGAGACATCACAACCTGAAATATACAAAACCAATTAAATATTGAATTATTTTTCGAAATCACCGTGGTAATGTTATTGGACGCGGACAATTGATTTGGCACCTTTATCCAACGCGTATTTCACGATCCTAATGCAGCCACAATACGTTGATTAATTTGGAATTCTGTCCTTGATTGGTCTATTGAAATCAACTATAATGAAATACAAAATAATAAAACTTGTATTTAACGCAAACAATTAATTTTGGCAGCGGTTTACTTACCTCACAAGAACTCTTTCATGATTTTATTGTCACTAAACAAACTACACTGACATTCAATTTTTTTTTGTTGACTAAACTCTTGGTTCAATTTTTTTTCTACAGGGTGGCTGAGACCAAGTGTTACCAAATGAAAACGCTGTAATTATTTTAATTTTGATTATTTTTTATTGAAATTTCGTGGAATATGTTGAAAACATATTACATTTTATGAAAATCATGTTACTGCTCGATATGACCTCCTTTGGCTCTGATTATTTGATTCAGTCTTCCATAGAAAGCATTGCATGCTGACCGAATGTGAGCTTGCGGAATTTTATTCCATTTTCGAACAACAGCTAACTTCAATGCATCAACACTATCGTATTTTTTAGTGGACACCTTACTCTCCAAAATGGACCATATTGAGAAATCCATGGGATTCAAGTCTGGTGAATATGGTGGCCATTCTTTCGACGAAATCAACCGCGGAACGCAATTTTGTAAAAATTGCTGTGTCGCCCGAGCTTTGTGTGACGGTGCCGAGTCCTGTTGGAATGTCCAACGGTTCGTACCAAAGTGTTTACGTGCCCAAGGTAGCAAAGCATCGTTTAGGATCTTTTAGCGGTACACCTCTTGGTTTACCTTGACTCCATGTGCGATGAAAACCGGAGGAGTGCGTCCATCTGCAGTCACTGCAGCATCGTGAAACATATAGACGTGCGGCTAATTGATTGGCACTTTGACGAGGATTTCGTTGGATTCGTTTCTTCAAATTTCGTATAATTTCTTTTGATGTTGCTGTCTTTTTAGGACCGCCTCTGTTGCGTTTAGCGATGCTACCAGTTACGTTGTATCGAGTTATGGTTCGATACACAAACATTTTATTCACATTCAAATGCTGGAGCTGACGAACTATTGCTGTTTGTGAATTTTCACCCAAATACAGTGCAATTACACTATTACGTTTGAATTCCATTACAATTTTTTTATGAAGCTATTAATTTAGAACAATTATTTGTTGACCACATGTAAACAACTAACCAAACTTCAATCTGTCAAAAAATTGACGCGCGAAAATGACAACTACACAAATGACAGCAGAGTGAAATCAGTAACATTTGGTCTCAGCCACCCTGTATATGTTGATTACTCTTCTTGCATACACACAAACTTTACTCTGTATGTTATACGGCGTTCAACAAACAAAAGAAATCATACCGGAAAATGGTAAAATTCTAAATGAAAACTACCTTAAAAATAAAAAACAATTGACCGAAATGAATGATAAATAAACAAAGTTCATGCTCAGGAGAATGAAAATGTCAGATAAAATTGAAAATAAAATTTCCATATGAATCGTGTGAAAATGTTTTTTCTTGTTTACGTTATTTGGGCCTGCATACATGCTACTGTGGGCAAAAAGTAGTAAGACTTTTTAATTTAAATTTCGCTCGAAAAACCATTCGTCCAAATATTTTTTTTTCTATGTTGGTATGACTGTCAGTGACATCTGTGCCAAATGTCACATCAAAATAATCATTAGTGTTTAGTATACGCTTGCCTTTCTGAAGTACAAAAAGTGCATTCGGCGATTTTTACAATGAGTGAAATTATTCAGCAAAGAAGTTCCATTAAATTTTGTGTGCGGAATCAATTTTGTGGTTCCGAAACGTTCAAAATGTTCCAAAAGGCCTTCGGTGGTAATTGTATGTCGCAAGCAAGTGTTTTTGATTGGTACAAATTGCTCAAAGAGGGTCGAGAACGTGTTGACGACGAACCACGTCTAGGACGGCCATCAACATCAACTGATGATCAACACGTTAATAAAATCAAGGAATTGATGCTCGAGAATTGACGATTAATAGTCAGAGTGCTTACTGGCATCGTTGAAATATCGGAAGGATCAGTGAACACCATTTTGAAAGATTATTTGGGCCTAAGAAAAGTGAAAGCACGATTGGTTCCAAAATCACTCAATTTTTTGGAAAAACAGCATCGCATTGACGTCTGTGAAACAATGCTTTCCGACTACGAGGATGTCATGAAACGTATTATAACTAGCGATGAGTCGTAGATCTATGCTTACGACCCGAAAGGTGAGCCGAAGCCGAAGAAACCACGTCAAAGCAAGTCAAAAATCAAGGTGAAGTTGACAGTTGTCTTCGATTATTGAGGTGTGGTGCACTCCGAATTCCTTCCGACCGACCAAACTGTCAACAAGGAATACTATTTGAGTGTTATGCGTCGTTTGCGCGAAACTATTCGTAAAAAGAGGCCGGAATTATGGATCGACAACTCTTGGTTTTTGCGCCATGATAATGCACCTTCTCATACTGCATTGGTTTTACGTGATTTTTTCACCAAAAATTCCACCCATATCGTTCCGCAACCACCGTATTCGCCTGATTTAGCTCCGTGTGACTTCTGGCTGTTCAACAAACTCAATCGACCGCTCCGGGGAAACCGTTTTGAGTCAATTAAAGACATTAAACGTGAATCGCTACGCGCGTTAAAGGCTATTCCGGAAATTGACTTTAACAACTGTTTCGAGGATTGGAAAAAACGTTGGTACAAGTGTATTGAGGCCAGGGGGATTACTTTGAGGGGGACGAATTAGATTTGGAGAAATAAATAAAGAATTTTAAAATTATAAACAAAGTCTTACTATTTTTTGCCCACAGTATTACAAATCGTATTTTTTATATTTTTCTTCAACTTGGCCGAATACATATACGCAGTGACCGCACACATTATGCACTGGATTGAACGTAGCTGCAATTATAATGTGAGAGACATTATCGTTTAAATACCTTCTTACTATTTTATTAAAATTAGGAAAATTACTTCTTCCAAAATGTTCAAACTGATATTCAAATTAATTGGTGGAGTTTTAGTGTGTGTTTCACGTACGAGATAAAGCAAATAATCCTCCCACACTTCCGAGATTTAACCGAAACGAAAAATAGTGTAGTGGCTTCAATTATACCGTAACACTCTGGCTGCTAGATATTTTATGGACATGATTAGCGAGAAGCTAGTGCGGTTGAGATGCTCACAGCACGAATTAGTTTTGCAATTTAACCAAATTTTTATTCTATACATAGTGATCCGATTCAATTCAATAATGTAATTCAATTAATATAACAAAATAATCAAAGGATACCCAGTAAGATGAGAAAGTACAAACAAAATCAAACCGTTTAAGCTCAAGTATATTAAGCTGTAAAAAATTGTTTGTTTGTACATCACATCTCAAATGACACTATGTACACCCAAATAAATAAAACATTTCGTTTAAGCGCACTTGAAGAAAAATTTTAACGATGATTTTCATTCTTGTGAGACCGATTTGGTTGTCCAATCACCAGCAATAATTTTTTTACGACAGAAATATGCAAAACAATAAAAACAACAACAAAAAAACGATGTCGTGCAGAAAGTGGAACAATAACACATAAAAGCTCAAAATCAAGTCTAAGTAAATTTTCTATTTTTCATGTCGTTTATTGTTTGTTTTTCGTCATCAAATATGACATAACGAATAAATCATGTAAATCGACTTACATAAATTTTTTCTGTAAGACGAATCCAAAAATACAAGCAAACAACAACAAACAATTTACAAACAAACATATTAAAATAAAGTATCGGGAGAGGTGAATTTGTCTGTAAGCGGTTTTAGAATACATTGGGTAAGACGGTGCGGTTGAATTGGTGTGGGCTTTTAATACCGGAAAATATTGAAAATTTATGGAAAAGCAGTGTGATACCAACATAATCTTTGTGTATGTTGACAAGAAAATATGAGTTTATTGTTATTTGCCATTTGGAAATTTATATGAAACGAGCGCGCGTCATAAACAGGTACATCGAGTCATTGAAGTCATTAAATTAAATTTTTCGTGTATTATTACAGCACAGCATCGCACAATCTACATGGTTAAGTAGTTTATTCAACTTATGTGGGAGCGATATAAATTACAAGCACACCATACCACCACAAACTTTGTTGTATCCTAGATCTAAACCAATTCAATTATGGTATTATCAATCTTCTTGTGTACATATTATACGAGTTCGTTCTTTTTCTTTTCTTACCAACGTAAAAGACATTTATTTTGAAAAATAACACAAATTATTTAGAAAAGCGACGAAAAAAACTAATTTAAACTATATATAGCAAGTATTTTTTTTTACTATAACTAATAAAACTTTCAAGTTTGTTCAGCATCCAATTTTTAGTTTATTTGTGGCACACAACAGCACACAATAAAATCGTATACATGCAATTCACATATATCGCATATATAAAGAAAAATTTGGGGGAAAACAAAGAAAAATTATGTTTCGAACAAAGAACGAAGCTTTTGTTGTGCGCTTTTTTCGATTATGTGAATCGAAATGCATTGATCCAATACTCTGAAAATCTAATTTCGTACACACTCGTATTACCAGTTTATCTTCGGTGTATACGGCAACACTCTTGCAATTAAGTGCATAATGCGAAAATAACTTACTACACAACAACTTACTACTCTCACCTTTCCACAACCTAAATTGTAATTCCTCTGTAATTTTCTTAATTTTCCCTAAATATACTTTAGCACAAATTAAATTAAATAATATTAGTAATTATAAACACTTTTCCAACTGAAGACATAATTTTCCAGCAAAAAATCGAAATAAGATAAATTTTTTAATTAAATTACTTGTATGTGGTTTTAATAGACTATAAGGAAACAGATTAATTAATCATCTCGGTACATGAATGTGAAATATGTACATCAATTTTGCAAGGTACAATAAAAAATATAAGAAAGCTACGTTGCTAATTGAATTGTAACTGACATTTCAATTAAAGCAAAAGCTTTAGATTTGGTTTACCTTCCTTTACACAATAAAATTTTGGTCTCGAAATTTTTGCAGATTTACCATTCGCTATATCGCTGAAGTAAAATAGTACTTTTTTGAAAAAACTGACTGTAATTCGAAGGTCTCAGTGGTTTTTAGCCGAGATCCGCCCACTAGTAGCAACTTCCATTGAAGCTTTTTCGGTTTTTGTAAATATTTTTAAAATTATAGGATTAACGAGGAAAAAGAATATCAACTAAATAACTTTAAATTAAATTTGGAAAATATCAAACCAGATCATTTTTCAAAAATTTAGGCGGAAGTGTCGTCTTTTGACGAAAAACTGTTTTTCAGCAAAAATACGGCCCGTGCAGCCCAGGCGGATTGATAGATTGGCATGAAACTTCATACTTAAGCCTTGTCCGAATGCAGTTCACCGAAAGTGAGAGCTTTCGTAGGAACATTTTAAATTGTTTGCAAAATATAGTGAAAGGCACGTCCAGAAATACGGCCCCTATACAGCCCAGACGGATTGATTGATCGAAATAAAACTTCATAATTTCGCTGTTTTGAACATTGAAGACATCAGTGGCATTTGCCCAAAATCGGGACACCGGAAGTGGCACTTTCCAAAGGAGCTTTTCGTGTTTATGCCAATATTTTGGAAAGGATCTCGATTATTAGAAAATCGACTAGGCACTAAAAGACTTTAAATTAAATTTGCAATAATATCAAATCAGAACGATTTTCAAAAATTTAAGCGGAAATGACGTTCCATTCGGGCTGTACAGCCCAGACGGATTTATTGATTGATTGGGACGAAACTCCATGCTAACCTTTTTTCACAAATTGGCAGAACCAATGGAATGTTTGGCCGAACGCAGTTCACCGTAAGTGACAGCTTCCGTTTTAGCATTTTAAATTGTTTGCAAATTATTGTGAAAGGTACGTATAAAAATTCGGCTCCTATACAGCCCAGACGGATTGATTGATCGAAATAAAACTTCATAATTTAGATTTTTTTCATAACATTGAAGATATCAGTGGCATTTGTCCAACGGGACACCGGAAGTGGCACTTTCCAAAGGAACTTTTCGTTTTTTTTTTGTAAATATTTTGGAAAGTATCTCGATTATAAGAAAATTGACTAGGCAATAAAAGATTCCAACAAAAATTTAAGCGGAAATGACGTTCTATGACGAAAAACTGCGCCCCTGTACAGCCCAGATGGATTCAACCCAATCAATCAGGGTTGAAACTTCATGCTTACGCAATTTCCATAAAATGGGAGATCCCAAGGAATGTTTGGCCGAATGCAGTTCACCGAAAGTAACAGCTTCCGTATGAGCATTTTAAATTGTTTGCAAAATATTGTGAAAGGCTCGTCTAAAAATCCGGTCCATATACAGCCCAGACGGATTGATTGATCGGAAAAAAACTTCATAATTTCGCTGTTTTGAACATTGAAGACATCAGTGGCATTTGCCCAAAATCGGGAAACCGGAAGTACATTTTCCAAAGGAGCTTTTCGTTTTTATGCAAATATTTTGGAAAGGATCTCGATTATAAGAAAATTGACTAGGCACTAAAAGATTCCAACAAAAATTTAAGCAGAAATGACGTTCTATGACGATACACTGTTTGTCAACAGCGGTCCTGTACAGCCCAGACGCATTTATTGGTTGATTGGGATGAAACTTCATACTAAGCTTTTTCCACAAATTGGCAGAACGCATGGAATGTTTGGCCGAATGCAGTTCACCGGAAGTGATGGCTTCCGATGGAGCCGTTTAAATTGTTTGAAAAATATTGTGAAAGTTACGCACAAAAAACCGGCCCCTATTTAGCATTTTTCAATCAATCCCCGTGGCGGGCTACAGCAATCGGGGGGGTCACAGGTGGTGGATAATGGATAGCCTATCGATAGGTAAGTTAGCGCAGCATTAAATAAGCCGCCCCAACCGCATCTCTGCTGGGACAAGGGTTTTATGGAACTGGGAAGTGGTTAACCTCTGTTCACAAAATTCTGAGAGCCTATGATACTCAGTATGGATAAAACCATCGACTATTAACCACGGCGAACTGAGCGTCGCGTCTCCCTGAGCTCTCGAGTCCCCCCGGTAGTGGGTGGGGACCCCTATAAACGGGTCACGCCTTGAATGAAATGGGTCCAATTAATTTGATATATCCATATGAATGGCTGAATGGGCGGGTGAATGTTGAAGGGGGGATAGTGCGCCAGGAGGCCGCGGTGCTCGGTGAGCCAATGGGCCCAATTAAGGTGTCATGCGACCCGTGCTGATGATCGACTAGGCTGGGGCCCATTTAACAAAGCCCAGTCGTGAACGGAGCGCTATGGATACCAGGCTACCTCCAGTTGTGTTTAGCCTTCCCTGCGTATAAGGATCTCTGCGCAGGTGGTATTTCTCCGACACTCGTTGAATAAGAACGACAGATAAAAAAAATAAAAATAAACTTGCCGGGCCCCTCCAAAAATCTCAAAATATAAAGAAGGAGAGTAACTCTAACCATAAAGATGGGGCTCCCTCATCAGTGGGAAGGGAAAGTGACACCATGGCATCGAAGCCAGGAGGAAGCAGGACCACCAGACAAAATAGTGGGAGATTGAAAGAGATCCCTCCGGCGAAATGACGGTACATGGAGAGATGGTCGGCGTACAGAATTTTATAGAAACTGGCTGCAACCCCTGAGGGGCAGTTTACAGTAGAACAGGAAGAATCTGTGGCATGGGCTAAAAAAAATGTCGAGTGTGATAGCTCGGAAAGGGTCCTTGGGTTTAAAAGACAGAGGTCCCAGGATGAGTTTGAAGCAGGTGGCAGCAAGCAAAGCAAGGTGTAAAAAGACCAGTGAGATCCTAAAGGAGCACGTGGTGGTGCTAGACGTCATTTACAGAAGTCAGGAAGATGGGAGCATCACGCCGGAGAAGTGGAAAGTGCGGTGTATAATGCACTAAACTCCATATTTTTGAGAGTCCCGAGACGAATTCCGGGATCCCCCCGTCCTGTAGAGATGCGGGATAGTACCAGGGGCACGTGAAGTTAACTGCGTGCTCGGACCAGAGATCGGTCGACCTCTATAAAAGGGAAGTGGCTGAAATAGGCTGGGTGTGGTAGGGTGCGAGGCTTCAGGCACGCGTCTGGTTACCAACCGAGCTGGACAAGCCAGAGGAGATCATCGAGATCATTCGGGCCAGTAATCCTGATCTTCCAACGGAAGTTTGGAGGATTATAAAGCTGGAGGAGGCTAAGGAAGGCTTTAGATTGGCAATCATGGTGATCAATAAAGAATCCCGGGCATCCCTTGCAAAATCAAAGGGAGTGATCAACTTCGGATTCGGGTCGATCACTCTTAAAGTATATACGAAAGATGAGGTCGATACGGTCACGGAAGACCAGCCTAGAGATGACGGCGAACGGACCCAGCGGGGGACGGTCAAGCGAGCGGGGAACGACCGGGGGCGCGATGTTTCGGACGCAGAGAGTTTGGTGAGGAGAGGTAGCCTCCTCTCTCTTGAGTCTGATGTGGACATCCTGTCGTACTCTCGATGAGACGTGGGTGGCGTCCGAAGCAACGAGCCAGATGGCACTATCCCGATGCAGGGAGTGCAAGAAGAGGTAATTCAGGCATATCGCAATGATTAATTTGTACAAATAAATCTGCCTCGGCAGCTCTCGTTCTCAAACTGACTAAGTCAGATGAGGAGTTGATGTTAATCCAAGGACCTTGCATTAAGTGGCCTCAGAACGGAGGGGTATACATTATTATACTCAAGTAACTCTGAGAAGAACAGATCATGTATTTTAGTGAAAAGTAATTTGAATATTTTTCTCCTTCCTCAATTTAGTAGCGGGGATGTTACAGCGGTGAGCGTTGAGGTTGGCTGTCAAAAATTATGGCTGGCCTCAGCATATATGGATTGCGAGAAGGATATTCAGCCGGATAACCTGGGGGAACTGATCCGGGAAGCAGGTCAAAGAAGGGTAGGTGTTATACTTGGATGTAATGCAAACGCGCATCAAACAATCTGGGGAAGCACAGACATTAACGAGAGGGGAGAGCTTTTTTTGATTACTTATTAAATACTAATCTTTTAGCTTGCAATAGTGGACGAGAACCAACATTTGTTGTTAAAAATCGACAGGAGGTTTTAGATGTGACCTTTGCGTCAGAAACAATTCTTCATATTATCAAGGGGTGGAAAGTGGCGAGGGAGCACTCATTCTCTGATCACCGATATGTAACATATAACCGGTTATCCGGAAAGCCTTCGGGAATCCCAAAAGAATAAACGGGAACGAATATGAGGAGCTGTTGGGGGAGTTATTTCCGCTGCAGGTCCCTGGAATTTCGGTGACAGTAGAAGAATTAGATTGCATTATTGATATTGTCCCAAAGGCATGTAATCTTTCATTTACAGGCAGGCAGAAACCGACATGGTGGACCACGGAGTTGGGAACTTATCGGAGGGCGTGTAGGACAGCCTTTAATAAAGCCAAGAACACGAGGGAGGTTCTTAATTGTAACTCCTATAAGGAGGACCTAAGGAAGTACAAAAAAGAGTTGAGGAAGGCACAAAGGGGGTCTTGGAGACTCTTCTGTTGTAGAGTAGAGGAGGTCTCTGAGACTTGTCGCCTTAGGAAAATTCTATCTACTAATCCAGCCAGTCCTAGTTATTTAATTAGACCGCATGGGTCATGGACAGCTTCAAATGCGGAATCAGGAATCATTGGAGCTTCTCATGGGTCCTGAAGCTCATCGAAGAACACCTTCAATAGATATGGAGGGAATCCTGTGAGCGCTGAACTGTTTTAAGCCATATAAATTAACGGGCTCGGATCGGATTATACCAGCAGAGATCCAAAGGACCTCGGCAGTCACCCTCCCCTGGCTAGAGGTTATCTTCGGGGATGTCTGAAACTGGTATATATTTCTAAGAAATGGAAGGAGCGATTGTTGTTTGTTCGTCAGATAGGGCCGTTTCAATATCAGCCGTGCGGAAGATTCTACGTTAATTGGTTGAATCTCTGGTTAGTTCGTTGGTTTGTCGAAAGTCCATATTTTATAGCGATGTATATGGTTTTTTTTATTTAAAAGACAAAAAATAACTATACAAGTCACAACTATAACTCCAAGGTCCATAAGGAGCTTCACATTCTTAAGGTGTAAGTTATGGGTCGATTTTAACGTGTTTTCCGTTATATTGGGCTGAAGTACTGCTGGTAGGATTTAAGAGGTTCTTATCACTCGGTTTGTAAATGTCAGATTGTTTATTTTTATGATTTCGTTGTGCTACGGTATTAAGAAGCTTCCTTCCAGATGTTTGTTAGTGGTGTTATTACAAAAGGTTCCTTTGAAGTTGCTCAGATAGAATATGTTTTCGTTCAAGGCCTGAATTATTTGGCATTTGTTCAGTTGGCTTTTATGAGGTGGCTGTTCATTTCACAAATGGCAGTTTCATGAAAAGTGTTGCATCTTCCGAGGATTCAAGATAATTCGTGGTGACCAACATAGGTTCCCCGTATTCTATAGCCTCCACTTCATTTGTGAATGGAAGTGTGTCGATTTATGCAACCAAACGTCCGATTTCTATTTTATTTAGCAAATTCGAGCTGAGTCTTTGCGTAATGAGTCGACAATTTTGTTGTGTTCATGAAGGTGGCGTTGATTTGGTATATTATTCATTCATTATTATTGTTGATGATTTCATTTTGATTATTGACAATTTGATCCCAGTCTGGGGCAAATGGGGACTCTGCTACCCATTTTTATGCTGTCCCAATTCAGTCAATATATCGCCTGGCTCATGTGTTGTCATTTGTTCAACTTGATGAATCAGTTGGAGGTGAAGGCTGTTCTCTTGATCATTGTGATTGATTTCGGGTGAAATTATGTCATTATTCCCTCGTAGCTGGTCAAGTTGATGATGTGAATCAGATTGAATTTTCCGATGATGATTCGTCCGGTTTCCTCAGCGACGTTGTTGTGGTCCAAAGACAGAAGCTAAAAATGAAATAGATCGTCTTCATTCGGTTATATTTTTTATTTGAGTTTTGTGTATTTCCCTCCATGCGGTTATCACTGTAATTTGGTTGTTTTTACTTTACTGATCATTTCTCGTACACTGATAAAATGACTGTGGTAATTTGGGTGAGATACTTCTTGGAGACGTTTAGTCTCTATTTTTGGTAAAAATAAGTTGATTTGTGAATAGGTTTATCGGTGCATCGCAGTATGAGATTAAGTCCGAGCTTTCTTCGTTTACGCTATGAATTGTGTCATCTGTTGATAGTATGTTGGCCTCTAATTTCATTCTGAATAAGGCGTCCGCATCTTTGTTGGAACAACCGGGTTTGTAGACTACTTCGTAGTTGTACTCTTCAAGTCGTGCTTTTCACCTATTTAATAATTTCGCTTTATGAATTTTATTGCTTAATGAGAATGTCAATGGCTGATGATCTATGACAACCTTAATCTTTTTCGTGTCATATAGGTAATTCTGCGGGCTGTCCAAAGCCCAGATGATGGCCAGCATCTCTTTTTTATTAACAGCATAACTTTCCTCTACTTTGTTTAATGACCTGGATGTGAATGTTATTGGTTTATACATCAAGGTGAACGAAATTAATGAAACATTGAATTCTCTATGTTAAAAAATTAGGTCGTCTCATCAGCCTGCGGTGAGCAAACTACAAAAATATTGAAAATACTTTGAACTTGCATTCAAAGTATAATCACAATGCCTTAGCAAATTTTAATGATTCGGTACACAATTGTCGACCCCTTCGTGTCTTCGAATTTTATTGTACTTAACGCATACATGCGATTTCCATATGTATGCGTTAAACTTTGATGTAAAAACACTATCTGGCTATTACCCAGAACAACTCAAAATTTCTTATTGGTTTATTTTAGCCAAGTGCGCCATGTGACAGTACTGTACCAATTGCAGTGTCCGATGCATCCGTTGTTAGTACGAACGGTTTATCGAAGTTAGGAAAGATCATTATTAACACTGATGACAATAGATCTTTGGTTTGCTGAAATGCCCGAAATTACTCCTCGGTCAGGACGATTTTAACTTTTTTGAATCGATAAGAATTCATGATAAGTGAAAAGAACCACGGTAAGGCTACCTGACGATCCGCATAGACATGTGGCGTATTTTCTCAAAATTTGACAACTTTCACATTTTGCACTATGTTGAAGGTTAGGTGCCAAAATATCCAGAATCGCTCCACAGAATTTCTATTTACGAATGTTTTCGTTAAAATTATAAAAAACGAGCGGGCCCAAATGGGGTGCCTGACAATCCGCATAGACATTGTTTTTTTTTTGTTCAAAACTGGCCTGCTTTCATTTTTTGCAATATGTTGGGATCCCAGGATTCGTTTTATAGATTTTCCAATTACGGTTTTTTTCGATTTATAACTACGAAAACTGATCGAGCCAAAATGGTGTCCCTGACGATCCGCATAGACATGTGGCGTATTTTTGCGAAATTGGACATGAGGCGTATTTTAAAAACCCAGGATTTGCTCCACAGAATTTTTATTTTGGGTCTTTTACATTATTATTGAGATAAAATGAACGAGTCAAAATGGGATACCCTGGCGATCTTTCATCTATTGCAGTAGGTGGCTATATGTGCCAAAATGTCCAGTATTCGCTAACCATAATTTCGATTTTCTTAATTTTTCTTTAAATTAATGATAAAATGTAAGGTGGAACGCTCTGGCCATCCATATACACATGCGACATTTTTTTTTCGAAACTAGACAACTCTTATGTATTTGGTTTGTAATTGCTCGACAGAGTTTCCATTTCCGAAATTGTTTGATACAATTGTGATAATTTGAACGGCCAAAGATGTGGCATCGTGTCGACCCGTGTAAACATTTAGGTTCCTTGTCGTGATACGGTAGCTTCCGTTAATGCATTACGTAGGCCAAATAACGGGCCAAAATGAGGCTCCTAGTTGTGGATTTGTTTTATTCAATTCTGTAAATATTTCGACTGTTAGATGGTTTGTTTGTATGTATTCATAGAATTTTTACGATTCTACCCCAGATAATAAAAAAAACCATCAGGCAACACTAATCAGTAAAAAATGCCTATGGTCCTTGTATGAAGTTAGACCAGCCCGTAATTTATTAAAAATCGCGTTAAATACAAAAATTAAATTCGTTTCTGTCAAGCGTAGCAATTTTGCGAAATTTGGTCCTGGGCCAGATATATCCATACAAATCGAAACTTATGTAATTTTAGTTCGTTCAAATACATATTCTTTAGATATAACTGTTGCATGGCTACAATTCGCGAAATTTAAAAGAAACGATTTTAATTTTTGTATTTAACGTTATTTTTAATAAATTCCGGCCTGGGCCAACTGCACAAATTTCTGTTTATTTTGAAACAATTTAAACAAATTTATGAGCTGGGCTAACTTCACACAAGAGCAATAGGTGTTTTTTATTGATTAGTGTTGCCTGATGAATATTTTTTATTTCTGGGATAGAGCCGTAGGATAACTTCACATACGTATTTATGTATTATCATTATTGCATTTTTTATACCATATTTAACGCTTTTTTTGAAATTAAATTAAACTTGTAATCAAATTCTTCTAGTTCCGTCTAAAACAGGTTTCGTCTTAACCAGGTTTCGTCTTAAACGTATACAATAAAATGCTGCTAAGTGAATTCTTTACGAAAAATTTTGCTTCTGACATAATTCCGAACTATTCCATCTTTTGTATTAATATCAAACTAAGAATATGACTTTTGCGACGTCAGTGTGAAATCGTAATTATCGCAACAAAGTTTTTCAAAAATGTATGAACGATATCCAGGTACCAGAACAGCGATAAAAGACCAGGCGACAAAATCAGATATACTGGATGAACGACGAAATCATTAGAAAATCATTAAATCTATTTAAAACCAAATCTTAATCAGTTATCACTAACATTTTTCACCTTCATTTGAATTACCTTAACGAACATAAACAATAAAGGAAAAACCTATTAAACCATTCACTAATTTTGGTATATACAGGAGTAAAATTAAGTTGGTTGCGTGCCGAAATCCTATAAAACCGTAACATGAATTGTTTAACATACTCGTGTATTATAACAACAAACCATTTCTAATTAATTTGCGGAAGTGGAAATTTAATTTTAAAATCGATAAGCACAGTTCATTAGGGTAAAATTTAATTTAGTGCCATTTGAGTTATGCAAAATTATATTACGGTTGGTGTGAAATCTCGGTGCACAGCATGCAACGTGATTTGTAATAATCGAATATAATTTGTATAAACTCGTACGTATAAAATCAAGTTGAATTTTAAAAATTTGCTATAAACTATTTCAATACAAACTAAATTTTGAATGCAAAAATCTTACCGTTTTGTGTTATAAATGGATACGAGATTGTGTATGAATACGCGAAATGCAGCATCAAAGTAGAAAAAATAAGTTGGAAACATCTCGCAGATACTGAATTCATTAAAATTAAAAAAAATTATATCTCATCTTTATTCAGTTTATGATTTTTATGTAGAAAATATATTATGTTATTGCTCAATGTATGTTGTATACATATGAAACATAATTTGAACCGAAAGATTATGCTTCAGTTAACAAATAAAAATATGTTGGGTTTTAAGCATATTTGCATTATGTTGAATAGTTGAAGTTATTTCCTCAATAAACTTGTTTAGCACTGATATAAAAAAAATTTACGTATAGGCCAAAATTTGGTATCGAATGTTATCTGGAACTAGGTCGACCCGACCGTTAACACTCAGGCCAAATCAATAAATAATTTCTTTACTATAAGCTCCTCTGACCAATATTTTTAAAATTTTGCTGGTTCTCAATTTTTAAGTAACGGGTGATTTTTTAAGAGCTTGAGAACTTTTTTTTAAAAAAAAACGCATAAAGTTTGCAAAATCTCATCGGTTCTTTATTTGAAACGTTAGATTGGTCCATGACATTTACTTTTTGAAGATAATTTCATTTAAATGTTGACCGCGGCTGCGTCTTAGGTGGTCCATTCGGAAAGTCCAATTTTGGGCAACTTTTTCGAGCATTTCGGCCGGAATAGCCCGAATTTCTTCGGAAATGTTGTCTTCCAAAACTGGAATAGTTGCTGGCTTATTTCTGTAGACTTTAGACTTGACGTAGCCCCACAAAAAATAGTCTAAAGGCGTCAAATCGCATGATCTTGGTGCCCAACTTACCGGGCCATTTCTTGAGATGAATTGTTCTCCAAAGTTTTCCCTCAAAATGGCCATAGAATCGCGAGCTGTGTGGCATGTAGCGCCATCTTGTTGAAACCACATGTCAACTAAGTTCAGTTCTTCCATTTTTGGCAACAAAAAGTTTGTTAGCATCGAACGATAGCGATCGCCATTCACCGTAACGTTGCGTCCAACAGCATCTTTGAAAAAATACGGTCCAATGATTCCACCAGCGTACAAACCACACCAAACAGTGCATTTTTCGGGATGCATGGGCAGTTCTTGAACGGCTTCTGGTTGCTCTTCACTCCAAATGCAATTTTGCTTATTTACGTAGCCATTCAACCAGAAATGAGCCTCATCGCTGAACAAAATTTGTCGATAAAAAAGCGGATTTTCTGCCAACTTTTCTAGGGCCCATTCACTGAAAATTCGACGTTGTGGCAGATCGTTCGGCTTCAGTTCTTGCAGGAGCTGTATTTTATACGGTTTTACACCAAGATCTTTGCGTAAAATCTTCCATGTCGTCGAATAACACAAACCCAATTGCTGCGAACGGCGACGAATCGACATTTCACGGTCTTCAGCAACACTCTCAGAAACAGACGCAATATTCTCTTCTGTACGCACTGTACGCATTCGTGTGGTTGGTTTAATGTCCAATAAAGTAAACTGAGTGCGAAACTTGGTCACAATCGCATTAATTGTTTGCTCACTTGGTCGATTATGTAGACCATAAATCGGACGTAAATCGCGAAACACTTTTCGAACCGAACACTGATTTTTGTAATATAATTCAATTATTTGCAAGCGTTGCTCGTTAGTAAGTCTATTCATTATGAAATGTCAAAGCATACTGAGCATCTTTCTCTTTGACACCTTGTCTGAAATCCCGCGTGATCTGTCAAATACTAATGCATGAAAATCCTAACCACAAAAAAATCACCCTTTATAAATACTTATATAGCTGATCTCTTTCAATAATCGAAATTAAAGCCTTCGGTTTTGCTCCGAATGTCAAACAGATCACAGTCGATAGTCTTACTAAATTTATCCAAATGCTGTTGAGTAAGTAGACAAGGACAATATGCCGGTGGGAAGTTTTCAACATTTATCAAAAGTGTAGCTACACAAATTAACAAAAAGTGTAGAATTACATAACAAAATTATGGCAATGTATTTGTTATAATTTCCACTATATGTATCCGCGGCATATCATTGCGACCATCGCGGAAATTTTTTTGTTTAGTATAAATGGAAATACTAATGCAAAAAAGCGTAAACCGGGTCTATTGGATGTTTAAAGGCCATTAACACTAAATTTTAGAGATGTCATCTGTTTCATCTCCAGAATGAAGTATTAATGACCCGTAAGCACCCACAAGACCCGGTTTACACTTTTTATATTATTATTTCCATTTACACTAAACAAAAAAATTCCCCGAAGGTCGCAGAGATATGCCGCGGATTAGATTAGATTACATTTAGTGGAAATTATAACAAATACACTGCCATAATTTTGTTATGTAATTCTACACTTTTTGTTAAATTGTGTATCTACATTTTTGTTAATTTGTGTAGCTACACTTTTGATAAATGTTGAAAACTTCACACCGATGGACAAAATTTAAAATGATTTAAAACCCATTGGAAATTGTTTACCAACAGTTGGTGTATCTGAAAGCACTTTAAGTGGAGTCGTCGTGCACAGTTCTCCGAATGAACAATGTGTTACGAAGTCTAGTAACATACGGCACTAAAAATTAAGTTTGTTCATCAACCATGCGTACCAGTGTAGTGAGTAAAACAGAACTTCCGTTCTGAATGTTTGTGTTAATTTGTTTCGGTTTCACGCTCTCTTTCACTATTCAGCTTGGCTTTTATGGCTGGCTGAGGATTTTAAATGAAATATAATTTTATACAATTGGTTATCTGGTCTTTATCATTATGTAAGGATTATAATGTCGGTTAAGTGGCCTCCTCTGACCGTGGCGCAAAGGCGAGCTCTTTTAAACACATTTTTCATAATATTTTCGCAGACTTCTGGTGTTATTTCAGCAATTCCATTTCTAATGTTTTCCTTAAGCATCGTGGTTGTAGATGATTTATTAGTGTACGGAGGAAGTCATATTAGGGGATCGTGGAGGCCAGTCGATATCAGCACTTTTTGACATAATTCGACCGAGAAAAATTTCTCTGAGCTCTGTGTAATAGGGCACCGTCTTGTTGGAACCATATGTTCCAACATGTCCCGATAGCGGTCACGAAACACTGTTACAGCATTGTCTCTAGCATCCACAAAGAAATATGGTCAATAATGCCGTCGATCCAATGGTGCACCATACAGTTACTCTAAAAAGCTATAGTGGTCTTTGGTGTATCATATGAGGGGTTTTAGTGCCCCAGTAGCGGCTATTCTGTTTATTAACAAAAGCAGCCAAGTCGAAATGTGCTTCGTCGCTCATAATGATTTTTTTTGCCAAAAATGATGGTCGTCTTTTGCAGCTCTTCTGTCAATAAAATTCTTCTTTCAGAATTTTTAACAAACATGATGGAGGGACTCCCAATTCTTCTGCCTCTTCTCTTCAGCATCGACAACGATTATGGTATGTTGCAAAAGAAGTTTTCTTCTCTAATTAAAATGTACCTGTCAGGCATTCCGAAGTTCATCATATAACAGATCATTCACCTATATCTGAATAACGAAGACTAGAATCGACATGGTGGAATTAGAAATTTTGCCAGCCATCGGCATCTCTCGTTTCTTATCCATTGCATACGGTAAAAAATAAAGATCTTGATTCAATACCGTGTGGGAATTATCGGCAACTTAATTCGGTCACGGTGCCAGATCGTTACGCGATACATTCAAAACTACTCAATGACTTTGTATGGATGCTCAATTTTCTCCAAAATCGGTCTCATCAGGGCATATCACTTAATTCCCATCACACCCGAGGATGTACTTAAAGCAGCGATAACCACGGCTCCATCCAGCCTTTTCGAAGTTTTACATATGCCATTCAGTCTTAAAAATACAAATCTCGAAATCTAGATTTCGTATTCAAGTACATCGACGAAATTCTCGTGACATCGAAAATACGGAAAGACACCAACTCCACTTGGAACAACTGTTCCATTAATTCTATGAGTTTACCAAAACATTAGGAGTTAAAAGTGCGTTGTCAGTTCGTTTATTGATTTGCTTTTAAGTCACAAAATCACTCCTTATGGATTTATGCATTCACCTGAACGAATTACTGCCATTTAAACAAATAAATTAAACAGTTAAACAAATTCAGCAGTTTATCATTCCACGTACACGAGACCGTTCTGCTAAAGAAGCCCAATACGCCAAAAACTTCTCTTGACCCGACGAATGCCAAGCCACATTTTTAAAATTAAAAACTGAATTGGGTATACTCGCTTTGTTGGTTCAGTACCACCTCCGATTCTATAACAATTACTGTTGCGGACCCTTGGGATTCTTCTCGAAAAAAGAACTCTCGAATGCCGAACATAAATATTCCACATTCGACAGCGAATTACTTGCGATTTATCTAATAGTGAAACAATTTAAATATTTCGTCGAAGGATGAGACTTCCCCATTTACACCGGCCACATGACTCTGGCTAGAGCAATTTAGTCTAAACCTGAACGTTATCCAAGACATGCAAGCCATTTGGATTACATCAATTAATTTATCACGGATATTCAACATGTGAACGGTAAAGACAACGTGGATACGAATTTTACCGGCCAAAAGGCAGGGTGGTTAAAGCGCTGGAGTTTGGATCGAGAGGTACCGGGTTCGAATCCCGATAGCGGCAAGATGCAAAAGGGAATTTTCATCAACAGATTACGATCCGTCATAAAATGGAACACAAATAGGATCCCCTGTCGGAGTGCAAAACTTATAGCTGACCCAACTTCTATGCCGGTATAGGCTGGATATTTTCGGACCTACGTCCTCGATTTGGTAAACGACCGCATAAGGTAAAGACGTGAAAAGCGAACTACGAAAAAGTTGGAAGTGCTTCGGCCCAGAACAGATTGCAAAGATTAAATAATAATAAAGAAAGAAATTTGATCGACGGGCTGTGGTCTTTAACAGAAGTTTAACAACTATGAGCATTCGGCATAACAACATACTACAGTTACACAAACGTCCGGCATGTGTCCGTCACGCCAGCCGGAATCAAACAAGTATGGCACAAGTAGCACGATGCATTGAGCATCATTATATGTCCACTAAGAGCTTTTTCAGCCGGAACCTTATAATTCCAGCCGGAACCTGATAAAGCTAGCTACAACCATACAACAGCCTAATGAACTATGGTACTACTAGCACGATGCATTGTGCATCATTGTACACTATATAATTTTTCAGCCGGAACCTTATAAATCCAGAAACATACGAATTTCCATGCATCGTGCTACTTGTGCCATAGTGTTAGTTTGGCTTTAGAGGGTATGATTCCGGCTGAATTTGTAAGGTTTTTCCCCGAAAAATCGTATGTTTCTGGTTTTATAAGGTTCCGGCTAAAAAATTGTATAGTGCACAATGATGTACAATGTATCGTGCTACTTGTACCATAATTGATTTGGCTGTTATATGGTTCCAGCTAGATTTATCAGGATCTGGCTGGAATTATTTTAAATTTAATTTTTTAAAACTAATCGAATTAAAATTCATAACTTACATTATAAGCAAATACGAAATAAATGTGGGTATATAACCTGAACTGATGAAGAAGCTTCAATACAAAATTACTTACTAGCAGCATTTAGGCTACTAAGTAGCCCAAACGATGCTAAGAAAACTATTAAATTAGACACCATCGATGGATGACCTCAACCGATGGTTGCAATCGTTCATCTGACCACAAATTATTTGTCATAATCAATTTTAATTTTTATTGTGAACGGCTACACAGTCAATTTTAATAATAGTTATTTTATGTAAGAGATGGCGCGCGCGCGCGTGACATGAAAAAATCATTTTAAATTTTTTTATTCAATTGTTATTTAACATAATGTGAATAATAAGGTTATGTAATTTACATGTAATTTACTTATAAAAAACCGCGTATGTAATTTACGCGCTCAACAGTGTTTGAATATGGATAGCCTGTATCACAGCAATGTGGCTTAGTATAATAGAAAGCGATGAACGGAAAGTTAAGTTAGTTCATTTATTCGTTCAGTGACACTTGGTTGTAATGTTAGTTGATAGTTTCAATAAAAACTATTTTCGATAGCCGAATGATTTCCGTGTCTGTAATTTAGTTGCCGCGGTAGTCGAGCTATGCTCCCTTTTCTCTTAGTTGCTTTATTCATTACTCATTTTTGCATGGCTTTGGACATAGCTGTTGCTATCAATATTTAGGTTGCTATCAAAATTTAGATGCCACCATCAACTAAGTTTTATTGTTGTCGCAACATAATAAGACTAATGAAACTAGCAAAACGTGGTAGCAATGAAACTAACATAGTTACCGAATAACGGTACAAATAATATCATTAATTCCATCAACTTCGCCTTCTTTCATTTCGAAATACAACATTTTCAATTGTTCAACAATTCAATGAATTTGAGCTTTTTATTTACCATTTTCATTTATACTCCACTCGCACCTCCACCACCACCACCGCGATAGAATAATGGTTCGAAATAAAGGTTTGTCCACACAACGAAATTCTGTTAATAAAATGAATGATGATGGAACACACAATGGCGATCATGGTGGCATACAGAAGAGAAAAAAATCAATTTATGGAAAAGACGAAAAATTGGAAAAAATTTAATTTGATTTTTATACGAATCTGAAGCTTTTTCCACCGACATTTCCCGATATTATCATTATTATTGTAATTCAATAAAATTAAATTATGCTGTTATCTATGTACCAATATACCACCATAATCATAAAAAACAATTGAATCAAAGTGAAAATTAATTGCCCATCGGACAGTAACCAATTTCAATTAAATCAAAAAATACACAAAAAAAAATGTCAAATCAATAGAAAAAAATGTCCAACACCCAGGTATTTTTTATGATTGGCGGTATTATGTCGCTCGCCCAATATTATGTTATTATGCCGAAATGAGGTGGGAAATTTCGGGTGTACACACAAAATTATGATAAATTGTGTAGGTTGGTAAACAATTTCTATAGGGACTTAGATTTTTATTTTTGTGTGCATAGGGTTTTGTTTGATTCGTATAATTTTGATTTGTAAAGCAATTTGTTGATGGGAAAATAAATTAACGGTGATGTGTGTAAGTGGTTGGATATAGTTTTATAAAATTTACGGTACATTGGGTGCATACGCATGAATTTTACTTCAACAAATCACCTTTCACTTCATAATATATATACAGGTTAAAAGTACAACGATGAAATTGAATAATTAATCCAATAAATCTGTATTCCCTTAAAATAATTTTATTGATTCGCAATAAATAAAATTCTTAACGGCTTTTGTGTATCCAGCAGTTTTCCACGATTAAATTTTAACAATTTGTTATTGTTCGATGGGGAAAGTCTCATGCGGTTATTGAAATATATCCATCGTAAACGCTGTGGCGTTCCGTAATACTACAACAAATTCACATGCCTTGTAAACAACAAAAGACTTTTAAACACATACTCCAACCATAAAATAAGCTTTGGAAAATCGGAAACACAATGTAACATGAATTGTAACATTTTTAGTTCATATATGCCTGTGACGTTTTGTTCTGTTTACGGTGGAAGAAGACGTAAATGGATTTCAGACCATACATACCAAAGCTGTGTAACGCAAGCAAATCGAAATAGGGGAAGAAGCTTTTCTTTTTGCTAAGTTTATCGTTTTATACGGAATAGAGTTGAATTTATTCATTTGATAATAAATACAGTTATGTTATCAGATATTCCGCTTAAACCGAATTTTTGCTTAAACAGGTGTCAAAAATCGTTATTTCCGCTTAAATTTTTATGAAAACAGATACGACTTTGAAAATTTTTCTAATTTGTACCAGATTTATCGTTTATAGTAAATGTGTCGGTTAAATATAATAATGTAAACATTCAGGGGCACAAATTTAAATATTATGTCTAAATACATTTTAATTTATTTAGACAATATTCTGTTTAACTAAGAAGCTACTGAATAAAAATTATAATAAAATTCAATTAACCAATTCTGTCTAGCAAAATTATTAAATTTGTAAGTTTTGGGATTAACTATGAAAAATTTAGCCTTTGATCCAGGTTCTGATATTGATTTTATATTTAGCTATTGAATTTTACATTTACTGGATTAGTTTCATAGTTCTATCTACGGTCCGTAATATCGAGATACTGCAATATGCGAAAATACAACGATAAAAACATTAAAATTCGAAAAATTGTAAAGTTCAGGAATTTATTATGAATCTAGTTTGTGATCCCCCTTCTGATTTTGATTTTATTTCAAGATATTCAAGTTTCATCCTTCTATCTACATAGGTTCCATGATATGGCACTGCAAAATGCGAAAATACACCGGTAAAATGCGGAAATAAATCAGTGCGGAAAAAATGTTAAAATGCGGAAAATTTGATATTTCAAGGATTTACTATGAAAATTCTAGACGGTGTCTCTTCTTCTGATATTGGTTTTATTCTAAAGGATTATGTTTTACATTTACTGGATCAGCTTCATACTTCTATCTAGGTTACGTGATACACAGGTATGGCAAAATACGAAAATACACCGAAAAAAATGATTAAAATTGCGCAACATTTTAAAGTTCAATAATTTACATTTAAAAATCTAGGCTATGATCATTATTCATTTAGTTTCAAGATATTGAACTTTACATTTACTGGACCGTTTCCATACTTCTCTCTTTGTTTCGTGATATACAGGTACGGAATAAAATACGAAAATACACCCATAAAATCTACAAAATGCAAACAATTTTAAAGCTTTGGGATTTAAAATAAAATCTAACTCGTGATCCTACTTCTAATATTAGTTTGTTTTAAGATATTGAGTATTACTTTTACTAGATCAGTTTCATCCTTCTATTTATTTTCCGTGATATACAGGTACGGCAAACTACGAAATACACTAATAAAATGATTAAAATGCGAAAAATTTAAAATTTCAGGGGTTTACTAGAAAAATCTAGTCAGTGATCTTGCTTCTGTATTGATTTTATATTTAGCTATTGAGGTTTACGTGATATACTGAATGGGAAAAATTCGATTTCGAATACGACCCAATGTGAAAATACACCGATAAAATGATTAAAATGCCGAAAATTCAGGGATTTTCTAGGTAAAGTCTAGATCGTGTCTTCTCTTCTGATATTATTTTAAAACATTAAGTTTTACATTTACTGAACCAGTTTCATACTTCTATCAAGCTTCCGTGATATACAGGTATGGCAAAATGCGAAAATACACCGAAAAAATTATTAAATTGCGCAAAATTTTAAAGTTCAGTAATTTACATTATTAAAAATCTAGACTATGATCCCTCTTCTGATATTCATTTCGTTTCAAGATATTGAACTTTACATTTACTGACCCTTTTTCTTATTTCTATCTCTGTTACGTGATACACAGGTACGGAAAAATACGAAAAAAAATCCAATAAAACGTACAAAATCCGAAAAAATTTAAAGTTCCAGGATTTAAAATACAAATCTAGCCCGTGACCGTACGTCTAATATTGATTTTGTTTAAGATATTGAGTTTTATTTTTACTGGATCAATTTAAATCTTCTATTTATTTTCCGTGATATACGGCTACAACCAAATACGAAAATAAACCAATAAAATAATAAAAATGCGTGTTCAATCATGTGCATGTAGAAATAGTTAGCAACTTAACAACGGACGCTTTTATTGCTGCTTGCCAATGATTCACGTCACGACGAGGCTAATGCATGGACCTGTATTCAGATAATGGCACCTACTTCGTTGGAGCCGATGCTGAAATGAACAAAAATCTTCGCACCGCCTTGACCACATTGCTTATTGAGATTGCAAATGCAATATCCGTCAACGGGACAACTTGGCATTTCATACCACCATTCGCGTCTCATTTTGGTGGCATTTGGGAAGCCGGGATTAAATCTGTAAAGGGCCACTTAAAACGAGTCATAGGAGCCACTTCTCTTACGTTTGAAGAATTAAGTACTTCAATCTACAAGCATTAACTCCTGGCCATTTTTTGATCGGAGATGCTCTCAAAAGCCAACCTTCTGCCGTGGGCGAGAATATACCTCTAACCACAAGATGGCATCTAGTACAACGGATGATACAATACTTTTGGAAAAGATGGCCAGCTGAATATCTACACCAATTAGATTTCCAAGCAAATGGAAAACGCCGGCAACATATTGAAAATTGGGTCGAATTATCGAGAGTCAAGCTGGTACTGATGGTCTAGTTCGCGTAGCTACTGTTAAATGTAAAGAACAATGTGTACAAACGACCAATCACCATACTATGCAAACTTCCCTTAGAAGCGAAAACGACAGACATTCCAGAATTTGAAGCTGTCCACAACGAGGCTCCACCTATCAGGAAGCAACCGCCAAGAAAAGCTAAGAGTAGATTAAAGGCCAGCAATTTATCCTTTGCACACGGTATCACTAACATACGCCACTTCGACCATCCATGAAATGGAAACTAGTAATTTTTTGAAACTTGAACGACTATAGGAAAGAGAAAAGAAGACTGCAAGCAAGCCGTAGTCCAACTAGAAGGAGTTTGTAGAGATCTGTCAGGATTCAACTGTAACACTACTCTACAACATTTGCAATGGCGACTCAATAACCTCATAGCAAATAGCAAGCTATTAGAAGATAGCAATAAGGAGCGCAAACGATAAAAGCGAGGATTAGGAGATACGCTGCGGATTGCGTTGGACGATATATTTGGAATCTTGTCGTAACGCCATGCTGAACAATGCGAATCCCAGTTTGAGATGATCAACGCCAACGAAAACCATCTAATGAAATTAATGCAGAATCAAACATCCATAATAGATAACACGGTAAAATTGATAAAGCATAATTACAACCTCACCATGATGCCCATGAACAACCTGTTACAAAAGCAGAGGCGATTAAGGCAAGAATTAATAATGCAACAAGAGTATCGAAGCTATGAGGACAAGAGTCGCTCGGCGCTAATGAACTTAATCGAGTTAACCTTGATCCTACAGAATTTGGAAGACACAAAACACAGTCTACTTGATATAGTAGACTCCGCACATCATGAGATTTTGCATCCCACTATACTCACGCCGGACCAATTAGAAGAACAATTTTCGCTGATTCAGCAACACGTACCGATCAGTCAGTATCCCTGGTCACCAATTATCTGATTTAATACATGTATATCAGAGTCTAACAGTTAGAAGCAGAATGACCAAGCAGAACGTGATCATCGAAATCATCATCCAACTGGCGTTCGCAACAGAGTACACACTTCTATCCGTCATTGCCGTGCCAGACATTCTGCATGACAACACACAATCAAGCATAGTAACATCAACTGGATATCTGGCCATGGACAGCCATCGCGAACATTTGGCGTTTTTCTCTACGGAGCAACTATCTCGTTGCCAGATTGTCACCGCATCTAATTTTGTATGCGAGACATCACCAGTCTTCAACACATTCACTAACAACGGTCGATGCAAGATAGCCATCCTGCAGCTTTCAAACTAGCAATTCCACGTATAGATGGATTCCACTGAAGGCACCAAATCAATGGATTTTTCCAGTTCCCAACTAAACTACAGTCGATATCTTACGTAGATCTCAATCTAGTCCGCTCACTCTTCAAGGCTCGAGAACAATTAGCATCGATGCAGGCTGTATATTGCGATACAGGGATTTATTCATTGTAGCTGTGATCACAGCATCACACAGTATAAGCAAGGCTTTTCAAAAATCAACCTCATGCATTACCACTTCCAAACAATTGAAAAATCTTGGAAGTCACATCAAAACCAAGGTGCGTGATGATATGCCGCATCTGACCTCGTTTCCGTTTTGGATACCCAAAAGTTGCAAGATGAGATAGCAGCTCTTCGGTAAATCGAGCATTTGATTCTGAGGTATGAGTTCTTCAACAACCAAAATCAACATCATGTTCATCACTACACCATGATTCATATTCTGTTCTGACGCTTTTATCGTCGGAACAATCTGGATCATAGCTTACATCCGGCGCCGGCGCCCATTAGCTCCACTGAAACCTCAATCTGTGAACGCTACAGCGTAATACAACCTTCTCAGTCGCCCGGGCGTATGTTCAATCATGAACAGGTTTTCTCCCACCAAGACAAACAATTATGAAGCGTGAAACCGGATGATCATTTGACATGCATAGAGCAAAACGTCTACGTGAAAATGATAAATCCGATTTCATTCTCATAGTTTTCTGGTTTGGTGGGAAAAAATATTTTATTTTTATTTTATGCTTTGTTTGTATTTTTCTTGATGTATAAGAACTTCGTTTCGAAATAAAGTTTAGTCAGTCGATTTACAACACAGAAATAAACAGTGGTTTAATTTTATTTAAACTAAAATAATTCTAGACAGTTGGCCTAGAATTTACCATGCGGAAGATTTGAAATTTTCGGGACTTACTATAAAAATTTAGCCTGTGATCCTGCTTCGGATATTGGCTTTATATTTAGCTATTGAAGTTTACGATACTGGTTCCGTGATATACAGGTACGGCAAAAGGTGAAAATACACCGATAAATTGATTAAAATGCGGAACATTTGAAAGTTCAGGGATTTACTATGACAAATCTAGACCGTGTTTCCTCTTTTGATGTTGGTTTTTGTTTAAAACAGAGAGTGTTACATTTACTGGACTAGTTTCACACTTATATATAGTTTTCTGTGATATACAGGTACGGCAAATGCGAAATTACACTGATAAAGTGATTATAATGCGAAAATTTGAAATGAAATGAGTTTCTGATGTTAATTTTATTTTAAGATATTGAGTTTTACATTTGCTGGACCAGTTTCATCCTTTTAACTAAGTAGTTTTCTTGATATCCAGGTATTTGAAAATTAAGGGAATTGCTATGAATCAAGTTCCCCATCAAGTTCCCCTTGATTTATTTTAAGATATTATACAACTACTGGACCAGTTTCAACCTTTATCTAGTTTCCGTAATGTAGAGGTAAGACAAAATGTCAAAATACACCGATACAATGATTAAAATACGAAAAGTTTTACATACAGGTAGGGGAAAATGCGACAAAACAGCGTTAAAATGATTGATTTGCGAAAAGATTTTATAGGAGGTAAGGAAGGAATTTATTTTAAAAAATCTAACCAGTGTTCCCCCTCTGATATGGACTTAATTTTAAGACATTGAGTTTAACATTCACTAGACCAGTTTAATCCTTCGAGAATTTTATATGAAAAATCTAGCTAGTGGTACCTCTTCTGGTATTGATTTTATTTTAAAACATTGAGTTTAACATTTACTGGACCAGTTTAAACCTTGTATCTACGGTCCGTGATATACAGGTAAGCCAAAATGCGAAAACACACCAACAAAATGATTAAAATGCGAGAAACTTGATAGTTCTAGGATTTAATATGAAAAATCTTACCGGCGATCACTGTTCTAATATTGATTTAATTGAATATTATATTTACTGAACCAGTTTCATATTTCGATCTAGATTACGTGAAATACAGGTATGGTAAAATGTGAAAATACACCGATATAATGCGGAAATCTAGACCGTGTTTCCTCTTCTAATATTGGTTTTATTTTAAAGCATTAAGTTTTACATTTACTGGATCGATTGCATAGTTCTATCTGGGTGCCGTTATATACAGGTACGACAAAATGCGAAAAAACAGTAAAAGTTCAATAATTTACATTTATAAATCTATGCTGTGATCCCTCTTCTGATACTCATTTCGTTTCAAGATATTGAACTTTATATTTAATGGTCCGTTTTCTTATTTCATCTATGTTACGTGATACACAGGTACATACGAAAATACACAAATAAAAATGCGAAAAATTTGGAATTTTCGGGACTTACTATAAAAATCTAGTCGGTGATCCTCCTTCGGATAGTGGTTTTATATTTTGCTATTAAAGTTTACGATACTAGTTCCGTGATATACAGGTACGGCAAAATACGAAATTACGCTGATAAAATTATTAAAATGCGAAAAATTTGAAATGAAAGTTCAAGGATTTACTATGAACCTATAATATAATCTCTTTTCTTAATTTTATTTTAAGATATTGAGTTTTACATTTGCTGGACCAGTTTCATCTTTTTATCTAGCTTTCGTGATATCCAGGTATTTGATAATTAAGGGAATTGCTATGAATCAAGCCCCTCATCTCATCGATTTAGTTTAAGATATTATACAATTACTGGACCAATTTCACCCTTTATCTTCAGTTTCATACTTCTATCTATGTTCCGCGGTATCCAAGTACGACAAAATGGGAAAACGCACCGATAAAATGATTAAAATGTGATAAAAGGGATTAACTTTGAAAATCAAGCATGTGCTGTACTATGAAGTCGTTATTTCTTTCAAACTGATTTGCCAGATCTAAACCTCTCGATGGCTTCATAGGACACATAAAAATAAGTTTTCCTACCAGCAGGTGTGGTGTATATGTTGTAGCCAATACCCGACTTTGTTGTGAAATTTGATTCCCATGAGCACATATTTGAAAATTCCGTTCATCATTCAAAGATGCGGTATCAAAAATATGGAATTCACATATAAAGTTATTTGATATCCCATCGTTTTCTTTGCTCTCTATGGGGAAAAAACCGTCAGCTTCTTCCGCTTAGTTGATTTCAAAAACCAATGTGCCATGTGTTGCACCTGTGTGCAACCGTACTAGTCGAATTTTCACTCTAAAATAACACAAAATGTGTTCGAAAACAAATTTTGCTAAAAACAAATCGAAAACTTGTGGTAACAATTTTTTGTTCATCTAAAATCGTCATTTCGATTAAAGTTTAGCAAAATGATGTGGACCAATTTTATTGCCAATTTAATTTAAAATCTTTTGGGCTTTAATAGTTTTTTTTTCAAAATATTTGCAGAACACGAAAAGTTAAAATAAAAAAGAATTTTATTAAAATTTTTCATTTCCAAATACATTTTCCAAATCTGCCAATTTATCAGGAAACCTTAATTATGAACTTTTATGCCGATCGTTCAAACTGTTTGGGCTGAAGAGTGCCCGATTTATGGTGAAATAACAAAATATTATCAAAAATCGTTAATAAATTCAATTTTGTGGCAGCTGCTATATACGTTTCCCCTGGACCGATTTACACCAAATTTCATTGAGAGATTCGAAATTTATGAAAAAATTATAAGTATAAAATTTTATCCATATCAGTAAATCCACCTGAATTGTAGAGTGGACACAGGATATTGGATATTTTAGATATTTTGATTGGGTATTTTCATAGTACCAACCGAGTTCCATACTATTCCTTTGGGAAAGATCTTCGTTCCATCCAATTTACTCCCTTACTCCCTTACTATCCTATATTTAACATACAAAGAGAGTTGCATTCCAATCGGTTAAGAAATGGCTTTGCTTCATTTAAATTAATAATCTTCCATATACGTATCCAAAATATATAATTGATTCACATTTTCATCACAAATCTGAGCAACATTCCCTTCAATTGAGATGACATAGTGGCCTTATTGTGGAACAAGATGCAACATAGCGGCTAAACCGAAAGCATATCTATACAAATTTTAAACAATTATGATCCAGTTCAATCATTTCCTGGCATTCGAAAATATACTCAAATTTTTTATCAAAATCGCTCGAGCCAAATTTTTTTAAATAGTGACCCGGATTCAAACTCATCACAATCGATTCTTAGCACTCGAAAACCCATCGCACTAATGTGAAAAACTCTAAATGAATTTTCCTACAATTAAGACCTATCGCAATATATTCATCGCATTAGAACACCTTTATCATCGCAATTTTTATCTAAATCGCTCGAGCCGAAAAAAATTTAAAAAAGGGTTCAGGGGCTCACTGTAGTATCTCCTAAACGAATTTCCACGAAATTAGCAGCCATCGAAATTGATTCCTGGCTTTTGATTCCTTGGCATTCCCTTCACTAATTTCTATCAAGCTAGAGCTAACCGAAAAACAATTAAATAAGGAGACCAGGGCAGCATCAGACCTGCTATCAAAATTGTTTGAGGCTGAACAAATGCTACAAGTTAATATTGATACTCGTAACAACCAACATTTAAAAAAACGCGATTAGTGCAACCGTCTAATGTCATCGTACCGCAAACAACAGAACATGATGAATATTCAGCCAGATATACAATTAAAAACACTTGAGACAACATGAAGCAACATGACGCAAGCTGATTAAATATGGTACACATGATGCAATATTATGCAACATCGAACAACATGGTGCAACATCTCACAAGATGGTGCCATATCACGCTAGATTGTGCAACATGTCATGCGTCATGGCGCAACATAGTTGCATTCCAAAACCCTGTCCAATCAAATTTTATCAAAATCGTTCAGACCAAATAAAATTTTAAAAGAAGGCCCTAAGCCAACGCATCATAGTAGAACATCACACAACATCTTCCAACAAGATGCAACATCAAAAAACATGATATAACATCACGCAACGTAGAGTAATATGATCAAATGAGAAACAATATCCTACAAGGTAGCACAACATCTCACAACATCATGCAACATGCTGCAACATCATGCGAAACGGTTCAATATCATTCAACATGGCACAACATGACGCAACATGGTGCGGTGCGATATGATGGCCTATCCGACGAATCCTAAATTAACTATACAGAAATTAAAACTCCTTGTAAGCGTTTCCTTGCATTTGAAATCCCTGTCCCGCTAAATGTTATCAAAATCCGCCAAGCCAAATATAAAGTTTAAAGAAGGCTTTAAACTTTCCAGCTCAACGGACGATCCCCTAAATAACCGAAAACGCTGATCCAGCAATTTTTGAAAACATCGTGCGCCCCACCAGATGCCCCACGCCCCACCTCCAATAACTATTTTTATAAAATTCGTGCGAACCAAACAAAAATTAAAGAAAGGGATTCGGGGCTTACCGTACGACCCTTTGAACGAATTTTTCCGAAACCTGGCCCAATCGCAATCGATTCCTAGCAAATAAAGATGAAAAAGTGCTAATCACCAATTTTTAATAAAATCGTGGGAGCCGGACCCCACCGTATGACCCCCTAAACCAATTTCTAAAAAATCATTCCCGATCTCTGTTACTCGAAATACCTCCTCAGTAACTTTCATCAAAGTCGTTTGAGCTGAGAAAAAAAAATGAAAAAGAAACGCTGGCCCCACTGTAGAACTCCTTAAACGAATTTTCCTGAAACCGAGACCAGTCGAAATCAATTTCCGATATTCGAAAACACAATTTGAGGAATTTTCATGCAGTTTTTTCCCTGCTATCTGTTCTGGGGCCAAGGCTCTCCCAACTCTTTCGCGGTTTGCTTATTTACGTCCTTACCTTTACGCCTGTATTGGCCAATTCGAGGACGTATGAATATAGGTTCGATTTTATTACCATCTGCACATTGCATAGCTCCATGCCAGCCTATACTGGCATGGAAGATGGGCCGGCCCGTGAGTTTTGCACTCCGACAGGGGGTGATAGATGTGTTCCATTTCATCACAGATCATAATTTGATGATGAAAATCACTTTGCATCCTGCTTCTATCGGGATTCGAACCCGGTACCTCCCAATCCAAACGCCAAATCTTTAATCACTATGCCATTTGGTCGGTTTCATGAAACTTTATATTAAACATTATCAATCGCGAGCTTCAGTTAAAAAATCGTAGCAACCCTGAACTAACAAATTTTTCCTGGTGTATTTTTGCATTTTTTCATATCCTGGTATCACTTAACCTAGACATGAGGGCGAAACTGGACCAGTAAATTATAATAAACTCAATAGTTAAATATTTAAAAAAATATCAGAAGTGGAATTACTGCGTAGATTTCTCATAGTAAATGTCTGAACTTTCACTGAACCTCTTAATTTTGCACTCTACGACATGCAACTCTCCAGTATCACGCCTAGTGACAATATACGGTTAAGCTCTTCATACCCTTCAGCTTGAACTGCCGTGTACGCCCGAGTACCAAGATTGTTAAAGAAGGGAATGCCATGACTACTGACCTAATAAAGAAACGTTACCACCGCCATCTAACAAACCGACGTATATTTTTCCTAAAATATTTAAGTGAACATAAGGTTTGCAGTCCTCCGGAGAGGGAATTATTCATGCAGCAATTTTCTGTACAGACGTTTGTTCAGACGTTTGTCTAACTCTGGATCGGAGTAGGCGCCCGCTTCCTGTCGTTTATTATTCAGAAGGACAGATAAATTCGTTTTATGTACCCTTGTTACCACGGCGTGCGCAAGAAATTGCGTATTGCTTTCCAATTGCACTACTAATGTGGTTCAAATGCTGATTGACACATTAACTTTAGCATGAATCCCACCCGCCTCCATATATCTTCCTACGCAGTGAATTTTCTGAATAATTCATCAACAGTATCTGTTTTGACATCGGTTAGCTTATCTTGTAAGTCTCTCATGTTGCGTCTAATAATTAGGATAATCTCAGATTCGCTTAGCAAACGCAAATATTTTCATCGGTTCTGAGACTTTGAAAGCGTTTTTTAGTTTGGCCTTTAAGTGCTAGATGTTCTACCTTAGCTAAAAAGCAATTATCGTAAATTCCTTCCAGAGTGCCATAATAAGTGATATCTCACTGTTCTCTACCAACGAAACGTAGAAATTGATTTGTATTCGAAGGAGCCTTTTCAGAACTCGTTTTCGATGAACTCAAGAGAGTTAAATCAGATGCCCTTGGAACGGAGCTCATAATCGTTACACATTCGCTTCCCACTTTTCGCCTACCCAAGTGGTTCACGACTGCTTATTCGGCACATAGCATATTCACAGATAACGTTCTCACATATCTTGTTCCCATCCATAACCTGGAGGTCAGGCTCTTTGCTTTACGCTTAACTTGCCTTGATGATACGAATATGTTTTGTACTCCTACAATTTTCGTATTTCATCATTTTAAATGTATAGAACATTCTCTTTGATTTAAAAAAATCTGTACCCAATCCCAAAATCTGAAAAATCCATCATGAAATCTGGTCTATTTATCAAATTTTCCGGTCCAATAAATTGTTGATTCAAAATATAAATATCTCGCTCCGCGCCCTTCCGCCCCCTAAAGTAAAGAGAAAATCGAACCAAATGTATTCCGGATACAAAATTAATGATTATTACCTTAACAAGAAGTATAAATGAAATATTAGGTTAAATCAAATTTGACATTTTGTTGTAATATTTCCCATGAACGTTTCTTCTGTAAACCCCTGTATGTATTGTAATACGTATAACACAACATATAACAATTTCCTTTCTTGTTCTACCACAATTTCCGGTTTTTAGGTTTTCCCTTATGTTGTTCAACCACTTGTTTAACAGAAAATTTAATTTTTTATGATTTTGTTGTACAAAAAATATTTTTACAATTTTATCTGGAACATGTAATCTGACTTTTAACAAAACATAAAGTTTTTCTTTGATTGATGGCCAATTTTTATTTTAATTAATAAAATTGGTGAAGCGCACGTCACATAAATAGGATAAGCGGGATGCAGGACGACTTCATTAAAACGGTGGGCTTCATATTATTGTATCATGGTGCGCTAGATAATTCCTTTTTTGTTTTACACAAGACAAATTGTTTACGTGATTTCAATGATTCACAAAATCGTGCTGAAGATTTTATTTTATTGTTTTGTGGGAAATGTACGGAATTCATAACTAAAATGTAAAAAAAAATATTGATGTTGACATGGGAGGAGGGTAGATACGCATGTATAAAGGAAGGACCTCAACGAACGCAAAATAATAGCATGACAAATGATAAAACAGAAAACCAATTTGTATATGAATGGATATATGAACGTAGAGAGAGATAGATAGAGGGAGAACCAAAACCCGGGGATGAAAACCTCATTAAATATTCTTTGTCAATTTATTATATGGGGAAAAACGATTGGGAAATTGGAAAAAACATCAACGGAAAATCGCTAAGATATTATTTTCAATAAATTTTTTGTTTTGTGTTTTATTGAATTTGCTGTTTTCAATTTTTACAATTCCCGAAATGATAATTTATTTGTGATTTGTTATTATTGTTGCTATTTATTTTCCATTCGATTTGTATATGAATCCATTTTGAACATAATAATTTTTAAATCGGCTTGTAATGTATGGGTACTGTTTTCGGTTCTTTTAATCAATTCCGATTGGTTTAGAGCTGGTAGATGATAGAAGAACATTATAGCTAGTAATGCAAAATGGATTCATTCGCGTATATATTCTGTATTCATTAACTTAACTTTGAAGTAACCCCTAGGCTCTGTAGAGAATATATTGAGGTCTATAACGATTCATAAAGAGTAGAGCACGTGAAATTACTTTTATTGAAATCAGCTTACCGGAACCTTATAATACCGGCCGAAATCTAATAATGCCAGCCAGAACCACACTTTAGCCAAACATACCATGGCACAAGTAGAATGATGCAAAGTGCATCATACAGCACTATATAATCAGCCGGAACCTTATACAGGGTGGGCCACAAGTCACTGAACATTGTATTTTTGATATAATTTTTTTATTTTTTTTCATTGAAAATGAATAATTTTGATCACAAAAGATTGTTTTAATCATGAAGAGTTTTAAAAAAAATTAAACTTTAAAAATAATATCCGTTAGATGCCTACCATCAGCCTCTTCTGCTGCTCTTTGCTGTACCTGGTCCATAACTGAAGTCAAAACTGGTTGATCAATCGCAATAATTTCATTTATTATGTTGTCATGTAGTTGGCGCAGTCCTTGCGGTTTATTTGCGTATACACGATCTTTCAAATATCCCCACAAAAAAAAATCGTGAAACGACACGGTTACCAAAAATCGTTCGCAGCAAATTCATAGTTCCCCTTGCAGTATGGGACGTAGCCCCTTCTTGTTTAAATCACATTTCTTGAGTATTATCAAGTTCAGGAAACAAAAAAATTTCTAACATTATCTTGTAATACTCACCATTTACAGTCAACGAATGCATTGCCATCTTCGCGTTGGAAGAAGTACGGGCCGTAGATGTTGTCTGCTGATATTCCGCACCAAACTACGACGCTAAGTGGGTGCAACGGACGCTGTTGAATCACTCTTAGGTTTTCAGTGCCCCAGATTCTAAAATTTTGCTTATTAACATAACCACTTAAAGGGAAATGCGCTTCATCGGTAAATATAATTTTTTTCATAAAATCAGGATCATCCGTTAATAATTCGTTCAATTTTGCACAAAATCTTAATCGGGTTGCATAGTATTGCGGCAAAATTTCATGTACCATTTGTATCTTGTACGGAAACAGCAATAATTTTTTGTTATTCTTCGCAGTGAAGTTTTGGACATTTGAAGCTTAGTGGCACGTTTACGAGTCGGTGTTTCGATGTTCTCATTTACGCTCTCCCGAACTCGTTCGATACTATCTTGGCTTCGTGCTACAAGCGATCTTCCACTCCGAGATAAGTCACTAATTGATCCCGATGACTGAAAACGAGCGACTAGAATGTGTACTTGAATTCCTGATGGTGCATTTCTGGTGTTAAAAAAAATTCAAAATTTTCTTTGGGTTTGAATTATTGAATTTTGACTAGCAAAATAAAACTCAACAATTTTTGCTCGGTCCTCAATCGTATACATGGTTACTGAATCTCCTAAACGTTGTTTCTAATACTGAAAAATAAAGGAGCAAAAAAATACAAAATAAAAAAATTATATCAAAAATACAACGTTCAGTCACTTATGGCCCACGCTGTAAGTTCAGCATTATAAAGGGTGATTTTTTTGTGGTTAGGATTTTCATGCATTAGTATTTGACAGATCACGCGGGATTTCAGACAAGGTGTCAAAGAGAAAGATGCTCAGTATGCTTTGACATTTCATAATGAATAGACTTACTAACGAGCAACGCTTGCAAATAATTGAATTATATTACAAAAATCAGTGTTCGGTTCGAAAAGTGTTTCGCGATTTACGTCCGATTTATGGTCTACATAATCGACCAAGTGAGCAAACAATTAATGCGATTGTGACCAAGTTTCGCACTCAGTTTACTTTATTGGACATTAAACCAACCACACGAATGCGTACAGTGCGTACAGAAGAGAATATTGCGTCTGTTTCTGAGAGTGTTGCTGAAGACCGTGAAATGTCGATTCGTCGCCGTTCGCAGCAATTGGGTTTGTGTTATTCGACGACATGGAAGATTTTACGCAAAGATCTTGGTGTAAAACCGTATAAAATACAGCTCCTGCAAGAACTGAAGCCGAACGATCTGCCACAACGTCGAATTTTCAGTGAATGGGCCCTAGAAAAGTTGGCAGAAAATCCGCTTTTTTATCGACAAATTTTGTTCAGCGATGAGGCTCATTTCTGGTTGAATGGCTACGTAAATAAGCAAAATTGCCGCATTTGGAGTGAAGAGCAACCAGAAGCCGTTCAAGAACTGCCCATGCATCCCGAAAAATGCACTGTTTGCTGTGGTTTGTACGCTGGTGGAATCATTGGACCGTATTTTTTCAAAGATGCTGTTGGACGCAACGTTACGGTGAATGGCGATCGCTATCGTTCGATGCTAACAAACTTTTTGTTGCCAAAACTGGAAGAACTGAACTTAGTTGACATGTGGTTTCAACAAGATGGCGCTACATGCCACACAGCTCGCGATTCTATGGCCATTTTGAGGGAAAACTTCGGAGAACAATTCATCTCAAGAAATGGCCCGGTAAGTTGGGCACCAAGATCATGCGATTTGACGCCTTTAGACTATTTTTTGTGGGGCTACGTCAAGTCTAAAGTCTACAGAAATAAGCCAGCAACTATTCCAGTTTTGGAAGACAACATTTCCGAAGAAATTCGGGCTATTCCGGCCGAAATGCTCGAAAAAGTTGCCCAAAATTGGACTTTCCGAATGGACCACCTAAGACGCAGCCGCGGTCAACATTTAAATGAAATTATCTTCAAAAAGTAAATGTCATGGACCAATCTAACGTTTCAAATAAAGAACCGATGAGATTTTGCAAATTTTATGCGTTTTTTTTTAAAAAAAAGTTCTCAAGCTCTTAAAAAATCACCCGTTATATATGTTTCTTATGAAAAAACCTGGATGGAACCCGGAATGATAACCTCAATAGCCAAACTAACTATGACACGAGTAGCACAATGCACTGTATATTAGTGTGCACTAATAACTGAAAAACTCGTCAAAACTGATAAAGCCAGCCAGAACCATACTACAGCCAAACCAACTGTGACACAAGTGGCACGATGCCTTGTGTATCATGGTGCATAAAATAATTGTTCAGCCGGAACCTTCAAACTCCCGCACAATATGATTTTTCGGTATAAACCTTATAATTCCAGCCGGAACCATACTCTCTACAGCCAACCATTAAGGCCAGCCGGAACCATATGTAGTCGGTGTGAACCATTTGGAGCAATAAACAATTACGACTCCTGACAACTCCGCTAAACGTGTTAATTAAATAAAAAGTTTAAACAAAAAAAAATATAATTAAAATCGTTTATTTCGCGGAATAACATTTTATTTGCTAATAATTTATTGATAATATTTTATATTTCATTGTTTAGCGACGAAATGTTATTTGAAGATAAATCTTCTTTGTTTGGTTTGGCCAAAATCGCCGTAAATTTTCGATATGCCACCGTATCTGTTGTACTCAATTACACCGTGCCGATTTATTCCCAAAATTCAGCGAGTTCGTTATGTCTAACAAATTTGCCGGATAAAACTAGCAAATTTGCCGAATTTTTAGCAAATATTTACAGTTCCTCGACAAACATTGAAAATTATCTGCGGGGATTTACAGCAATCGTAATAAATTACTAAATAAAATTTTTTGCCGAGAACGTTTTGTCAAATCGGACAAGTATAGCTTAAACGAATTTGTCACTTTCATTGATTGTAAATCATCAATTGGAGGAATTTTTCATAGATTTATGCATTTCTAACGACGATGCTATTTCCAGTGTCTATATTCCAAGAATTTGTGATAAATGTGGAACTAAGCTCGAAAGAAAGTTGCCAGTGCTTTCAACAGACATAACCCAACTAGATTTGAAAAATGTGAGCAACTCAATAAACATAAATATTCGGGAATCCTACTGTAGCTGTGGCAACTTACTTTATGTAAATAAAGTATATAATAGTGTAATAAGATTGGAGGTTGGGCCATTCGAACCACTGGGAAAGCAGCAAACGGTTCCTTTAAGTGACATAACGAAATCGCTTATTAGGTTCCGACTGAAAAATTATGTAATGCATAATGATGCACAATGCATCGTGCTACTAGCGTCATAGTTGGATTGACAGTAGCATGGTTCTGGCAAGATTTATTAGGTTCCGGCTGGGATTATGAGGTTCCGATTGAAAAAATAATGATACACAATCCATTGTGCTACTTATGACATAGTTTTTATGGCTGAAGTATGGTTCTAGCTGGCTTTATCAGGTTTTGGATGGAATTATAAGGTTCCGGCTAAACAATCATATAGTACACTATGATGCACCATCCATTGTGCTACTTGTTCCATAAGTAGTTTGGCTGTAGAGGGTATGGTTCCGGCTGGAAATTAAAGGTTTTTTCCTAATCATTATAGTGATGGATTTATAAGGTTCCTCAATTCATTTCATTTATAAGTGCTGAATTTATAAGGTATTCATATAGTTTGTTTGTATAAAACCATACCATCGTTTCCGCCTGGGATTATAAGGTTCCACCGAAAAATTATATTATGCTGGATTTATAAGATTCCGATTACTTACATAATATAAAACTCTAATCAACGGCGATGTCATTCAACCGATTGACAGGAATAGTACGCTTGGATTCCTTGATGGAAGCGAAAATGACTTTACATGTACCCTATCCAACCGTACCATTCTTGTCAGTCAGTTCAGGGACATCCTGTATATTCTATATCAAACCAAAAATTTGCCACTAGCGTTATTTGGCGGATTTGTCAACTAGAGCTAATATTGTTGCTTGGGACAGGACATTTCAAACGATATGCGACATGATTGTTTTGGAATGCAGAAAATGAAACTGCTTCAACTTCACAACCATTGATTTGAGTACTAAGGTATTTTAAGTACATTTGTGGTATTCTGCAATTCCATTTCGGCGGTATTTTTTACAACATTTCAAATTATATTTTATGTGATAATTACGTTTTAGTACTAAGCACGCAACACGCATATATTATGTAATAATGAATAAATGCTATCAGCGCCAAAACGGTGGATTTATGAAGTGAAGATTAGAAAATTGTTGCCTTTTCCAAGACCTATTAAACGATATGATACGTGATATTGGAATGAGCAAAATTAATTGCCTTAAGCTCCTTAACCATAATATTGAATACTAAGGTGATCCAGTCAAATTTTTGGTATTCTTCAACCCCGTTTCAAAGATGTGCGATAAGTATTTATTCTATAATAAGCGAATAAATTACCATCTAAACGGTAAATTCATTAAATAAAGTGGGTGCATATTGTCAAAATGTTTGTCTCATATGTTATTGGTGAAACTTTAAACCCTCTTCAGGTACTGGTTCCAAAAGTATTTCAATTCTCCGAAATAAAAATATAAGGAAAAGGAGGATTAAATATTTAATCGCACAAACAAAGTTTTCATTGAAGTTTCGTGCAACACCTGTTGCACATATTACTTGTTATGCATATGGCCGAACCCAGGGACCGACCATTTGGCATTTTTATATTAAAGTACATACCAAGGCCATCATAAAAAAACCATGTCTATATATGGGACTTTTGACTTCTGTAGAACAAAATTGTTCATTGAAGTAACGTGCAACGCCTGTTGCAGATATTGCTTGTTATTCATATGATCGAGCCCAGACACCGACCCAGGGACTATTTACTTAATTAATTTTAATTATTAATTAATTTTAATCAAGCAACAATTGTTGCCAGTATTCCGCCCAAATGTTTACTATTTGTATATTCGCACACATGTATAGTTTCTGTTATTTGGGAGAAATTTGACTTCGGTGAAAAATAATGTTTTAATATTCAAATATTAATTTAAAATTAAATTTCAGGTAATTTCCAGATGTACGTGAAATAATAATATTATTTTCTCAGGTTGCTGATTTACCATCGTTATCCATTAAACCTATTAACCCTTTATCCTTCCTCTAGTAGATAAGAAGTAGATTAGAATTGTGTTGTGCCGTACGATCGCCAGGTGTCTGAAACAGGATCGTTCTGCCCCCTCCCCCCAAACCTCTTTCCTATCCTTCCTATTGTTATGTGTAAACAGGCTGTAGGAATAGGCCCGGCGTTATCCGAGACCCTTGTTTAGTACTGGGTCCTACAGTCCAATCAATCAATTCAAATTTGTGTGTAGAGTTCAATTATTTCATAATAAAATGCGTATTGAGGTTAATGGTAGAAAATATTTTTGATAGCGATTTTTAAACAAAATGTATAGATGTAAATTTAATTACCCTTGTGCGGTTAGCCCAGAACTTCAACCCAGAAAAATAAAAATATATCATCGGGTAACGCTAAAACAGGGATATCATTGCAGCCCAGAATTTAATATAGTAGTTTCGTTCAATCTAATTTTATTATGGTTCGGAGGTTGAATTCACAATTTAAATATTCAATAATTCAATAAGTTTAAATTAAAAGAACTGAATTGATTTAGCACTGTGTAGACAAGTGGATCAGCGCTTTGAATATCAATAATAACCAAAAATGTTCTTCATAGCATAACAGCGACTGAAGATGTCACAAATCTTAATATAATTTCCGATTTAGAACGACTGATTTTAGCAAAGCCATCTTTATACTATGGCCTATTAATCAAAACGATGACGTAAGGCTATGTCGATGATTGTCAGTCTGTGTTAATCGATCGAAGTAGCGGTAATTACTCATGGATTATACTAAGTTGCTCAGTAAGATTTGTCGTTCGATAAGAAAAACACGATTTTATGGTTTGAAATACTATTTATTATTCAATATAATCTCCATTAACTTCAATACACGTGTTTCAGTGATCTTCTAAGTTATGGATTCCATCCCTGCGCTCTAATTCTCTAAGCAGTAAGATAATTTGTAAACGTGTAAACGATAATTTATCTTGCCTTTTTACAATATCCGCATTCTCTAACTGCACTCCTAGATAAAATTTAAAACGGTTAACACGGTTAACACACTCTTATGAGTTATGTCGATTCATATTTAGCCTTTGAAGGCCCATAACTACCGTACCCATTTAAATTTCAACATTTAAGTTATGGGTTGTGGTATGAGTAATTTTATACCATAAATTATCTTGGCATTTTTAAATCGTATTCTAAACATTTTTTTTGCCCAAGATAAAAATATTGACATCAAGCGAACAAGAGAACATTAAACGTCAAATCGAAATTTTAATTAATTTATATCCTTAACTAGCTGGCCCGGCAAACTTCGGTTTGCTGAAAATATATTTTTTGATTGAATTAATTTCGAGCATTCATGATTCCACCCGAAATTTGCGTTTTGATCGAAAATTATCATTAGTTAACAGATGACGCATCAATATAATTTCAATTATAGATTGAATGAAACACTTTTCGAATTTAATTGAATTCATTATCCTATGTTTATAGGGAAAGCTGACCCGACGGACTTCGTTCAGTCCAATATTTGGCGAAAATAGAATAAAATCAAGTATTAATTTTATTGAATTCGATTCGTTTTAATGAAATTTAAAAAAAATTTAAGATTCAATTTAAGGCAGCATGATACACTACATTCTTTGTTTTCTGCTCTGGAGCGTAAACGAAGAGTGTGGATGGTTTCCCAACCCGGGAATACGCCACATATAGCTGGCCGTGTGAAAAGCATGACATTTCCAGATTTATGCCGTGCACTTCCAGCAACTGCCCTTGTGACTTATTTATGGTCATCGCAAATGCAAGTTCTACTGGGAACTGAACGCGTTTGAACTGGAACGGCAAATCGGTTGAAGTCAAGGGAATTCGCGGAATTATGCATTCTTCCCCCTTGAACGATCCTTCCAAAATCATTGCCACTATCACATTGTTCATTAGCTTCATCACAATCAGTCGGGTTCCATTGGATAGTTTCGGGGCATGAAGATTTCGTAACATAATGATGACAAATCCAACTTTAAGACGCAAATTAAGAGGCGGCACGCCAGGCAAATCCAAAGAATTTAGGAATTCCACTGGATAATTGACGATTCCGTCTTCGTTTTCAACTCGATCAATCGATTTGAATGAACGCAATTCAAATCATTGACATCAATATTTTCCGCTGAAAAAATTACGCGTACGCTCAACCAATCGTAGTTACGATAATTTTGACCAATGTACGGATATACATTAGTGATGAGTTCATCTTTCGCTGAAGTGAATTGGAAAATTTCAGATGGAATCGATATTAAACCACTTGAAGTATCTACAGAAATTTGTCCATTTCCGATTCTCAGCAGTTCTTTGGATTGATTTCTACTATTGATTTCGGAATCACTGGAAGTGTTTGACGGGAGTCGCCCGCCAACAATATCATCACGCCATCAAAGCGATGATTATAGTTGCGTAAATCTTTCAATGTTCGATCGAGTGCTTCTAATGATCGTTTGTGCGCCATCGTGCACTCATCCCATATGATCAATTTACAATTGTTTAATATTTTTGCCATCGCTGATTGCTTTAAAATGTTGTAAACAGGATTCTCGTTGATTTGCAGGCTTAGCGGAAGCTTCAGTGCTGAATGTGCCGTTCTTCCACCTTCGAACAATGTTGCAGCAATTCCGGTAGATGCGAGAGCTAACGTAATGCCACTTTGAGCACGTATTTCTGCTAATATCAATTATATCAAGAACGTTTTCCCAGTTCCGCCGGGTGCATCAAGGAAAAATAGTCCACTGTTTCCATCATCGACAGCCTTCATCAGTTGATCATATGCACTCTTTTGCTGTTCATTCAACAGTGGAACATTTGTTTGTATTTCCAAATCACGATTCAATACATCTCTAGTTTGACAACTTCGCGCTGGCATAAGAATTCAAGCAAAAACAAATCTTCAATCAGCACTAACGCTTCATTGTAGATGTCATCGTTCATTTGCAATTCGAAATTTGCTGTCATCTGATGTCATCTTTGTACGTATCCCATAATTGACGTGGGTTGCAAGGCTGACATGTCGAAATGATCATAGCGAAAAGTGTACGAACTTGATTGGCGGGCGAAGAAGCTATTGCATCGTGTAGCGTTTTATTCCAGTGATTGTCGTCGCAATTATAACTGTTGACTTGCAATGACTCAAATGAAGTTGAACCGCGCACATTAACCAAAAGCAACCGAAGGTAGAAGCAATCGTCATTCTTTGGATGTATTGTGTAAATTCTTCCTAATGCATCAGTTGAAAACACACCTGGATATCCATCTACTGGTTTGCCTTGCTTTCTTCGTAACCATTTCTTCGATGATGCATTCCATGTGTAATATCGAGACATATCCGAGTAAAGCAATGCTGGCAGTCTTTTCACTAGCTCCAAATGAAGTACCAGATGCACAACAGTCGGATGACGTTCATGAATCGCAAATGAAAATATTCTCCAGAGTGCTTCGTTGCAGATCACATATCGGCCCATTTGAAACTTGCTGATTTCATCTCGTTCAACATCAATAACCGCCATATTGCTTCCTTTAGTGACGTATTTGCAAACATACTTAATCGATTTCACCGAACTGCCATACTCTGATATGTGTTTTAAATGCCTTACACAATATTGGCGAATATGGCACGATCCATGTGTTGTCAATCACGATATCCGCTCCTTTTAATTGAGTGATGCATGTTCTGTCATTGTCATCTGGTGAGCGACGCCGATAGAGTGGATATCCATCGTTTCCAGTTTGGGTTTCAGAAATAAAAGTACGTGGATGTCGTTTTATGCATTTATTGTCGGACATGCAAACCGAAGTGGGATTCTGTTGTCCGCATGGTCCGTGGAGCATATTGGTCTTCACCACTTCGTGCAACTCTGGATCTATCTCAGGATCAGGAATTTCGGCGGAAATGATGTCATTAATTTGGTATGGCGTAATCTTGTCCACCATCCAAAAAAGAATGTGTGCGTGCGGCAAACCTCTTTTCAGCCACTCAACTGAATACATCCAATATCGAACAGTACCGTATACACGTTGTTTCGCAATGAAGTCCATCAAACATCTCAGTTTTTGTTTGAACACTCGTGCTGTAACGTCGTGACGAACGCTTGGTGATTACCGGAATGCAATAACTGCGTAATCTCTGGCCATTTTGGATTGCAAGTAAACGTCACAAACAAATCCGGTCGTCCTGGGAGTACTCGTGCATGTGTCTCGGACTGTCAATGTATGTCGATGGCAAAATTGTGAGTCCAAGTCTCATCCATAGTGATGAAACGACGCAGAAAGTTTTTTTATCCATTCTAAAACGCTCCAAATGCTGCTGAGAAAGCCGCATTTGAATGTATTTTTATTCCGTTGTTAACGAAAGCAACACCCATTGTGCACACTGCTTTCTGAAACCCTAACTTCTGTCAAAATATTGCTCACACTGTCTAAGGAGATCCCTATAGGTTTCTACTAAATCTCTCTTGGTTGATCGACGACCTTCTAAACCCATATGCTGCATTTTTGCTACGATTTCTGGTGTTGATGCACATTATGGACGTCCTTCCGGTGGATTATCTTCAAGACTTGGTTGAGTCTCGTTTAAATTCAGCAACCTATTTTCTACTGTTCTAATTGAAGGTGAGGAGTCCTTATATACTTTTAACAATCGTTCTCCTTTTAACTTGCGCATCGTAGGCCATTAACGAAATGTGTTCTAGTAGACATAAAGTATAGTGACTATAGCTCTAGTTTTATGGTCAAAATGGTGAGCATATTGTGGACAGAGCTATGATGGTTCGAGTCAGTATGGTGTCGACATTAGATAATATCTAAAGAGATTAGGCCTGGCTTGGCTTGATTTGCCGGAACCCAGTAACCAAATGTATTCTGTTCGCCATATGCCGTATTATTTAGCTTAACGTCCAATTTCAACAAGATTTGCATGTTGTGAACCGAGCTATGATGGGTTGATGCGTCTTGGTATGTCTTGGTGCATCAGAGGCCAGTAACGTAATGTATTCTGTACGACACGTGATCGAATTTGTTAAAACCAGTTTTATTTTCAACCCGATTTGCACGTTCTGAACAGAACTGTAATGATTTGGGTAAGCGTGATATCGAGTTTACATAATATCCAAATGGATTCAGTCTGCTTGCTTTGGCGCAACGGAAGCCATTAGAGCTAACTAATGCGATTTCATTTCAAATAGAATACATTCCGTTACTACCCTCCGATTCACCAAATCATACCAGACCGAATAATTTGTATATCACAAAAACTAGATTTCACACTTGTCCAACCCATCATCGCTCCCGCTAAAATTACGATTACTATTTTTGCATTTTAACGACACAATTTTAATACTACAATGATGATTTTTAATTTAATTGTTCTTCGACAGGTTTTTCTCGTATATGTGAACCTGAATCCTATTACTCTTGTTCACCTTGTACTGATACACTTTTTGAGCGGATAATTCCTCGATACACTCCGAACACAAGCTGGTTGCTGCTTTTTCGAAACCTGTTTGATTTATAACGTGAAATAAATTCTCACAGTGTATTGAATACACACATATTTAACCGCATAACGCATCCTCTTGTAAATGTTTCGGGATATCCGTCAGTTACCGTTTCATAATCCTAATATTTTTTTGACATTAAAAAATTTGACAGGGTCGATTGTTATTATCTTTTGTCGATTTTTTTCGCCTGCTTGAATTAATTTCACTTTACATTTGATTTTTTTAGGTTAATTATGAATTATTCAAAAATTTCCCCACACATGATTTATAGCAAAACAATTTCTAGATAGCGGAATATTTTTCACTCACCGCAAAAGTAATATTAAACTTTTTAGTGTAAATTTTAGCTCTTGGCTTTCTCACAGTCTCAGCAAAATTTTTGTAAATTTTTTCTGCTTTGTGGTGAACAGCGGTTTTACTATCGGTTTTAATACAACAGCACAAATAACTACTGGATTTTATTCGTTGAAAATTGAGCACATTAAAATAGAAGAGACAACTAAAATCCACGTCTAAAGGAAATAACGATGAAAATGAACATATCCCTACTTCGATCGATTAAGAGATACTGAAAGGAAATTTTCATCAACAAATAACGATCTATCTTCAATGCAAGTATAGGCTGTCATGGAGCTTTCTAACGTGTCTATTACTGACCCTACATCGTTTCTTAATTTTTTAGAACAACTTCTCCGAAACTATAAATCTACACAAGATTTTACTTTAGTTGGTGACCTTAACATACAAGTTAATAAAAATTTTAACTTAATCTCAGAATATAACGCAACTTTTCTCTCTCGCGGTATGATCGTAACAAATACTTTCTCTAGCATACCACTGAGCCGTAATATTTTAGACCATTCTGTTATTTGTTTTCATAATATTGAGCAAGATTGGAATTTTACCATTGAAGCCGACATACGTGATCATAGTTTTGCACTCTCAAAATTTCGCTTCAAGCCTAAATATTGTACTCAGACATTAACGAAAAGGTACGGTAACCAAAGGTTAATTAGTCCATTAAATATTTTTTAATGTTTACCGCATTTGACGTCAGAAATCCTGAGTCTTCTCTAGAACAGATTTTTCATATGTATAATAAACTTGTTCTACAGTTTTCTGTATTGAAGGAAGTAGATGTCAAAATTAAAAATGAAAGTGTTTATCCCTGGATGACTATTGATCTATGGGATTAAATTAAAATTAAAAACTGTACATTGAAGAGGTTTAAAAGAAACAATACTATATTTTGCAAAGAAGCGTTATTTTGGCAATTTATTGAATAATTTGAGCCAAAAAGCAATCAGGAATCAGTTAAATCATTTCATGGAAAATAACTCTAAAAATATGATATACTTCGTTATTTGCAATGATCAGGCTCAGATGATTTACATAAATTTCATACTATGGCACCTAGCATTAATTCATGTTTCTTCTCGCCCACTTCTAGCACCGAAATATCGATTTAATTTCAACTCTCAGTAATACTAAGGGTGGTGGTTAGAGTAATATTCATAATGTGGTTCTGAAGAATTTAATGCGGTTTTGGAAAGCGGCGCTGATCCTGATTGTCTTAAAATTGCTAATATGACGCCACACTTTAAATCTGAAAATTCTAAACTAGTTAATAATTATCGATCAATTTCAGCTTTGTCGGTACTTGATAAAATTTTAGAAAAAATGATTACTGAAAAATATAAATTCAATGCATGGTTTTTTAGATGAATTCAGGCATGCTTACTCAGCTGTAGTATACGGACACATACAAAAACCCAAATGGAGATTCAATAATCAAATTATTGTCGGCAAAAACCAAAGTCACCCTCGTTAAACAAATTTCAATCCCAAGACTGGAACTGTATGGTGCATTACTTCTCACTAGATTGCTTTCAACCATCAAGAAATCTCTCAAAATCCAATCCGTATATATCACCGCCTGGACAGACTCCACCATTTTCTTAGATTGGCTATCCGCGCCTCCAACAAAATGGAATACATTTGTTGGGAATATAACTGGGGAAATACTTACCAGCATGAGTAGATCGCAGTGGAGACATGTCGATTCAAAGTAGACTGCGCGTCTAGAGGAATCGAGCCTGACAAGCTACCAAGTTTTAGACTTTGGTGGGACGGTCTAAACTAGATTGCAAATTATGAAGCCAGGCCAAATAATCTAAAAGGTCAACCTCAAGTATGTCAGCCAAATATAATGGATGATTTTGTCAAACGAATTTCAAGCTTCAACAAAATTATCGGAATTTTAGGTTAAAACGAACTCCTAACAACTTAGTTTCACGAAAATAACTTAGTGGAGAAATACGAAAACCACAACTTCTGCTATTCAAACATATTCAGTCAAGACACTTCGAACTGAGATCAAGCCAATAAATGCAAATAAAGAACTACCAGCCTCAAGCAAATTTAAGAACTTAAAACCGTTCCTTGCTGAAAGTAGACTTTTAAGAGTTGGAGAAAGAATCTCAAATACATCGATACCTACCCTACACAATTAAGCATCCAATAATATTACCAGCTGGAGATAAACTTACCGAACCAATTGTGAAAGAGCACCACCTGCGATATCTCCATGCCGGGCAGGGTTTAATGATTGCTACGCTTCGTCACAAATATTGGATTTTAAACTTAGACAACTTGTTAAAAGGTTTGCTAATGGATGCGTGAAATGCGTGATATATAGAGGAGATACAATGAAACAAATAATGGGCAATTTTAATGTTCCGACGGTCGAGTTTGAGAGACCGTTTTTTAAGATTGGAGTGGATTATGCAAGCCCCTTTCAAACACATTTAGTCAAAAGTTTGCCTAGCAACCAAGGCTGTTAGTTTCTGAGTTTACCACGGAACCTTATATTGCAGGGCTCCGAAGATTCATAGCTCGCAGAGGTGTTTGCAAGGAGATCCATAGTGACAATGGAACCAACTTTATCGGAGCTCGCAAACACCTTCACCAATTCTACAAGTTTCTCAAACAAAATAACAGCACAATTTCTAATTTTTTATTGACAGATGAAATCAAATTCAAGTTTATTCCACCCCATTTCGGTGGACTTTCGGAAGCCGCGGTAAAACGAGTTAAATACCTACCACCAGAAGAGAGTTGGTCATTCAATTACCCTTGAAGAAATGAACACGCTGCTTGCTGAAATCGGGCCAGTCCTAAATTCCAGGCCAATATGTTTATCCAGCCCATTCCCTGATCGGTCGTCTCACAAGGCAACTACCAAGCGAGGATCTATACATAACGTCAAGTTGCCCAAATTATCCAGACGGCAACTTGTGCAAAAGATGATCAGGATATCTGGACGAGGTGGCACCAGGAATACTTAACCAACCTGCAACATAAAAGTAAATGGTGCAGCAAAGAAGAGAACATTAATCTTGACAATAATGTAAAATAACCTACCCCCGTCAAAGTGGTTGATGGCCGGAGTTACAGAAGTTCATCCCGGAGCAGATTCCATCATTGGGGTTGCACGTTAAAACACCAAGAAGATAAATAAAACGGCCCGTACACAAATTATGTTTAATAAACACGTTTATTTCTAAGAAATGGTAAATTTTATTTTAATCAAAATATTTTCCATCGTTATCTATGACTTTCGATCATCTTTCTGGAAATTTATGGATTCCATCGAAAAAAAATTGTTTTTCATTTGATGCGATCCATTCGTCGAGCCATTTTTGATATATTCATGGTTTCTGAAGTGCTGGTCTTGAAGATCGCTTTGCATTAATCGAAACCAATAGTAATCTGATGGAGCACAATCTGGTAAATAGGGAACATGCGGTACAATTTCCCATTTATGTATTTCCAGCGTATTTTTTACTTGTTTTGCGACATGTTGTTGGACAGCAAAATCACTTTCCGCTGTTTGTTGGCTGGAATCGGTCACCAGTAATAGTTTCGTTTTACCAGCTCATAGTGCACCACTCCTTTCTGAACCCACCAAATATACAACATAACCCTACTTCCATGAATGTTTCGTTTTTCTGTTGATGTTGGTTCGCCTGGATGAAACCATAATTTTTTGCGTTTAGGGTTATTGTAGTAAATCCATTTTCCATCGCCAGTCACAATTTGAGACAACAAATGCCATCTTCGGCGTCTTGTAAACAAAGAATTGCAAACCATTAAACGATTTTCAATGTGGACTTCAGTCAGTTCATTTGGTACCCATTTTCCTTCTTTTTGAATCATTTTCATATGACTGATTGAGTGGCTTTTAACTATTCTGCAAGTTCTTTTTCTGTTCTGCAGCTGAGTTTTCAATAATGCTCCAAATTCTTCATCTTCAAATTTTTTTGGTTGACCAGCACGTTCTTTGTAGCTGACGTCAAAATCACCAAATGCACCAATTGTTGGTGCATGTTCACCAAAGCTTGCCGAAGCAAACGAAAACTTTCAGTAGCTTTTTTCATTTGATTGAAGTAAAAAAGTAATGCTTCCCGCAAATGCTATTTTGTTGGTACGAAATCATGTTTAAACGGGATTAAAAAATATGTTGCTTACGCTTTCACGAATAATGACAAACTAAATTTTAATGTGGAATGCCAACACTTTAAAACGCCGTAGGTGTCATTGTAAAAGAATGTTTACGCCATCGCTTATAAAATCCAAAAAACTAAGTTATACACCCAATAGTACAGCTTAACAAAAATAATTATGGGAAAATAAAAATTCTCGTTTACACCGACCATCAAGCTGTTCACAAGTGTATTGCAATAAAGTACCTTACTAAGTTTAGTTAATATTATTAATACAAGCCATCAAACCCAGTTTATCGCACCAAGTTTTTGGACATTTATCTTGGAACCCTACCCCTTGGTACGAAATACCCATTTTCTTACACAGTGCTAAACCAACCCAATATCTGAGCCATAATAAAATTTTGAGATTGAACAAAACAACTATATTAAATTCTGGGCTGGAATGACATGCCCCTCCCCTTTCTGGGATAAAATTCTGGGCTAACTTCACATACATAACTGAATTAATTAAAATTCTATGCAACTGCACATCAGAACGGAATACGTATACAAAATTCGATCGACGTTAACCCATTTTCAATTATAATGTTAAATAAATTTGGCCGACATATTTAATTCTTTTATTAGATTATAATGTTTAAGGATGTTCATATCCATAAAATAAGAGATCAATATAACTTTTTTTTATGGCAACGGAAGTAAAATTAAAACGAATATCCCTCTTGTTGTGTATACGAGTGGAGTCACACACATTTACTATACGAAATTTTATTCTTTTAAGAATCAATAATCTAGAAATTTTTATTATCTCAGATACAAAAAATTATTTTTTATGATACCGTAAAAAGCTCATTTCGGGAGGGGTTTCTTCTTCATTTCGATATTGTTGTTGTTTGCTATAACACAATTTGTAAATTGATATTTATAGCATTATTTATTTTATATACGTATTGTAATATGACAAATTAATGCATAAAATTATAAATAAATTATGTATTATGACATATTCATGCGAGATGTACTTAAAGCTCCGTATCATATGTCTTCCATACGTATATACATAACCGTATTAGAATACAATTAAAACACCTGATACACGACGTATTAAATCCATTAGAAGGTGTTATATTGTGAAATACATTTTTCATTGTGGGTTAAAGTAATTTTTTTTTGTGTTGTGTTTGATTGATTTTGATAGATTTTCACTCTATTTAACGTTATGATTAAAATTAAATTTTACATTGAATGAAACAACGAAAAATACTGTGCTTGATGAAAAGATGAAAAATTCAATGGAAACAACGCACATCAACAAAAACCACCAATAACTATTTATATTATTTTAAGCGTTAAATTGGAATTGATTACAAAAGGAAACACTAACTACAATGGATCCTATTGTATTTAAAATCAAAGCCAAACCAAACTGTACAAAAAAAAAAGTTCCTGCATGAATGAGTGTGTGAGTCTGGATTGTGTCGAATGAATACGACGTGATGAATAAATATAAAGCTTTTTTGTATGTTTGAATACATGTTATGCTGTGTGTGGCTTTTAATATTGATTAATGTTTAATGACGATGATTACACAAAGCTTTATACAAGTAGTATATATGTATTTATGCAGTCCTTGTTTGTATTTGTGCGGAATTGAAATTGGGTAACCCATATTATACACAACACAATCTAAACCCGTTCACGTCCGAAAATCTGAATTTCAATGTCAACCTGTTTTACCGATCTTTACAGCCTAATATCTACTTACAAATAGCATGTTTGCATGTCTGTTTGGATTATGTAATTACGTTTCTTTTATAAACTTTAAATTATATTTAACCCTTCAGTGCAAAGTTTTAGTTAGCCATTGGAAATTTTAATTGTGTTTATTTTTATTATGAAATTTCATGTCAGATTTACAAAAATATTTGATTCACTACAATATTGCGCCCGAGTAACTTAACAAAAATAAAGAGTGCTTTTTTAGAGGTTCACAATTTTAAATAAAGTGAATCTAGCTTCATTGGATAGATAATTGTATGCCATTAATGCTTGAATATGAGTACATTTCGTAAAGGTATAAACACGGTATTCACATGCGGTTGGTGCATTGGACGCTAGGCTACATAATAGGTTTGCCAATCTAATCATGAAAAACAAAGGCAAACAACCTTATACCTTTTTTAAGCAGGAGGTACTCAAAGTTTTAGGAGAATCAGAACGTGCGAAATTAAATAATTTATTACACGGGTTACGGCTTGAGAATCAAAAACCGTCGCAGTTGCTTGAACAGATGTATATGAATGCAGGAGAGCATTTCGAAGAGAGCACTGTTAGACGATTATGGTTGCAAAGGTTACCGCAACAAGTGCAGTTGGTGTTAGTTCCATTTGAAAACGACGTTACATTGGGAAAGTTAGCAGAACGAGCAGACGATTTAATCGAAATCATGTCACAACAGCAAATCATGGAAATTAGTGATAAATCTCATGTAGTTAAAAGTAGAGAATCTTCTATAAATGAGTTTCAAGGGATGTTGGCTAAGTTCCGTAAGGACATTTTAATGGAAGTGTCTGCTTTACATATCACATCAAGAAGGGCTCATAGTCCACATAAAGCTTCTAGAAATTCATCCAAATCTAGATACGATGAAACTGAGTGTTTTTATCATCGACGATTCAAGGACAAAGCTACGAAGTGTGTTTCTGGTTGTCGGCATCATAGCAAGTTCTTAGTAAGTAAATCCCAAAATTCAAAAAACTAAAGTCAGGTCAGCATTTTGAGACGTGTGTTGATGAAATTTCTACAAATCGTCTTCTTATTTTTGACCAAAATTCTAAAAATAAATTTCTGGTAGACACAGGTGGAGACGTGTCAATTTTACCCAGAAATTTTAGTAATAATAAAGTTATCGAACCGGAATTTCATTTATATGCAGCAAATGGCACCAAAATTAAAGCCTACGAAACGCAGACAATTTTGTTAAATATTGGTTTACGTAGACTGTTTAAATGGTCTATTATACAGGGTTTTTCAATAAGAGCACTTCAACTTTTTTTTTGAATAAAACACAAACTGTTCGACTTTTGAACTAACTTTTCTTTTATTAACGAATTTGAACATATACATTTAAGTATGAAACTCGATTTCTTTTGCATGACCACCGCGTGCACGTTTTTCGAAGTCCAATCTTTGAACCCAATTTTCGACCACTCTTTCGCATAAATCGGCCGAAATTCCAGCAATTTCACGATCTATATTGGCTCTGAGCTCTTGCAACGTCGCCGGCTTATTGGCATAGACCAATGACTTCACATAACCCCAAAGAAAATAATCTAGAGGTGTCAAATCACATGAGCGCGGCGGCCACTGGACGGGCCCATTTCGCGAAATAACACGCTCATCGAACTTAGTCTTCAATAACGCGATTGTATGGTGTGCTGTGTGGCATGTGGCCTCGTCCTGTTGAAACCGCATGTCATCCAAGTCCATTCCATTCAATTGCGGCCAAAAAAAATCGTTTATCATATCGCGGTATCGATTTCCATTAACAGTAACGTGGCGATCGTTATCGTCGATGAAAAAATATGGCCCAATAACGCCGCCGGCATGTAATCCGCACCAAACAGTGACTTTTTCGGGATGCAACGGTGCTTCATGAATCACGTGTGGGTTGCTTCCTGCCCAGTAACGCATATTTTGCTTGTTGACAAATCTATTTAGCCAAAAGTGAGCCTCATCGCTGAAGTTGATTTTTCGGTGAAAATCTGCATCATTTTCGATTTGCTCTTGAGCCCATTTCACGAATCGGCGTCGCTTCAAATGGTCAAACGGCTTTAGTTGTTGGGTCAGCTTGATCTTATACGGATGTAGGCCAAGATCTTTACGTAAAATTCGCCACAATGATGTCACAGAAAGGCCCAATTGTTGCGAACGTCGTGTGAGCGACACATTCGCGTCTTCTTGAACTGAAGCCCTCGCGGCTGCGATGTTTTCAACACTTCGAGCACTCTTGCTCTCGAGGGCACCGGAACATTATGTAGCGAAAACTTAGACTCAAATTTTGCCACTATACGGTCGATTGGCGAACGGGCTGGCTTGTTAAATGGACTGTAAAATGGCCGTTGCCAATTGCTGCCGTATCTAGGCCAATTATCGGTGCAGATTTTTTAAAATCAACCGGATTAGTTGTTGATATTAGGAAAGGCAGATTATTAGATCCAATAACAAATTTGTATACAATAGGATCTATTACACAAAATCCAAGTCTTTCGTTAGCATTGTTGGATAAAAACAAAATTAATCCGGAAATCAACAAGTTATTAAAAAAATTCGAAATAATTACTCGAGAAGCTGTTAATATGAACTCTCCGAAACATAACGTTACTTAGAGATCATTTCGAAAATATGATGGCGCTAGGTATCTGTCAACCTAGTAAAAGTGAGTGGGCTAGTCCGTTACATTTGGTATCCAAAAAAAACGGGGAGTGGAAACCCTGTGGAGATTATAGGGCATTGAATAATGTGACAGTTCCCGATAATTATCTTGTAGCACATTTGCAAGATTTTTCATTTCAACTCGCTGGTTGCACAATATTTTCGACATTAGACTTGGTTCGAGCTTATCATCAAATTCCAGTAGCACCACAAGATGTACCAAAAACAGCCATAGCAACACCATTCGGATTGTTCGAATTTAATAGAATGACATTCGGTCTTCGGAATGCGGCACAGTCGTTTCAGCGATTAATGAATTCTGTGTTACGGGGATTGTCGTTCTGGTTTGTTTATTTAGACGATATTCTTATTGTATCCACTTCATTGGATGAACATTTATCGCATGTTGAACAGGTTTTCCAACGCTTGGTCGAAAATCGGTTAGTAATTAAATTGGATAAATGCGTATTTGCACAGCAAGAAATCTTCTTTCTGGGGCATTTTGTAAATATGAAAGGAATCTTACCATCGCCAACGAGAGTTGAGATAATTCGTGATTTTCCGCAACCTGTTAATGTTCAACAATTAAAACGTTTTTTAGGAATGATCAAATTCTAGGCCATTTTAAATGATTTTTTAAAAGGTTACAAAAAATAGTAAAGAATCAATTGTTTGGTCAGAAGAGTAGGTATCAGCATTCAAAAAGTGCAAAAACAAATTAAGTGATGCCACATTGTTAGCTCATCCAGATATGTCGGCAAAACTATCAATAATGGTAGATGCTTCAGACGTAGCAGTAGGGGCGGTTATGCAACAGTGGGCAAATGAAGTTTGGAAACCACTGGGTTTTTATTCCGTTAGGTTAACTGAGTGGCAAAAGAAATACAGTACCTACGATTGGGAGTTGTTAGCGGCTTATTTAGCGGTGAAATACTTCCGATTCTATCTCGAGTGAAGAAATTTCATACTCATTACGGACCATAAACCACTCATTTACGCCTTTAAACAAAATTTAGACAAAGCTTCACCACGACAAAGACGTCAGGTAGGCTTTATTGGACAGTTTACAACGGACTTGCGACATGTAACTGGTACAGACAACGTAGTAGCTGATACGTTATCTAGGGTAGAACCTATTGACATTCACGAAACTATTGACTATACCAAACTCGCTACGGATCAATTACAAGACTTGGAACTGAATGACATACTACAGGACGAGAACTCTAGACTAAATTTGGTACGACGACCGGTGGCTTTCAATACAGAACATTTCATTTACTGTGACATATCGACGGGACATACAAGACCTTTCATCCCGAGAGAATGGAGGAGGAAGGTATTTGAGTCGCTACACAATCATTCGCATCCTGGAATAAAAGCTTCGGTCAAACTGTTGTCAAATCATGTAGTGTAGCCTTCAATGAAAAAGGATGTTAAGAAATTGGCGCAAACATGTTTGGCTTGTCAAAAATCCAAAGTATCAAGACACACGCAAGCACCAATTGGTAATTTTGAAGTTACTAAGGAGAAATTTTCAGAGGTTCATATTGACCTAGTTGGACCGTTACCTGTATCCAATAATCAAAAGTACTGTCTAACCATGATTGATAGATAGACGCGCTGGGCGGAGGCAATCCCAACACCAGATATCTATGCAAATACAGTAGCAAGTGCTTTTTATTCAAATTGGAAAGCTCGTTTTGGTATTCCAAATTTCATAGTAACAGATCAAGGTTCAAAATTAATCGGTTTCGAAAGAAGGCGTACTTCATCGTATAATCCTAAATGTAATGGTATGATTGAACGTTGACATAGGACATTAAAAGCAGCGATTATGAGTCATAATAGAACGGATTGGACAGAAATATTACCACTTGTATTATTAGGTTTACGTACCTCTTTTAATGAGGAGTTAAAAACTCCTCCTGTAGAGTTGGTATATGGAAGTACCGTCAGAGTTCCTGGGCAACTTATGGAACCACCAAATACTTCAATCCCACAGTCAGAATTCGTGAATAATCTAAAAAGACATTTTGAAGAATTAAAACCTGTTAACGCATCTCGGCATTCAAAGGAGAGATTGTTCATTAACAGGAAATTGGAGGATTGCTCTCATGTATTTATACGTACCGCTGCAGTCAAAAGGGCACTTCAACCTCCATATACTGGTCCTTTTAAAATTTTATACAGGGATGAAAAATTGTTTGAGCTAGAAATAAAAGGTAAAAAAGTTAACATTTCAATAGACAGACTCAAACCTTGTTATAGCGAAAATAAAGATGAGTTTTTCAACAATCAGTCATTAGCGACTAATGTGTCATCGAATTTTGATGAGAAAGCTGTAAAGCTCATCTCATGATTTCAGAAACTCCAAGATCTAAAAAGAAAGTAGTTTTTGATCAGCATGTGCAATCTAGTAATGAGCCAAAAGAGGTGTTGTCAAGACATGGTCGTGTGATAAAACTACCAGTACGATTTCAGAATTGATCCCCACTGGAAGGGGAGTGTTTGTGGTGTACCGTTTCTTTATCATCGGTATTTTCTGTAAATATTATTACAAAAATTAATTTATTAAATTTTATTATTATTTTTATAAGTTTTCTTTTTCTTTTTAATTAAAATACTTTACCTTGTTGAATGTTTCTTTTTAAAGAAATGTCCAATAATGACATTTCGTAAAGATATAAATAATCGGTACGTTTTATGTGAGAAATATAGTTAGGTACAGTTTGTTATAACTGGTATACAATTTGGTTTTAGTTGACCTGATGAATCACAGAGTCCTTAGCCAAGTTGTATACCAGTTGTATACCGATTGCGGCCGTATTTCGCTAATAACTCGCCGAATGTTGTGTTTCAAGTGTTCAATCGTCTCTGGTTTATCGGTGTAGTAATCGGCGCATAAGTGACCATATCCCCAAAGAAAATAACCTATGCTTGCGAGTATAGTTTTGGTTCTCCCATTTTACTAGCATGGGGTTTATGTTTTTCTTTGGGACACGTTTAGGACACATTTTGCAGCAATATTTTTACTAGCCGGGCATACTTGGCCATGATGCTTTCCTGCACATTTCACGCTAGTCTTTCTTTGGCAATATTTCTGCGTATGATTAAAACTTTGACATTTTTTGCACTGCGGTATTAACCCGCTATTTTTTTTTTCAATGGCTCTATTTTAACTCTTCCACTTTTTGTTTGTTATATTAATAATGGCATAAATAGTGGAAGCCCCTTTTGTTAATTTGAATTCCTTGTTCAGTTTCGATTTTTTCTTTCTTAATTATGTTTACAGCATTTTCTATTTGATAACCCTTTTGCTTCAGATCCTCAATAATTTTATCTTTTGCGCAGGTTGGGTGAAGACCTCTAGACATAACTTTGATTGGGCGATCATTCTTATCCTCATAGGTAACCCATTGGTGCCCTTCGGAATTAGCTTTGTAGCCAAAGCTCTACAGGTTTCAGAGTCTACAACATTAATTTTCCAGATGCCATTGTTTAGAGATACGAGTTTGTACTTGGCTACCGTAATCGATTTCATAATCGATTGTACAGTGGTGAAACTTGAAATCCCGATGGCATTTATTGGTTGAGGTGGTCTTTCTTTTGGTTTACCTGGTTGTTGTTCTAGATACAGTTGTTTCTGGTAAAAATGATGGTAAAGTCACTGCCATTTCTGGTGAGTGTTGCGCTTTCCTGTTCTTACTTGGTCTTTTATTCCGGTTCAACATCCAATTTGTTTCTCTTTCTAATTCTTCTTCATCCGTATGGAATGGATTAATGTCATCATCGAGTGAAGGGCTGGGTGTCGTCCCAAGTTCTGCACGTGGTTCAACTGTTTTTTTGAGTTCTTCATTCTTTTTCTTTAAAATTGCAAATTCTTCTTTCAATTTAGTTGTAAATTCCATTATTTCTCTTAGTTGTTCACGGAGTTCAGCATTTTCCTTCTCGTACTGAAATATATTTCTAGTTGAAGATCTTGGTGATCTTGATAATTTGGAACTTCGTCCAAATGGGTTAAACAATGATTGGCCCACCCCAGAATCGGTTGGGCCTGCTTCCGAAGAGTGTGGATTTGGCAGCATACCTGCTGCTGTACCACCTGGGGTATTACATTCCGTATTTGTTGTACTCATCGTTTGTTTTAGCCAATTTATACCACTGGCATTTGGTCTCCGGTGGTTTGATCTCTCGATGTGAGATCAGTTTCAGTATAACATCTTCAATATAATGAATGCCGATGGTAGCATCTGTAAGAGGGATACTTGCACAAATATTTTGAAATAAGTTTCTATATTGAAACTCACTCTTAATTGAAATAGTCTTGCGCAAATTGTTACGGATCTTGTAGATCAGTCATCTTAACTATACCAATTTTGTATGCACATTTTATAAAAATTTAACGGCCAACAGTAATCGACTTTGGTTCTATTAATTATTACATATGCATAGAACATTAGATTTCTGGGTACGGACTGTAAAATCATTAATAATTGTTTGACCGAAATATATATTCATATGTATAGATACAGCAATAATTTTATCTTATCTCACGAACACGATTCAGTTAACGTTTTCAATTCAATTAATACATACGAGTGCAAACGTAAAATTACATACTTGTTGATATCGGCTACACATACGCTTACAAAGTACGTGCTATGGTTGTTTAATACTAAGCACGCCCAACCTAAAATCTCAATGCCGGAGTGAATGTCAAATTCGAATGCTTTTATCCACTAATGAAATAATCGACCGCCGACTGTACGTTTATTTTCAATGTCACTATAAAAATGTATCATGCATGACTCGCTTAATGTTATCTTTCTCAATAATTTTTCGCTATTTTACTTTAATAGATCAAACTACGCGAGTCGATCTTTGTTAGTCAGTTAATAGACACCATATCATAAAATAGTGTGTGCGATGTTAGATCCGAATCCAATTGTTGAGACGAGTAATGGCCCTGTTAAAGGAAAAATTTACTCTACGTACTACGGCGACGAGGTGTATTCATTTCAACGTATTCCATTTATGAAACCACCAATTGGAAAATTAAGATTTAAGGTAAGGAATCCTCTAAAATTAAATGCCCAAATTAATTAACAGGTATTTTGTATAAACAACAGGATCCTGAACCTATAGATGATTGGACAGAGGTGGTTGATGGAACACAGACTATATCCTATGCACCACAAACTAATCCAATGACTGGGAAACTAGCTGGCAGTGAAACTGAACTGTATATTAACGCGTTCACAAGAAATCTAAAACCGTCGAAATTGCAACCCGTTGTTATTTCAATTCATGGTGGAGGATTTATTTGCGGTTCGAGTACAAACGATTTCTGTGGACCGGATAACTTTATGCGAGATGATATTGTATTTTTCTCATTTAATTATCGACTCTCGGTTTTAGGGTTTATGAGTTTTGATGATCCCGAGTTGAAAGTGCCTGGAAATGCGGGCCTCAAAGATCAAACTCTCGCAATGAAATGGATTAAAGCGAACGCCGAACGATTTGGTGGTGACCCCGAGAATATAACACTTTTAGGTTTAAGTGCTGGTGGTGCATCGGTTAATTATCATTTAATTTCGGATATATCGCGCGATTTATTTCACAAAGCGATTTTAATGAGTGGTGCTGCGCTAAATAGTTGGGCCAGTGTACCGAATAAAAACTTTGGGCTGCGATTAGCCAAGAAATTCGGTTGGGATGAAACTGAGGGTACGGCTAAAGCACTCGAAATTTTACAAAATGTGTCGGTTGAAGAGTTAATTTCGCAACGCAATACCATTATTACGGAGGAAGAAAAATACGAACGAATTTATGAGGCGTTTGTTCCATCAATCGAGCCTTATGTAAGTGATCAGTGTTTTGTGCCAGAGCCGCTTACCGATATGATGCCAAAGCAGTGGAGTCGTAATATCCCGATTGTAATTGGTGGAACAACCGACGAGGGAAACATATTATTTATATTTTGGGAGAATTTATTACAAATTACACCAGGCGCCGATTATATTGGTGACGTGAAATACTTGACCCCTTCTGAACTCGATTTAGATCGAAACAGTAAAGAATGTAAGGCGCTAGCCGATAAAATCAAATCATTCTACTTCGGTGATGGTAATTTTAATTTTGATGACAAAGAAACGATGTCAAATTATTTAAAATTGATGTCCGATAAGCTATTCATGTGCGGAATTTACGCGACCATTAAATCACGTGGCAAAAATTCAGCACCAACGTATTTTTATCGATTTAGTTATTTATCAAAAATCATTAACTTTATGCCCATTCCGATACAGTTACCAAACGACGGTGTGAGCCATGGCGCCGATCTAAACTTTGTGTACTCGACATCGATGTACAACACACTGGATCGAAATTCCCCTGATGTTGGTAAAATCAAGCAAATTTCATCGCTTTGGAATAACTTTGTAATGACGAGTAATCCTAATTCCGCCGAAATAGAACCAACAATTTGGACGCCGGTTTCATCTGACTCGTTAAATATGAAGTGTTTAAATATTGCTGATGAAATTACGATGATTGATTATCCGGAACAAGATCGCTTGGAATTATGGTACGCAATGTTTAAGGATTTATTAAATTTTTAGCAATTTGTTAAATGAGTAATAAAATAATTTTGTGTTTTACAATTATGATGTCATATCTATGGAAGCCTTCTAAAATGAATTCACTTGGTAAATGCCACATCATTGTTTGGTTGTTCTTGTATAGCGCTTAACCGTTGCCTTGTCCAAGTATCGTAAAGAAGTTCCTTTGAAATACTTTCCGTCGAAACGAAGCCTAAATAGAAAAAAGCTTTCCAAGGAACCGACTACTTCCGATTGTTTGAGTTTGACCAAAACACCGATGAGTAAATATAATTTTCAACATTTTTCTGATAAGTCAAATCTCGAGTTGTACGTTTTATCATAAACTTTCCTAATACTTGGAATGAGAAAATAAAAAGTCTCATAATGAATGGAGTGTGCAATTATCCCAGTATCCTGGCAATTTATATTAAAGTCTTCTATATTATAAAACCTTTATATCATGCATTTGAGAGCAGTGGTTATATCGAGTACAATCGCAAGACGACTAACGCGATTCTGGAAGTAATTGGTGAATATTCAGGGCTACCAGCTCCTCGAAAAAAGCACAGCATGTACACAAAGAGTCTCGAATGTGAGTACCAAATTTTAATGCCCAGTGGTATGAAACACTCAATGTCAATAAATGGTTATTGGTCATTAAATGGTTTGTTTCCCCCTATGATATTCACCGTTTCTGTCAAGTAGCTCCTTATAATTTCTGAATCTGCGTTAATCAAACAAATAACAAAGTTGTGCAACGTTCCAGTCAGTGAAAACCGTTCAACGATTTTTTGTGATATATACCTAGGAGTAGTACCCAGTCGGGTAACGGTAAACCTTATATTCAGTTGTTTATACACAACTTATAGTCTTCTCTGTGTGCTTCTGGTTCTGGTGTAATTGACGTCCAAACCGTCATGCTTTGGTATGGTGGTAGATGAAATCATCATTCTTCTCGATACGTTCAATATTCAGTTGTAACTGTATCCACAATTTCCAACAAGGAATGGCTGTCAATTTCTCGTGCGATTCCGGTTCAATCCTTATAAAAATCGGTTATCGTAAAAGTAGTAAATTTGGATCAGTTTGGGGATCTTGTTGCATAAGCCAAAAGACTCATATACATTTCGTCCTAGACAATATGTCTACCAAATACAATTGATATTGTGGATGAAGTTTAAAGTCTTGGTTGATATCCATAACTGTATCACAATTTATTCGTTACATCGCATCTGGAACAAAGTTTTCTCATCCTTGTTGGTGTATTTTCTCGAAAACGAAGCCTTGCATCTTCAGTCTGTTATTTTGGTCGCTGTCTATTTGAAAAGGACGCTTTCGATTCCTTATGTGCTAGTGTTGCATCGAATGCAAAAGGTTTTCGAGAAATTGGGGTTATATAATACCGGGGGTTGGAGAGTAAGTACTTAAACTTAGAGCTTAAAAGCAGCGTCTACTTCGTCGATCCTTTGAAATCTCCCTCCCTTCTTGCAGATATAGTTGCAGACAAGTCGGCGGGGCCAGCCGGCCATTCCTAAGAGTCTCCGAATTTATTTACCCAAAGTTCAAGCTGGAGAGGAGGACCTAAAACCGTAAAAGCCAAAATCTATTTCGCCCTTTCGGAGAGAGGTATCTGCCACAATACATCCGTTAGATCGATGCCGCTGTATTTTGTTTCTGGAAGCCTTCCAAGTAGAGCATCGATGATTGTTAGCGGGTAAGCATCTTTCTTGCCAATTTACCTAGAATCTAAATATAATATAAATTTACCGCTTGCTTTGGTTACTAATACCAATGGGCAACTCCATGCACTAGTGCTCTCCTCTATCGCGCGAAGGGAAATCACTTGGTTTAGTTCCTGATATATTAACTCTTGTTTCATGGGAGATACTGGATAGTATCTTTGTTTTATAGGTGCAATATTTCCAAAGTCTATTTGGTGTGTTACAAGGCTCGTTGTTCCCAGTCCTCTCTTTCCGAATAAAAGAAACTGTTTATGATTTCTTGAAGCCCCTTCTCGTGTTTGAGGCGTGTACCTACGATTTTCACTCTTCCTTGGGGTGCTAATCTGAAAAGTCGCTTCATTAATGACGTCTAGTGCTACATTTTCGGTCTTTCCCATATATGACACAATTTCTTAACTGGTACTGCCAGTTATCTTAAAAACTCCTCGCTTTACCTAAAATGAGTACACTGGCACCTCTCCATTAGCAGTCCAAATTTTACATGGCCTAATTATTGCGTAGAGTAGACGGTCATTGGGCATCAATTCTTCCGTAATAGTAATGAGAGATATTGAATAAATAATTAGAAGATTTTACTTGTTTCCAATAATTTCGTACACGAAATTATTGTTGGATTCGGTGAAGCTATAATTTGTTCAGATTTAGATTTGTTATTGATCTGGAAGTCTCATTTTTCCCGAACGTGATTCCCCAGAGTTTATCGCGTTCAGCCTCGAATTTCTGGGACATTGCTTTTTCTTCCGCTATATTCTTGTTCACCAAACCACAACTTTCACAAAAGACATGAGTTTTCTCCACTTTGCACGTTGTACATTTTTGGCCCAAATCCTTGCAATTCCAGCATACGATCAAGTGTATGGAGAGATTACTGTATGAAGACCCCTGTTGATCCAATAGTTAGGGTATTGCAGGGGTTTTACATGCGTTTCGATGAGACGTCTGGGTTCAAATCCGAACGTATTCTATAAGTTTTCGAAGTTGTCGCATATTTTCCGCAATGCGGTATCTTTCATTTTGATGTGATGAATTGTGCTCTTCAAAGCAGGATTCATGTTATCTAGAAGCAGTTCTAATATTTCGTCGCCTGGGAGCGAATTTATTAACTGATTATGGCACTCGCAATTTCCAAAAAATTAAAGTTAAAAAATCGTTGAATGTCTTTTCGCAGTTTTAGTTCGACATCTTATGTACTTCCTAGTTTCGCATGTGGCTGGTCTTTTCGTGTTATGTTCTTTATAATAAAATTGTAGTGTGGTTTATCCGCTTTGTCTGTAACGAAGTTTCGCATTAAAGTTACCAGCTCGTGTTTTGATACGTCATCTTGAATGGCATATTCCTCTAATCGCATTGTCAGAAAAGGATAATTTCCATTTAGCTGAATAGATTTTTCCGTATATGTTTCCCGCAATTTTTGAGACATCTCGTCGAGCTGCTTGTAAAACCGTTTGTGTAGCCTCTCCTCCAGTTCAGACTCAATAGATAAGGGTTCTCGTTTTCGTTAGAGCTTCTTTTTTCATTGTGACACATATCATGTGGTCTATCACCCGCATCTTGTAACCATTAATTATTTCAATGTTTTATCCAATTTAATTCCAAATCAAAGTTCATCTGTTCTACCATCTCTTCGATCGTATACTTAATTGTTTGGGCATGTGGACTAAATAACCTTAGAACAAATACTTCGTCGACACACCAAATCATGTCCCATTAATAAGATTAGATTATGTTGACTTGTGGCAAGTTTGCTGCTACATGTGCATTCTGAAATGAAAAAACCTTGGATCATTCTGGCTTCCGCAACAATAAAGTGCAAGTGTGCAGGTTAACGTTGTTGCTTTCAAACCAATTCTTTAAGACTGCCAGCAATTCGTTTATTGGTACATCTGGAAATATTGCTGTAATCGATTCTCCTTGGAACCGGTCAGTTTTAACGTGTATATTTGATGCTCTGATCGGTTGAGGGGTTGTCGGTATTGTCACTGGATACTGTGGGACTCATTTGTTTTCTCCTTATTTATATAACATCGGAAGTACGTACAACTATTTAAACTATACCACTATTGGAAACTATACCATGAACATTTTTGGCAATGTTCTTTCTGGCTGTTGAAGCTCCTAGTGCGTTACATTTATCCAAAATTAACACACATTCCTTTGTAAGCTTTCATTTAGTAAATTTCTTTTTTCCCAGACTGCGAGAAGCAGCTTCATACATCCTCCATTGCTAGTGTAATCAGACGAAATGTCAGCTGTCAGCTTTCAAAGGACTGCTGAAACTAACTTTCAAAGTGGTGAGTGTTCTACCCAAACGATCAGAAATTTATGTGGAAAATTAAATATAAGATAAACCAACACGTGCACGAGCATTTACAGCGCGTACAGCCAAGAACATTGCATCTGTTGTTCAGAACGTGTCTGAGCATCCATCAACATCAACTCGTGCTCAAGAATTGAACATTTCACGCAGCTGTTTGATAAGAATTTTGAATAAAGGCCTCGGTATGAAGACATACAACATTTGGTGTGGGTTTTGGACCGGCGGCATCATTGGTCCATTTTTTCAAAAATGAGCAAGGAGCCGCCTTTACAATCAATGCGAAGCGTTACCGAGCCATGATAAACTAGTTTTTGTTACCCAGAATTCAAGAGGAAGACACACACGACATTTGGTTTCAACAGGACAAGCAACTTGCCACACAGCAAACGCAACAATCGGTCTATTGCACTCTGTGTTCGGAAATCGAATAATCAGCCGTAACGGAGTTGTCAATTGGCCACCGCATCGTTGAGGATAAGTATTACACTAACCATACCGGGACTATCCAAAAGTTGAAAGATCTAATCGAAGTTACCATTGATGAGATAGAAGCCCATACAATCGAAATTGTTTTGAAAAGCCGTGGAAGTCATTTGAATGAAATGGTGTTCCATACTTAATGGCGATCTATAATCTTTCTAATAAAACAAACCGGACCTGTTAATAATTTTGAAACCGTAGATACGGAAGTACGTGCAGAAATCAAAACAACCAGTAAAGAACCGATCTATACCAAATCATACCCATATCCATACAGTATGAGACCGGAAGTGTATAAACAAATAGCCCAACTCCTTGCCGATGGTATTATACGTCCATCTAAAAGCCCGTATAATTCCCCAATAAGGGTCGTAGAAAAGAAATTGGATGCCTCGCAAATTAAAAAATATCGGACGGTAGTGGATTTCAAAAGATTGAATGCCGTGATAATATCAGATTCCTATCCCATCCCGGATATTTCAAACACCCTAGCGAATCTCGGAAATTCAAGAAATTTTACCCCATCGATCTGACACCAGCGTTCCATCAAATCAAAATGAAGGAAGCCGATATTCCGAAGACCTCGTTTTCCACCCTGAATGGAAAATATGAATTTCTCAGGCTTCCGTTCGGGCTAAAGAACGCGCCCGCGATTTTTCAAAGAATGATCGATAATATCTTGAAAGAATATATTGGACAACTTTGTTACGTCTATATAGATGACATTATTGTTTTCGGAGAACGAACGGTGGAAGAACATCTGGCCAATGTTGAAAAAGTATTTCTGAAGTTACAAAAGGCTAACTTGCGCATAAACCTCGACAAAACGGAGTTTCTAAAAACAGAAACGGAATTTCTGGGGTATCCATAACCAACAAGGGTATTAAACCGGATAAAAGAAAAGTATTGACTATTCAAAACATCAAGAAACCCGAGAACTTATAAGACCTTAAATCCTTCCTGGGTCTCGCATCGTATTATAGGCGATTTATCCGCGACTTTGCTCACGTAGCTAAACCACTAACCAACTTTACGAGGGGGGAGAATTAAAAGCATCACAATCCAAAAAGGTGAAGATTGACCTGAATCAAAGAGAGTTGGAAGCTGTTAACAATATCAAAGAGCTCCTGTCATCAACAGAGGTATTGATCTTTCCAAATTTCAACAAACCTTTTCTACTGACTACTGATGCTTTCTCATCTGCCTTTGGCGCCGTATTGTCTCAAGGGGACATCGGGAAAGACCGGCCAATAACTTACATCTCCAGATCTCTGAATAAAACCATTGAAAATTACGCGGCGAATGAGAAGGAGATGCTGGCTATAATATGGGCACTGGACAACCTTCGCAACTACCTCTACGGAGCTCGCAAAGTAAAAATCCTGACAGATCATCAACCGCTAACTTTTTCATTAAGCAATAAGAATAATAATTCAAAGTTAAAACCCTGGAAAGCTCGATTGGAGGAATACAACTACGAGCTTATTTATAAGCCGGGCTGTACCAACAAAGTAGCTGACGCGCTGTCTAGACTGGAGCTTGAAGTGAATGCATTGTCTAAAGTTGGAACTGTTCACAGTGCCGAAGAAGATTCCACCAACCTTATTCGATATTGTGACTCACCTATCAATGTCTTCAGGAACCAACCAATATTCCAGAAGGATCAAGACATATAAGCTCATGAGGAGCCCCATCCATCTTACCACAGGCATTACATCAGCCTACCAGAAATAAATAGAGAAAACTTATCCAAGATCTTACAGGAAAAGCTACATCCTACCATCATCAATGGAATAAAAATACCTGAGGAGAACATTCAACTTGTACAAGAAGTTTTTAAAGACAGTTTTTCAAATTACAAGATACGTCTAACGCAAAGAGTCGTCGAAGACATTCGAAGTGAAGAAAATAAGTTCTCTATAATAACAGAGGAACACAAACGGGCACACAGGAATCATATGGAGAACCGAAAACAAATTTTGGAGAAATATTACTTTCCGGGGATGGCCAGTTTGATTGAAATACACGCAGACCTGCGACACCTGCAACACGAATAAATATGATCGACACCCTCGTCGCGTTGCAATCCAGGAAACACCTATTCCAACATATCCGGCAGAAATTCTCCATTTAGACATAATGGAGAAAAAAAAGAAAAAAAATTTATCTTGTATAGACAAGTACCCTAAGTTCGTAAAACTCTTTCGCATTAATGAAAGAAGCTTTGTGAGCCCAATCATAACGGATTACTTAAAAACCTTGGGTATCCAGATTTATCAAACACCTTCTCAACGAAGCGAAGTTAATGGGGCTATAGAAAGAGCACATTCTACAATACTCGAAATAGTTCGATGTCCCCAGAACGAGTTCAAGGACCTGTCTACAAAAGAACTTATCAACATAGCAGTGGATCGCTACAACGATTCCATACATTCGGTTACGCAACGGAAACCTAATGATATATTTTTTGATAGAACACAGAGGACGAATTACCAAAATCTTGCAGATTTCAAAACCAAGGTTCACGTGGACCTGATTGAAAGACTTAGAAAGAATCAAAACTCCACAATAACGAGAGAGAATAATAAGAAAGCCTGTACGAAGACCTACGAAGCTGGCGACACGATTTATACCGCAATCAAGCAGATTCAACAGAAAGACAAACCAAAATTTCGTCAAGAAACAGTGGCACAAGACAATAAGGTCACTGTAACCACTACATCTGGAAGACGCATCCATAAAACACATATAAAAAACTTAACCCAATAGTTTCCCATTACCACCAAAATATAATTAACGGGATTACCTCTCTTCCTTTTTAGCTCCTGGCTCTGGTGTTGTACTACACCACTAAGCATATACGAGTATAACCATACCCCGCTCGTAACGATAAAACAAGGAAATGGACGGATAATCCAGGGAAATTTCAAGTAGATTCATATCATCAACCTAAGGGAGTACGAGGAAGTATTAGAACGAATTACACCCTCGATCAGCAGGATACACCAGGAGAGCCTCCTTCAGCCACAACTGGTCCATCAAGCGAATACCATAGCACAAATGATTTCGGAACTTAAGGGTCAATCACGCAAACAAAGGTCGATAAACTTGATAGGTAGTGCATGGAAGTGGATGTCAGGATCCCCAGATGCCACAGATTGGGACCAAATAATGAAAAGCCAAAATGATATAATTCGTTCACAAATACTACTCAACAGTTGCTTGCAGAATACAACAAAATCTTGGACCATCTAAACGACGAATCGGAAGAAAAACTTCAACAAGTATTATTTAACCGACTAACCATTCTTAAAGATGAAATATACGAGATAGTCAGAGCTGTTCAAGTAGCCAAAGGAAACATCGTCAGTACTAATCTATTGAATAAAGGGGAAATCAATCGATTAATTACGGAGATTGACACATTGCCATACGGCAACGATATCGAAGCAATTGAATACGCGGAACCCATGATAATTGTGAAAGAATCTACTCTCCTTTACGCTCTCTCCATGTCTAAAACCAGCGAACAGGACTACAATCACATCATAATAACGTCAACTTCCAACCACAACAAGCGTATATACACCGAATTCAACGAACTTCTTCTAAATCAAGATGAAATATTTGGAATCGTAAAAAAGTATCACACATTCGGAGAAATGACTATTTGTAACCTAAGTGGATTACAGAAAATACCACACCATATTCCTGAGCAATTTTGATGGAAAAATTTCATATCACAACACGGAACAACACCTAAAAGAAAGCTTTCTAGTACAATACACGAATGAAACGATTCAAACTAACAACACGACCTTCGAAAGCAATGAAATAAAGACACTCCAAGTTTTACGCTCTGTACTAAGCACAAACATCATGGAAAAAGGCTTCAAAATTGACTTCGGATACCTACACAAACTGTATCTGGGTAATATTGCACAGTTACAAGAACCATTCAACGAGCATAAAGAATCGGCTGTCATCATTTGTGGCTTAGTCCTTGTTTTTGTGATAAACAAGGCAAGACTCGCGCACCGAAGGAAACTGCTGTTTTCCCCAAAATCAACTCTCCGAGAAGAACTTCCCAATCAACAATCTGGAGTTCAACCCATTCAAATAATTTTTTGATCCACGCACGATTTTTAAGAAGGGAAGAGTTAATACCACCGTTATGTTGGATCAGCACAACGTGCCCATGCTAACATCATTATCAGCACAACGTGCCTAAATTGATACCATTGGGGATGCTTCATCAGCACAACGTGCCATTAGTGCACGCGAAAGCCAAAAGTGTTGATTCAACAATAATAAATTTCATTTTACTTAAAATTTTATGTAAAATCTTATTATTAGTTTTTAGTTGTGGAAGATTTTATCTAAGGATCTTGGTTTATGTGCTTATAAAATTCAACTTGTGCAGGAATTAAAGCCATCCGACCATCACACACGCCACTAATTCGGCCAATGGGCTGAAGCACAAAATGATATTGATGTTGATTTTCCAGACAAAATTTTGTTCAACGATCAAGCTTACTTTTGGTAAAATGGGTACGTTAATGACCAGAATTGTCTGGTTTACAAAACACCATTATATCCAGAGAAAATCAAAACACTGTTTGGTGCGTTTTATGGGCCGGCGGAATCATTGGTCCATATGGCTTCAAAAACGATGATGGGCGGAATCTTACAGTCAATGATTTCTAACTTTTTTGTACTTCCAATTGGCTGGCATAAATCTTGTCGATATGTGGTTCCAACAGGACGATGCCCCATACCACACAGCGCGGGATACAATTAATTTACTCAAAGAAACATTTGATGAAAGACTTATTTCACGTAATGGTCCTGTTGATTGGCCCCCGAGATCGTGTGATCTAACTTTATTAGATTATTTTCTTTTGGGATATGTTAAGTCACTTGTCTACGCCGATAAACCAGAGACGATTGAACACTTGGAACACAATATTAGGCGAGTTATTAGCGAGATACGGCTGCAATTGCTGCGAAGAGTGATCAAAAATTAGACCTCCATAATGGCAAAATCATATTCAAGCATTAATGGCATAAAATTATCTATCCAATAAAGCTAATTTCACTGATATTAAAAAATATTTAAAAAAAATTTAAAATTAACTGGATCCCTTATTTATAATTTGTCGTGTTAATGCCAATGAATTTGAGTTGTGGCACTAACAGTGAACACCTGTGCCAAAAATCAGGCCATATTTTATGTAGCATCATAGTGAAATAAATTAAAGACTGGACGCATATTCAGTGGTAATTTGTACTGAGTGAAGTAAGATCAATTCGTAAATAGCTGGATCCCACATTTATGTAAGTTTGAGTTGATATGGCCTGAACTCAAATTCATTGGCCACTTACACGACAAATTATAAATATGATATCCAGCTATTTACGAGTCTGTCTAACTAACCCAGTACAAATTGCCACTCAATATGCGACCAGCTTTTAATTTATTTCACTATTATGCTACATAAAATATGGCCCGACTTTTAACACAGGTGTTCACTGTTCGTGCCACAACTCAAACTCATTGGCCCCTATCACGACAAATTTTAAATATGGGATCCAGCTATTTACGAGTCGGTCTAACTTCACCCAGTACAAATTGCCACTCAATATGCGTCCAGCTTTTAATTTAGTTCACTATGATGCTACATAAAATATGACCCGATTTTTGGCACAGGTGTTCATTGTTAGTGTCACAACTCAAATTCATTGGCCCTTAACACGACAAATTAAAATATGGGATCCAGCTATTTACGAGTCGGTCTAACTTCACCCAGTACAAATTGCCACTGAATATGCGTCCAGCTTTTAATTTATTTCACTATGATGCTACATAAAATATGGCCCGATTTTTGGCACAGGTGTTCACTGTTCGTGCCACAACTCAAACTCATTGGCCCCTATCACGAAAAATTATAAATATGGGATCCAGCTATCTACGAATTGATCTAACTTCACTCAGTACAATTTACCACTGAACATGCGTCCAGTTTTCAATTTATTTCACTATGATGCTACATAAAATATGGGCCGATTTTTGGCACAGGTGTTCACTGTTAGAGCAACAACTCAAATTCATTGGCCCCTAACACGAAAAATTAAAAATATGGGATCAAGCTAATTACGAGTCTGTCTAACTTCACCCAGTTCATATGGGACCTTTAAACATTCGAATTATGTGATTGATTATTGATTATTCAAATTTTTTTCGGCGGAAATTTACTGTTAACTTCAATAACATGTAATTTTCGGCTAATATCAACAGATTTTTGTACTACCACCTGATACCAAATATGTCGATAATGCGGTTTTTCAGTTTAAATTTTCGACTAACTTCATTAGCATTTCCATGAGAGAACGCTAGAGTAGACTCAAACACAGTACTAGCTAGTGAGATATTTAAAATTGAGATCCGATCATAAGAAAAGAACGTAGCTGATCTTCGCAGATAGATTTTGGATCTGACACTGGTTTATTTCGGCAATTTTACAGTATTTTCTAATTAAATCAAAAAGCTATTTGTAATTCGCCCGTTTTTATTTTTCAAAAACAAATTCATTAGCTTAATCTCAGAACAAATAAATTTTAATCAAATGACTGATTAGAAATATTTTTTCATTGTTAATACAAATTTTTATCAAAAGAGGTATATACCTTTTGCAGGATCACAAAATAAGTTTCTAATTATTTATTTTTATAAAAGATTTTATTTTTAATTATTTTAATTGGGATTTAAGCTGTGTTTTCTTACAATTATAATATACGAGATAAATTTCGACTTACGTACGTAATTGTTAGTAGCTATGTATACCGGCAATACAAAAAGGTAAATTTCGTATTTACTACATCATCATACTGTACGGTATCCTTATAAACTATGTAAGGATATACTATACGACGAAACTAAAATTTTATCTTTTTTTGTTATAATTCCTCGAAAGTAAAAAAAAATATTTTTAATTTCCCATTTTATTTGCTTCGTCGAAAAAAGAAATTTATAAAAAAAAGCTTTCTTTTCTGGATCAAATGAAAGCTTCTATTTATAATTACAAACAAACGGAATGGAAAATTTCCAATTTAAAATTACTCGGCTTAACCAGGCGACGACGATGGCGGTGGCAGATGTGTATTCAGGTGTGGAGTAAAGCAATAAATTTATATAAATATGAAAAAACGCTCGGTTTGCCCTCCACAAACGACTAAATATTTTCGCAATTTTTATTAATTAACGTCAATTTAATTAAATCATATTAATTATTGCGTAATCAACAAGTTTAATTAGCTATAAAACAAAAATATTTTCCAGACTATTAACATTAGCACAAATATTTTGTATCCAAAAGATTTTTATTTTATCACATCTAATTATTTATATAACTTAACATTAAAAAATACAAATGGGTAGAAAGCCTGGAGGACTGGGTGACTCTATATACAGGGATGGCACAAGTCAATTAAATAAGAAAGTCATCATAAATTATCACCGTCATTCAAATACACTTTGTGTTACGGCATGTTTAGACACTTGTAATACAAAAACCGTTTTAATTAAAGCACCACAAAGTCGTTGAGAAGTAGGCAGTAGTCGTGTACACAACAAAAAAGGAATTCGTCCATAATGGGAGTAAATTAAATTGATGAATGTTAATTAGCAAAAAGAATAATTATCGTTAATAAATTCACTGGGGGAACATAAATTCTTGTGTATCGTAACATAAAGTATATATTTTTGCCTTAACCTCGACGTCTCATCCCGTCTTTATTTTCTAGTTTTTCTTGGGGGGAAACACAATAAGGAAAATTCGAATAAATCCATTCAACTATATACTCGTATACGATTGTTACGACTATATACAGCCGGGTTAATGTCAAATGTAGAATAAATCGAATATAAAATGAAATAAAACGTGGAATGATGCGAAGCAGACCGTAATCCATTTGAGGATTATAGTGGCTAATACGCACCTGATTAGATATTAATTGAAAATACAAGGAACAAATTAATTTAGATTACAGGTAATTTCCGAAGCTTTTTGTGTATTATTTCATGGAAATAGGGAATAAATTTAATTACAGTTCATTAGGATTGTGATTATAAATTTGCAATATTAAAATACTGAGTTGCCATTATAATTACGAATATTTTCGTGGCCAATATTTTCAGTCAGTAATGACAATTGGCTTCGGGAGCTTCAACTGCTAGTTTGATTTGCCATTTCATAATGAATAGACTCAGGCAGAGCAACGCTTGCAAATTGTGTTGAATTGTTTTATCGGCCACCCGAAAATTATGCGTGACACAATTTAACACAATCACAAAAGTGCGACAAACAATTGTTAGAAATGAATTCAGAGAAAAATAATTGTAATACAAACAATTGTACATGGGAACAATTCGACACTGAACCATTCATCGAAAAATCAAATATTCGACAGAAAGAAACAATTCATCGAAAAGAATTGTAATGCATATTAAATTTTTTTTTTTTTTAATTTATTTATTACAACTGATTTACAAATCATCTAGTAATTTATCTTGCATAATTTATACTTTTTGTTTGGAGGGTTGTAGCCCTTTGGCTAGCCCCCTTTACAATTTTATTATATTTTTAGTCGATCATGATTGGATCTTGTAGATTATGCGGTTTCTTCCTTCGCAGCCGTCTTACGGGGTTTGAATCATCCAACATACGACGTATCTGTGTTTGCTTATTTCTTCACTAAAGAAATCCATCTTCAGATCTCTATGGAGGTTGTCATTTCTTATGTACCACGGTGCATTAACTATTCCACGAAGGACTTTGCTTTGGAATGACTGGATGATGTTGACATTGGTTTTCTTTGTCAAGCCCCAGAGCTGAATACCGTAAATCCACACAGGTTTTAGGATTTGCCGGTATAGTAGCAATTTATTGTGTAGAGTTAGCTCAGAATTTCTTCCTAAGAGCCAATCCATCTTTCTGTATATGATGTTTAACTCTTCTTTTTTCTTTTTCACATGCTCTTTCCATTTTAGTTTCGCATCTAGAGTCATGCCTAGATATTTTTCCGTATTTGCATAGGGCATTTGCTGGCAGTTCAGTTCTACCGGTATCCAATTGACCTTCTTGTTGGTAAAGTTTACGTGAACAGATTTTGTTTCATTAAATTTTATTCGCCATCTCTTGGTCCAGGTACTGACAATATTAGTAGCTCTTTGCAATTTGCTCGTAGATTCTTCTATGCAATTAGCAACTGCTAAGATGGCCGTATCATCCGCAAACGTCGCTATGTTAGTATTCTCTATCTTTGGCAGGTCCGAGGTGTATAGAACATATAAAGTTGGTCCCAGAACGCTACCTTGTGGTGCCCCTGCTAATATTTTCTTTATTTCTGAGTATTCGCCATCTAATTTAACTCGAAAGTGTCGGTTAGATATGTAAGATTTTAGAATTTCACAAAACTGCTTTGGTAAGTCTCTTTGTAATTTATATTCCAAGCCTTTATGCCATACTCTGTCAAAGGCCTGTGTTTGTAATTCGGTGTACTTGTTCTATTGTTGAATGGTTTTCTCTGAAGCCAAATTGATGTGGAGGAACAAGATTTCTTTCTGCTATTATTGGTTTTAGTCTCTTTAGAAGTAGTTTCTCGAATAATTTTGAAATTCTTGGGAGTAAGGAAATCGGCCTATACGAATTTTTGGCATTAAGTGGTTTGTTTGGTTTAGGTATCATAATTACTTATGCTACTTTCCATTGACTTGGAACGTGTTTAAGTCTGAACACTGCATTAATTATTGGGAGTAGTTTACGTAATCCTTTTTCAGGAAGAGCTTTTACTATTTGTCCTGTAATTAAGTCATATCCTGGAGATTTCTTTGTATTTAGGTTGAGATTGATTTCCTCTTTTAATTCTTGTAGTGCGATAGGAGATATATTGCAGTTATCCATTTTATATACTGGTAGTATGTTTTCCTCTGCAGTTTGTCTAGGTAGAGGCTGGAACGTGTTCTCGAGGTGGGTTGCAATTAACGAATCTTTTTGCTTTACACTTATAGCCCATGTGCCATCTTTATTTTTTACTGGTGGAATTTGTAGTTTAGGTCGTTTTAAACTTTTTGTCGCTTTCCAAAGGGAGTACTCGGTATCTTTTTCCCCAGTAAGGCCACTCAAGTATTTATTAATGGATTCGTTTTTAATTTCTTTAATTAGCAACTTTAGTTTATTGGATAAAAAATTTAGAGTTGTTTTATATTCTGGCGCTCGACTTCTTTGCCAGGCCTTTCTTGCTTTTCGTTTTGCTGCAACCAGTTCCCTAACTTCTAGAGGATAAATACCATTTGGGCGCATTTCCTTTGAACTTGAGGGGGTACTACTCCACGCCGCTTCTTGTATACTGTTGTTTAGTTGTTCTAGGTCTTCTTCTAGTTCTATCGGGTTTTTAATTGCACCTGAAGATCTATATTATCCTCAACAAGTTTCTGGAATTTCTCCCAGCAGGTTTTGTTGTTCGTTAGCGAAGGTGGACTAGTTTTTTTAATAATAGTGATCCGACATAATCTCCTCGCTGCTTTCTAGGTAAATGTGTATGTACCTTTGGTGATAAAGAAGTCAATGATATCGGGTATTTTGTTTCTATCCGTAGGCCAATAAGTTGGTTGATCTCCAGAATGAAAATCGCAATTGCATAGTCTTCCTGCTGCAAACAGCTCTTTTCCTTTTTTAGAGGTTACTCTTGATCCCCAGTAGGTGTTTTTGCATTAAAATCACCTCCGATTATGAAAATTGATCCAAGTGATTTAAATAACGTGCAATAGTCTTGTTTAATTAAATCATATCTTGGGGGGCAATATATTGACGATACACTATATTCTTTGTTATTATTTTTGATCACTTCATTTTTAAGATCTATAAAGAGTTTGATGTTTTATTTTATAGCCACCGACGATCCTCCCCTTGCCCTTCCTGCTGGATGAATGGCGTGGTAACAATTGTATCCATATATTTTAAGATATGAAGTTGAAGTAAAATGGGTTTCCGATACTAGGCATATATCTATTTTTTCAGTATTTAGGAAAATTTCTAATTCTGGAATATGTTGCATTAGCCCATTTGCGTTCCAGGTTACTATTCTTAATGTTTTACTTGTTGTTGTTTGCATCATTTTAATAGAGCATGGATTTCATTTCATTTAGAGAGTCTTGCTTATCTAACCTGTTGCTCATAGCTTGAAGGCATTTCTCTTGTTTAGCTTGACGAATGTTAAGAGCTTCCATGCTTCTTAGTATCTTTTGGAGCACTGCTGTACCTTCAGTAGTGTGCTCCGAAATAATTGGTTTTGTCATGACTACTTGCGAGTATAGTTTTGGTTCTCCCGTTTTACTAGCATGAGGTTAGGTTCCTCTTTGGTGGAAGTTTGATAATTTTTTACCGATACTCCTGGACTTTGTTTTCGCGTTTTATTTCTTATTCTTTGTAGCTCCTTAGCTATTTCACATCCCCGGTAGTTTGCGGGATGTGACTTATTGCAATTGACACATTTTGCAGCAATATTTTTACTAACCGGGCATGCCTGGGCATGATGCTTTCCGACACATTTCACGCATCTAATCTCTCTTTGGCAATATTTCTGCGTATGATTAAAACCTTGATATTGCCTTGATATTATACACATCTTCCACTTTTTGTTTGTTATTAAAAGTGAGCATAAATGGTGGAAGCCCTCTTTTGTTAACTTGAACTCCTTGTTCAGTTTCGATTTTTAATTTCTTAATAATGTTTACGGCATTTTTTATTTGATAACCCTTTTGCTTGAGATCCTCAATAATTTCCTCTTTTGCACAGGTTGGGTGAAGACCTCTAGCCATAACTTTAATTAGGCGACCATTCTTACCCTCATAGGTAAACCACTGATTCCCTGCGGATTAAAAAATATTGATCAATTTTCTGTTAATTGTTCAATTTTGTGATACGGACAGCAAAGTAGGACATCATTGGTTAAAAAATAAAATTGTATGGATATTAAGAATAATTTGATGCGGATTATTGTGATGAGGTGCTTAATATATTTAAATCAAACTAAATTGTTATAATACTTCGAACATTTCGGCGAAATTAGGGTGATGAATTCGAGTTAAGTTTAAAATTCTGAATCTAAAACTACGACACACTAAATATCGCAAAAAATTGTAAACCTGTGTTAAATTTCGATAAATTTAACTTTTCTGTCAAGCGTTGGTTCGATCGCCCAATTTTTTAAAAATCAGTGTAAATTAGAGGTAATTCACATAAATATGGTATTTTAGAATCCGTTGCAGGATTAGTGTTTGAATAGTGATACAACTAACCATTAAACAAAATAAGTCTGTAAAATGAGTCAGGAAACTGTGACAGTGGAAAACACGGGAATGCGGGTTTGGGTCAAGGGCGCGTGTTAAACTGGCTATATGCGCAGCAAGTGCGAAGGTTGCAGTGGTAGCAAGGAGGAAATTCCAACTAAATCAGGAGCACGCGTTTGCCTTTCAACCTATGAATATAAATAACCAATCGCTAGTCTCTCTTCCAAATACAAACGGCTTTACATATTTGACTTTGGGCCAATAACTCTTGGATAACATTGTAAGGATAGAGCCAAAAAAGATAAGGAGGCCAAACTGAAGAATTTTACAATAAACTACTATAATTTTAGATCATCCTGCATTACACCAAAGCCGTTTTGGCAGCCCTCCCTCTTATACAAGAACCGCTACTAAATTTTAACAGAAATTGTGATCTTAAAGCGAACGGGTATTGCATTATAGTCTCAGGTAAACCCGAGAATTTTAGATCCAGCGTTCTTCTGAAAAGTAATATAAAAACTGTTTACTTTTACCTTCTACTCGACATACTGATGGCAACATAATGGCGACTTGTCTAGAGATAAGCATTATTACTACAATATCTGGCTGATATAAGCGTATATGACCTGACAAAGCTTCGAAGCAGGCCAATATCAATATGGCTGGAAAGGCTTTGGTTTGGAATTCCTAGAAGGAGAACCTTAAAATTATTAAAAAGGAGCAAAAGAAGGTTAAAGGTAGTTTGGTGATTAAATTGAAGTGTTCTGCGGCACACACAAGCAAGTCTTGGAGAGTTTTATGTGATAAAATGGGCAATACTACGTATTTCCGAGAACTCCCGCCTTAGGAAGATTATTTCTACTAAGCAAACAACTGCCAGTTATTAAATTCGTATGTGTGATTTATGGCCATTTTCAAGTGCGAAATCCTTAAAGTTTCGTATCGCAAGTCACTTCCAAGGAAACATTGAATATTTGAAAGAGAAGAGTTTGCATTTGAAAATACATAAAGTTTTTCATGTAACAATCATCGCTGAAAATACGGATGGTGTAGGCACTAAACGGATGCAATTGATTTAAATTCGCCGGACCAAACTGAATCTTTCCAGCATAAATGTAGAACAAATAGGAAGTTATTCTCCTTTTGCTGAAGGTTGCCTGCAACACTGAGTATTTAAAGCAAATGTTTTAAAAGTGCACATATTTACCCAAAGGTCCTAGGACCCATAACTCTATTGTCCTTTCTTAAAATATTTAAAAAGTAATGAGTATTGTATTTTTCGATGTTAGTGGTGCTTTTTTAGTGGAAGAATTAAACATACTGATATTTTATTTAGTAACATGTGTAGTGTCTTTGTTAATAAAAACTGTAAAAATCAATACTCTCGCCAGCCAAAAAAATCGAACGAAATAAGATGGAACATATCGTCTAAGGCACGCGAAGATGTCTTCAGCGCCACTCAAATAGGCCTGCTCCGAAGCTTTGATATACGCTTATATCAGCTCTCTAGACAAGTCGCCATTATGTTGTTAAGATCATAATTTCTGTTAATATTTAGCAGCGGTTCTTGTATAAGAAGTATGTTATCTCTAGATGTTGCTAGTATGAGAGGGAGAGCTGCCAAAACGGCTTTGGTGTAATGCAGGATGATCTAAATTTATTGTAGTCTGTTTCAGGCAAAAATTCACTGCACTTGGTTAAATAATGCTCTGGGATCATCCAAATTTGGCTGGGTTGAAGGCAAACGCGTGCTCTTGATTTAGTTGGAATTTCCTCGTTGCTACCACTGCAAGCTTCGCACTTGCTGCGCATGTAGCCAGTTTAACACGCCCTTGACCCCAACCCACATTCCCGTGTGGGTTTTCCGCTGTCACAGTTTCCTGACTCATTTTACAGACTTATTGTTCGTATGGGTTAGTTGTATCACTATTCAAACACTAATCCTGCAACGGATTCTAAAATACCATATTTATGTGAATTACCTCTAATGTACACTAATTTTTAAGAAATTGGGCGATCGAACCAACGCGTAACAGAAATGTTAAATTTATCAAAATTTAACGCTGGTTTACAATTTTTTGCGATATTTAGTGTGTCGTAGTTTTAGATTCAGATTTTCAAGCTAAACTTGGAACTATTCTACTAAAATATTTCAAAAAAAATGTATACGTGTTTTCATATATTTCAGTACTTGAGGCCAACCACTTGCACCATAACTTCCTGAAATGTTCGTATTATTATAGCAATTCAGCAATTCAGTTTCATTCCAATAAATTATGCACCTCATCACAATAATCCGTTTGAAAATCTACCCAATATCGTATAATTTTATTTCAATGAATTGTAAAATCTCCATAGTAAATTTCTTTGGGACCGAAAAAATTGTGATAAAACGCCCTAACTGTTGGCTCAGATTGGAGCAGTTTCCCATAATGGTAGGCAAAAATGAAATTCTGCGCAACTGCTCAGCATAGCCTAGAGATTTCCCATGTGGATTTTCATGATGACTGGAGCATTTTTAGAACATTGCCATTTGCTTGGGAAATATCTTGCGCAAGACGATTCGTCGATTTTCGAGCATCAAATGACGAGAATATTCATATCTCAGCTCTTAGTAAAGAAATCGCCAAGCGGCTTACTGTTCTAGATAGAGGACGCACTATAGCATATCTATGTTAAATAACATATTTATGTGAATTACCTGGAATTTATACAATATTTCATTTTACATGAATTGTAAAATATCTATAGGAAATCTTTACCTGTAAGTACTGATGTTCAAAAGAAACTTTTAGATGAAAAATTTTGTTTCGATGAATTGTTTGTCGCAGAATTTTCGGGAAACCCTTTCTTTTGTCTTACTATACGTACATCCAAGATAACCAAATAGGCGTAAAAAATAAATGTTTGCTTATTTTACATGCTGCATAAGACAGTATAAATAAGAAATTACGCTACTCGCCGCAAGAGGCAGCACTATAACAAGAAATCCTGTTATTATTGTACCGTGATATAGGTTTGATACAGAAGGTTGCAGATCTGATATCCGTGCTGATTTGATGCGCCATCTGCTTCTATGTTGTAGATTCGTTAAATATTCAAGATGTCGTCTCTTAAATATGTGTTGATTCATTTTGTGTATCCTTTGCCACCTGAATAATATAAAAGGCTTAATATCTGGCAAATTTTCGACTGGAAGTTGAGTTGTTGGCCGGTAAATTAGAAGGTGCCCTGGTATAGAGTAATCTAACTCGTCACTGGATAGTATACACAAATCGGTCTAGAATTTAATATTGCCTCGATTTCGGTCAGCAGAGTAACCATTTTTTCCGATGTCAATATATGGCGGTTGGTAACTCGTCGCATATGAAATTTCATGCTTTTGATCTGCCAGTAAAAATTAGAAAAATATTAGCATTTTTTCTAAGAAACGTATAAAACTCATCTAGATTTCACGCACATATTCCCCTACGGGCTCTAAACCTTCGTAATGCTGCTAAATAGGCGTCGGTCGTCAATTCGGAAACTAACACAATGTACTGGAAACTAACCAATCCGAGCTTTATGGAATGGTCTAACTAATTCCACCCTTCGATTTGGAAGATCGCCCATGATTTGATTTGACTCCTTCGCGGAATATTTAGTGCATTTGATGCAGTTGTAGATGAACTTTCTAATCAGGTCTCTGCCTCCAAGTATCCAATATTTTTGACGGAGAGTTGACATCATTAATGTTGGCCCAACATGTAAGTATTTTTCATGGTGTTCTCGTACAATAAGTTCTACTAATTTTTCCTTTCCTGGTAATGTTTGTGGGTGTTTGTCATCATATGTAATTGCTGCATTTTTGATTCGCCCGCCGGCTCGTAGAATTAGTGATTCATCAATAAAATGTTGTAGGTATTTTAGGTTGCTTGTGATGGGTAATTTATTTTTAGATTTTAGAGCATTGATTTCAGATTGTAAATGTTTGGATTGTATGTCGAATTGTCAATCTAGGTTTTAGGAGTTTTAAGCAGAGAAGATACGGCGGTAATGGATTTTTAGCTATACGTTTTAATTTCAGGTTGAAGAATCTCATTATATAAGACAGAATTCGCACTATTTTGGTAAAGCTGGACGATTTGTTGATTGATTCGTCATGCCTTTTGGCCAGGCTGCTGGATCTCTGAGCTTTTGAGGTCCATTTCACCATAAACTTGCGCTTATTAGCTTATCTGGATCGAGAACTCTCGATGCGTAGTCAGCAAGATTTTTTTGTGAACATACATATATATGTTGCGAGTGGTTCATATGTGAAAGGATCTTACCAGTCCGATTCCCAACAAAGACAGTCCATCTCGTAGGATGTACCACAAGCCAACTTAAAACAATAGTGGAATCAGTCCAAGCGTTGATTTGAATGATCGCAATGGCGTGCTTAATTTTTAATAAAGTTTACTTAGAAGTAACGCTCCGCAAAGTTTAAGACGTTAATAATTTTATGCACGAATCTCCATATGGCATTGTGGTTTTTATGTATACAACTGCCGAGTATGGATATCTGGAGGTATCTGAGAATCCATGTATCTAAGTACCAGTCACTGCAAATCATCATCCCACGCTAAATTATGAACCGAAAAGGTTTTAAACAATATTTTCACTCGTACTGTAAATGGAGCTTCTGAAAGTACTAGTCTCTTGGCCGTGGTGGGTTTTCCATTCAAGTTTCCTTTGAATCTAAAGCAGTGAATTTTCGAGTAAATAGCGATAGTATCGTTTTTACAATACTCTCGTCGTTTATTAACCACTTCCTCAGTTTAAAACCAGAACTTAACAATATCACATCGATATCTTGCCTGAACGTCATTGTTTCATCGGCAGTATCGGCTCCAGACATCAAGTCATCTAGTAAAATACTTGTTTTAATTTGATTTACTGCTTTTGGGTAGATCTCTTTGTAATTCTCGGTGGATTCAGTTCTCCATCATCCCTATATATGTTACTTTATCCAGAGCTGGCCACCATACACCGATCCCATACATCAGCACAGATCGTACCACTGCGGTATAGAGCCAATGTACCAGCTCTGGTTTCAAACCCCATCTCTTATCTATGGCGTTCCTACACGAGTAAACGGCTACATTAGCCTTATTCACCCTTTCCATAATGTTAGGCTTCCAACTGAGCTTACTGTCCCAGATTATGCCCAAAAATCTCGCTCTGTCAGCAAAAGCCAGTCTAGGCCCGTTTCGTAACGATCAGCAATGCATTCTGCATAACGTCCCTAATCGTATCCAGATATTTGCCTGAGACAGCTATCGCTATATCATCTGCATACGATACCACCCCCTCTCTCTCCAGTTCCAACAGCAATCCATTCATCATTACACTCCTGGTTCATCAAGCTACTTATAGGGTAGTCCACCTTCAAAAATAACAATCCTTCCATGGTCGCCTCCGTTTTTACATTATTAAAGGCATCCTCAATCTCCAGAAATGCTAAAATACAAAACTGTTACGAGTAAATTGACCTGTGTCCACCGACTTTCCCTTACAGTACGCATGCTGCGACATTGCCCAATTTCTTGGCTCAATTTTTGTTCGAATAACTACATCTACCAGCCTTTCCAAAACTTTCAACAGAAATGGTGATAAAGTTACAGGCCTCAGGTACTTTGGGCAAGCATGTGAGCTCTTTCTCGATTTCGGGATAAAGACTGCTCTGACCTCCTTCCATTTCTTAGGAATATAGACCAGTTTCAAACATCCCCGAAGACAACCTCTAGCCAGGGCTAGAGGCTTAAAACTGTTCATAGCCTACAGGATTCGTTTCCCGTCCACGTTGCTCTCCTTGTCTATTGAAGGTGTTCCTCGATGAGCTCCAGACTCCATCGTATCATCAAAGCTTCCCGGAAAATGGGTCCCCAAAAGAACCTCCAATGATTCCGCATTTGAAACTGTCCATGTCCCGTCCGGTCTAATTAAATAACTAGGACTGGCTGGGTTAGTAGATATAATTTTGCTAAAGCGAGAAGTATCAGAGACCTCCTTCACTCTACAATAGAAGAGGCTCCAAGACCCTCTTTGTGCCTTCCTCAACTCTTTTTTGTACTTTCTTAGGTCCTCTTTATAGGTGTCCCAATCCCGAACCTCTCTTGTGCTCTTGGTTTTATAAAGGCTGTCCTACACGTTCTCCGATAGGTTCCCAACTCTGTGGTCCACCAAGTCAGTTTCTGTTTCCCCCTAGGCTTTATCAGGTAGCACTCTGCATTAAATGAAAGATTACATGACTTTGTGACAATATCAACCGTGCAATCTAATTCTTCTACTGCTGCCGGAAGTTCAAGAACCTCCAGCGGCAATAGCTCCTCCAACACCTCCCCATATTTGTTCCAGTTTGTCCTTCTGGGATTCCTAAAGGCTTTCCGAATAACAGGTTTATCACGTCGAGGTTAATTGTTACATATCGGTGATCAGAGAATGAGTGCTCCCTCGCTACTCTCCACCCCTTGATCATATGAAAAATTGTTTCTGACACAACGGTCACATCTAACACCTCCTGTCGATTTTTAACAACAAATGTTGGTTCTCGCCCAATATTGCAAACTAAAAGGTTATAATTTAATAAGTAACCAAAAAATAACTCACCCCTCTCGTTAATGTCTGTGCTTCCCCAGATTGTCCGTCAGGTTATCCAGCAGGATCTCCTTCCCGCGATCCATATAGGGTGAGGCTAGACATAATTTGTAACATTCCTGCTTCTAAATTGAGGAAGAAGAAAAATACTCAAATTACTTTTCACTAAAATACTTGGTCTGATCTTCTCAGAGTTTCTTGGTATAATAATTTACACCCCTTCGTTCTGAGGCCACAGATCCCGAGGCAACTTTCGTGTGATGCAGGTTTATTTGTACAATATTAATCATTGCGATCAGTCTTATTCACATCTTACTGTACTCCCTGCATAGGGATAGTGCCATCTGGCTCGTTGCTTCAGATGCCATTCATCTCTTGTCGAGAGTTCGACAGGATGCTGGCCTTCCGCGCCCGTATCGACCTCATCTTTCATATATACTTTAAGAGTGGTCGAGCCGAACCCGAAGTTGATCACTCGATCCTTTCATTTTGCAAGAGAGGCCCGGGATTCTTTATTGATTAGCATGATTGCCAATCTAAAACCCCCCTTAGCCTCCTTCTGCTTTACAATCCTCAGTCTGCCGGTGGAAGATCGGGATTATTGGCCCGAATGAACTCAAGGATCTCCTCTGGCTTTACAAGAAGGGCTGAAAATGTTTAGATTCCCGTGGAACGGTTTTGTATCTTGCTCATTTTATAATTCGTATACCGGAAAAAATATGTTATTTCGTACTTTCGGTTGTCATGGTCATCACACTTCATTGGTTCAGATGAGCAAATTAGCGTCACCATCTTGAACACAGATTGGGTACACTGAAACAACAACTGGGAGCAAAATATATGTTAAGAAATACTTTAGTTTTACGTAAAATTTTCCAACGTTCAATATAGTAAAACTCACTACTGATTGAGGCATAGGTGTTGCCTTTAAAGACTTTTATTGAGTATTAAAAATGTGTGTTGTTCCTCAACAAGTGGTTTATGGATTATAATATTTCTGTATTAAATAAACTGAATCATACAAAAAATCCTTTTCAAACACCCAGACAAATTGTACATATTGTACCCTCATCAGTTTCACTCATTTATACCTAAAGCTAAAAAGTTTCTCCTTCAATTAAGCTTATAATCCTCTTGAATAACTTAATTTTCGTATACATTTCAATCAACGTAACATTTAATCTAATATTTGACTTAAATATTTAGAACACAAACTATATACATGATATACAGAGTAAACAAACACACAGATCATAGAAGAGTTTTACAGCGTACCAAAATAAAGCTCCGTTCGTCTACAATAAAGAGTAGTAAAATTGGAAAAGCACAAGGAAAACAAGATAAAACGGCAAAAAAAAAATTTTTAACAACAGAAGTCTATTATATGCCTCGTTATACTGCATAATTTAAGCCCTTTTATTCATTCTACGGATTATTATACCGTAGACGATAATACAAATCTATTTAAAAGGAGCAACAGCAACAACAACAATAAATAATAAACCTGGGAAATACGAGGAAAAGTTATATAAAAAATGAGTTTCCCTCAATTGTGGTTTAACTATGCTGAATGATTTGTCTGGCATAAAAGAACAAAAAAAAACGTTTTTTGTGTACTTCAATCCCAAATTGGACATTACCCGTATATAGTCGTCGGTATAAAGAACTCCTCTGCTATAAACAGAACGAGTAATTCAGTCGAAAGGAATTTACGAGTATTTTCATTTTAAATGTCCAATAAGTGAAATTTTTAACGTTTTATTGTTCTAGATGAAGATGATGTGCGCCGCTCGGAACAAGATGATGATTCACTTTACGAGAATTTTCTAAATCGAAATAGTTTCGTTTACTGTCTAAAACTAATTCAATTCATTGTATATACTGGTTACCGTATGTGTTTGTTATATCTATATAAGTTATATACGGTTTATTGGTTATCCTTATACGGTTAGTTTATTGTCCTGTTGTGTTCGGATGATTCGATTCAGAGAGATGTATAATGATATGACGAGCGTTTTTATTATCGGTGTTTGTGTTTTTCTATCGAACCGTGTATACGGTAGAGATGTTTGGCGCCAATGCTTTGTATTTAGGTATGTCTGCGAGTCTAGATAAAAACGCTATGGTATATATAGATTTGTCTAAAGTCGATGGAAATATGATTTTTGTTTGCTTTGTCTCTCTGGAAAATGAATAACAGAGGTGTGGCTAGGAACTTTTTATCTGATTCATATTTTAATTGGCATTGATTTTTTGTTCTCAGTGTAATCTTATTTTAATTTGTGAATGTTTAGTATGTTTTCTCTCTGTGTGCGATTATCGCAATTGGAAGCTAGTATACGTCATGAGATTGATGTAGGACAGGGAAGACAGATGACCTACATTAAAAGATAAATAGCTAGCTCTCTAGGATTAATGAAATCATCGTACTCAACTTAAGGTTTGGGTTAACTATATCACTTGTCAATGAGGACTAGCTTCCTTCCTTCAACTTGGAAAATGACGACTATTCAACCGGTTCAAAAAAGTGAAAAATAATATATTGTTGCTATTGATGTCATGTACCTCGTATGCCCCATTCCCAATATGCCTGTGAATAATACGCTTTCGAAATTTTACACAGAGTTTAGCTGAGATTTTATTGAATGCGTCATTTTAAGCAAAATTCATGACGAATACGATATGTCCAGGATTTAACTGTCTAATTCGACTCCTTACATAATAGGTATTACAACTTTGCTGGTATAAGCTTTCTTCATGCGCTCAAAAATATTTTTCTGCAACTGGGTATGTCTGCCCCATGACCGACGTAATGTTTGCCAAATACAACAAAGTGTGAAGATTCATAAGTCGTATCAAGTACTGAATTTTTGTTGCTGCACCAATTAAATTGTCCCAACCATTATGAGTTTCATTTCCGTAAGCTCTTATACCAGCTATCATCGACCGATTCACTCTTTAACAAGCATTTGGCTGCGAGTGGTAGTTTGGAGTGAAATTGTGTTTGATTCCGTATTCCTGAATTATTTCGTCAAAACATTTAGACTTTTGTTTACCGATGTCGCTTTTAAAGATTTCTGAAACAGAGAATACTGTAACACCCCTTGCTCACGCATTAGTTCTAACTATAAAAATCCATCACTATAAAAATGTTGCAGTTTCAGTTTTTAGAACGCCGATTTGGTCCTAAGAAATCAACATATAGCTAATGCCAGCTTTGCTGTACTTCGACAAAGTTACTCATAGATGAACGAAGTGTGGTGTTGGAGGCTTAACTTTTCTTACAAGTCAAACGTTCTTCTCACACGCCGTAACAAAATCATGAACGTCAAACTTCATGCTAGGCCAACAAAATAATCTGTGTACGTTCTCTAATGTTTTTCGAATGCCAAAATGAAATGCAGAAGATGGATAATAAGCAGCTTCCACGAGAGTTTGTGCCAATGCTTTAGAAATATATAATTTTCAGACAAGAAGATCAGAATTCTAATTAGCGATTTGTGAAGAAACTCGACAGAAATATATTCGGTTATCACGTATTTGAAATCCATCGGCTGCGGGCGTATAGGGGGCTAGCAATGCTTGCAGTGGCTAAGTTCTGCCAGGGACCTATTGTGTTGGGAGATATAACCTGACCAACTAATGCAATGAATACAACGGAAAAACGAGAAAATTCCCCAGGTGGTACACCAAATACCCAGTTAGCTAATCCACCCTCTAACGAGGCTGGCTCAATGGATTCTGGGTTGAGCCACTCAATGACAAAGAGTGTAATGCCAGAGAGAAATCAAGTAAAATCCACGCGGAGCCAATTCCACCAGTAAAGGTACAGGGCGAAAACCTACTCGCAAATTATACAACAATCATACAAGCCATACAGGGTTGGCTAGTAAAGCAAGAACGTGGTCTAGAAGCTTTATATAAGCGTCTAGAAAATCAGGAAACCCCGAACAGGTTAACACCCTTCTTGTATTAAAATAAACAGAACATTGAGAATTGTCAGCGCAGCATGTTCCAGAGTTAGAAATTTTTCTAAATTTAGAAAAGTAGATGTATGTGTTATATCGGCAACCCATTTGACAGGAACATCATTTATTAAAAATCGTGATTATGAATGTTATCATGCTGTTCATCCAGGAAGAAAAGCGAGGAGAGAATGATCTGTAATAGTGAAAAAGGATGTCAGACACTATGAAGAACCTGCCATCGAAGAAGAAAGTATGCAAGTGATATACAGTATTTCCGCTATCTACTGCCCTCCACGCTATAATCTAAACTAAGGTAGATTATAGCAGACTTTAGATCACTAGGATCCAATTTTATTATTGGTGGTGACTTTAATGCAAAAAACACCTGTTGGGGATCAAGACTTATTACAACCCTTAAAGGAGAATGGCTTTTCGAAGCAGGTCGGGTAAACAACTGCGAGATCCATTCTAGAGGTAAACCAACATATTGGCCTGCTGATATAATTAAATATTAGATCTCATTGATTTCTATGTAACGAAAGGGATCTTCTGACCATTTACCTGTTACCATGACACTCAGCACTCAGCACAATGTTAACTAATAAGGATAACTTGTTTAAGCTATCAAATAATAAAACTGACTTGGACCTATTCCAAGAACTAATTTAAGAAGCAAATAAGCCAATAAAAACATCGGTACGGTTGGAAGACGAAATGGAGGTACTTAACAAGCAGCATAGGAAAGTTCTCTTACTAATCATACCGAAACCCGTAGGAATTAAAATTATCCGCTTGAAGTCAGAGAATTAGTTAGACGCGTCCCGGAAAACAAAAAACACTCCTATAAAAGAAATTAAGAACGAAACTATTAACAAGTACTTAAGTGGTCTCACCGAACATAAAGACACTGATTACTATCTTTGGAAGCAAAAAAGGGATTAAAAAATACCAAAATGAAGAAACCTGAGCCAAAAGTGACAGGCAAAAAGCTACTTTATTTGCGGCTCACTTGAAAGAAACCTTTCAACAGCTACCTAGGCAAACTGCAGATGAAAACATATCCATAATTAGCAAAATTGAAGACCATAATATACGATCTGTAACATTACATGCGAAAAAAGCTCCAGGTTATGATTTAATTATTGCCCATTCCCGAGAAGAGCTGACGAAAATTGGTTCAAATAATCAATGCTGCCTCAGACTAAAATATATTCCACGACCGTGGAAGGATTCTGAAGTAATTATGATTCCTAAACCAGGCAAAGCCGCAAACGACAAAAGTCGTACAGTCCGATTTTATTACTACCTGTCATTTCAATATTATTTGAAAAATTACTGCTCAAGAGGCTCAAGCCAATAACAGAAGAACGAAATTTAATTCCACCACATACATTTGGATTTAGGAAAAATCACTCTACGATAGAACAAGCTCACAGAATGACGGACATAATAGAAGACGCACTTGGGAAAAAGCAAATAGGCTTAAGTATCTTCTTAGATGTAGCACAAGGTTTCGACAAAGTTTTGCACCAAGGACTTCAATTTAAATTGCATCGAGATCTACCTAAGCAGTTCTATCAAATTCTTAAATCTTACATTGCAGATAGGCATTTCCGTGTAAAATATAACGGAGGGCACTCTGAACTAAAGAGATACCCTGTACACCAAATACAGAAGGTGCTACCATAGCAACATTTGCAGACGATACAGCTGTGCTGGCAACTGGAAAGAGTATATCAGAAGCAACGACAAAATTTCAACAAGCAACCAACTCAGTTAGTAGCTGGACAAAGAAACGACGCATTAGCCTAAACGAAGAAAAATCGGTTCACGTAAACTTCACAAACCAGAAAGTTCACTGGATTCTAGTGGAACTTAATTCAAGGCAGGGTCCACATGCAAATACAACCAAATACCTTAGAATGACTCTCGATTGCAAGCTTTCGATGGATCGAGCATGTTAAAAAGAAAAAAAGAAGAATTGAACATCAAATATAGGAAAATGTATTGGCCAATAGGTAGAAATTCTGAGCACACAACCCACAATAAATTACTAGTATATCAGAAATGATAGCCTACATAAGGACTTAAATATGGCATATATCAGTAAAGAAATAAAAAATCATGCAAAGAAACACATTTAGCGGATATCTCGGCACCAAAATGCAGACATACGAAGATTGTTGGACACCATCCATGCAGTAAGAAGACTTCAAAGGCAGAAACCTTTAGAACTGGACAGTTGTATTTAATTATAGGACAGAGAAATATAATAAATTATGTAAATTCAAACGGGAGTAACCATTGGGTTACTGCCTGTCTATGTGAATCTTTACCTAAATAATTTCTAAATCAGTTGTAATATTAAAAAAAACGTATTTAAAGATTAGGGGAAGCCTCCAAATTATCACACAGAGTTTTACCGAGCGCTAGGTAATCAGGAGAACTATAAAACGTGAGCCGTTGAGGTCGACGTGTAAAGATAAGTATTTAGGATAAACAGATTTGAACACATGGCAATGAAGGCATTTGTCTTTCATGTGTTTTATAGATAAGTTAACCCCTGCAACTGAAGACTCCAGCGAGCGAGCGGTCCGAGTGGAAATAAAACTGAAGGTGATTATTGTTGAACTTGCAAAGAAAGTAAAGAAATAGGAAAACAAAGTTAGCAGCGTGGTGAACGCGTAGGATTGAAAATAGACAGTTGTGATAAGTCCACAAAACGAAGATAGAGGGATGCATGGTGACCTTGGGTGACCGCAACAAAAACAAATGATGAAACGGTGAGTCATCTTTACTCATCTATCCCTTTATATTTATGTTTTCTCAGTTTATTTTTCGTTTGCTTTCTATAAAATTTACATTTTTTCGCATTCTCAGTACTTGGTGAAGCAAACGAAAAATAAAGTAAGAAAACATAAAAATAAAGGGATAGATGAGTAAAGATGACTCGCCGTTTCATCATTTTTTTTTAATGTTCACCGAGACACACTTGCTCAGCGAAGTATTGCTGCGTACATTTCCGTGCTGATGGAGTGGCGGTCAACGATTTCCCTTTTTTTATAATTTTGTTCACCAGAACTACGTAGGCGAGATCGTTATGATATTATAAAAGAATTTAGAGAATTCGTGCGATCGCGATGAGGCAAAATACTCCTTTAACCTGAGTTTAAAAATTTCTTAGTTCAAACTAAAATCAAATAGGTATACTCAGTTTTGAAGTAACTCAAGTGGTAGCATCTATAATATATTTACATAATTTGGAAAATCGGTGTCATACCAATTTGGCCACTACAAAATGACAGCAAACAGTTACCGCATATTCAGTCCGGATCTCACAACTGTATTATACAGGATATTAATTGTTGCCAAGAGATTAATGTTAAGCAACAATAATCTATAGGATTAGTAATTTTGCTGATGTTAAAATTGAGTAAGTAAATTTCGCAACAACTCATAAGCCTGTCAAATACTTCTTGTAATTTTCTGATCATTTTCTCCAACCTGTAGATTTTAAGATTTTCCGCTAGAACTTTCAAATGATATAAGACTTCAGTATTCTCGGCTTCAATATACTGGACCTCTTGCTCAAATGTGATTTGGAGTAGTTTACGTTACATGGGAGGCTTGGCGAAATTTGTCGGGTCGAACAATTTTACAGAGTTGCATAGCCTATAATCACTTTACTTAAATTGTAAAACAACACAACTGATAATCTAATTCAATATTACTAAATCAATAACAGATAAATAATAAGCATTTTATATCCAAACCGTTTTATGTAAATACTCGTATATTATATTTAATGTTTATTTAGCTCAAAATTTATTGACTGTAATTCGCCCAAACTGCTATTGAAACATGTTATTAAATCTACACATATTTAACATATAATATAGATAACATATGTACGGACAGTACTCGTACATGCAAGCATACATTTATGAGCGATAAACATAATAATAAATCGATTATTGATGAGTATAATTTATAGCGTGGGTTTATAAAATGACTTGGAGTATCGTTTAGATTTTGGTCGCACACTAATTCACTCGACACTAAACTATAATTGCTGATTTAATAAACATTTTTAAAGTTAATGAATCCACTGCATTTAATGATTCACTGTGCTTGAAACGCAAACTTTTTTTTGTGACATCCTGGACGCCCAGGAGTAAGCCTAACGTGGATACACAGCTCTTGAACCATTAAGATTTTCGTTTTGCTTCCTTCAGCAAAGTTGTTGCGCAAGCCAAGACAAAGAACTTTGCCGAACATATCAAGACCTAAAAACCACATCTACATTCTCATTTTTGTGTTATTTTTTTTTCTTTTCATTCCTACGAAAACACTTTTTTATCTTTTTTTGACCATTTATTGAATTCGTCCATTCGTTTCCCCAAAAAATCCTTAACTTTCCTTAACTTTTTTAATTGTAATTTTCTGATTCGTTCGTGCCGTCTTCGGGATCTACTCCCTCTTGCAAATTCCAACAAATGTCACTCAAGAGTGCATGTAACTTTTTGCCGCTGTACCAATGTTCGAGCCTTGCCGTCACTTGGTGAAAACCCTCGCCGTGCACATCGGATTCGGCTGGTGATTGTTCGGCGGCAATCATGTCGGATCGATTAATTTATTAACATTTCCAAGCCACAAGCTCCCGTTTACTGAGAGCATTTTCAAATGCATCATCGTTCAACAAACGACGAATATCTGGTCCATTAAATATTCCTGTCTCAAAAAACAAGATGCATGAAATGAAATTTCGTTTGATCAAAACTTAGAATCGAATAGATTCAAACACCAATCTTCTATTATTTTCATTCCACTTACCGTGGAAAAATGCGACGAAATCCAATGAACGTATTTTTTGAACTACTCCAAGCTTGATATGAAGTGGTGGTAGCAATATTTTTTCAATTGGCAGTTTCATTTGGCAGTTCCGTTCGTTGTATTGGTCGCCTTTAAAAGGTATATTCCATAAGCACATAAAACACATGTTTTTAGTGGTACCCAATTACAAGCCTCTTAAAACAGCTATCACTTTTAAATCTGCACAAACTGTCCATTGATGGTCAATGTATTTAATCGATTCAATGATTTTTTCATTGATCCATAAGTTTCCTTTGTGTTTGTGCTACTCAAAAAATTCCATTCAAATTGCACTCATTGAATGGAATTTTTTGAGTTGGCAACGTGAAGGAGAACTGCCTTCACACTGCTTTTGGAGGAATCGATTAACAATCGCCATTCTTCCAGATTATATGCATTGTGCATTATGGATACCAAACCATGATTTATTGCTCCATATATCCGAACATTTTGAGCCAAAATGTTCACTTGTTTTAAAACCTTTGACAAAAGAATGGCTTGAGGCTGCGATAGTTTCAGGCGTCGTACCATAATATACAAACGATTTTGCGAGATTTTAATGTGATTACATGGCGCAGTAACATTTGATGGTTGATATATTGATGCAAATGTTTCTCCGGGTTCAGCAGATTCAAATGTTGGTGAAATAGTCTTCAGTTGGGTTTGATCTTTCCGGAACAGGAATTTCATCTGGATGCGGCAGCGGTAGTTGAGCATTTTCGTTGCAGTGTGTATGTCAAAGAACAATTTTTTTCTGTTTGTACCGATTTGTTCGGATGTCCTTGTGGATCTATCCATATCATCCAGGCTCCAGTGTTTTGCCATCATTTATTTCACCAGATTCCACAAGCCGATTTTCACTTTATTTTTTCTGTTCTTTTGTCACTTTAGATATTTAAATGAAAAACTTTTTATTTTTTATTTTATATTGTAGTTTTTAGTTCTTACTTATTGTGCCAATTTCTTAACTTTTTAGACACACCGATTTCGAGAATAATCTCTTCTTCGGTTTACTTTTTACTACCATTACATAATTTATTTTGAAACTGTTTATATACTGTTGCTAGGCGCAGCTCTTTGGCACCTCCTTGTCGTTAAGTAAATTGTTGGTGTTTTTGTGTTTGTATATTTTCAGGGTGTGAATTTTGGCCGCAATTTGACTCATGACTCATGAGAAATTTGTATGCGTACAGTATACAAATGTCTCATTACTCCTGAGTCAAATTGTGTCCAAAAATTTATACCAAGATCTTCCAACCTATCTAATTTCGGTCCTCTTAATGCCAACCTCCAGTTGTATTTGGCCTTACCTGTTTATACGGATCTCTGCACAGATGAACCCATGTTTCTCTAGACGGCAAGATGGAAGCCGGAGCCCGCCTTTTTGGGGAACATGCGAGAAGGTTGGGTCTACAGACGAATGACTTTGTAGAAGTTGCATGGACGAAGAGGATTAAGAAACTTTAGATAACTTCCTATGCTCAGGTCCAGCACTATCATACAGAAGGGATAGGTATTTGGGCGTGTACAGTATGGCCAGCCTTTCACATCTCTCGGACTGTGGAGTGCGAGATATTTTGCGCTACGTACGTAGCTCCGAATGGTTCTGAACAGGGTTAAAGGCGAAATAGGATCCTGTGGTATCACAACGGGCCACTACTGGTTTAAATGTGTGGAAGCAGTCACTCCAACCTAACCTAACCTAACCTAACCTTGGCCTAAGTAAAACACACATATATGGTGAATGTGGTTTTCCAGCACCATTGAATTCAGCGTACTCGAATTAAGTTTACCCCCTTGATGTCCAGCTTGTCACTTTTTTCAACTAGCACAGTGTTACAAACAAGACAACCTAGGCTACATGGTATGGCTTATTGGTAGATATCAATCAGTTGGGCTGGGGTTTTGCCACAAAATCTAATGAGCTAGAAAAATAAAATAATCGGGATAAAATCTATCGCTTCCTCCCAGCTCTGCCAGTCCTTTGATTTCAACGACTCAGAGAACCACAAATCCTAAAGGCTTTATTCTTTTTAGAAGCTTCGGTCCGTTGTCGCAGTACATGGTTCCAAGCAAGTTTTTGTATTTTATTGCTGGGGTATTCCATGATTAAGTCTCGATGGAGATTGTCATTTCTAATCTATCAAGGAGCATTCACGTATACTACGTCGTACTTTGTTTGAAATGCTTGTATCATCTTAACTGTAATTTTCTTTGTGCAGCTCAAATCCGAATACCATAGGTCCAGATAGGTTTTAGGATTTGTCTATATAACAGCAGTTTGTTGGGCGTTGTCAGCTCGGAGTTTCTTCCAATAAGCCAGTGCATTCTTGCCTTTTCTTTTTAACATTCACTTACCACCTAAGCTTAGAGTCTAGCGTCATGGTGAGGTACTTGGCGTTATCATAATATGTTCTAATTTCCTATTTGTAAAGTTGATATGTGTTGATTTCGAGTCGTTTAGTGATATTCTCCTATTTTTGTCCAGTTATTAACAACACTAATAGCATTTTGTGGTTTCCTTTTGGACTCAACAATACTAGCATCAGTGGTCATAACAGCTGTGCCATCAGCAAACTTTCCTATTCTAGGTTCTACTACCTTATGGAAACCCTGCCAATATTTTCTTTAGTTTTGAGGATTCCCCTTCCTGGCTGATGTAAGACTTTAGCAATTCAAAATATTGTGTTGGCAAATCTCGTTTGAGCTTAAATTACAGGCGACGGTGCCAAATATTACCAAATGCTTTGGCTACATACGTCTAAGAATATTGCTGAACATACTTTCTTTTTTTAGCACCTCCCCAATTGTATCAGTAATCCTACGTACCTGTTCTATCGTTGAGTGCCTTTCTCGGAACCCAAATTGATGTGCTTTAATCTCTTGAGAAACAATCTTTCGAAAATCTTTGATATTGTTGTTAGCAAAGAAATTGGCCTAAACGATGTTTTGTCGTTTAGCGGTTCACTAGGCTTTGAAATCATTATGATTTCTGCTACTTTCCACTGCCTCGGTACATAACTTAACTCGGAACGTATTACGACGTACCGACGTACGTATCGTACTTCTTATTTGATTTCTTTCGGAGTAACTGAAACCGTAGATACCTCGTCTATTTTGCTTATATGTGCCAAATATTCATCATTCGCTTGTCCAGTTGGTGGTTTGAAGGTATTTTCTAGGTGTTCGGCAAACACCTGCATTTTAGCCCTTTTAAAACCTTTGGTGGCTTGCCACAGGGAATAGTCCGTGTCAGGTTTACCTGTGAGATTACTTAGGAAGTTTGCAACTGACTCATTCTTAATTTCCTTTATAACTAGTTTAAGTTTGTTGCACAAGTTGTTTAGATTGTTTTGTCTTCGAGAGCTCTAGTTATCTGCTAAGTATAGCGAGCTCTTCTTTTGTCGTTAATCTAGTCTCTCACTTCAACGGGATAGTATATACTTTTTGTAATATTTCTTGTTGATCAGAAGCACTTTTCCAGGCCGCTTTTTGTACACTTTCAATGAGACTTTCCAGTTCTTCGTCTATCATGTAAGCGCCCGAGAGCTGCACCTGTAAATTGACGTTTTCTTCGACTAGCTGCCGAAAGTATTCCCAGTTTGTTTTGTTACTTGTTAGTCTTAGGGGTCTTGCTTACCTCATTACCGTGTCACTTATTGTAATTAAAACTGGAGAATGATCTAACGATAGCTTCTTTTGGACTGCTAAGTAATTTTCGGAGATACCTTTGATATATAGAAATCCAGAATGCCGGGAATTTTATTTGGGTACATAGGCCCTGTCTGCTTCAAATAGCTCTCTTCCTGTGGGAGTAGTTCTATTTGAGTCCCAGAATATGTTTTTCGCGTTAAAGTCGCCTCCAATAATAAAATTACTGACGAACGATTTATGTAGTTCGATGTAGTCTTCTTTTTTTGGATTATATCTGGGTGAACATTACATTACTTACCTTCCTAGAAATGGCAGCTTCCATAGAATTTTTATCAAATTTGTATCGCTTCCATAGAAGCGGAAATTACGATTACGATTTTTACAAACCGTTTTGCAACAAAAACTCTTCTCTACGTACAGCCTAGGTGAATTAGTTAATCTGGATGAAGCTACAGAATTAAGGTATTTTTGTAAATTGGGAGGTCTGAGTAACTTATGGTTGAAGAAAGTAGTAGCATCTATAGAAACTTTCTCAATATTTTTAAAAGTGTATTTACGAAAACCCCATTAAAATCAAAAATACTTTAGAATAAGTTTCAAACAAAATTTGTCCAGATTTTCAACAGGAAGGAAGAGATAAGTGGCATTCCTTAGTTCCCAAATTCACAAAATGCATCATTACTCAAAACCAATCAAGATCTACTTCTCAAAGCCGATTCGGCATTAAAAACCGATCGAAAGCTGAACTTAAAAAATTATGCACCATATTTTTCAAAGGAACGGTCAAAAAAGTCTAATTTTCGTTCAATTAATTACTGGAAACCCCATCGATAAATTAAATCGACAATTTTAATTAGCTTTTAAGATCTAGTTCTTAGGGTAGTCATGTTGTCCTGGTCCGAAAAGCAATTGGCAGAGCCCGATGATGCCTTGACATAAGATATGTAATGCGGTCACAGTGAAGGATGCTTATCCCTCTCCTCATCGATAGGTTGCTGAGGCGTTTATGTAAAAGAATATTTATGTCTTGAATTGAAGGACGAGTTTTGACAAATACAATTAGATGAGGATTTGCGGAATAAAACAGTCTTTGCCCTCCCGGTCGACCGTTATATCATTTCACGGTTATGCCTTTTGAGATTTATGCGCGCCACGTATTAAGTGTCGTATAATGCACTTCGTCTAGTGCAATTATTGACCAGAGTCGCATGATTATTGAAACGGACCAAATTGGCGATAAACTTTGCCTTAAATGACGTATGAATCACTGCGATCTGTAATTTAAAAAAAATCTCTGTGTATATGTGTCTTTGCAAGCGTGTGTGGTGGCGATTGATTGATCGGAAAAAAACTTCACACTTAAACCACAGATATCAAAGGAGATTTTTCATTTAAAATAAAAAGTAAAACAAAATTTGTTTCTGATAGTTCCAATGTCATCGTTGTATCTGTAATTTTTCTCTCAACTGCGCTTCTGACTGTATTCGAGTCTTTACAGAAAATGTACGCGCACTTTAAATTTGTATGTTAACAAAGGATGAAAATTTTTTTTAGATTGTCTCTGCTTAAACTTTTTCATAAACATGGAGATCCCAGTGATATTGGACCAAAATCGGTCCACGAGAATTGGCACCTTCCATAGGAGCGAATCTGTGTAACGAAAACTATTCCGAAAAACACCTGTAAAAATATACTACTGTGGGCAAAAACTAGTAAGACCTTTTAATTTAAATTTCGCGCGGAAAACCATTCGTCGAAATATTTTTTTTTTCTATGTTGGTATGACTATCAGTGACATTTGTGCCAAATGTTACATCAAAATAATCATTAGTGTTTAGTATACGCTTGTCTTCTGAAGTACAAAAAGTGCATTCGGCGGTTTTTACACTGAGTGAAATTATTCAACAAAGAAGTTCCATTAAATTTTGTGTGCGGAATCAATTTAGTGGTGCCGAAACGTTCAGATTGTTGCAAAAGGCCTTCGGTGATAATTGCACGTCGCGAGCAAGTATTTTTGATTGGTGCAAATTGTTCAAAGAGGGTTGAGAACGTGTTGACGACGAACCACGTCTAGGACGGCCATCAACATCGACTGATGATCAACACGTTAATAAAATCAAGGAATTGATGCTCGAGAATCGACGATTAACAGACAGAGACCTTACTGGTATCATTAAAGTATCGCAAGGATCAGTGAAAACCATTTTGAAAGATTATTTGGGCCTAAGAAAAGTGAAAGCCCGATTGGTTCCAAAATCACTCATTTTTTGGAAAAACAGCGTCGCGTTGACGTCTGTGAAACAATGCTTTCCGACTACCAGGATGTCATGAAACGTATTATAACTGGCGATTAGTCTTAGATCTATGCTTACGACCCGGAAACAGACGATCAATCGGCCGAATATCGTGCCAAAGGTGAGCCGGAGCCGAAAAAACCACGTCAAAGCAAGTCAAAAAGCAAGGTGATGTCGACAGTTTTCTTCGATTATCGAGGTGTGGTGCACTCCGAATTCCTTCCGACCGGCCAAACTGTCAACAAGGAATACTATTTGAGTGTTATGCGTTGTTTGCGCGAAGCTATTCATTACAAGAGGCCGGAATTATGGGTCGACATTTCTTGGTTTTTGCACCACGATAATTCACCTTCTCATACTGCATTGGTTGTAAGTGATTTTTTCGCCAAAAATTCCACCCATATCGTTCCGCAACCACCATATTCACCTGATTTAGCTCTGTGTGACTTCTGGCTGTTCAGCAAACCCAAACGACCGCTCCGGGGAGTCAATTGAAGACATTAAACGTGAATCGCTTCGCGCACTGGAGGCTATTCCGGAAATAACAACTGTTAGGGAGGACTCGAGGATAGGGACGAAATAGATTTGGGGAAATAGATCAAGAATTTTAAAAGTATGAACAAAGTCTTACTGTTTTTTACCCACAGTATTAGGTTCGTTTCTCCGCTAACTTCATTAAAATGTTCTTCAGCCGGAAAAATAAAAATATGGTAAAAATCACATTCCATCCCAAGAAAATAGAAACAATCTCACAGAAGAAGTTTGCCACTCTTTAAATGAACCGATTCACTGAACAATTCACTGATATAAAATTAATTGAAAAATTCTTTACGACCCTAATATTTCGTTTTACAGAGGTTAGTATAGATATAACGATATACAAAGGGATAAAGGGCCTTCCCCGCGGATTAAAGATTCGCTTCAGGTAAATTAGTTATCGGAATTATGCTCATATGTCATCATTAATTTTTCTGTTCAAGAGGTTGGCAAATATAACAGTATATTAGATTTTCATGTACTGACCATAAGTACCAGTATACGAATGCTCATTGCCTTACAATGGAGATAATGGTCTTTTCCAGATATTAAATCGCTTCTGATAGATTAATTATCGGCGAATTATGCTTATGTCACCACAAATCCTTTTGTTCACAAAGATTGGCAGATATATCGGTATATGGCATTTACATGTACTGACCATAAGTGTTAAGTACACTAATACTTATTACCTTACGATAGTTCTAAACGACAGGTTATCGAATTTATGCTCATATGTCACCATAAATGTCTCTGTTCACAGAGTTTGGCAGGAACAACGATATATGACGTAAGGTAATGACCAATAATGTGCTTAATACTGATGTACAGTAAATGTAAATGCCATATACTGTTATATCTGCCATCCCCTGTGAATTGCGATATCTATGGTGACATATGAGCATAATTCCTATAACTAATCTACCAAAGCGAATGTAAAATCACCTGGGGAGATTCCTTATCCGTATTGTGTAGGAATGAGCATAGGTGTGCTTCCCAAAGATGGTCAATACATTTAAATGTCATATTCTGTTTATCTGCCGAGATTCATGGTAACAGTTTTACCCCAGAACCAAATTATTTAGTTGTTCGAATCTTGATTGATGATGTACATAACAGTGCTTAGAGTAAGACCCAATTTTTAGAAATTAGGAGGTTCCAAATTTTCACAGGACTACTGAATCGTATAAAAATTCCAAATTTGGCATAGACCAGCAGTAAAGACCTTTAATTCAAGATACATTTTATTTATTGTAAACTTGTGTTTCGTAACCAAATACTATTACGTATACGACTAGTGAGCGTGTGATTCGATGTAGAGATAATTCGAATCGAATAAAAAAAATTCTACAATCTTATATGGTGCAAAATAAAAAATGCGGTTATTGTTATCATCTAACTCGATTTCCTTTTCTCGCTTTAATTTTTTTAGGAGTAAATTTTTAAATTGCATTTTTATCGGGAAACCATCACAAATTTTTGCGGAACCAATTTTTCGTTTTGTTTTGGGTGGTGCGATATCGAGCATCTATATACATACAGGGTGTGATGATTTTCCACTCATTCACTTTAAATAACAATTTTCCATTACTTTCTCTGTACATTAACCATTGTAATGTTTTCTATGAAGAGCAAATTTAGGGGTGATACACTTGTTTAACGGGAAACGTACCATATTAGTCTTAACTGTTATCGTTAATCAATTTTCTGTATACTTTAAACTTATCAATATTATATATGTGTGTGCGTGTGGGGTGAAAAATAATTTTTTCTTTAAATTTATTTTATTTTGAAAAGTTTAATTTAATCAAAATTACAATTTGGAAATTATTTTAGCAGAAAGGAAAACAATAATTTATGGTTGTGCGATTAATAAGATCTTGAGGATTAATCAGATTGGTTTGAAATTAATCAGGAATACATTAAATTGTGTAACCTATAAGTCATATTATGATGAAGTCTAAAAATATTTTTGGTATAATGGTAAACGATGCACCTATTTATTTCGCAGCTCTAAAGGCGTGTAGGTTGCTTATGGTGTAAAAAATGGTTTTATCTGACTCATATTGCCGTGGAATGTTATGTGGATCTTAGTTACTTCTTTCCGAACGGAGGAGATTTATAATGTTTCATCCTTAACAAGATATCCCGGCTTGGAGATCATTCCAGTACCTTGAAGATTAAGAGGCATGGGATGTGATTCACAAATCAAGTCAAACGTAACCTTACACTCGAGTTACAGTCGGGTTACAGTCGAGTGTTTTGTGTAAATTTCGTGTATAGGTAAGCACTGATTAAAAGTTTCTTTAATTAGTCTCTTTTCAAAGAGTGCAAACGCGTATAATGATGTTACAGCTAGTAATTCTGGATTTGTTTTTTAATATCCTGTACAGATTCATTAGGTCCCCTTGATTTCTGTCCGACAAAGACATCACTGGGGAAAGATGTCCCCTAATCTGATTAATTTCTGTCTTGAAGTCGTAATGGCTTCAACAGAGATCGAATCGATGTAGGGTATTGTGCTGGGTGTTGAGCATTACTTTGATAATATTTTGTTGTGTTCGCGTTGAATAGATTTCAATAGTAATGTCCTTCTGATTCATATCTTTGTATTGTATTCCCACTTGCTGCTGATGTTCTTCTAGTTTGTTCAGATGGCTTATGGTGTAATTATTATTTTGCTGCTCCATTAAATTAAATTGCTGATGTCTCTTCGATTTGGTTCGAACTGTAATTGGAGTTGTTGAACTAATTTATCACAATATATCGATTGCTTATTGCTACTTGCTCTTGAAAGCAACAGGAGATTCATTTCCGCTTTGGTGACTTCGTCCCAGTAACTCCAGTATGCATATCGTTGTTGATGGCTCCAAGTTAGTTTCATATTCGCTTGCTTCACGGTCTGTAAGGATCCCAAACATGCCACGTAACATAAGGTCTACAGTGTCGCCTAAGCCTTGTTTTGATCTGCTTGCTTCCTTATTGGTCACTAATAATAATTTATTGTCCACGTTCAAATTATTAAGCTGAAATTGAGTTTGTTCAAGTATGAATTCGCAATTTATTTCAACCATATCTACGCATGCCGCCTTCAGTTAGTTTTGTGTCGTCTTATTGTAATAAACTATTAGCACCCATTTCACAGCTACCACCTCGAGTTTGCCTATATTGATTCAAAGTGTGTGCCCGTGGCATGATTGAATGGAGTGATTTGTATGTTGGCCTGGGCAAGTTCCAAAAACAAAATATCGACAATGCAGCTAGCATCAGGCGATTCAAGTTGTCGTTGATCAGAATGTTTTGGTGATTATAGCCCCTTATGACTCTGGCTGTCTGTCTATTAGCATTGTATTTTTTAAATTTTAAGGTATTGTCGCTTAAAGGTATTGTTCTCGCACTTCACTGTAGCTACTCGAACCAAGTCTTCGCTTCCCACATGCGTCTCGGTAATTCTCCCAAGCTTCCACTGTGTGCGTCCTTTAATAATACTAGGTCGTTAACCCTTAGGTTCAGTTGGTTCTATTTCCATTTAGTTCGTTGTTGTAGTCAGTGAAGGTATTCTGAGGACCACATTTTCCAGAAGTCCTGAACCATTTTATCCACAACGTACCTGTCTTATTTTAATGAGGTATGGCCTAGGGCGCGACAATTTAGGCACGCCTCTATTTAGGTGGTTACTGTATATAGCTCCTCAATCCTCTTTCCCATATACCACCGAAATGGGTTGTAATTCGCGGTATGAAGTGCCAATTTGTTTCGTCATTGGCTAACACAGCGGCAATTCCTTCGGGTAATGTGGTTTTTGCGAGGATATGATCATTTTTCAATAAGTTATAAGCGATATAACCTGCTTCGATGACGTCATTTTAATTGCCTAAGCTCACGAAAGAACCCAACGAAAGTGAAATTCATTCGAACGAATGAAGAGTTGCACACTCGAGGTAGAAAAAATCGTGTTTATTCGTTCCGTCGCAAGCGTGGTTTGAGCAAGCGTAATCGTAGTGTGTAAAATAAAAGTTCTATAAGTTATGTCCGAGTTGTGGATCAAGTCATGATCGAAGCAAATGCCGATTTTTGTGTGCCGAATTTCGAAAATGTTTTAAGGTTGGTGATGTTGCATCGAGAAATAGTGATCAGTCAATTCCATCTTAAAAAGGTGGTGATCGAAGTCAAACCAATTGGTATATGTCATCGATAGATTTCAAAATTCCTGGGACGAATTGTTCAAAACTTGGAAAACTGTTCAACAAACCAATCGATGGTGAAATTTTGTGCCATCAGAAAATCTTCGTTTGAGGAAATCCGTTCAAGACAATGTGGTCGAGTCTAAACAGGATCCATTGGTGTTGTATGAAGTTGGAAGTTTGGAATTCAAGTTAAACAAGAATTTGCTCAGCAGTCAAATTGGTTGGAGCTTTGTGGTAAGACATTTTTCGTGACAATATAAATTTACGGGAAGCCCCTAAAATGTATAGTTGACACTGAATAAACAATTACCATGATTTGTGATGATGGTTCTCGAGAATTAAACTAGCCGAAAGAAACAATCCTGAATACAAGCTTGAACACTTATAGAAATGTGGTCAGGTAATTTGGACGTTAATGTAAAAATTTTAAATGCTCAGACGGAATTGCCACTACTTGCGACTGCAGAGAGAACTGGTTCGATGTATTCCGTCTTCAAACTCAGCGTATTGAAGCGAAGAAAGAGTATTTATGTTCTATTTTATGCGATTGGGGAACCAAAGTCAATGATCTGTGTAAAAATACACAAGCATTTTCGAGCCTGGTTCGGCTCACTGTAATCAGTTCAAAGAATTTAATTCGAATTCACATTATTTAACCAATCCAAGCTGGCAAAATGTCATTAAGAATCTGCTCACATTTTAAGGTCGCGGTAAACTGTCAACTCTGCGTTGACCTGCAAGGAGGGAAATGATTTTAGAAGATTGTCCTCAGCGGAGCATACTTGCAATTGGGACTTGACAGTGAATCGAATAATTTGGTTGTAGTTTCGACTCAATTTGGGCTGTTCTAGCAACAAAGGTTGCCGACGAGATTTTTAAACAACTTGCTACTGCCAAGCTGAAATTTAATATGAGCAAGTATAAATTTTTCCAAACTAAAGTGAAGAGGATTGCAACCTTTCATTGGTAAGGTTAATTATAATAACTCTTTTCTGACCAATTTGCACAGCTTGCAGTTCCTCTTAATGCGTTGCGCAAGAAAATTGTTCCGTTTGTTTGAACAAAAGAGCAAGAAAATTATTTTTGTCGAATAAAGAATTCCATTGTGAAAGCGTCTCAGCTTGTTCTCTATCATGACTGCCCATTCTTATTAGAGATAGATGACTCATGTTACGAAGTAGAGGCAATGATTTCTTATATTTACTCAAATGGAAAGGAGTGTGTGTGCTACCAATATCTCTATGGCTAATAATTTATTCTGGAGGTGGATTATAAGCCCCTCGTATCACTGTTTCGCCCAGAAAAAGATTTGTCAGTGACGACAGTCAACCGCCTCCGCGGATGGGAACGCAGATGCTGATCGTAAAAAGTATCAAGTGAACGAAGGATATCACGAAATGTTGGAAGAGTTTGCTCTGAGCAGTAAACAAGTTGCTGTAGAAACAGTGTTGTTGTTCAAAATTGAGAACTTACATAATAACATTTTTCTTTTCCAGACTGAGTTTACTCGAGTAAATAATTTCTCTCAGTTAACGAAAGAAAAATTTAGCTCTGTTGCATACTGGACATTGGGATATTGTTCGAATGAAGCAGCTAACCCATATAGACACTGCTGGTAACCGAACATTGACGCCGAAATCGAAACCACAGAGAAGAAATATCGAGCACACCAAGAGGTGCCTCCGAATCCGAGGAAAGTGTTCCAAAGTTGACCAATAGCAACAAATTCTTATAAACGGTTATATTTCGACAAAGCTGGACCGTGGTTAGGTTATATGCAGCGTTTCATCGCTCATCAAATGGGGAGATAGAAAAGTTTGTAAGACGTTTCAAAAACACGTTCAAAACCAAATCACGTCAACAAAGAACTCTCTTACCTGTACCTCTTATGTGTATCCCAGCTACAACGAAGAAAAGGTGAACAAAGTTCATTGTGAGCCAGCCTGTTTTCATGTGAAGGGGAAAGATCTACACAGGTAGATTTGGTGTGACGTCATCAACAGCTAGAACTTTAAATAGTCAAAATAAACAACAATTATCGAGCGAGGTTGCTACAGCCACTCCTTCACGACCAATAATTCTACAGGCATCTAAGGACTCCGAAGCTGGTCAAGAGTTACTACGTCATTCAACAAGAATTCGATGATCTGTGGTAAAATTTGATCCTTAAAATAAGGAGGATCCGTCTCTCTCATGTAAAACAACAATATATTTGCTCAGTTCTCTTATGAACGGTTGTTGTCGAAAAAGACATTATATTTTAATGAATTAATTAACAGTTTCATTGTTTGAATTATTTTAGCAAGGACTTTTCCTTTGCTACAGGTAAAAGTAAACGCAGATATTATTGATAAAACACGGCAAACTGATAGAAATGACACAATATTCCCATACGGTAAATCCTATCAAATTATGCATACAAGAGAAATGTTAATGGGAGTTGTGGCTAGGTATGGTGGGACTTTAGATAAGAGTTTGTGCCTCCCTCCCAATCTATTTAAAATAACGTAAAGTATTCTGCTGGCCATTTTTTTAAAAATTGTGCATGTACGTAACTCACACCTCCTGTCTGAGTTTGTACGAGTGGTACTAACTGATAAATTATCTCTGGCTTTAAAATCAGCGCTATAGCAACATGTGAAATTAACTTTTACCTTGATATCAATAAAAAATAAAAACGAAAATAAACTAAGCGAAGAGTTAAAAATCTCTTTCAGTAGAAAACATCACAACAACAAACTTTTTTCATTTTGATGTAATCCTTAATTATTTTCTTATCTTTAACGATGGTAATTTCTTACTGATTGGTTGTTAGTTCTTTTATCTACTACGTTTTGTGATTAATTTATTTTCAATTCATCTCATCGTTCTTTAATCTTCCAAAATGATTTTGAAAATTCGTAATGAGTTTTGTTGCTGTATTTCTATAACCAATTTAATTCCAAATGAAAATAAAAATTCAGTTTTCGTTATTTATGGTAATTGAAAGGTAGATTAAGAAGGATTTAGAGTAATTTTTCCGCGTCTCGCTTTGTGTATTTGTGTATGCGCGTTTGTCTTCTTGAACTCAAGAGTTTTTTACTTCATGGAATAAGTAATTACTTAAAAACTTTCTTAAACAAATTTTGTAGCTTACATCGCATTGGAAGTCAAAAAGTATTCCAATTATCTTAAAAGGTTACGTATCACCTTGTCAATGCATATAAGTCAAATTTCAATTTAAACATTTTGTATCGATATACACACAGTATACACGGCTCCGCCTTTTTAGCACCCCATTTCAAGGGGAGAACCTTTTGATCAAAATGATGATTGAATTCGTTTGGCCACAGATTGGTCATTTACCGAGTAGCACCACATTGCAAGAAAATCATTCCGTTTTAATCAAATTTCATGAAGTAATCGTTAGGTCAGAATTCGTCAACACATTTTGGCGTTTGGTCACCAATGTATGGTCCCATTTTATGGGAGGAACATTATCTTCCTTAAGAAGGACCAGTGTCCCCCTGACTCTGTAATTCCGATAAGTACTCGGTAGACCACCGTTTCCTAAAATGTTGTAAGTAAAATTGAATTCGCTGAAACCGGTTTAATCTGTTTTCACCCAAGTGATTAACGATGGCTCGGATAATAAATTGATTGGTTCCCCAATTAAAAAATGTCCTGGAGTTAATGAACTAAAATCTGAAGGATCCTCAGACAGAGGTGTGAGGGGCCTGGAATTCAGGCACGCTTCAACCTGAACGATCAGTGTACTTAATTCTTCTATTGTACATTTCCTAGGACTTGTTTTAAGTGGTGTTTGGAGCTTTTCATGGCCACCTCCCATAAACCATCGAAATGCGGTGATCGAGGTGGAATTGTGTTCCATGTGATATTATTATCGGTACAAAATATCAAAAGTTCATTACGATGAACTTCCGACATAAATAATCGCTGAAGATCATTCAATTCAGCTGTGCTCCAATGAAATTGGTGGCATTGACGCTGAAAATATTTACATAACAACCTCTACGTCCAATAAAACGTCCGAATAATGCCAAGAAAACATTCGTAGAAAGATCGTACACCACATCTAAATGGTTTGCTTTAGTTGCAAAATAAATTTATAGAGCAACATATGATTTCGTAGTGACGTTTGATCTAACCTTAAAACGGGTGAAAAATTTACCACAAAAATCTATCCAGGCATTAGAAAATGATCGGGAGGGTTGCAATCGTTGACTTGGCAATTGACCCATGACTTGTTTGATTGAAGCTGGTTTTGTCCTAAAACAACGAATACATTCAAATACTACGCGTCGTACAAATTGCGACCATTAACAAACCAGAACTTTTGACGAACGTAACTTAATAACGCATTGGGACCTGCATGCAAATTCCGAAAATGTTCGTTTCTGACAAATAGTTTACTGAAATTGAGGCTTGCAGGGGCAGTAAAATCGCACGAATATTGTCATAAGGTAAAGATGAGTTAGCCAGCCGTCCACCTACACGCATTATGCCATCATCGTCAATAAACAGGTTTAATTTTCTAACCGGATTTTTCTTGTTGAGGATCCCCTTTGTCTTTAAATCTTTCATCTCGACACGATATACTTGTGACTGCATATGTGGAACAAAACACTTTAGGGCGTTGTTAATTTCCTCAACTGAGATTTAACATGATTTAATTCGTTAAGATTGAGGCCGTCTGCATTTTTTATAAATCTAAAACCTAGTGCGGAAATACTTAAAAGACGACTATATTCTGAGTATTGATCTATAAGATCATTAGTAATCTCATTTACTTCAACCAACGATATAATTGGTGCTAGCCCAGAATCTTCTGATGCAACTGAAAATGGCAGTCACATTGTAGGCCAATGATATTGTGAATTCGATAAAAACGGCGGTCCATTCCACCAAAATAAATTTGATTCAAGATCCGCAGGCGTTAAACCTCGCGAAACCAAATCCGCTGGATTTCCTTGAGTGGATATGTGAGCCCATACATCCAGAGGAACTAGATCTTGTATTTTAGATATTCTGTTAAGAGCTACAAATGTAGCGTATTTCGAAGGCGACGATTGAATACGATATAAAGTTATTTCGGTGTCTGACCACACTACTACTCGATCGAATTTTAAATCTAACCACCTTTGAACTTTATCGAACATTTTAGATAAAAGTAATGCTGCACACAATTCCAATCGTGGAATTGTATGTTTCTTGGAGGGTGTGACTCTGAATTTTACACAAAGCAAACGACAACTGTAATTTCCATTATCAACGCATATCTGATATACCCACAACAACCGTAACCCCTTTCGGAGGCATCTCCGAAACCAAAAAATTCTACTACTCGATTAGCGGGAACTACGCATCTTGATATTCGAATTACTGATAAAATGTTTAATTAATTAATAAAGGCTTCCCATTTCGCTAAAAGAGGTTGGGGCAATTCAGTGTCCCAATCCATCCCATTTGTCTTCCATACTTCTTGCTTAATTAGATTACCCGTAAAAATAACGGGTGCACACAATCCCATTGGGTCGAACATTTGTGTTAAATTGGACAACACACACCGCTTGGTTACCGAACTTGACGTTGAGACATTGTTAATTGGAGTCAGACTAAACACATCCTCGACAAAATTCCACTTCATACCCAATACGGTGGTAGATGAAGACTTCTGAGTTTCGGTATTAGGTCCCAGCTCTAGTACACTTGACGACCATTTCCTTAACTCGAAACCACCCTTTGATAAAAATTTAATTAATTGCTTCTTTAAGACAGAAGCTTCGTGAAGAGTATCGGCGCCAGAAATGAGATCGTCGACGTAAAAATGATTCATTAAACTTATGGATGTGTCAGGATAATTTTCGCATTCGCAAGAGCTAATTGCTTCAATGTGCGAATAGCCATAAAATAAGTCACAGTATTCAATTGGTAAATCGATAACCTTTCACTCGGATCACGCCGCCAAATGATTTGGTGTAAAGCTCGATCTGATTCGGGGATACGTACCTGGCGGTACATCTTAGCGATATTCGATACCAGCGCAATCTGAAATGTACAGAAACGAATCAGCATTGTAAATATATCGTCTTGGTTCGTTGGCCCCGTCATTAGAGCATCATTTAATGATATACCTGAAGTGGTTTTAGCCAAAGCGTTAAATACTACTCGCACCTTGGTTGTGGAGCTTTGATCCCTAAACACCGCATGATGGGGAAGAAAATATGAATTATCTACAAAAGGATGTTGACTAAGTTCCATCGTTCATCGATAAAGTCTACATATTTTTCTTTTAATTCCGCAGTTTTAACCTTCTTTCTAAACACAAAAATTGTTTAAGGGCAGATTGATATGAATCTCCGAGTTCCAAGATTTTATTTTTAGTTGGAAGAGAAGAGAATATGTTTCAAATAATGGGCCTCACAGGCCTTCTTTTCGATGGAATAATTACTAATCGAGAATATTTTTTCAGCTTGAAAAAACCGTTCAACTTGTTGGTTTAATTGGGAACAGCAATGCATCGAAATTGACGTATCACTACGAGGTTCGCTAGTGGTTCCGCAAATGAGATAACCCAAACATGTGTTAATGAAAGGAGGTAACTCCTCCACCAAAACCAATTTATCACCACAAAAAATTTGGTTAAAATATCAGCCCCCAGGTTATTTTTGGTAAAACTAAAAATTCGGACGTTGACTCATAATCAGAAACTCTAGACCATAGTATTAAGTTCGTATACTTATTAATATTAACCCCTCTACCTTCAATTCCAGTAATTGGTACGAAAGTTGAGATTTTCGATGCTCTTAATCGTTGACATGTTGATTCCGTGACAAAATTTAACATTGATCCCTGATCGATAAGAGCTCGGCAAGGAAGTTGTGATTTTCGAGATTGTTCATCACGATCCTGTAGACAATTGGTAGCGATCACTTGCTTTTGATGAACAGTATCTTTATCAGAGATACCCGAAGATGATTTAACTAAATTTAGATTAGGACCTGTCGTCGATATTTTTTGAACATGTACCTGATTATTGACACTTGTACTTTGCGCGGCTGGTACAACAATGTCACTACTATTGGCATTATTCATATATGCATTACTAGGAGAATTTGATTTAGTAAAATGGAACAGCGTGTGATGCGCCTTATGACATACACGACACCTCTTTGAGCTGCCTGAGATATATTATGATTGCCTAAACATTTTCGGCACAAATTATTTTTAATTAACCAATCATTTCGTTTTCGTTTCGTTATAAATACTATGATCGCCTTTGCAATAAAAACAGACAAAACTAAGTGGTATTTGAGAAGCTACAAAACTAGTTTTGACACTTTTTTCTTTAGATTGGGGTTGTTTATAAACCGTAAATTTATTAGTTGACATACTCGATTGGGAAGATGCCATAGCTTCTAATACCCGTATGCGAGCAGTTCAAATATTTAAAACTTGTTTAACGGTAAAAATTTCATCGACGGGTTTGTCCTTTTCCAATTCTCTTCGTGACGCTTTATCTACCTTTTGCATATTATGAAATACAATGTATAAGTCCCAATGTTCAATTGGAATTTTAAGATTCTTCAGAGCATTATAATGTTTGTTAAATTTGTCTATAAACAATTTTAACTCTTTTGGGCCTTCCCCATTGACGGATTCTAAATAATAAATTTCACTCATACTCGTATGTATGTTTTTAACCCGAGAGTCGTTTTCGTAATACGTGTTGAGTGATTCCCAAACCTTTTGATAATTACTTGCCGTTGATGGAATCCCATCAATAAAATGAAATGCATCACCACCATCTAACGCATTGAGCAGAAATTGACATTTTAATACCGGTGATACTCTCGCATTGACATGAACCAACTCAACAAACACTTCTCGGAAGTTACACCACGATAAAACTAAACTTAAACTTAGTTAAACTTCGGTATTTCTAATTCGGGAAGACAAATCGGAATTGTTACCACATTAGCGGCGATTTCTTCTTTGCTTACAGTTGCAACACGAGCTTGATTTACTTTAGGAAAAACACTTTGAGTTTCTATGGAGTTTGACTCCATTAATCTGAAAACACGATTTCTCGAAAATGCTTAGAATTACTTAGCCCAGACCCATAGATCGGCAAGTTGCAACATACCGATCATCTTGAAATTTTCACTCAAATAAGCTGTTTGCGTGCTCATTCTAAATCTGTATAGTTTTAATCCGAGAGAATTAGAGTTTTGGCACACGGGAAGAAAAACTGATTTATTTCTCGAAAATGCTTAGAAATACTTAGCCCAGACCCATAATTTGGCAAGTTGCAACATACCGATCATCTTGAAATTTTTACTCAAATGAGCCGTTTGCATGTCTATTCTAAATCTGTATAGCCTCAATCCGAGAGAATTTTAGTTTCGGCACACGGGACGAAAAACTGATTTATTTCTCGAAAATGTTTAGAAATACTTAGCCCAGAGTCATAATTCGCCAAGTTGCAACATACCGATCAACTTGAAAGCCTTGGCATATGAAGTTAATTGTGCCAATCTGCATAGGATATATATTCCGACGCCCTTTCGAAAATCACGAGGATTAATGGTGAATATTGATCAATCCCGTAAACAATTTTCTGTACATTCTTCCGATGAAAATTTGTTCATTACCAAATTTCCTTGTGGCGAACTCAGAGCTGATCCCCTCCCTTGGCATATGAAGTAAGTCATTCTTACAGCATATTTAAGTAGATTGGTACAGGCGAAAAACTGTTGAAAAACATTTAAACGTTCAAATGTAAGGTTCGTTTAAAACGATTTAAATTCGTCAGAAAAAAATTTTCAACATAATACTAGTATTTCCATGAATAGAATTCAGTTTTTTAAATTTATTTATTATAAATGATTATTTTAACTTTAACTTTATTGGAGCTAAACTCTAAATTACTTTTATAAGTAAAATATTAGTTTTAAAATAATCCAAAGCAACAAAAAAAATTTGTATTCGCACAAACTTTCGTATTCCTTTTAATATATTTTGCCTACGCCTTTTGATCATTCAATAAAGATCTTCCTTTCATATTTTCTCACATTACACTTTGACGCTTGTGATTATTTTTATGTAAGAGTAGGCGAGATAGCAGTCGTAGCACTATAAAAATATTATGTGTAAAGAAATTCATATCAAATGCATCATATATAAAAAAGCAACAACAACTAATTTGTTTAGTGATTATGTTGTTAGAAAGAGTAACCACTGTAGCACAATCATGTCCCTACTTATCTTACGATTCATTGTCGCATTCGTTGTCTCACTTTTGTTTACTTGATACATTTTTCCCCATTTTGTTCCACTATGAAATCGTAAATTCATAGCCGACGAATAATATGTTTTATGTGTGTGCGTGTGTATTTCGTGTTTTTGTTTTGATTTCTGTTCGTTTTCTCCTTTTAGAATTTATTTGACCCAGTAAAATACAAAAACAAAATGTGTTTTGGTTTCGATGTGTACGTAATTAAAAAACAAATACACAACTTTTTTCCTCGAACGGGATTATTTGTACGCGTGGAGTAAAATTTTAAATGACCTACATATACATTAACAGCTAACTGATTATCAATGGGATGATGTCGTTTTGTTTGTTATGTAATACGCCACCATTTTTATCAATCAAAAATTTGAATGTAGCGCTCGAATTAAAAACGCTGTGATATACACTAAGCTTTATATATTTTTTTTTATAGTTTATTGATTTATTTATTAAATTATTTTTTATAGATAATATTAATTCACATTTGTAATTATTATAATTTATTAATAATTAATATTATTAGTTACAATAGATTTTAATTTTACCACGATCGCTTAATTTTCAACTAAGTTATGAAAACTTTAATTTTTATTCATACAACAGTTTGTAAACCTAAAAATGACGCATTCTGTGCCAATATTTTTGAATTATTTTGCGTCGTTGTTAACACAATGATTCACTGAGCCGCGTGATTTCATAATGAGCTTGAATGGCTAAACGCTATATATTACTTGACGAAGAAGGAGAACGGCATTTGAGACCGATACATTGAGAGCGTGGATTGAAAATTAAGAACCGATTGCATTTTATACTGGACAAATATTTAAAATTGTGGTTTCTAAAATTGGTTTTTGTTCTAAGTTTTTAATCGTCGTAAGCACGGTCGCGTTCCAATTCACGATTCAATACATCTCTAGTTTGACGACTTGGCGCTGGCATATAAATTTCAGTCAAAAGTTTGCCACTCATAAGCAAACACAAATCTTCAATCAGCACTAACGCTTCATTGTAGATGTCATAGCTATGTCGTAGCTATTCTATTGCATCGCCTAACGTTTTATTCCAGTGATTGTCGTCTTCAAGCAATTGTAGCTGTTGACATGCTTCTCGAAATGTTGCACACACCGTACCATTCACTGTCCGCAATGACTCAAATGAAGTTGAACCGCACATATTAACCAAAAGCAACCGAAGGTAGAAGCAATCGTCATTCTTTGGATGTATTGTGTAAATTCGTCCTAATGCATCACTTGAAAACACACCTGCTGGTTTGCCTTGCTTTCTGTGTAACCATTTCTACGATGATGCATTCCGTGTGTAATATCGATACATATCCGAGTAAATCAATGTTCTCGCAAACGGATCACTGGCGCAGGTTGAAAAGAAACTCGTTAATGTTGTTGCTGGCAGTCTTTTCACTCGCTGTGCTGCGTTCTCTGCGTTGAAATACACTCTTTGGCCATTCTCCAAATGAACTGCCAGATGCACAACAGTCGGATGACGTTTATGAATCGCAAACGAAACTATTCTCCAGAGTGCTTCGTTGCAGTTCACATATTGGCCCATTTGAAACTTGCTGATTTCATCTCGTTCAACACCAATAACCGCCATATCGCTTCCTTTGATGACATATTTGCAAACATACTTAATCGATTTCACCGAACTGCAATATTGATATGTGTTTTAAATGCATTACACAATATTGGCGAATATTGTGATTGTCAATCATGATATCTGCTCCTTTTAATTGAGTGATGAATGTTCTGCCATTGTCATCTGGTGATACCGATAGAGTGGATATCTATCGTTTCCAGTTTGGGTTTCAGAAATAAAAGTAAGTGGACATCGTTTTGTGCATTTATTGTCGGACATGCAAACCGAAGTGGGATTGTGTTGTCCGGATGGTCCGTGGAGCATATTGGTCTTCACCACTTCGTGCAACTCTGGATCTATCTCAGGATCAGGAATTTTGTAATGCGTAATGGCGTAATCTTGTCCACCATCCAAAAAAGAATGTGTGCGTGTGGCAAACCTCTTTTCTGCCAGTCAACTGAATACATCCAACATCGAACAGTAGCGTATACACGTTGTTTCGCAATGAAGTCCATTAAACATCTCAGTTTTTGTTTGAACACTCGTGCTGTAACGTCGTGACGATCGCTTGGTGATTGACCGGGATGCAATAACTGGGTAATCCGATTGACTACTTAGGTGTCTGTAACCGGGTCAAGTCTATCATATCTAATAACCTTTCTTATCCCTCCGTCTTGTTATATGTAAAAGGAGTGTATGGTTGGCCCGGCGTGTCCTGGATCCCTGCTTAGTCTTGGCCGTGCATTATAATCAATCAATCAATCAATCAAGTTTTTCTTTATTGCGGACTTAAACATTGCATATTATTTTAAATTGATAACCACTTATGTTAGACACACTTTTTATTTCGGAGTTTCTCATCTAGTACTAATTTTTTCTGAAATAATCGTCATTGCGTCGTAAAATAATTAAACATCGTTTGACGTAATTTTTCGAAATTTTTAATATTTTTTAACTAAATTTTACATTGTAATTCTCATTTCAAGACTAACCTTCATAATTATGTATTAATCCCTCAATTATACATCTAAGTTCATGCTAAAGAAAGAAGTAGGTCAATTGATAATATTTTATGGTCAAAAATGAATTTGTACTAAACATCGTTTCTGACAATTTGAGTACCAAATAGCCTTAAGACATAGTTTTAACCATAGTTTTGAAAATGGTGTTGTAACCAATGTTTTAAAATCTGCAATTGTGCTTCCCTTGTATGAAAATGGTTCCAGAAGCGATTTAAATAATTATCGGGTCATTGCTTTACAACCAGTATTATTAAAATTCGTAGAAAAGATAATTAAAATTAGAATGGATGAGTTTCTAGCGAAACATAGTGCTGTTTGTGATTGCGAGTCGGCTTTAATTGTACTTCTCATTAATGTAACATTTGAGTGATGATGGTGGTGCTCTCCTTTTACTTTGTGTTTAGAAAGCAAAAACAACGCGACAAACCAACCAATCACCGATCGAACTCAACTCCAGTTGTCAGCGACGCGATCGTATAGTAAGGGAAGTATGTTGGAACGAAAAAAAAAATGTAACGAGTGAAGGGGACTCACCTTGTCTGAATGTATTGGCTGACTTCGTTATTTCTCTTTTTTGTTCGACGAACAAAGTTTCCTCCTCGTTCCTTGCCCCTCAACCACTTGTATTCTCTTTGGTGTAGCGCACGAATATAATCCTACTCTCAGCCGTTGACACTCATACACCAATCTTTCTTTGATTTACGCCAAACAGGGATACTTTTTTTTTATGTTTAAGTTTTCAGTTCAATCATCAATTAAACTAGATTTTATTTTCTTCAAAAATTGACTAACCGAAAAAACCCCAATTAAATAAAATTTAAAAAAAAAATGAATTAGTTCAGTGCCATCTTTACTCTAACATTTAATTTAGATACTCTCTGCTGTGATCCTCATTGTACAATTTTTAGTACTGTTTACTATACCAGTGATTGCAAAACAAAATTCGACACCTGTCAAATTTTACATGAATCAAACAAAAAATTATTTGACAAGTGCAAGTTTGTTTTGATTTTCTCCTTTCTTTTTGGATGCAAACGACAATCATCCTTTATTATGATGGTAAGTCCACTATTAATTTTAATGTACATGAATTTAAATTTAATAATACAACAGACATGATTATCCTCAATTTACTCTCTGTAAAATTACGACATGGTGTTTTATCTCAGCTGATCTTCAGTAAATTCAGATAAGTATAACAAGGTGATTGGTCTGCTCGCGTGATCGTTATATCGTTATATCATTTCAGCCACGTATCTTGGACGCCAATAAACTCTCCACGGTGATGCACAGTACCCGGGCTCACACGACCCACCATCTGTCGTGTACTCCAAATGAAATACGATTTTGTCAAGTACATTCAGCAACGTGAGCTAATTGGAAAACGAAATTATGATGTACATGGTAAGGAAATCAAATGGTCGGAGAACTTCAGAAAACGGATTGGATACTAATATTTTGATGACCACCTGAATCGAGTATCGATTGAACATACATTAACAAACAACTCTCTCTATTGTTGCCTTTGCAGATGTCAATGGTTTGATGGTTATCACTCTCTAAGTTTAAGTGACAAAACGAGAATTATGCATTTAAACATTGGTAACAGTACTTGTAATATTGGAAATTTTCCCAATGATTGTATTTATACTTCTAGTTTTTTAATGGAATGATTTAAGTACCAAGGAGTTATGGTTGATTGGAATCTTCCGTGGAACTTACATGTTAATAAAGTAAAGAATAAAGGAATAAAAAGTAAAGTAAAGAATGTTATTTCTTTTAGAAATGAATCTAGCGTAAGGTGCCTACGCTCTCATCGAAAGCTGAGGTTTTTCGTTCCATATCTGATTTTATTTAACGTTGGCATTTATTAAAATTTAGATAATAGTTTCGATATATGTTCACATTGTGTTTTGAAGATAATATCTATCAAATGGTGCCCATTGTTTGCTTCGACCTGACATGCACTTTCCAGAGCATTTTATTGGCATACACCTTACCCTTTAGGTAGCTCGAAAGAAAAATATCGGGAGTCGTTAAATTTCAGAAGAGAGCCGTAGTTGGACGAGCTGTGTGGGCTGTGGTTCCATCTTGTTGGAACAACAATTCTGAGTTGTTCTCTACCTCTGACCTTAAACAATTTTCAATCATTGCCTCGTATTGAATGCCATTCACATTAACCACAACTTGTTCGTCGTTTTCGAAAAAATATGGTCCAATGATCCTTTCTGAAGTTATTCCACACCATACTGTGCATCTAAGTGGATGCATTTGATCTTCAACAATTGTTCTAGGATTTCGAGTGTCCCATATTCTGCCATTTTGTTTATCCACGTAACCATTGAGGTGAAAATGGGCCTCATCGCTCATTACGAGTTTGTGAATAAACCCGTTGTTTTTAGGCACAATTATTGAAAATGGCGACTATATTGAATGCGTGTTTGTGCATCATTTGGTTTTAACTCGGGAACCAATTGAATCTTTTATGGGAAAAGGTGTAACTTATGTAAAATTATTTGCAAACACCGCCTAAACATAATCAACTGCCGAGAACGTGGCCTGGTGGAAGTTTCGGTGTTTTCTACAATACTTGCTTGAATACAGACAATTAAATCATAACGTTACTTTTGCACCACCCTTTAGAAAAAAAGGTAATTTTTACAAGTAAGTAAATTACTAGGGGGGCGAGTGGCAGAGATATATAAGACGACACAACTTCATCAACGGCGTCAAGCAACCATTGCATGGTAAGAAATCAACTTAGCTTTGAAAAGAAGAAGTTTGTCCTGAAATGTTATTGGAAGACCGAAAACGCCACGGAAGTATAAAGACAGTTGTTTCAGAAGGGAATTTGAGAAACCGCCACCAAGCACTGGACATCATTGCTCACTGAGAGAGAAGAGCAGGAGCAGGAAATACTCCTTCGATCCCCACATCTTTCGACAAACTGTTAATCTTTTGACATACGGGAGACCCACATCTTAAAAGATAGCGACCAACACTAATACATACTCTCAATTAAGACGATCCTGACCAGAGTGTTCAATTATGTGAATGGTATCTGGCAAAATGTGCAGAAGATGCAGGGTTTCCACACAAAATTTTGTGGACCAATGAGTCACCATAATTGCACGTACTGGGGTCCTGTAAATCCTCATGTAACAGTTGAACACTATTTAAACTTATCAGGAGTAAGAATGTGGTATGTGGTATCCGCATTGGGTATCATAGGACCATAATTTTTTTAACGGAACTGTCACTGGTGGTTTGTCGGTCCACACATTACAGAGATATTTGGTGACGACGACGAGATTTAGTTTCAGCAACATGGAACACCTCCCCACTACCATTGCGATGTACGAGCTCACCTCGACGCAGTTTTTCAAGACACATGGATTAGACGAAGAGGTTTCATTGCGTACTCTGCTTGAGTATTTAATGCGTCGTCGAAATCGAATTCCAATTTGTCTTTAAACGATTGCCTTATGATAGGGCCAACGATTCAACAGGATTTATTTTCAATGATGGTCCGTTTTAGAAAATATCGGATCGCACTATCTGCAGTATATTTTGGCGAGAGTTACCATATGTAACGAACGTCAAACAATTATCTTCTGACGAACAAATCAATTTTCCAATCGCTTCAAAAGTATTGGGTATAGATTTTTACGTTGATGATTTATTGTCAGGTGCAAACTCAATTGAGGAAGCACAAACTCTTAAAGACGAATTGATCCAATTACTTAATAGGGGCGGATTCACATTACATAAATGGAATTCGAATTATAATATTTTATCTGATTCAATAAATACTGATTCAAGTTCCGATAATTCTATATCACTATTAGGAGTTCGTTGGAATCCTAAATTTGAGTCTTCAAATAATTGTTCGAAAATTTCCAATCAAAAACAAATTCACTAAACGATCTATTTTGTCTGACATTGCTCAGCTTTTTGATCCGCTAGGATTATATGTACCTGTTATAGTGACAGCAAAGTTGGTTATGCAATCACTATGGACCAGTCCCAAATTATTATGGAATGATGAAGTTCCATCTTCAATTTCAGATATCTTTCAGATACAATCTATCTCAATATTCCTCGTTGTATCTTCGCGAATAATGTTAAATCAGTTGAGTTACACGCTTTTGGAGACGCAGCAGAAAAAGCGTATGGTTGTGTTATTTATATTCGGGTGATTGATACGTCAAACGTCAGTCATATTCGTTGTTATGTGCAAAGTCAAGGATTGCTCCATTAAAAAAACAAAGTACTCCACGTTTGGAATTATGCGCTGCCTTGTTATTAGCACAGTTGACAAACAAAGTAATAAAAGTAATGGGAATCGAATTTAATAGAATTTGTCTTTGGTCTGATTCAGAAATCACTCTATTGAGAATAAAATCGTGTCAATCTAAGTTTACCACATTTGTAGCTAACAGAATTCCGTTGATACAAGACTTAACTTCGATAGAAAATTGGATGTATGTCCCAACCTCAATTAATCCAGCTGATTTGATTTCTAGAGAGATGATGCCAACAGATATTGTTGGTTCTAGATTGTGGTGGAGTGGACCATCATTTTTGGGGTTAGATTCGAGTAACTGGCCAAAGTCGACAAACGTGAAAATAAATTTAGAACATTTAGAATTGAGGAAAGGAGAAGTGGGATTGCTGGCTCAGAATACTGAAGGAAGTTTGGTTGATAGATATTCCAGTGTAAACAAATTATTGCGAGTAGTAGCAATGTGCATCCGATTTTATTGTAATTTGAAAGTGAAAACAAACCGTCGTCAATATGGGGAGTTAAGTGATTTTGAAATAATTGAGTTGGCTCGGAAACGTATTCTCTTCTCTATTGAAGCATTTTCTGCAGATATTACATGCCTTCGTAAAAATAGAATTGTTCAACCACAAAGTAAATTAAAATCTCTAAACCCGTTTCTTAATAACGATGATTTGTTACGCGTGGGTGGTAGATTAAAAAATGCAAACTTGGGTCTGATAACAAACATCAAATCATTTTACTTTCTTCGAATTCGTTTACTATAAATTTAATTCGATATGAACATCAGCGTCAACTTCATGCAGAACCGCAAGCATCATTATACCATGTAAGGAATCAGTACTGGATCATAGGAGGGCGTAATCTTGGTCGCAAAGTAGTGCATGCTTGTATAAGGTGTTTTCGCATACGTCCTTCAAGCATCAATCAAATTATGGGTCAGTTACCTAAACATCGTATTACTCCTGGTCGAGCATTTTTATATATTGGAATATATTTCTGTGGGCCTTTTAATTTAACAAATAACCTTCGGAAAAAGGTTACTAATAAAATGTACGTAGCAGTTTTTATTTGTTTTTGCACAAAGGCCATTCATTTAGAATACGTAGACGATCTTTCAAGCACGTAGAGGTAAATCTGTAAACGTGTATTCAGATAACGCAATGAACTTTGTTGGTGCAAATGCTGAATTAAAGGTATTGCATAATTTGTATGCTTCAGAAGGACATAAAAATGAGGTTCATCGATACTTCGCTAATGAGCAAATTCAGTGGCATCATATACCTCCTAGGTCACCACACTTCGGAGGTTTGTGGAAGGCCGCTGTTAAGAATTTCCTATGTAGCGAATCAACTTAGTAAAAAATCATGGGAAGAGATAAAAGCTGTATAGCCCCCAACACAGATGGACCAGCCTAGTAGACGTCCTATGCTCTTAAATTGGAGATACAGGGGACAAAAAGGAAATTACTAAAAGTAATTTACCTGCACAACACTGAATTTTTTAGCTCACCAACAGTGCTCATTAGCGTTCACAGCATCAACTTAATGCGATCGCAGCAATGACATAAAAACATTTTATTTCCAATTATTTCTCAGTATGCACCTTAGCTTGTACCTCGAATGATTCAATATTATAGATATTTTACCTACTGTTTAATTAAGATACGCAGAATTTATATCAATTTATGTAAGTACCTGCACTGTACACAATAAAACGAAGTTTCTAAGAATTGATGAGAACAAACGATTCCTATAAAAATTAATTAATTAAATTTTTTAACATTGCTGATGTTGTATACCATATGTACATGTGTTTTAGTGATGAATTCAATTATTTTAAATGTTAATTTGTGAGTTGGCACGTTGAGTATTGTAACGATTGTTTTATGTTTCAAAGAAAACGTCTATTCCAAAGAAATAATAGCTAATCTTACCTATATAGGCAAACCACGACGTGTGTCGTACACTTCCTCCAAACATTGTTTGTGTCTATTTAATCAGTGAGATGGCTCTCTACAGCTCCTCTATAACATTTTATAATTATTAATGGGGTATTACCATGTCTGCCGTGCATTCCGCCAAGGTAAACCGAAATTTATCTATACACATCATAGCGTAACTTTTTGCAGAAACTACCTTACGATGAATTTTTAAAGTATAAAAACCTATCGTATGTATGAAGATTTTTAATTTCATTTATTTTAAATAGTAAAAAAAATATTTTGAAATAATAATAATTTTCTTTTATGTTAATAAAATACTAATACATACAAAAAATTAACTTAAATAAAACTTTATCATTAGCATTACACAAAATATGCACTGTGCAAATATCATTCACATATTATAAATTTACATAAATTTTTGTTTTCGTATTTTAGTGGAAATAGAAAATTCAACAAAAAACACACAAACGTGAAAAACAGTTTTTCTTTTAAAATATCTCTCGCATTTCTAGTGAATGACGTACATAACGTATATCAAAACTGGTAAAATTAAATAAACAAAAAAACTACTTTGCGAATCAATTTTAACATATCGCGAGCTTTCTTGTTCTATGGAAAACTATTTCCGAGAAATGATATTTTGGTTTCAAACAAATTTTATACGTATGTAAACTCTTGAAACGTTTTCGGCAACGCGATGTAAATTTTTCAGTTTCCTGGAAGCTGTGTACTCGTAATAAGAATTAGCAGAAAAATTTGAAGTTTAATTAATATGAAATTATACGACATTTAATCGTTCAACGCGTCATAAATTGAAAAGTATATTTTAATTTCAACAACTACATCACACCCCTTCATGATCGAAAACTGTGGTTAGGATCATACAACCAATACAACCGGGAAATTTAAACATATTAAAATAGTTCAAGATTTTGTCCACGACTTACAATCAAAATTTCGTAATACAGGGTGGCTAAGACCAAGTGTTACCAAATGAAAACGCTGTAATTTTTTTAATTTTGATTATTTTTTATTGAAATTTTATGAAAAACATGTTACTTCTCGATATGACCTCCTTTGGCTCTGATTATTTGATTCAATCTTCCATAGAAAGCATTGCATGCTGACCGAACGTGAGCTTGCGGAATTTTATTCCATTCTCGAAATTGCATTTAAAGGTTTTTTACTTATATTCAAAAATTGCCCGGACTAATTGAAATAATTTTTTAAATTCGTAGCAGTCTAATAATATCGAAATTGGTTTGTAATGCGTCTTTCCGTGCACGAGCAATAAAGTACTTTGCCGTTTGCCGTTAAAATTTCGTTTAGTTTGTGTTTTCATAAGAAACATTTAGACCATTTTGTTTGTGACTTTCCATTGAAATATTTTGAAATAAATTGATTTTTCGTCGAATTTCACGATGTGGGGTTCAGATCATCAGTAACAGGCACCACCAAAAAACCTATTACAACTCGACCTCAATAACTTCTACACGTGGTGTGCAAAGAACAACCTTGAGTTGAACGTGGGCAAATGCCAAACAATCACCTCGTTCGTTTCTCGTGACTATTATATTAACTAACGATGCCATTACCAGGGCCAGTCCTTTTCGTGATTTGGGTGTTAATGGTGACAGCGAATTGAATTTCAGACATCACATCGATCGTATTATCACCCTGCGCTCGGTTTCATTAAGCGGTGATTGAAAGATTTCGACGATACTTGTGTTGCAAAGGCTCTTTAGACAACTTTTTTTCGACCCCCGGTTGAGTATGCCAGTCAGATGTTTATTATTCTAAATTTAAATTCGCGAGATTTGACAACGGTGCTTACCTTACTTACGAATCAACCATCATAGAGCTGATTACGGTAGGAATAAGCCTGTTTCTAGCATGCTGCGCGAGGCTAACCAACATTGCCACTTCAACGATTTTAACATGACGGAACGCCCGTTAAAAAACGTTTTCATTTAACTTAACTGGTTGGACCTATGAGTTACATTTTATTTTATTTATATTAACTTATTTAATTCTGTTTGTGCTAAGCTGACTCAACTCTGGTTTTCCTTCCGTTCGTGACGCGTATCGTTTTCGAATCAAATTTGATTACTAATGCATATTTTGCCGCTTGTTAACTTCCAAATTTTCTCTAATTTCACTGGTTAGGCCGTTCCACATCTTTGTTTATAGTTCACATGAATTATACTCCAAAAAAAAATACAGATGGAGAATCCCCGCGCGCGCTTTGGAGGAGTAATAGGTCGTTGGGTATTATTATTATTAAATTGGATTTTCCAGTTTTGTTAACATTTCGGATTTTTACCAGACTTATCATTACAAGTATTCCGTTTTCTATTGCCTAACGACTACCAAATGAAAATTCATGTTGGTACGAAATCATTTCTTTTGCTAGTAAGTCACTTAACTTCCATTCTTCAACTGAAACATATAAACTTAGCAAAGCAGCATATTTTGAGTTGCTGCGTGCAGTCGGTCAATGCAGCTTATACATTGAAACTTTCATTTTTATTTTTGAACATACCAATACGACTCATATTCATAAATGCACAACAGCAGGCGATGCAGCTGTGCTCCTCAGTCTCATTTCTTCGAATTCAAGAAAATCACTGCAGTTATCGGCGGCGTATCTATTGTATGATTCGGTTTCACCTCCCTCTTAATAGGAGGTTTTATCATGTTTCGTTGAGCAGATCAAAGCGCGTTTTGTGATAGACGCCGATAGTAATGCTCATCACACGTTATGGAATAGTTCAAAAGTTAACAATTGCGATCCATCTCTGTTTGAACATTTAAGCATGTCTCAGCTTGAAGTTCTTAACAAATGCTATGAGTCAACTGTTGTCAGATCTGTTAGGGGATGAAGATTGATATTTGTTTATGCTGACTAAAACTGACCATTAATACTCCACCTACTGACCACAAGTTTACATAAAAAACTTAAAACCTATTCGCCCGAACACAATCGAATTCGAAAAATCTTGTCCCTTAAAAAAACTAGAGGTGTGAATGTGTTGTGGCCAACTACCCAACTTTGTTTTACCTCGAATGTATACAAAGAACTCGAATACACCACACTCGAATTCTAAAGCGATAATTAAACTTCCCGCGCTTTTGGTAAAGCTTTCTTTCAGAAAACCGACAGTGTCCACCTTCGTAAACCTTTCGTCATTTTTCGTAAATGTTATATTTTTCAACATTTTTGGAAAATTTGAAAAAAACTTCAATGGAAGCCGTCATTTCCGTGCACAGATTTCCAATTAATGAAAAAATATTAAGTATAAAATTTTATTCCGAAAAGTTAATTCTCCTGGACTGAAGAGATGTTGAATTTTAGTGAAATAATTTTTTTTATCAACAATCGACACTTTCGTTAAAATGATTGAAAACTGCGATTACGTGTTGGTCTTGTTAACCCAGAATTCGGATTTTTGCTTGTATACATAGCCACCGAGTTGCTGCAAGACCCAAACAGAGAAGAGATATCGAGTTGGGGCCCTCCATTTGGAACCCGCCCAGGCAAATGTTCCAAATATGTTCCATTGGTTTTCATTTTTTAGCAAATTGATCAGCGCGAGTTTTTTATTATTAGGCAATCAACGGTTGCGTAGGCGTCTTGACTTACATCAGTAACACCATGCATTTCAATGACATCATTAACATTTTTATTAATGAGAACCGTGGTATGCAATCAGTCTCACGAATGGTAGATCATTTTAGCTATTTTAGTGAATGGTTTGGTATATTTACTACTTGTCTCACGCGTCAGAGCATCTAAATAACTGGCGAATTAGGCCTGCATAGTGAACCCTTATTTGGGCAGTAATGAGAAACTTACATGCGGAATGTCAAAATGATGGTTTTTACCAATCCATCAAAATACTCCCAATTTTATAGTAAAAAATTAAAACCGGGTCCATTCTTATTCTCCGCACTTTTAACCTGATTTAAATCGTACATGAGCAACCGCTCTCAATGTCCCACTATCGCCACCGCCTCGAGGTTCTCATTCTTGAAAACAAGAATGGGTGATTAAGAAACCTAGGTGTGGAGCGGGTTACGCAAAATAGTGGCGGATGGGTCGGATCACGGTGTTACGCGAACCGTGCCGATGATCAGCCTGGCTGGGGACCCATCTAAAAATAATTTCTCAGTCCTTAACGGCGCCCTCTGGATACCTGGCGACCGCCAGCTGTATGTAGCCTTGTATATGGATCTCTGCACGGGTGGACCATCATTTTCTCTGTTACTCGTGGGCAAAAGAATGGGTAAAATAGTAAATAAAACTAAAGAAGTGGAACTAGCGGTAGTGGTAAAAAGGAGAAAATCATTGCTCCTTCGGTTCGGAGATACAGGAAGAGGCGTTCGGCCTTCCGTGTCTTGGACAGACTGGCTACAGTCCCGGAAGAGTAATGGACGGAAGAGCAGAGGAAATCTGTTAAGTGGGCAACAAGTTACATAACCGAGGGGAGCAATGCACATAAGGAGGTCCTTGGCTCTAAAAGACAGAGGTCAGACAGAAAGAGCATGGAGGACTGGTGCCGAGAGGAAACGGGCTAAGCTGCATGTGGGACAGTCGCCGAAGGAGCATAAGCTCTTCAGCGACATCGAAGAGGAGGTAGTGCTAGCCGTCGTGGATGATAGCCATGAGGAGGGGAGCATCACTGGAGAAAAATGGAGGTTAATGTTTAACGGGACGTTTTAAAGATCGGCTTTCTTGAATAGGAAGGCGATCGAGGAGGTAGGCGAGGTATGGCCAGGAGCAAAGCTCAGGGCTGTTCCGAAAGAAGAGATCCCGAGCAAACCTAGGGCAATGGTCAAAAAGGGTTATAAATTTCGGCTTCGGTTCTGTCACCCTTAAGGTGTTCAGAAAGGACGAGGTCGTGGTAAAACTGAGCACCGCGTGGCCCGAGAGGGAGGAGCAACAAGTCCAACCGGTTGAGGAAAGCTCGACAAGTGGTACCTCTCAGGAGGAAACATCGAAGCTAGTGGCGAACCTAAGTGAGAGGCTAACTAGGGATATTAGATATCGTCTATCTCCAGGCATAGGGAGTGGGGACACTGAGGGGGAATGTGAACCTTCTTAAGTTTAGAGACTGCAAAGGGAGTGAGAAAGAGGATACCGTCGACTCCGTCGGGCCCAATTAATCGTCGTAGCATGGCTGTCGCGATAAGGTGAGTAAATACTCTTACTAATGATCAGGTTTGTGCAAATAAATCTACATTACTACAAGGCTGCTTCAGCGGCGTTACTTCTCAGACTTGCTAAATCAGGGGAGGAGATAGTTCTGATCCAAGAACCTTGGATTAAAAACGACAAGATCTGTTATCTGCGAGCGAAGTACACCCTTTTTACGTTTGTGGGACGGAAAAAACAGATCATGTATACAGGAGGAAAATAATATAAATGTTTTTCTACTTCCGCAGTATTGCAATGAGGAAATGACTGCCGTACGTATAGAGACGGAGGGGAGAAAATTCTGGCTTGCAGCCACATACATGGACCGAGAGAAGCCAGTGCCGCCAGATTTACTGGAGGCATCACACCATATGGGGTAGCTCGAACATCAATGACATGGATGAGTTACTTTTCGATTTTCTTTTAAGAACTAACTTCATTATTAGTAAAATAGGTCGGGAACCCACCTTTATTATTATCAATAGACAGCAGGTTCTGGATGTCACGCTGGTCTCCGATTTTATTTCACCTATGATCAGGGAATGGAGGGTGACGAAAGAGCATTCCTTCTCTGACCATCTGTATCTAACGTTTAAGCTCAATCTCTAAATTAAAAATCGATGCGTCTTCAGAAATCCCCGGAGGACAGTATGGCGCGAATATAGGGAGGTATTGGAGGGCGAGATTCCATTCAGAGTTCCGCATTCCCCGACACGAGTAGTGATCTGGATTCAATGGTGGACACTCTTATTAGGGCTTGCAATATCTCTACGAGGAAAGCTTGCCCATTAACAAAGCTGAGGGGAAAGCGAAAACCTGTTTGGTGGACCTCGCACGGTACACGGAAGGTTGCTTGATGTCCATATTCGTTCGAGAATTGTAGCCAGAAACTGGGCACAGTCTCAATATGCGTACCAAAAGGGTAAGTCCATCAACACCTCCTTACATACTTTGGTTTGGAAAATTGAGAAGTCACTGGATTTTCACAAATACTCGTTGGTGGCGTTTCTCGATATCGAGGGCGCTTTCAGCAACGTGAAGGTGGAGGCAATTAGGGAAGGATTGATGCCACTTGAGATTGAATACCATGTAACCAGGCTTATCATTCACCTGCTAGGTAGCAGAAGAGTTATAGTGGAGATGGGGAAAGTCTAAGTACGAAAGCGGGTTGGGCGAGGAATGTAACGGGTGATTTTTTAAGAGCTTGAGAACTTTTTTTTAAAAAAAAACGCATAAAATTTGCAAAATCTCATCGGTTCTTTATTTGAAACGTTAGATTGGTCCATGACATTTACTTTTTGAAGATAATTTCATTTAAATGTTGACCGCGGCTGCGTCTTAGGTGGTCCATTCGGAAAGTCCAATTTTGGGCAACTTTTTCGAGCATTTCGGCCGGAATAGCCCGAATTTCTTCGGAAATGTTGTCTTCCAAAACTGGAATAGTTGCTGGCTTATTTCTGTAGACTTTAGACTTGACGTAGCCCCACAAAAAATAGTCTAAAGGCGTCAAATCGCATGATCTTGGTGCCCAACTTACCGGGCCATTTCTTGAGATGAATTGTTCTCCGAAGTTTTCCCTCAAAATGGCCATAGAATCGCGAGCTGTGTGGCATGTAGCGCCATCTTGTTGAAACCACATGTCAACTAAGTTCAGTTCTTCCATTTTTGGCAACAAAAAGTTTGTTAGCATCGAACGATAGCGATCGCCATTCACCGTAACGTTGCGTCCAACAGCATCTTTGAAAAAATACGGTCCAATGATTCCACCAGCGTACAAACCACACCAAACAGTGCATTTTTCGGGATGCATGGGCAGTTCTTGAACGGCTTCTGGTTGCTCTTCACTCCAAATGCGGCAATTTTGCTTATTTACGTAGCCATTCAACCAGAAATGAGCCTCATCGCTGAACAAAATTTGTCGATAAAAAAGCGGATTTTCTGCCAACTTTTCTAGGGCCCATTCACTGAAAATTCGACGTTGTGGCAGATCGTTCGGCTTCAGTTCTTGCAGGAGCTGTATTTTATACGGTTTTACACCAAGATCTTTGCGTAAAATCTTCCATGTCGTCGAATAACACAAACCCAATTGCTGCGAACGGCGACGAATCGACATTTCACGGTTTTCAGCAACACTCTCAGAAACAGACGCAATATTCTCTTCTGTACGCACTGTACGCATTCGTGTGGTTGGTTTAATGTCCAATAAAGTAAACTGAGTGCGAAACTTGGTCACAATCGCATTAATTGTTTGCTCACTTGGTCGATTATGTAGACCATAAATCGGACGTAAATCGCGAAACACTTTTCGAGCCGAACACTGATTTTTGTAATATAATTCAATTATTTGCAAGCGTTGCTCGTTAGTAAGTCTATTCATTATGAAATGTCAAAGCATACTGAGCATCTTTCTCTTTGACACCTTGTCTGAAATCCCGCGTGATCTGTCAAATACTAATGCATGAAAATCCTAACCACAAAAAAATCACCCTTTAGTAATCAATGGATTACTATTGGACGCACCTATGTACAATCAGAGATGTGAGTAGAATTCATTATCAATCACTGCGAGTTGGGCCAGAAGATGTGGATTGGGGATTAACCCATCTAAAACAGAGCTGGTCCTTTTTGCTAAGAGATATAAAATTCCGGTAATGGTCCCACCAAGTTTAAATGGTAATATGCTGACCCTCACTGATATGGCGAGATTCCTGAAGATCCTTCTCGACAATGAGCTTAGTTGGAAACTAAACACGATAGAAAGAGTGAAGAAAGCCACTGTGGCACTCTATTCTTGCAAAAATGCCATTGGAAAGAAATGGGATCTGAAACCGGAGCTGCTGCACTGGCTTTACACGGCAGTGGTAAGGCCCATACTACTGTATGGTGTGAGTATCGTGGCCAGTTCTGGAGAAATTATCATACAGGAACGTGATGGCGAAGGTGCAGAGGGCAGCCTGCTTGCTCATTAGTGGGTCGTTGAAAACAACCCCCACTAGTGCCTTGGAGGTTATGCAGTTCCTTCTCCCATTGGATATTATCGGCAAGCAAATGACGGTCAATACGACCACCCGGCTATAAGCGGGTTCCGGGTGGAAGTGCCTGCAAAAAGGACACTCAAGTATAGCTAATTTTGTGTGGGATGACCTGATGAATTTTTATTATATAACACCCCTCTTGTGCTTTAGCAAGCGTTTCAAAGTGATTCTTCACGCTAGGGAGGATTGGAAGAATGGTCTCATTATGGAGACCAAGAAAATTAAATTCTTCACCGACGGCTCCAAGCTCGATAATAGAGTGGGAGCTGGTGTGTTCTGTGGGGAATTAAATGTAAGTTTATCTTTTCGTCTACCTGATTACTGCAGCGTGTACCAGACTGAAGTTATAGCGATTGAAGAGGTTATGAACTGATTGAAGCACAGTGTAATATCGTTGACTGATATCACTATCTGTGTGGAAAGTCGGGCGGCCATGCTTTCGCTTGACTCAGTTTCCTTGGAGTCGAGGGTGGCGTTAGCTATTCACACATCTCTTAACAAGATGAGTAAACGCTTCAATATCCAGTTGGTCTGGGTTCCGGGCCACTGTGACGTCGAAGGAAATTTCAGGGCAGACAAATTAGCAAGGTACGGTACGACTCTTCAACTGGAACCAGGGCCCAAAACTTGCCTAAGTGTGCGATAGCAACCACTGAAACCTAACCTAACCGCTCTCAATACAGCGAAATGAGGAGTAAAGGTTCCCATATTGGCTCTTGAATCTTCACCATTTTCATTACGCAGTAATTCATTATTCAAAAATTCTAATATTTGCAGATGATCTTCAAATCTTTAAAACCGTGGAGAACACCAACGACAAGTGCAAGTGTATTTCGCTACGAGTCCACCATTTTAAATAACGACAATTTAACAAACAAACCTGCAATTTTGATGTACAAACCTGTAATATTTGTATCGGAACCACCATCGAAAACATCTACATTAGTTGTGTATTGTGGCCATTCGTGAAATTGTTGCCAAATTTGTGGAAATTGTGGAATGCAGGTCCAACATGGTGATTTCAGCTTTTGCTTTTCCAAACCAACTAAACCCGTAAATCTTGAATTTTTTTACTTTAAGCAAAGGAAGTGTGAAAAGGTTTCGTTATAAAGCTGTCTTGTGAATCAGAATCAAGTAACACGCGAAATACTTAAGAACATCAGTTACAGCGGTTTGTAAAATTATTGCAGTGTAAATGTGTATAAGCAACTGGTCGTCATGAACATTATTGCGGCGATCGGAAGCGGCTTCTTTAGTATCCGTAAACCCAATTGTAAATGTATGTTGTTTTATATATCTGTAAACTTGACGGATGTCGCTGAAGCAAACAAAGAGTGTCCTTCACCTTATGCAAATGAGATATTTTTAAAATGTAATTTGTTTACCCGTAAGCCTCTAAACGAAGTGATCGAGCTATCATTAAACTTTAATTTACTTCATGTAAAAAAATTTGTGAATTGTAATGGATCATTTGAATCCTAAACGCAAAGACTCGGTCAAAACGAACACCGCCAAATTATTTGAGTTATATGTTCAATTGTCCACTGACTGCCGAAATGTTGACAAATTACACTTTCTTTTTATATACTTAAGAGTTACAAGTTCCTAATAAAATTTAATTAAAAAATTTAAATTTAAATTTATACTTGTAATACAGAATTATATTTAATGATTAGTTCCGTTTCAGCACTTCAATATGCCAATATTATTCCCAAAATTATATACTAAATACCTTAATGCCAAGTATATTTAGCCAATAAATCGCCCCTAGGGAGAAATCAATTACATTATCGGAAATTCATTTTTCAAATCATCGATACATTTTGTAATATTACTGTTCTACAGTGAAATATTCCCCGTACATGTATAGTGGCAACAAGTAGTTATTATGTTCTAATCATGATATCATTTTCCACCAATTTTCTTTACGTATTGTTTTCGCTATTTACATTTCCACAGCAAGCATACATAGACTACTGTACTCTATATGGTACGTACATCTGCAAACAGTGCATTTTCCACCGATACCGCACTCATGAATGTTCTGTTTTAGTTTTTTGATTCGCCGGTTATCGGAGCACAATAATAATATTTCATATAATTTCTACTATTACGTATTGTATTACTACTGCTATTACTGTATAATATATTTTGGCATATAATTTATCAAATAACTAAAATACAATTGTGTATAACTCTAGAAATATGTGAAAAATTAAACAAACAGAAATATTGTAGTTCGCTTTTTTCGGTTAGAATTATTTATTTATTTTGTTGTTTTATTACATTTTATGTAAAAAAAAATTGTTGTTTTTGTTTTAATAACATTTATTATTTTGCAATTGCATTATTGCATTTTATTATTTCAGAGAAAAAAAATATTAAAATAAATATTTCCAAAAACAACTCCGCATAACAGAAATGTTAAAATATTTGCCTTGTTTTGCTGGTCAATGTTGGTTGTGGTTAAAGGTGTCAGTTAAAATACAGTTTTTATCAGTAAGCGGTTTAGTAAATGTCGGAAACATGTACAAAAAATATTTGCATACGAGACATCAGTTTAGCAAATGCTAAAACGAGTATGACATCCTACTTTGCTGCTTATGAATGTCCCGTGGTACATTAGGTACGATAATCATCGACTTAATATGAAATACGCCACCGAGGAAATAAAGAAACAAACATAAAAATGTTTGACAACACCAATTTAGTCAGAGGTCTTCAAAGGCAGAAATTGTAGCTGGGCATTTCTAAATTCCCGTGAAGTTTGTCCTAACTTTGTCCTAAAATTACAAAAACAAAATTTAGGACGCGTGTGTCCACGAGCGTGAAGTTTGTCCTAAAATTGTCCTTACTATTTTATCATGAGTATGGATTAGTTAATCTCTCGTTACGTACCTCGTATCGTCTCATACGTACAGTAAACGCTCGATTTAATGGACTAATTGGGAATGTCCGTTAAATCCGAATGTTTTTTAATTTAATCGATTCGATCGAATTTAATCTGGGACGGAGCTCAGCCATTTCTTAGCCGATTATGATGGGATTGGGAATATGCTGAATGGAAATTGGATTCTTAATTGGTTTTGGGAAAAGTTCTGGAATATGGTCACCTGGGACGGAACTCAGCAATTCCTTAACCGATTATGATCGGATTGGGTATGTTGGATGTAAATGGGATTCTTAATTGATTTTGAGAAGAACTTCTGGAATATGGCCACCTGGGACGGAACTCAGCCATTTCTTAACCGATTATGATCGGATTGGATATACTGGATGGAAATGGGATTCTTAAATTATTTTGGGAAGGAGTTTTAAAATATGACCACTTTGGACGGAACTCGATCAATTCTTAACAGATTATGATGGGATTGGCTATGTGGGATGAAAATAGGATTCTTAAATGATTTTTGGAAGGAATTCTGAAATATAGCAGCTAGGGACCGAACTCGATCAATTCTTAACCGATTATGATGGGATTGGGAATGCTGGATGGAACTGAGATTCATAAACAGGTTTTTGAAGAAGCTCTGAAATATGGCCATCTGGGACAAAGAAAAAACTAACGAAGGCTAAACATAAGTTTCAGATTTGTAAATAAATTCCAAAGTAAAAATATTTCTACCCGTATGCGATTTACGAGTATAGATTGAACGGCTTGCACTTTGTGCTGATATTAATGTTCAAAGCGATTAATGATACCGTGACGTATATCGTTAGATTCGTTAGAGTGTCTTCAATCACCCGACTAACATACAGAAAAATCCTATGACCTTTTACGGAAATATCTCATTTTCCGTATTACCTTCCATGCGATTTACGAGTATAGATTGAACGGCTTGCACTTTGTGCTGATATTAATGTTAAAAGCGATTAATGGTACCGTGACGTAAATCGTTAGATTCGTTGGAGTGTTTTCTATCACCCGACCAAGATATAGAAAAATCCTATGACCTTTTACGGAAATATCTCATTTTCCGTATTACCTTCCATGCGATTTACGAGTATAGATTGAACGGCTTGCACTTTGTGCTGATATTAATGTTAAAAGCGATTAATGGTGCAGTGACGTATATCGTTAGATTCGTTGGAGTGTCTTCTATCACCCGACCAACATACAGAAGAATCCTATGACCTTTTACGGAAATATCTCATTTTCCGTATTACCTTCCATGCGATTTACGAGTATAGATTGAACGACTTGCACTTTGTGCTGATATTAATGTTAAAAGCGATTAATGGTACCGTGACGTATATCGTTAGATTCGTTGGAGTGTCTTCTATCACCCGACCAGCATACAGAAAAATTCTATGACCTTTTACGGAAATATCTCATTTTCCGCACCTTCCATGCGATTTACGAGTATAGATTGAACGGCTTGCATAGCCATTCAATCTATACTTGTAAATCGCATGGAAGGTATTACTAAAAATGAGAAATTTATTTGTATTCTATTTTAATTTTACGTACAATATCATCCCTTGGTGCATTAAATATTTCTCGGTAGTTAAATAGGTAATATCAGATTTTACAACTATTCGTTTCTACCCAATTTACATAAAAAATAATTTTAAATTTTAAAATTCGTTATAACGAGAGTTTAACCCATACATACACATTTCTTAAGGTTAGGAAAAAGTTAGGACATACTTCACACCCGTATTTCTAATTAGAATTTCTAATTGTAACGGGGGAAACCAATGTATTCTTCATCAACCGAGAATCTAATTTAAGATAGATAATTACTGGATCAAACATAAAATTGAATCAATTAAAAATTAAAAAACAAATACGTTTGAAATTGTGGGTAAACTTTTGATAAAAACTGTCTTGTTTAATCAAAAACCACTATGCTACTAGGACAACCCTTGTTGAAAATCTAATTTTTAAATTTGTTTGAATCTTTTAATTCTTTGTCGTTTTTTGTAAATGATATACTTTTTAACATCATTGCAAAAATTTGAAAAGCTCCTACGGAAGCTGCCACTTCCTGATGCACAAATTCCTAACACATTTCACGAGGATCGCACAAACTATGGAAAATGTTTTAGTATGAAATTTTATGCCGAATATTCGATGGGCGCATTCAGGGCACCCAACAGTTGGGAACATGTTGAGTAAAATCAAAGCTAACGTTATGAATATGTTTAGTACTATGAAGTTTTGAAATCAAATTGGCGATGATTTCACCAATCATGATGCCAACAGTTGGCGGTCCTGAACGCGCCCAATGATAAAGTTTTTTACAAAGCTTATTCCGGTAAAATTTAAAAAAATGATGTGAACCAATTTTGTATAAATTTTAATTTACAACATCGAAAATGTTTGATACTTTTCAAAATAATTGCAATAAACCAGAAAATCTCTTAAGGAAGCTGCTACTTCCGGTAGACCGGTATCGGCGAAACATAACTGGGACCTCCAAATTTGTAGAAAACGCTTGAAAAAGTAGAAGTGTGAAGTTTTATCCTAATTAGTCAATTCACCTGCAAATTGATGCAAATTGTTGCGATATTGTTGCAAATTTTATTTAGAATCGTTTAGTTTAAAATAATTTTCGACCAAAAGTCCATGTGCTCTCCCAATTTATGACAATAAAAGCGTCTGTATGACAATTCCCCTTCGAATCACTCGCGCAAAGCCCACATCAACATCATTATTTTTTTTTCTCATTTAAGTGAATTATAAACAATGATAGCGCGATGCAGAACCGGTGAAACTATGGAGAAGGGGAAATTTTTAAATTGACTAGTTACTACATCGGCCCTTCCCAAACGCTAGTATTTTTTGCCAAAAATCGTCAATTTCGATTAAATTTAAAAAACAAATAAGTAAAGCAAGCCATACATAGTTCCCAGCCCATTAAAAAATGTAATTCCCAAATGTTGATAAATCCAGTTCACAAGCACAACATTGGAGATTTGTGCGATTGGTACCATTGGTGCTCGGTTTTGTATTAATTTTGGGTAATGAATGGCATTCAAAATAATACTCTCAAATTCACCATAATCAACCTCGAATGCTTCTCTATCATCTATCTCGGTATATTTATTCTAAATATTACGTACCATGACTCGAAACAAACACATCAAATGAGATTCCAGTTCATCAGAAATAAACGAATATGTACTAATTGTTTATTAGCTTCACATAAATACGTAATTGTAACAATAATGGTTGTAATAAACGGTCCTTAAGCTATCAGAACCCATACAGCAGAACATTACAAGATAGTACGAATAATTATAGGCTAATAATAGTCTAATTAAATGTCCCATTAAAAAATTTTGCGCTCCACTCGTTCTTGACTAAAATTCACGTCATTTAATCTAAAGCTAGCAGAACCTGAATCGAAAATCTGATCAAAACTGAAATTAGAACCAAAAATAAGATCAATTGACATACAAATAATTTTAGGCTCATTATGGCCTAATCAAATGTCCCGTTAAAAAGTTTTGGCTGTTTAAATTTTTTTAATGGGACATTTGATTAGGCCATAATGAGCCTAAAATTATTTGTATGTTAATTCCACCACGCAACGAGTGGATCCCAAAATGTTTTATTGATGCATTTGATTAGGCCATAATGAGCCTAAAATTGTTTGTTTGTTATTTGATCTTGGATGGTTATAATTTCGGTGTTGGTCGGATTTTCGATTTGAGTTCTGCTAGCTTTAGATTAAATGACCTGAAGTTTGGTCAAGAACGAGTAGAGCCCGAAAATGTTTAATGGGACTTTTGATTAGGCCATAATGAGCCTAAAATTATTTATTTGTTATTTGATCTTGTTTTGCGTTCTAAGTTCGGTTTTAGTCCGATTTTCGAATTGGGTTCTGCTAGCTTTGAAATGATAAAGCCATATGCTTTTTCTAGAATGAGCAGAGTAAAAAAATTAAAATATAAATTTATTAAATTAATTAATTTAATTAGTCTAAAATTAAAGGTTAATTTTCCAATTGTTTTTAGATCATTTTTTGATATGGGTTCTGCTAACTTTTTCTAAAGCTAGCAGAACCCATCGTTTTAGTTGGAAGGGGTGGATCCCAGAAATTGTTAATACAGCATTTAAATAGCCTATTATTAGCCTATAATTATTCATACTATCTTGTAATGTTCTGCTGTATGGGTTCTGCTAGCTAACGTCCCTTAATGTTTTAATAAATGTCTTTAAGACATGACCCTCTATCTGTCAAGCCCGACCTGTAACAAAATCTGATGAATTACTTAGTTCTGCTAATGTGAGTAGAACTCAATTAGAAAGCACAACTAGTACGGATCTAACCCAAAGTACAATTGAAGAGGCTTCACCTAATCAATAATAACAATTTACCATAACAATTTTGCAAACTCATCCTCATCGAATAATCAAATTATGTTAGGTACAGCAGTGCTGAAGGCATTTGCTAGTAATGGATCACAGATATTTGGTAAAGTGCTACTTGGCAGTGATTCACATCTGAAACACAACAGATAGAATGTGTCATCTGTTGAATTAAAAAATATATCCAACCTCAAAACAAGTACCTGCGGGTTGGGAAACAATATAACCTCGCTCAGTCACAAGGTGTATTTCAGTCACAAGTGCTACGTAATACCAACAATTACAAGCAATTTACCTTTGTTCCGCGTTAACTTTGAAACAAATTTAGTACCATCCTATATATAAAACTTATATAAAATTAATTTACGAACCAAACACTTTAGAAAGCCAATGAGGTAAAACCTACCATACATCACATCACTGCGTTACAAAGGATATAAGTAAATCGTCGTCTCAACTATCATTAAACGGTTGCATGATGGTCGGTCCTGTGGTTCAATCAGATTTGTTTTCCATAGTTCTTCGTTTTCGGAAATACAAAATTGCATTTTCAGCTGACATAACGAAAATTTACTGCCAAATCTTGATCCATAAGAACCAGTAAGATCTTCAGCATATTTGGTTGCGTAAATCTCAGTTTCAACCACTTACATACTATAAGCTTCGCACTGTAACTTACGTAGTGCAAGCGGTCCATACCTGGCCATACTAGAATGTTGAATCAGTTATCTAGTGATGAAGGTTTTGACAGAGGATTGCTATGTCTCGATGATGTGCTAACTGGTACTGATAACATGGAAGACGCGTTAACATTGAAACAATATTTGATAAGCCTGTTAAAACGGGGTGAATTTGACATTAGAAAATATTCATCAAATGTACCCGAACTTGCATAGTTGAAAAGTCAATTAACCATTAGTCTTTCATACAGGGAGTTTTATGGATTACAGAAACAGACAAAAATGTCGTTTCAAAACTTGGATTTAAACAAGAAGAGTGTTACAAATAGAAAATTTTTATCTGAGATTTGTCAATTATTCGATTCACTAGATTTATATGCACCATTATCGACCAGACTATCGACGTTACCTGAGCTTAAGTGGGATGACCAACTTCCAAGCAGAATAGTTACAGAACAATTAGTGCAACTTAACCAACACATCAAACTAGTTTGATTTGTTCTAAAACAAGAGTGGCTTTATTGAAGAAACAACCCATTTCCAAGCTTGAAATTTTTGCGGAAAGTAAATAGCTCAAATGAGTGATAAACTGATGGATAATCTTACTTATTTATTTGTGGTCAGATTCCGAAGTTACGTTGCTTCGAATAAAGTCGGAACCTCATAGATATGACATTTTTGTTGCCAATAGAATTTCTCAAATCCAAGAATTAACGTCAATTAGTATCCAACTTCGCTAAATCCTGCTGACCATGCTGACGGGGATTATATCCGAAGGATTTCCTTTGTAACAATAAAACGGAATGACCTCAAAGTGAAAACAAAATATTAAGCTCAGAGCTTGTTAATTCTGATCTTCGGAAAATTAGTCAAGCGTACATTGTCACTATGGCATGTGGCGTTCATTTAATAAACAAATTATTTTCGTATAAAAAAATTAATAAATATCACTCCTTATCTCTTCCGTTTTTACAACAATTGTAAGATAAAACAATCGAATGTCGAAAAATTGCTGAACTTAAAGCTCTTACAACCAACAGTGTTGTAATAAAAGCTCCTTAAAATCACTTGAAAATAGTGATTAAGACCTGCGCTCAGGCATGCTTATAACTAGTTGCAATGTTTCAAATATCATTAAACATGAAAAGGACTTTTAAAAAATGTATCAGGTGTGCAACTAAATTTCCGGGTTTCACACATAGATGGTGCTAGCGACACATCTAGTTGTCATTTATGTCAGAAGTTGCGTTTTGTTCATAGCGTGGACAGTTATTAACGATAACCAGTTGTAATACCAGCACATATCGCAACGCAAACAGCATTTGCGGGAAGCTTTGCTTTTCTGCTTCAACTTGAAAAAAAATGCAGCTGAAGCACGTCATTTGCAGTCCTACGGCAAACATGCACCATCGAAAACTACCTGTGAAGATTGGTTTAAACGCTTCAGAAGTGTCGATTTCGATATTGAGGACAAAAAACGCTCCGGAAGATCAAAACGATATGAAGACACCGAGCTGCGAGCGTTATTGAATGAAGATGATACGCAAACTCAAGGTCAACTTGTGGAGGCATAAAACACGACTCGCCAAGGTATTTCCAAACGTTTACATGCTATGGGAAAAATTCAAAAGGAGGGACAATGGGTGCCGCAAGGATCTGACTGAGAGACAGATGGAAATCGAAGAGCCACTTGCAAAATTTGGCTTTCACGGCATGAAAGAAAGAGCTTTCCGCATCGAATTGTTACAGAAGATGAGAAGTGAATCTTTTGAAGAATCCCCAAACACAAAACGCGCATCCTCGGATTATCACTGGACAGGGCTACTCTTGGCCAGTTTCGCAGGAGTACAAAATTGGTTTGATGAATGGTTTCGGTCCAAAGACGCGTCGTTTTCTCGTCGTGGTATTCATGTATTGCCAGAGAGATCTTTGAATAAGTCATTTTTTATATTTCTATTGAAATTTTTCATTTTTCATTTTTCAAAAAAACCGGAAAATTTAGATGCGCACCTAGTATATTACCGAATAAGCATTTTTATGTTTTGAAACTAGGATCTAATCTTTTGAATAAGGATTTAGGCAATTCTAGATTTTCTTCAAGATCTTGGATATTTCTTTGAACCAAAATGCATGCTGTATAAGACAGCGGAAAATTAGAGATTACGCTACTCGCCACATGTAGCAGCACAATGACAAAAGAGAATTCCTTTAAATGACAAATTGATTGATCTTCGAAGTAAAGGAACTCGGTACGAGTATATGAAATTTTGAAATTTAACAATATTCCGTCCTTTCTGCTTTGGACAGTAGTATTGGTTAAGGATTTTAAAGAGAGTTTGGAACAAAACTTTAGGATCTGTTCATGCTGGAGTAAACTTGGCCATTTCATAACCAACCATTATGAAATTTGGTTTCTAGGTTGATTTTTGGATATAGTTTTTGTACATTCTATACGAGTAAATTGGACTTTGATCTGTAGAGAATAAAAATTTCCACTTGTAAAAAATACCAAAAAAAATTCTCTTTTGTTATAGTGCTGTCAACTTGTGGCGACTAGCATAATGCATTATTTTAAGCTGGTAAATTTCTGCTGTCTTATGCAGCATCCAAATGCGTCTTTCCACATATAAAATTTGCAACTACCCTGACATTAAATAATCAACTAATTGGGAAGATGTAGATAGATTGTATCCCTGAGCTTACAAAAGCTAGTAAAATAAAATAATAACTGGGAAACTTTTATTATTAATTGAAAGGCCGCGTTATCAGTGAACAATAAAGTAATATTTTAAAAATATTAAATAAATTTAAAAAATTGTTCATCTTGCGAGGTATTGTAAATTATAAACAAAAAACCACCATCTAGATTGGGCTGCCCATTATATTGTAAGTACTTATATGATCAGTAATTGTCCGTTCACGTGGCTTAATTTAAGCTGTAATTTAGTTTTTGCGATTGTGATATTGGATGGATTGGATTATATCTCAGTGATAGGCTGTAAAATCCCTAACTCTACCTTATGTTGAAATATAAGAAGTGATTTTTAAGTAAAAGAAAATGTGCTTACCAAATGATTTTCGGATGCCAGGTTGGAATGCTTATGCAACACTCGATTTGTTTTTCTGACGATCCACTTCGTGCTACTTTTTCAAAATTTATAATTCGAGAGTATAGCAGTCTTTTTCAATGTTTACATTTACTGGCAGATTGTATTCTGCCATAAAATATATTTTAAATTATTACTATTTCAGCTGTATTACAAAATAAACGACTTTTAGACCCACCGTCGCTATCTAGGTCTGTTATATAGTTATAAAAGTATTTTGTTTATAACTTTATTGAAATAATTTATGGTTATTTCAAATAATTTTAGATTATCTGTTGTTATACAAATTGCATTAAATGTTTAATAAAACATGTGCCAATCAACATATATGTATACGTACGTACAGATGACAGGTACAACTTTGCTCAATATTTATCACGTAGCTGTACGTTGTGAATGAATTATAGTAATTTATTTATATGGCGACACTTTACACTTTTAATGTTAACAAAGAGCACATGTACATCAAATATTTTATTTATATGTTATGTACAACATTACCGCCCAGCACATTGTATCAAAACATTTACAAAAGACAGTTTTGTGCCCAAAATGATTATTTTAAGTGTTTCTAATATTTTACAACACCCCTAGAACACATAGACATCTGTCACATTTCTCTTGTATCTGTTAAAATAATGTATTTATTTTTTATGTACAAGAAAGCTCACAAAATTTGAATACATAAAAAGCTTAATCGCCCAATATGTATTTTGGTTGTACCGAGGTACATATATTCATACGCTTAGTATGCCCCAAGTGAGAAAGAGCCAGATAGCATTGAATAAATTATTTATAACCATTTTTATGGTGAATCTACTAATGTATGTATAAAATGTACATAGTCTAGAACTAGACTAGACATTATAACATAAAATATCTTAAATACATTTTACGTATTCATATTCAACAATGGAGATGTGATACGAAAAAAAAACTCATTTATTATTCATTCATTAAACTTAAAATCGTGTCAATATTTGAAAGCATTTTGCCGCTCCCTAGACCAGCTAATTAATTAAGCCCGTTGAACCACTTGTGTATGCACGTATGTATGCCGCAAATAACATATTAAAGCGGATATCCTGGTGCTACTTACCATCACCATTTATGGCTGAATGTAGACAATGTAGATTTTGATATTCTATTACTGTTTTGTTATAAATAGAATAAACCCATAGCATAATGATCAGAACATGAAAATAATGTTAATTGATGTTGATAGAAATAGGATATACTCGTATGTGCAGACATTTTCTGTAGTATTTTTACTACATCGTATTAAGTGTTTTCCAAAAACATGTAATTTTATTTAATTAAAGTATCATTCGTCTTAAGCTAATCATTATTATTAAGACTTACTGATCCAATCATTCGTGTCCGTCACGCCAGCCGGACGTGAGAAATTGTATAGTGCACAACGATGCCATTATGCATCATTGTGTTTTATAAAAATTTTCGGCCGGCTTCTTATAAATCCAGCACTATATGTTTCTTCGGTAGAAACCTTATAATTACACCCGGAACCTTATAAAGCCAGCCAGAACCATACCCTCTACGCCCAAACTAACTATTACACAAGAAGCACAATAAATTGTGCATCATTCTGCACTATAAGATTTTCCATCCGAAACCTCATAATTTCAGCAAAACCTGACAAATTATACGATTTTTCGGTAGGAACATTATAATTCCAGTCGGAACCTTATAAAGCCAGACGAAACCATACTCTCTACAGCCAAACCAATTATGACACAAGAAGAACAATGGAGTGTGCATCATTGTACACTATATGATTTTTCAACCGGAACCTTATAATTCCATACGAACCGTATAAAGCCAGCTGGAACTATACTACAGGACTACAGCGAAACCAACTATGTATAAGATGCGCAACGTATTGTACATTAATGTGCACTAATTCTTTTTCATTCAGAACCTTATAATTCCAGCCGAAATGTAATAAAGCCAGCCAGAACCATACCCTCTACAGCCAAACTAACTATGACACAACATTTACGAATAATGCTTACCTACATGTTGTCCTATTTACAAGAACCCAAACAAGACAAATGTCTGCAAATAACATTTCTTCTGTAATCGATGAAATATATAGTATTAGAAAATAAAATGTCATTTCCGGACATAACCGAATTTACTTTTTTTTCGTTTAAACTTTTAAATTAATTAACACATAGGGCTTATAACAACCAAATACAATATCAAATATTTCCAGTTCACACCGATTTCATGTGGTTCCGGCTTGCCTTGCTGGTTCTAGTTGGGTTGGCATTGTAATGCATAACGTTTTCATCGTTCCGGAAACCTTAAATGATGCACTATAATCCAGATTCTGGCTGAAATAATAAGTTCGAAAGCTTAGTGAAACACCATTTAAGTGATTGTGTTCGTTGTGAAAACCCTTAATAGTCCCAGCTGATAACACTCTGGTTCTGGCTGTTTTAATATTGGTTCCGGCTGCAAAATCAGAAAGAGTACAATAACACACAATACATTGTGCTTCTTGTTTCACAGTTGGTTGGCTGTAGAGGGTATGATTTCGGCTGGCTCAAGGTTTCGGCTGCTATTGTAGTGGTTCCCGCTGACCTTGTTATGGTTCCGTATAATATATTACATATTTTACAACTATTTAAGAGCATTGTACACATTCTGCAAACTCCTAATGGTTCTGGTTGATAAAACTCCGGTTTTGGCTGGATTTAAACGGTTCCGAGTGCCAGTGCAGATCAGACAGTACACAATGATGCACAAAGCAATGTCCTTATTGTGCCATAGTCAGTTTCCGTTTAATTCAATCCGTTAGAAAAATTAAATGGTACACAATGATACACAATACATTGTACTTCTTGTGTCATAGTTGGTTTGGCTGTAGAGGCTATGGTTCCGGCTGGCTTAATGAGATTCTGGCTAAAAAATCTTATAGTGTAGTTTGACTGTAGAGGGTATGGTTCCGACTAGATGTATTAGGTTCTGGCTGGATTTATTAGGTTCCGGCTGGAATTATAATGTTCCTACCGAAAAGTCAAATAGTGCACAATTATGCACAAACCGTTGTGCTTTTATGGCATCGTTAGTTTTGCTGTAGGGGTTATGGTTCTTGCTGGTTTTATCAGCTTCCGGCTGAAATTGTAAGGTTTCGGCTGAAAAATCATATAGTGCAGAATGATGCGCAATATATTGTGCTCCTTGTGTCATAGTTAGTTTGGCTGTAGAGAGTATGGTTCCGGCTGGCTTTATTAGGGTCCGGTTGGAATTATAAGGTTCTCACTGAAAAACAATTACTGTTTTTTATTCCATAGTTGGTTTGGCGGTAATTTGGTTCCGATTAGCTTTATTAGGTTTCGGCTGAAATTGTAAGGTTTCAGCTGAAAAATCGTGTATTGCAAAATGGTTCACAATCCATTATGCTCCTTGTGTCATAGTTCGTTTGGCTGTAGATGGTATAGTTCCGACTGGAATTATAAGGTTGTGGCTGAAAAATCAGATAGTGTACAATAATGCACAATCCATTGTGCTTCTTGTGTCATAGTTAGTTTGGCTGTAGAGAGTATGGTTCCGGCTGGCTTTATTAGGGTCCGGTTGGAATTATAAGGTTCTCACTGAAAAACAATTACTGTTTTTTATTCCATAGTTGGTTTGGCGGTAATTTGGTTCCGGTTTGCTTTATTAGGTTTCGGCTGAAATTGTAAGGTTTCAGCTGAAAAATCGAATATTGCAAAATGGTTCACAATCCATTGTGCTCCTTGTGCCATAGTTCGTTTGGCTGTAGATGGTATAGTTCCGACTGGAATTATAAGGTTGTGGCTGAAAAATCAGATAGTGTACAATAATGCACAATCCATTGTGCTTCTTGTGTCATAGTTGGTTGGCTGTAGAGGGCATGATTTTGGCTGGCTCATGGTTTTGTATGCTATTGTAGTGGTCCCGGCTGACCTTGTTATGGTTTCGGATGATATCTTACATATTTTACAACTATTTAAGAGCATTGTACTCATTCTACAAACTCCTAAGGGTTCTGGTTGATAAAACTCTGGTTCTGGCTGGATTTAAACAGTTCCGAGTGCCAGTGCACTACAGACAGCACACAATGATGCACAAAACAATATGCTTATTGTGCCATAGTCAGTTTGTTTCCAGCTGGAATTATGAGAGTCCGTTAGAAAAATTAAATGGTACACAATGATGAACAATACATTGTACTTCTTGTGTCATAGTTGGTTTGGCTGTAGAGGCTATGGTCCCGGCTGGCTGTAACTATAAGGTTCTGGCCGAAAAATCATATAGCGTGCTCCATGTGCCATAGCTGGTTTGGCTGTAGAGGGTAAGGTTCCGCCTGGATTTATTAGGTTTTGGCTGGATTTATTAGGTTCCGGCTGGAATTATAATGTTCCGGCTGAAAAATCAATTAGCGCACAATGATGTATAATACATTGTGATAATCATGCCATAGTTAATTTGGCTTCAGTCTAGTTCCGAGTGGCTTTATTAAGTTTAGGCTGGAATAATAAGGTTCCTACCGAAAAGTCAAATAGTGCACAATTATGCACAATACATTGTGTTTTTGTAGCATAGTTAATTTTGCTGTAGGGGTTATGGATCCTGCTGGTTTTATCAGGTTTTGGCTGCAAATATAAGGTTTCGGCTGAAAAATGAAATAGTACACAATGATACACAATCCAATTATGCTCCTTGTGCCATAGTTCGTTTGACTGTAGAGTGTATGGTTCCGCCTGGCTTTATTATGGTCCGGCTGGAATTATAAGGTTCTGACTGAAAAACAATTAGTACACAATGATGCACAATAAATTGTACTTTTTATTCCCATAGTTTGTTTGGCTGTAATATGGTTCTGGTTGGCTTTATTAGGTTTCGGTTGATATTGTAAGGTTCCAGCTGAAAAATCGTATATTGCAAAATGGTTCACAATCCATTGTGCTTCTTGGGCATTTGTTAGTTTGGCTGTAGATGGTATGGTTCCGACTGGAATTATAAGGTTCCGGCTAAGAAATAATTTGTGCACAATGATGCACAATACATTTGGTTGTTATGCCTTGGTTGGTTTGGCTGTAATATGGCTCTCTTTATTAGGTTTCGGCTGGAATTACAATGCATTGTGCTTCTTGGATCATAGTTAGATTGGCTGTAGAGGGTATGACTACGACGGGCTTTATAAGGTTCCGGCTGGAATTATATGGTTTCTACCGAAAAATCATATCATCCAGCACATTTGTAAAATTCCTGCTGAAAAATTATTTAATGCACAATAATCCGCATTCCAACGAGTTACTTGGGCTATAGTTGGTTGGGGGGGATGTAAAGGTTATATTCAGACAGCTAAAATAAATCGTCTTGAAAGAAATCAAAAAAAAATCTCAGGTATCATGTATAAGCCGTTAGTTCTGAACCAAGTAAAACAGCAAAAATAATCAGGGGCTCTCCGTGCAGGGGTGGGGACAATTTAGAGAATTTGGATTAAGACCAAATATAATAACAATTCGTAGGCCAACTGAGATATTCTAGAGATCTTAACACCCCCCGAGTATTAGTTTGGGACCATGTCAGGTAGGAAAAATTTTCAAGAGCTCCCCATTCAGGGGTCGGAACAATTTATAGAATTTTTTTATTAAAATGACCAAATATATTAAAAATTCCCCTAGAGCTACCCCTAGAGATCATAACACATGCTTACGAAATTTAGCCAAATATCTGGCGGTCTGGTGTAATAAATTATTAAATGTGGCAAAACCAATCTTTCGATTAAAAGTCAGAATAATCAGCCGCATTACACCAGCATTTGTCATAATTCTTTGACGGTTTGTATCGTATTGACAATGTAAACTTTAATAATGAGAATCATAAATCATTGAATTTTATATTTCAGTTTCAAGGCATTAGTGAATTGGTATATTTGGTTATTTTATGTAAATAAAGAATTCAAATTATTTGGAAAGGGGCTTTCAGGCAATGAAACTTTTTCGTTTTGACAATAGATCGTTTTCTCATTTTATATGTTACAGCCTTACAATGAGCACACTATTTAATGGACACAGATTATGAGTTAAAGGTGAAATAAAGTTATCTGTACCTCGAATTGCAGCTTTAAACAAAGAAGCTGCATTTGATTGTATTACAATTTTGCTGTCAATAAGCAGATCGTTGAGATAATATATCATCTCGATTACGTTGATATCGGTGGCAATCCTTAAACGATTTCTTTCATAACAACGCATGAAGCGTATTCCTTTCGATTATTACTACTCATATTTTTAACAACTAAAAAACGTTTTTCCTACCACTGTCACCTTTCTCTTACTGGCTAGGCTGTCCAAATAAAGAACCTTCACTTTCATTGGCATTGTTAGTCCGTGGACCTCTCTATAGTTTCCAACCTCCGCGCGAAATGTTTTCTGGAGCTTAATTCGATCTAGACAGCAGCCAAACTCTGGAAGCGCTCGGCCCGCGACCATTTTTCTGATTGCATTTATTTCTGTTTCGATGTCTTTCGGATTTTTGATTCACTTCCTTGGCCACTTCGTGATTTTTTGATTAAGTGTCAATACAGCAGTAGCTTGGACTGGAAATATCTCCTGATTGCAACGCCATGTCAGCTCTTCTCGTGCCGGGCACCGCGGTTTAACCTTTTTACTTATTTACACCGATATTCATTTTCTGGGTTGTCTAGAAGGCATTTCTGGAATCGCTTGTCTTCCTCGCTCCGCATTTTTTGAGTGATGAACATTATCCGTTCGCTAAGAACACCATCATATCTGTTATCGGACATTGTTTTCAACTGCTTTGTAGCAAATCTAACAACAGGTGACATGCTTCCATTTCCATCTCAACACTTATGATATTATCTGCATTAGGGGTCAAGTTACCCCTCTAACGTAGTGTGCTCATTTGGTTATGAAGACGTGGAGCTGGCTTCCTCGATCCTATCCGCTGCCGGTACTAGAAGTTCTACTCCCTACACTGTAATTGTTTCTTCTAACTTATCTTACATATTTGGTTTGTTGTTCTGGATATACTACCCATAGTCTTCAATTCTAAGCACGGTTGGTTCGACTCATCGAGCACACCGGTCCATCGAATTCTTACGTTCTGAAGAATTTACACTTCATTCGTCGTTCCTATGGAGAACCCATGCCAATGGGGTATAATTCACTGAACGGAGATCTCGTTTCTAGGACTTCGTTCATTTTAAATTGACGACCTTGGTTCCTAGATTTATGGTGCCATCGGTCCGTCATTTCTTAAAGAAGGTCATTCTCACTCAGATATTTAGTAAAATTAATAAAATTTAATTTTAAAATCTATATAAATTGTATAATTCATTTTTAGGTTGAATCACCCTGTATTTTACTACTCAATATACGATCCGTTTAAAGCTCGATAAACATTCAATTTCACGTTAAAATTCAATTATAGGTGTGATGACACATTGTTTAAATTGAATTAGTACGTAAAGTACTCGTTCTGTAATTGTAGAAATGACAGTGACATTTTCAAAAAATTAAACATTCTAATTGATTTTATCTAAAAAGGTAAATCAAGAAATAAATTATTGTGGTTTCAACTTTTATTATATTCCATTGCTCTATAACACGTACACAAGCACAAGATTTTGTGATTATTATTTCAAAGGCTTTTGTGGTTTTACAGATGCCAACAACATTTAACAAAACAATTTGCAATTGCAAATTTTACAAATTGCGATAATGGTTTTGTAGTTCGATGAGAGTGAGAATTTTAGAATAATTGCGAACACTTGTTTTTCGATCTCTCATATTGATAGGAATAATTGCGCGACTTCTTTACCATTATCATCGAATTTCGAATATTGATAAAAATGATGACGAAATGTGTTTGCAATTTCTACGTCTAGTTTTATTGAACTCATATCAAATTTGTTTATGTTAAAAATATTTTGATAGAAATCAGCTGTATTGCTAATTTTAATTATAAATTCGCTGAGCTGGTTACAATGTTGCGTTCTATTCAACATTGGCAAAGGGTATTTGGACTCAAAAGACGTACCGGAAAAGTTGTTTTTAGTTTATTTGCATTTGCAGGTTTGAGAGATTGACGCTCGTTTAATTCAAAAACTTGAATGCCGTATCAATTTCTCGACAAGAGAACTTCAGCCATATATGTATTCCAATTGCCTAAAGAAACTCTTGAAAAAGATAATTTGGGCGAATTGAAAAATGGACAGTGATCAGAATTCACTTTTCATACTTACGAACGCAAACCTGCGTAGCGTTAGGAATCATGTGAATGCCCGGTAATCGACGGCCAATTTTAATGTCCGTAGTATGCAGATAGCATCGCCTTAAAATTAGTTGGAAACTATATTTTCTATATATTGTACTGTGTGATCACATGAAAATAGGCACTAATCATGTCAAAAATAATCATAACCTAAAGTCGTGAAAATAACGAATCGATGAAGTTAATGAAAAACTGAGATGGCCCATTTCACGAGACAAATGGAGACTTGGTATCTTGTAATGTCACTTTCCCCATAAACCAGGTAATTTGGAATCCGGATAGCTACAAAGCCTACTGTGTTTAAATAAATTTTTTTAAAATGAAACTATTAATTGCCCAGCGGATTTATAGCCTGGACAGACTGCGGATTAGTTAAACCGGTTTAGCAAATTTCAATCAAGCACCCTATGAAAAAATTTGAATTTTTAAGTAGATTTTTGAATTTTTCGTAGTGTGTCGGACTGAATTGCATTTTATTTCCTAGAGTACTCAAGCTCCATGTCAACCTGAACCCACTGACATGGACGGTGGGTCGGCGCTGGATTCCGCACTCCGACAAAGGGTCTTAGTTGTGTTTATTAAAGTCATCGATCACAATCGATGACGAAAATTCACTGTGCAACCAGCCTCTGGTGGGATTCGAGCCCAGTACCGCCCGGTCCAAGTACTGAAGCTTTAACCACTGCACCACTTATCCGGCTGTTGCAACATTTACTGGAAGTTTAGAAATACATGTAGTGTATTTAGTAGCGTATGTATGTGAAGCGAGTTAAGAAAAACTACAATGGCTTGTACGCCCTCATACTCCTAATTATTATACTGAAAGAGTTTTCTGCTCTTTCTCCGTTTTGGAGATTAATTACCAAATACCCTGTGCACCTGTGTAATGTCTTTAAGAAAGGCTTTTGGTAAATATCGCTCGGAGATTTTCTTCAGAACGTCATCCTTTATTTCACCGGTTTATCCGATACTCTCCCGATAATTAACTACTAAACGTTACGGGCAGCATTAAACCCCTTCTTATCAAAACGTTTTGTACTTATGCGATTAGGTTTTTTTTTTTTATTTTGGGCTTAAACAACATTCTGCGCCTCGTTAACGATACCGTCGTTTACCATCTGCACGTCATCTTGCTCCGGCAGCTTGCACAGTTTAACAATTGGCCGCTTAAGTATTGATGCTGAAGTTTTTAAAGTAACTACCCGAACTCGTCCCTGTTGATCTGAATGTAGTTGAATAATTTTACCAAGTTCCCATTTGTATGCTGCTAAATGTTCTTCTTTAATTAATACGACATCGCCGACATTGAAATTTTGCTGCGGTCTACGCCATTTCGCCCTTTGTTGAAGATTGTGCAAATATTCGACGTTGAATATTTTCCAAAATGATTGGACGCGCTGCTGTATATATTGCCACTTGATAGGCTTTCCAACTGGTAGTGATCTCTTCCTGGGGCAAGTAAAAATTAGCTAATCCGATTAGGAAATGCGCTGGCATTAAAACATCAAAGCAAAGCAAAGTTGCCATCTCTTCAAACGTCAAATGGGTGCTCGATGTACATTTAGAAAGGTGAGTTTCAACAGATTTAACCGCCGCCTCCCAAAAACCTCCAAAATGAGACGATGCAGGTGCGGTATAAAATGCCATTACACCTCGCTTTTTGATAAAAAATTGTACAACGATAGAATTATGATTATTGTGCGAAATTAACTTGTATACCTCGTTCAGCTTTCTCCTAGCTCCAATAAAATTGGAATCATTGTCACTATAGATGCTAGCTGGCACTCTTGCGTCTGTAGACAAATCACTCACCCGATGTGCTATTCACGATGTGCTTAGTTATAATACAAATAAATAAGGCAATATATCCCTTTGTTAATCTGGCAAATCTTGCCCTTTTCGAGGCTATTTGTAAAGGTCCCGCATAATCTACATCACATGAAGTAAGCGGCCTGGTTGCTTTCATCCTAGCTACTGGCAGATCCGCCATTAACTGCTTGGACTGATGTCTCGTCAGATGGAATGTTAGTGTTAAACCCGGATGCAAATTTTGCTCATGAATGTATATTATCACACTTCGGCTTAAAGCATGGCCCTTTGGCAGTACTATCGGATGCTTATAATCGTATTGGCAATCCAAATGTTTTAGTCCACCACCAACTCTCAAAATACCATTTGCATCAATAAACGGTGCCAAAGAGAGAATGTCGCTGTTTGTTTTGATAACCTTTCCTCTAAGCAAGCGATCAAATTCTTCAGCAAATGATTCGCGCCGTATATATTTTAGAATGATGACTCCGGCAGTTCGAATTTCCTTTACAGAAAGAACACTGAAAATCCGATTACTCGCCGGTGAACGTATATTTCTCAAATATCTTAAAGTATATGCGAACACTCTTAACAGTTTAATATAACTTGAAATCCTACATATTAACAAGTCGATGATGTGTTATTTACTTTGAGCATTGAGAACGAAGAGCTTGTTACATATTACATCGTGAGAAGTAACAACACAGGTAGGATCCTTGAACCACTCCCTTTGATGCGCAATCAGCTGGGTTATGCTCAGATCTTACATGGCTCCAACAATTTCGTGGTAAGTGACTTAAAATCTCTGACGTCCTGTTAACCACAAAAGTTTTCCATCTAGCTGGATGACTGGATAACCACATCAAAACAATTGTAGAATCTGTCCACCCATAACATTTCACAGACTGCTTTATGGTTTCTTTCACCAACGACAGAAGTTTAGTTAACAATTGCGCACCACACAGCTCGAGCTTGGTTAAAGACACTTGCTTAATGAGTGCTACTTTGGTTTTCGATGCCATTAAACTCACAGTAACAGAACCATCCTTATGAAATGTTCTGCAATACACTACGGCACTGTATGCCTTTTCTCTCGCATCGGAAAATCCGTGTAACTCTATTTTGCCGTCCTGTGGAATGCAGCGTTTTGTTTTTAAATATTCCAAGAATTTTATCTCACTTCGAATTTTTTTGAAGGCGCTTGCTACGTGGTCTGGCAGTTGATCATCCCAGCTCAGCTTCATTAACCATAGAGCTTGGAAAATCATCTTCATGAAAATGATGGATGGAAGCAACCATCCAAGCGGATCAAAAACTCTGGAGTACTCGGAAGTAATCGGAAATGTAAAGACATCCTCTAAAGCGTTCCATTTAATGCCTAATATTTTCGTCTCAGTTGATGAATTTTGGAACATCGAAATCTCCTCTGCATTTGTGGTCGCCGTTAATATCTGGTACGTTTGACCTTCACTTTTTCAAATTAAACCCGCCAGATAGTAATAGTTAATTTATTTTTTCTTTTAGGCTTCGCACTTCCTCTCCCGTATCTCCGAGATGAAATCGTCAACATAGAAGCCATTCAAAATGCGCTCAGCCGTGTCCAGATAATCTTGCTGATTATCATAAGCAATCTGATGCAAAGTTCTAATTGCCAATAATGATGAATTGGCTAATGCAAAGGTAACCGTATTGAGGTTGTAGTGCATTAGCTCATCAGTCACTTCACTTCGACAAAGAATTCGCTGAAATTGTGTATCATCCTCATGAACCAAAACTTGATTGTACATTGTTTCAATGTCCCCTGTCAACGCTATTTTATAGTTTCGGAATCTCATCAAATTGTCTATAAACTTGGCTGTATGGTTGGACCCACTAGCATCGTCTCGTTTAGTAAAATTGTAGATCAAGATTTGGCCGAGCCATCAAATACAACTCGTAGCTTTGTTTTTTCACTAGATTCCTTCAGCACACAGTGATAAGGCAAATAAAAATATTTCGACTCATTTATAGTATGCTCGACGGCCTTGATAGGTTCTAGATACCCCAGATTGAGATATTGATTAATGAATTTAACATATTCAGCTTTAAGTGTTGGCTTATCTTGAAGCCTTCTTTTCAGTGCCATAAATCTCCGCTTGGCTACATTCATTGAATTCCCGAATTGTGCTGCCTTTTTCTTATTTGGAATTGCTGCTATATATCGTCCATCATCTTTTCGTTTGTTGTACTCTTAAAGTGTTCTTCGCACTCCGCTTCCTCAGGATCCAAAACATGAACCCGAGGCATCTCTTCTTGGTCAAAAAATCGCTTTAATGCATTATCAATGTCGACGTCTAAGTGCAAATTAAGAGTACAATGGTTTACTTGCACTGTCTCACTTGGTCTCAATTGGTTTGTCGGTTGGACCATCTCTAAGTACGATAAGTCGATTGGTTCGATCATCTCAAAGTACGTGAAAAACTCTATCCGTGCAGATCAAAATACCCACTGGCTCAACCTGATTATATTGGAGATCGGCTAATTTCAAGTCATTCAGGAAACTAGCATCTTTACTTTCAAAACGAAAACTTATTTGGCAGTTGGCTGATTAGAAGTACGTCAATTTGAATCTTATCCATTCAAAAGTATACTGAACTCGCTGTGATAGAGGTCATCTCTTTGGTAGTCACCTTTCCTGATGCCAAACTAGTTATTGAAATGCTTACCTTGGATCTAGTCAATTTCAAACGTTGCATGCATGCCTCCGTTATGAATGAGGCTTGCGATCCTGAATCTAATAATGCCTAGCATTTTTGCAGGTTTCCATACCCGTCAGCTATTTCCACCATCGCTGTTGGAAGTAATGCCTGGAAACTGGGTGTCGTTGCCGTATTCACTTTAATGTCATTAGCTGCATTCGCCTCCGAAATCTTAAGAATATTGTCAGTTATAGTTTCTGTCTCATTTGAGCCTTGCGGCTCTTCGGGGTGCAAGGTGAAATGGTGTTTCCTCTAGCATTTACCGCATTGTAAATTGTGCAAGGAGACAGGCAGTTGAAACACAGTTTCTTTTCTGCTGCTAAACATTTTCGCTCAAGAAATGGCATTTGTAAATATTGGTCACATTTCCACAGATAATGATCCCCTGCACATAATATACACGTAAATTTAGCGACATGTGACACCAAGGAGCTTACTCGTTTCGGTGAATGAGCTTTCGATCTATGCATTGAGCTTAGACTTTCCAACGCGTCACTTCTTTTATATAGAAAAGTAAACAATTGGTCTACAGTGAGAAAATCCGTCCCTGTGGTTTCGTGAGTCCATGCCTCCTTTCATTCACTGTTTAATTTATTTACTAAAAGATAAACGAGCCACGGATCCCGACGTTCCCCTTGATCACCATGTACCTTCAAACATCGTATGACCTCATCTGACACATCCGCAAGATGACGAATGGATTGAGCATAACCCTGTTGTAAGCTAGGTTGGTCCAAAAAACGCTTTAATAAAGTTTGAACCACGGGCTTGCGTTTATCATACCTGGCATTTACTTTATCCCAAGCTTCCTCATAATTAGCATCGGTCCCTGTGAGATGCTTGCAAGAGGAAAACTCTTGCAAGAAATTGCCTTGATTTAACATAATACTTCCATTGTGTGGTTTCCCATGTTAGCATGAGTTTCTTCATACCGCTTGTCCAAACTAAATAACTTTTGTTTTAAATCGGCGTGAGTTTTCTCAATATTTTCCACCGTTTCCATATTCACTTCCTCGAATTTGCCTTTCCCTTCAAGAGCTTGAAACTCTTTCTACTCATCAGCTAGCAGTGCTAGATACGTTTTAGTTTCACTGATACGAGTGTCTGCTGTGAATTTTGCTATTTGAGCTTTAAGTTTTTCCAAATTCTTCAACATTCGGTCTAGCGCCCGGGTTTTCGCCATTATGCAGTTTCACAGTTTTAACTAAATTTCACTGAACTATAACCGACAAATGCTAACTAGTAAATTCTCCTTTCACAGTTTAGATGACATTACTGATTTTCTAGCGTTCAATAAAGTTTAAAATGCACAATTTGGTACCAAAATTCCGGTTCGATTATTCGGCTCGAAGGACCATGTACAGTTGGCAGTGTACTTCGCCGAATCTTTGTATTCAAGCTGGCTCGTTTCACGTTGTACAAACAATATCCGTCGTCCAAGGTTCAAGGACAAAGTACGAAGCTATGTTACAAAAAAAACAAATCGCTAGAACCGGTCGTAAAACGTTAATAAATTGTGCAAATAGCAAATTGTGTTAATTATTTTCCAGTAGAAAATCCAGTTTAATCGTATCCAAAAAATGAAGCGGGATTCAAAAATATTGAAGGCGGTGTTTCTCGTTTCCTAATGATATGGGTTGGTCCAAAATGGGTAAGGCGGTATGGCGTCTTTTCCTCGTATGAAATGCGAGGGTCAAAATATCGTTGAGGCGAAAATCGTGTCCAATTGTGTTGGACTTTGTGGTTGTTTATATTTTTATTTTAGGCTTCAACAACACCTTGAATAAGAAAATGAGAATTATGGGTCCGCTAATTATACTCTACCGATAATTTAAGGTACCGAAGAGCTGTAGTAGATTCTAGTTCACAAATAAAACAAAACAAGAAACCTTTTTCTAACAGTACTGGTAAAGGACAACATTTAAGTTAATTTATATTTCAAGATTTCTAAAAGTAAAATACAGTCGATTCCGCTTGATTGGAACACATCGGGATTGTCCTGATTAAGCGGCTGTCCTGATTAACCGGTGTCACGATTAATCGGAATGGAGTGTATTTTCCAAAAATTACAAACCGTACATTATAAGTGATTTATAGGTATTTATCGTCAAACAGCGATAATGCTGATGATTTAATGGGTTGAACAGGATGTTCCATGAAATAAAAACTGTAAGGACACATGTTTGGATCTAAGTATAGTGCAGCAATATTACTGAGATTAAAATTAAATAAAATGCCTGAAGAATACTTGGATTGTAATATCTCAGACCCTTAAAAAATCTTTTAACTGCCTAAGGACACCCTTTTTGGTCAAAATAGTTCGGCTACACAATTGAAATTGATCCTTAATCCCTCTAAGCTTATAATTCTTGAGAAATTCAAATATTTCGCATGTAGAAATTTTGCCAAATAAATACGTCTGAATGTTTACTGTAACCAATACCGTAAATACGCTCGTGTTGTTATAATTTAGTTTCCTTGACGGAACATAAAAAATTTGATCTCGAAATTTTTGCAAATTTAGTATTCGCTATATCACCGAAGTAGTTTTTACAAAATCTCTGTTGGTCTTTGCAGGTATGTGTAAGTTTTTTTTTTGGTAGCGAGAGGTGATCTTCTACAGTTTACATGTGAAGCATTATCTGACATGTAAGACTGCTGCATTTGTACCAATTAAAACCTTCCATTAATATCCAGTGACATACTGCTCCGCAGAATCATCACTAAACATGCGTACAGCAAAAGCTGAACTTCAACCCCACCACGGTTTTAACACGGTTGGATTAGCGAACCTTTCCCTTTCAAGCCTCCTAAGCTATCATATCGTGTTTCTGCATGCTCTACAATACTTTCTCACAAACATTTGTCTTGTTTGTTATTAAAGAAATACTCTCGGAAGCAGTCGGCTTCCCATATATCCAATCCATCTAAACTTTAATTTGAGGAATCAAGCGATGAGTTCATCGGCCTTTACAAGATAAGCTCCATCTGATTTGCCACTCGGCTGTAGCCACTCTTCTAATCGAGCAAGCGTTCACCTTTCTGCAACACACACATTGCTGTCGCGTTCTTCATACAACTTTTTACGCTCTTTAGCTAGGAGGTCCAGCGGTGCCATTCCTACGATACCACACGCTTCATCGTCTGAAACTGTCCTAAACGTTCCTAAAGCTTACGCCTATACAAGATCTTCATTTCGTCAGCATAAATTGGAGCTCCTTATAGCAATATTGATACAACAACTTTAGCTTTCGACATTATTCGAGACAGTGCGTTGATTAGATGCCCATTAAAGTTTCATCCGCTATCAATGGTGATCTCTATATATTTAATCACTAGTTGCGAGGTATTAGTGCATTCGCCGACATCCAGAATTCCGGTCTCTTTTACCTTCCTGCTGGAGATTAGTATATCTTCCGTCTTCTGCTCAGCCAATTATAAACCCACTAAAAATCCAAAGGTCGGTTTCGTTCCAGATCCGGATTAGCTCTTCCTTGTATTTTGCCGTAATGATGGCAATATCATATGCAAAGCTGATGGCTTTAGCTTCTTCGACAATCTGGAACCTTAACACACCATCATTCAACATCATTCATCATCGTAATATCGTATTCCACGGTACCGTCGTTGGTTTTACATGAAAGGATCCTGTTATGAAAGTAGTCCTCGATAATATCTAACAAGTATCTTCGGTTTTGTTCACCAACGTAGTTTATCAATGCACTTCCATCGCGCAATGTTGATAGCCACCTTACATACAAGGGAACAATTGCACAGTATTTCGTTTACCTCCATTCCATCTACTTCTGGCGATCGCATTTTTTAACAAAGTTAATGACGTCAATTGTTGGGCGTCCTTTTATCAAACCGTACCGGCGTTTGGCTAAGTCATTAGAACTTATTATTGACACTTTTAATCTAGCAGAAATCACTTGCTGGTGTGGGTTGATGTGGTGCCTTGCAGACTAAATATCTGATTGGCTGATTGGAATAAAACGTTATAATTAAGCTTTTACCATAAATTAAGAGGTTAAAGAGGGCTAAACAGCCGAAATTAAAAATTGTAAATTAATTTTCAAAAAATTTGTTCAGATCATTTTGTTAAATTTTGCCGGGAATGACGAGTGATTGTGAAACTTCTTACTTAAGGTTTTTCCATAAATTTGGACATCTTTACGAAATTTGGTGAATATTTGTGTAACAGTGGCAGCATTTTTGATCACATAAGAAGAAATTTCTATGCGGAGCTCTGTGATAGTACACATTCATGGTAAAAGATTTTCGGGTGTTGGCCACAACATATTCACCCCTCCATTTTTTGGATAATCGTGAATAAATCTCATCAGAAAAGATAGCGTACAGTAAAATTTGGTGGACAAATGCTTGGCAACAGAAATAAAAATATCAATCAACTGGTAAAAGTTTAATTGAGCTTATGCAATATTACGTCATGATTTAAATGTCAAAAGTTAATTTCCTGTTTTCATCTGTTCTCATTCAGATTCGTTTCCTTACTAGGTGTCGATTATAATGGAGAGGTTTGATAACCACTATACAGTTGGATGATGATAGGGACCCTTTCCATGACTTTCTATGCAATGCAGATAAAATAAAAAAAAATAACAGATAATATGGAAGAGCGGCATGATACACTTGGTTTATAGTTCATAATCCCAAGGTTCGATAACAGATGGCGGTAATAAAATTAGAGTTAGAATGGACAAACGTTTAAAAAATCGTATGTACAGGTGAACACTTGTTCCAAATAATACAAATTTGATAATATAAATGAAGAGGTGGAGGCACGAGGTGCCGTAAATGTTTAACCTAAACTGGAGTAAGTGAAAATAACCAAACCGGAAGCCTGAAGTTATATTTGAACATTCAACGTGAAAAACAACATGCGTTGTGACATGCGTATACATTTTCAAGGACAGTTAAACAATTTTAACTAGGAAGTCGCGGAAAGCTTTAAGATAAGTATGCTACTATCATTCTCCAACCTAGAGGATTCCATGTGTAAAAAGTTTTTCCCTAAAAAGACAGTAACATCATATATGGCATCAATTTCTGCTGTGGTAAAATGGACTCACTAATTTCACTGGAAGTGGAAGACGATTCAAGTATTTTTTGAGTGCAGATATGGTCTTGAAAATTGTGTTCTCTGTAAATTAATAATGTTATTGGCGTTGGCCAGAACCTTAAAGCATGTGCTCAGCACAGCTACCCACTAGTGGATGGCAGTAATTTTACAGTCGCTTAATGTATATTCCGCATCAAATAAGTAACGGTAAGTAAACATGGAAGTCAACTTGATTGCCATTATGTTGCAGTGTATATTTTCATATTTCACATTTTTCACACACCTCCACCATTCATTTTTTCATGAAATCTATAACTGGCGATATAAAACAGTCATGTCTGACACACCTAATTTAACAAAGTAATCTTAAAATACTAACTTTCAAAGCTTCCCCAAATTCGGAGAATCGCCAATTGAACGAGTAGTTCACTGTTCTATGGAAAGTACATTTTATCAACTAATGTAAACAACCGACCGAAACCACAAATTGTCCGATTAAATTAAATAATCTTACATGGATCATTGTTCTATTAACATTTTGGGGCTGATTCAATCTTCCGAACCAAAAACAAAATGTAATGCAGACAACGACATATTCGAACACGATACGTAATAGCAGATAACAAGACCACTTAATGCTCACATTAGTCTATCCTACTCATATAATAGACGACCTAGAATTAATTTACGCTACATTTAGCAAATATTATGAATGAATTTCCACTTGACATTATTTACTTTGTGTTTAGTGCGAACCAAAATTTCTGTTTCAAATATGTATAAATTGCCCATGAAATTTTAAATTTTATATCAGTTTCACGAAAACATTTAAACCATTAATTAAATTTTCTGTCAAATATAATGTTCAAAATTATTTTAATAACAACGATTGTCGCCGGAGGAACTACCGGAGCAAATTTATTTAACGCAGCTTCCTCGATTGGTGGCCGAGTTGTAAACGGTACCGACGCCGACGATGGTGAATTTCCGTTTATAGTCTCGTTCAGGTCTGGAACAGGCAGTCATAAGTGCGGTGGATCAATTATTACCTCGAAATATATATTAACCGCAGCCCATTGCTCAAATTCCGAACGGGGCCAAACTATTCAATACGGCACGACTAGGATATCGCAGAATGGTAAAAATGTCGTACCGATCGTGCGACAAATTCGACATGAGCAGTACAACTTTAATACATTGTCGAATGATATTGCACTTTTGGAGTTAGAAGAAAATTTAGAATTTTCAAAATATGTCGATACGATTGAAATGCCGGAACTAAATGAAGAATTTCAGGATGGTGAAAAAGCGACTCTAGTTGGTTGGGGCCTTAATTCATCGGTATTGTATATTTTAAACAACAACCAACTGTCACTTAATTAACAATATTCTCACAGTTTTTAGGTGGAATGGTACAGGAGCACTTACAAAAGGTTGATTTGTTTGTGGTGAATTATGAGAAATGTTTGGAAATTCATAGGACTATGGTTACCGCAACAAACATCTGTGCCGGAGTTCCCGATGGATGGAAAGGCCAATGTAGTGGCGATTCCGGTGGGCCGTTAGTATTTAGACAAGGCGTAAAAACCAAAGTAATTGGGATAGTTTCCTGGAGTGTGAAACCATGTACCACACCGCCATACCCAGGAGTTTACACTCGAGTTGCGTCTTTTATAGACTGGATCAGAAAAAATGCTGAATTGTAATATTATTATTAAACAATTTTTTATACATTTTTATTGAAATATAAAATTTTTTACATGACTTCTACCAACTATAAAAGCGCACGGCTTAATTTTTAAATCCCAGACTTTTTCTTAATCCAGTCTCTATAGGAAGCAACACGCGTATATACTCCTGGGTACGGTGGTACAGTGCATGGTTTAACACTCCATGAAACAACACCAACTATACGATTATTATATGCTAGTGGACCGCCAGAGTCTCCCTAAAATTAAAAATGATTTTTTATTATTCGTATTTCGTTCGTGTTTTACACTTGATAATACGCACATTACACTGTCCTTGATAGCCCGATGGCACACCAGCACAAATATTTGTCGATCTTACGTTACCACCATGGATTTGATTACAAGATTCGTAATTATAGATTTGTAAACTGACCTTTGGTAAATGATCTTGAATGACACCCCCGGTCTGCAAATATAAATTTAACATTATTGTATTCTTGCATTACCATCCCCGCAAGTGTAGTAAACTCATACCGCATTAAGTCCCCATCCAACTAAAACGGCTGTATCACCCTCAGGTACAACTGCATCTTGTTCCGGAAGGGCAATTGGTTGAGCATATTGACTAAATGGAATTGCTGACACTAACTCCAAAAGGGCAATATCATTTTCCACGGTATTTGATTTATAACCGGAGTGTTTAATTGTATTCTTGATCGCAATCACGTTGTTAGTGTTTTGTGATAACTTTGTGGTACCGTATTGGATACTCTGGCCAGCTTCATTCGATAGACAATGAGCAGCAGTTAGGATATAAGTAGAGCCAATTATAGTACCTCCACATTTCAAACTTCCAGATCCACCACGGAACGAGACGATATATGGAAATTCACCTACACCTGCGTCAGTTCCATTCACAACTCGACCACTAAAGGCGAACGCTAAAATTAGATGCAGTAAATGATTAATAAAATTTTAAAAACCACTGAATGCGAGTAAATACCCGACGACGATAACAGAATAACTCCGAATAGTAATAACATTTCTCGCACAGCAGCTGAACAAGACTAGTAAAACGAAAGTTCGGTTTGCGTCTTAAATATTTGAACATAAAAGTTTATGGCCCACTCGAAAATCGCAAAAAATCATGCCAGTTGCAATTTGTTGCACCTAATTCTGTGAGATTTAATCACGTTTAATATTTCTGTTATCAAGTTATCAGTCACAATTACATATAATTTATGAATAGAGGCTATTAATTATTAATTATTCTTATCAAAATAAACATCGCCTTTCTAATCAAATACATTCTTTTAAAACGAATTCTGTTTTTGTAAAAAATTATCCGTCTTAGGAAGAATTATTTAAAACGTTTTAAAAAATATGTCAAGTGTTTTACTATCAATTTCTGCTGTGCAATTTGAGATCGTAAAACACTTAGGATATATCACGCGTCATTAGCCATATTTAGCTATTTAATTGTAGGTCATTGATCTCAGATCAGGCGTAAATTTTTAAATATGTCAGTTAATCGCCAGCGACCACAACTTTAGGCGGGGATGGTAGGTTAGAAATACGAAACTCTCCGCAGACCAAAATAAAATTATAATTTTTACTCTTCACAGAAAATATCTGCGTCATTGATTCCGAGGAGACAACCATTGCTAATTGAAGAGTCAAAAACTCAAATCAGAGACCACAAAGTCGAACATAATGTATATTAGTTACTGTAAAACTTTTTATATATAAGATAGCAACCTTTTAGCTTTTCTAACTGTGAATTCTTGATTAACACTTTTTGGCTTCCTAAAATTAAATTAATGGTTACGGTACAACACTACACATCATGAAATAATAAGTTTTACATCGAGCCTCTATTGTAAGCCCCAAGCAAATTTAGAGACAATTTTTTCCTATTTCACTTGTAAGCTCCCACTTCGCATTAATTATTTATATTTGAAAGTTGAATTTAGGAAATAAAACGAAATTAAGCTGTGCACAGAGACTAAATAAAATTCTACTGTGCAGTTTGAATCCTTTATAAAACTTAACATTTTATCAAAGAGAATAATATACAGAGAAGCCCCCCGTATGAATAGAAAACGCGAATGAATGAATTCTCTCGGTCTTTAAGTGCATTATAGAGGCAAATATAAAAATGCAATTATCGCATCTCTCTCTTCATGAAATAACATCATCAAAAAATGAAATAAAAAAATAAAATCCATTCTCTCATACCCTCCGCTCATATAAACCAACTCTCCGTAAGTTCCACTCTCTTTGAATTTATTCTGACAATTTATTCTAACTCAGTAATAAATTCTTTATTTATTAGACAATTTCGGAAACAGCTCCGGGATAAGTTCAGACCAACCAACGAACATTAAATTTAGCCATTTATTTACAAACGAAGAGGATAACTCCAGCCTAACTCTAAATATCACATTATAGTTTTTTTTTACTTTTTTGTAATACCGGCCTAGACTTACCCCGAAAATGACCCACCACTTACAAAAACATTTTCGCCAGCGCACAATTTCACCCAACCGCACCCTGGCACACCACCATACATCCACTTTGAACCGAGGTACATAAGATTCACTGTCATCTATCGCCAGCCAAATCCAACCTTACATAGTACTTTATGCACAACATACGTTGTATACAGCCCACACCCATGAGCATCCCGAAACAATTATAAAACGCTTTGATTTCACTAACTGTCCTGTAAAACAATTCCAGACCAGTTCGGGAAGCCCCAATTAAAATACTCGCATTAAATATTCTCGGACCAATCCGACCAATAAAAATTAACAACTCCCACAAAACGACGCACCTCCATCACAACTTCTACGCAAAGCATCTACTAGAAACAAACTCAACACAAGTACAACCTGAAGTTTCCAACACTCACAAACTGCCATTAAAATAAAACATACATCTCTCATCCCGTCAAGATCAAAACACTGTAAGCACAAAACATAGAACAAACCACCTAAAGAGTGTCAAAACCCCGAAAAAACCCTCCGCTACCAAACATATGTTTGCAATCTCCAGAAACAACCACCAATAAACCACCAAAAGCAAAGACAAGGACAAAACTTTGCCCGTACAAGCCGAAAGCCCACAAATAAGGGTCAAGAGATTCAACTGCCAAAAATGAAAACATAGCAATGATGACTCATCGCACTTCAGAAGGAAGAGTACAAATCAACGCCCACAAGTCTTAAAACGATTATAAATACAAACAAATAGGTTCAAACTACGTCTTCGCAGCTGAACACCGCGTAATTGGTCAACCGCCAACATTACTGCAACAGCACGTTTCAACAATCGTTCGATCCGACCAGTATACGAATTTGGTTTGAAAACTGCGACATGAGAGTTGGGAGTTGTGCTGTTGCTTCATAAACGCACCAGGACATCGATTTTGTGTGCTATTTTTCCATTCCACTGGAATTGACCGGAACGTGCTCGCGAGCAGTGGAAAAATTCTCATGATGCGTCAACATTTTGGCAAATTTTCATGTATTTTTTTCAACCGATAATGCACATATAATAAATCGAGTCAACAATTTGACGGAACTTCTTGAAAAAATGACACACACACACAAAGATAGAAAATGACGGTACACATATTAAAAATGAATATTATACGCCGTATACGTATACAAATTCTCATGAGAATTTCGTACAAAATCCCTATCCAGATACGTATATTCATATTTATTATAATTTACGTCCTACAATAAAATTAATTTTGATCAACCAGTATGTTTGCCAAACAGTCGAAAAACTTCGAGTTTCCCAGTCCCAGTTTTAGAACAAAATTGTATTTCTGGTCCGACCTTCTTAATAAAATCTCAATAGAAAAAACGCATTGGAACCCATCTCTGGGGCACGGCGAAAAAGACTCATCGGCAAGCACCCGACACGTTATACACACCAAACTAGAATGCACATCTTCAACAAATCAATCAGAACGCTTAAAATCGAACTTCAACTTTTATTCCGATACACTTCAACTGGCATCTGTTCAAAACTCATTTTCCGCATATCATCCCTACCCGATACTCACCCAAATCAATCTAAGCAACGGAAACCTAGTTAGGGCGCTGCGCATCGTTCCACTGCATGAAAGTATTATTTAGCTCATCGGAGGTATTGTTACAATGAACATCATCTTCCAAAATCCAGATCCAACCATCCTAGCTAAATTCGTTGCCTGACGTCAATCAACCGCAAACAAATTTAGACAACATACACGGTAAATCAAGTATTCCCGTACTTGGTTTGTTTAAATTTTACACTACAAAATATTTCAACATAACCAAAAATTATTTAAAACCACGATACCCAAAAAGTAATATACCAAGGCATACTTACGGGTACTTTTGGGTGCAACTCTATACTAAAATAAGGTGGTGAATAAAATCAAGGATCGCATTTTTAATTTATTTCCACCATTAGCAATCACACCATAAAATACCATAACCTCGTCTTCAATAGACAAATTTATCATTATTGCCAATTAATTCCAAGAAAGACACTTCACTTCTCTTTAAAACACAAAACATAAAAATTAAATCATATAGGTTTGAAAATCGGCTCTGAAGTTGGTTGCATTAAAATACGCACTTGAACGCATCGCTGTTCACGAAAGTTGAAGATGTACGAAAACGGCTCGATGACTATTTTGCTTCGAAACCTCCGAGGTGTCTATCGCGTTTCTATATATAGCAATGGCGAATATTTCGATAATTATTCTATAATTATTTCGATAATTTGGCCAAAAAAGCAGAGATTTTACTTGCACAACTAATATAGCCCTCATACTCGATGGGTACAAGGTACTCTTCTCGGGAATCGTTTAATTATTATACTGAAAGCTTGCCTCCTTCAAAAAAACCATGCACGAAAAATGCCATTAAATTGAAAACCTAAAAACCATATGCATCAGACAAGAAGAAATGCGACACGACTTTCGTGAAACCATGAACCAGGTCTCAAATTGTTGATGTCGCGCTGTGAAGCAACAACATCAAACATTTGTACGGCCTATTTCAATCAGGGTGATATAACAGTCCCAATTATCGTTCATTTCGAAACACACTTGAGAACTTTATTTCTCATTATTACTGGACAATACACCTACTCTAAGTCTACACTTGCTTAGAATGTGGGTTCGCGAGAATACAAAATGTGCGAAAGTGATAGAACGGAGAAAGAAACAGTTACAATAGGTATGAAATAAACATTTTTTAGTTGTTTACAATAAAACTGGAAGCTCGAATAGAGAATCGTGGTTTGTCATCGAGTTCTAAGTCAGAATATTTGTATTTCATCTTTCAAAAATTGTCAAATTCAGTGTAGAAGTGCCAAAGAGTTTTTTTGTTACCAAATACCCCTATATATCTTTGTGATATCTTTTAAAAGAGCTTTTGGTAAATCTCGGAGACTTTTCTCAGATGCTCTCGTATGCACATCTGCCCTACCGATTATTGCATATCGAACGTTACGGGCAGTATTAATCCCCCTAATCAAAATCTTTTATTCTTGCCTTGAAGAATAAAAATCTAAAACAAAACAACAAAACCTTATTGTAATGGCACTGGTAAAAGCCAACATTTAGGCGAATTTATATTGCAAAATTTCTAGAAGTGAAATATTTAAATTTTCCAAGAATTACCAACCGTACATTCTAAGTGTTTTATAGGCATTTAGCATCAAATATGGTGATAATGATGGACTGCTTTACCCAAAAGTGTGTCGATAACAGGATGTTCCATGAAATAAAAAACTATAAGGACACCTGTTTGGGTCTAAGTACCATATAGTGCAGCAATACTGAGATCATAAATAAAATACCTGAAAAATATTTAGAATGACTTTGTAATATCTCAGACCCTTAAAAAATTTTGTAACTGCCTAAGGACACTCGTCTTGGTAAAAATAGTTCGGCTATACAATTGAAGTTGCTGTTTAATCTCTATAAACTTATAATTCTTGAGAAATTCAAATATTTCGCTTGTAGAAATTTTGCCATATTAATTCGCCTCAATGTTTACTTTAACCAATAGAATAAAATAAGCTCGTGTTGTTATTTTTTTTTTTTCATTCAATCTTTTCTGGGACCGGTTGATTTTCCCGTCTTACTTTTCGCAATTCCTGCCAAATCGAAGACGTACGGCTATAGGACCGATTTAAGTTACCATCTGCGCATTGCATAGCTCCTTACCAGCTTATAGTACTGGATATGGAAGATGGGTCGGCCATGAGTTTTGCACGCCGATAGGGGGTCGTAGTTGGGTTCCTTTTAATCACAGATACTCTGCCATTTGGTCGGTCTCGTGTTGTTATGATTTAGTTTCCTTGACGGAGTAAAATAAAGTATAGTCATCATAAAAAATTTGACCTCGATATTTTTGTAGATTGACTATTCGCTTTATCGCCCAAGTTGTGAAAAGTACTTTTTACAAAATCTCTGTGGGTCTTTTTATGTGTGAGTAAGTTTTTTTTTTGGTAGTGGCAGGAGATCTTCTAGAGTTTAAATGTGAAGCATTATCTGACATGTAAGACTGCTGGATTTTTACCAACTAAAACCTCCCTCCAATTTCCAGTGACTGTTCCAGTGTTCAGCGAAATAAGGCCGGCTTATACGAATAAAAACCCAATTCCCCGTCATATGACCTATTACCAATAACATTTATTAACAAAAATGTATAAAAACTTTTCATAAACGCCTCTTTACTTGGTTGAATTTGTTTTGTTTCGGTTGTTTATTGTTTTGTTTGTTTGATTGTAACCATACGAAATAAAACGGAAAAACTACGAAAACAAAAAAAAAACAAACGGTAAGTTCCAGTTATACGTGCGTAGTATAGGCGGCGTCGTGATTCCCTCCCTTCAGGTTATGTATACGTAAACATGTTGGGCGCCACTCTGGCAAGCCAGAGAACCTGCTAGCGCGTATGTGGATGCCCGTGCTTGCTCAGTCGAGCAGTCCACTCTGGTGTGGATGAACAAGAGAAATAAACCAGTTTGCTACCCGCGGGTGGAAAGGAAGCTAAGAAAAAAAAAGTAGAAAATAGAGGAACGTACTTACCGGATGCTATTACTAAATGCACGTCATTCGATTGCTATCGGTCCTTCACAGCATCTCCTGCATTGTTCACTCGCACTCGATCACGCGTGCACTCGTATTGATATTCTGGCCGATGAACACTCAACACAACGATGCCATATTTTTATGATGGCGGTCATCAATTTCGGTGTGCTGTATTTTCTTTTAATCACACTAAACCATAAACTTGTTTTTTCAGCTTGTACGTACGACAGCCCGGTTTTATCCACTCTTTCCAAAATATTTCCCAAGTTCTTTGTTAAGGATGGTAATCTTAATTTTCGGCTCTGATTATTTTCCACGCACACAGCACAACACGCATCCAAACACCAAAAACGACACTCACATTTTCTTCTTTTGTCAGCAACACCAAACCATCCAAAATACAGAAAAAAAACCTTTCGACTCATCTCGTCATTCGCCTTATTTACTTCTCCGTTTTGCCTGTGTGTGTAATGTGTCTTTTTGTTTTGTTGTTTATGTACTCGCATCCGTTGATATTACGAACCTAACAACAGCCGGCGAATACCATGGTTGAAGTACTGGGAAATAGGTTTGGGGAATTGCTCAAAAGGGGAGTTTTGGATTGTATGGTAAGTAACCAATGAGACTTTCTCTCCAGACCTTACCAAGCAACTATGGAACCGCCACGAATACAAACAATAGGTACAACCAACCCGGATGAACCTAGTTTATCCCAAAACGCCCATTTGCAAATGTTGTGTTCCAAGTGTTCAATCGTCTCTGGTTTATCGGCGTAGACAAGTGACCTAACATATCCCCAAAGAAAATAATCTAATGGTGTTAGATCACACGACCTCGGTAGCCAATTAACAGGACCATTAAACCACATATCAGCAAAATTTGTGCTAGCCAATTGAGGTACAAAAAAGTTAGAAATCATATCTTTATACCGTCCACCGTTGACTGTAAGATTTCGCCCATCATCGTTTTTGAAGAAATATGGACCAATGATTCTGCCTTCCCATTAAGCGCACCAAACAGTGATTTTTTCTGGATGTAATGGTGTTTTAGAAGAGGCTTGTGGATTGTCTTCACTCTAAATCCGACAACAAATTTTGTTTGGAAAATCAATATCAATTTGTGCTTCAGCCCATTGGTTGGATTGGTAGCGTGTGACCAAGATCCTTAGATAAAATCTTCCATAAAGTCGCTGAACACATCTGAGTTGCTGAGACCGACGTCGGATTGATTGATTTGGGTATTCCTCAATGCTACGCTGTACAGTGTATATCGTTTGTTCGGTACGCACTGTTTGACGTCTTACTGGATGCGTATTATCATTTAGAGTATATGATTTACGGGTCTATTTACTATGTAATGGCGAATCAAACTAATGACAAAGCAAATGTCAGCTGTCAAATCGGTTGTCAAACAATACTGGGTTGCCAACTTAAAGATGAGAACCTCTAAAAAACACCCTTTACATAAATGGCTTTAGTTTTAATAATTCTAAATAGATCACCACAATTCTACACAACAATTTTTATAGCAAAATTTGTTAGGTTTCCAATTTACATTTATAATGTTTTTAACGGTAAGGCAGATAGGTATTAAAATTTAACAGTGTCTTATGTATAGCTGTCAGTTACTCTAATGATAATTTTCTTCTTACTTTTAGGCTTTGATACGTAAACTATATATTGGACCATCAAGATTTAAAGCTAAGGGTTTATATGATATTGTATAAAATTAAATCTAATATTTATATTATTTGATTCGCAGATGATTTGCTGATAACTTGTTGTTCCAACATTCCGGCCGCCTTGAATCGGTTGATTCAATTGATTACTCCACTTGGTGTTTTTAACGTATCTTCTCTGATGATAGTATCTGTTCCACTTTGATGGAGGTCGGTTGTTTTCCTTAACGAGAACAATATCGTCGAGTTTAATGTTCTCTTCTTTGCTGTTCGATTTACTTCTGTGTTGCAGGTTGGTTAAGTATTCTAGGTACCACCTCTTCCAGATATCTTGATTCAACTTTTGTACAAGTTGCCATTTGGATAGTTTGGGCAACTTGACGTCTTACAGATCCTCGCTTGTCAGTTGCGTTGTGGGACGACCGATCAGAATTTAAATCCACACTGGATAACACACATATTGTCCGGGAATTCAGGATTGCCTCGACTTCAGCAAGCAGCATGCTCATTTCTTCAGCGGTAATTGTATAACCATCGGTGACTCTTCTTTCAGTGGTATTTAACTCATTTTACCGCGACTTAGCAAAGTCCGCCGAAATGTGGTGCACTTGGTGTGATTTCATCTGTCAGAAAGTGTTCTCATCTGTCAATAAAAAATTAGAAATTGTGTTGTTATTTTGTTTGAGAAACTTATAGAATTCATGAAAGAGATTGTGACCTCCAATAAAATTGGTTCCATTGTCACTATGGGTTTGCTTGCAAACACCCCTGCGAGCTATGATTCTTCGGAGTGCTGCAATATAAGATTCCGTGGTAAGCTCAGAGACTAACTCAATATGAACAGCCTTGGTTGCTACTCACTTTTGCACGTCGTTCTTCCTCTTCCTTTGACTAAACGTGTTTGAAATGGGCCTGCATAATCCACTCCAACCGTAAAGAATGGTCTCACAAGCTCGAACCTTGGAACAGAAAGATTGCCCATAATTTGATTCGTAGTATCTCATATATATTTCACGCATTCATGAACAACTCTTTCAAACAGTTGTCTACAGTTTAAAATCCAATACTTATGACGAAGCGTTGCAATCTTTAAACTTTTTCACAATTAGTTCGGTAAGTTTATCCCAGCTGCTAATATTATTGGATGGTTAATTGTAGGTATGGGTGTTAGTGTAGGTTATCGATGCATTTGAGATTCTTTCGCCAACTCTTAAAAGCCTCGTCAGGCAACGGTTTTAAGTACTACAATTTGCTTGAGGCAGGTAGTACTTTATTTGCACTTAGTATATTAATCTCATGTTCGAAGTGACTGTGTGAAGTCACTCAAGGTCCTTTTGTGACAAACTATGAAAGGAATGACTTCGTAGTTCTTCGGATGTCTTAAATTGACTTTTCAGATTTTTTGGCCAGGCTTCACAATTTGCAATTCAGTTAGGACACAGTCTGCTGGACAATCCTTTGTATCTATATGCCTCCACTGCGATCAACTCATGCTGGTAAATATTTCCCCAGTTCTATTTCAAGAAAGGTATTCCGTTTTGTTGGAGGCGCGGATATCCAATCTATTCGCACGATTATGTATTGAGAGAAATGTCGTTAGGACACAAGGATAAAGTCATTTTGATTTACAAAACACACATTTACATTTTACTCGCATTCACCATTCGAATGTGAAGCATTTTAAAAGATTTCGTAAATCTTGATTAATGAACTAGAAAGCTTTTCGCTACAAAATTAATTCATTTTAATTCTTTGAAATGTACGTTTCCTGAGTGCTCTTAGCTGAAATCTATAACTGGCCATATAAAACAGTAATTGGACAATTTCAAAGCTTCCCCAAATTTAAATCGATGATGAAGCTTTTATGAAATTCAAAGTTGAACGTAGGAGTTCACTGTTCTATGGAAAGCATATTTTATCAACTAATGTAAACAACCGGCCGAAACCACAAATTGTCCGATTAAATTAAATAAACTTACATGGATCATTGGTCTATTAACATTTTGGGGCTGATTCTTCCAAACAAAATGCAATGCAGACCAAACGGCACAGTTGTTAAAGCTTTGGCGTTTGGATCGGGAGGTACCAGGTTCAGGGCCGCGCATATAGCGTGTGTGCAATGTGTGCACCGCACACTGGGGGCCACTTCTAAAAGGCGGCCAAAACTAACTTTATTACCTATTGCTTTATATTATTAACTGAAAACGGGCATTGGTTGAAAATTTAAAATGAACTAAGGTTTTTTTTAATTTTTGTAAAATCTAACGAAATTTTTAGAATTTTAATTGTATGAAAGCAACTCTTTAACGGTTTAACAAGTACCGCATTTGGATTAGTGACCAAAGAAAATTTTACATTTAAATCCACGAGTTTTTGGCCTGTTATAATAAATATATGTCAAATTTAAATTTAAAACCTTTAAATGAAATACGTCGAATTGATGCAATAAAACCTTTAAGGTACCATATTGTGCAAATTTATGACCCTCTTACTGAAATTTCAAATAATAAGGAAGAAGTAGACTTCAAAACACGTCATAAGGCACAATGTTTATCATTAAAATTATCAATTTATACGTTCCATAGTAATTTGGCATACAAATTGATGTAGTTAGCAAATTATTGCAAAATCCAACCACTCGTAATAAGGCATGCATTTCTTCGGTAAAGAACTTAACAAATCGATAACGAGTTGAAAGAAATTCTGTGTAAATCCTGCTTTTCCTGCCATTGGTGGGAAAAGAACAAACCGAAAACCCTGCAATTTGATTTATGAAAGCATAGACGAACCAATATTGGATCCAAAAACGCATTTCAAAATTAATTTTTATTTTTTGTATTCTGAGTCAAGCATCTAACATCTATTTACGAAAGATTCGAAGCACTTCGGGAATTTAATAATATGTTTGGATTCATTTACGATATTTGGGAACAATCAGATGAGTCGTTACTCCAAAACTGTAAAATTTACACTTGAAACTTTCAGACGAACAAAGAAGTGAAATTGACATAAATCGTGTTGATTTGTTTTACGACATAAAAATTGTGCAGGTGCTCTTTAAGTCTATAAGAAAAATGGAGTCTGAAAATATTCTTAATTATATATTGGAGAGCAATATGCAGTCTACGGTCCCAAACGTGTGCGTAGTTATACGCATTTTCAATGGCAGAGGAACGACTTGAAAATTTAGCTTTAATATCAATAGAACATCAGATGGTTGACAATTTGAATATGGATGAACTAAGACCCTCTGTCGGTGTGCACAACTCATGGGAGCTATGCAATGTGCAGATGGTGATAAAATTGGACCTATAACCGTACGTCCTCGATTAGGCAGGGAACTAAATGAAGAATTTTAGGATGGTGAAAAAGCGACTCTAGTTGGATGGGGCCTTAATTCATCGGTATTGTAAATTTTAAACAACAACCAAATCTCACTTAATTAACCATATTCTCACAGTTTTTAGGTGGAATGGTACAGGAGCACTTACAAAAGGTTGATTTGTTTGTGGTGAATTATTAGAAATGTTTGGAAATTCATAGGACTATGGTTATCTCAGCAAGCATCTGCGCCGGAGTTCCCGATGGCTGGAAAGGCCGATGTAGTGGCGATTCCGGTGGGCCGTTAGTATTTAGACAAGGCGTAAAAACCAAAGTAATTGGGATAGTTTCCTGGAGTGTTAAACCATGTACCATACCACCATACCCAGGAGTTTACACTCGAGTTGCGTCTTTTATAAACTGGATCACAAAAAATGCTATGAGTTATAAACAATTTTTTAATACATTTTTATTGAAATATAAAATTTTTTACATGACTTCTACCGACTAGAAAAGCATTCGACTTAATTTTTAAATTCCAGAGTTTGTTCTAATCCAATCTCTATAGGAAGCAACACGCGTATATACTCCTGGGTACGGTGGTACAGTGCATGGTTTAACACTCCATGAAACAACACCAACTATACGATTATTATGTGCTAGTGGACCGCCAGAGTCTCCCTAAAATTAAAAATAATTTTTTATTATTCGTATTCCGTTCGTGTTTTACACTTGATAATACGCACATTACACTGTCCTTGATAGCCCGATGGCACACCAGCGCATATATTTGTTGATCTCACGTTACCACCATGGATTTTATTACAAGATTCGTAATTATAAATTTGTAAACTGACCTTTTGTAAATGATCTGGAATGACACCTCCGGTCTGCAAGTATAAATTTAACATTATTGTATTCCCGCAAGTGTATAGTAAACTCATACCGCATTGCGTCCCCATCCTGCTAGAATCGCTGTATCACCCTCAGGTACAACTGCATCTTGTTCCGGAAGAGCAATTGGTTGAGCATTTTGACTGAATGGAATTGCTGACACTAGCTCCAAAAGGGCAATATCATTGACTACAGTATTTGAATTATAACCGGAGTGTTTAATTGTATTCTTGATCGCAATCACATTGTTAGTGTTTTGTGATAATTTTGTGGTTCCGTATTGAATACTCTGGCCAGCTTCATTCGACAGACAATGAGCAGCAGTTAGGATATAAGTAGAGCCAATTATAGTACCTCCACATTTCAAACTTCCAGATCCACCACGGAACGAGACAATATATGGAAATTCACCTATATCCGCGTCAGTTCCATTCACGACTCGTCCACTAAAGGCGAACGCTAAAATTATATGATGTAAATGATTAATAAAATTTTATAAACCACTGAATACGAGTAAGTACCCGACGACGATAACAGAATAACTCCGAGTAGTAGTAACATTTCTCGCACAGCAGCTGATCAAGACTAGTGAAACGAACGTTCAGTTTACGGCTTAAATACTTCAACATAAAACTTTATGGCCCACTCGAAAATCGCAAAAAACCCTGACAGTTGTAAATTTTTTCTGCAACTAATTCTGTGAGATTTAATCACGTTTAATATTCGTGTTATCAAGTTATCAGTCACAATTATGATTTATGAATAGCGGCTATTTATAGCCAGGTTATTAATTATTCTTATCTAAATACTACATTGGCATGCAGTACAAAATATAAACATACCATTTTATATCGCCTTTCAAATCAAATACATTCTTTTGAAACGAATTCTGTTTTTGTAATGGATTATCCGGCTAGGAAGACTTATTTAAAACGTTTTAAAAATATATCAAGTGTTTTACTATCATTTTCTGCTGTGCAAATTGAGATCGTAAAACACTTACAATAGAATCACGCGTTATTTGCCAAATTTCGCGGCTTTCATTTTTAAACATTACTACCTGTTCCTCTTGTAAATAGGTCATTTAATCGCCAGACTGCAAATCTTCACGGGGATGGTAGGGAGGAAATGAAATACACCTCGCGAACCAAACGCTAAAACAGCAAAAGTCATCGGTTGCAATCACTATCCAGGCATAAAAAGTAAGGAAATTACCTTACCAGAAATTTAAAAAAGGTGCCAGAGGCTGAAACCTCACGAGGAAGCAAGGAGTTCGGTCCGAAATTTGGCAACCTCGAAAATCACGGGAAATTTTAAAGCATCGAAAATTTCAACTAAGGCAAGTTATTTAAAAACGATTAAGTAAAAAAATACTGATAATCAGATAATCTACAATGGTTTTGCAAAAATATTGTAAATCGTTTGATTTTATAAAGTTTTACTTGACGTCATCTCGAAAATCAAACCAGTTCTAACCTTTCTTCATTATTCCGAGTAAGGAGCAGAAAATCAAAAATGATCTGATTTGCTTGGAAATTGGTAGATATCACCGGCGTCTGAAATAAATTTATTTTACGTTTAAATTTAATTGAGTGCAGGGCGGACTCTTAGAATTGTCTAGTTCCTTGTGACTGTCAGAGCTCCTGCACCCAACTCGCGATCTTTCGAGTACAGGTTCATAGAAATTAAAAAACAAATAAAAACTAAACCAATGGGCATCGACCGTTCCTCTTGCTACCCTTCCTGGCGAAACGAATAGTGGTATTTTTTCCTTTACTTTTGCTGAACATTTACCATGCATTACTCTGTAGAGCATGCAGTTTTATAAATCTGCAGGGCTGCGTATTATTCGGATGGCACGCTGCTGAATCCTATCCAGTAACTGAAGAGTAATATCATATGCTCCACTCCTAGCTTGGCTGCAATGCTCTATACCTGGTGTGATTTAAAGAACCTTCTGCAACTATTGAGGAACCCAAGTTTTCGTAACAATTTGTGCATTTCATTTTAAACTGTTTCTAATTTGAGCAGCAAGCAGAAGCGAATTAAAGTCTTCTACCACAAAAGAATATTCGTTGAGTTTGTGTATTTTGCTCATAAAGCTTGACCTGATTTTTTTCTCCCCACTCAAATATTGTACTCAAATCGGAATTAAGCGAAGTGACAACTTCTAGCCATTTACAGTTCAGCTCATTGGTGGAATTTTTCTCGAATTATCTATTATTTTACTACTACTATTTCGCTAGGTAGTCCAATTGTACACCACCCACGCTCTTTAATTCTTTATGTGGGAAATATATGCCTTTCATAGACCGGTTTTGATCCTGTTGAGCAAGTGCAAGTCTAATCTTGATCATTAAATCAACTACTAGCTCCTCGCAGCACGTGAATTGCGTCCTCTAATAAAATTAAGTTTGTGATATCTCGACTGCTTACCCCTATGTAGCTACTATTTTCCAGGAATTTTATGGGGGTCAATCACCCATATTGTCGCCGTGCCCAAAGAACCCAAAAACCAAATAGAACGGACTCTGTCAGTACTGATCGTTAACGAATACTAGTTCGAATCCATCCTCGACATCGATAATGAATTTACCATTGGTTTATCTTGAAGCAAATTCATCATTTGGGGAGCAAAGTCCTAGATGCATACCTTCTCGCGGTGTTCTCTGGTTAACTCTACGGCTATATCACGGTGATTTGAAGGAAGTCATGAATAACATACCGCACTACGACATTAAAATCATCGATAACTTTAATGCAAAATATCGGGAGGAGTGTAACCTTTCTAGTAGCAACAACGGACAACGCGTCACTAACCTGACAATAACGTATTGTACACACAATGTATTTATATCAAGTACAATTTTCCAAAACAGAATCCAGAGTCACGGTCTCTAGAAGGCAACACCGGCATATCTGTCTCGCAATGATTAGATCGATGATCAGTGCCGCTTGGTCGTCGAAAGTAAACAGAAGCTTAGTGAAAAATGGTGTGCTATTAACCCTAGAAGACTTACTTACTTACTTAACCCTAGAAGCATCAGAATATCTCCATATAAGGAAAGCTATGACTAAATATATCCGGCATAAAAAGTGCTAACGGGGACTATGCTAACGCCAGAAACCTCTCAAAATTCCTCACATAGTGGAAGAAGATGCAGCTATTAGTAGAAGAAAATTTGTAAAGCACCCAGTCTCTGCGGAAGCCACGCAGAATTGGTTAAAATCAGAGGAGCTATTCTTGTGTTCTTCTCTATATGGGACAAAAAAGAGCTGCCAAAGACTTGGAAGATCATCCGCACGATCATATGCCCACCACAACAAAATAACCGTTTTAAATGAGAAAACTATAGCGGCTTAGCTCTATTTAACACTGTAAACGGCAACAAACCACACACATCAACTATATATAGACTTTTGGTATGAATATGAGAGTATCAACCGCGAGATCCGCTGGGTCGCGCTCACATGTCTTACAATACCGGAGAATCTCGTTTCTCTTTGTTAATTAACAACATCTGCATCTACATTTAGAATCGTAAATGAGGGATTTGTATCAGACTCTTTTGAAATAACATTTAGTGTGCGACAACAAGATCACTTGCGCCCGTGGTGCACCACAATTTGGTGCTCGAGTACGTGCAAAAGGAAAACAAATATTGAAATTTCAAACTGTATATTTAATAAAAGCAGCCAAAATTTTTTAAAATACAGATAATAACGTGCTTCAGGGCCGAAGGCCTAGCGATATTAAGGAAGTTTCATACTGCTCTATCGCTACGCTAGTAGACTTGGTTTTCAAGTAACAGCAGCAAAAATAAATTCTTATCAACACCCAGGAGTATCTCCATGGCATATCGTAGAAACAGTGACCATGGTTATACCCCAGCTCAGTGCTAAAATCATGCTGCACGCATCAACATCACTCATAAGACATGTGCTGGCTTTCGGAAGCGAGAGCTAGATCCTGACCTATAATGCCTGTAAAATGCGATCTACGCTTGAAAGGAAGGTCATTCGTTGGTTATCAACTTCAACCTAGTTAGATGGCTCGTATTCAACAAAACTAGGCCGGTGAGGCCTAGGTCCGACAACGCTGGTGTGACGCCATCGAACAAAACCTACGCATGGTAGGCTGACGAAACTGAAGGGTGAGGGCGATGGATAGAGATGAATGGAATACGACTATGTCGTATTCGGCGGCAAAATCTGTTCATTGGATGTAAAAGTTAGAGAGAGAGAAATTTTCACAAGTTTGCATTGTTTTTAGTAAGCACTTCGTTCTTGAAAGTTACGATAGTAGAAGCAGACTTATGACGTCCATTCCAGCCAGGTATATATGCTGACAGATGCTTTATTTTGTTCACAATAAGATGATCAGTCATATTTGTATTCAACCCAGCAACCAAGTGGTGATTAAGTGACTTTCGTCTTGTCTGCTAAACTACTCGTCCCCTCCTCCTCATACCTGTTCTGGGTTTGCCGAAATCAGCGTTCATTGTCGATCATACGAGAAAATATCAGCAAATATGATCAATGTGGAAAGGGATCATACTGACTTGAGTATTTATCTTTCCAAAAACTAATTCAAAAACAAAACCTTCCGTGCAAAACAAGCCCAATGCGATTATAAAAAAGTAGCCCTCGCACGTAGCCTATCCTTTTGCTAGATACTTGTCCATGGCCACCGCGAAGGAGTTAGTGATCGCATCTGTTGTAACTCCAAAAAACCGGCACAAGAAGGAGGTCCTGTGAACCAAACGCTTCCTGGTAGCACTAGCAACAAGGCGTGCGGCATATTGGGTGCGATAGCAAATTGCAAATAAATTATGTATTTTTCTTATTTACGAAACAAAACGTGGAAACTACTGCTAAAAATTCTTGCTAACTGTATCTTTATTGGGAGTAAGGTCTCAGAGAATTGGGGAGTGGTATAATATCTTAGTCCAGCAAATCAAATGATCTTCAATAAGAATAGTTGAGTTTACGAGGCCGCAAAATCATACAAATCTATGGAAAGGGAACCCAGGACAGAAAACTAATAATGAGCAATTTCATAAGAGAGAATTCTTCCGTACCGACACACGGATGTCCAGTACCGGTGGTTGATCGAAGCACGAACGCAAGCTTCACGTCATTGACCAAAATGCATTAAAGAATTCAGATTGCAGAGAATTGAGGAACCGAGATTTACTCTTGCCAAAGAAACTAAGTTTTGAAGAGGGCGATGTGAAGCGAAATCTGATTAAGGAAATCATCGCAAAAATGATATTCATTGCAAAAATTTTGCCATGAATATCAAAACGGCCAGGTACTTGATGATATATGGTAGAGATAGTGTAAAAGTGCGATGGGCGAACAAAACTCTCGGATTGCCGTCGATCGTAAAGAGCAGGAGCCTAATAATAGAATGTATCTGCCGATTTGCCAGATTTGGAAAGCAATAAACGGCGGAGTGCTCCTAGAGCTGAGCCACTGAACAGATCCGAAAAAGTTATATAATGATCTTCTTCTAGTGGCGCTAGGCCAATATGGTGACGTCGGACGAACAGAGGACGAACTAAAGGCGGGTGCATATTTTAACGCGTTTGGTATCTGAGATTGGTGTTGAACTAGTTTGTGTTAGCGATCCGTACTGAATCGGGAATCCTTCTTCTGGGTTTTCGGATTATTTAATAATTAATCTAATATGGGTGGTTGAACTCCACTGAATTTATGTCCAAAATAATGGATCGAGTAGTACTCGTATATATGTAAGGATTAGAATTTCCCTCTTACAATTTGATCCAACCACCAAAGCTTGGACAATCAAACACGATAAAACTTTAATTTCTATATACGCTCTTTATTAACTTCACAGAAAAACTTAACTTTTTTTCACATAGAAAACACAACTCGACTTCTTCCATATACTCGTACGTACTTTTTCTGTCTCCTCGTTTTTTCCGTGTTTCCCTCCTTTTATTTCGTTTGTCATTTCGCAACGTCAAAAAGGATGTATATCAAAATGGTGCTAAAGGTAAGTTGATATTTCTGGTTCTATAGGTAAAAGTAAGTATTTCTATCTTTAAATATTGTTTGGCGATCTGCCCGTTCCACACGGCCATCCTGTATTGCTATTCGACCCGAATGCATATTCTCCACTCCCAACTTTCAACACCTCGTATCTATTATGCTCTCCAATTTTGGTGATTGCATATGGCCTCAAGAAGTTAGCTCGAATTTTCCCACCTCCTCTAAACTGGGTTTTTTGATGGCCACCAAATCATTAATTTTGCATTTTGTTGACGCTCGTCTTCACAACGCTCTTCGTAATAAGTAGCTAACGCCGCCTCTTCAATTGCCTCTGTTATTCGAAGATCATCAGAGCAGCGCATTTTCCAAACCCGATACTACGGTGACAACTGTTATTTAGAAATCGTTGAAGATGACTTGTATATTTAAACCATTCTTCAGATTTATCTCCTACAATCTTCGATTGCACCGGTAATATGACCTGATTAAGCCTCTCAACCTGCCCGTTTCCTCTTGGCATTCCCGTGGTTATTAGATGGAGTTATATCCTTTAATCTTCGCAATACTGTTTGAACTCGTCCGACGTAAATGCTGGTGCTCTGTCAGCAATGATTTGCTTTGGATTACAAAACACAGCCTTTTGAATGTTTAATTTTTGTATCACCTCCGCGGTGCTGAGTGACTTACAAGGATACAGCCAAACAAATTTTGAAAAGCCGTTGATCACTGACAAAATGTATTTGTAGGACTTCTTAGTGCTTTCCCAATGTCCTAAATAATCCATATGAAAGGTGGATAATGGGGTATCACCTTTTGGTATCGGGTGTAGAAAACCTTCCTGGAATATTTTTCTTCGGCAGGAGAGGTTTTTCGGCTGTAGTAAAATACTGGATGAAATTTCTGGTCCTCATTGTCCTTTTGCAACAAAATGGATGCTATCCCAACTTTAGATGCGTCACAATCCAGTTCCGCTACAGCTGCACTTGAGTAAATTTTCAACACTGGTTGGTTGACTAAATAGTCCTTTAATTTGTTGAAATTCATCATCTGGCTTGACCCAAACTCAAACCGCTCATTCTTCCGTAACATATCCGACAGTGGCTTCGCTATCATAGCAAACCCTTCCACGAATCTCTGAAATAACTAACTAGGCCTAGGAACCTCTGCAGACTCTTTTTATTCTTTGGAACAGAGTCTCTTCTAACAGCATTAATTTTTTCTAATGAAGGGCTTACGCAACCAACTGCTATCTCGTATCCCAAATAAGTTATTTTTTCTCGCAGTAGTTCGCATTTCGTCCATTTAATATTTAGACCATATTTTCCGGATAAGTTCAACACTTCAGCTAGCCTGCGAACCGCCTTACTTTCATCTTTAGCTGCAACAATCAAATCGACCATATAGACACACACTTTCTACTCCCATACTAGTCCTTGAAAAATTTAACTAATAAACCGTTGGGATATCGATGGTGAATTGCATAATCCAAACGGGACGCGAAGAAATTCGTAATGTCCAAAACTAGTTATGCATGCCGTAAATGGAATAGAATCTTCTGCCACCGGTACATGGAAAAACCCATCTTTTAGATCCAGCGTTGAAAATAGTGTTGCGTCTCTAAGCTGATCAATCTGCTCGTCGATCAAAGGCAGTGGTTATCGGTCTTTTATTATTTTTTCATTCTGCCTTCGATAGTCAATACATAGCCGTTTGGTGCCACCTTTCTTATTCACGAATACAATACCACAAGCCAACCATTCATCAATTTGATTCTTCGCTATTCGTACTCACTTTGGGAAACTTAGTCGGATTATAATTGACCACCATTTCCTTCAACCTAATAATTACTTTTTAATTGGTTATACGGCTTATCTCAATGGGAAAATCATCATCTTATTGTACACATTATGCTACAATATTCGGTTTATACTTTGTCATCACTATCCGATCAGGGGTTAGAATTGTAATAGTTTGCTGCATAAGTGCATTGCCTATTATTATATCCACCGAAATTAATTTGTCGCTTACAACGTGGAATTGCGTTTCATAATTTTCTCCGTCTATAGCTACTGAAGTCTCGAACGATCCTTTTGTGTTCAAACGTTGTCCACCCGCACATCTTAGTTCTTTCATATTTTCATCTAATTCACGTTTTCCCATCGCCACATGTTTTGATTCTACGATCAGGTTCAATCCTCTTCACATTATTACGAACAGAATAACTCAAAACTGAGCAGACTTTTAATTCTTGTTCCTTTTTTTGTTGCACTGCGTTGCTATGTGTCCAAAATTGTTGCACTTATAACATTTCGGACCTTTAGTCTTGTTAGTGCACTCTCGTCCAATGTGTCCGTCATCTCCACAAACATAACAACGTATACTTCTACGTGGTCTACTATCAATTTTTTTCTTTTTTATTGTTTGCTTTGGTATGCCCACGGATACAACTGGCTTTCGCTTCATCTAGGAGTCGTTTCTCTATTCAAACATTAAGAATTGTGTGGTAGCTTTAAAAGTGTAGAAAGCTCCCTTTATACTGCTTGCCTAGTTGCGACGCTCGCGCTGGAAGGTTCCTCGGCTGGTATTACTCAAAAAGTTGAGCCCGTCGTCATATTTCCTAATATACTGTCAAAACAACCGTACTGTTATGTTCATTACCTTTCTGATATGATCGGAACTATTCGTCGACCTTTTGAGATGCCAAACTGTACTACTGGATAAACTAGTACCAAAGATAATCTTTATGTTGCTGGTTGATAGTGAGGTGGTAACTGAAGAACGCTGACAGATTCGGTATAGTCAGAGGAGATACGGTATGGATGGGAAGAGGAGGATAAGTATTGATAAACCATCAGATTAATTAAAGAATAGTTATTTTCGCCTTGAAGCGAATATCGCCATGGCGAAACAAATTTTTTCAGTGCCAGGTTTCAACAGTTCGTGGGTATTTTAGTTCTTATTTACATAAGATGAGGAAATTGTTCACTGATGGGCTTTTAGAAGAGAAGAGACGGCTTGCTCTGGGTGTGGGAGAGATTACGCCTGACAACAAGAGGTTGGTTGAAATGAAATTTCACCGCGATCTTCAAAAATCTATTTATTTTCGCGTGAAATAGAAATGAAATTTTATTTGCAGAATTTTGATTTTTAACGGATGAATTTGGAGACATAATTTGGAGAGTTTCACATAATTTCACCTTGGTAAGATCGTATGAAGATTTCACGTGATTAAAGGCCACGTTAGAGGTTTTTCCTTTGTATTTCAAGATTTTTTTGCTTTTCCGTGCTCTGTTTATTTACTTAGTTGAAAAGATGTGGCTTCTTGCAATTAACATATTTCGGAGAAATACTTGTAAAAATATGCATCAGTGTGACATATGATGAACCGGAAAATCATGACTTTTATTGGAAACGGAACTAGGATTGTTTAGGAAAACGAAAATATGCTTGAGCCAACTGAACAAACTGAATGCATTTGTTTTGAAATCTTAAGCACTCCGGCACTCCAATACAACTAAAAAATTAATTACAGAGAATCAAGAGGAAGCAATTACACATCGATAAAACAATCAACCCTACTTAACGCGCGTAATCACCCACTTAAACCCAACCAATAGTACTTGAAACACACACACACACACATACAAAAAATATTCACTGGAAAATCATTATTTAAACTACAAAAAAAACAGAAACAATTTCAAGAAGAAATTGTCTGTAAACCTGTCATTTCACATTAGAAAACCAAAAAAAACGAAAAAATCTACCCTAATTTTCATTCAGTTTTTCCGATTTGTGCTGTGCTCCCGTCTATCCATTTTTATGATTACGTTTTGTTGTTGTGTATTTACAAAGTCTATAAATATATTCCCTTTCCAATGACAACAACAACAACAACAACAAAAAATTGGACAAATTTTCCAAAATATTTTACACACAACAAAAATGTTTTTCTTCATTTTCCACATTATGTACTTTACATATACACACATCTCCGCATACTTTTCATTTTCAATCCATTAATTTTGTAAACTGTTTTTATGTAAAAATCAAATGGAAAATTGTTGATAAGAAAATAGAATGATAAGTCAAGAAAAATGATGACGTTTATTTGATTTTTTTGTTTTGTTCCTAAATTTTGGTTGCGGGGAACTCTTTTAACACCATTCTAATGCAAAAACCAAAAAAATGAACAACAACAACAACATCAGCAGGAGCAACATAAAAAATAATGTCAAAATATGAATAATTGACGGCGGGAGGTCTACAGAGCACACCCACAATTTTACGGAGGTTTGAAAACGTCAACCGGATGTAACAGTATATAAGGAATTTAAAGTGAATAAGGTCTCGTCGGCATAAAGACTTTTTAATAGTGAACCGATAAGAAAAATAACTCGATGATAGTCTTATAGGCGGGCGATCCAGTAGTGCACTACCGAATGACAATAACAAATGGACTCATTTTTATAAAAATTTAAATTATTCTCGATTAGATTAAGATGACCATCGTACAAAAAGACGACAAATGTACAAAATATTCCAACTGCAGCTTTATAGTTTATTCGATTAGGTCCAATTGTACCGTGTTTGTGTAACGAGATAATTGCTGGAGAATATAGAGGCAAGAGACATTTTTTCAAGCTGCTGTGTTCTGGATGGGAGAAAAAACATTTTACTTATTATTTTTATTCCCTAGGACTAGAAAATAGATGAGAAAAATTACGAGAAAATAAAACAAGAAACGAAGGCGAAAGGCATGGAATCATCAGAGACGAACAAAAAGATTTTTAATTAAATGATACATAGAATGCCAATAGCTTGAAGCATATTTTTGGTATTGACATTAGATTTGTATTTTATTGTTGTTGTTTATTTGGTTCAGTACAGGGTTCTAACATTTCTTGCCATTATAACAATATTTCATACAAATAGACAACAGAAATACTTAATGTACCACCACCCACCCCGTAATAAATTTGTTAATTTGTACATTTCTTTCGAAAATGGAGAAATATATAATTATTGCGTAATGACATATTAATTGAAACACAAATGTTTGAATTTATATCATTAAATACTTTTATCAGCCCATCGATACTTAGATATTTCTGCAAGGGCGATAGAAACGTACTCGTATTATATGTGTTTGTGACAGAAAAATTCATCGACAATTGGAATTTCCGAATCACACAGCCTAGCTGTTGATCACACACCAAATAAGAACGATATAAATTGATTCCACCCAATAAGAGTTCATTAAAGCAGGCCCAACTACGACGTCCAGGAACATTAAGAAATTCTAGAATCTAGTATCTCACGAAATACACGGCTTCTGCACATATAAAACCACCATATATGGTAAAATACGACATCTTAAAAGATATGATTTGGCCGAATGTGATATATAGAAAATATGATTCCGAAATATTGGCGTACTCGTGCCGAGTCTCTGATATTAAGTACAGGTTTATCAATGCAGGCAGAGATTTATTGAAGGAGCTGATTCAGTCTGCTAACCCAAGCTTTCAATATGGATAACTTCAAAAGCAAAAGACAGAGCCCTTATAGATGTCAAAGGTGCTTTGTCTATGTTACTTTGTTGAAATCCACTGATCTGGATTGGGTGTCGACTCGATTGGATGTCCAAGTCTGTTAGAAGTACAATTGGCCAAATTCCGAAAACATTGGAGATTAAGAAATGACAATCATGCTTAAAGCCTGACAGACATTATTTCACCCTATAAGTGGGACAAGTGTACTTCATCGATGTGAACTTGTGGCGGTTTACATATTAAACATTTTAATTGAGCAAATATTTAAAATAAGCGTGTCATGAAAAAAATAGTAACGAACAAAAATCTCCAAATGAAAGAAAACGTTAGTATCGTCATTAGGCTTCAAAATCGATATAAATTAAACTTAGATCTCTAAAATAAATTAAGAATTGTATTAATATTAAGTCACATTTTGGTGACCCCAACGTGATCTCCAAGACATTTGATCAACCGTAAGCCGTGAGCAATGCACATATTTCCACACAAACAGCGGAAATTTTAAAAATCAGAATAGGTAGTTTCATCATTAGTAGAATTTAAAGCTAGCGGTTTACGGGCCGACAGTAACCATTTCCACAACAATATTACATACAGCCTGCGGCAATATTTATTTATCATTTCAACACACCACACAACAACAATCTCAAACATCACAATTTGAAACGTTGATCACTGGTTGGGTACATACGTGAAAGCAAGCACTAAGCAGCGATGATCAAACCTTTTCAACTTTCAATTGTCGGAGCAAGCATCGGCAGCATTTCAGAACTGTAATCTGCCCAGAGGTAACCAGCACAATCATCAGCAACATTATTATCTGAACCATAGACAAACAACGTACTTCATAATAAACGTTAATTAGCAGAGGTCATGAAAGTGCCAGGTTTGAATTGACAGGACTAAACCTCAAATAAAGCGTAACAGTCAATTCGATTGATTTTGACCACATCAGGAAATTCAAACTGACCATGAAGTTCAATCAAGGCGAATCCAGATCAATGTAACTATAAAACGGAATTTGACATAAGGTAAGTGAAAACTGAATACAGACCTTTTTTCATTTTTCCTTCGGTGTCGGTCCCCGTAAAACTAATGAAATAGTCTAATCATACCGTATTCTGTTCGATTGGTGCAACAATTCCGGTAGAAATATTTAACATTTATCGTGTTAAATATTAAATTAAATCAAATTTTATTGAAATTTGCGACGTTTTTTGAATAATGTCTGATAACGGTAGTGACAATGAGGCAGGTGCCCAAATTGTTAATACAATTAACGTATACAAAATTTCGATTAAATCTGTCCCATTCAACCAAGATGATCCATAAATTTTGGTTCACTCAGTTGGAGGCACATTTTCAAATCGGAGGTATCACCGTTGATGATGCAAGGCATGATCACCTTAACGCGGATCCGCAAACAGTAAAGTGTGTTCCAGATCAAATTCTCAAATCACCTCAAATCACCCCTATACTAATCGATACCGCAGCCGGTAACGGAAACACGGATGTCGAGCAAAAAATTTTTAGAACAATGCAGTTTTGATGTACAATAATTACAACATCGGAAACCCATTAGGCACTGTACTTCGTGCAGCAAGCGACGGTAGCCCAAATTCTAACAGCCGCTTTGTCATAACGGATTCACAAAATAAACTTCAATTTTTAGTTGACACCGGTGCTGCGGCTTTGATGGTTCCACAAACAAATTTTGGATTAGCCAAACCATCGACCTTCAAATTATTTGCGGGAAATTCTACAACAATCGATACATATGGGTACAAAAATTTAATTCTTAATATCGGACTTCGTAGGCGATTGAGAAGTCTGGTAAAAATGAAACAAGGAACAATATTTTCTGGCAAACCAATTATTTCTCAACCTTTTAGCTCGATACACTTAGTCAAACGTTTTTACAATTTTTCGATTCCGTCCGAATAATACGATTTCTCCAACTCTTCAAGAAAGGCGTTTGTTGCATCGATGATCTCCGCATTAGAGCCGAATCTCTTTCCGCCGAGCCATTTCTTCAAGTTCGGAAACAGGGAGTAGTCGCAGGGAGCTAAGTCTGGAGAATATGGCGGATATGGAAGCAATTCGAAGCGTAATTCATGCATTTTGGCCAAGGCAACTACACACGTGTGCACCCGTACATTGTCTTGATAAAAGAGAACTTTTTCTTCGCCAAATGAGATCGCTTTTCTTTCAAAACGTTGTTGAAACGGTCCAATAAGTTGCAGTAATGCGTGCATCACAAAAAACTGTGGCCATGAACTTGTAGGCCGATAAAACTGCCTTAGCCTTCTTCGGCTCAGATTCGCCAGTAGAAGAAATCCATTGTTTAGACTGTTCTTTGGTCCCCGGTGTATAGTGATGGATCCATGTTTCATCCACAGTTATGAAACGACGTAAAAACTCCTTCTAATTTCGCTTGAACATCACCAAACTTGCTTCTGAACTTATCATACGTTCATCTAAGATGCCTACTATCTCAGCTATCTCGCGCACTTTCACTTTGCGGTCTTGCAATACCGTATCATGGATTTCGTCAACCATTCTTGGTGTGGTGACTTCATTTGGGCATCAGTTGTGCTAGTACGACCACAACGAAAATCAGTAACCCACTTGTAAATCATTTTAATCGATGGTCCCCATAATATTTATCAAGCTATGTTTTGGATTGCGTAATCGTTTTTGCACGCAAAAAATAATGTTTAATTAACACACGAAATTCACTTTTTTCCATGTTTGCAAAAAAAAAATGGGTTGTCTGTTTTCAACGGCTGTCAAAACTGAACTAAGTGACAGATCTTAATTTAGTCTAGTGATAGATGGTATTGACACATGACATCGGGGATTTTCGATTGTGACGCCCTCTGTTGCAATTTTACCAGACTTCTCACTATGTCCTCGTAGATGCCGGCTTCTAATCATATTTTGGTTTAGTAGTCGATGCCAAGCACAAAAAACTCATTGATCCAAATACCAATCGAATTACAACGGGAAAACCAATACAAATTCAGTCATATGGTATATCAACAATTAAAGCTGATTCGTGCGCCCCCAACATTACAGAGCTATTACATAAGTTGAACACGGTTCCGCATGAATCATGAAATTTAAAAACTGTAAAACACAAAATTAGCATCGAGAAAAGCGGCAACCATGTCACTTAAACATGATAGATGCTTGATAAAATGACCATCGCCAAGTCCACTTCTCATGGCGTTAAAATAGAGGATAGCTGGCGATTATCGGGCATTAGATGCAATAACAAATTTCGATCGTTACCCAATATCATTTTTTACTGATTTTCGTACCAACTCGACTCATTTTTTCAAAAATCGATTTAGTTCGGACTCATCACCAAGTTCCAGTCGAACAGCAAGATATTGAGAAAACAGTTTCCCCGAATGACGATCGGGTTTCGAAAACAAAATATACACTTGCGTCACATAAAGGTTTTTACCTTTGTCATTAAAATTTCCAAATGCCGTGATATTGAATGAAATAACATAAAATATGAGTTAAAATCAAAAAATACGGTTAGCATCCGTCTTATAAGCACTTTGTAGATGTTCCAATTTATTCTGTAAAAACGTCAATGTAAGCGTACAGTGTTATGTCTACAGAGACTGAGTTTCACCTTTCGTATTGTTTGTTGCCTGTTAAAAAATCGCCAAACCTCTGCTTGGGTAAGTACAAATTTGAAACACCTGAACCTAAAACAAATGATTCTGGTAAACTCTCCTCTATCCCGATGAATACGTAAAACATGTAAATCACACATAACTAAGGTTTATACAACTATGCGACACATGAACAAATCGAAATAGTTCAAATGCATATACCACCAAATGGAACTGATCTTCAGATTGGTTAAGGCTTTTCATTGGTCAAGGCTTAATAAAAAAAAATATTTTTACAAAATACAAATCGTTTGTTTATTTGTTTATTACCTTTGCAGTCTGTTATGGGCCAGAAGAACTTCCACCTCTCTCGCGGTTTGCTTTCTCGTTGTACGTTACACCAATCGTAATCAGGAGTTGCAAACTCCATCCCATCATTATGCCATTTGGTTGGTTAAAATATACATCAAAATATTAATAAAACTGGCAATTCGCGTTTCCATAAACACAAACATCCCGAATTTTAAATTCATCATTGTCTACGATCATCAAGACGAGCTAGAAATACGGAATTCAAAAAATTAGTCCATTTCGTATGTCAATATAACTAATTAAAACTCTGAAGTCTAAAATTCAGGTAGCGCGTGGTAATTCTCGTATTATATTTACAAAATAATGGCAGTCTCCAAACTGTAATGCCGAAGTGCTTATTTTGAAGAGAATCTCGAAGTTATCCAATATCACTATCAGCCTTTCCTAATTAAATAAGATTCAACGCTTATATTAACAATAAACCAAACAGTTGCAGAACTTATCTGGACTTAATTTTTTATACGAACAAGCGATCTTACAAACTTAAGCCCTGTGATGACCTTCCGGATCTTCTAGTATTTATCACACTCCGGTTTCAATCCAAGCTTCCAGCGGGTTTTCAAATAACATGAATTTCATTATGAATTGCTCTGTATTTGATTATGCGAATGCCGACCATTGGCCGTGGTTTACTCAACAGCTCAAGAAACTAGAGGCCGTTCGTAATAAAGCTCGCAGGAGATATAGGCGGTACTGGCCTAACTTTCGATTTTACTCAGTTTCAGCGCAGGCAGTTCTCCTGTCTTAACCGATTCCTGTTCAATAATTACATGATTCATGTAGAGTACGATTTACGCTGTAACCCGAAGAAATTTTGAAGATTTGTAAAACTGAAGAACCGTAATAACGGCTTACGTCGTTTATAGAATTCGGTGGTCTGATAATCCATTAACAATCAGCAATTTCTTTGCCGATTACTTCAGTATTGTTTTTGTTAAGGATATATCACAAACTCCAATGATACCTAACTCTAATAAAGAAAAAATTGTTTTTTCTAAGGTTGATGTGTTGCAGGCATTGATGAATATGGACGCGTCAAACGATCTGGGGCATGATGGTTAACCAGCGCCTCTGTTGAAGCTTTGCGCAGTTGATTTTGCCGCTCTTTTATGTCAATTGTTTAACATGCGTCTCAGACAAGCCGTTTCCCCTGATGTTTTGAAAATATCAAATGTAATTCCAATCTATAAAAATGGATCCCGCAGTGATATGACCCTTCGAGTCAATGGTCAATGGACCGCTCAACGGCCACTAATTTGACAGTTTTTCAGAATAAGTTAATCAAGTCCATTGCTTCAAAAATTCAGGTCGATGTGGTGTATACCGACTTCGCCTTCGATAAACCCAATCAGCGGTTATCGTTGAAAAAGCTTAGCGATCTTAATTCCGACATTATTCCTTTAGGTTGGCTAATGACCTACTTATCAAATCGTAAAATGTGTATCAAGATTAATATTACGTACTCAGAGTATTTCATTCCTTCGACTGGTGTGCCTCAAGGTAGCCACCTGGGCCCACTGTTATTTTTATTATTTATTAACGACGTTGTGGACTGTTTTACATTCGCTCTGATTGTATTTTATTTGCAGACGGCATGAAAATATTTGTTAATATTTCATGCGAATTAGACCGTGTTCTATTCCAACGGGTCTTGAATATGTTTTGCGATTGGTGTGTTACAAATTATATGGTTTTCAATGTGGATAAACGCAAAGTAATCACATATCCAAGTCTCCAATATTATTTGCTTACTCTTATAGAGACGACTGTATTTTGAATAGAATTAATATGATTAACGATTGCCCATGTTCCACCAGTTTTCCTGATATGGTGAATCGGCATTATTGCCCTTTTCAGAGCTTTAGTTGCTTTCCAGAGCGAATAATCCATATAACTGTCATTCGCCAATTTACTTAAGTAGAAATTAACTGACTCATTTTTTAGTTTCTGAACTTCTCTTGTCTTGTGGAGCTCTGTTTGGTGCCACTTTTTTCTGGATTTTCGTTTATCCCTAAGGGGATTTCTAATTTATATTGCATAATTATTTCCTTTTCGCCTTGATTTGATTAATGAAATACTTTCCCATGCTGACTGTTGAATATCCGTAATGAACTATTTTACTTCTTTGTCCAGTTGATCCATAGTTTTTAAAGGAACTTTCAAAAGTATTTTTTTCAAGGTGTGAAACTTTTCCATTCAGTATATTTGTTGGTTAGTACTGGATTATTCCCTTTTCGGATGATATACTCGCTTAGGGTTAGGACTATCGGAGAATGAACTGAGTTTATATCTTGGCTTTCTCCGACTTTCATAAAATTATTAGAAATATTTTTGGTTATGAAAAAATCGATCAGGTCAGGAATTTTTCCTGGGTCAGTTGGCAAATATGTCCGTTTTCCTGTTGAAATGGATTCACATCCATTTTCTTTAATGGCAATCAGCAATTATTTTCCTTTAGTTGTCGTTAACCTAGAACCCCAGTGAGTATTATTCGCATTGAAGTCACCACCTATTATGAACCTTGTTCCCAGACGCTTGAAGAACTCTGAGTAATGTTTGTTTTTAATAGAATGTCTTGGTGGACTTTACAATCACGCCACAATAGTAGGAAAAGTTGTTGGTTTTTATATAAACCACTGTGGTCTGAATTTCTTCATTTTCATACTTTGCTTCTTCAAAATGTTGGATATTTTTTAATGATGACTGCACTTACGGCTTTATGCAATAGCCTTTAAATGTTATGTAGGATTGCGTAGTAAAATGTGTTTCCGAAACAAGGCACACATCTATATTCTCAATATCGATGGACTGCTTGTAGTTCTTGTTGATGCCGGAGCAGAACATGAGCATTCCATGACATGATTTTCATTGTCCATTTTTTGTAGCCTCTCATCAAATTTTGTTAGTTTCACGGGAATATATTATAATGTTTGACTGTTATCTACGCCTCTCATTGCTTCGGCATATGTAACACCTTCAGTTCTTAGATGGCGACCAAACAGTTGCCTAATGTTTTGTTTTGTCTATTGTTGTCCTTGCAACAATACATCCTTGATAATTAGCAGGATGGCTTTGTCCACAGTGTACACACTTTAGATGTGCTTGCGGATTGTCGCATTCTCCAGTTATTTTCAATGCTAGTAATTTTTTTAGTATTACTAATACTAAATGAATCTTATTATTAAATATCTGCCACTAGCTTTCCAAATTTTTTGAATACGCACGCAGTTTTACTATTTCGTCCGTAGTATGTAGGCAGAAAACCGCCGATATATATTTATATTGTAGATAACATAAAATATTGAATACCCTATTAAATGCGTTTAGCTATCGAAACATAAATAATTATATGTTTATGTAATGATATATTAAATATTTAATAATGTACTCTAAGTATATATCTTGTATATCGATCACCATATAATTTTATTTCGATTATAAATATTAACAATGTTGATAATATAGATTTAGATAACCAAAGATTTCGATAATAATTAAACAATAATTAAAGATAATTGTAATTTATAAATATTTTCTTAACATGCGTACTTAAAAAGATACGGGCAGCAATGGTTTAACACCGACACTGGTTCAAATACTAACCATGGTGGCTTCATTATTTGCAGGAAATATACTGCTAATTTACTGTAATTATTTCGATTATTTTTAAAATTATAAACACATTAGGTTACATTCCAATTAGTCATAGCAATCTTATCACATCACTAAATCATATCAAATCACATGCCAAATAATTTTATTGGTATAATATCCAAAATATCTCGAATAATATGTAATTATAAAATCATATCATACCAAATATCGTACTAAATGGAATCATATCAATTCATACCAAATTATATGATATCATATCAAATAATATCAAATAACAAAGCATCATATCAAATCATACAAAATCGTATATTATATCAAAGCATATCAAATAGTATTAAACAATATCAAATCACATCAAATCATATCAAATCATATTAAATCATTTTAAATCTTATCAAATTTTATTAAATCAATTCAATCATTATTAAATCATATCAATAGCATTTCAAATCATATCAACTCATATCAAACCATATCAAACTATATCAAGTCTTATCAAATCATATAAAATCATAATAAATCGTTATAAATCTTATCAAATCATTTCAATTATTATTAAATAATATGTACATTGGTACAATATCCCAAATATCTCGAATAATATGTAATTATAAAATCATATCAATTTATATCAAATTAAATGAAATCATATCAAATCATATCAATTAATATCAAATCACAAAGCAACATATCTAAAAATATTAAATCATATCAAAAAGTATTAAACAATATCAAACATATCAAGTCATATCAAATCATAACAAATCTATCAAATCATATTAAATCATTTCAAATCTTAAAAAATTGTATCAAACCATGTTGATTGTGTATAAGTAGATGTCCGATTATCATAATCGTTGTCACTCAGATGTTGACGCTAAATGAATGAATTTCCTATGATTGTGTATTTATTTCGAGAGCAAACCCATTACAATAGAAAAACAAAAAGTAAAAAATCATTTCAATTATTATTAAACAATGTCAAAATCATTTCAAATCATATCAACTCATATCAAATAATATCAATTTATATCAAATCAAATGAAATCATATCAAAGCATACTTAATCATGTCAAACATTGTCAAATCATATCAAATTATATCAAATTAGGACAAATCATATCAAATCATAATCAAATCATATCAATTCTTATTAAATCATATCAAATCATGTCAAGTCATATCAAATCATATCAAATTATATCAAGTAATAATCAAATCATATCAAATCATATCAAATCATGTCAATCATACCCAATTATATCAAATCATATCAAACCACATCAAATCATATTAAATCATATCAAATAATATCAAATCATACCAAATAATATTAAACAATATCATAACAAATCATATTAAATCATTTTAAATATTATCAAATCATTTCAATTATTATTAAATCATTTCAAAATCAATTCAAATCATATCAAATCATATCAAGTCATATCAAATTATATCAAATCATATCAAAGCATACTTAATCATGTCAAGTCATAATCAAAACATAGCTTTTCTTATTAAATCATATCAAATTATATCAAATCATATCAAATCAAATAATATCAAATCAAATAGTATTAAACAATATCATAACAAATCATTTCAAATCATATGAACTCAAATCATGTCATATCAAATTTTATCAAATCATACTTAATCATGTCAACTATTGTCACAACATTTCAAATTATATCAAAACATAACAAATCATAATCAAATCATATCAAGTCATTTCAAATCATACTAAATTATATCAAATCATGACAATGATACCAAATCATATCAAATCGGATCAAATCAAATAAGCCTCGTATACTAAAACGACTTTCGTACGGAACGCAACGTGGAATATATATATATATATATATATATATATATATATATATATATATATATATATATATATATATATATATATATATATATATATATATATATATATATATATATATATATATATATATCGTTAGCAAATCCAACAGTTTAATAATCATAAAATACTAAGTCATAGGGAGTATCCAGCACACTGAGATCTACTTTTGAGATACTTTACAATGTAGAGTAGTTTTGGGCTTGTGTCTTAGATTTTTTGTCAAAATTGACATACTTTGACAGCACAATGTAACTTTGCATTTCTCATAAATCTAAAATATAGATAAAATAATTAAAAATGTGATGTTAGTAGAGTTGGAAGATATACCAAAATGAAATGATGTGCTGTTTGATTTGTTAGTACCGACAGTATCAATTTTAGACAGCATATTTCGGGATAGTGATGAATCTGAAGCAAGTGTGCCAGCTCGAAATGATAACTACTACGAAGTGACAATTCCAAAATACAGCTTGGACGAGTTCTCGCATTTTCTTATGAGTAAAATGTGTTTCTAGGTTTGTTTATTTATTTTGTATAAATAATAAGTTTTCACCTTCAGAAATTATTTTGTGTCCATCCAAATTATGTGAAACCAACACAATATAAGTATGTGCCGCCAGAGAAAAAACTCTTATTTACCATTTGGGTCTGAAGCAAGCAGGAGTCATTTCTTTCAGTAAGCGATAGGTTTGGGATGGCATCCAGTACTGGACACTATATTTTTGTAGAAAGCCAGCAGTAAAATTAAGCGGAATTACATAAAGTTTCCCAATGTCGAGGAACAAAAGCAAATTTCAGATGTAAGTGTTTGCTTAAATTCTTACGGTTAGTCCTTTTAAAAAATGAGCTAAATTTTGTAGTTTCAGTTTTTTGAATCGAAATCTCAGAGTCCGGGTATAGTTAGTGCCATAGATTCATATCAGATACGAATAAAGTAACCTCGGCGTAACCCAATCGATTTTTATAGTCGCAAAGATTTCCGTTCCATCATATACAGGAAAGTTTCTGTAACACACCATTTAACAAGTAGGTACTTATGCTACTTATGTTTAAATTTAAATTGTTAAGTCGTATGTAACCCTACGATACGATTTATCGATGTTTTCTTAGAAATGCTAGGTCGGGTTCACGATGCGAAAGTTTTTAAAAGTAGTCCGCTGTTCAGACAACTAGAAAGCGACGTTACACCATTAAAACCAAAATACTATCTGATGGGGGACTCAGCTTACGGTGCCTCAAAATATTTGATAACTCCTTTCAAGGATATCGGGCACCTCACAAAGCAGCAATCCATATATAATGTGATACTCAGTTCCGTTCGAGCAACCATAGAGAAGGCATACGCCCAATTGAAAGGCAAATTTAGGCGGCTCAAGTACCTTGCCAAAAATAATTGCAATCTCGCGATTAAATGTGTAGTTGCGGCGCACGTTCTGCATAATTTTATTTTGATGGAAGATGACATCGCAGACGAACATTTGTCAGAGATTCTGATGTCTGACGATGAAGATAAAAGTATTCCTACTACTAAAAAAAGAAATTTCGCTTCATTATTTTAAATTAAATCATTTTTAAATATGTATTTGATATCTAAATTTAATCGCTAGGTAATGTGGCCGCCAAAAAACATTTTAAAATTTAGATTTTTTTTTATTTTTTATTTTTTTTTATTTATTACACACCTTGATAAGGCTAACCTACTCTCGACATGACTTCTTGTAACATTTTCCCCAAAATCTGGTGGCAGTCTGGTGTAATTTTTTTTATTAAATTTGGTTAAGTTGACGTTTCTGAAATATATAATCGTTTTGGGGTGAAATTTACCCTTAGGCAAGTTATAGGGGTGGTCTTGACCTTACTTATACAATGTAATTAATTTGTAATAAATTCTGGTACAAGAATCATTCCGATATCATAGCTACATCAAAAGTTACAATTTTGGCGGTGTAGGTTTAATTGTAAGCTATACCGACCACTCGTTCCTCGAAAACGGTAACTGTAATAAAATCGGGATTTGTTGTACTAAATTGTAATAAATGTGTAACAAATTATAGTACAGGTTTCGTTGAGGCGGGCTAATTTGGTCGGTGCAGGTTTAGAGCACTCTCATTTTCCCTAAAAGAGAGACGACACGTTTAGTATAGCGCATTTATTTTAAACGATAACCGAATTTAGCCTCGTACAGCGTTATTATAGCAATTAAGCTCAGGAAAGTGCATTGCATACCGATATTTTATTTGATCTTGTTTGCAACTACATAACTTGGAATCAAATGAAAATTAATAATTTCATTAAAGCCCGCCCGCTGGACACAGAAAAAAACCTTAAGAGATTCTCCCATTTTTCAGATTCCTATTCGAAGGATTATATCGACGTCAATATATAATCGATACTAGAGGATCGTGCGTAAACGCCTAAAATGAAAGTTACTGGAGCCACCTGTGAACGCTAAACAAATGCCAACTATTTACAACCTAATTTATTTGATTAAACCTGGATTTATTTTTAACACTTGTTGCCGTAAGCTCTTCGCGAAACACACTTACACTTAATAAACACAATGTTTTAATCACTTGTTTTATTTCACGAACGAAAAGGAAATCGCTTACGGTTGTTCCAATATCGAAGACATCGACTAACAAAGATATTTCAATCTCACCTACTTTTTTTATAAAAACTGAATTTTAACATCTAAAATATAGGTAAACCCCCATTTAAACTGGAAAACTGTATACGATGACAACTTCATATAGAAAAACAATGAAAAAACAACAGGAGAGCAGTAATCTTCATTGTCTACGAATTGTCTACATACTCTATCGATTTGTGACATTTCTACTCAAAAATCTATTGTCTACGATATCGACGTCTTTAAAACTAGCGATTATTTAGGTACATTGCCTAGGGCTTCTACTATAAAGGGACCTACTCAGATTTACTTATCTTTTTCAACTTTATTAGAACTTGCAGAAGTTGTGTTCTTCACCTTATTCGTTGTACCTCTTTAGTCATAAACGCATATTTGAATTTTACAAAACGTGTTCGCAGTTGATATGATTTTGTTAATGTGTCTAATACTTCACGTCACTCGTAAAGCATGGTAATCCTGTCTTATGTTACCAATAATATACTAGTGCTCTATCGTAAAATTTATTCATAAAAACTCTGACCAATTTACATGATGTAACAAAACCATCAATTTAGAGTACTCGTCCCCCCCAATATATTTTTGCGAACGGAAATGATTCATCCGCACCCACAAATTTAATTGAAAATTCCATAACATTTTGTGAGGGGTTCATCTTAAAAAAAATGTAAGGTCGTTTTGGGAAGAGGGTTCGTAAAACACTCATTCAGATTTAAGTTCACAATGTTGTAAATAAAAACGATTCATTCCCCTTTGATTTTGAACTGCGGCCACTACATCGCAATTTTCTATGTGTATTCAGTTTCACTTGATGTTCATTGTGTTTACCAATTCCACTTGGTGATAATTCTTTAGATATTTATATTTTTGTATTTAAATTACAAAAATTTATAACATACACATAAAGCATAGATTTATGTATTTCATTATGAACGGAAAATTTAACCGAGGGTAGCAAAATAAAATTATTTTCTTCAGAATATTTTTTTTTTTTTATTATTTGACTGCTGATGTCATTTACACATTTTCATAATATTTCTTCGGTTTTTTGTTTAATAAATATTTTTGGCATCAGGAAGGGTATACAAAACATCCACTTGAGCTCGTGAATAGTCTTTAAAATATGGAAAATGTTTGGATGTACTGTGCTGCATTTCATATTTATTTACATAATTATTGATTTTATAATGCAGTACTGGCTTGCTATTTGTAAATTTTATCTGAAACAAATAGAACAAAGCAGGCAATATTGTTGCTGTTTCCTTTCTAAAGTTTCATTACCATGTAAAATTTTCGTGTAGTGTTCATAATTCCGCCCCAGATTTTTGGCGATTGTAGCGCCGTCTACTACGAATAGAAAAAATTCGACCCTGCAATGATCTCAGGGAGCGCGTTTTTTTTCACTGGACAGCTATTTACAAAATAATGAGCAACTGTTGTTTTGGTTTTCGACCGGATGTTTATTCTATAGTTTTTCTAGAGTTCCGTTGCTGGCCATCACTCGGTATAATTCAGTTTTGTACTTAACATTTTTACAGTTAACAATGAAAGCTTTCAAAACTCCCAAAACGCAATAATGAAAAGCAATTTTAAAATGACCTATTGTTTACTCGTAATTCTTTAACACGTGCGTCAGTTTATTGATTAATTTTTCACTCAAATCCAGAAATGTTATTATTTATAAAAATAACATATTTTCAAGATCGCCCATCATAACTGTTTCCTTAAGTCTTATCATTTGTTACGGGGTGGTTCAACAACCACTCCGCAGATTCATCTAGATATGCAGCGGCCTCTTTCACGGTGATTTTTCCGACTAGATCTCAGGGTTTTGGGTCGTGGGGAAGTTGAGGCTTGCATATTCCTGGCCTACACTGTGGAACAGAAAGAAAAAGTAAACTAAAAAAACTGAAACTAAATTAAATTTATACCAGAATTAAATCGGCCGAAATTTGAGGAACAATGAGATAAATATAACAATAACCGCATGTGCCCACCCAGGAACGACCTAATCTCCTCGGATGACAAGTACAATGTCTGCTGGCGAGACATCCCTGAATGACCCATCGACCTCTAGAGGCCGATATCTAGCCACAGAGATGTCTCCCCAACAGACAAAGCCTCTTTTCACCCGGAGAGACCTCTAGGTAGTCCCCCACGTTACACACTTTGACAGCTGGAGACTGCCGAAATGCCACGGAGAGACTGTGTAGATTTTACTGTCGTCCCCGAATGGACGCCACATATGTTGGACTCACCACTCCGACCCTGTGGATGTCCTGCTAAGGGGATGAAGGGGAGTGACATTAGCCTGCAACTATGGAACCGACGCGGAATGAGACCGCCCTCCTCCCATCATATCAATCCGAACAATTTAATAAGTTATTTTATCATAAAAAAATAAATTGAGGCCGATGAAGGCGAAAAAAAACCCAAGCCAGGAAACCTACGCCGTGCTGATTTTTTATTTAAATACATTTTCAAGAAAAAAACAAAATCAGAGATGAAATGGGAATAAAAACAAATTAAAGCAAACTAAAACGTGAAAATTCCGAAGCTAAAAGTAAAAGAAAAAAATAAATCGCACAAAAATGGTCGCTAACTTGAATAATTACATTCGAAATAAAACAAAAATAATTTGAGCAAAAAATGTGCAAAAGTGCTATGGCGCTTGATTACACCGAAGTATATTGATTAAAATTTTAAGAAAATTTAAAATTAATTCATGAAAATAAATAAAAATAAAAAACAAAAAAAAACAGTACCTTTTGACCGCATTGAGGTCGACTTTGAGGGTTGCGGCGTTCTGGATTGCAGAAATGGGTTGAGCGTGTTCCCGCCGTTAACAAATTTGACCTTGATAGGCCGCCGTAAATGTTGGGTGTCTTAACTGTAAATATCGTTGGGCGTCTTTCCGGCGAAAACCGTAAATATTCGTTGGGTGTCTTCTCGCCGTAAACCGTGTATACAAAAACGAGCCTCGGTTGGACGTCCTTTACCGTTGCGGTGTTTATTGTTTTCACCTGTAAACCAAACAATGGCCTAGTGGTCGGCCACCCGTTCGTTGCGGTGCCTTTCACCGATACCAAATAGTAATGCGACGCCCTTTACCGTTAGGGTGTTTATTGTTTTCACCTGTAAACCAAACAATGGCCTCGTGGTCGGCCACCCGTTCGTTGCGGTGCCTTTCACCGATACCAAATAGTAATGCGAATGGCCTCGCGGTTGACCACCCGTTGCAAAATTTAGCGTACTGTTGAAATGAGGTATCCAAACCATCGGAACATAATTATTTAGCTTCGGCTAGGCCATCCGTAAAATGTGGGGGACTATTTAGGGATTCACTTCTCCCGTCTCCTCTATCCACCAACAATACTTAGCCAACGAAAATTTAAAAGCTGTATATCACTAGATAAAATATCGTCTTTTGTAAACTTATTTATTAACACGAACGCAATACAATTTATATTTTTGTATGTAGTGTTTTAGTAATGCCACCTAAAGTAAGTTAATTACAAAAAAACTGAACTTAATTCACTAAAATAATTTTTATTGTTCTTATTTTTAATTTGTATCAAACCCATAACTCCAGTTTTTCCTTATAACGGGTGTTTTTTTAGGAGGTTTGTTTTTCCGATAGATGTCGTTTTATTTTATGACAGTTGTTTTGACAGCTCAAAGTGGCATTTCTACTCAGTATTGTTTGGCAAATCATTATGAATAGGTTAACTCCAGAACAACGTTTTCAAATCGTGGAAATTTATTTTCAAAATCAGTGTTCAATTAAAAATGTTTATAGAGCACTTCGTGAATTTTATGGTGCACATAATCGTCCGTCAGAGACCACCATAAAGAACGTAATTACCAAATTTCGGTCTACATTCACTCTTTTGGATGCCAAGCCACCGACAAGAATGAGAAGAGTTCGTACAGAAGAAAATATTGCTGTCGTTGAGGCCAGTGTCGAAGAAAACGACAATTTATCGATTCGTCGTCGTGCTCAGCAAATTGGACTTTGTCCATCGACTTTATGGAAAATTTTACGTAAAGATTTGGGTTTGGTGCCATACAAAATTCAATTGGTGCAAGAATTAAAGCCACACGACCATCGTTTGCGCCGTGAATTCAGTGATTGGTCGTTAAATCAATTGAACGAAGATCCATTTTTTTACCGTAAAATTCTCTTCAGTGATGAGGCGCATTTTTGGTTAAATGGATACGTCAACAAACAAAATTGTCGCATTTGGAGCAAAGATAATCCACACGCCGTTCTAGAATTACCAATGCATCCTGATAAATGTACTGTTTGGTGCGGTCTATGGGCTGGTGGGATCATCGGTCCATATTTCTTTAAAAATGAGGAAGGACGACGCGTTACCGTGAATGGAAATCGATACAGAACCATGTTAAATGAGTTTTTGTTGTCAAATCTTGAAGATATGGATATGAATGAAATGTGGTTTCAACAAGATGGTGCCACTTGCCATACAGCACGTGAAACAATCGACTTATTGAAAGAAACTTTCAACGACAACATTATTTCGAGAAATGGTCCGGTGAATTGGCCTCCGCGTTCGTGCGATTTGACGCCACTCGATTACTTTTTGTGGGGATACGTGAAGTCATTGGTTTATGTGGATAAACCTCAATCGATTGACGCTTTGGAAACCAATATTCAACGTGTCATTGCTGACATACGCCCTCAAATGCTTGAAAAAGTGCTGGAAAATTGGACCTCCAGAATGACATTTGTGAAAAATAGTCGTGGTAGCCATATGCCAGAAATTGTGTTTAAATGTTAAATGCCAAAAAATTATCTACCAAATAAAAAAAAATTTTGGTCATTTCATAATTTTATATGTGTTTTATTCAAAAAAAAAATCGGCAACCTTTTAAAAAAACACCCTTTATATCAAATCAATTAAAACTCGACTGTCTCAAAATCCGAACAAAACTTGACGCTAACTTGATAAAATTTAAAACTAGACTCAAAAAATTTTTCGCTCCAAAACAGTTCCAGAAGAATATTTTTCTTTTGTTGATGTTTTTTTGCTTTGGTTTTTGGTGCTCGTCAGTAGCCCACCCTCTCACGCCGCGCATCAATCGCACACAACAAAACGAGAAAACACAACAAAAATAGTTCTCTACATCTCTGCCGGTCGCACACATGCATAAGGTGTACACATTGATCTCGCTCTACAGTGACGTTTGCAAGAACACTGGGTATGAACAGAAAATCAAATGGGTATGGAGAAATGATGTTAGTAGTAATACCATAGAACAGATGGCAATGCCGTCGATAAAAATCATCAATCAACCAGATACCATGGAACTAAAAATTCAAAAAGAGCAAAGGAAAAGAAATAATGTTATGACCCCTCAAGGTGTCATAACACATTTTTGCAAAGGCTTATAACTTTTTTGAGTGTTTTTTTTCCAAAATTCTAGGAGAAGTTAAGCAACAGCTTTGATGATGAATAAAATTTTCAACATTCGTCATTTTCATTTTAAAATGAAGCTCCCTAATCGGAATGAATAGCCTTTAGCCCATATAAAATTCACAAAACCGATATCAAAATAAACCCAATTAATTTTATTAGTCACCTCGTCCTGTATGAAAGGGCACCACATAATAAATATGTTTGTAACTTTCAGTTAGCTAACGCTAACTAGCTAATTTGGTTTCACTTCAGTATTTCGAGGTAGATTAAATTAATAAATTTTTGTATTGTTTAGGAAGCCGAAAAATAGTAATTTAGAATTAAATTTCAGGAAATCTCCAGATGCATGTGAATTAATAATATTTTTCTTTTTAGGTTGCTAACTTAAAAAACTATTGATGAAGGCCAATTCCATTTTTAGCAATTAAACCAATAAACCTATATCCTTTCTCCGGTAAATTAGAAATGTGTCCTTTCGTTCTAAAAAAAACAATAACACCGTTCCTATTATTTCCTCTTGTTGGCCCTTTATTCGGGATACTTGTCAAATACTTGGTCCTACAGTCCGATGATTATCAACAAACGATTCATAACTAAGAAAATGTTATCACCACTAAAATTTGAAAGACAAAACTCAGAAGTGTAAAGCTTCATATCCAAAATGGACTAAATTCAAGAATAAACCAAATATTCTTTCATAGTTTTATAGACAGTCGACGGTCAACCAAAAACGGCTCACGAATTAACGCACGATGAGTCAGAATGTGAACGGCACTACGAATCGACATTGGGTGCCGGTTTGCTAAGAACGATCAACTACGTTCTGAGTACAACATGTTCATGAAAGTTGCCAGGAAACAGGTCACATGAAAGAAGTGTCAAAAGATCACAACAACTCGCTGGGCCAGAGGAGCTATCTTCCTCATCAAGGTGTGATGCAATGCAAACTGCTCGTGGTATTCGACACATCGTACACAACACAACGGGCATATCACCTAACCAGAAGTTCTGATTGGGCACAAACTTCAACAGAACGTCTTCCAAATACTAACCCGTTTTCGCAAACATCAATTTGTTTTCGTTTCAGATTTCAAGCAGATTTATCGGCAGATCTTGGTGGCACAGAAACTATCAGCGTATCATATCGCGACCTTCTCTAGATGATCCAGTTCGAGATTATCGTTTGTGCGCCTTCACGAACGATACTTCCAGTGCTCCTTACCTCTCAACTGCAGTTAAAGTCGCACCCAGAAACTTCGTCGACGACGATGGCGGGCTTAGACAACATCGTAGATTTAATCGAGGTCCAGAGGCAAATTGTGTAACTACGATGTAACTAAGATGTAGAGGCTGCAAACTGCGGAAGTGGTGGTCGAACAGTCAGCAGCTTGGGACGATTCAGTCAAAATACTCGGGTTACATTGGTCTCCTTCGGCCGATTGTTTTGGATTCTTTTGGCCGGGTATTGCCAACCACAATATTAGCGAAAATCATACTACCAGCAGTGTAGGTTCTCGACAAAACATATCATGGCATGAAGCGGTCCCAAAATAAATCGCTCAAAGATAGCTCACTTATCGAGATAGTATGAAATCATTCAATCAAAATCGATCGCTGGATAAAACTATTCGAAAACTCTGAGACGATTATTTAACGAATCTGAGCAAGCATACGCAGCGGTGGTGTATGCTCGTATAACGTCAGCAGATGCACCACTGAAAACGGTCAGCCTGCCACGTCTGGGCTTTGTGCTCGCATACTCGTCACCAAACTCATGCGGGCTATCGTTCAATTACTCGACGTGCCACAGGTTCAAATGTACTCATTGCCGACTCGCTATGCATCTCGCCTAGTCGCTGGAATACATTTGTAGCCAATTGGGTTTCGCAAATTTTGGATTACACCCAACCTACCGATTGAAATTATGTTGACTCCAAGCATAATCCCAAAGATTGGGTGTCTCGTGGTGTTGACACTTCATTACTACACAGCCATCCGCTGTGAGGAACAGGTTCTATTTGGCTACGAGTAGGTTCAGATCAGTGGACACACTTAAGAAAGAGCAAGGCCCACGCAATCGTGTCACGACCTTTTGCAGGCGTTTCATCCAACATCCACATTTCAGCACAACAACAGACCCGACATGCTTTATCACCGTGCCCGAGTTCCACTGAACATTCTAGTTCTGAGTCAAGCTAGTTCAAGCTAGTTTCAACACATCAAGCTGCCAATCCGGAGAACAACTATTAGACAAGAGCTCACTTTGATCTCTGAGCCTTTACGTCCAATGACGGTATACTACGGATCGAAAGGGCGGCTTAACGAATCGAATTTGCAATACACGCGGAAGCTTTCAAATATATTCTTCCCAAAGATTGCAAGCTAACGAATTTACTCAAAACCTTGACATAAATGTGTGTGCTTTCGTCATCGCGCAACGACGAGCCAGCAACTGATGGACAATCTTCCATTGTCTCATGTTACTCCTTCGACACCGTTTCTGCACATTGGCGTGTACTATAAAAAGGTCAACAAAAGCCACTTCGATATTTCCGTCTGCCTAACTACGAAGGCACTATTTGAAGCTGATGTCCGAACTCACCCAAAGCGTCGTTTAAAAGGTTCACCGCGCGAAGAGGAAAGCCCGAGAGATGTCACTCCGGAAATCGCTGCATTATTGGCTCAGGATGGCATAACTTGGAACTTCATTCCTCCTGCTTCGCTGTACTTTGGGTGCTTGTGGGAAGCAGGCTTAAAATGGGTCAAGCATCACTTACGGCTAATCATGGGCGAAACCTGACTCATGTTCGAGAAGTTGAGGACAATGTTGTTCCTGGTCGAGGCATGCCTGAACTTGCGATCATTGTGTCCTATGACTGTACATAATCATTCCAGGACATCACGCGATACCTGAACCAATACTATTCGATGGTAAAACGAACTTTCTCAATCGCTACCAGTAACTCCAGAGAATGTATCTTCACTTCTGAAACATTTGGTCGACGGAATAACGTTCTCGCCTACAGCAACAACCAAAATCTATGAGAGTGAACGACAACCTTGCTATCGGTAAATCAGTCCCCATCAAAGAGGCGAGCATACCGCCTTCGCAATGGTCACTCGGGAGGATCATCGATACGCATCCAGGATCTAACGGACGAGTTCGAGTCGTCACATTAAGATGTCAGAATGGCGTACACAAGAGACCAGTGATAAAGCTATTCCTGCTGCTTATTGCAGACAACCACAATCAACTCTAAAGTATTAAAATACGTTAAAACGGCCGGCTATGTTGGAGACCACAGCAAACGTCTTCACAACAGTAGATGAAGTAGACAGTAGACAACAGTAGAAGGTCAGACATATCGGTGAACGCACAAACGTAGGACAACACGGTTTTAAATAAAACACCAACATCGGACAACAAATTTTCGCAGCTGTAACACATCCATGTGAAAAAGAAATTTGATTCTTATCTCAACTTCCGATTGAGCAGAAATACGACAAGGATAACGAACACAAACGCCACGTTCTATTATATGAAATGGCACAAACATATTTAAATAGCACATTTCATTTCCTTCGATTACCGCATAGGGTCAGCACGTGAGCACATCTCCAGGATTTTGCGATAATTGCCATATGTAGCATTACTTCCGCCCATCTTTTAGAAAAACTTAATATTTTGACATAAATTCGATTATTGGTTGCATAATTTATCGTAAAGCGTTTTTTTCTACACTTTTTAACGTCAGAAACGTAAAACCATTTACACTATTATGTTGCTACTTTTTGGGGTACCCACCCTTTTTTAACATTAGAAACTTCACAAAGGTTCGGTTAAGAAATGACCCAGATCAGTCCCAGGTGATCATATTCCAAAACTTCTTGTAAAAATTATTTTAAAACCCCATTTCCATCCAACATGCCTAATTTCCCCATAATTGGCTAAGACATGACACACTTAATATCAACATTACACAATTTTGATAATATTTTACGAGATTTCAAAATACGAGATTTTGCAATACGGGATTTCGAACAATGGGATTTTGAAATATAAGATTTCAAGACGAAATCTGGAAGAATATTTGAATCTGACGTATACCAGCAGAATAACATCAACTCAATGAAGTGTTGGGATTGTATACAACCACGAATGATTACAAAGTTTTCCATCTTCAACCAGCCAGTGTACGTCGTAGAGGAAGACACCGACTGAGCTGGGGTGAAGACATTCGTTAATATGGTAACATATTGAATCTGGAGGAAGTGAGCGGTAAATCGAGGCGGATGAGGAAACAATACTGTTGAAGTTAGCCGAAAGATGATAATGCAGATATTGTTTTCCTACCCCTGCGTAAATATTTCAACACGTCGATAATGCAGATTTGTGCCGATAAAGAATATTAACTTCAATATTCTGCCGGAAAATGTCGACAATGCAGATTTAAAAGTACAAAATGAATCATCAATGCTTAGCTATTGAAAGGTTTGTATATCAAGACTTTGATCCGATCTGACTGTGCCAATTTGCTCAACCATGGACCTAAGTAGAATTTGATTACCATATATAATTGGAGTGGGTTTGATGAGGTTATATTGGTGAAATGTTCCATTTTCCGTTGTTCTGTGTCTGTCTCACTATGAAAACTCTATAAAATATGACGAAATATTTAAATTCTAAGTTTAGGCTGGAAGATTATGAGTAGAATTTTTATTTTCCCCATGTTTTGTCTATAAAATCATTCGCCGTTCGAGGATTTTTCAGGCAAACAGCTGTCTGATGAGGTTTATTCGATAGCCTACGACCCTAGAAAGATTTTGCTTATAGGTTATGGGTGGGTATAGTGAGATTAGAGGGGTGAAATTTCCAATTTTCCACATGTTTTGTAGACGCAATCGTTTGTAGTTCGGAAGGTTGTGAGAACACCGATCCGATTATATAAATTCGATGGCCATGAACATTTGTAGTTTTGATTATAGGTTTATGTCGGTCTAATGAGGGTATAGGAGTGAAGATTTGATTTTCTCAATGTTTTTCCGTAAAATCGTTCGTAAATTGAAATTTTGAATGATGGACACCAATCTATCGTCATGTGCCATCGAATGACCTTAGTCAGATTGGTGTCTATCTGACAAAATCATGAATGTTGGACGATTTTATCGAAAAAACATGGAACAAATAAAATTTCATCCATATAAACATATCAGATCCACTCCAAACCTAGAATCAAAATCTGCCTTTGGTCATGAGCCATCGAATCGACATAGCCAGATTAGTGTGTATCTGGCAAATACTAGAATAATGATCGAGTTTGTCAATAAAGCGTGGGGAAAATCAAAATTTCATCCCTATAATCTCATCAGATCCACCCCAAACAAAGAATCAAAATCTGCCTATGGTCAAGTTCCATCGAATTGGCATAGTCAGGTTGATGCCTATCTAGAAAAATCTGGAATGCCGAACGGTTTTATCGACAAAACATAGAAAAAATCAAAATTTCATCCCTATAACCTCATCAGACCCACACCAAACTTATAATCAAAATCTACCTTTGAGCATGGGCCGTCGAATTGGCATAGTCGTCAGATTGGTGTCTATCTGGCAAAATCACGAATGATGGACGACTTTATCGAAAAAACATGGGACAAATAAAATTTCATCCATATAACCTCATCAGATCCACTCCAAACCTATAATCAAAATCTGCCTTTGGTCATGAGCCATCGAATCGGCATAGCCAGATACTCCAATAATGAACGATTTTATCAACAACAAAAAATACATGGGGAAAATAGAAATTTCACCCCTATAACATTGATATTTATTAAACTTCTTTATCGCCAATTTTCGGCTGTATGAAACAAATATGGCATTTCACCTCTATAACATAATATGCACATCAGACCCACCCCAAACCTACCATCAAAATCTACCTAAGTGTGAACGAGTTAACAGATTAGTGTCTATCTGGCATAATTTCGAATAACGAACGACTTTATCGACAAAACATAGGAAAAATCAAAATTTCATCCCTATAACCTCATCAGACTCACCCCAAACCTATAATCAAAATCAGCATATGGTCAAGTTCCATCGAATTGGCATAGTCACGTTGGTGCCTATCTGGAAAAATCTGGAATGCCGAACGATTTTATAGACAAAACATTGGAAAAACCAAAATATCACCCCTATAACTTCATCATACCAACACCAAACCTACAATCAAAATCTACCTACCTAAATCGAATCAGCATAGTGAAATTGACGACTTGGCTTGTTATTTGTTAAACTTCTTTATCGATAATTTTCGGCGTCTGAAACAGATATGGCATTTCACCCTTATAACCTCATAAGACCCACCCCAAACCTATAATCAAAATCTGTCTATGGTCGTGTGCCAACGAATTAAGTTAGACAGATTGATATCTATCTGGCAAAATCTGGAATGACAAACGATTTTATCGACATGGGGCAATTAAAATTTCACTCCTATTTCACTCCTACCTATGGTCATGGCCTATCAAATGAGCGTAGTGAGATTGGTGACTATCTGGCAAAATCTCGAATGTTGGACGACTTTGATTGATAATTATTAAACTTCTTTATCGACAATTTTCGGCTGTATGAAACAGATATGGCAATTTTTTATTACTATCCTTTCTTAATTTACAATATTACCGTTTACACACATCTTTAAATGAGACCATTTCCAAACATAACACTTTTAAAGTTTAGTTTTAACAAATTTTAGAAAGTTGGCCAAGTGTGTTCGGCTGATTTTGTATGTTGGTGACTTTCGTTGGTATAATTTTTTAACTTTCGGCTGAAGTAGCCGAGACACTATCTACATTATCGTGTTTTTTTTCACTTTCGGCTGGCAACTTTCGGCTAACTTTAACAAGGCGAGGAACCACCAAGCGGTAACATGAGAAAGGAAAGGTATAGGGCGAAATACATAAAAACGATAAATAGTCTTCTTGAAAAATTGTTGCGTAAGGTTGTTTTGGAAACCAAATATTCTCTCCTTCAGTCTAATACAAGTGAAGTATTCCTATAAATAGAAAAAATATGCAAACTATACAATCCGCTAACCAAGGTGAACACGTAATTTTTCACTGTCTAATTATGTTTCCTCAAAACTATTGAATCCCTGAAATATTTCAGGGTAATAAACTGTAATTCTCATTTCGTAGAACACGGTGCTGCACAATAGTTATACACACACATTTTAGGTATTAGTATGGTTCTGGTGGAAACGATGTGCTATTATCAATTAGCCAATAAACCCACAAGAATCGAATGTGCATATTCTACACAGGCATCCTACATTTCACATAAATATTTAATTCTTTTAATTATTCGTGTATGGTACAACACATTAATTCTAAAAATGTAAATGAAAAACTTTTCATTTTAAAAATGTTGTACCTGTAGGTAGAGTACTGCTGACATAATGATGTGCCTCTAAAATCTGAACAACCAAATTACTCGAGCAGATTGCGTTCTGTCTATAATAATCCCATAATTATTTTATTATTTAATTTTTTGTAGTTCTGTTGCTTAAATATTACAAATTAATTTAATATTCATTTTGAATTTTAATGGTTTTCAATTATATGGCGAGGAACATAATTAGTTTTAGTTTTATTTTTAAAATATTAAAATAGTGATATTAAAATTTTTTGTTGGTGCAATCGCGAACAAACTAGTTCTATACATGTATTGAACAGTAACGTTATGTAGTATGTACAGTTAATTTTAAAGCTTATTATTAACTATTTGGAATTTGAATATCAACATTGTTTTCATAGAAATATTCAACATTTTTATATGGAATAATAATTAAATCCGTGTTGGTAGTTAATTTTTTGTTCAAGTCGTAATTTGTTGTTTAATTATAAATTTTAGCGACTAATATTGCCACTTTGTGTAACATAGTATGCTAGTAGGGTTGTAAAAATCTAGATTGATATGAAGTTTTTCACTAAAAAATAAAAAACTAGGGGCCTCTATCGTGTGGGTAACTGCAGCAGAAAAACTTTCGTATTTCGAAATGAAACTTTGCATACCGATTAAGCCCAATTTGTGCTAACTAGTACTCACGGGAACAAATTGGCCGAAACACGGGAAAAGAAAATTTCAAATTTCGTCTTAAAGACGAAACAATTGAAACCCGATTGTCCAGGAAAAAAAGGAAATAATTTAAGCCTAATTTTAACACATTCCAAAAACGACTAAACTGACAAAGTTTGTGCTTATCATAGAAATATAATTTTCATAAATTTTCATTCATAATTTGAGGAAAAACAAACTGGCCCCTAAAAGATACTATATTTAACAAGCAAAATACAGAGGTACACCGTTCAATAATATTTGTGTTGAACAACAAAGTAAAGAATGAAGATAAAATGTTCTAAAATCCAAAAATACGCAATTAAGATAGTATTATCCTATCAAGTATGATCATTGCCAACCGAAAAGTATAGTGGCCGAATTTGCGCTAATCCAAAATTGGCCCAATTCCATTCAAGAACAAAGACCGTTGAATGAACGATTTTCTGACATAAAGCTTTCTAGAAACCAATGAACTTGGTACTTCTGGTTGTAAATTACTGTCAAGTATGCTCATTGCAGTCCGAAAATTGTATTGGCCGAATTTGTTTTAATCCAGAATAGGCCCAATTCCATTGAAGAACAAAAACCGTTGAATGAACTTAGCACTTCTGACTGCTATGAGGCATGTTCTTGCCACCCGAAAAATATAATGGCTGAATTTGTGCTATCCCGAATATGTGATCTGATAGGAATATGTCTTCAGAAGTGCCAAATTCATTCGTTTCTAGAAAGCTTTATGTTAGAAAATCGTTCTTTCGGCGGCATTTGTTGTTCAATGGAGTTATGCCAATTATGGATTAGCACAAATTCGGCCATTATTCTTTTCGAATGAAAATGATCATACCTGATCAAAATATGTGATCAGAATAGCCAACTTGATTGGTTTCTAGAACACTCCTTGGATGGCAATGAACCCCCATAGCAATCAGGGTAGTCATTTTGTGGTGCTTTATCACCAATTTATATCACTAGTGGAGAGTTTTTTTTTGTGATAAAATTCAACCCTGCAAAATGAATTTTGAGGGGAAATAATGAACTAAAAGATAAAGTTTTTATTTTTAAAACAATATGGAAGAAATATCGGTTTCTCGTTGGTTTAAAAACAACTAATAAATAAAAGTTATTCATGAAATTGTGATTAATTTGAAAATCTTCCGTGTAGTTTATGGAATTATTACCTAAAAATTACAATGTGAGTTCTATTTAACAATTATTCGCAGTAAAATATAAAGTATTAAACTAAATTAATAATTTTAGTATGCGCGCGTCTTGTTTAAATTTGATTTTCACGTTTAATTTCCCTATGCATAAAAATCGAACTAAAAATCAAAAAATGTATCGGGGATAAAAAAATATTTGGAAATAAAGTTTGTCTATCCAAAACTAATTTTTTACCCCATAGACTTCCCGTTGGCAACGGATAACAAACCAGCAAAAAACCGAAGTAATCGAACGTGTTGCTGCTGAATATGGTGTTGCTGCTTGACAATTTGTATCAACAGGTGGGAAAAGTCAAAAGAAAAAATGTTGGTCTTAGCGGCTAATTTAAATGCTATGGAAGGGGCTAATAAAAATGTCAAGGGATGACAAAAGGTAATTACTCATAACTTATTTTACAGTCATTTTACGATATAAGAAATTCCGTAAGAGAAAAATCAAAAAAAAATACGGAACCATGCCTACAGAACCGGAGGTGGTGAGCCCATGGATATGGAGCTTGATCAGTTGGAAGAAAGGATCATAAGCGTTTTATCCGCTGAGCAGGTAGGCGGTATGAACTGTATCGAGGGGGATTTGGGTACCAGCACACCTGTAGCCCATCCAGATGAATCGGACACTGTGATGAGTTAAATTCCGGCCGTCTGGCAACAGATTTACTCAGGTAAATTTCTATTATATCGTAATATTCGAATTATTTCATGGAACAAATTTATTTTTTCGTCAACAGAACGATCAGTGACGTTCGATTTAGAAACACGATACCCAGTTGAACTTACCAATCCACTCATCCATCATGGGTATCGCCTGTCGTTCCATTATCTAAATCTATCGAGATAGAAACGGAATCAGCTACAGACCCATTATCGGCATCTCAATCCATTGATTCTTTAATTCGCACTCCATTATTAAAAGAAAGAATCCCACGCCCATCTACAAATCGCACAAGCCGCGCTCAAAATTTATATCGTACTTCTCTGGCGAAAAATAGTCAAGAAAGCCTAAATATGCAAAGAGAGGCATTAAAATATCTTCGCAGGAGCAACACTTTGAAGCAAGAGTTGCTTGCATTTTTAAAGGAGGAAAGCCGCGAAAGCCAACGCCGGCATAGGGTCCATGGCTCTTTTAAAAGAAATAAGCGACGCAACTAGACGCAATTGAGGACTATTTTTTCTAATTAGTCAAATTAGTGGACCTGCTTCGAGGTAAGGATTGTTTCCAATAAATCTGTGTTCACTTCTTGTACTAGATGTGGTCTTTTGTTGCTCAGAAGCAACACATTCGTCTTCAAACTCTACTAAAAAATTATGACAAACTGCGACCGCATTAATAATTTTCGCGCATTTCAAGAGAGCGTAGTGCAGTTTCCTTTGTCGGAGTACACACCGAAATTTATTTTTTAAAATTCCAATGGACCTTTTAACTTCACTGCAGATAATTTTATGCCTACGGTAGAACTCCTTTTCCTGTTCAGTTGTTCCTTCTTCGTTCACGGTATTAAGGAAAGGCACTAAAGGGTACCCTTGATCTCCAAGAAGCCAATACTTTGAGCATCAAGGTTAGTGTATTCATTTTTAAACATCGCCAAGAGTTTGATTCCTAACCAAACATAGCTGTCATGCACAAATCCTGGGTAACGTGCATTTATATGGGTTATTAAGTTTCGATCATTTACGACAAATTGCGTATTTATACTGTGAAACCATTTTCTGTTAAACCCTGCTACAGCAATTTGCGTGCCATCGATCAATCCAATTATCCCCGGAATACCTTGTTTAGAAAACTCTTGTGCTATTCTGGTCCGTTCTTCGTCTCCTTGTGGAAATTTTATATATTTGTCCATCAACAAATTTAGGAGTTCGGTGACTTCTTCGATGGATTTGCTAATAGCGGTTTGGGACATATATCCAATGCTTCTTATTTGGTTTTGGTAGGAACCGGTCACATAAAAATTAAAGGCTACCAAACATTTTACATCAATGGAATTTCTTCCTCCAAGTCATCCCAAGCAATCCGACTTGAAGTTTATTATTCTGCCTTATGGAAAATTTGCATTTCTTCAATTAACTTTACGGCGAGAACCATAGAGAACCGAAAATACCCCCTAAACTCGTCTCTTCATCTGATATGGATTAGACTCCAGCCTATGTTTCATATTCAGTTTTCGTTGTCCGTGCCAATAATTATTCGCGATATGAGGATTATGTGACTCCATGATCTATAAAAACAAGAAATTTATTTGTTTATTAATAATTATTAATAAATTACACATCGAGTCACACACAGCTGCAGCTTCTCCAAACTAATATTTTTGGTAGTTAAAGATGTATTTTTTTGCTTTTCAAAATCAATAAGAATTTTATGATTTATAAACCACAAAAACTGTTTGAACTTACACTATTTTTCACAGTAAGTTACAATTCACAACAATAAAAATATTTAAGTCGATCACTATTAATGTTTTATTATTTTAATTCTTCTTTAATTTATAATTAATATTTACACTTTATAAAAAATTGTTTCATGACAAAAATAATAAGTTATGTATAATGACGAAAAAAATTTATGACACAAACGTCAAAACAATTTTTTTATATTTGGTGAAAGCGATATGGAAGTTATTGTACTCTTTTTCATTCGCAACTATCAGCATCTATTCGCAAATCATTCATTCAACGGTCTTTGTTGCTCAATGAAATTAGGCCAATTCTGGATTAGTACAGATTCAGCCAATTTGTCGAATGGCAAGGAACATACCTTACAGGAATTTGCAATCGGAAGTGTCAAGGTCATTGGCTTCTAGAACACTTTGAACACAACAGGAATTTGCAATCAGAAGTGCCAACTTCATTGGCTTCTAGAACACTTTATGTCAAAAAATTATTTATTCAACGGTCTTTGCTGTTCATTGGAATTAGTCCTATTCTGGATTAGCATAAATTCTGCTTCATGGTGGTCAATCACAGATTTGAAGGATAACTCAAAAATACATAACAATTTTAATATTTAAAATTTCGGACTAATATTTTAAATGTCAAGCATGTTATTATGACATATTTTACTGTCGTAATAGTGATGTTTTCTCGGGCTGGGATAGAACACTCTCCCGCTGGTTATAGTTTAGTGTTGCTATCGAGTTTTCTATCATTATAAATAATGAGTTTAGGTATGACTATTCTACCAAATAATGTGAGGATATCTTAAAAGTAGATAAAAGTAGTTTCGGACTGAATGTTATAAATGTCATGACAGTGTATCATGACACTATTACTGTCGCGATATTGCCATTTTTTGGACTGATAGTTTAGTGTTGCAATCGCGCAAACTAAAATTGGGTTTTTTCGGGCTAAGTGTCGGGCTACCTTCATCTACATTTTTGGTTGTATAGCAACGATTATTATCTAAATCAAGCTAGATCATTATTTCTCCCACTGTGGGACACGGTACATAAGATGTCGGTATACCTACGATCCAACGCGATGATAAGGCTCGCTCATATTTAATCGATTCGTTAAAAGGGATGTTTAATATCCATTTCTTATTACTAGATTTTAAGTTTATAATGAATTTGAATATGTTTTCCAGTCGATTAACATTGCATGAGACAACCAATTTTTGTGGATGTCTACGATGAATAGATGTGAATTTGATGAATACGATGAATAGATAGATGTGAATATTTGAATTAGATGGATGAGGTTACTGCAGTTTGTCTTATCTTAATTTGTATGATTATCACAATGTGTTTATTTTCAATACCATATAGTTTCGAAAATGAGCAAGAAGTCGCACTAACAGTCAATGGCAACCGTTATCGTGCCATACTAACTGACTTTATATTCCCTACGTGGAATACTTGGCCGATATTTGGTTTCAACAGAAAATGAAGTACGAATCATTTGAGAATATTTGTTGGATTTTTATTTAAAATACAATTTAAAACAAACTAAAAGTTGCCGCACCCCGGGACTGGCCCGATTAAATGGATATTGTTTCAATTCGTTTTGGTTCAAGACAGTATCAGAAATACTATTCAGTAAATCATATTTTTGCCTTCGCAATTTTTATTCTAATTTTTCAATTTCAACATTTTTCAAAATCGGTATATTCCGATTAAAGATTTTTCATTAGTCTGTAGCGACTAGTGAGGTAAAACAGATTATTCAATGTTAATAATACGAGTAAAATGGAAAATACCAGTATTTTGGCAAAAAATGTGGTATCTCGATACTAAAAAAAAAGTCGACCAGCTTACCGGTACGCGATATACTTCTTTTGTAAGAGAGTTTTAAAAGTTAGACGTTTTGACTTTTAATGGATTCCGTCTATATCCTATCCTGTGCTAGAATTTAAACTCATTCTGTTTATAGAGCTACCCATCGAGCCATAATCATACCAGTTGTTCATACATAAGTCGGTTAATTAGACGGCGAAGAGATAGAAACTCCTTCCTGTTAAAGCACACACGTACATGAGCACAACATATCAAAATATTTTCCATTCCTAAAAAATAATTTTTTAAATCAACATATCAACAGTAAAATTTAAAATAACATCTTATTTGTTATTAAAATGTATATATGTACACTGTACAGTACTAATATTATAAGATAGATGAAGTAAAAAAAAATTTAAATTAAAAGTAAATATATTCATAGAAACATATACCTATAGCAATGACAACAACAATAATGAAATACATCAACCAAATCTTGAAAATAATCTTTCACGGAATTATTATATTCTTTATGCCACCCACCAACCCCTCGCTTCTACTTTGCTTTTCTCAAAAGTTCTCAATTTTATTTTGTTTTTACTTTTTGATTTCTTCTGCACAGCGCAGGAAGGATTATTGTATTTTTATAACACAATTTGATATACACACATGGATATTAGCACATACACACATATATTTATTTTAATTAATTATATTAAAAATAAAAATAGGAGAAAATTTAAATAATAATTCCAATTTTTAAAAATATGGAGATGAAACGACTGGATTTCAAAATTTCTGCTGTGTTGTTGGTGTTCTATACGAGTAGCTCTAGCTATGTATAAATAAATCATTTGTCTTGAGATATAATTTTAATAATAATAATTATTAATTAATCTTAAAGAAATAAGACTTTTACGTTACTCTTTTGTTTTTATTTTATTAATTTAATTAAAATATTTTCACAAATAGAAGATTTTTTTTTTCTAATTAATTTTAGGAATCATTTTCCAGTACAGTGGATTTTGTTTTTACGTTGCTTGATATAATCTGTGCGGAAACTGTATAATGTCTTGAGGATATTTTTATTAATTAGAAAGAAATTTATAACACGAAAGGTATATTACGTACATATTTGTTTATGTCGATGGGGCTCGTGTAGCCAGCAATTGATTATAAAAGTATTTTTAAGATATTTTGAGTACTTTTATTTTTAATTGCTAAATGTTTAACGCGTTTTGGTTTATCGTCATAACGTTAGTGAATATTAAGAGTCCCTACCATAAGTTACCTATTTTGAACAAACAACCGAGTTTAAAAATGAAAACTAAACCCCAGGAATCAAGCGAGATGCTAAAGAACAGGTTGGTAGTCTCCTAAGTTGTACAAAATGAAAACGAAGAACACGAGTGTAAGATACTGCTAGTAGTCGACGAAGCAAAGCCTAAACACAAAGTGAAAATAAGTTATTCAGAATCCCGCATTTCAAAACCCCGTATTTTAAAATACCGTAATGTTGATATTAGTGTGTCTTTATTCAGCCAGTTATGAAGAAATTAGGCATATTGGACGGAAATGGGGTTTTAAAATTTATTTTGTAAGAAGTTCTGGAATATGGCCTATTGGGCTGGAACTAGGGTTACCACACCACATGAAACCTTGGGATTGACTATAAGCGACAACATTAATTAATTCGCTTGGCGTTTTTTGAAAATGAATTCTTTTCTTATCGATTTGGCTGTTCTTTGGTTTTCTGCTGCACTAGAAATCATTATGAGCCGGTCCTAAACATTACATTCGGGAATCTTAATATTTTTCGTAAGATAATCTTGCTCACTGCATTGACTGTTCCAGAAATTTTTTCCGACATAAAATTGTATCTACTTATTCGATCTTGGATTCCTTCGAGCCGGATAACACGCTGGAACAACTTAAATTACAAGCTTCTCTTCTAATCCGAGCAAGAGAAATTTCAGCATCAACGCTACCAACATTGCGTATTCAATATAACGGCATGCCAGTACATTTATAAGTTCAACAAAATGTAAGTTGCTAATTTATTAAACAGTTTAAGTGCATTGAAAAGTGAGTTACACACTTTATCATAGTAGATGCACTAATATTAGGTAAGCTTATAAGTATCTCCCTTCTCAGGTAACGAAAGACAGTAGTTTCGTCAACTTAGAGGAATATTGCCTTGTTGATCCCAAGTTTCATTAACCAAACACAATTGATATGATACGGGACGTACAACTCAAGGGACAATACATTCAGTTTATGCGGCAATACGAGACACTTGGTCACATGACCCGCGTTCCAAACAACGAAGCCTTATGTGCACACGGCAAGGTTTATCATTAATCACACCATGCTGTTTTTAAAGTGAGTTCTGGATCCATAAAAACTAACGGTTTTATTTGGGGTGATGTAAATCGAGCTTGGGTTAACGGTGTTTACCATGCCTCGCCATCAGATCATTACTCCAAATAACAACTACCAGCAATGAATTATCCCCGAAAAAAGATGAATTGTTATCCGATTGTGACACAGGAATAGACGCAATTACGTCCTATCAAAATTTATCAAAAGCCTTATCGCACGATGGCTTTTCATTACGACAATGGAGCTGTCCAGAGCTGTTAAGGAACGTACTTTCGGTACCAAGAAAGGGATTCCATATCATTTGATGATCCTGACTTGTATGTCAAAATAATGGGAATTTGCTGGCTTGCCAAAGATGACGCTTGTACCTTCAGTGTACCAAAACTACATGCCGAACCCTCAACAAACCGCAGATTATTGTCTGAATATGGCAAAATATTTCATCCACTTGGGTAGATCTCTACAGCCACGATTGTATTCAAATTTTTACTGCAGTCACTTTGGTTAACCAAACTAGGATGTGATGTGTTTGTCCCACATGAAATTAGTGAAACTTGGTATACAGCAAGAAATGTGTCTTTCAGGCATACACATTTCTCGATTTATTCAAATGCAGCCCACGAGGTTTTTGTGACATCTGAAAAGTCATATTCAGTGGTAATATATGCGCGATCAATCACTACCAACGCTGACAGCATGGGATTGCTACTAAAACAAAAAGCTAAAAATAAAAGCTTTCGCCGTTAAAGTAATTGTCAATTCCTCAATACCAACAAAAGTTTTACATAAGATTGTAAATATATATGAAGTAGCGTGGCTCTCGGATATCCCTAGAAAATGGAACTGTTTTGTAAGCAATAGGACAAGTCTCATCCAAGATTCATTACAAATCGGAGATTGGCAACGCATACCGACTAAACTAAACCCAGCTGATTATGCAAGTCGAGGTTTGACACCGAAAGAGCTATTAAACCATAAAGAGCTATTAAACCATATAACCAAAATGTGGTGAAATGGAAACGACTACTATCGAAAAAAGGAAAATAGTGTTGGTTTCCACAAATACTATTCCTCCCGTCAACGAAGATTCGCCAATAAAATATGTTGTTGCAAAATGCTCTTCATTTTACTTAATGATAAGAGTGCTCTTATCATACATACGTACAACTGCCTACATTTTACCGATTTATGTCGTAAACGGAAAATTCCATACACCATCCATCAACAGATAAAAACAAGCGAACCCTTCAGAAGAAATGTACCAACTTCAACATAGCAAATCGATTAAAAGGATCAGTAAATGTGCGCGTGAAATATTTCCTAAATTTATCCTAAGCTAAAAAAAATTTAGGAAAGGTTTAGGAAATAGTTCACACCCCTGTATACCGGAATGAAATAATTCCTAAGTAAAAATCGTGTTTGTGTAGTAGTAAATATACATCAAAAAACAAACATTTAGACGAAGCTAGTTAAAAATGCAATTTTGAATAATTGGTTTTACTGATAAATTTAAAATTTAAAAACTAGGTGTTTTCACTTTGTACTAGACCCAATATTAAACCCAGTGTTCCCCTAATTTTTCCAGAAAACTCATGTTTTCTAGTTGGATTGGGTCTAGTACAAAGTGAAAACACTTATCTCAAGTGTTGTAACCTCTTAGAAGTATCTTAGGACAGAGGGTTTTTACTTCAATTTTTGCCTCTAGAACTTTTGAATATTAAACCAAGTGTTCCCCTAATTTTTCCAGAAAACTCATGTTTTCTAGTTGGATTGGGTCTAGTACAAAGTGAAAACACTTATCTCAAGTGTTGTAACCTCTTAGAAGTATCTTAGGATAGAGGGTTTTTACAACTACAACTTTTGAATATTAAACCCAGTGTTCCCCTAATTTTTCCAGAAAACTCATGTTTTCTAGTTGGATTGGGTCTAGTACAAAGTGAAAACACTTATCTCAAGTGTTGTAACCTCTTAGAAGTATCTTAGGACAGAGGGTTTTTACTTCAATTTTTGCCTCTAGAACTTTTGAATATTAAACCAAGTGTTCCCCTAATTTTTCCAGAAAACTCATGTTTTCTAGTTGGATTGGGTCTAGTACAAAGTGAAAACACTTATCTCAAGTGTTGTAACCTCTTAGAAGTATCTTAGGATAGAGGGTTTTTACAACTACAACTTTTGAATATTAAACCCAGTGTTCCCCTAATTTTTCCAGAAAACTCATGTTTTCTAGTTGGATTGGGTCTAGTACAAAGTGAAAACACTTATCTCAAGTGTTGTAACCTCTTAGAAGTATCTTAGGACAGAGGGTTTTTACAACTACAACTTTTGAATATTAAACCCAGTGTTCCCCTAATTTTTCCGGAAAACTCATGTTTTCTAGTTGGATTTGGTCTAGTACGAAGTGAAAACACCTATTTCAAGAGTTGTAACCTCTTAGAAGTATCTTAGGACAGAGGGTTTTTACAACTACAACTTTTGAATATTAAACCCAGTGTTCCCCTAATTTTTCCAGAAAACTCATGTTTTCTAGTTGGATTGGGTCTAGTACAAAGTGAAAACACTTATCTCAAGTGTTGTAACCTCTTAGAAGTATCTTAGGATAGAGGGTTTTTACAACTACAACTTTTGAATATTAAACCCAGTGTTCCCCTAATTTTTTACCGGAAAAAATCATGTTCTCTGGTTGGATTTGGTCTAGTACAAAGTGAAAATATGTATCCCAAGAGTTGTAACCTCTTAGAAGTATCAAAGGATAGAGGGTTTTTACAACTACAACTTTTGAATATTAAACCCAGTGTTCCCCTAATTTTTCCGGGAAACTCATGTTTTCTAGTTGGATTGGGTTTAGTACAAAGTGAAAACACCTGTCTTAAGAGTTGTAACCTCTTAGAAGTATCTTAGGACAGAGAGTTCTTACTTTTTGAAAGTTTTTTAATGAAATCCATGACCACCTCCCAAAATTATGACTTGTATTCTTTTGAATTCAAAGCAACTTTTAATAAAATTTATATTTTAAGCTTATTCTAATTTTATAAGAAATATAATCATATTTTTTTAGTTTTCAAATGCAATTGTAATAATTGTTGATATTTTAAACCTATCTATCGGTAAGACCAATTATTCACAAATGCATATTTAACTTTACAAATATTTATATGTTCTGTTGCGAAAGAAAATTTTTATGTAAAATATAGTTTCACCTAAATGTTGATTTTTGGTGTATATTTACTAATACATATACAGATTTTTTTACTTAGGATTTATTTAGGAATTATTTTATTCCGGTCAGTAAATTACTATCTCTTCACCCAATTGTCGATGAACTAGGTTTATTAAAGGTCGGTGGCCGCCTGCATAATTCGAATGTTGAGTGTTCAATAAAACATCCAAGAATTGTTCCAAAACAAGGACAAGAGGAGCAGGATGTACGATCCAAGTTTGTTTTGGTGGAATTACAGTTTTTTTTTACATATTCTGTTGGAGGTGGTAAGCTTGGCTCCAAATGGCTGTAATTGTTGGGTCCGTGATGAGTGCGTTGACGGCATCGTTTCCTCACATTCTTTGAAGTACTTATGGGATTGAATCAAACTGCAACTGCGAATCGTCATTGTTGCCCACTTATTCTTTGAAGGTTTGTGTGCCGCAGTTTTCGTTTCTAAATATCTCTTTATTTTTCGACTACAAGAGTTTAATTTTAATGGTTTAGAACTGCGGGTTATTTGATCAGCATTTTCAGTTTTATAAGTGCGCTCCTTCCATGTTTGTTGTTTTTTGTTATCATGGTTAAGTTGTATTGTCTAGGGACTGTTGTTATTATTTGCTAGTGACGGATTATGTTGTTTGCTGAAAGGAGATTTATATTAAATTTAGCTTATGGTTGTGCTCGAGTATGGTACCAATACCATAAGTCAAGTAATTTAATTTTAGTGGAATGCTATTAAACGTTGTAACGTTTAAAGCAATTCTTTGTAGATTTTGGTAGTATGGGGCAGATGCTCGAACAACTAGCAAGCAAGCAATTTGCTAGCCGAAAACCTGGCTAAATTTAACTACATTGCGAATATGCACATTGACCTATGTACGGTACTTTCAGATGAAAATTATAAAATAAAATAAATATTTTATTTGCCAATTCATGTTAAAGTTCCTCAATGAATATGATTTTTGATTTGTAGGCCATTAAAATATTTTTTTTGGGTTGTTTTAAATTTATTACTTCCGATTTTTACTTTTTTTTCTGCTGCTTTTTGTACATAAAAAATCCTCAATGATTAATGATCATTTTAGGTCCAAATGTTGTACACGAGATACTAATTTAGACAAAACGAAGTTTCATTGTTGAAAAATTTTGTAAAATCCTTTAAAGAGATTTGTGTTTGTTTTTTGTAGTATTTAACAAATCCCACGACTCAACAATTTATTTTGGATAACCTGTTGAGGTTGGCGTAAACACATCAATTAAACCGATTTTCGTAAGTTTTGTGGCTTTAGTTTATCTAAGTATTTATGTCAAATTTATTTACAAATATAATTCGGAATAAACCAATTATCGACATCTTATTAAAAAATCCCAACATTATTATTGCTTCGTCCTTTTATTGTGTGTCTCTTCCGCTAATAACCGAAAATCGGAAAAGTCTAATAATTTTCCAACATACGAGTTTTATTTTAATGAATCCACAAACCACATACGTGTCTCATTTTTCTCGATTATGTTCCTAATTGGTACATCCGGTATTTTGTAACACGGATATTCGTTACTTAATTATACACAAGAAAGTGATAAAATCTGTTAATCATTTGGGATGGGGAAATTGGAATTATTGGGACAGGAAATTCGTTTAACATGGTTTGGTCGTAAAAGCAAAATACAAAACGAGATGATGATATGTAACATCTTTATACAAAATCTTTTCGATTAAAGAAATAATTTAAATTAGATTGAATTTTTATCATAAGGCTTTCTGATCTATCTAACTTTAGTCAGTTTGAAGTCAAAATATAGTGAATTTTGTGTGAAAGTCTATCGAACGCTTTACTAAAGTCAAGTTGCATTGTTGGTTTCGTCCTTTAATAAGGCCATGTCTTTAACTTTAAAAAGTTTGGGCTGTAGCTAACTACATATGATGTGCAACCCTTCTTATAAATCGAAACAATGTACGAGCCCCTACATATGTATGGAAACATTTCAAGAGAGAGCGACTTTTTAAATAAAGCAGTATGAGTTTTTTAGTATAATTGCAGGTAAACCTCTACATTCATAAGAAAAATCATCCTTAAGTTTTTAGCTGTGTATGGTATGAGTTCTAAGGGGTTTGAAATAGCACCACCAACTGACCAACAGACTCGTGAAAAAAAATAAAACCCCAAAACTATTTTTTATTGTTTATTTCTGGTTTGTTATGATCGAAAATTTTACAAAGAGTTATACCCAAGTAACCATTCAGGTGTTAACCAAATTTAGGAATCAATAATCTGGTAAGAAGTCTGGATACACAACCCACCCTTGTAGTTGTTGTAGGCTTCTATAAAAGATCGAAACGAACATGTTTGCGAACTTTCGGCTCCACGGTAGTTAGTAAAAGTAATCCAGTCTGTGTAGTTGGTGCGTCCGTAATTTATGATTGATTGTCCGAGTAACACGGTTTGAGTCGGTCGATGTAGATATTGGCGTGTCGTCCGTTCAGATTCAAAGTGTAAAGCTTTTATGTACGGTCGATAAACAAAAACGGTTCAGTATATGGTGGTTGCAGCGATCTACGTACTGCGTCAGTCCGTAAGAAAACATGCGAGCAAGTCAGCAGATCTTTACTAGCCGGTACAGGTCGAATTTTATCCAAGTGTTGTCTTACGTTCGTAATAAAGCCTGATTGTAAAATTTGATCGTTCGTATTAGATACTACGAACGATCAAATTTTATATGATCCAGATTCGTACATCCGTAAATAAGTTCGGCTGAAGTAGCTTTTAGTTCGTCACTAGGTATAAGTCATTCGTAGTCTTAGTAAGATTGAACGAAGAACACTAGCCCAATCAGTTCGGTTGTACCACATAATGGCAGATTTGACGACACGATGCCATCTCTCGACCAAGCCATTACATTTTGGATTGTAACTAGTTGTTCTCCTGCGCTCAAAACCGATTAAGTTAGCCCGTTCGTGAAAAAGTTGTGATTCGAATTGCATGCCTTGGTCCGTGACGATGAACTCTGGAACACCAAAGCGAGCTATCCAATGCGAGTAGACAGCGAAAGCGACGGTTGCAGCAGTTATATCCGGAACTGGAACCGCCACGGGCCCAGCGAGTGTATCTATCAATCAATGTGACACAATACAGACTTTAGCCTTTTGGCAAGCTACAAAACTTTGAACCATCTTCTGAACGTCTTTTTTAATTGATGACCAGATGACATTATTAGTCAAAAGTTTGATAGAAGCTTTGACGCCAGGATGAGAAAAATTATGAAAAGCTTGTTTTCGGAAATACCACAATAAATTATTTTTTTTTTCGAATTGAAAGAAACGGGAAATTTCTCAAATATGAGAACAGAGTTACTCCTTAAAATGTCTTGAAGTTCCTCGTAATTGGTCTGAGCATCTGCGATGATAGCATAATCAATACTTTCGGGAATAGAAATTTGATTAATACGTGAAAGAGCATCTGCGACAACGTTGTCCAGCCCAGAGATGTTTTTCGGGTTTCTGATTAAAAGCGTAGCCGAGTGGTTTATGATCGGTGTAAAGCGTGAATATATGACCTTCGAGAAGATGTCGAAAGTGTTTGATCCCCGAATAAGCCCCGAAAATTTCACGATCATAAGCACTGTATCATTTTTGCGTATCATGTCTGATATGAACTGCTGAATCACTGTTCAGATCACCGTATCAGAAACATCAACCATGATGGCTAGAGATGCTGATGATGATATAGATGAATAAGTAAAATACCATCTGTAAGTTTAATTTTACAGTTATCGAACGCTCAGATAGCTTCAGTTGACTATTGTATTGGAATTCGACTGTTCTTAGTGAAACCTTTTAGGTACTCGTTCAACAATTCCTGGCCAGCAACAACACCTGGAATGAAGTGTCGATAAAAGTTTATCATGCCTAAAAAGCGTTTCAGTTGTTTAACAGTCTGTGGTCGTTCGAAAGTTTTAATGACTAGAACCCGTTCATGCGACGGTAATATACCTCGTCCAGTTACCAAATGTCCTAAAAAGATAATTTCGTTTTTTTTGCGAAAACGCATTTCTCCACATTTACAACCAGTCCATGTTCTTCTAAATTGGAAAAATAATTTTAATACAGGGTGGCTGACATGAAGTGTTACTAAAACAAAACGCCACAGAATTTTTATTTTTTGTTGAATTTTATTGAATCAAAGTAAAAAATGTTCACAAGCTTGCTTGAGATGATCGACACTTTGGTATTTTTTATCCCAACCTTGCTCTTGAAAATACCCCAAACCGAGTTCTAGCGGATTTGCATCCGGTGAATTTGGTGGCCATTGGGCAGTGGAAATGAACCGCGGAACGTTGTTTCTCGGCCAATCTTGATTGAGTCCTGTTGAAATGTTCAGGCTCTGCAGCCGAAATGTGTTTGTGCCCAAGGCTTCAACGCTCCGTCCAACACATGATCCCGATAAATTTGAGCATTTATCTTGATACCTCGGTCCAAAAAAAAATGTTCAGTAGAACGGCCGGGCAAGTAAATCCGGTCGTTTTGCTTGTTCACATAGTGCTCAATAACGACCTGGTGACTCATCGGAGAAAACCAAATTCGGCAAATCGCCACTTTCGTGCAAGCGTAACAACTCCTTTGCTCTTTCCCCTCTAACTTTTTTTGAGCTAACTCTTCGATGAGACTCTGCGTTTTATGGAATTTCAAGACCTTTAGTCCAAGATGATCTTTCAATATGTGCTGCATCCGTTCGAGCGAAATATTCGCCTCATGAGCCATTTTTCTGCCGCTGCAGTTAGTTAGCCACTGTCTGCAATACCTCAATTCCTAAGAAGAACGGAGCTAAGAAACGAGATTGTAGGTGGAACTCTAATTTAAGGAAACTTAGATGTTCTATGCATAAGCTAAAAGCCGAAGAACATAAAAGACGGAAAGAAACCAAGAAACAAAAGAGTTCAAACTGTCTTACTTCCATGAAGCATTTAAAGCGAAGCAGAGTAGTTTCCAACGTTACGTCACGAAACATGGTAATAAAGACCAATGCGACCTCGTATACAAATTTGCTGCTGACAAAGCAAAACTTCTTGAATTTTTAAATACCATTAGGAAGACAAATGGAATTGTCACTGATACGTGACATGACACAACTTTGGAGTTACTTAACTTACTTCTGCCGGATGAAACACCAGACGAAACTGGGATACACGCAGAACTGCGCGAGATCACCACCGTGAAGATTGGCTTGAACGCTTCAGAAGTGGGCTAAACAGGACTTGCCAAGAGAGTTTTCTACGTCGAATTGTTACGGAGAATGAGAAGTGATTCTTTTTATACATCCCCAAACGCAAAAGGTCGTGGGTTTCAACTGGAGTAGCATCAACATGGATGGCACGGCCAAATCGTTCGGACAGAAGACAACGCGTTTGGTGTGATCAGAAAGGAGTCGTGTACTATGACCTGCTCAAACAGTGCGAACCTGTCAATGGACAGCGCTACCGACAATCTGAACCAGCATTGCTCGAAAAATGGCCAGAATGAGACACGAGACACGAACGAGTGATATTGCAGTACGACAACGCTCCATGCAATCACACTCCCATCGTCCAGGACACCATCAAAACGCTGAGACGGGATTTGCTACCGCACCTGCCTTATTCGCTCGGATTTCATTTGTCCCGGTCGATGGCTCATGGCTTGGCGGGGCTACACTTGACCAGTTTCGAAGAAATGCAAAATTGCTTGGTTGAATGGTTTCAGCCAGAGAGATGGCAAAAATGTGTAGATAGCGAAGGACAATACTTTGAATAAACCATTTTTTATATATCTCCATTTTTAATTTTTCAAAAAAACCCGGAAATTTAGTTGCACACCTAGTAGACTAGTAGATTTTGGTTTGTTGTTGTTGGTTTTAGGAATAACTTTGTATTTAGGGCGTGCAGAACAGTTAGGAGTTACTCACCAAGCAATATCACTTCGATTGCATGCAATGGAAAAAATACAGAAGGCAGGAAAATGCGTTCCTCATAAACCGACCGAAGAAAACTAAAACCGAAGAGTTGACATGTGCATGAATTTGTTTTCTTGGTGAAAAAGAAAGAATTGTTTGCACAAAACCATTAGGGGTGATGAAAAGTGGATTTTGTATGATAAATAAACGCAGAAAGTCATGAGTTGATCCAGGCCAGCAGCCATCAATATCAGTTGCAAAAATAAATATTCATGGAAATATGGAAATAAAATGTTACTGTGTGTCTGGTGGGATTGGAAAGGAGTTCACTACGAGCTTCTGGAACCTGGTCAAACTGTTACAGCTGAAAGTTACTGATCAAATTAAGGGCGCGTGCGCGCATGCATGCGGCATATTCTCCAGACTTGGCTCCCTCTGATTACCACTTATTCAGATCGATGTCATCATATTTGAAAGACCAGCGATTCACGAAAGTTGAAAACGTGGAAAAATGGATCGATGGCTATATTTTGCATCGAAACCACCAAGTTTTCAAGTAAAATACCATAGATAGTAATGGTGAATATTTCGATAACTAATCTTTGTAACAATTATATTTTCAATAAAGTTGAATTTGACCACAAAAAAAACAGAGTTTCTACTTGCACACCTGATAAATTGAAATATAAAGATTTTAAATTAGACAAATTAAACAATGAAATATTCTATTTATGTATTTCTTTGTGTGTATAGCTGTAGTACACAATATAAGAAATCAACACAAACACAATTTGTCCTTTTAACATTATTTACTAAATGATTTTGTAAAGTGTCCTAATAAATTATTAAATTTATTACCTTAACACACAAAATAAATTACAAATCTCTGTTTCTGACACATTTACGTTACGGGTGTGTATGGTGTGTTTATGTAATATGAATTTGGAATTTCGCTTAAGTACATAATATAGATAAAATAATAATATTGCTATGTACATATGTTTAACATAACTGTAAAACTAAACTTACAGATGCTACTTTACTTATTCATCCATCCATCATCATCAGCACCTCTGGCCGTCATGGTTGATGTTTATGATACGGCGATAGTTTATGATACGGAGTAGTGGTTCAGCAGTTCATATCAGACACTTGGCAACTACTCGGTTTCTTTTCAGTACGTCTCAATGATACGCGTAAAAGATACAGAGCTTATGATCGTGAACTTTTAATTCTAAAAAAATAGTTTATTCTGATATTTCTACTACTACACCTAGGCCATTCAAACCCTTTAATTTCCGAAAATAAGTTTTCTATACTTTTAATAATCTTTTCCATCCTGGCGCCAAAGCTCCTATCAAACTTTTGACACAGAATGTCATTTGGTCATCAATTAAAAAAGACGTTCATAAGATGGTTCAATGTTGTGTAGCTTGCCCAACGGCTAAAGTCTCTTGACACACCAAATCTCCAATTAGGATTTATAAATTAACTCATCAACATTTTTCGATTATTCATCTCGATATCATTCGTCCATTAACAGAGCGCTCAAATTGACACCAATGACAGTTCATTCCATTGTTTACAAGCGTGGGAAATATTCAGAAAAAAAGTTATCTGCAATGGAATTCAAGCGTAATAGTGTGATTGCTCTATATCTGGCTGGAAAACCACAGCCGCAGATTGTTAACCAGTTATAACATCTGCATGTGAATAAAATGTTTGTGTATCGCACCACAAATCGTTATTACGATACTGGCAGCATTGCAGAACGTCATTGTGGTGGACCGAAACGCACTGCAACATCGCCGGATATCATTCGGAAGGTGAAGGCCACATTGGCTCGGAATCCGGGCCGTAGCGGCAGAATAATGGCTCGTGAGGCGAACATTTCGCTCGAACGGATGTAGCACATATTGAAAGATCATCTTGGACTAAAGGCCTTGAAATTCCATAAAACGCATGGTCTCACCGATGCTCAAAAAAAAGTTAGAGTGGAAAGAGCAAAGGAGTTGTTACGCTTGCACGAAAGTGGCGATTTGCCGAATTTGATTTTCTCCGATGAGTCGCCGTTCGTTATTGAGCAATATCTGAACAAGCAAAACGACCGGATTTACTTGCCCGGCCGTTCTACTGAAAATTTGGGTAAACGGATTGCCACGCGAAACCCAGTGCCGCCGATGGTGATGGTTTGGGCCGCACAAAAACGTTTCGGCCGCAGAGCTTGGACATTTCAACAGACAATTTTCTTGATATTTCATCAAGATTGGCTGAGAAATAACGTTCTGCGGTTCATTTCCACTGCCCAATGGCCACCAAATTCACCGGATGCCTATCCGCTAGATTTCTCGGTTTGGGGTATTTTGAAGAGCAAGGTTGGGACAAAAAAATACCAAATCTATAAGATTTCGAACATAATGGTTCTGTATCGCCAAATTTCCTGATTATGATCATTTCACCCTTTTTCCACACCTTGAGAAAGTAACCTAATTTTAGCCAGCTGTTTATAATTTTACTATGCTAGACCCTATGCTGGGCCATGCCAGCTGGATTATTTCAGCGTTTAAGTTATCCAGTCCAGGGGACTTGTTACGTTTGAAGCAAGTTAAGGCACTGACCTCCTCCCATGTAAATGGGGGGTCTTCCGCATCGTCCCAAGTACTGTCGGCAGCGATCTCGCGGATTTCTGCTTGAGGCCCAGTTTCGTCTGGCGTCTCGTCCGGAAGAAGTAAGTTGAGTAACTCCAAGCGTGTGTCATGCCACGTATCAGTGACGACTCCATTTGCCTTCTTGATGGTGTTTAAGACTTCTGGGGGTCTTGCTTTGCCAGCGGCAATTTTGTATACAAGTCCCTATGGGTCTTTATTACCACGTTCCGTGACGTACCGTTGGAAACTATTTTGTTTTGCAATAAATACTTCATGGAAGTATTTATTTCTTACTACTCTAAAGAGAGACTCTTCTAAGCTTGTGCATAGAACATCTAAGTTTCCTTAGATTAGAGTTCCACCAACTGTTTTGTTTCTTCGCAACTCTCTTCTTAGGAATTGAGTTGTTGCAGACACTGGCTAACTGTGCTGAGATCAGCTCCACACGAGCATCAATTTCATATATCGCATCTATTTCCGGAAGTGCTTCTACACTGTCCCAAGAGTCGGTTTTTTGCTACTTGCAAGCGGACTGCTATGAGGCGAGTTTGATAAATTAAACGTAATGACTCTATGGTCGCTAGATGTCCAACTTTCTCTGGCACACCACCCAACTATCGAGCCCAGCCAGGCTCCATTGACCATGGTTAGGTCGATATTGGAGTTCCCATTAGACGAGAACGTCGTTGGGTGCCCTTATGCAGAGGTCACTCCTAGACACGAGGTTCTCTACTTTTCTTCCGTTTTCATCGGTTAAAATGTCATGCCACGATCGGTTCACTGTATTGGGCATATATTGAAAATAGGTAAAGTGAACCAGCTTTCGATGATATTTCAACACATATATGCAGTGGCTATCGCAGAACTGACTTAGTTTCATCATGCTCATGCCAGCATTGTAAATACTAATTGCAGTTTTGGGATTCTCAGAGCAGCGTGTAACTACTCTGGCTGTATAGAAGGCATGCCACTGATTTGACCATTTACCGAGTGTGGTTCTTGCATACATAGTATATCTATGTCGTGAGTGGAGATGCGTTCACATATCTCTGATCCGACTATTTTAGCGTCTATTTATACGTCGGTTGCTGTTACAATGTCTTTGATTATGCCTAATCATCATGTTTAGTTCTTAATTTCAGACGTTGAACAGCACTTTTGTATGCGTTACACGAAATGCGACCTACTTGGTGGTCATGAGGTTTTTGCAATTTCTTGCAGCTTGCGCAAGTGACTGGTTTTTCTTTGTTGGGACAGATCTTGTAGCCATGACCATGATGTGCACAGTGAGAGCAGATCTCTGCGCGCGCCCTACATTTCTTTGCAATGTATGATCACATTGCTGGCACCTAAAGCACCTAGTTGGAGTCACAAACTCTCTCACACGGCATCGTACCCAGTCCACGTGCAGTCTTCCACACTTTAGCAACATGTTTTTGGTTACGGGTTCGACTTCTACCAACCAGTGAGCGGTCTCTTTATTTCTCGCACCGGTTCTATATAGAACTTTAAAATCTTTTTGATCTAGGCTGTTTTGGTCAGCACTATCTGATCGGAATTTGCAATCAGAAGTGCCAACTTCATTGGTTTCTAGAACACTTTTTGTCAGAAAATTGTTCATTCAACAGTCGATGTTGTTCAATGGAATTGGGCCAATTCTGGATTAGCACAAATTCAGTCACTATATTTTTGGGATATTTCAGGAATATACTTTCTGAATTGCTTATGACTTGGATTTTAGAACATTATTTCGATTGTTTTATTTGGTGTTCAACACAAATATTATTGAACGATATATTTCGGTTTTTTTTAAATTAGTATCTTTTAGGGGCTGATTTGGTTTTCCTCCATTTATGAATGAAAATTTATGACAATTAAATTTCTATGATAAGCACAAATTAGCAGTTTAGCGGCCTTTAGAAAGCTTTAACATTAGGCTTAAATTATTTCTGTTTTTTTCTAGAAATCGGGTTTTATTTATTCCGTCGTTTAGGCGAAATTTGAAATTTTCTTTTCCCGTTTTTTCGGCTCCTGGACTAGCACTAATTGTTTCCCGTCAGCACTAATTAGCACAAATTGGGCTTAATCGGTATGCAAAGTTTCATTTTGAAATTCGAAAATTTCCCTGCTGCAGTTACCCACGTAATTATTAGAAACTTTTCTACTAGGCTCTACAATACAATGACGTCATAGTTATTTACAACTCAAAGGAAACTATTTACCACTTAAGACTTTATGTAAATAATTTGTATTCACAACAATTAAGCAGACTGACTCATACCGTAACATCGACCATATCATTAGAATCTCAAGACGTTATTATTTCACAGAATTTTCTACTAATTAAAAATAATAAAATTATAAATCAATTAATTTTCCGATAAATTAAGCACAATTATGTAAATTTTATGAAAAATAATTTGTAATAATTGGGGCCATAATGTTTGTCATTTTCTTTCATTAAAAATTTAAACATTAAATGAAAATTAGACAAAAGCAAAAACAAAACAAATTTGAAAAACAAGAAAATTTCTGCTTTCTTCTTCTTCTTATTATTATTATAATTATTTTATTATTATTGTTAAAAAATAGAACAATAGTAATAATAATTTCCAATCAATGATTTAATTTATTGGATTTTAATGTAATTACACACAGAGAACAATAATGTTATGATTTTATTGTGGTGAAACATTTTCGTACTCACTTTGAACATTTGCCAAATCTGGTTGGGAGGTACGTGATTATGATCTTAGACCGTATTCCTAATAAAATAATCAGAAGAAATATGGTTTGCGGAGATGTCCCACGCAATGATACCCCCATACAGGGTATCCCAGAATTTTACGATCAAACGAAGCAGAGTTTTAGAAGAGTTGATTTCCAACAAAAGCGCCAAGTAAAGTTTTTTCGAATTGTTGATGGTTCAACGGTTATTCCACTTTTAGTGTTTTTCTAGAGAAACCGTAAGCACACCCACCAGAAAATTAATGTGCCTTTCCAATAAAATCATTTTTATAAGCTGTATTATCTTCTGTCAAATAAAACCAATGGTAATGTAGCGCCATTTTGTTTCTCTTTTTGTTTTTGTTGATTTTTAAGTTGACCCACTATCAGAAAAATACGCGACATTAATGCAGATTTTAAAATGGTATCATACACCGGGCTAGTCACAACAGAATGTTTTTATCAATTTTTTTCACAAAGTAAGTTTAATGTTTATTAAAAATGCACTTAACAAAATTTCAAACACAACGGTAAGCTAAATCTGGTAACCCGAATTAAACAAAATTTGTGGTATAAAAAGATTTTGTAATTCATGTTAGTAGTTCCATCCATACATACTCGAATGTTTATAATTAAAATGTCAATAAGCTGCGTGGCTTATTCCCACAAGGGTAAGTCTCTGGTCGTTGGAGAAAATATGAAACAGCCGGTCAACTTGTTATAAACGAAGATAGAGTAAATGGAATGGTGACAAACGACCCATCCATAAGTGTTCGTTGTTTATCAAGACGTTCGGGTGCACCCTTACCATGTGCAACGTGTACAAGACCTTTTACCTATGCTGACCATGAAAAAAAGGTTCAATTTAGCCACGAAATGCTTCGTCGATGCCAAGAAAATTCGCAGATTTTTAACAACATTTTATGTAGTGACGAAACATGTTTTAAAAGGAAGGGGATATTCAAAATCCATAATATGCACTATTGGGCCCGCGTAATGGGATGTCTATCTACAAAATGATTTGCAGTTTTCTACAAAATGATTTGCATGAATGACTTGATAACATTTTTCTACAAACTCGTGGAAATATGTGGCTGCAGCATAATGGAGCTCCCCCTCACTATACACAAGTAATGAGTACCTGCGCACGAAAATTATCTAAGCCGCTGGATTGGAAGGGGAGGTTCCATTACATGGCGACCGCGGCCTGCTGATCTAAATCCTTTAGACTTTTTTCCTGTGAGGTTATTATATAACGGGTGATTTTTTAAGAGCTTGAGAACTTTTTTTTAAAAAAAAACGCATAAAATTTGCAAAATCTCATCGGTTCTTTATTTGAAACGTTAGATTGGTCCATGACATTTACTTTTTGAAGATAATTTCATTTAAATGTTGACCGCGGCTGCGTCTTAGGTGGTCCATTCGGAAACTCCAATTTTGGGCAACTTTTTCGAGCATTTCGGCCGGAATAGCCCGAATTTCTTCGGAAATGTTGTCTTCCAAAACTGGAATAGTTGCTGGCTTATTTCTGTAGACTTTAGACTTGACGTAGCCCCACAAAAAATAGTCTAAAGGCGTCAAATCGCATGATCTTGGTGCCCAACTTACCGGGCCATTTCTTGAGATGAATTGTTCTCCGAAGTTTTCCCTCAAAATGGCCATAGAATCGCGAGCTGTGTGGCATGTAGCGCCATCTTGTTGAAACCACATGTCAACTAAGTTCAGTTCTTCCATTTTTGGCAACAAAAAGTTTGTTAGCATCGAACGATAGCGATCGCCATTCACCGTAACGTTGCGTCCAACAGCATCTTTGAAAAAATACGGTCCAATGATTCCACCAGCGTACAAACCACACCAAACAGTGCATTTTTCGGGATGCATGGACAGTTTTTGAACGGCTTCTGGTTGCTCTTCACTCCAAATGCGGCAATTTTGCTTATTTACGTAGCCATTCAACCAGAAATGAGCCTCATCGCTGAACAAAATTTGTCGATAAAAAAGCGGATTTTCTGCCAACTTTTCTAGGGCCCATTCACTGAAAATTCGACGTTGTGGCAGATCGTTCGGCTTCAGTTCTTGCAGGAGCTGTATTTTATACGGTTTTACACCTAGATCTTTGCGTAAAATCTTCCATGTCGTCGAATAACACAAACCCAATTGCTGCGAACGGCGACGAATCGACATTTCACGGTCTTCAGCAACACTCTCAAAAACAGACGCAATATTCTCTTCTGTACGCACTGTACGCATTCGTGTGGTTGGTTTAATGTCCAATAAAGTAAACTGAGTGCGAAACTTGGTCACAATCGCATTAATTGTTTGCTCACTTGGTCGATTATGTAGACCATAAATCGGACGTAAATCGCGAAACACTTTTCGAACCGAACACTGATTTTTGTAATATAATTCAATTATTTGCAAGCGTTGCTCGTTAGTAAGTCTATTCATTATGAAATGTCAAAGCATACTGAGCATCTTTCTCTTTGACACCTTGTCTGAAATCCCGCGTGATCTGTCAAATACTAATGCATGAAAATCCTAACCACAAAAAAATCACCCTTTATATATATTATAAAAACACGTCGATGTTACTTGAATATTCTTTTGAATCTAAATTCTTTTTTTTATTTTAATTCTTTTATAATATTGCAAAAAAATGATTAGATAGACAAAAAGTCTTGTGGAAAATTTTATATAATGTAAAGGAATCTAATTACACATTTTTATAATATTATTTTGTCAATTAAGTAAAAATAAATTTTTATAATAAAACTGAAACTTAGTAATTCTGGTAAATGTAATTTTAATCGTCGAGTTAAAGAATTTATATTTTGACCTTATGTGGAGTTCATGGACGTAACTCCTCCCCTGTTAGAGTGAAGTGTGGGCCGTCTGAACGTTTTTCCTTTAGTTGATTTGTTTGAGGTCTCTGCAAATCCTTCGTTGATGTCTGCTTCTCCTGTGCTTCTCCTATTTTGTACTTGTTTTGCAGCTTTATATCTTATAAGAAAATGGAGTACCTTATAAACTGTGTATAATATTATTATTGAAACGGCTACTCCCAAAATTATAAACTCAAAAATTTTATTAGATTTTTGTTTTAAAATATTTATGTCTTTAATATTGTCGAAAGTCCAGTCATTAAGTTTTTCGAGAGTTAGTTGTTCTGAGATTTCGTTGTGTTCAATTTCATTATTACTTCAACAATGTCTCAAAATATTGGCGTTTTATTATTGTACTCAATGTTGTTTACGTTTATTGAGCAATTTTCGAAGTTCACAAGTTAAATTCTGTTTCTATTGTTGTATCATTTTGTGCAATAATTAACAAGTGATTCGGTTCTAAAAAATTTACTTTATTTATGTTGTTAATCCTTAATAAATTACAAGTAGCTTTCTGGTTCCTTATGATGTTGGTAATATATTTGTCTTTGGAGATCTTTTTAATTGCGATTTCTGGACAATATCGTATTTGTTCGATAATTCGGCATGTCTTATCTACACTTTGATATAGGTAATCGTTTATTAAGAGGAATGGTGTATTTAATGGAATAGTGTAACTGTTATTGATAGGTAATGCTTCTAAGTGATACAAATCAAATACATCTGGATAAAATGTAGGAAATTTAATTATAAATACAATGTTGGAGTGATTGTAATAAGCTTGTAATTCAAGGAATCCATAAATGTTCTCAAAAGAATTAATAGTAACCAGTTGTTGTTTCAACTGTTGATGTATATAATTAATTTCGTTTGGATGCAAAATATGCTTTGAAATTATGCCGATTTTTGCAAGAGTTATTTATTGACTCCGATATGGCTTTTAAATGTTCGTTTAATAAGTCTATGTCAAAAAGGATTTGGTCAAAAAACTGATTGATGTGTAATGACGAATCAATTACATATATCCATTTTGTTAATTAAATGATTCTGAAATTAATTGAAATAATCTTCAAGTACGATTTGCTGATTATTTATGTACGAGTACATATCTTGATTTAGATATATTTGATTATTCATTTGATTGTTTAAAGTATTTTGGTTTGATTGTAGTAAGTTCAAATGTTTGTTTATTTCAACGTAATCTTCGTGGTCCATGTTTTCTGTTATACTTTTAATTATGTTTGCTAGTCCGTTAACGAGTCCTTTTTTATGCCTATGCAAAGGATTTATTATTTCAAAATTATTCATCAAAACATGATATTTTCTCTTTACTACTTATATTTATTAAATGAATTAATCTTGAATAACTATTAATTATCTTTCCCTTTCCTAATTTTAATGGTAAAAGTCCTTTATGGTTGCTTAAGTCGTGGATATCTATTTTCTGAGCTATGCTGTATCTGTAAAACCTAAAAATATTTACTAATTTTAATTTTTTGCGTATGCACCTTTCTTTTGTTGGTATCTACAGTAATTTTGTTATTTTGAACTACTTTATGTTTGGTAAATCTATGTGCTAACTTGTCCCTTCTATCAGCTTCGTAAATAGTATCGTCATTTTCAAATTCAGGTGGGTCATAACGGGTTTTATTTAGTTTTTCCATTAAATTTTGTTTTGTCTTTAAATTTCGGTCATAAATTAGTTTAGCAAGGTGTTCGTATTGTTTTTTATGTTCGTCCAAATAGTTTTGTCCAGTTTTGGTTGTTTCTACGTTTTGAATTAAATTTGAATTATTATAATGACCTGTTATTAGTTCGAATGGGGTTAATTTAGTTGAAGAGTGTACTGAATTCTTATATGCTAAAACTGTTTCATCTACTATTTCATTAATTGACTTATTTTTATTTGTATGATATATTATACGTATTAATTCGGTTTCCCGTTGAATTTTTTGCTGATGTAATATGTAATTCAATTTTGTAGATTTCTAGAAAATCTTCAAATAAGGTGGACATGAATTCCGATCCATTGTCGACTATAATTTAATTAGGTATCCCGTGATGGGAGAAAAAATGTTTCAATGATTTAATTGCATTTAAACTAGTTCCGGAATTAAGTAAATAAACACTTGAAAATTTACTAAATTTATCAATTATAGTAAGGAAGTTTTCCTTATGTATCGAATAAACATCTAAGTGTAATATTTGTAACGGTTTATCAGGTGTTTCCGTTATTTCAAATTTTATTGCAAATTCATGTATACTTCTTTCTGAAATAGGTATTCCATCGTTTAGATTTTCTTCTGCTGAATGTATTGTTTCAATATCTGATTCATTATTTATATTGTTTTCATTTAAATTGATGTCAAGACGGCGGAACGAACAAGCTTAGAATTAGTTCCTTTAAGGAAAATAACCAAGTTAATGGTTTATGGTCGGTTATGATTTTGAATTGCCTACCGTATAGGTAAGGTCTAAAGTACTTTGTTGCCCAAACAATGGCTAACAATTCCTTTTCAATAGTACTATAGTTTTGTTCGCTTTTAGATAAGGTCCTACTAGCATAACAAATAGGTTTATCAGAACCTACTATGCCTTGGGATAATATTGCACCTAACGCTACATTACTATCGTCAATCAATTATTATTTTTTTATCTTTTCTTAAACACTCTGTCATGGTTTTGTTAAATTTGAAAAGTCTTTAATGAACTTAATTTGCTTTTCTGTTCTAGGCAAAGGAAATTTTTTTATTATTTCTATTTTTTCTGGATTTGGCTTTACATCGTCCGAGGTTACCAAATGTCCCAAGAATGAAATTTCTTTTAGGAAAAATTCCGATTTATCAAGTTGAATTTTTAGATTGGCACTTTTTAACTTTTCGAAAACTTTTACTAAATTTTGATAATGTTCCTGAAGTGAGTGTAGAAAATATAATAATATCGTCCATGTAACAGAGACAATTTGTTCCTAAAATTTCTTTCAAAACATTATCCATCACTCTTTGGAATGTTGCCGGGGCGTTTTTTAGTCCAAACGGCATTCTAACGTATTCATAGTGGCCATGATTCACTGAAAAAGCTGTTTTGGGAATGTCTTCTGATTTCACTTCAATCTGTTGAAATCCAGAAGCGAGATCTAAAGTGCTAAAACATAAGCATTTGCCTAATTTGTCCAATATTTCAGTAATATTGGGTAATGGATATTTGTCGTTAATAGTTTTTTCATTCAACTTTCTATAATCTACAACCAGGCGCCATTTCTTTTTTCCACTTGCGTCTATTTTCTTTGGTACAATCCATATAGGGGATGACCATGGTGAAAAACTTGGGCGAATAATCTCTTGCTCTAACATTTTATTTATTTGACTTTTAATTTCGGTTTTATGGATTTCCGGATATCTATATGACTTTGTGTAAATAGGAGTATATCATCTGTTAATTTAATTTCGTGTTTAACGGTATTTGTAAATGAAAGATTTTGACCCTCTTTATAAAATATATCTTCAAATTGACTACACAATTTGTAGGTAGTTTTCTTTTCTTCATCATTCATATGATCAGTACGTATTAAATTATTTATATCACTATTAAAATCACTAACATTTTGTTCACTATTTATTGTATAATTATGTATTTCAAAAAATTGGTTATTATCTAATAATTCAACATTAATAGTCTGTTCAATAACGAAATCCTGTGGTTCGTTTGAATAATTTACTACTTCTAAAAATGCATAACAGTTTTTACATTCAAATATTCCTTCTGGTATTATTAGATTTCCTTTTATTTTCAACGGTTTTATGTAAATATCACCTTGTTCAATGTCAACTGGGTTATTAGCAATAATTCTATTTCGAGGAGGTACTGAATATAATTTAGACATAAAATTTGGTTTAAAATTTAATTTAACATAAACATTATTGGTTTCGAGAAATTACCTTTGAAAGTCTAATTTAATTTTTAAATTTTGTAAAATATCTAGACCTCAAAATAATTGTGAATTGTGTCAAAATAATTATGAAATTTGAATAGTAAAAATTCTAAATTTTCATTTGTATTGAATTCATCTAAACTTTCTATTATGATTTGTTTATCAATTAACTGGGTGTTAAAAATAGTTTTAATTTTTACTTGATTAATTGGTTCAAATAATTTGGGATTAATCAATTCTGGATTAATAATCGATTTATTACTTCCTGTATCAATTAGGAATTTTAAATATTTATTATTAAAAAATTTTATATGGATTTTGATGGGTATTTATAGTAATATATCCAATTGGGTTATGGAGGCTTGTGTCGGAAAATTTGAATCGCCAATAACATGATTTTTTGATGTAACTTTAGATGTTTATTGTTTTCGGCGTTGAAAAGTTCTTCAGAAATAAACTTTCGGTTTGCTGAAGGTTGGAAAGTGTTTGGTTGTTGTTGATTCAATATAATTTGATATTCGACTACCAATTTCCATTGGTTGAGGATGGTTATGATTGCGTTTCGGAGGTTTAACATTTATTTGTTGATTTTGATATGGTGGTTTAAAATTTGAATTGAAATTATGATGTGTGTTAAATCTGGGGTTAAAATTTTGTCTTATGTTTGGAATAAATTGATTAGGTCTAACATTCGGGTTAAAATTATTCGTTCTAAAACTTGAATTAAAATTTGATCTAAAATTAGGATTAAATGTAGGTTTAAAAGGTATTGGTTTTTTATTAGTCAACGTGACGTTTTTATTGCTATTATTTTTAATATATGAAATATTTTGTTCTTTTAAATAATAATTAAAGGCTTCACTTAAACGATTAGGTTTCATTGCCCTAATAATAGAACCTAGTGGCTCTTTCATTCCTGAAAGGAATGTATTTAAACACATTTCACTATATAACTCTTGTTTCGATTGGATCACACTAAAATTTGTTTCATGGATTTTTATATGATTAGTTATGGTTGCATAAATTTCTATTATCTTAGAATAACATTTTTCTATGCCTTCATTTTCTTGAGATAACCGATGATGCAAGTCTCTTATGAGACTTGTTTCATTACGTTTATCGCTATAATGAAGAATTAAATTATTTTTTATTTATTTCCACACTAATGTGGTATCATACATATTTAAAATTTCATTAGCTTCCCCAATTATTTTATTTCTAATGCCTCTTAGCATAATTTGCTGTATACAGTTCCATCGAGAACTGCACTAACCGTTAAAGTAGTAACTCCTGCGATAATATTTAAAATTAATAAAAAAAAAACTTATTTTATTCATTTTGTTTTATTTCTGACAAAACATCGATTTTAGGAATCGAAATTTTGTTAAGTGCATTTGGGAAAAAAATTGAAAAAAAAATTCTGTTGTGACTAGCCCGGTGTATGATAACATTTTAAAATCTGCATTAATGTCGCATATATTTTTGATAGGGATTTTTACTTGTCCTGGCACTTTACTTTTACTTACCCCTATCACATTGCTTCGATTGACTGTTCAATTCCGGGACACCCTGTATAAGTTTCATTAATTTTCACTCATTTTTATTAAACAGAATTCCAAAAAATAGAATAAAATTTTGATTACACCTTATAAAATATTTATCTCGATATAATAAACAATCAATAATTAATTTTTCATTCCAATCATTTGCTGTTAGAACATAACCAATTTTTTTGATATACAAAGTTATGGTAGACGTTGAATTTGTATTTATCATAAAATAATAAATAATTAATTATAAAATATTTATGTATTGAAATGGAATGTTATTTGAACATTAAATCAAATCCACCTTTGAATTTATACAACAGAGATGTACATATTTTTTGTTGTTTTTATTTTAATTAAAAATCAACCTTTAAGGGACGTTTAATTAAAATTTACTTATTTATCTATTCTGTGCTATTTTTATATGTTTGACTTACCAATTCATCTATATCTTAGGCCACAATACAGAAATTTGTAGAAGTCTTATAACTTTACGCTACGTAACAATTCTGAAAATTTTGAATCTCAGACTGTCAATTTTTACTCCGCACAAACGCTGACAAAATTATCTGAAATTGAAATCAGAGTTTTACTACACAGAGTATCTTAACGCTTACAACGAATTTTGGTTAACGAATAGATTAGCGTTCCGCAATCGGAGCAAGCATAGCAAATTCAAAATGGTTTAACTCTGACACAGACAATTTTTTTTATTTGTACGGTTGTGCCCAAACATCTGTTGTCTCTAACGACATCAGTTTTGACACAGTGATTGTAAAAAATAATGAACCTGTGGCGTTTTCACATCTTGTATCATAAATGCATCATTTAAATTAGCTAAAATTGGCAAGCACCTGAATGGTTAGTTGGATATAAACCAACTCCTTGTAAAATTTTCGACCATAACAAGCCAGAAAAAAACAACAAAAATAGTTTTAGGGTTTTTAATTTGTTTCACGAGTCAGTTAAAAATATGGATACTAAAAAATCGTAATTGCTGATATGTGTGAGATAAAATAATTACTAGTTTAGATAAACTTTTTGAATATATAATGGTAAAAAATAAATTAATATCAAAATAAATATTAAAATATAAATATAGTGCCTTCCAATTTATAACTTTCAAACGAATCTTGGTGGTTCTGTTTCAAACCTCTCAAAACCCATACCATACACAACTAAAACTGGTGACCTCGAGCAAGAACGAATTGGAATACATAACGCTTCCAACACGTCGGTCATATAATTAAACTGGCCGCTTTCAACACATCATCAGAGACCGAGGTGACACCTCAATTAATGTATCTCTGCACTGGCTGATCATCGGAGAAAAACAAAATCATAAGTACCAAAGTAGTTATTTAAGGTGCTGGCAAATATATTATTCTAAAAAATACTTGTTCTTGATCTTAAATTTATTTATATTTAAAATGTGTTTTGCTTTCGCTTTATTCGTGTTTTCGATCTTATTCCTCATTTTTGCTTTTTTGTTACGATACACTTGTGTACAAGGTGTGAATGATCCACCAACCTACTATTTTACCGACGAGTGAGGCAGACTTGACATCAGCATCAGGCAGCGCTTTAACAGAGGAGTCCAATGTATGGTTAACGGCCACTCAACTGGCTGGACTCATCAATGATGCTGTTGCCGGAGATATCGCACGGGTAAATGTAAATTCATTTTATACACGAGAGACATCGCGAGCAAATACTAATTTGCCTGCCACTGCGGGAATGATGGATCGAGTGGCTTTTAGGCCTCCACAGCCACTTCACTCACAAAACCTTAGGATGTGATTTGAAATACTCGAGCAGTAATTCACGGTGGCAGATATTACGGTCGAAACAATTAAATATGCTCATGCGGTAGATGCGCTGGACGCACGACTCCACGACATCTTTGCGTATCTCATTACTAGCCTAAGGGGTAATACACCTTATACTACGTACAAAGCTGAGATGATCTGGGTCCTCGGCGAATCAGAGAAAACGAAACTTAACAATCTGATGCATGGCTTGACACTTGGGGAGAGGAAGCCGTCCCAACTATTGCGCGTCATGAAGTTGAATGCTGGTAACAATCTAAACGAAGCAACACTTCGTTTATTTTGGATGAAGAGATTGCACCAGTTAGTTCAAATGGTGCTCACATCATTGGAAAACGACGTCTCTCTGTCAGTCCTATGGCAGAACGGGTTGAAAACGTGCGAGAAACTATGACTCAAGCACAAATAAATTCTATTGAGACTTCTGCCTCCTGCTCTAATAATCCAAATTCAACTCTTTCGTTGGATAAAAAACTTTCGGAATTCAAAAAAACATTGTTATCGGAGATTGCGTAAATCTTTAATCAAAATTCTAGATCACGATCCAATTCAAATTCACGAAGTCGTAACCATTCTCGATCAAACACTAAAACTAACAATTCACGGAAAAACTCGCCAAATTCTCAAAATTCCTTCAATCCATTTTACGGTGAACCTTCAGCCGAAAATAATTTAAAAACATAAATAGTCATTCACAATTGGCGGTGTGCAATGACGTAACTAAAACTAACCGCCTTTTAATCTACGAAATTTTTCTTCAGACTAATTTTTTAATAGATACAGGTCCAGATGCCCCAGTCTAGACAATTCATTTGGTCGGAATCCAAAGGTCAATCCATCATTCAGGTTGTTTGTAGACTAAAATAACTAGGGACTAAATTATTAAGACTTGACATCGGACTGCGCCGTGAACTCTCTTGGGAATTCATCGTTACTAGCGTGTCATTGTCTATCATAAGTGCGGATATTTTGACGAAAACTGGGTTGCTAGTGAGTGGTTTAAATTACAATGAAGTCAGAATGTACCGATAAATGGACCAATGCTTCAGCAAAAGGCAAATGAATTTGGTAAATTATTCAAGAATTCGAACAATAATTGCTCCGAAAGCTGGATTTACCGATTCAGACTACGGTATGGAATAGTGTTTTCGGCTCCAATAGCAACCGCAGAAGATTGGATAAAGAAGGTTTGACCAACTTTACGTGCCGAATACACTGATAATGTAATTTTTAATGAAGATGAGACCGGCCTCTTCATCGATTAACTTCAAACTAGAGTCTGAAATTTAAGGGTGAGAAATGTTCAGGTGAAAAAATGGCAAAAAATCGAATAACAGAATTGATAGCAGCTAACATGGACGAATCCTTTAAACCAAAAATTAATGGTTATTGGGAATTTTGAAAAACCACGATGCTTCATAAACGTGCACACAAATTCTAAAGTCACCCAACTTCTGCTTTGTTTGAAAAGCAGCTTCATCGAAGGAATACCATATTATTAAAGCGGAACAAGAGAATCCCCCTACTGCTTGACAATAGTCCATCACATACAAAGATTCAGCAACAAGCAATACGAATGAAATTTTTGCCACCTAACACAACTTCGATTCTCCAGCCAATTACCCAAGGGATAATAAAAGATCCCAAACACCATCATCACAAAAAAAACTTGTGATGTAGATGATTCGGATAGTTGATGAAACGAGTTTGGTTTCACTAAACCTCAATATTTTGGATGTGATCGTTATAGTAGCAGAAGTTTGGGATACTGTAACAGCTAATACAGCAAAAACTCCTTCAAACATCTCACACAGCTATTCGGAAACATTAATGCCTAAAATTTGGTCGAAGATAACATATCGATAGCACAATTAGTCCACGATATTGATACACTACAGAAGCTTGCTACTCCCGAAGAATGTGTATTATTCGAATGTGTGGATGACGCTCTTAGAATCAACGAACTTCCAACTAATGTTGACATTGTTGACGATATAATATTCGGTGAACTCAGTAGTGACGACGAAGGTGTAGTTGAAGTAGAAAACGAGGAAGCAATATTTATACCACTGCCGACGCGATTCGAGCTACATCAACTATAAAAAGAAAATTTGTGGACACGCGATTTGTCAAATGACTATTTCAAAAATGCAGTTGGAATAATTGATAAGCAGCTGACTAAAGTGCTTCTAAATGAAAAAAGCACAAAGCAAACATCAAATTGTTGATTTTTAAAACATTTGTAAGGATCAGTTTCTAACATGTTGTGTCCTTAGTACACGTTTATATAGAGAACCGCTTGATATAATACAGATACCCGCTTCGGCCGCCCCTGATCTGGAGAACAGGTCTGTCCTCAAGAACGAAAGTTCAGATCAGATCAGATCAAGCTGAATCAATTGCCTCGAAAAGATGTTGATTTTGATTGGACAACGAAACAAGACAATGAATTCAATTAAATCAAGACAGAATTGATAAAGGAAACAATTTTGTCGGTATTCCATCCTAATGAGAGCCTGCCTGTAATGATGATTCAGAGTCTCCAAAGATAGGTCATTATTCTGATAGATTATCGGTAAACAATTTATACAAGCCAACTAAGCATGGCAACGCAGATCGATTGTCAAAACTACCACCCCTGCGTCCATGAAACATGAAGTTTGATTCAACCAACAATTAAACGATTTTTCGGTGCGATGCGATAGCACAATACATGAACGTCGATTCAGATTTAAAGGTATCGTTCAATATTTAGAGAATTCTTCACCAGCCCAAATTAGAGAGATCATGTTCACATGGTTGTACCAGCCGCCTTGCGAGTCAAGGTTCAAAATCAAATTTGGTAAACCGAAACTCAATCATATCATGACGTCGCATCAGGTCGGAAGAGAGAATTTGAAAGTTGGCCGATAGCGGGTGGTCCCTGGCACCGGGAAAGTGAACTTAGTGAAATTAGTATTTAAAAGTAATTGTAAATAGTGTAAAGTGGATTAATAAATAATAATGGAAGTTATTGTGTTGTGTTCCAGTGGTATGAACTAGAGTTAACGAAGCAAATTCGTTGCCTTGGTTGAGTGTAAGATTCCAAAATGAAATTGTTTTTTTGTTATAACTAAGTTCACTTTGATAAAAATTATAAGTCCATGTTTTTGTGCTTCCCGAATCAGGAACAATTTATCATCCTCTCTTGAGCTTTTCATTTTAACTCAAAGGACCTCTTAATATTAGTTGTGTTGACTCGTTAAGTTTATAACAGACTGGGGGTCCATTTTATAAATCCCAGTCTATTCGTATAGCTTTAAACGAATCTTGCCACAGCTGGACGTTCGCGCTTCCGTCACTCGAGAGAATTAATATTGAATCAAATAATTAAAATTCAAATAAAAAGAAACTAGGCTCATCAAAGGCCGGAACCATCAGAGGCCAATAACATGTACCGTGAAGATGAGGCTTCATCTTTACTCAAGAATAAGATAGACTATCACAAGACACATAGTATTGCCAGCAGTTCCTCGGTTCAAGGGTTTTAGATTGGCACATTCTGGAGAAGCACGAACATCAACATAATGAGTGAGCTACTTTTTGAATACTTATGAAACATTAATCTCTTAATTAGTTTGCAGCATTGGACATGAACCAATATTTATTACTAAAAACAGTCGGGAAGTTCCGATGTGAGTCCCACCTCTGACTCTAATCTTCGTATGAGTCGGGGCCAGAGAGTAAGTGGGAAAAGAGCACTTATTTCCTAACCACCGTTACTTTAACTGTATATATAAACTCGACTTTCACTTGTCATCCCAGATGTGTTTAGAAATTGAACGAGGACAAACCGAACAATATATTTTAAAATGCGAGAAAAACTCTTGATCCTTGCAGAGTTTCCTAAATAGTACTTAACTATAGCAAAGCTATAGGGCGCAAGTAAGTAAAGCCGAATATTGTGGTCAGCGAACTGATAGAAAGAACCTTCAATAAAGTGAAAAAGGAAAACACTAAAATAAACCAAAGAGAAATCTTGAAAAATCGACACCTCGTCCAGAGGTCAACAGAACCTCTCATTGAGACTCAGTTTTCGAGAAGCTTCGAGGACTTGATGCAACCTGATATTTAACAAGAAATCCGCTCCTGCGAACAGATGTATGTTGAAAAACGAATTTTGTGGGCAATAACCAACTTGACAAAGCAGAATATAAGGAGAGCTGGATCATTCAAGAGAGAAACGGCCATCTTTACTAAGGAATATAAAGCAAGATTTAATGCACATTAGCGTTGACCGCTGCTCTAGAATATCTAAGCAGTCGGTGGCCAAAACGATTTTAAGACTGTCGACAGTAGATCTGTGTAGTTGTCTTCAGCTGACACTCACTGAATAATAATTCAATTTTTTAAAAACTTATTAGAAGACTGAGTCTTGCGGTCAACCGATTAGAAAAGCCTTTCGATACAATATTAACACCGGACCTCTAATAACTTTAAATCAAGCCACGCAGTCTATCTATTCTCCTTGAACTGGTCGTTTAGTCCCAGTTAATCGTGCAATAGTTTGGATATTTAGTATGTCGTCGAACGACGGAGCGCAATGAGGTTAATTAGACGTTTATTAGGAAAAATCTAACTTTAAAAATTCCTCTAAACTAAATCAGAGACATGTATAGCGCCATAAATAAGCCTCTTTCAAACAAGCTTAAAAACCGTGCCGCGTTGTTTGAGATACTGTACGATCAAGTGGAGAAGGAGTTCAGCCTTCCCTCATATTATGTTACCTTTCTTTGAATTATGTTTCTGGACTTCTAAATCCTCCTACTTATTTATATGACTCTTTCCATTGATCGTGAAAAAGGTGTGTGTCCTAGTTAAAAATTATTAACAAACGAAAGCTAATCCCTGCTCATAGCGAAGTTTAAAGTCGACAAGAAGCCTTATGTTTTGATCAATTTCTACCAGAACAATCCACCGATCTATTCTAACAGAATGATCAATTTCTAACAGAAAACCGAAACCCACCATTTAGACAGCACTTTAATATAGCGCAACTAGGTGTGGATGCCAAAATCGGGATTGGGAAAAATTACATTATTAGTGGTCATGGTTTATCTTTGAAAAACTGAAGACGACCTGAAGAGGTGCTGTAGCATTGCGAAGTTCTTCAAATGGTATCAATCGAACCATTTGCTTGTATGTAAAAGCAAAATATAGACGAGGAAGTTCCACAATGAAATCTTTCATTGTTATGAATACACAATGAGATTCGAATAAAATATCTGGGAAATAAATTCGTTCAGCTACACAAAGAAATAAATTAAATTATTTTATTTACAATCCTAGGCCTAAAAATATAAATTTATAAAACACAAACTAGTTTTTCATTCTTTTCATTCGTCTATCCATTTTCTTTTGCTTTTTCTCATCCACTTCGGGCTGCTCATTCTTTTGTGCCATCCAAGGCTTTATAACGGAACCCCATAGCAATAAAAACGCTCTTATCGGCGCTAATAGAAACAAAAACCAGAAGTAATTCGAGAACAGTGACAGAAGTTGTGTCCCCGCCGTTAATATAATTAAATCTTTGACATGCTCAGCTATTCCACCTTCCATATTCAAATCGGTTCCACTATCGAGTATGGCACCCGTCTCGGATATCTTGGCACGACACATCATAGCCATAAATTGATAACTACCAGCATGCACAGCCATCGAAATTATTGTCATTGTCTAAATTGAACGTAAAGAAATAATAATAAATTTCATTTAAAGCTGAGTCATTTAGATCACATACAATTGTAAGGCCCGTAAAAGCATCCGTTAACAGGAACATAACCAATAAATATATCCCTGACGCTCCCAGTGTCATATTCCGATAGAATTTTAAAGTTGATGCATTTTCCTCCACTATCTGTTTTGAACCTTTTGTTCCTTGTTTACCTTTCTGCTGGGGCTGTGAATTAATTTATAGCAGAAAATACATAAAACTGCCCGCAGACAAAAGTTGTGATTTTTGAATAATGATAAATAATATTTTCATGAGATAAAATGTTAATGTTTACATAATTAAATTACTAATTAATAGAATAATTGATATTTACAGCCATTTTACTAATTTATTTAATTTATAATCTAATTAAGCACTTATAACAATTTATGTAAATTTTGTATAAAAATAAAAATCCAAAATTAATTTTTTTTCTAATGTTATCTTTTAAGAAGTTGACAAGTCACTGTTGACTAGGGTACACGTAGATAAATAGCTTTAGAGCGACATCTGCGTTAAGTTGATAAAATATTTATTTCTGAAATGTGCTATCTGTGACCTAACAGCGAAACTATAAATGAAAATATTTTTTTCTAAACAATTTATTTCTTTAAACATTAAGAAAACGGAAATTCTTAACTATGTAATAACACCGAGCCCGAATAAAAAATACAAACATAATCAAAAGTTTAGTTAGTCCTCTAGGCAGGTACTAATTTGGCAGTTGGTTGAATAATGGCAATCAGCCCGGCAAGAGATGAAACTGCTCCCAAAACTCCAATCACCCTAGGATTCAATTTGGTGTAGCCGAGCGCCGACAACGGAATGAATACATCACACAAATTTTTTATCGTATCGATCGCGACACTTTTATGCTCGTGAAGCACTTCAATTGCTTGCAACAGAACAATCGATGGATTTGCCGATACTTTCTTTGGTCGGGTCACACTACGATAATTTCGTCGCATATCAATCAGCCGCATTATTTCATAGAAATCGCGACACAGATTCATAACGATCGAGAAAAGCCAGTACTTATTTGCGGCCGTGTTCCATTTTTGACTGTCAAAATTCCGGAATAATCCTGATCGTATTAGCCAAATAATGTGATCGGCGAACAGGTAGAGGGCCGATGAAATTTTACTAAGCGTTAGGGTGGTTCGAACCACGACATCGGGATAGTGTAATGACGAAAATGATGAATAAAACACATCCAAGCATTTGCCAAATCTTAACACTAAAAAAGCAACAAAATTTCGTTATCATTCTGTTTAAAGGTCACTATCGCCTATCAGGCCCATCCATTATAACTCACATTTTCTGAAACTGCTCAAAATGTACTCTAGCGATTTAAGCTTCTCAATTAGCTCGATATTAAGCTCATTTTGATTTAGACTATCCCATATGGCACGACACAAGTATTGCAGTAATCTGGAAACGGATTTAATTAAAAATAGTACGATGGGCACAAAGTTCAAATTTAACTGGTGGCTGTCGAGGTCAGTCGATGGTGAGTACTAACCTTGCAACTTTATCTTTCCCGGCTGTTTGATTGTTTAATTTTATGATCACTTCCATTTTATTTGTTATCAATTTATACGTGGGCTTAACTCTTAACACATAATTTATGTTTATAGGTGGATTTTACTCAAAAACATTTATTTTTTCGTTTAATCTCAAAACACACAAAAGATAAACAAACGGAATGACAATACGAAGTTCAGAAAGTTGGTTTATAAAGTTGCACAAACCACATGGAAGAACTTAGTTCACAATTTAAAAGTTAAGGATTTTATTTTTCCATCAAAGCTTCTATATAGTTACACGACCAGCTCAACTACGAATGAAAAACCGGGATGTACATAAGAACACCTAAAGAAGCAAAATACAGTAAAATCTCAAATTAACGGGCTAATTTCGGATTGGCCAGTCCGATGTCCGAATGTTTGTAAATTTAAGCGTCTATTAAATGATTACACTCCCATGTAATATTGCACAAACATATTTCAAAAAAAAACTTGAAGAGTTTAGTGAAATTAAGCGCCTTATGGTTTAATTTACGATATGATACGAAAGGTAACACAGAAATTCATATGTCATACTAAATTAATTGATAAAATAATTAATTAAAATTAAAGAAAAACTAAATTATTAAAAATAAATAATCTTTAATTTTTGAGCCGGCTCTATGTTTGGAGTGACAGATCCCATTAGACAAGCAAAAGGCATAACTATGAATTGATGCTGTCAGCAAAAGTGTAAATGCCGTATTATCCGTTGATCCCTCATCTTACGCAATACGCCAGAACGCATCATTTAAATCCATACTATTAATAAATCTTGTATTTTTGGGAGTCTTAACAATTTTTCAGTGATTGGGGCAATAAATACGCTTCCTTCACTGCAGCTTCTTGCATTAAGACAGAGTACAACCTTACCACTTACCAACTGCTACTCTACTCAACAACTCTATGTGACAACAAGCTATTTAACTCATACATCTTTTCTTGCACTACTTCAGATGACATCACACAATGCATTTGCGAAATTGGATTTCCACCAGCTAATTCATGAGATATTTATGATGTTTTACCACTTAAAATTTCTCCGATAATTCATACCGATTTGAATGACTTCAGATAATTTAGAGCTTGGGTTATTCTTTAAATTATGATTTGAGTCAACGTGTGACAATAAATTTAGATATCGATATTTACAAGCCAAAATTCCTGCCAAAAATCAACTCCTAATACACATTTTAACTTAAATTTGATCCGACAAGTAAAGTTAAAATGGATATGTTTCTAAGTATAGATTCGCAATTACCATTGGTCTTCTTAATAATCGAAGGCACGTGACTAAATTTAATAAGTTATTAGATTGATTTGATCAAATGGCATTTAAACCTGAAAAGCGAATTATAATACGGATCGTATGAAGAACACATACAAAGATTTATTTAGTTAATTGTTGTGGCTTTTTTATCGACTTTCTCGTGTGTTTGTGTTTAATTATCATCGCGTTGATTTTACTATTACTTAAAAAAAGAGAAATTGGTATCGTTATAATTAAAAAATTAAGAATGCGACAAATGTCATTTGCTGTTACCCATGAAAATGTATTTTTACTTAAGAAATTTAGCGAATCTTCAATAAATTTTAGCTGTAGTTTAAAACAGCAAAATTTCTAGCCCAAGAATAAGAAAAACTTAAAAAATAATTGATATAATTATAAAATCTAGCGTCAAAATTAGATTAAATTGACCACTGTTATTAAATGTTTGTTGTAATAACTTAATCAAAATATGTATGTACATTAAATTGTCATCATGTTTTATTCATAAAATTTGTAAACCATCATCGCGCTGATGTTGTTATAACCATAGAATAGATTATATAAAATGAATGTAAGCAACTGTCAAATGTCACAAATTCGGAGAGAAAAAGAGAAAGCATATAAATCAATGCAATAAAGTTAAAAATTAAAAAATTAAAAAATTAAAAAATTAAAAAATCTATGTAAATTGAATTACATTTTTATTCATTAGTACAACAAATTAATTGTTTTTCCCTTAAATACAATATATTTTAGGTTTAAACCTGTGTATATCCAAATAGTTATTGGTCCTATTTAACTTAATATTGGTTTCATTTCCGTCAAATTTAGTCGTTGGCTCGTTTACCAACAAGGGAATAACTTGGTTCTTAAAAATATTTACCGATTCTCGTTTGGCTGCGGCATAAAATAATTATTTTCAAAATGTAGCCAGCAATTAATCGAATTATTACTCAATTTTAAATTTTATATCTTCTACATCGAAGCCAATTGGTTCAGCCATTGCTTTTCTAATTCCTCAAATTATGCTATTCAAATATAAAAGTGAATATGAAAAGAAAAGCATGTAGTACATGAAACAATCAACACCATCTTTTCGAACCATAGTAATACGAAATATGCGGCACTGGTAATAAAACATGTTTATAAAAAGAAAAACCTAACAACAACAACCAAAAATCGATTCTTAGCTTTTCTGATTTATAACTTAAGATATGGATAACTTTACCACAAATCACTTTCTTCATAATATAATTTACATTTTATTTAATATAAACACTTAGTAAATTTACTGATCGTAAGAAATTCCATTCTCTAATTTTTTAAGCTTGTTGTGGCAGCTTTTCACAAGCCACTTCATTTTAATTAAAATTTTACAACTTTTATTACCAAATGATGCACTACTACACTATCCACTAACTATTTTATAATATTTTTATCACTTTAATTAATAATTTCAGGATTTTTTAAGAGCGCAAAATTTTGCTGCCATTTTGTACAAAAACAAAAAGTGGTTTGGTTGGTTTTTACTTTGAGATATGAGACCGCCATATGCATTTTTTATGTAACCATCCTGCTCTGGCTTGTGACACATGAAATATAAAATTTTATATGGGAAAATTTTTCACATTCATTCTATAGTATATAGTTCTATGGTTATAAGTATAGAATTATAAGTTTTGCATGGCTGGGATACCAAAAAAAGAAAGACAATTGGTATCGATAAAATTCCTACTTTTATATTAAGTTTTATTTTCGACTCCAGCTTTTTACATTGGCTTGTTTACATTGGCGTTGATCGAAGATACATTTGCTAAAGAAGAAATATTAAAAGGTCCTAACTTTAATATTGTGAACCATTGCAGTATGTCAAAAAACTATTCCACTGAAAATTGTAGTTTCATTGTAAACGTCAATCAAATCAAATTAGAATTTATTTTTCTGCAGAAAATATTTATAACATTTTTATCTCGCACTAATCTATCCTTTTTAAATTAGATAACAAATAAATTTTATCTGTAATTAATGTGTTATGTTTTCTCGATAAAATGTAGTGTTATACATCTGCGATTGTAGAACATAATAAAAATTGTAATGTTAAGAATTATGTCTGTGACATAACCTCCAAATTATTTATTCGTACCTTGTTATTTACCCTATGCTTAATGAATTCCAATAACTTATAAATAAAAATAGTGATAATAATCTAGTGTAATCTTATTAACAACAAAAAAGGAAATGGAATATGAATATGTGGCGATGAGACAAGAAATTGATATGCACAATAAGTGCTGTGGTGGAAGGGCCTGGTGCGTCCAGGATATATGCGGTATAATTTGTGCAGTTTTAACATGGATGTTAATCCTTTACGCCGAATTTGTGGTTATGGTTGTGATATTGTGGCCAAATCCATATCCGTTGTATAGTACGATTAATATAATTATATTTAATACTCTGGCTTTTTTGGCATTTTCATCTCATTTGAGAACGATGTTCTCGGATCCGGTAAAATTTTTTTTGGAAGTGTCATCATATGATAACGTCTTAATAACAGAATTTTTATTTATTTTATTACAGGGTGCCGTTCCAAAGGGTAACGCAACGAAAGAAATGATCCAGCAACTTGGATTTCGTGAGGGCCAAGTCATATTCAAGTGTCCTAAGTGTTGTAGTATAAAGCCAGAGCGAGCTCATCACTGTTCGGTGTGTCAACGATGCATTCGGAAAATGGATCACCATTGCCCATGGGTGAATAACTGTGTGGGCGAGAATAATCAAAAATATTTTGTTTTGTTTACAGTAAGTGATCTGGGTAAATAGACACCATAATTAGGGCATAACAATCTATCAAAATGTTTGCTTTTTTTTCAGTTCTATATCGCAACCATATCGGCGCATGCACTATTTTTGACCGTGAATCAATTTGCTCAGTGCATTAAACATGAATGGCGAGAGTGTTCATCATTTTCGCCGCCAGCGACTGTTATATTTTTGTTATTTTTAGTATTTGAAGCTTTACTGTTTGCCGTGTTCACTATGATTATGTTGGGTACACAGTTGAACGCCATTTGGAATGATGAAACGGTAAGCTAATCTAAATTGTTGTTTTACAGCCAATAAGGTAGTCAATTAAATTGTTAAAGTTACACATTTATTTATTTTATGTTGATAAATGACAATTATTTTGCGTGTGTGTGGTGTATCTATCTTATCATATCGGTTTGTTATCGAATACAAATTTCAGATTTATTTAAAGCTTTCAGGTACTTCAGATCACTTATATCACGTTGTTTGTTTGTCGACCAAAGTTAAACCGGATTCTCTATGTTTGTTATTGCGAGTCATCTAGTATTACGGATACATATAATTAAATAGTTAAATAGTTCATAAATTTTATTATTTGCACTTTAAAAACGATTAATTATTTAAAACAGTAAATTACATAGCATTACTTATCTGAAGAAACATTAGCTTTTCTCTAAGTGCTGGAGTAATTTTTGCTGAACAACTTGGCGCTTTAGGCTAATTTTTAATTTTATTTATTTATTAAAGTGCCGACACACACCGATCTACTTGTATCATGGGCTAATCAGTCGAATAATAATTCTTTTGCATTCCAGAATTCATTTTTCAAAAGCATGCATAATTCTTACAGTGGTACGCAGGGGGTTTTGCAAGATTTCTGTACGCTTAATCAAAATAATGAGCTATAGCAAGAAGGAACGCTTTCCAGTACGAATTGTGATTGGTGGATAAGTCCACTTGGGGTTGATGATGCGTAGGCCGAACTATTTTATTTAGCGCTGATGCATAGCTACGAATTCGAAAATTATGATTTTTCCTTGTTCTCTACAGGAAAAGAATAGCTCAATATTTGCATTTTTACACATTGAAGAGGTATGTAGAGCTTTTAAATTTCGAAAATTGTTTATGAACCGGAACTACAAAAATACTCTTCATTCTGAGCGTCTGGAATTGTTAGGAATCTTATAATCTCTGCAAATGGTTATGCAACTATTAAATTACCTTCTGGCGCGGACAAATAATTCTGGTCATATTGAATGAAAACTTAACATTATTTTTCACCGAAAACGAGTCTGCAAGATTTAAGACTCGAGCAGCTAGTTGGAGGAGTTGTCTCCGATAAAGACACCCACATTGATAATTTGATCCATTTCTCTCACTGTTGGGAAGGTTGAACAATCCATTTTAATCAGAGGTTCCTCAAACTACTAATTATATTTTTTGCGTTAATAAAATAAAGAACGATGAAAAACCGGTAATCATCAGCATCAAGGCTTCGAATTATATTAAACTCCCTATAATATCTGGAACTCTAAATCTTTCATATCAAGGTATATATACTTCGCCCGCGATGTATTAGTACTAAGAGAGTTTAGATGGCCTTGAATTAGTGTTTCCAACGAATGAATTAGTGATATCATTCATGCTTTCTGATTCGTCAATGAGTAAGAAAGGACCGAAATCGGTTTGAATGTAGAAATTAAAAAATTGAGTTAAACAGACTCCATTAGAATAACAATAGTCAAAAGCTTTGAGTTACGAACCAGATTATACCATGTCAAGTAAGTTTAGTAATCAAGATAAATTTCTCTCCTCTCCAAGAACTTGCAAATCAACATAGGAATCAAAGGACGGATAAATGAAAATTCAAATTTACCATGTGATGGTGTTTATCTTAAAATTAAGATGCAATTGGGTATCGTCTTTTTAAATGACCAGTGGCACTATTCTGGCAATTCCCTGGGTATATGGAATTAAAAAATATTGGTTAAATCATTTATTTTTCTGGTATTCGGTTATGGTTTTTGTCAAAAACAAACAAACAACTTTGTTTTTTCAAAAACAAAAAAAAATAATTTTCCCATCCTAATTTAATTGGCAGGATTAATCAGTGATTAGTTCATTGATCATAGTTGTTGTAGCATTATCTCTCAATTTAGAAACAAATATTCCATCAAACTTTCCTCATAGAAAAAAACAACATTTCGTCGCCTGAATTCTTTCTTGGTGAAGTGTTTCAGTTTTTGATGATTACATATGGGTATTTTGTATGTCCTGTCACTCATTTTACTCGTTTTTAATGTAAGTTAATTTTGGTTTAACTTTAACGGTTAAAGGCATTTTAGTGTATAAGCCGGCAAAAATATGAAATTGTTGGTTTTCGTGTAACTCCAATTTTCGACCAATTAGATTTCACCTTTTATAATGCAGTATGTTTTTCCTTTAATGTGTCATGTTTTCCCTTAATCTGCGACCGCGATCCAGCGGAACTGGCCGGCAGCTTTGATACCCAAAGAGATTGTCGGAACAGAATTGTGTATGTTCATATTTTTGTACTGAAAAATAAAATAATTTGTTTGTATCTTCACGGTGTGGTGTCCAGGAAAGAAATGGTCGGCCTACACCAAAACACACATTTAATTGAAAAAGATTTTCTTTATTTTCACGGTAACAGTGTGGCTCTCAAAACATCGTGCTTTCAAAACGGCCTAAATAGCCCTCTAATAGCTAGACAAATCCACCAAATATCTCGTGGTTGCGCCAAGATAGAACTCAGGCTGTTTATGTTCCCCATTCCTACAAAGTTACCATAATCCGGGCTATGGTCCGGAGGATTTTTTGTTAAATTGTTTTACCAAATGCTTTCGGAGATAAGGCGAGGGTATTTTTTTTGTTGTCTTTTCATATATTTGGTATTAAAATGTAGCCCCAAAAATTAAAAATATATTTTAGGCTGAAAAAGCGTTATAATCGTTTAAATTAAAACAAGAACATATGTAGTTTGATTTGTTAACAAGTATATCAAAAGTTATGTTCATTCGTCCATCGAGTAAAACGTGTCCGTCACGCCAGCCGGAACCATATCAGCCAGAACCAAACAAATATGGCACAAATAGCACGATGCATTGAGCATCATTGTGAAATATATGCTTTTTCAGTCGGAACCTTATAATTCCAGCCAGAACCTGATAAAGCCACCTAGATCCATATAACAGCCAAATTAACTATGGAACAAGTAGCACAATGCATTGTGCATCATTGTGCACTATTCGCTTTTCAACCGGAACCTTATAATTCCAGCCAGAATCTGATAATGCCAGCCAGAACCATACTACAGCCAAACCAACTATGGCACAAGTAGCACGATGTATTGTGTATCATTATGAAATATATAATTGTTCAGTCGGAACCTTATAAATTAACCTTATAAACATGATTTTTTCGGGGGGAAACCTTACAAATTCAGCCGGAACCATACCCTCTACAGCCAAACTAACTATGGCACAAGTAGCACGCTTCATTTTGCACTATGCGCTTTTTCAGCCTTATAATTCCAGTTAGAATCTGATAAAGCCAGCCAGAGCCATACTACAGCCAAACCAACCAAGTAGCATCGGCATTGTACATCATTGTGCATTATATAATTTTTCAGTCGGAACCTTATAAATCCAGAAACATACGATTTTTCGGAAAAATCCTTACAAAATCAGCCGGAATCATACTCTCTACAGCCAAATTAACTATGGCACAAGTAGCACGATGCATTGTACAGCATAGTGCACTACGCGCTTTTTCAGCCGGAGCCTTATAATTCCAGCCAGAATCTGATAAAGCCACCTAGAACCATATAACAGCCAAATTAACTATGGATTGTGCACTATATAATTTTTCAGCCGGAATCTTATAAATCCAGAAACATACGATTTCAAAACATACTCAGCAAAATCAATATTTCTAAAGCGGAAGATTCCCTTAGCAACAGAAGTATTAATAAGATTATTCATAATATTGGTGTCAGACAGTGCAGGGTCAACGCTATTAAACGAAAAATAATTGTTAAAATCGTCTGAAGAGAACTGGTCTGAAAAATCTTTCGAGGGTAATGATAGATTTAAAACCACTGAAAAATATTTTGCTTCGGCTCGCTTAATAACATTATTAATTCGGTTTCTCATAACCCTATATTGTTGATATAAACACTCATTTTTATGTGCTTCCATCGACGTAAAACAAAGTCTCAGATTTACCATGGCAATAATATCATTATAAAACCATGGTGGACTATGGGGTCGTAAGTTTACGGTTCTCAGTGGAACGGATTTGTCGCATTTGCTGTACATGATTGATAAATCTATATTCTTGAATTCGCGAAAAGTAAAACTGGGAATTGCTTTAGTATGTTCAATACTATACGACAAAAATAAAAAATCATGGTCGGTAAATCCCACAGATACTTGATTCAAAAACGTTACTTTATCCGTATTTGATATTATCCAGTCCAATAAAGAAGACGAATTTTTGGAAAAACATGTAGGCTCGCAGTTACTGGTTTTGAGACCAAACTTGTTTAATAAATTTTTCATTTTTCTTGTATTCGTATTAAGGTTATTCAGGTCGCAATTGAAATCTCCACCAACACTATAATTTTCAAGTATGATCTTTAAGTCATCACAGAATTTTTTCCTAGGTTTGTAGACTAACATTAACAGAATTTTGCTGCTGCCAAAGGACAATTAATTGCAAAAATTTCCAAATTGTGAGCACAGTGTTGATTAATAATTTTGAAATTAATGTAAGATTTAAGATACACGCAAATCCCACCGCCTCTTTTAGCATTATCTAGTTTACGATCGAGCCGTAAAACATTATACCCAGGAATACAAATGGACGCATCAGGAATACGATAAATTGTATTTTTAATTGTTTATTTCTAGGGTATTGAACAATTGAAGAAGGAGGAGGCACGATGGGTGAAAAAATCACGTTGGAAAAGTATTCAAAGTGTATTTGGACGTTTTTCAATTGGATGGTTCTCCCCGTTTACCGAGCCCAAGCTAAAAACGAAACAAGAAAATTATTTATATTCTGTTTAAAAAAAATTATTAATCAAAATTACAAATCATATTTATTTATTTAAAAAAACAAATTTATAAAATAATAAACAATACAATAAATTTATAAATATATAAAAAAAATGTTTTTCGATTTCCATTCTACATAATATAATACGTATAACTGTTTTATTGTCTATCACCTCGAGGAACTACTTACATTATATCTATTTATTGATACATTATAAGTAATTACAAATATAAGAAATTAACAATCACATGTTCAATCAAACATTTACAATATATTAGTAATTTTAAACCGTAATATTATCTGCTTTAAATTCTGTAAACAGCATTAATAATTTTATAATTCTTGTGTGTAACTTAAGATTAAAATTTAAGATACGCAATTCATTTTTAAATATTTAAAAGACAACAAACAAGGAAAAACAGCAACAATTGTGATTTTTAATATGAAAATTGTTTTTTGCTTATATTTTATTATACATAAAAACCAAAATTTTTTATAAACATTTTATTTTTAAATTTGATATAAGTTTTAATAAATAATTGTTTTATTTTTTTTTTATTTTATTGTTCTTTTGTAAATTAAGACTTGGTAAATTTTATATTAAAATTAATTTCTAAGAAAATGTAAATATTATATAAAGTTTAAAAGGAAACAGTAAATCCAACCAATTTCAATAAAGTTTCGAATAATTAAAACAAAGTTGGTTTATTTTTAATTCTTTCCTCATTGTTTAATGTCTCACATTATGCAACAGCCGTAAACCGTATACCACCAGTAACCACACGACTAGAATACAAGCAACCTCTGGTATACCACAAGGCTCTCACAAATGAAAAGCCAATCCTGTTACAAAAGGCCACTTCTTCAGGTAGTACTTGAAACTAAAAACCTAGGAGGTTACTTTCGTTGAAAACGTGAGCTTTACTAAGCACATTGAGCTGTGCATCGCTAGAGCGAACTTCATGTTCGGTTTTGTCAAACGTTGGACGGGTGACATTTTTGATTTGGAAACAATTAAGATCCAGTATTGTGCGTACGTTCAAAGTGTATACGTTACCTGGAAAGATGGATGCCGGGTATATGATCATGATCTACCATACCACTTAAAACACACCGACAACCACCATATATAACCGGGTGTAAGACATACAACTTGGCAACGCTAGAAAATAGACGCGAATTGCTAAAAATTACATTTATTGGTAATCTCCTGCTAGGCCTAATGGACGCGCCGGATGTACTAAATTCAATTAAAATGAGGGTTCCTAGTATGCAACTAAGAGATCATGACTCCTCCACTTAGATAGACACAGAACCAACTATGGCGATAATGAACCAGTGAAGATGATGTGTAAGAGTTTCAATATAATTAACTATTTATTTGATTTTTGTTTAACTAAAGATAATTTTAAGAGTAGATTCAGGCAATTCTATGCCCCTCAGTGATTTTATTATGGTTACTTTACTTTAATATTTTAAATTTTCAAATCTGAATCAATTTTCAATATTTTTACATATTGAAATAAAATCTACAAATTTGACTTGAAAAATGTAAAATTTTGTAAACTTTATTTCAATATAAATAGATAAAATTTCAAGTTTTTATTACGACTGAAACATACAAAAATAGTAACTCGTCATAGATAATATCCTATGATTATCATAAACCGATCAACTACTGAAGTGTAAACACCAAACGTATGTCGAACAATCTCTGACCCCGTCGAAATAGCAACGAGCAGGCAAATGGGAGAAACTGTTTTTATCTCTTTCTTTCTTTCTCTAGCTTTCATATCCCGTGGAGAGATTTTGCCGCCCGCACTATGGTCCTCCATCCGACGACCAACACTGGCTGGTTCTTGATGGGACACTTTATAAATCTTTGGTTGGAGACCTTGCCACGTGGTCGAGCCATCCAACTCGATTGGATTTGGTGAATCCGATGATATCGCTATCTCCGAGAGGTTGCTTTATTTCGTGGATTATACTAATCCAATATTCGTTGTTCGCAACTTTAATTGGACCAAATATTGAACAGATAAGATAACCTTCCTTTCAAAGGCAGATAACAATCTACAATCGTTAACGGTCATGGTCCAGCTCCCACTTCCAAAAGCCAGCACAGGGTTTATAAGTGCTTTCATACGCGCTTGCACGACTGCGATAAATGTTTATTGCGAAATAATTATGATTGGGCGTAGAGACTTGTTGTCCGGCAGCCTGCATATTCTTCAACAATGTTATAACTGACCTGAAGTAATCAAAATTTTCGACGCTATCAAACGTTTGGTCACCAATTCCAAGTTCACCTCCAAACCAAATCTTCCTGCGTAGCGATCGAGCGGTATGAAACTATCCTTAATCTCGTAAGGTCTTCGGCCAAGAAGCACGATATCATCCGCATATCCAAGTATTTGGCTTGGCTTATTAAATATAGAGCGCGGAGTTTGAATATTGCTTTTCCTCACTACGTACTCAAGCGTCAAATTGAGCAGCACAGGCGCGAGTGCATCTTCTTATCGAACACCAGATTATATTTCAAAGGAGTTTGATACAGTTCCTTCAATTACGATTATACATACAGACACGATTATACAGACCCAGGCGTTGTTAATTTACACCCCATGGGTAAATGATGATCCCCATGATAAGACATTGGCCAGTCGCCGATCGGTTGGAATTAAGACCATATTGATAATCGCTAATGATGTTTTCGGCGATAGAGATGATTCTGGAAAATGAAACATTATCCAACACTTTGTAAACCGTGTTCTATACCACGATAGTTTCCATATTTAATACGGTCGCTATTTTTGTGCAACGGACATCTTCCAATTCTGCAGCAGCTCTTCTTGGTCTCGAATAGAGACGATGAGATCGCGTATAGGTTTGATCCAAAAGTAGCGATTCCATTGAGACCGGGTCCTTTTCAATTTTCAAACTACTAATAGCTGGGTCTACTTCCTCCACTGTGAGATCTCTAACGAGGGTCACTACATCATTCCGATTTAGCAGAAAAAGTAGGTTTGCTATACTGAGATAATATTGGCCACGTTTTTGCTTAGCTCTCCATTCCGCTTGGAAGCTGATGTTCTCGATGCATGATCTCATGTGATCGCGCTGGCTTTCCTAGCACGAAGATATTCTGCCATAGAGTGCTTTTAGTGTTGCGAGCCAACCATTTTTCACGAAGCTTTTCTTTATTTTCGACGACCAGGCGGCATTGATCATCGAACAAATCATTGCGGTGGTTATGGCTGACTGTATTATGTGCCACTGCACACGGATATTAGGAGCGGCTTCTTCGTTGTTACTGTATCGGTCTGAATAGTTAGTGACAGTGATATAGTGTTTGGTAACTCCGCAGTGACGCTTTTTCTTTTAATGCATCGACATTCCATCGAACGGTCTTCTGTGCTTGTCTATTGAACGTAGATGACAGTTTGCACTGATATTTGAATACGTCAAACACATGATCGTTGGCCATGTCTGCACCTCTGTAAGATCTAACGTCTGTTATTCTGGTGAAGTGTCTCTTAGACACCATGACGTGATCGATTTGATTTTCCGTTCTACCATCATTCGAGCTCCACGTTCGCACCACGTAACGTACTTTATGGATTCTCTAATGTGGAGAAAACGTATCTGATTCTTTCAAAGTTGTACATTATTGCCAGGCCGATGATGCGTTGGCCGTTCTTATTACTAGTTAGGTATTTTCTAGGTCTTGGATGTCATCTGATTTATCTTCGGTGGATGCATGAACACTAACGATGGATGAGGAAGCCAACTCTAAATTCTCCTTCATTCTGATAGCCGCGATCTAAGCTCTTGTAGTGCAAGTACCATTTAAAAGTTTAGAAAATTTCCTAACATTTCTAACATTTCTAAATAAGCTAAAGCAGCCAATTTATTTGAAATACTATGGAAAACCAAAGTTCTAAAGATATTCGTAGTAGGATTCGAAGTTAGGCGGTTTAAGTTCAAACGTAAGAGTTTCTTTAGACAGATTAACAATTATCCTAAATAGATTCCGTTCACCACACGAAAAGGAGTTTTGCTGAGCTATCCGACCATGTAAATGAGACTCAGTAAACATCTCTGTGGCTCATAACTGAAAATTGAAAACTTGAAATTGTTGTAGAAAAAAGAGTGATCGCAAAGACCAAAATTGTTACCCCCAACAAATAGAGAATATCAATGTTAATGGTAAGTTAACTTACCATTACCACTGTTCAAACATTTTACTTCGTCTACCCTTTCGCTGACCACTTAGTTTGATGATTATGCCATTGTTAATTGCCTTTTGTTATTTCAGTATTCCCCTTTTCTTTATTCAAGCTTTCTCCACCCCAAGGTTTACTTTAAAACGGGTCAATTTAAGATGACAATACTAACGTATATTTGAAATAATGCTCGCTAAAATTTATCAGGTCAGACTTGAACCGACGACTATTAGATGGCACTTGGTTGGGTTCCTCAGAATCACTGAACCATCAACTAATAAATAAATGTGCAAGTGCATGAATTAATAATAATAACACATTACAGTAGATGGATGCTGGTCAATTCTGATATTTTTGGGCAAACCCTCTCAATATGTTGATATTATTCTAGATCTGCCTGGTGGTATAACCTCATCAAATTACCTTCTATAAAATTGCTCTTGGTTTCATGCTGTTGATGTTGAGGGGATTGATTATGTATCTGTCCTATTTCGACTTTTGACTTACGACAAATCGAAAACCTTAAAGTCGTAATTTCGACATAATACAATTATTGTAGCAGGTGCGACAAAATAGTTTTCGAACTTAAAGTATTGCTCGACATTTCGAATTTATATTTTGTTGTTGTTTATACTTTTTGCAAATATATAATTGCAAAACCAGTTCTATACAAATAATGGTTTTATTAATTATTTCGAATAATAAATTTTATTTAATAAGCGCTATGTAATTTATTGCAAAAATGTACATTGTACTAGATTTAATTTTCCCTTACATAATCGACCCCCAGTGGCACTGTTCTGGCACTAATTCCTCGGAAATTGAGAATTGGGGAAAGAATATCGGAGTGAAGTTTATGCCAAAATAAGAAAATATACACTGTGTCCTAGGAGTAAGAAAAAAACACTCAAAAATTGAACTTTCATAATAATATTTGAAATTTTTTAATAAACACAAATATTTTTGCACACTAAGTAGAAAATATTTAATTTTTGTGAAAAGTTTTGAGTGAATTTTATACTAAGAAATTTTTACAACCAAACACACTACGAATCGCACAGAGGTGATCGTAGTGGTTTTGAAGTAGCATTTGATGTAAGAAACCAATCTTATTTAGCCACATGCTCGGAAATCTCTGAGATTTTTGTTATTCATTAGAGAACACCATTGATGATTTTGAAATGCATACCAAAAATGTACACTGTTAAATTTAAAAATATACCAATTGGATTTGTTTTGTAGTGAAATTGAAACATTTTTAGATAATCTGTAACATTTATACTAGAGAAGTCATTGAATCCCTAATAGTGTCGCTGTAAAGAACAAATAATTTTCTAACAATTTTAGATAAACACGAGAAAATTGTGATATAATTTACTAAAGTTTTTTAATTCTAAAGAAGATTATTTTAGACAATGTCTCAACTTTTATATCTCCGAATCTAGAGATGTTCACGGGGTCTGACCTATATGGCTGAATAGCTAAGTCAAATTCTCACGTGTGTGGTGAATAAAATTTAGATATGGTGATTTTTAACTTGTGCATCGTATTTTAAACAATAGTGGTTTTATAATTTCAATCCATTTTCAGATTTTTCTGTTACCGCTCCTTGGGATGTTCGTAATTTTTTAAATGTATTTTAGGATAGCATAGACAAAATTCTAACATTGAAATGAACATGGTTAATTTATGAAAATATGAACTGTGCCATATACGACTTAGAAGTTTCATATTTTTCAAATTGTATTTCACCGATCCTAAAGATGTTCACGGGATCTCACCTACATGGTCAGATAGATCAGTCAAAGCTCTATGAGGGTAATGAACGGGATCTAATTATGATAATTTTTAACTATATATTCGAATAGGTCAGAAAAGTTTCTATCAATATTGTGATAATGAGACAAGAATGATGATTTTCATCATGTTTTCCCAAATTTACAACTTCTTCGATTACAATTTTACTCTCAATTGGAAATTTTGGTAACAGGGTTTAATTGTGATGATATTTACTGGGCCATATACGACTTAGAATTTTCAATATCATCACAATTTAACCCTGTTTAGAACTATCGAAAGTCGAATCTTTGAGCTATGCAAAAGTATAAACGTGACCTTGTGAACATCCATAGGATTTTTGTTATTTGATTGTTTTCACAACAAATCGAGTTCGTAGCTTATTTGGGAATGTCAATTGGGTAAAAATCCTATTGGAGAAAATACCGAAATTTCCAATTGAGAGTAAAATTGTAAACGAAGAAGTTGTAAATTTTGGAAAACATGATGAAAATTAGCATTCTTGTCCCATTTTCACAAGATTGATAGAAAATTTTGTGACCTATTCGAATTTACGACAGAAATTCCGTGAAAATTTTTGGGAAGGGCGATATAACCGTAAACGTAAGAATGTCTCTGGACTAGTTAAAAATCATCATAATTAGATCTCGTTCATTACTCTCATAGGGGTTTGACTGATCTATCTGACCATGTAGGTGAGATTCCGTGGACATCTTTAGGATCGGTGATATAAAATTTGAAAATTTATTCAAATTTATGAAACTTGAAAGTCGTATATGGCACAGTTCATATTTTCATAAATTAACCATGTTCATTTCAATGTTAGAACTTTGTCTATGCTATCCTAAAATACATTTAAAAAATTACGAACATCCCAAGGAGCGGTAACAGAAAAATCTGAAAATGGATTGAAATTATAAAACCACTATTGTTTAAAATACGATGCACAAGTTAAAAATCACCATATCTAAATTTTATTCACCACACACGTGAGGTTTTGACTTAGCTATTCAGCCAAATAGGTCAGACCCTGTGAACATCATTGTCTAAAATAACCTTCTTTAGAATTAAAAAAAACTTTAGTAAATTGTTTCACAATTTTCTCGTGTTTATCTAAAATTGTTGGAAAATTATTTGTTCTTTACAGCGACACTATTAGGGATTCAGTGACTTCTCTAGTATAAATGTTACAGATTAACTGAAAATGTTTCAATTTCACTACAAAACAAATCCAATTGGAATATTTTTAAATTTAACAGTGTACATTTTTGGTATTATATTTGGTATGCATTTCACAATCATCAATGGTGTTCTCTGTTGAATAACAAAAATCTCAGAGATTTCCGAGCATGTGGCTAAATAAGATTGGTTTCTTACTTCTTACAGGTCTCGTGTTCATTTCCCTTGGCGATGCTCGCCATTATAACTTAATAGTTGCTCGTTCTTTGGCCGATATCACGTTTCGTTTGCTCTTCATGCTTTGTTTCAGTTTTGTTGACTCATCTCATTCTCGATAATTGGTCTAGATCTCCAAGTCATGATTCCGTAATTTTATTGTTTTATAGATAACATGATGCGTCGAGTGATTTCTTATTAGAAGGCCAACATTTCATTTATGGTTATGGTTTCCGGGTTTTAAATTTATGAAAGCCCGTCCGTAAAAAACTCTAACATCAATAATGAAACAGTTGCCTTGATTACTTATCATGAGTTCTGAAAGGCCAATATTATGTTAAGATGTTTTTAAAAACAATTGATGATAAACCACAACGTTTCCAACCAGATGCTAAATTTAATATTTATTATTCGAATATCAAAACAAACTTACAATTTACGTAAGTAACCCTGAAATTTTTACATTTTGGTTATATCACGCATCTTAGACTTATTTTTCCACGTGTTTCAATTTTTTGGGGTCATGTTTCTTTTCACATTGTTTTTTCATGACAATTTACCTTTAAGTAAACCTAAACCAGACCTAAATCGAATAAAAATTTGTTACTGTACAGTATAAAAGCACAACTTTTTTTAAAGCGCTTCAGTGTTTCACACAAATTCAAATTGAAATCAGAAAAAATTGTTTAATTTTATACGCATAACTATGAAGTTCGCAGCTATTGTATTCATCATCGGGATGATAGTCATTCAGGTACCCATATTAGGAGTAAGGCATCGTTAACAATTTTTAACTGATTTTTATTTCAGATGACATTCGCTGCTGTTATTGCACCACCTAAAATCGCGATTGAGGCTCCAGAAATTCTAGTCCGTCGTATAGTTCGTATGATACAGACCCCTTTACTTATAAGTCTTGGTGGTGGCGGTTTGGGATAAGTGATTTGATTATAATGGGTTTTATCTAATAAAAGCTATTGGTAATAGATGATTAAAGAACATTTTTGTTGAAAAAAATATAATTTTTTATTTAACTTATCATCAATCAAGTTTTACTTAATTTATTGGCGAATTAAGATTTTTTTGGTGTATTTGAGATTACTGTTAATGAATTAGTTAACGCATCATCCCCGTCAGTTCTAAAAAGTTTATTTGACCGCACCAACAGGACGAACCTTTAACAAAAAGATATTTTATTACTGATAATAATTGCCTGGCACCGTTGGCCATACTATCAACCAAATCCTCTGCATACTGTGGTGACAAATTTTTCTATATCTTCCGGACGACTCATGCTATGCCCATTTTGAGCTGAAATTCCGAAAAGAGGTATTTTGGATCGTTGTCTTCCTGCAAGATCCAACTAGAGTTCCCCACTCCAAACCATCCAAACCATCCAAGATGGTAACAAACCTCGTGAATAAATTTTATTTATGAAATGTGCGTTTAGGTTCCATATGGAAACGATTAATTTACCATAACCTTGCTTGGCGAATGCTACACATTAAAACTCCAAAAGGATGACTCATCGGTAAACACAACATTCGCCCAATCTTTGTTTTTATGTTCATTCTCCCACTTTAGTCGCTTTTCAATTTGTTTTCGTGTAAACAGTGGTTTGACCAAAGCATTTCGATATGCGTAGCCATGTTCCATAATTTTATTTCGTATGGTTGTTATTGGTATAAGAATAGTCTTTTTCGCCAATTTTTTCACAGTTGCATCCAGCGTAAGCGAAGAATTTTCATCAAATAACTGTCTGATGGCGTCATCCTCCATTTTTGTAGTGGTTCGGATTTTGCCTCTATCTGTCAAATCGTCAACATTTTTATACATTGAATAATGTGGAATCCTCTTCTGTACAAATGTTTTCGACTTTTTTATATATTTTGTTGCACTTGCAACCAACATTTTGGTCCTTTAGGATGTAAGTGTACACTTAAAACACCGCGTTAAATCGTTTTTTATAAATCTCACTCTTTTTCATATATAGTTTGGTATGAACAGTTGTAGTTAAAACAATTTAAAATTTAGAGCGTCAGAGAGGAATCAATAGAAAACCGGTTTAACCCTTTACTACGTAAAGGATGGTTAAATTTTAAGGGCCGATGTTGATTTTGAATAACTCACAAATTATTTAGGAAATTATTGTCAATTCTTTTCATTATGATAATTTGGTATGGTTCAATTATGTATAGAACAAAATATCGGCCAAATGGCCACCGCGACCTCGGCGGCACACCTCCACCCGATGGTCCAAATTTTCGATGACGCTTAGGCATAATTGAGGTTCTATGCCTTTAATGTGCTGAATTATCTCATCCTTTAGCTCTTGAATTGTTGCTGGCTTATCGATGTACACCTTTTCTTTCAAATAACCCCAAAGAAATAAGTCTAACGGTGTCAAATCACATGATCTTGGCGGCCAATTGACATCGCCACCACGTGAGATAACACGGCCATTGAATTTGTCGCGCAAAAGAGCCATTGTTTCGTTAGCTGTGTGGCAAGTGGCACCGTCCTGTTGAAACCACATATCGTCCACATCCATATCTTCCAATTCGGGCCATAAAAAGTTCGTTATCATCTCACGATAGCGAACACCATTCACAGTAACTGCCTGACCGGCCTCATTTTGGAAAAAAATACGGCCCGATGATGCCGCCAGCCCATAAACCGCACCAAACAGTCACTCTTTGTGGGTGCATTGGTTTTTCGACAATCACTCTTGGATTATGATTCGCCCAAATGCGGTAATTCTGTTTATTGACGAATCCACCGAGGTGAAAATGTGCCTCATCACTGAAGATAATTTTCTTCGAAAATTGATCATCCACTGTTGCTTTAGTTCTCGAGTCAATTGCACCTTATAAGCGTGTAAATGGAAGTCTTTAAGCATAATGTTCATCAACGACGAGCGTGAGAGGTGCAATTGTTGGGCACGACGACGAGTTGAGGTGGACGGCTCTTCAGCCACACTATCGCGAACAGCAGCAATATTTTCTGCTGTACGAGCTGTACGAGCATGCACTGGTGTTTTAAAATCTCCTTCAGACTCGGTTTGCTCAAATTTTTACACGATTTTTCCGATTGTACGCACATTTGGACGATTAAATTGATCGAAAAAATCACGAAGTGCACGAAATGCATTTTGATTTGAACGCCCATTTTCATAATATGCCTGAATAACTTTAACGCGTTGCTCGATTGTGTATTTTTCCATGGTTCAAATTGAGGTAATCTGAAATTGAGAAATGTCAAATTAAATGCAGAAAAAAACTTGACGTTTAGGTGTTGTTCACATTCAACGTCGGCCCTTAAAATTTAACCACCCTTTATATAGATGCAGCCGTAACAGGACAGATTATAGAAGCAAATTGCCTGCAATGCTACTATAAGCTGAAAATTAATCGGCTATATAGTATTTTTCTCCAGATTCTGCTTGTTAAGTGCTACTTCTCTTACTATAGTGGCTTGATATTGCTTGCATGAAATATACCGAGTTTCTTACCAGACTGATCCTTTATCTCGTAATTGACGTTGCCCAATTTTCTTATAACTATCCCTTTAACAAACCGAGGTGCAAACTTTGAACAATATTTCTTTGATACATTGCTTTGCAGGTGTTTGCGGTAAACACTACCTGACCTACGTTATATGTAACAGGCCGTGTTCTCAAGTTGTATGTGCCCGCACTTTTTTGGTATGACTTCTTCATATTTCCCTTAACTTGATTTTGTATGATCGAAAGACGATCTGGCAAGGGAAGGGGTATTGCACCATCTGAGATTGCTCCGAGTTGTTTGAGTATTTTATAGTCCTGGCCGTGATTGATTTTATTGTATCAAAAAAGCAAAAAGTGAGAGGAATATTTTACTGTTTCGTGAATTCTATTGCGAAGTGCAGACGCTATTTCAGACAAATATTTATCCCAGGTAGTATGTTTTTCCCCCACGTATGCTCGAATAGCCGATAATATAGAACGGTTAACTCTTTCCGATTGATTAGACTGGGGCGAGTAAACTGCTGTCTTTGAGTCATTCACTCCAAACTGATTTAACAAGTCCTTATATTCAGAGCTCTTGAATTGCGCTCAGTTGTCAGAATGGATAATTTCAGGTACGCCATAAACAAAAAAGATTTCATTTTTTAAAAATCCGATAATCTGTTGCGAAGTACCCTTGGTTAAGGATTTTAGTACGACGAATTTTGTAAAGTGATCCATTACAATTAGGATTAAGATTTTTCCTTTTGACGACCGAGGGTATGGTCCAAGTAGGTCTACATAAATTCTTTGCCAAGGACGGTCAATTTCGTACATACTGCCCATTAGTGGTCTCATAGCTCTATTTGCCGGTTTTGATGCCTTACAAATATCACAATTTCCAATAAAATTTCGTCCTTCCTTTGCCATTCCTGGCCAATAATAATATCGCCGTAACCTTTCAAGTGTTTTTGTTATTCCACCATGTGATGATAACGGTTCTCTATGTTCTTTTACAATTAATTTATGCCTGAGTTCGCTTGGTACCCACAATTTCCAAATTGACAGGTCAGATAATTGATCTGTAGGTTTTGGTTCTAACCGTATGAATATTCTCTTATTATCCAAGCAGAATGTTTCAAAGCTGTTCGGATCGTTCTAGATTTTAGTCCGTAGTTGTAAATATTCGTCATCTTCAAATTGCGCTGAATTAATCTCAGGAAGAGAATTAAATTTGAATATGCTACATAAATTTTCATTTTTTGTATCGCAATAAATTCGTGATAGCATATCCGGAACCACGTTATCTTTACCTTTTTGATGTTGTATGTTAAAACGATAGCCCTGTAACTTTAAGCTCCAGCATGCGAGGCGCTCACTTGAATCACGTTGTGCCATAAGCCATTTTAGACTTGCATGATCGGTTATTAATGTGAATTCATGCCCCTCCACGTACGGTCTGAATTTTTTTACAGCTAAGATTGCCGCCAAACATTCAAGTTCAGTAACTGAATAGTTTTTCTGCGCTCTATTCAGTTTTTGTGACATAAACGCGAATAGTCGTTCCTTTTTTTCTAAATCCGTCTGGTATAATACTGCACCTATGCCTTCTGTACTTGCGTCGCAACGAATAAAAAACGGTTGAGTATACGTTGGATTAACTAACACCGGAGCCATAGTCAGTAATTTTTTCAGTTGGTTGAAGGCATCTTGTGTGTCTTGAGTCCAGCTAAATTTATCTTTCCGCAAGCAGTTTGTAATTGGAGCTGTTATTGCGGCAAAGTTAAGGATAAACCTGTGGTACCAGCCACCCTGGTGGTGGTAGGTTTATTATGGCGGCCTCTATTTTGTTCGGATCTGGTCTCAGGCCTCCTTCTCCAACCAACTATCCCAAATATCTTATTTCCCTCATGACAAAGTGGCTGTTTTCTACGATACTAGTCAGTCCTGCGTCCTCCGTAATAAGTCCGCGACCAACTCTAAGAATTCAAAATGGCTCCTCAGCGTGGCGGTGATGATCATCAAGTCATCAAAATATACGAATACTCTATATCATGTAGTTCATGCGGAATAACTTGATGCATCAGCCGACACACCGATTGGGCTGCATTACACAGCCCAAATGGCATCACTTTGAATTGATAGAGCGGTCGCCCTGGTACTGTAAATGCGGTTTTGTCGCGGGAAGATTCTGCAAACGGAATCTGCCAAAACGCGTCTTTTAAGTCGAGTCCAGTAATGTACTTTGTCTCTGAGAGTCTGCCAAGCAGTCCGTCTATTATGGGAAGTGGATAAGCGTCTTTTATTGTTACCGAGTTCAGTTTGCGTGCGTCTAGGCAAAGTCGAGTTTTTTCGTTAGGCTTCCGTACTATAGTCACCGGTGAGCTCCATGCACTTTTACTCTGCTCAATCACTCCTAACTCCAACATTCGGTCAATCTCCTCATAAAGGCAGTGCTGTACTGCGGGCGATATCGAGTAGTATCGTTGTTTAATGGCCCTTACGTTTTTTGCAATGATAATTTCGTGCTCGCACAGCTTTGTTTTTCCGAGTCCGTCTTTCGGAAATGAGGGGAACATATTAATTATCTTGTTGAGATCTTACTGTTCTGCATGATTTAATACATGACATTTTGGCGTATCTTTTCCCACCTCATTTATTTCAGTAATAGATTTCACTTGTGGGACAATATTGAACAACTTCCAGAAGTCAATACCAAGATTTTCAGGAGACTCTAAACTAGGCACAATGCAAAACTTAATGTGTTTAGTTATGGAACCAAATGTAACTGGTAACCAAACATATCCAACGATAGAATTACGCGAACCGAAATTGTAGTGTATTCTTCCCCAACACGCTGATAGAAGCACCGCTGTCTAATAGTGCGCTCATAGGCTTTGAGGCTAAAATTATCATGGCATACGGTCGAGAATCGTTTTTGAAAATATTACTAGAAATAGATGAAATGCAAAGTTTTAAGAAAGACCGTTTATTGCGAAAATATCTTCGCAAATTATGCTAATTATTGCTAATTATGCAAATTATTACTTATTTCGTTTTTTATTTTTCGAGTTAGAATACAAATTTTGAAATTTACTGACTAAATTAAATTAATTTATAGGTGAATAGTTGGTTACTGTAGAATTTAATTTTGCAGAGTATAATTGGTTGTGTGGTTTGGCTGCGTCGTAACTTATGTCTTGGGCTGAGGTTGATTCTTTGATTCTCCCGAGTGTGTTGCCCTAAACCCTATCACACCCGGTTTCGAGTTTACCGTCAAGAATTTCAGACAATTTTGACAATTCGGTTTCTGCACGTTTGCAGCTCCACATTCAAAACAGAAAATATTTAAAAATTCCTTGCTACAGTCCTGGTATCTATGGCCCAAATCCTTACAATTCCAACAGATTAATTGAATTGATTGATCTCTTGTGAAGTTGCGTTTGTTCGAAAAGTTGCGGTTTATAGCTTCAATTGAATAATCTATTTGCATTGGTGGTTCGTTGAAACTGTCAGGTGCAGTTGGAATTATTTCATGTTTTTCCAATTGTATGTGATCACTTCGAAAACTGGATTGAATTTCATTGACATTAGGTCTACGTCTAATATTGTGGTCGTTAAAACGTCGTGGATCATACCCCGTTTGGTCCCACATCCTTTCATATCGCTGGCATAAAGTCCTAAGCTGTTCCACTGTATTTATATTATTTTGATATGGTAACGTGACGTTCTTCAGTGCTGGGTTCATGTTCTGGCATAAACGATAAATTATTTGTTGTTCTGTTAATCGGTGTTGTAGTCGTGTGTTCAACTTCTGCACCGCTAAAGAAAATTGTGAAAATGCCTCCTTTGGAGACTGAAATCTTCGCAGTATTAGTTCCTTGGTCTCCTCTTCGAAATCGAAACTGCTAAAGAATGACAGCATTGCTGACTTCATTGAGGCCCAATTAGAGCTCGGATTAGCAGACTTGTACACCCAATACCAGTCATCTGCGTTTTTTGAGAGAAATAGATGTACAATTTTTGAAAGATCGCGGTCCAAAATACAGTCATCGCGCGCCATATTCACCAGCCGATAAATAAAGTCGTGTACTTTCGTTAAATCACTTCCATCAAATGATAGATTCCATCTTTGTTTAAGTTTATGAAAATTATCCTGTGGACCTGGTGACGGGTAGTTAAAAATGGGAGACAAATTTCGTTCCTCATTGAAAGAATAATTCTGGTGGTTATGGTGTTGATTAAATTTTTGTTTGTTCTGCGGATTCTTATTCAAATGCGAGATAGTGGGCTGATTTATTGGTTTCTGGAAATTTACCTTCTCTGGATTTCGAAGTACTCCCATTTGAGAGAAAAAGTCATGCACGGTTGTATTCTTCTCTGTTGATTTCGGAGCCATAAATTACGTCGGCATAGTTTCTGCACCATTTTTCGTCGAAACTATTTTTTATTGTTGCCTAACATACGAGTACTTTTCCTTATTTTTCCTTAAGGGAATTGAGTGTTAACTATGCTATTAATCTTTTCAGAAAGAGAACTTGACATCACCGTTGGTGATATTGTTTCAGTGCCTCCGGAGATATTAACAATATTCATGTTGGATGGTGCCACAACCAGCTCTTCCCAAAGTTTGGCACACCAATTTACAGCTCTCTAGAATTTCAAACGTGTCCCCTACTGTAGTAATTAATCTCTCAGTTCTGGCTTGATAGTGAAGAGTCTTAGCATACGCCACGGTCAGAAAGTCTATTGATGGGTTAGGCCCCTCCTCGCAAGAAGCATTTGATAATTCGGTATATTTTGATAAGCACAATTCAATTTCTTTATCTGGACTAAGTTTAGCATGAGACAATTTAGACAACAATGATTTATCCGAGCGTTCAGCTATAATACTATTAATGAGCAATTGATTAGCGTCCGTCGCCTTGGATGATAAACCCCTGACAGTATATTCAACTTCCAATTCAAGTAGGTTTAAATTTTTAAGGTACTTCAATGGATCCATACTGTGTCCCATGTTTATATTATTAGTTAATCCAATACAGAGGCGTTTTAATGCTTAAATTTTTTTTAAATGACGCGGAGTGGAATTTATTTGCCAAAAGAAATTTCAGTAGAATATTATAACATTCCCCTACTTGTATCTACTTTTCACAAGTACCCCTCTACTTTTATTTGATAACTGAATATCAAATGCCTATACCAATCAAATCATATTCTCATCTCGTACGATTTGATCACTTAATCTGAGTTTCCCGTTACCGGAGGTGTGTTCTAAAAATTATTTGATTTAAATGCCTTGTCAACAAACAAAATCCGTTTCAAACGCAGATGATAAACGAGAATTAAAAAAAAATTTTTTGTATAGGTCATTGACCGAAGAGAACAACAATAATAATTTTAAATGCTTTGTTTTTAATTTGTTCATCATTACGCCTATCGTTTGAGTCATCGTTTATAACAAATTTAATGTTTAGTTGCATATATAGATAGATGCAGCCGTAACAAGTAGAAGTCTAGTGTTAATATCCGAGATTCCAAACGCAAGAATTTCGCATATCAAGAGAGTATTGGTGACAAAGGAGTTAGCTGGATGTTGCTGCATTGGTCAAATTTTGTTTGATGGTTTGGTAAGTCTTTTTTACTTTTATAAATAGTGTAGTCGTTTATGTTCCTCCCGTTCAAGAAAATTTCAAATAAAAATTCACGGAATATCTTTGTGTCTCATAGAATTAATAAACCCGGTGAATACGGAGTTATTGATTCAAACACCGCAGAATACGGTGACCTAGATTTAGAAAATATCAAACTAGAGTGTAATTTCAATAATCCAGTTACGATGACTGAACTAAACGGTACGAATATATTAAATACAGAACAATTTAAAAATGTATATAGTCAATTAAAAATGCCGGATGCGATAAAGGATCTACCCTTTTTCGATGGGAATAGTCGTTCACTTTGTGACTTCATTGAAAACGTAGAAGAAATTTTAACGGTTAGTGCAGTTCTCGATGGAACTGTATACAGCATAACTATGCTAAGAGGCATTAGAAATAAAGTAATTGGGGAAGCTTATGAAATTTTAAATATGTATGGTACCACATTAGTGTGGTACCATACATATTTAAATAGAATGGAAAAATTTTATTCTAAGATAATAGAAATTTATGCAACCATAACTAATCATATAAAAATCCATGGAACCAATTTTAGTGTGATCCAATCGAAACAAGAGTTATATAGTGAAATGTGTTTAAATACATTCCTCACAGGAATGAAAGAGCCACTAGGTTCTATTATTAGGGCGATGAGACCTCATAGTTTAAGTCATAATTAAAGGCTTCAATTATTGTTTAAAGGAACAAAATATTTCATATATTAAAAGCAATAGCAATAAAAACGTCACATTGACTAATAAAAAACCAATACCTTTTAAACCTACATTTAGGCCTAATTTTAGATCAAATTTTAATTCAAATTTTAGAACGAATAATTATAACCCGAATGTTTGACCTAATCAATTTATTCCAAACATAAGACAAAATTTTAACCCCAGATTTAACACACATCATAATTTCAATCAAAATTTTAAACCACCATACCAAAATCAACAAATAAATTTTAAACCTCCGGAACGCAACCAAAACCATCCCCAACCAATGGAAATTGGTAGCCGAATATCAAATTATAAATTGAATCAACAACAACCAAACACTTTCAAACCTTCAGCAAACCGAAAGTTCATTTCTGAAGAACTTTTCAACGTCGAAAACAATAAACATGAAGTTACATCAAATAGTCATGTTATTGGCGATTCAAATTTTCCGACACAAGCCTCCATAATATAGTTATTTTTTATTTTGGGGTGGTTTTCGTTTAGAGATTTACCATTTTCAGCGGTGATGCCTTTGATTTGGTGATCTCGTATAAAGTGTGTAGAGCGTGGTTGTTGTATGCATCATCACTCTACGTGCATATACAAAAATGTTGTTCTGTATATTGTACGGTGATCATCGGATTAGGGACGTTATAGTGGGGAATGGTGAAGTTCTGAATGAGGATTGATTTGAAGGTGAAAGCAGTTTGTCGGGATTGAGGGTGGATGGGCAGTGTTTATACTCGGGTGACTGGGGGTTTGTTTCTCCTCCGCATGTGTAGGATGTGGTACGGTGGGCCCGGCGTAACTGGGATCCCTGCTTGGTCTTGGCCGTACATTCTGATCAATCAATCAATCAAATAATTGATTGTTTTTGTTTATAGTTACTTTAATATTTTAATAATTGTTCGTTCCTTACTTTAAACAATTCTATAAATTGAAATTTTGTCGAAAGTCCTGACTTAAATAAAGACCTGACCTCAATAAAGTTGTCGGCAAATATAATTCAATTTATTTTAAAAAAAAATTTTCAACATACCGGAAGGTCAGGGAAGATTATGATTGCAACATTCTTCATCAGGGGGTCTATTTAATTACTTACGCTTTGAGCATAAACGTAATACAATCAAATATGTTAACGATCCAAAAACTTTTTGCTATGGAATGTTGTTTTTCGACGATCTCTTCTGGTTGAATTCCGGTTATGTTTTAATGAAGTTGTGTGAACGTTAGATATAAATTAACCCTGCTTCTAGTTGGATGAATTTAAATATAGGTAGCTGAATGACAATACCGAATCTAAATTTTTTTTTTACAATATCAACGGAACATTTAGGATGATAATACTGCCGAGTCATTACGAACGTGAAGCCCCTCGGTTAGATGGTGTTGGATGGGAAGTTAGGGAAAATAAGGTTACAAGCAGTATATGATGAGATGACCCGTAGATGTGAATTAAATAACCTAACCAGTCTATGACTGATTATGACTGATGACGTATCCATATGTTGAATATTAGTATCCTTTACCTCGACTACAACTAACCCAAATTAATAAACTAACAAAATCTAATCTAGAGTGTGACTATAATTGAAACTAACATATTTAAATAGTTAGAAAATGACTTTGCTGCGGTTCGCCCCTAGTTTCTGTGACTAACATCCTTTCCTAATTAACCTTATCTGTTAAGGATGCAGGCAGGGCCTGGGCCCACATGATGCTGAAATATTATTCGCATTCAGATATAATTTGTTATTTGATTGTTGATATTTCAGGATTATGGTACCGTACCTAAGATCGCCGTTATGGCTGGCCTGTACTATCATATCATATCATATCATTGTGCAGAAATATTTGTGTTTATTAAAAATTTTCAAATTTTATTATGAAAGTTCAATTTTTGAGCGTTTTACTTATGGGTCACAGTGTAGATTTTGTTATTTTGGCATAAACTTCACTCCGATCGAACGAATTATATGTAATTTTATTGTATTTAAACATTTTTTTTCCGCCAATTTAGATATGGAAAAATTATTCCCAATTTATAAATATTTACATTCAACTTTTATCCTTGGTAGGCCGGATAAAAATATTTGAACAAAAATTACATATAAATTCTTTCCTCAGTTCCTTATTTCCAGGGAATTACCAGATAGTGACACAGGTCCCGTTTTCATTTTCCTTGGCGATGCTCGCCATTATAACTTAATAGTTGCTCGTTCTTTGGCCGATATACGTTTCGTTTGCTCATCATGCTTTGTTTCAGTTTTGTTGACTCATCTCATTCTCGATAATTGGTCTAGATCTCTAAGTCATGATTCCGTAATTTTATTGTTTTATAGATAACATGATGCGTCGAGTGATTTCTTATTAGTTGGCCAACATTTCATTTATGGTTATGGTTTCCGGGTTTTAAATTTATGAAAGCCCGTCCGTAAAAAACTCTAACATCAATAATGAAACAGTTGCCATGAGTACTTATCATGAGTTCTGAAAGGCCAATATTATGTTAAGATGTTTCTAAAAACAATTGATGATAAACCACAACGTTTCCAACCAGATGCTAAATTTAATATTTATTATTCGAATATCAAAACAAACTTACAATTTACGTAAGTAACCCTGAAATTTTTACATACCCTTTGGTTATATCACGCATCTTAGACTTATTTTTCCACGTGTTTCAATTTTTTGGGGTCATGTTTCTTTTCACATTGTTTTTTCATGACAACTTATCTCTAAGTAAACCTAAACCAGACCTAAATCGAATAAAAATTTGTTACTGTACAGTATAAAAGCACAACTTTTTTTTAAAGCGCTTCAGTGTATCACACAAATTCAAATTGAAATCAGAAAAAATTGTTTAATTTTATACGCATAATTATGAAGTTCGCAGCTATTGTATTCATCATTGGGATGATAGTGATTCAGGTACACATATTAGGAGTAAGGCATCGTTAACAATTTTTAACTGTTTTTTATTTCAGATGACATTCGCTGCTGTTATTTCACCATCTAAAATCGCGATTGAGCCTCCAGAAATTCTAGTCCGTCGTATAGTTCGTATGATACAGTCCAATGCAATTGGAACTCTTAGTGGTGGCGGTTTGGGATAAGTGGTTTGATTATGGTTAACGCTTCTTTATATCTAATAAAAGTTACCAATAAATGATTCAAGAACATTTTTGTTGAAAAAAATATAATTTTTTATTTAATTTATCATCAATCAAGTTTTACTTAATTTATTGGCGAATTAAGATTGTTTTGGTGTATTCCCGTCAGTTCTGAAAAGTTTATTTGACCGTACCAACAGGTTGAACCTACTTAAACAAAAAGATATTTTACGCAATACGAGTATTGAATGAAACTTTATTGTATTCTCTTTAACGCTACCAACTCATACATAGTAAAGTCACCATTACTGCTAATAATTGTCTGGCACCTTTTGCCCATACTATCAACCAAATCCTCTGCATACTGTGGTGACAAATTTTTCCATATCTTCCGCACGACTCACGCTAGACGGCTCAAAATTTTTATGTGGTACCTTTTCAGCTTAATCTTCATGAGTACCCAGAAATTTCGATCGGATTGGCATCAGGTGACTGAGATGGTTAATCCAATTCTGTGGTGCACTTTTTGAGTTGAAATTTCGAACAAATTATGCTACGGTGTTTTGGATCGTTGCCTTGTTGCAAGATCCAACTAGAGTTCTCCGCTCCAAACCATTTACGTAACCGGAGATGGTAACAAACCTCGTGAATAAATTTTATTCACGAAAAGTGCGTTTAGGTTCCGTCTGGAAACGAGTAAGTTGACAAAACCCTGTTTGGTAAATCATCCTCATACTTGAAGTTGGGCGAGTGTTTCACTGTTCGGACAATCCAGTTTTGTTGCTAGACCCGCCTTTTAACATTAAAACGCCAAAAGGATGACTCATCGGTAAACACAACATTCGCCCAATCTTGTTTGGCCAAAGTATTTCCAGCGTAAGCGAAGAGTTTTCATCAAATAATTGTATGATGGTATGTCATCCTCCATTTTTGTAGTGGTTCGGATTTTGCCTCTATCTGCAACCGACATTTTGGTCCTTTCGGATGTACACTTAAATCACAGCTTTAAATCGTTTTGTATAAATCGCACTCATTTTTTCATATACGAGTATGTTATCCGCTGAACAGACGTGGCAGTTAAAACAATTTATGTTTCAGAGCGTCAAAGAGGAATCAATAGAAAACCGGTTTATCCCTTTACTACATATACGAGTAATATCAAATATGATAAGTTTATTTCAAAAATTAATTTCGCAAACGATACGTTTTTTTAAAAAAATATAAACTAAATTTATATTTCATAATTTTATACAAATTTACAGATATTTTACATTATAATGCATCAGAATAGTAAAACCATTTTCAAAAACGCGTTTTGAGGGCGTGCCAATTACAACTTTTGGCAAGCAATATTTGTTATAATGATAAAGTACGTGGTAACTATTTTAGGAGTATTGTCAAAAAAATGATTTCTAACTGTCGTTTCTGTATCTATTCTGTGGTATAAGACAGGCGAGAACGCAGGAACTTAACCTAACATACATAGAACTATACGTAAGCTGACAGAAAAGACTACATCGATTATGTTGATTCAGAAGCCTACTGCCTTTGTAAGTCTGATCATTCCGAAGATGTTCCAAGCTGTACTAACTTTCATGTTTATCGCGTTTCAATTTAAACAAATTTGCACAAATATAAATAGTTTCCCGATTGTGGTGTGTTTTCGGTTTATTTACAGCTAAATTTGTCATTATGAAACAATTTTAAAATAAATACAGCGCCGAAATCGAAACCTGAGAAACCGCCCCCAATTTATTTAAGGGAAGCATCTAACAATGAACTGGTTAATAAAATTGCATCATTAACAGACTCTAAATTTTATATTGCCCCATTCAAAAGGAGTAATATAAACGAAACAAAGATTCAAACCTTCGAAATCGATGGCTTCAGAGCCCTAGTCAAACATTTTGACGAAGTTGGTAAAAAATATTACACATACCAGCTAAAAAGTCAAAAAGGGCTCACTGTTGTGCTAAAAGAAATTGAAAGCTGCGTACATGTTAGCGACATACAAGCTGCACTTGCTGCGGAAGGTTTCCATGTCAAATCTATTGGTAATATAGTAAACCGTGAGAAGGTACCTCAACCAATGTTCCGTTTGGAACTAGAGCCAGAGGAAGAAAAGTCAAAAGGAGTTCACAAGATTTACAACCTAAAATATTTACTACATCGCAAAATAGTAATTGAAGAACCTAGGAAGAGGTCAGGACCAGTTCAACGCATAAAGTGCCAAGAATACGGACACACGAAAGCATACTGCACCTTAAATGATGTTTGTGTTATTTGTGGTGAACTTCACGACTCCAAACAGTGTGACAAATCTCGCAATGACCCATTTGTGAAACGTTGCAGTAACTGCGGTGAAAATCATACTGCAAATTACAGGGGATGTGCAGTGTACCTGGACTTAAAACGGAAAATAAACCCTAAAATGAGAGCTGAGCAACGAATGCTCAATATGCAATTTAATCAGAGGGCCATGTTACCAAAAAACACAATAGTCACCAAACCTGCGAGTGCAAACACACAAAATGATAACTTGGAGACGTTTGACAGCAGTTTTGCACAGCCAGGTGGGACTGAATATCCGGACCTAAATATTCATACCACGCTAAATAAATTAACCGAGACCATCCAAAGTTTCATGAAGATGATGGAAAGGCAAATGAGCATGATGATGCAAAATATGAATACGCTTATGCAAATAATAGTTAAAAATCAAAAATGACAGTTCTAAAAATAGCTATTTGGAATGCGAACGGGCTTCCGCAACATAAAGCTGTGGTACACACCTTTCTTATCGAACAAAATATAGACATCATGTTAATATCTGAAACACACTTCACCAAACACAATTTTTTTAATATTACCGGCTATTCCGTTTATGACACCAAACATCCGGATGGAAAAGCACACGGCGGCACCACAGTCTTGATAAAAAGAAGGTTAAAGCACTACGAGCTCCAGAAATATGCTAAAGATCACATCCAAGCTACAACTATTTGTTTGGACGAATGGTCTGGGAAATTTGTAATATCGGCTGTTTGCTGTCCACCGAAACTTGCAATTCAGCAATTTATCGAAATCAGCAATTTATCGACTACTTTAATCAGTTGGGAATCAAATTTCTAGCAGGAGGTGATTACAACGCTAAACATGTGCAATGGGGTTCGAGGTTGACGTCACCCAAGGGCAAGCAACTCTACGAAGCAATAAACGAAAAAAACCTAGATTATTTATCATTTGGACATCCCACTTATTGGCCTACCGATAGAAAGAAAATTCCTGATTTAATAGATTTCTGTGTAATGCGAGGAATAGCACGCACCAATGCTCAAGTCGTTGACTGTTATGATTTATCATCAGATCACTCACCAATAATCGTAACACTAAGTACGCAAGCATTAAAAACTGAACCACCCCAACGTTTAACAAACAAACTAACGAAATGGGTTCTGTATAGAAACATAGTAGACGTAAATTGGCATCTGGAAGTCCCACTGCAAACACCAGAAGATATCGATGCCGCGATAGAAAACTTAAGACAAATAATGGAAATGGCTGCAAAAAAACTTTCAAGTAACATTCAAAGTTATTGGTAGATAAGCGGGCGACTCGGCGGCTATGGCAGCTGCACCAATCTCCTTTTCATAAATGGAAATTAAATAGAGCTATTAAAGCTCTAAGACAAGCAATACGGGAAGAACACAATCTTGGAATGCAGAATTACCTAAGTGAGCTCACAGCAACAGAGAAAACAGATTATTCACTGTGGAAGGCAGGTAAGGAAACCAGATGGTCATTGGGCCAGAAGTGATTTAGAAAAGGCTATCGCTTTCTCTAACCACCTACGCAGGAACAGGAAAAACAGGATAAATCCTAAGAAAGCTCCAAGCCATGATCTAATAAGTGGAAAAATGATCAAAGAATTACCCGATAGATGCATAAAATATATAACATATATTTTTAATGCGATTTTGAGATGTGGATACTTTCCCCAAAAATGGAAAATATCTCAAATTTTCATGATTCCTAAGCCAGGTAAAGACGAAACCCAAGTCTCGTCGTACAGGCCAATAATTCTACTTCCGATAATTTCAAAGCTCTTTGAAAAGATGCTACTAGAAGAACTAATACCTATATTAACTGTAGGTCGCATTATACCAGATCACCAATTTGGATTTAGAGAGCAGCACGGCACAATAGAACAGGTGCACAGAATTGTAAACACAATTAAGCTCTCCTTAGAAGAAAAGAAATATTGCTCGGCAGTTTTCTTGGATATTGCGCAAGCTTTCGACAAAGTATGGCATGAAGGTTTAAATTACAAAATTAAAACTCGTCTGCCTAGACAATTTCATGCAATTCTTGAAAATTACTTAGCCCAAAAGATGTTCCAGGTGAAACAAAGTACGGCCACTACTGATTTAACCGAGATAAAGGCAGGAGTACCGAAAGGTAGTGTATTGGGACATGTGCTTTACTTGTTGTTCACAGCTGACTTACCAATAACTGAAAATGTATGTATGAAACACGGCAATTATCTGCAACTGTTAAGTGAAGGACAATTTTACGTTACTTTAGAGTCTACCATCAATCAAAATTATTTGTGATAATGCTGATGTTAGAGGTGCGGCAATGCTCCCGGACGATGCCACAGAGCAATTGTGGTAGTTACGTTGGGACGGGATAGAGAAACAAAACTTGAACGGTCATCTTAGGATCGAATGAAGTTCCCCTGTAAAAATTGCAAAGGATGACAAAATGGATGAAGAATGTGTGAGCAGTGTGTGGCTAGTGTAGAAGAGACGCGTGGCTTGCCAAAAGTGATAAAGTGAGTTATCTTCAAGGATAGGGTTGAGATACAGTGAACCATTAGATGGGAGTTAATGCTACAATTTCAGCTTGGGCGAGGCTTTTATTCAACAAAAAATTTTCGTTTCATGTTCAGAATATTACTAACATTTTTTGTGAGGTTAGTGACATCTAGGTTAAAATAGTAGTGTTAGAGATGGTTTTATAACCATTTTGTTGTAAAGCAGATTGTATTAGTTTAGAACAGAACCGAGAATATACTCTGTGTAGATCCAGACGAGTCTAGAATATTCGATTGGTATATAAATACGAGCGCAACGAACACAATGAGTCAGTCTTAGTGAGTCGTTTAGGAGATACGACGCTACGCGAAAAAGTAAAAGCGAAAGTGAGTATTGCGAGAAATAATAAGTGGTGTAAAGGAATAATAGTGGTGTAATTAAAAATTAAAAATTATAATTGGTGTAAATAGTGATTTGATGATGATGATAGTGATTTGTTGGTGTGATTTAGTGTTGGTAAAATAAGAGTGGAAAAATAACCATACATCAACTATACTCGTATATAGACTTCCGACTGGCATATGTCATCCGCAAGAACCTATGAGCCTCGCTAGGCATATGCCTAGGAATTCCAGAGAAACTGGTTTCTCCGTGCAAATTAACAACGCCTGGGTCTGTGTGTAGAATCGTAATTGATGAAACTGCATCAGGCTCCTTTGAAATAACGTCTGATATTCGTCAGGGAGATGCACTCGCGCTTGTACTGTTCAATTTGGCGCTTGTGTACGTAGTGAGGAAAAGCAAGGAAGGTCATTCGATCAACATTTGGTACAATTAAAGTTGCGAACAACAAATATCGGACTCTTATGAACCACGACATAAAGCAACTTCTCGGATGTAGCGATATCATCTAGATTAATAAAGTGTTCCATCAACAACCACCCGGTGTGCGTCGTAGTGGAAGACCCCGACTGTGCTGGTGTAACAACTTGGAGCTAGTCCTGCGCATATGAGAATGTCGAAGCTGGGGGGCGAGAGCGATGAATCGAAACTGATGAAGGACAATAATGCAGGCACCAATCTGCCAATCCTAATTGTTATCTTATGTTAAGTAATTCAAGTAAGTAATTAAATATGTTACAGAGCCTAAAATGGTAGATAGGGAAAATATCTTTGTGTTTAAGTACGTTCGACCGTTTTGATAGGTCGAATCGGATCTGTTGCTGCTTTTTTGAATATAAATACAATTGGATGTATGGTCACCGCAAAATAAACATAATAACCTTCAGAACTAACGAGAATCTAGAACGGCGATCTCGAAACACTGAAACAATCTTAATTCGCCAATAAATTAAGTTTTGGCTGTTGATGATGGATGATAAGTAAAATAAAAAATTATATTTTTCAACAAAAATGTTCTTGAATCATTTATTGGTAACTTTTATTAGATAACAAGCGTTAACCATAATAAAACCACTTATCCCATACCGCCACCACTAAGAGTTCCAATTGCATTGGACTGTATCATACGAACTATACGACGGACTAGAATTTCTGGAGGCTCAATCGCGATTTGAGGTGGTGCAATAACAACAGCGATTGCCATCTGAAATATAAAACCGTTAGTAATTTTTATCGATACCTTATTTCTAATATGTATACCTGAACTAATATCATCCCGAAGATGAATAAAATGGCTGCGAACTTCATGATTATGCGTTTAAAATTAAACAATTTTTATGATTTCAATTTGAATTTGTGTTAAACACTGAAGCGCTTTAAAAAAAGTTGTGCTTTTATACTGCACAGTTTCAAATATTTATTCAAATTAGATTTGGGAGAAACTAAATTATTTTTATGAAACAATTTCAAAACAAACATGAAGCAGAAAATTTGTAAAGTATGAACAAATAATGATCAATTTAATATTAACATAACCTTGTTTTGAGATGCGAATGACAAATTTTAAAATAGCCATCTGGTTGGAAACGCTTCGGGTCTAAATCAATTGCAAATACTTATACGTTACTGTTACTGTAATTTTCCCATCTAATCTGAATCTGCCTGCGGTCCTTGGAAACAATTTCATTGTGTTTTAATGAAATACGAAGTGGACAAACTACTGACTTCAATAAGCACCTTCGTTCGTCTAACTGTACATTAACTATTAGAAATATGCTGAATTAATGCATTTTCCTGGTTATTTATTCATTAAACATAAAAAAGGTTAAAGCCTAGCTTTTCTGTCAGTACAGACAAAGAAAAATTTTTAAAACGTATTTTTAATGAGCTCAAACACCAATTTTACTTTCCTTTACATGTTAGAATAAAGTACAGTAACCATGAAACATTTTGTCCTTGAGATTTTGGCAGTTTTACAATTTTCGGTGTCAAAAAAAGTAGATGAAAGGTCTGTTGGCGCTTTACAGCCCGTAGAATTGACCGATCGAGGTAAAACTTACCGACCAAATGGCACAGTGGTTTAAGCTTTGGCGTTTGGATCGGGAGGTACCGGGTTCGAATCCCGATAGGGGCAGGATGCAAAAGAGAATTTTCATCAACAGATTACGATCTATGATGAAATGGAACACATCTATGACCCCCTGTCGGAGTGCAAAACTCATCTTCCATGCCAGTATAGGCTGGCATGGAGTTTTGCAATGTGCAGATGGTAAGAAAATCGGACCTATGACCGTACGTCCTCGAATTGGCCTACACACTGGCGTAAAAGTAAGGACGGAAAAAGCTAACCGCGAAAGAGTTGGGAGAGCCTTGGCCCCAGAACAGATTGCAGAGATAATAAAAAAAAAAAAAAAGGTAAAACTTCATATTTTCAAAAATTGTTTCCAAAAATTGAGAGATCTCAGTGATTTTTGGCCGAAATCGTTCGGTAAACTGATGGGTCAAAGTTATCTCGTTTTGCGACGCAGGCGTGCCAATCGAACTCTTTTATCGTTTATGCTGCCAAATTTGCGATAAAGATGAGAAGTCAGCATCTCTAACTCGCGGTTTGTTCAGACGGACATTTTTGAAATTTATCGAATAGTTCATTGACGCTTCTCTGATCTGTTCTACCGCCGCCGCCAGAAAATTTTGTAATGACACGAAATATGACAATAAATGATCTAAAGTGTTTATTCTTCAAATATTTGTGATCTTTACGATCACATCTTTATGATCTATTAAGTTAGTAAAAATATTAAGTCAAAATAAACTTCACATGATCATCGGTATGTTGAATTTGGCGCGACAGCATCCTGGGATGGCACCCATTTTTTATAAAATAAACATTAAAGATTTAACGAATGGTCCCATGGAACCTAAAGTGTCGTACCGATATCATTTGATATCGATTGAACATAATTTGTACTACCTACGAAAACAAGTCCAAGATCATCTGTATGTTAGAACGAAATAAATTTCGATTTAACTGATTTAAATTAATGGTTGAGCTTCGCGCATATAGGTTCATATGTGTATGGTGAATTCAGATTAAGAAGGAATTTTTGATCTAAATTAATGGTCCCCAGAAACCACGAGTGTCGATAACCAATCTCCTTTGATTTCAATGTGTTCTTAAATTGATTCGACCATTTGCATATATGACTCCGTAAATGTATATTTTATAAAATATGGGTCATCCCAGGATGCTATAGCACCAACCAATCTCAACATATGCATCGTCATGAGTATTTTATCTGTAAGAGCAGACATGATGCGGTGTTGAAATCAAAAGAGATCGATCATGACACTCTTGGTTCCTGCGAACCATTAATTTAAATCAATAATTCATGTCTGAGGGGGCCATTCACATATGGGTCTAATGCGGCAATCTCAACATACGGTTGGCATTGGGATTTTTTTTGTAGAAAAAGGTTATTATGTTGTATCGAAATCTCAGCAGAGATCGTTGACAACATTTCACGTTCCAGGGAAACATTAATTAAATCCGAGTTGTGTTTGTATTGTAGCGGCTAAAATCTAAAATACATTTTTCACTTCTTGGCATTCCTCTACGTCGTTAAGGAATTGCTGGAATGTTAGGGCTTCGTTGCGAGGACCCTGTGGTAAACTCGAAAAGCCCTAAAGGAGTGGTTATCGCGGTTTACCAATATCCTCGAGAGCCATGAGAAATTCATGATAGATAGAAAATAAGTTCGGGCATCTTCAAGTTTTAATAAGAAACTATGTATGTGGAGGTTTGGATATCTATCAGGGACCGTAACTAAACTGGAATCAGTTCTTGCAGCTTTCAGTTTGCGTCGAACTGTCGCGGTTTAGCAAAAGGTAACCTAACTTGCATGACGGTTGTTTCGCTAAGACATTGTTGATGGTGAAATATTTTGGGGATAGCGCATCAACTTGAACATAAAAATTTGTAAGATAAAACCTGAAACCGTGCAATATATTAACACTAGATGGGTTTAGTTAGGTGACTCAATGACGAACTTCACGTATTAGCGAGACTTGAATCAAAAATAATAAAACTTCACATCAAAAATCCTGAAGTACAAGCTAGATATGAATCAAGATCTCCGGTAATGGGCAATAATGGCCATCTAAATTTGAGTAAAAATGATGTAAGTACACCTAAAGAATCCTACAAAATCAAAATTCGTGGCAGAAAACTCGAAATCGTACATTATTAGCATTACAAGCAATTATATTGAGGAATGGAAGTGTAAGCGCTCTCATAAGTTAAACTCTATTGTGAATACTCGTATCCAATCAATGTTAGACTAGAAAGCTAGTCAACAAGCAAACGGTAAGTCGAATTACAGAAAATGCGGATGAAGTTCTCAGAGGTATTCGAGCACATATTCGAAAAACACAAACCAGCCAGCTCAGCACCAAATTTAGGGGCATCACAATGGTTACATTTTTTTTATTAATTTTACCGTTAATAGGTTGGGGAGGGGGGGAAATTTCAACATTTAATCGAACAGTCGTAGCAGAACACTTCCCTAAGATAAAATTAGATTGATGCATGAAAGCGGTTCATTTTTTTTAGACGAAGTCGTCGAAACGTTACGAAACCGAACAAGCATATTTTTAATAGACTTCAGTTGAGAGATAGAAAAATCAAATATGGAACTAAATGTCTAACAATAACGTCCTGAACAATTAGTAAACAAAATCTCTTAGAGATTAAAAGAATCCCTTGGAGGTTAGGGGGTTTACCGGAGGTATCTCTAGTGCAACCTGCCAGATAATTTTAGTTGGCTTTTCTGATGAATCCAAAGACGCTTTGAAAAAGACGAAACATTTCGCTGATAAAGACAATCCCTCTGACCGCGCTTCTACGAGAGTTGATCTAGAAATCTCATTTTGTGGTGGCAAGGTCTGGAATGGTTGAACACATCTGAGCATATTAGCACTAAACACACAAATTATGCAATCGAACCTACTAGAAGACTGAATTGAGTGGTTTCTCAACACCATTACACATTTAGTGTAATACCACACAATACCCGCGAGGTAACCCTGTTTGCGCTGAATATAATGGATCTACGCGAGCTAATTCCCTGTGTATACGTATCTCTGCACAGGTGAACATTCTTTTCTCCGAGATTCGTGAAACCCATGGAACGTAATAATTTAGAACTAAATAAAACCGAGACTACCGGCAATCCCTAAGTCTGAAGCAAACGGGTATGAGTAAGTCAAAGCGTAAAAGGAACGCTCATAGGTTGCACTAATAGCAATCATGGTGGCGGCTCGGGATTGCCAATAATGCCTCCGTCGAAGTTCAGTTACAGTAATCGACGCTCAGCGTTTAGAATCCTAGACAGATTAGGTACTATCACAGAAACAAAGCTGATCCAAGAACAGAAGGATTCAGTGGCCATGAACACCGTGCACTGCGGAAGGAACTGGGATAGAGGTTCCAGGATAAAATAGAAGCAATTGAAAGTAAGCATGCCAAACTATTGGCTGGCTTAATAAGAGAACATGCTCTAACGGTACCTATCATTGTTGGCCAGTTGTGGGCAAGCGCGAATCTTGAACTGTTAGCAAGGAGGAAACCTCAGGTAGACCAAGGGCAATCGCTTGGTTTCCGAGCGAGCTAAATTTAGATGGAAACATAAGGATTATTCAAGCCAGTAATTCTTATAGACTCCGATCAGAAATTGGTAAATCATCGTAGAGGAGGGGGCTAGTAAGTGGACTCAAGGTATTTCACTTTGGAGATAAATGAGGAACACCCCCAATCAATCACAGGCGGAGACAACATCGGCCTCGGTTCAATAATTGGTAACCCTTCAGGGAAGACAACACTCCCAATGAATGACGATAATCAATCCTATGATGATACAGAATCTTACATTCGGATAAGCCGGAAAAGGTTAGATCCTGTTTTCTTGGGAAAAGTAATTAAAATGTGTTAATACTCCCACAGTATATCGACGATGATATAACCGCGGCCAGCTGTAGAAACGGTGACTCCAAAACCTCGCCTCTGACTCTCGCCTCTGACAATATCTGTCATATGCTTAAGGAAGGATAGTAATGGATTAGCATTCCATTTCTGATCACCGAAGACATTCGCCTTGTTACTCTAAAGGTCTTTAGGAATCACAGCAGGCCAAACTGGAACATATAGGGAATGTTTGAAAGAATCTAATCTATGGAGGCCCCCAAGCTATCGGAGAAAGTGCAGGAACGGGATTGCAAGGTAAGTACTTTAATATTCTCTAGATGTGGCTTATTCTGCAATAAAGACAAAGGGTAAGATAAAACCTATATGGAGGTCTGTGGAACTAGGGACCTACTAAGAGACACACGATTGGAAATTCTAGGTGAATCTAAAAATTTATCAAAGAAGACTGAGGAAACTGAAGATGCCTTCGCTAATCGAAACCATCTTCCCAGGAAACGCTAAACATTCGATGCCGCTCAGCCCTCATCGGTACCCATTTTACACTACATACAGATGATTTCATTGATAGATAACTATAATCCTATATGCGATATTAGAATCGATTGACTGGAAGTTATCTTCATAGTGTGCTTAAAGCTTAAGAAAATACTTAGGGAATGGCAGGAGATTGATGTTGTATCTATCTCGAACTCAGGAAAAGTTCGTTTGGCTCTCAACGGACTTAAGACATATAACTCTACCTTCCTTTCTTCTGAATGTCCGTAAAGGTTGTTTGTTAATCCTATATATTTGAGCAAAACCGTGTATTATACTCCCTAGCGAGCGCGGTATAGAAATCACGACGACTCGCAAGAATACTGATTAATACCATTCCTCGGTTCCTCACTAGTAATTAGGATTGTTAACGCTGGACTGGGTGAATCTGTACTATTCGGACACGGGTAGCGACACTTATACCAAAAGGCGGCATCCTTATCTTCGTCCTGTGTAAGGGGGTAATAAACGGGTTATACTACTAAAATTGGAGGACGGCTGTCACATAGAAATATTTAGACACGAATAAGGAGGTACTGAGAATGACTTGTTGATCGTCAAAAAACCACCAACAGATGTGAGTGCTGGTTCCATTTAATAGGAAATAATTATTCCGAATGTTTCCTTCCCCACCTTAAATGGCAGTGCACACACATATACTGATAGAGCAAAATATCTAGGCACTATCTTGGACAGTAAGCTGAGTTAGCAACATAATTTTTTAGATAGTGAACCGAAACCAGAGTTAGTGCACAGTATTTTGTCTGTGTATTAGGTGTGCAAGTAGAAAATCTGCTGTTTTTGGCCAAATTCAACTTTATTGAAAATTTAATTGTTAAAAAGATTAATTTTCGAAATATTCGCCATTACTATCTATGGTCTTTTGCCATGTAATACTTGGTGTTGTCGATGCAAAATAGTCATCGAGCCATTTTTGCACATCTTCAACTTTCGTAAACACCGATATGAATAAGTGAAAATCAGAGAAAGCCAGTCTGGATAATACGCTGCATGCTGAAAAATTTCCCAGCCTAAGGAGAAGATGAGTTCCTGGGTTGATTTTGATGGTGAGTAAATCCTACCTGTTGTGCACGCTCCTTTTGAGTTTAACATGGGTTTTCATCCAGTAAAACTTTAAACATTTTAGCATTTGAAAACAGTATAGAAAGCAATGACGTAAATGTTGCTTATCGACATCCGCCTCTTAAAAATGATGCACACGGAACTACAGCTTGTAAATAACTGAAACGTATGTCATAAAATCAGCAATGACTATGCTACATATATCCAAAATGGCGGGCAATTTGGATGCGTTCAAGCATATTTTAATGTAACCAACTTCAGAGCCGAGTTTCGACTTGCACACCTAATACTAAACGTTTCCAATTTTATTTTTTAAATTTATTTGCACTTTGCTGTCAACCTAACCCCAACTCGTTTCTGGAAAGAGTAAGTATATTAGAGATATTTAACTGCAGAATACAATTCGAAGTGTGCTAAATTGTGACGCATATTGATTTTACGTCGATATAGCACCTGCGTAGGACATTTCATTGCGATTATTTCACTGTTCACTGTTCGGACCACAAACTTAACCTAGCATATGACTTTATATGTGAGCTGATAGGAATGCCTAGGAGTATAATCAATTATGTTTTTCATAAGCCCTTTCACTAGCCCACGAATTCATTTTCGGCTAGTTACTAGTTTTATTTGTATATAAGCGTGAGTCAGTATCATTCCAAAGATGTTCTAAACTGAAATTTAATCATTGTTATTGCGTTTAAATTTAAAAAAACTTGCGGAAACACAAACATTTATCCGATTGTGGTGTGTTTTCGGTTTATTTACAGTTAAAATTGCTAATGTGGAAACAATTTTAAAATAAATGTGTACCAGAAAAGTGGTGACTCGTATGTGCACAAATGTTACGATTTCAGGTACATTCATCGTCGCTAATTTTCGTAGCAAAAGAGGAAACTTGATTGTCACCTACAGATAAAGAGATATTTTTGGATTTTCTGTTGGCTCCGTGTAAGAATATAAAACCATACATTGATTTGACCAATATACTCGTATGGCATCACATTGGTTATAAAGAGACCGAGAAACTATACGAGGTTAAATTGAGTGAAAACGGGGTTTCCACGTAGTTCAACGTTTGCTCCCAATTTAAAATTTGTCTTTCATGCGCACATATTTACTCTACCGAATTCCTACAACAAGAAGCTTTTGTTGACCTAGCTGTACTCGTATATAGTGATATTCAATACTACGGGTATACATATGTAAACAAAGTTGTCTAAATATTATTGTAATTTACACTTTTTACAATTAAATGTATAATTCGAAATTTTTAGACACGTGAGACTAATATTCACAACTAAGCAGCACGTAAGCCACGATTTTGTATAAAACGCCAAAATTGTATCTTTCGCATCAGTTTCCAGTTAAACATTGTTGAGGTTTAAACCAAACAGAGTATTCAAAAGTTAAAAAAAATGAAATTATTGAATTTTCTATTGATCATCGGAATGATATCATTAATTCAGGTAAGTAACAAAATAAGGAAACATTTGTTAAAATAGGTAATTTATGTTGCAATGCGATTTCAGATGGCATTTGCTGCTATCCAACCACCAATCGATTATGATTCAGCCGCACCCATTTTCCGTAGGGCCCGTAGGGGCTGGTTTACTCAGGGATAGTATTCTGAGATGAGATCGCCGTCGTTAAATACGACGATTAAATAAAATAAATGGATTTTGGAAAAGATTTGTATTTTTTTAATATAAATACGAGCAAGAAGTTTTAAATTAAATCTTGATTTTTGCAATGAAATCGCAAAACGTTATTTTTTTTACCAAGGGACCAGTTCTCGTTCTCATATTAATACAAAAATAAGATCTATTTCAATGGGTTAACATATGTCTTAGTTTAATTATAATTGGAAATTTTTTCAAAACGCATTCAGTGATTTTCGAGGTGTGGGAACAGGTAGTAGTCGCCAGGATCCGGAGAATAGAGTAGATTGAGAAGCAATTCGAACTTCAATTCGTGCAATTTTTCCATAGTAGCCAACGTCTGGTGACACGATGCATTGTCTTGGTGAACTGGCACTTTTTCTTTTGCATTTGGAGTCGTTTTTCGGAATTTCATCCCCACCAATAACAACATGTAATATTCGCTGTTAGTCGATGACCAAATTACTTGCGGATCCGAAAATATGGATATGGATCTTATTCACCGACTACGGTCCGCTCAACTGACTGAGGATATGATTCCGGGGTGTAGTGGTGGGTGCCTGTTTCATCCATTGCACATATCGTCGCAAAAAATCCTGTTTGTTACGGTTAAATACCTCAAAGCAGCGGCGCTCTGAATCAACGAAGCTTTTCTGTTTTTGGTCAAGTGTGTGCAGACGCAGCTCCCACTTATTATCTTAATTGGAATAACTGCCGAATCCGGGCAACTAGGGCGTTCAGAATCTTCGGTGTTTGTACTGCCACGTTTAAACTCAGCAAACCAGCGTTCGACGGTTGCTTTCGATGGAGCAGAGTCCATAAACAGAGTTTAATCGACACAAAACATAACCTAACCAGCGTTACTAAAACAACAACTAATTGTGACACAAATCGTTTGAAGGTCGACTTTCTAAAAATTATATGAATTTTCATTAGATGCTGTAACGATGTTAAAATGTAAGTTGGGAAACCCCGAAACGCTATAACCATAATTGGCGCGCCGCGCGTTTAAATTATTCAAGTAGTGGGGAATAGGGGATACCTAGACAAACCGGGTGGGTCTATATGAAAACGAAAAATAGGCAGAAGAAAGGAAGGAGAAAAGGGGGTTAGTCTTGATCAAGCCGCAAGTGAAACACAATGTGAACAACAAACCTATAAAATAATTATCCATACTGAACAGTCTAATCCAACTAATTCCCACAATTTTGTGGGAATAAACTCGTAAGTATGAAGAAAATTTGATTCCATTGGATTTATTTGCTATGCGTTGGTCGATGATCGTTGTCCCATTGACCGTTGTCAATGGTTGGCAACCGATTTTAGTCGATGTTTTAGCTGTCCCCACTTGTTGTCCTGGGTAAAGGAATGGGAGCACTAGACTATGTTTGACCTGTTCTCCTTTATAAGTTTATGCATGACAAAAATGACTGCAATGAGTGTGTTATAAATAATATAAATAGTAAATTTTCGTATATTTTTAGCACTCTGTATAGTGTTGGTGCCTTGTGAACAGGATTGCTGCAGCTGTGGAGCATCGCTCCTATCCATTAGCACGCTTCCCGCATCTATGTGGGCAACACCAGAACCTTGAAGATTGTAGTCTCGTACCGTATCCCCGCTTATGACGTCGACTGTTGTTTCATTGGCTAATACATATATCCACTTGTTCGGAGTGTGGAACTTGATCCAATGCGATTGGCTGGTTTAAAGGTTCGTACTTCGCATGCCGTAACCAGCTCATTTTTGCGTTGCAAAATGGCTATTTCACATCGGCTCTGATTGCTAGTGAAGCGAATAATTGGTGAGACTTCGCATAATAATTGCATAGGCTTGTAAATTTGGCACCTCCTGACATCCTCTTCTTATAATAACGCAAAATGTTCGTTGAAGGTCCATTGCAATATAGTCAATTGACGTGGCTATCTGAGATTTTGAACTGCTTTTGTTTAATGTCCGGGATGCGTGACGAATTAGTTGTAATTCTTCTTCTAATTGACCGAGCGTCAATATGGATGGGTGCAGGTATTTTTTGTTAGCCTGATAAGCTACGTCGATTAGGCATTGTTGGGTATCCTCGAGCCCCTTCAGTATTAGCGTCACTTCATATACTTTGTTGCCTTCAACTAGCAATTTAGTTTCGACATTAAGTTGGTATACTGTCATTAGAGTTGTTTAACAATGGGGTTGCGGTGTGAGCTAGGAAGTTCAGCACATATCATGTTTAATTCCGAATGGGCAATTTTGAGGTTGTTTAATTCCTTCCAAAAGATACTTAAATTGTAATTATTTATTAATTTCCATTTCATTGCTGTTATTTCAAGCCTGCCTAACTCTTCGAAATATATTTCTATATTGGCTTGAACTAGACCCAGAATGCAACAGACGACAAATGTCGGCAAAACTGTGGAAGTTTTCCCACCAGGATATTTTGGTCGCTTGCGCGGTTGTATTCTGCGAACGGGGTGGATGGTCTCGATTGGATTGGACTTAGGAGCACTCTTTGGTAATGTTGTTACAGATTCATCCTCAACGGGTAAGTTGCACAATTTCACAATGGGTATCTGCTTCATCACATTTTATAGTTGCTACTCGAACCAATCCATCCTCTCCGGTAAAAGTATCCAGCACACGTCCCAACTTTCAGCGTATGTCGGGCAATTGTTCGTCTTTCAACAGTACTACCTCGTTGGTTAGCAAGTTCAGCGGCCTTGTTTGCCATTTAGTTCGCGTTTGAAGTGGATGGATATATCACATGACCAATGTATCCAGAATTTGTTATCATTTGCTTAACCAAACGCCACCCCGGTGCCTTAAGAGAATCTCCGATTAGGAAGTGGAGGAGTTAACGCCGTTAAATCATCAGGATTGTTATTCAGTGGTGTCAACGAACGATAATTGAGACATGCTGCAGTTCGAGCCGTGACAGTATAATAATTCCCCGGAGGTCAGTATTTACTGTCCTATTGTTCTCTTGAGATGATACTTGAGTGATTTGACGCCTGTCTCCCAATTGCCTCCTAAGTGAGGAGTGTGAGGTGGAATGAAATGTCATTTTTCTGGTATGAAATAATTAGATAACATTCCACACTTGTGAATGTGCAGCAAATGCATTTTGATCTGTGCCTTTGTGAACTTATTAGGCGATGGATTTTATTGAATTGATCGATAAAGCTCATTGATCGTTGATGCGTACATTAAACATTTTCAAAAGGAGTGATGGATCACCCATTTATTGTCAATTTGAACTTCATGATACGAATGTGCTATTTTCAAGTTTAATACTCTGACCTCATTGTGCCCATCTTCTTCAGGCTTTCGGTGGTGATACAATTGATATCCACCACTTGGTGTGTGTGTTTCATTTATCAGCTGCCACGGGAACATTTTCGTAAGCATGCCTCATCCTTTATACCATACATGGATCATATTACTTTCTTTTTCGTAGTAATATAAAGTATAGTAATTAGTCATAAAAATTTTCGACCTCAAAAATTTGCAGATTTACAATTCGCTATATTCTAACGTAACTGATTGTGTGCATTGGTTGTGTGGTGGTGTAGAATTATAATCCATTTTCAAAATAAAATGTTGTTGACATTACTGAAATTATTAATCATCCATTGAGAGCTCCGAAGATCTCTCAATTTGCCAGCTGCAGCTCAGGAAATGTGGTGGGATTTGTCGAAGAACAACGGATGCTGGTAGAACACCAATATGGATAGAGCAAACAATAAATGGATTGGGAAGTACTTGTATGTACGATAACCAGAAATTGATAAACTCACCGAAACATACTAATCAAAACTTACCTCATCATCCTCGAATTGTGCAAAAAGAAAATTATAAGTAAAACATGCAAATGAGTGAAAAAACCTTTTTAACTAAAAAGAAAGAGATTACAAACAAGAAAAAAATAAGAAATTATGTAACACCTAAATGACATAACAGTTTAAATTATTTTACATTTTAAATAATTCATAGCAGGCTGTATAACTTGTACTTCAACTTGGTATATATGTTACGGTTAAAGGTCGAAATCGGTAAATCTTCGAAATTTTTATTTTTTTAATTCTTTTCGACTATTAAAAAACGGTTGTCCAGAGGACCGAGACGTACGAAATATTTGTTAGCCTTCTTTCTTATACCTCCGTAGTTTCATTTATTCCCCATCACTGGGCTAAGCATAATGAGGGGCACCTCGAGTCCATGAGAGTTACTAAGGCCCTCGAGAGTTACTAAAGCCATTAGTTCTTACTATATCAAAATCCAATTTGCAATAATACCATAAAAAGCACTCCGTGGAGATGAAGGGTGAACCATTTGGAGAATATAGGACTCTCATTTCATAGATTTCGAAGCAATAAAACAGTTTTTTCAATTTCTATTCGAACATTTATCGACTTTAGGCTTTTACCGTAACATTACAATGTTGTCCATACAACATGTTATTAGCGGGTTCCGATTATAATTCTTTTCATGTTGGTACCTTTTTAAAATCTGTTATTATTAATTTATCTAAATATTTTTATAGTTTATGTACTATTTTATAATGAATGTAATTGCACAGATTTTATTTTCTTACATGTGGTCACCTTCTTCACTAACACTGGGAACTGTTTTTCTTTTTAACACTACAGTACGTTTCATAACTAAATAACCAATATTTTTTTTGATTTTGGTTTAAATGCATCCAATTCTGTTTTTACACTGTCATTTTTTACACGGTTTTGAAAAACAAAACAAAAAAATGTTAGACCTATTTTTCTATGTATTTAAATGTCCTTTTTTACACGGTTATTTTTAGACGGGCTTTTTGAAACGTATCTATCTTGTAAAAACAGAATCGATTCTACTATGTTTGATTTTACCTTATCTTAATCAGTTTTAAATAAAAACAAAATTTTTACATGAGTTTAATTCAAAATATTGAAAATTAAAATAATTAGAAAATTAAATAAAAATGAACCGGAAGCAAGAGACAAGATAAGTTTCACGAAATCGAGCAAATTTTATCAATATGATTATTAGACGGGTACCAAATTGTCTTAATTAAAATGGTAGACTAATATTATACCTTATTAACCTGAAATAACCTGAACTCAAACCATTTATGAATTTCCTACTAATTTCTAATACGAATTTGATACAGTCCTACTTATAACATGAGTTTCACCTGAGTTAACAGAAATTGCAGAAATTTTTCCAGAGATTTTAAAAAATAAACCCGAAATAAATTAGTAGGAATTAAAAGGACATAAATAAAACTTGAAGATATAAATTTGTAGCAATAAACCTGAAGCCGTGTACTGTTAACACTAGATGGTTTTAGTTAGGAGATTCAATGACCGACTTCTTGTATACACTAGACTAATGACCATTCAAATCTGAGTAAATATGACGGTAGTACACCTAAAGAATCCAATAGAATCAAAACTCGAGGCAGAAAACTCGAAGTAGTGTAGTATTAGCATTACAAGCAATTTTATTGAGGAATGGAAGAATCTGTGTAAGCCCTATAATAAGTTAAACCCTGTTGTGAATACCCGTATCCAAATGGTAACGACGTAAGTCGAATTGCAGAAAATGCAGATGAAGTTCTGGGAGGTCTTCGAGCACACATTCGAAAAACATGAAGCAGCCAGCTCAGCCCCAAATTTAGGGACATCACAATGGTTACATTTTTTATTAATTTTGTCGTTAATAAATAGCTTGGAAGGGAAATTTGAACATTTAATCGAACAGTCGTAGCAGAACACTTCCCTAAGATAAAATTAGATTGATGCATGAAAGCGGTCCAATTTTTTTAGACGAAGTCGTCGAAACGTTACGAAACCGACGAAGCATAGTTTTAATAGACTTTTCAGTTGAGAGATAGAAAAATCAAATATGGAACTAAATGTCTAACAATAACGTCCTGAACAATTACCAAACAAAATCCCTTAGAGATTAAAATAATCTCTTGGAGATTAAGGGATTTATCGGAGGTATCTATGATGCTAGTGCAACCTACCAGTTAATTTTAGTTGATTTCGCTGATGAATCCAAAGACGTTTCGAAAACGTTGAAACATGTCGCCGCTAAACACAATTCTGCTGAGTGCGCTTCAACGAGATAACAATGAAAATAAGATCTAGAAAATACCGAAAATCTCATTTCGTGGTGGCGTTGTCCGAAATGGTTAATCACATCTGAGAATTAGTACTAGCCACACAAATTATGCAATCGAATATATTAGAAGACTTGAATAAGGAAAGGTGTAGAGGAAAATGAAGAAATTCTATTACAATTTTTTACTAGAAAATTCGATTCCTGCTATTGTATACAGTCAAGTTATGCACTTAGCTTATGCCGAAGACAGATCATCACACTTAGTGTAATACCACACTCTACCCGAGGTGACTCTATCTGCACAGGTGAATATTCTTTTCTCCGACATTCGTGAAACCCATGGAAAATAATAATTTAGAACTAAATAAAATCGAGACTACCGGCAATCTGAAAGCTCCGTTTGAAAGATATTCAAACCTTACTACGCTATGCAGAAAGAAGTTTTTGATTTTTTTGTTGATGAAAAGTGACTGGGATCCGACCACAATTTACCATTCCATGAAAATGTGGCTCGGTTACCTCCGTACTCAACCTAGCTTGAAAATAGACGACTTCTCTTGGGTGCGTTTTGCTTGGTCACGTTGATTCAGCTTACATATTGGAAAACATATCAATTCATGTGCCATGCAGAACATTTCGAAACCATGAGTTTTTAGCACTTGAACACCACTCTACAAACTATGGAGAAAACAACCCCATTAATAAATTGTCTAAATATTCAACATCGATGACCTTTCATCGATTTCATGGGTTTTCCAATAAGAATGATATGATTTTTAAGTGACGTTTCGGCCATTTGTAATATGTCATGATCTGTCATTTTTTGTTTCATTGTATTCAGTAATGTTTACAATTTCATCATACAATTTCATTCAACGTCGTGAATTTGCTGATTTTGCCTTGGAACAACTTGAAAACGATAACGATTTTTTTAAGAAAATCATCTTCTCCGATGAGGCTCACTTTCATCTGAGTTCTGGTGCGAAAAAAATCCACAAATTATTCATGAAAAACCACTACATTCACCTAAATTGAGAGTTTGGTGTGGTTTTCGGTCTGGTGGAATCATCGGTCCGTATTTTTTTCGAAATGAAGCTGGTAACACCGTTACTGTCAATAGAGATCGGTATAGATCGATGATGACCAACTTTTTATGGCAGAAATTGGAAGAAGTTCATCTTGACAACATTTGGTTCCAATTCCAACAAGACGGGGCTACGTGCCACACAGCAAGTGCAACAATTGAATTATTACGAATCATATCACTCTTATTGGAAAACCCTATATTTGACTGTAATTTATCAAAGGATAACTTCAAAATAATCTTGAAATTTTGTTTTTAAAATTTTTGATGTTATTTAAAATTTTTAAATTTTTTTGTTTTATTTTAAACTGAATGTTCGGTTTTCATCTGAAAACATACATGAACTCACAGAATAGATGCCTTGAAATTCTAAAGCAATGAGTAACTCAGACCGTAAAGGGAAGGAGCAATCACGATGGCGGTTCGGGATTGCCAATAACGCCTCCGTCGAGGTACAGTTACATGAATCGGCGCTTAGCGTTTAGAATCCCAGGCAGATTAGAGACTCTCGCAGAGAGACACCTAACCCAGGGACAGAAGAAGGTCAGTAGCCTTGGCCATGAACACTGTGAACTGCGGAAGAAACTGGGATAGAGGCTCCAGGATAATGCTAAACACATTAGCTAAACTATTAGCTGGCTTAATAAGAGAGCATACTCTGACGCTACTTATCATTGGCGCAAGTAATGAAGTAGGAAGCTGCGTTATTTAAATGAGAGATTATTGAATAAGGTACTAGACTTTGCATGAGCGAACCAAAGATCCGTAGGAATCCGCGAAAATTGTGCCTCGAATCTTGAACTGCTAGCAAGGAGGAAACCTAAAGCAGACCACGGGCACTCGTTTAATTTCCGAGCGAGCTAAATTTAGATGGAACCATAGGTATCATTCAAGCCAATAATTATTATACCTTCCGATCAAAATTTGGAAAATCATCATATAGAAGGGGACTAGTAAGTGGACTCAAGGTATTCCACTTTGGAGATAAATTTGGAGATAAATAAGGAATCCCTAGCCTCCCAATCAATCACAAGCGGAGTCAACATCGGCCTCAAGCGGAGTCAACATCCCACAGTCGTAGAGTAGGTGACTTCAAAACCTGGTTAGGCATAACTCTCGCCTCTGACAATATCTTTCATATGCTTAAGCAAGAATTGTATTGGATTAGCATTCCATTTCGGACCACCGAAGACATTCGCCCTGCTACTCTAAAGGTCTTTATGAATCATAGCAGGACAAAGTGCCCTCGGAGAAAATGCAGGAACTGAATTGCATGGTAAATAGTATAACATTCTCTAGATGTGGCTTATTCTGCAGTAAAGCCCAAGGGACCTACCAGGAGACAAACGATTGGAGATTCTAGGAGAATCTTAAAATTGATCTAAAACAACTAAGGATGGCGTTAAGACAGTCTTGGAGACTCGTTGGTGTGTTGATCTACTAATCCTACCACTCCAGTTATTTGATTAAACTGGATGATGCATGGACATGTTCAAGTGGGAAATCATTCATCTTCATATCTTATATCCTCTTCCCAGGAAACTCTAAGTATTCGATGCCGCTCAGCCCCCATCGGTACCCATCCCATATGCATCATATCAATGATCATATCATTGATAGATAGCAGACCCTGTAGGAAACAAACTGCTTAAAGCTATTCAAATTAGCAGACATAGATCGAATCATCCCAGTGAAAATTCAGAACAACTCCGAGATTATAATCGATTGACTAGAAGTAATCTTAATAGTGTGGTTAAAGCGAAAGAAAATACTTAAGACATATAACTCTACCTTCCTTTCTTCTGAATGTCCTGGAATGGTTGGTTGTTAATCTTATTTATTTGAGGAAAACCGTGTATTACATTCCCTAGCGTGCGCCGTATATAAATCACGATGACTCGCAAGAATACTGCTTAATACCAATCCTCGATTGCTCTTAATAATGTGAAGAGGGAGGAAATTATAGACTACTACACTAGTAATCAAGATTGTTGTGCTGGATGAATCTGTACTATTCGGAGACGGGAGCGAAACTTATAACAAAAGGCGGCTTCATTTTCCTTGTCCTGTCTAAGGTGGTAATCATCAGGTTACTGGTAAAATTGGAAGACGGCTGTCAAATAGAAATATTTAGACACGAATAAGAAGGTACTGAGAACGACTTTTTGATCATCAAAAAATCACCAACAGATGTGAATTAAGAGACAGCCCGTCCAAAATAGTGCTGGTCCCATTTAATAGGAAATAGTAAATTCCGAATATTTCCTTTCCCACCTTAAATTGGCAGTGCACTCACATTTACTGATAGAGCAAAACATCTAGGTATTATATTGGACAGTAAGCTGAGTTAGCAACCGAACTTTTTAGAAAATGAACCGAAGCCAGAGTTAGTGCACAGTATTTTGTCTGTGTATTAGGTGTGCAAGTAGAAAATCTGTTTTTTTCGTCAAATTCAACTTTATTGCAACTATAATTGTTAAAAAGATACTCGCAATTACTATCTATGGTCTTTTGCCATTTGAAACTTGGTGGTACCCAATCAAAATAGTCATCGAGCTATTTTTGCACAACGTCAACTTTCGTAGACCGCTGGTCTTGCAAATATGATGACACCGATCTGAATAAGTGAAAATCAGAGAAAGCCAGTCTGAATAATACGCTGCATGCTGTAAAATTTCCCAGCCTAAGGTGAAGATGATTCCCTGGGTTGGTTTTGCTGTATGTGGACGAGCGTTGTCATGACCTCCTAGAGAATCACTTAATTTGATTAATTGGGCCTGGTAACGTTCAGCTGTAATATATTAACCAGATCCCAGAAGCGAGTAGTAAGTGACGGATTATCGTAAAAGATCCTCTTTTCATTACCACTAATGGATTTGAGCGAAAAATTCTTCCTTTTGTACCGAGACACCAAATTCATGCAGATGTCAACTCTTCGGTTTTTGTTTTCTTCGGTCAGTTTGTGAGGAACCCATTTTCCTTCCTTAAGTATTTTTCCCATTGCATGCAATCGAAATGATTTTCATCCAGTAAAACTTTAAACATTTAAGCATTTGAAAACAGAAGCAGAAATAGAAAGCAATGACGTAAATGTTGCTTATCGACATCCGCCTCTTAAAATTGATGCACACGGAACGACCGCTTGTAAATAACTGAAACGTATGTCATAACAATACATATATCCAAAATGGCGGGCAATTTGGATGCGTTCAAGCATATTTTAATGCAACCAACTTCAGAGCCGAGTTTCGACTTGCACACCTAATACTAAACGTTTCCAATTTTAATTTTTAAATTTATTTGCACTTTGCTGTCAACCTAACCCCTATTCGTTTCTGGAAAGAGTAAGTATTAGAGATATATAACTGCAGAACACAATTCGAAGTGTGCTAAATTGTGAGTACGGTGGAAAACTTATTTGCGAAGATCAATAGTATTGGATCGCACATAAATTGTTCTACATAAAGTATAAGACAGGTGGGAACACAAACTTAACCTAGCATATGACTTTATGTCTGAGCTGATAGGAAAGCCTATGAGTAATCAATGATGTTTTTCAGAAGCCCTTTTACTAGCCCACGAATTAATTCTCGACCAATTAATAGTGTTATTTTTATAAGCCTGAGTCAGCATCATTCCGAAGATGTTCTAAACTGTTTTAAGTTACATGGTTATTGCGTTTAAATTTGAACAAACTTGCGAAAACACTAACATTTATCCAACTGTGTTGTGTTTTCGGTTTATTTAGAAAAAATTTGTCATTATAAAACAATTTTAAAATAAATGTGTACCAGAAAAAAAGTGACTCATGGGTGCAAAAATGAAACGGTTCCAAATACATTCACATGCGGTATCTTTTACTTAACGCACAAAGTTGTACCATTCTAATTAACTATTCTGCAGAATGAAATCCGTTGCCATCTAAATAAATTTCGACGGCTTAGCTACATTCAAAGTGACCGATTTCCAGTTTCCTGTGCTGAAATATCGCGCTTAATATCTCTAAACCGCGTGCTACTTAGAAATAATCAATACACCATATAATAAGCTTACGTGTGACCCTGACAATACAGCGCATTTTTATGTGCCATTCAATGCTACAAAATAGCTACAATTTTCGTTATACATTTATAAAGCACAGCACACACTATTTTATAAGATTTAAATTTTAAATTCATGATAATAATGAAATTGACTAAATGTTGTATAATAACCAACATCCACCGACCAAATGGCACAGTGGTTAAAGCTTTGGCGTTTGGATCGGGAGGTACCGGGTTCGAATCCCGATAGGGGCAGGATGCAAAGTGAAATTTCATCAACAGATTTCGATCTGTGGTGAAATGTAACACATCTATGACCCCCTGTCGGTGTGCAAAACTCATGGGCCGACCCATCTTCCATGCTGGTATAGGCTGGCATGGAGCTTGCAATGTGCAGATGGTCTTAAAATCGGTCCTATAGCCGTACGTCCTCGAGTTGGCCGCAAGGCGTAAAGTAAGGACGTTAAAAGCATAACCGCGGAAGAGCAGGGTGAGCCTTGAGCCCCAAAACAGATCGCATAGTTACCAATAAAAAAAAAAAAAAACCAACATCCCTTCTCAACATCTAGTTAAATTGAACTACTTTGGAGGTTCATCACAAAATTAATGATCCATTAAAAATGAGGCAACAGCCTGTTTTGAATTTCGCTTCAATAAGATCCCCTGCCCAATCAGCATCGACATAGCTGTTGAGAATACCATGGTTTTGTTCATTTACCAATCTTAATTTAGTTGATTTTATACCTTTCGAGTATCTGAACACTCTTTCAACTTCATTTCAGTCCCAAATTTTTGGAACACTACACGACTTGCTAAAATTGGTGTTGCGATGGTTATAACCGATTGTGTATTAGTGGATAAATGGATTTCATGTGAGTCGAATGGTTCTTGATTCATCGTTGGGCTTAGATACCGAAGATTTATTGGACGTAATTTGCCAAAAATCTTATTTTCTTGATTCTTCTAAAATATGCCGTTTTCATCCTTATCGAGCTGGATACCAAGATAGAATTGTAATGAACCAAGATTTTTAAATTTTAATCCAACAGTTAATGGAACTAGAACCTGGAGGTAATTTAGTTAATTTCCATGTCCCAAAACTGTGATGTCATCCTTCATGGCCGCCAACCATTTTTTAGAATTTGGTTCATTTATGGCTTGCTCTTAATTATTTTCGTAATTAACCTTGGTACACATTTGTTTTGATTGGTGACCGTATCTCATTGGTTTTGGGGACTTCACGTTGTTCATTCCTGTTTGATTTAGTAAGAAGCCGATTTATTATGTGGTTGCTGTATACCTGAACTCGTTAAAATACAACGTGTATGTTAACGAGTTTGGAAACTCGGTTTTGTTGTGGCGTTTTAGGTGCTGTCAACTGGGTTTTAACTTCTGGTTTATATCTGGTCAGTTAACGTAAGTGTGTATTTATTACTTCTGGGCGTTGGCAATTGTAATGGTCCACAAAGCATGAGTAATACCAAATAACGACGGTAGAGTTCTAATAGAAAATCTCGGATAAGTCAAAAACAACCGAGATGGAGGTAAGTATATACTATACTGAAATGCGAACAGAAAAATGCGGTGAGAAAAGCCAATACAGCAGAACAGAAGGAATAATAGGACGACTTATGTAGAACTTGTCCGAAGACCTTACTAGGGAGCATAAAACTGACGCGCAGGATTTACTAGAACGACACGCCGATTCGGCAAGCACCTAGACCGTTTCCTTTTGCAAAACAAGAAAAAGTGTATCGAATAATTAAAGGCATGCAAGCGGCAGGAGTTAGTGAGTCATCAAGCAGTCCGTGGAACTCAGCGGTGGTGTTGGTCGAAATGAAGGACAGCGGCGGGATGAGAGATTTTGTGTAGATTATCGAAAACTTAAAGGTTTAACGAAAAAGGGTAGCTACCCATTACCACGAATCGATGACACATTAGACAAATAATCGGTAGGAATGTTCTCCACGTTCACCTTGGATGTGACTATTGGCATGTAGAAGTTCAAGTGGAAAATCGTGAGAAAACGGCATTTAGCGTGGACAACGGGTTATGGCTATTTAATGTAATGCCATTTGGATTATGTAATGCCCCAGCGACTTTTGAACGATTAATGGAGCGCGTAAAAGGATTACATTGAAGAACGTGTCTTGTGTATTTTCTCGTTATCGTCATGCGAAAATCTTTCAATGACCTCGTGAAGAATTTAGCTGAAGTCTTCGGACGAAGCAAACATATCAACGGTAATGGAATGACGAAGACTCAAAAATTTACAAGGGTTACAAAGCTTTTTGGATTGTGTACATATATTACAGACGGTTCGCAAATGTCGCAAAAAGTTTACACGATTTGACGAGGAAGAACAAGCCGTTTAAATGGAAGGAATAAAAAGAGGAAACATTCATTGAATTACGGAACGTGAAATTTATTTTAGATACCGATGCAAGCAGTGATGGTATAGGAGGAGTGTTGTTACAAGACATCGCTGGTCGAGAGAATTAAGATTTTATAAAAATTTACTTTCGGTTTTAACTTCTTTATTCAAATAAGTTGCGTCTCGAACTCGTTATAATAATTTTACAATTTTATATCTTTCTTATCTTTTGATGAATAGGCGAAATTACGTTCAATAAAAAACGTGGAAAATTTTATAAAAACGAAAGATGATAACTAAAGTATGTAAGAGTTAGGTTGCAATTGATTGACCGGTGGTTGAGGGGTCCCTGACGTGGCTAGAGTGAGTTATTGCATATTATTCAAAAATCTTATCGAAACAAGAGGAATTATTGTCTATAGTGGTATGTGTGAAACACTTTCATAAAAACCGTTATGGTCAAATTTAAGAACAGCCCATGGGGAGTTACGATGGTTGCTACATTTCAAGAATTCGGAGGGACAGGTTGACACGAACATCGAAAAGGAAGCGCACATAAAAATGCTGACGCATTATCAAGGTGGTCTTGCCAAGTTGAATGTAAACACTACAGACGAATGGAAGGAACGGATGACATAATCATGTATGGGTCATGAAAGTGTTACCCGATGAGAACAGATGAATCATTCCGGAAGGAACAGTTACTAGATCTAGATTTATCGTAAACTTTATATTTATACCGAACTGGATCTTCGCCCAACATGGAGTGAGATTTCAAATAAGACATCCGTAGCCTTCTTTAAGATAATTGTTATTTAAAACGAATATGCGAGAGCTCAGAATTGAGTCGGAATTACGAAAACACTCATAAATATTCGTAAACGATTACAAATAAAACCGTTGACGAATATGTTGTTGATCAATGCAACAGTGCAACATCGTTGCACCATCCGAGAGACGGATGATGACTTGGAGAAAATTCGAATATTTAATCGAATGGTCAGAACGCTTACATATGATAAAATTAGGTCAAGGCATGAAAGCGATTACAATTTTTTTTATATGAGAATTGCCAAAAAAATTTCTTGGAGATTAAGGAATTTGCCGGAAGTATCTAGATGCTAGTGCACCCTGTTAGATAATTTTATGTGGCTTCTCTGAAGAATCCAAAAGATCTTCGAAAACGTCGAAACATCCCCCTGCAGGCAATCCTGCTGACTGCGCTTCAACGAGAGTTTACCTAGAGAATACCGAAAATCTCCATTTATGGTAGGTATGGCCTAGAAATTCCGAGTTAACCCTGTTTTCACTGAATATGCTATCTACCGGCAATCATCAAGTCTGAAACAAAGGAGGGGCTCATAGGTTGCTTCTTAATTCCATTTGTGATGGCGGTTCGAGATTGCCAATAATCCTCCATCGAAGTAAAGTTACATTGGCACTGGAGTCCTAAACAGCATAGGTACTATCCCAGAGAGACAGCTAACCCAGAAGTAGAAGGAGTTAATGATACTGGCTATGAAAATCGGCACTAGCTCTAATTGGCGCAAGCAATGAAGTGGGGTGCATCACTATTGAAAATGGGAAATTAATGAATATGGTTACAACCGTTGGCAAGGAGGAAATCTCAGACAGACCAAGGACACTTGTTTGATTTCCGAGCGAGCTAAATCTAGAAGAAATCATAATGATTATTCAAGCCAGCAATTCTTATCGTGCGAGCAATAATTGGAAAATCATTGTAGAGGTGGGGACTAATAAGTATATTCTATAGGTATTCCACTTTGGGGATAAATGAGGAATTCCTAACCTCCCGATCAACCACAAACGAAGTCAACATCGGACTCGGTTCAATAACGGGAAAACCTTAATCCGGGATGGGTGCACCTGCAGTAGATGATTTCAGCCTTCTTTCCCAGGTTTAAAAAATAATCTACTTCACCCAAATCTGCCTCGGCAGCTCTCTTCGTACTGAGATATGTGGTCTTTTACGAAAGTATGTAGAATCTTACACTCAGTATATCGACGAAGACATAACCACGGCCGGCCGTCGATTATGTGACTTTAAAACTGGGTTATGCATAACCATACTTGAACCGATACTTGAACTTTAATGTAGACATTCGCCCTGCGAATGGCAGGACAAACTGGATCATATATAGGGAATGTTCGGAAGAATCTAATTTATGGAGGCCCCACGCCCTCGGGGACAATCGAGGAACTGGATTGCGTGGTAGATACTATAACATTCTCTAGATGTGGCTTGTTCTGTAGTAAAATTCTACTAAGTCTTGGAGAAGTCTTGGGGACTCGTTGGTATATAAGTCTACAAATACTGCCACTCGAGTTATTTGATTAAATCGAATGGTTCATGGACATCTTCAAGTGGAAAATCTTTCAGCTTCTTATCGAAATCCTTTTCCCAAGAAACTCTAGGTATTCGATGCCACTCAGGCCTCATCGGTACCCGTCCTATACGCTACATACAGAGGATATCATTAACAGTTAACGGATTTTGTAGGCGAAGACCAGACAGGAGCATCCCAATGAAAATTCTGAACAATTCGGAGATTATGATTGATTGACTGCGGAGGTAGTATTCAAAGTGTGGTTAAATATTAAGAAAATACTTAGAGAATGGATGGAGGTTGAGGTGGTATCTATCCTGAAGGCGGGAAAATATCGCATGACTCTCAGCGGATCTAAGGTCTATAGCTCTAACGTCCTTTTTCCTGAATGTTCTATAGGAATCACTATGACGAATTTTAATTCGTCACTCAATAAGTCTCGAACCTAACTAATAAAAATATTTTTTTTGTTTTGCAAAATTCGAATTTATTCATCAACATAATTTCCTTTACGAGTGTTAAATTCATTGCAACGCTCCTCTAACATTTCATTGCTTTTCTGTAGAACGAAAAGATAATTCTTTGGCCTCAAATTAGGCATTTGCTTCGATAGAAACTCTTTTCCTGGAGCGAACGAAAACCAAAACCTTACCGGTGACAGTTGCAGTTTTGGTCGTTTCGGATGGCTTTCACCGACTAATGTCCAATCAGCTGACTCAGAATTTGATTCAAGCAGCACTCTGAATCGCTTTTCTGTTTTTGGTCAAATGTGAGCAGGCGCTACTTTTTATTTTATATTTATTTTAACTGCCGATGGTTTCGATGGAGCAGAGTTCTTTTAACACTTATCACGCCATTTCTTGGCTTGAACGCTATTTATTCCCATTAGAAAACCGAGGTTAATCTACACAAGAAATTAATTTTTTTCATTGTTTTGAAAATAACAAAACTAGCGTTATTAAAACAACTAAAGTTGTAAATTAACCCAGCAGGAAATTTAGTGACGACATCATACTAATGACTCATCAATGACAGGCAAGCATGACACTGACATTATCAGCAAATGGGACTAATTCTCGTTAGTGACATGTCTGAGATGTATCGTTTATGACATGTATGAGATGATTTGTATGTGAGAAGTCATAGACGAGTCTTTTATGACATGCTTGAGATGAATTGTACTTGATATATCTTATATCTGTTGATGTCCATAAACGAATCCAATGAAAACATTTTATTTAAATTACTAATATTCCTAATTTATTAAAAAAATAATAATTTATATAATATTAGGCTGCTGCCTTAAACAATATATTCAATCACCTTTCCGCCATATGTGTTGGTGTTCCGGGTGGCTTAACTTTGTGTCGCACAATTGCACACAATTGCAATGACGTTGCAACGAGGGGAACATGAATTAGAAGTACATTTTTATCTCTCTCGATTGTTTATCTACGTCATTTTAAAAAGTATTTGCTGGAATGAGAAACGTCGAAGACGTATCATACATGTTTCGCTTAAGGCATTGTCATGAAAGAAGAACGAAATATGACATGTCTCTCCCTTGTCGACGTGTCGTCTAACGTTGAATGTTTTTGGACAAATCTTTTGGGAAGCTAATGTGACTTAGTCATAAATTAGTCCGAGCCGAATTAAAAGCTACTTATTATGACGAAAACTTGAATTTTATATGCACTATTTGTTATGGTTTCCTTTCTGAAAGATATTTCCTAGGAAGATATAAATTCTGGGCCCATAACCTTCGAATAATCAATGTATCAATGTAATAAAGTTTCGTGTGAGACTCGCAACACAATAAATTTTTATTTGCCATTCAATGCTATAGAAATAGCTTCAATATTCGTTATTAGACTTTAATTTTATGTTAATGATACAAATGGCATCGACTAAATGTTGTGTAATATCCAATATCCTGTTTCCGGAATCCTATAAAAATCACAAAATTCACAAAACAAGAAAGTAGTTAAATACCACCCTACTACAACAACAAAAATTGGAAAACTAACAAAAGGAACCTGGCACTCAAACGAATGTTCATGAAAAATGATGCCAAAAACCAATACAATATTCCATTTTCGGTCACCATAATATCTTAATTAAGGAAGTTCGGTTAGTGAATGGTCTACGTCAGTAATAGTTGGCTATATTACAGAACGTCATCCAAAATTCATTTCAAAATCCATTCTTTTTATAAGCCTGAGTCAGTATCATTCCGAAGATGTTCCAAACTATTTTAAATTTCATGGTTATTACGTTTAAATTTAAACAAACGTGGACAAATATAAATATTTATCCGATTGTGGTGTGTTTTCGGTTTATTTACAGTAAAACTTGTCATTCAGAAACAATTTTAAAACAAATATGTACCAGAAAAATGGTGACTCATGTGTGCAAAGATGTCACGATTCCAGCTACATTCATATGTGGCAACTATGTACCACCCTTCCATCCATGTAAACTAAAGCACGAGACTGGATATGGTTTGATAGTAGATTCTACTAAATAGGAGTAGAACCTTGTGAACAGCGGAAATTATCGTACATGTGCAAACCCACTATTCATAAAGTGTTCAAAATTCCCATCGCTAATTTTCAGTAGCAAAAGAGGGAACTTGATGGTCAGCTAGAAAAAAAAAGAGATTTTGTTAAAGGAAATTGGTTTCTCTACATAGTTCAACGTTCGTTCCCAATTTAAAATTTGTCTTTCATGCGCTACATATTTACTCCACCAAATTCCTATATCAAGCTTTTGTTGCCATAGGTCTATACTCGTATACTGATATTCAATATTACGGGTATATGTAAAGAAAGTTGTCTAAACATTATTGTTATTTACTCTTTTTATAAGTAAATTTATATTTGGAATTTTTTTGCACTTGTTCAATTAAGACAGGTGAGACTAATATTCGCAATTAAGCAGTACGTAAGCCACGATTTTGTATAAAACGCTCCAAAATTGTATCTTTCGCATCAGTTTCCAGTTAAACATTATTCAAGTTACACCAAACAGTGCATTCAAAAGCTAAAACAATGAAATTGTTGAATTTTCTATTGGTCATCGGAATGATATCATTAATTGAGGTAAATAATAAAATAAGGAAACATTTGTTAAAATAGGTAATTTGTGTTGTATTTTAAATTTCAGATGGCATTTGCCGAACCCGTTTTCCGAACGCTCCGTGAGGCTAATCCGGCCAAGGTGTTGTTCATATTTTAGGACCTATATAAACAATTTTGTTGTACTTATGTAAAATTTTCGGATTTTAAATAACATTGCTGTTTAAATAAAATTAATTTAAAAGATTTGTTAATTTTTAATTTTCAAGCAAGGAGTTTTAAACTGAATCCTGAATTTTGAAATGAAACCGTAACCAGCATGGTTTTTTACGAAGGGACCAGTTCTTATTTGATTACAACTTCTAGCGGGGTTAGTCTGCTTTACATTAGGTAGCGAGATGCCTCTCCACATTTTATTGGTCCAAAGTATTTAAAGAATTCTGCGAAATTCTGCCTATCATAGTTAGTGTGATGAAACGCGTTTTATGTCATTATACGTATAAACATGGTTAAACAATGGCGCATTTCCGTTCAAAATGGCCATATTATAGAACTAACCCACTTCCTGTCTACAATCAATTTGAATATTGCCCTAGTACAAAAGAGTTCCATCCAAATCCCCTTGTCAACGTACGAACAAGGTTTGATTCCAATTGGCTAAGAAATGTTTTAAATCGATTCAAATCAGTATTTTCCCAAAGTCAAGTCTTAAACTCGCTTAAAGTTTCGTTCAAAATAACCATTTCCAGAACCACGTATACGCAACTTATATTGAAAATTTTACGGATGGCTTAGTTCTAGTAAGATACCAACTTTCCTAAGCCACAAAATAAGATCTATTTCAATGGGTTAAGAAACGTCTTAGTTCCATTATAATTGGAAATTTTTTCAAAACGCATTCGGAACTAACTTTGAAATTGGAATTATTATCACACATACCGAGTTTTAATTCATCACTCAATCAGTCCCGAACTTAACTACTAAAAAAACATTTTTTTGTTGTGAAAATTTCAATTTTATACGTCCCTTAAGCTAGCAGAATCCTTACAGCAGCACATTACAAGAAAGTATGAATAATTATAGGCTAATAATAGCCTAATTAAATGGTATATTAAAAAATTTTGGGCTCCACTCCTTCCAACTAAAGCGATGGGTTCTGCTAGCTTTAGAAAAAGTTAGCAAACCCCATATCAAAAAATGAATTAAAAACAATTGGAAAATTAAAGGTTGATTTTAGGCTCTATGCGCTATTTAAATTTTTTTATTCTGCTCATTCCAGAAAAAGCATAGGGCTTTATTACTTCAAAGCTAGCAGAACCCAAATCGAAAATCGGACCAAAACTGAAATTAGAACCCTAAACGAAAATCAATTGACATACAAATAATTTTAGGCTCATTATGGCTTAATCAGATGCCCCATTACCCCATTAAACAATTTTGGACTCCACTCGTTGTTAACCAAACTTCAGGTCATTTAATCGCTGTAGATTAAATGACCTGAAGCTTGGTCAAGAACGAGTGGAGCCCAGGGATTTGGCCATAATGAGCCTAAAATTATGTCAATTGATTTACGGTTAGGGTTCTAATTTCGGTTTTGGTCCGATTTTCGATTTGGGTTCTGCTAGCTTTGAAGTGATAAAGCCTTATGCTTTTTCTAGAATGAGCCGAATAAAAAAATTTAAATGGGGCATTTAATTAGCCTAAAATTAAACTTTAATTTTCCAATTGTTTTTACATCATGTTTTGATATGGGTTCTGCTAACTTTTTCTAAAGCTAGCAGAACCCATCGCTTTAGTTGGAAGGAGTCGAGCCCAAATTATTTTAGTAGAGCATTTAATTAGCCTATTATTGGCCTATAGTTATTCATACTACCTTGTAATGTTATGCTGTACGGGTTCTGCTAGCTTAAGGGACACATTCATTCAAGGGGGATACATTCATTCTTGAATTGCTTTTTTTGAAGAACGATAAGATAATTCTTTGCCCTCAAAATAAGCGTTTGTTTCGATAGAAACTCTTTTCCTGGAGCATTTTGGGGTGTGCGAACAGGTAGCAGTTGCTTGGATGCGAAGGATAGATAGGGAAGCCATACGAAATTCATCAAATCGTGCAATTTTGCCGACCAATACGCCAAGCAATTTTCGCTGTTGATGGGCTTTCCTTTCTCAAGATAGTCAATGAGTAGAATACCTTGCGCAGCCTAAAATATACGGAGACTGAAACCTCATTTCAAATCACGCAACTTCAAAGTGAAGTGTTCCAAAACGATTTTGTTACTTTTTATCTTTACTGGAATAACTGCCGAATTCGAGCGACTAGAACGTTCAGCATCATCTGTATTTTTACGGCCACGTTTAAAATCCGCAAGACATTGATTTGCTTGAACGGTATTTTTTCCCATCAAAAACCAAAGTTTAATCGACACAAGAAATTAATTTTTTTTTATTGTTTTGAAAATAACAAAACTAGCGATACTTAAACTACTAAACTTGTAAACTAATGGTCGGAATGTAATGCAACTTTGACACAGTTCGTTTGAAGGTTGTTACTTTCTAAAAATCATATGAATTTTTTAACAGATGCGCCATCTATGTTTCAAGCTCAGGACTTATTGAGTGACGTAATATCCTGATCTGTTTACATAAGGGAAGTTCTATTCGAAATGCTTATTTTACTTGAGGCACAAAGTTGTACCATTCTAATTAACTACTCTGCAGAATGAAATCCGGAGCCATCTAAACAAATTTCGATGTCTTAGCTACATTCAAAGTCTTGTAGTCCAGTTCCCTTTCAAGGAGAGAAGTGAGACTGACAATACAGCACAATTTGATTTGCCATTCAATGCTACGAACATAGCTACAAGTTTCGTTATACATTTATAAAGCACAGCACACACTATTCTATAAGATTTAAATTTTAAATTCATGATAATAATGAAATTGATTAAATGTTGTATGATAAGCAACATCCCTTCTCAACATCTAGTTAAATTGAACTACTTTGGAGGTTCATCACAATATTAATAATCCATTAAAAATGGAACAACAGCCTGTTTTGAATTTCGTTTCAACATGTTCGCCCTGCCCAATCAGAATCGACATAGCTGTTGAGAATACCATGGTGCATTTACAAATCTTAATTTAGTCGATTTTATACCTTTCAAGTATCTGAACACTCTTTCAACTTGATTTCATGTGCGACATTTTTGGATCATTACACGACTTGCTAAAATTGGTGTTGAGATGGTTATATCCGAATGGTACTTGATTCATCGTTGGGCTTAGATACCTAATTCGATTTAGCAACTAAAACATCATCTACACGACCTACTGGTGTAGATGATGTTTTAGTTGCTAAATCGAATTGACATAATTTGCTAAAATTTTTATTTTCTTGATTCTTCTAAAATATGCCATATTCATCCTTATCGAGCTGGATACCAAGATGGAATTGCAATGAAACGAGATTTTTAAATTTGAATCCAACACTTAATGGAACTAGAACCTGGAGGTCTTTTAGTTAATTTCCATGTCCCAAAACTGTGATGTCATCCATCATAGCCGCCAACCATTTTTCAGAATTTATGGCTTGCTCATCTGTCATGGAATCTGTATTTCAGATTAAATTATTTATTTCCGTAATTAACCTTTGTACACATTTGTTTTGATTGGTGACCGTATCTCATTGGTTTTGGGGACTTCGCGTTGTCAATTCCTGTTTGATTTAGTCATGTGGTTGCTATATATTTACAGGCACTGGCGCTGAGCCTAAACAGGATAGGTACTATCTCAGAGAGACAGCTAACCCAGAAGTAGAATGAGTCATTGATACTGGCCTTGAAAACCGTGAACTGCGGAAATATCCCGGATAGAGACACTAGCTCTAATTGACGCAAGTAATGAAGTGGAGTGCATCACTATTGAAAATGGGAAATTATTGAATATGGTTGCAACCGTTGGCAAGGAGGAAATCTCAGGCAGACCAAGGACACTTATTTGATTTCCGAGCGAGCTAAATCTAGAAGGAACCATAAAGATTATTCAAGCCAGCAAATCTTATCTTGCGAGCAATAATTGGAAAATCATCGTAGAGGTGGGGACTAATAAGTGTATTCTATAGATATTCCATTTTGGGGATAAATGAGGAATTCCTAACCTCCCAACCAACCACAAACGAAGTCAACATTGGCTTCGGTTCAATAACGGGAAAACCTTAATCCGAGAAGGGTGCACCTGCAGTAGATGATGACAGCCATCTTTCCCAGGTTTAAAAAATAACCTGTTTCACCCAAATCTGCCTCGGCAGCTCTCTTCGTATATGCGATCTTTTACGAAAGTATATAGAATCTTACTAGGTTATGCATAACTCTCGCCTCTGACAATATCTTTCATATGCTTGAGGAAGGATATTATTGGATTAGCATTCCATTTCTGACCATCGATACTTGATCTTTAATGTAGACATTCGCCCTGTGAATTTCAATACAAACTGGAGCATGGAAAATAAAGCTAATTTATGGAGGCCCCATGTCCTCGAGGACAATGGAGGAACTGGATTGCGTGGTAGCTACTATAACATTCTCTAGATGTGGTTTGTTCTGTAGTAAAATTCTACTAAGTCTTGGATAAGTCTTGGGGACTCGGTGGTATCTTACCTGAAGATGGAGGTCGAGGTGGTACCTTACCTGAAGGCGGGAAAATATCGCATGACTCTCAGCGGATTTAAGGTCTATAGCTCTAACGTCGTTTTTCCTGAATGTTCTATAGGAATCACTACGACGAGTTTTAATTCGCCACTCAATAAGTCTCGAACCTAACTACTAAGAAATATTTTTTTTGTTTTGCAATATTCGAATTTATTCATCAACATAATTTCCTTTACGGGTATTACATTCATTGCAACGCTCCTCTAACATTTCATTGCTTTTTTTGTAAAACAAAAAGATAATTCAAGGCCTCAAATTAGGCGTTTGCTTCGATAGAAACTCTTTTCCTGGAGCGAATGAAGGCCAAAACCTTATCGGCGACAGTTGCATTTTTGGTCGTTTCGGGCGGCTTTAACTGCTTTTAACTGCCGAATTCGGGCCTTTTAAGACTTATCAAGTCATTGCTTGGCTTGAAAGGTATTTTTTCCATAAAAAACAGAGATTAATGAAAATAACAAAACTAGCGTTACTAAATCAACTAAAATTGTAAATTAACCCAGCGGGAAATTTAGTGCCGACATACTAATTACTCATCAATGACAGTCAAGAATGACACTGACATTATCAGCAAATGGGCCTAATTCTCGTTAGTGACATGTCTGAGATGTATCGTTTATGACATGTATGAGTTGAATCGTTCCGCCATTTCTTAACAAATGAAAATTAAATTAAATGAATTATGAAGAAATTTGGTTAGAGATTTTAAAGTGAGTTTTGGACAAAATTATAGGATCATGTTTCACTAAACTAAAAACTAAATTTTAGATGAAGTTCTGGTATCTGTCCATCCTTCAGAATTAAAATTTATTTTGACTATACTGGAGAGTACTCGGTTAATTCTTATTCAATAATTAGGAATAGTAAAAAATATCTCAAAAACTCCAACAGATAACTACTTGTTGTCTTACCAATCCCAAATCAATATCGAAACCAAATTTCACAGGGTTTGTTTATAAAATGGCCAAGTTTATCCTGAATGAACAGATCCTAGAATTACTACCTCGTTACTTCGGAGGTTAATCGGTTTGCCAATTTAAGGAATACTTTAAGATTTTATTCCGCTGGAAAGCTGGAAAATGAATAAAAATTGTTCGCTGGTTTTAAAATTATAACATACATTCTCTTTTGTGATAGTGCTGTCACTTGTCGCGAGTAGCGTAAACTCTAACTTTCCGCCGGTAAATTTCCGTTTCTTATACAGCATTTCAGACATGTCGGTTTGTTGTTAATTAGCTGTATAAATTATGTGAAGATATCCTATAATTTTGAATAGTCATTCATTCTTGTGCTATATTCATTAAAATTGAGATTGAGCAATATATTTCTGTTGTCGGGTGTTCTCATAGTCTTGAATGAGTCTCTTCTCCTGCAATATAGGTTTTACACGCTTAAACAGTAGTTCTTCGAATAATCTAGACATAATAGCTGGCTAATGAGTCTACACAATGTGACTTCATCTACGAATTTTATAGCTTTCATTGTACTAGTAGGTACTGTATCTAATTATTGAGATTAGGCCATAACTGGTGCCTCTTAGTGAGAGTACTCGTATTTAGTGTCTTCTGGATTGTTGTTTTCATTTCTAAGATCATACCCGGTGATTATATGCTGCATCTGTAACTATCTATTAATTCGAACTATTAATAATTTCTTTATTAATGGTGAGTTCTACTTAATCACCAACTTTATTCCTAAAATAATCAGTGACGCTGGAATTTATGACACATGGGATTTTATTCCTGAAAGGTTCACTTGTTTAAATATTGCCGAGTTATGTTTCGTTATACTTTTAGAATTTTTTGAGCATTTGTTGGATACCAATCTGGACTTCTGTTATTTTTATTTTGCATTGCAGTGGCCTCCAAAACGGCGGTGATGCAATAATTTGTAAAAAGAGTAAGTGTTAGAACTCTTTATTTTCGAAAATCGTCATTTGCGCTTACGTTTTGGAAAAGTTTTCTTCTAAATTTAATTTATAATCCTTTTATTTTTAATCGATCGCAAATGCTGTCATTTTGGTTAAAATCAATAATAGATAATCAAATAAATAATTACACATGTACATTGACCAGCCACTGGGTACGTTCTTACACATGAATATTAAATCCCCGAACAATTCTTAAAATTCGGTATTTTTTGTGTATATAAAGTTTGGTATTCCGAAGATGTTCTAAACTGTTTTAATTTCATGGTTATTACGTTTAAATTTATACGAACGTGGACAAATATTAATATTTATCAGACTGTTGTGTGTTTTCGGTTTATTTACAGTAAAACTTGTCATTAAGAAACAATTTTAAAACAAATTTGTACCAGAAAAATGGTGACTCATGTGTGCAAAGATGACACGATTCCAGCTACATTCACATGTGACATCTATGTACCACCCTTCCATCTATGCAGACTAAAGCACGATACTGGATATGGTTTGATATTAGATTCTAGTAAATAAGAGTAGAACCTTGTGAACAGCAGATATTATTGTGCTTGTGCAAACCCACTATTCATAAAGTGTTCATAGTTCCCATCGCTAATTTTCAGTAGCAAAAGAAGGAACTTGATTGTCATCTACAGAAAAAGAGATTTTCTGTGGGCACTGACTTTTACGCTAGTTGCTCTAAGTATTGGAAAGGACCCTGACTTCCGATTTCACAGCCCGCTTAAATTTTGTTTATTTAGAGTTAAACATAGTTCAACGTTTGCTCCCAATTTAAAATTTGTTTTCATTCGCTACATATTTACTCTACCAAATTCCTAACTAAAGCTTCTGTTGACCTAGCTGTACTCGTATATACTGATATTCAATATTTCGGGTATATGTAAACAAAGTTGTCTAAATATTATTGTAATTTAGCCTTTTTATAAGTAAATTTATATTTGGAAATTTTTTATTGCAGTACGTAAGCCACGATTTTGTATAAAACGCTCCAAAATTGTATCTTTCGCATCAGTTTCCAGTTAAACATTGCTCAAGTTTAAGCCAAACAGTGTACTCGAAAGCTAGAAAAAATGAAATTATTGAATTTTCTATTGGTCATCGGAATGACTACATTAATTGAGGTAAATAATAAAATAAGGAAACATTTGTTAAAATAGGTAATATATATTGCATTTTAAATTTCAGATGGCATTTGCCGAACCCGTTATGCGTAGGCTCCGTATGGCTGGTCCGCACTCTGACGTGTTTATGTTTTAGGAACTATATAAACAATTTTGTTGAGTTTATGTAAAGTTTTCGGATTTTAAATAATATTGCTGTTTAAATAAAATTAATTCAAAAAAATTGTAAATTTTTAATATTCAAGCAAGGAGTTTTAAGCTGAATCCTGAACTTCGAAATGAAACCGCAACAAGCTAGGTTTTTTACGAAGGGACCAATTTTCGTTTAATTACAACTTCTAGCGGTGCTAGTCTGCTTTACTGCTTTTAACTGGTTAACAATTTGCGGCTGTGGTTTTCCAGCCAAATATAGAGCAATCACTCTTTTACGCTTGAATTTCATTGCGGATAACTTTTTTTCTGAATATTTCTCGCTAAAATGCTTTTGTACGCTTGTAAACAATGGAATGAGCTGTCATTAGTGTAAGTTTCAGCGTTCTGTCATCACTGGTTTGACAGCAATGACATTATTCATTCATTCGTCGTAGTCAACATTTCCGGAAAAATTTACGTCAATTCTTATACCTAGGTATAACCTTAAACTAAGAATTATTCAAATTTGTATCGGTTTACTTAGCCAATTTCATGTAAATCAATTAGCGCAGTCAACAGATACCAGTGTTTGTACATTTCAGCCGTTATAATTCAAAAATTATAACGTTACCGTCCCTAGTCACGGGGAGACATGTACATTCCGTTTTACCGGTCTACTATTGTACACTGTTCCGTTCTTTTAAGACGTTGATCAGTTCAGCACAATATGGCTGAAACTTCGGGAGTAAGTCGTTGCATAGTAATATAGGCAGTGGTAATTCACGTATGTTTATGTTACCAAGCCACTTATGTTTTAGTGACAAAACCGTCACCTCGTTACATTCGAAAAGTAGGTGCTTAACGTCTTCTACTTCCGATCCGCATAAACATTGACACTGGTTCGTTATCTTAAATCTCTGCAGGTATGCTTTAAACTTACCATGTCCAGAGATAACTTGGCACATCGAGCTCGTTAGTGGTAATTTAATTTTTAGTCTTTCTTTAATATCAGGAATGAAGCCAAAGGTATGCCTTCCATTGGCTGATTCATTCCACCTTCGTTGCCAGAGGTCAATCGCCATCGCTTCTATATCATTTATACTATTATATTGATCCTGCCTACTATCAGCAGCATGTACATATTCATCTATATTATTTTGGCCACGCCTTCTTAGGTGGTACAAGTACGCACGTTTTTTGATTAGAATATCAACCGGGAGTACGCCAGCCAGAACCACTACAGCATCTTTAGATACCGTTCGGTAAGCTTTTGTTACTCCTAGCAGGATATTCCTCTGAGCACTTTCTAGTGACCTGATATGGTGACAGTTTAACCTATCATACCAACCAGCCGCCGCATACGCGAAAAGCGCCTCCGCCACACCTTTGTATATTAACTTCAGTGTTTTGTGATTAAGTCCCCATCCTTCTCTTGACACTCTCGCCAAAGAGTGGAATAGCTTCTTAGCGTTTTCGCAGACTCTAAGAACGTGGGATGCTACTCCCATTCGTTCATCAAGGTCAACACCTAGATATCTAACGCACTTGACCATTTTCATGTTTTTACCGTTTAGTGATATCGTTGGTGGTCGACTAGAGTCAAATTTGCCCTTTAGTTGCAGCATCACTGTTTTCTCTGCTGATAGTGACATCTTATTTACTCCACACCATTGGATCATTTTATTTATTGCGATTTGGCCTCGGCGCTGAAGTTCGAGCCTCGAGTTACCATGTATCAGGATGACTTTGTCATCAGCAAATGCAATTTCCTCAAAGTCGTCGATCATGCTTGTGTTAAACACGATATTCCAGACTAGAGGACCCAAAATGGAGCCCTGAGGACATCCTTTTGTAATTTGCTTCGAGACAGAACCATACATGTCTCTGATTATTGCGTATCGATTACTGAAGTAGCTCCTAAAAACATTCAACGTGTTTCTAGGGAGATTGTAGACCGATAAACTTGCAATGACACTAGGCCACGTAAGATTATCAAATGCTCCGGCAATGTCCAAGAATATACCCATCACATATTTCGAACTTAGGGTTTTGACAGTGTTGGTTAGGCGGACTATCGCATCCTCAGTAGACATGCTACGTCGAAATCCGAATTGCTTGTCCGAGAACAGTCCGCTTTGTTCAACTCGCGGAATAGTGCGAGTGGCAAGCAGCCTTTCTAAGAGCTTCCCCATAACTGGTAGTAATATTATGAGTCTATAAGATTTGGAACAAAGTGGATCTCTATCACCAGGTTTCCTGATTATGATCATTTCACCCTTTTTCCACACCTTGGGGAAGTAACCAAATTTTAAGCAGCTGTTTAATAATTTTACTATGCTTGACCCTATGATGGGCCATGCCAGCTGGATTATTTCAGCGTTCAAGTTGTCCAGTCCAGGGGACTTGTTACGCTTAAAGCAAGTTAAGGCACTGGTGACCTCCTCCCATGTAAATGGGGGGTCTTCAGCATCATTCCAACTATTGTCGGTAACGATCTCGCGCATTTCTGCTTGAGGCCCAGTTTCGTCTGGCGTTTCGTCCAGAAGAAGTAAGTTGAGTAACTCCAAGCGTGTGTCATGCCACGTATCAGTGACGACTCCATTTGCCTTCCTGATGGTGTTAAGGACTTCCGGGGATCTTGCTTTGCCAGCGGCAAATTTGTATACAAGTCCCCATGGGTCTTTATTACCATGTTCCGTGACGTACCGTTGGAAACTATTTTGTTTTGCAATAAATACTTCATGGAAGTATTTATTTCTTGCTACTCTAAAGCGAGACAATTTTAACTCTTTTGCTATTTGGTTATTTTCCGTCTGGTAGGCTCTTCTAAGCTTGTACATAGAACATCTAAGTTTTCTTAGATTAGAGTTCCACCAACTGTTCTGATTCTTCGCAACTCTCTTCTTAGGAATTGAGCTGTTGCAGACACTGGCTAACTGTGCTGAGATCAGCTCCACACGAGCATCAATTTCATCTACAGAGTCTATTTCTGGAAGTGCTTCTACACTGTCCCAAGAGCTAACCAAGTGTCTAGCAAATAGACCCCAGTCAGCTATCTTAATGGCGAATCTCGGAGTTTTGCTACTTGCAAGCGGACTGCTCTGAGGCGAGTTTGATAAGTTGAACGTAATGACTCTATGGTCACTAGATGTCCAGCTTTCTCTGACACACCACCCAACTATCGAGCCCAGCAAGGCTCCATTGACTATGGTTAAGTCGATATTAGAGTTCCCATTAGACGAGAACGTCGTTGGGTGCCCCTGCAAGTTCATTATGAAGAGGTCACTCCTAGACACGAAGTCCTCTACTTTTCTTCCGTTTTCATCGGTTAAACGGTCATGCCACATTTTACTTCTTGCATTGAAGTCTCCGAGGATCATTACCTTTTTCTGTTGACTCGATAGAGAGCCTAAGATCGTTTCAATTTTGCACAGATGGTACTCGATCGGTTCACTGTATTGGGCATATATTGAAAATAGGTAGAGTGAACCAGCTTCCGATGATATTTCAACACATGTGCAGTGGCTATCGCAGAACTGACTTAGTTTCATCATGCTCATGCCAGCATTGTGAATACTAATTGCAGTTTTGGGATTCTCAGTGCAGCCTGTAACTACTCTGGCTGTAGAAGGCATGCCACTGATTTGACCATTGACCGAGTGTGGTTCTTGCATACATAGTATATCTATGCCGTGAGTGGAGATGCGTTCACATATCTCTGACCCGACTATTTTAGCGCCCTGCATGTTGAGGTGGGCGATGCGTAGGTTGCTGTTACAATGTCTTTGATTATGACTAATCATCATGCTTAGTTCTTAATTTCAAACGTTGCACAGCACTTTTGTATGCGTTACACGAAACGCGACCTACTTGGTGGTCATGAGGCTTTTGCATTTCCTTGCAGCTTGCGCAACTGACTGGTTTGTCTTTGTTGGGACAGACCTTGTAGCCATGACCATGGTGTGCACAGTGAGAGCAGGTCTCTTCGCGCGCCCTACAATTCTTTGCAATATGCCCATATCGCTGGCACCTAAAGCACCTAGTTGGAGTCACAAATTCTCTCACACGACATCGTACCCAGTCTACGTGCAGTCTTCCACACTTTAGCAACATGTTTTTGGTTGCTGGTTCGACTTCTACCACCCAGTGAGCGGTCTCTTTATTTCTCGCACCGGTTCGATATAGAACTTTAAAATCTTTTTGATCTAGGCAGTTTTGGTTTATTAGGCAGTTTTTAACCATGTCGCCATCAAGCTCAGAGCTTACATCAAAGATAATCACTTTCGGTAATATCTTAACAGGTTCTGGTTCGGTGGCTTTTAGACCCACGCCTTCCAACTTGGTGTTTTCCGTGAAGACCTTCAAATCCGAGGAAGAATCAACAGTAACTGCAACACCATTAGGTCCAGCGTTAGTTACATAGTGAATCTTTATGTTAGATTCACTAGGACGTATGATTTCCTTGATTTTCTTGGTAATCTCGGTAGTCGAAAGGCTGGAATCATTATCTCTAGCTGAGATAATTATCCGTTTTGTTTTCGTCTTATTCTGCCAACGCTTTCTGTTTCTCCGTTTCTTGCGTTTCTTACCGACCGTTTGCCATTCATTTTCTTTTTGGTTTGTTACTACTTTTCTTGTGTTATCTGGGTGGGCACTTGGAACTGAATCCTGTGCAGCCATCTCTGGTGTCTTTTCCACAGTAACCAATAGATTTGGTTTCTGGCTGCAAGTGCACCTATGGTTGCGTGCTTCCTCCAGTTTTCCTACAACCAGATTAGTTTCCGCAACCACCTCTAGAATCTGAATCTTGATATTCTTAATGTGGTTCTTTAATTCTCGAAACTTAGGCTCTGTAAGTTTCGTGTTTTTAGTAAGCCCGATCATCGTTTCAAGAGAAACGATTTCCATCATAAGGCTTTCATGGGGTCTTTCGCACGTTGGTGCTAACTGACCACTGCTTGGCAAAGTAGTTTCAACTTCAGCCGTGTCCTCATCATTGCCGACAAGCTCGGCATCCGAGTTAGAATCACTAAGATTCACGTCAAGCTTCACCTTTTTAGGTGCTCGCTGACCGTCAGCTTCTTGCGAAGACTAACATTAATTATGTGGTTTGCTGTATACCTGAACTCGTTAACATGCAACGTGTATGTTAACGAGTTTGAAAATTCGGTTTTGTTGTGGCGTTTTAGGTACTGTCAACTGGGTTTTAACTTCTGGTTTATACAGGCATATGAAGTTAGCCCAGTTTTTCAACCCACAAAAAAAAATTTCTCACACAATACTATTTCATCTCATCCCAGTTTTTTCTATTTAACGTTGTATAAGACGGAATTTTGTTTTAAGTTGAGTAAAAAACAACAAAATATCCATCCCAGATTATTCCATTTAGTTGTTGTTTTTGTACTCTACGTACTTAGAAAATCTATTTATAAATGATTATAAATAGATTTTCTAAGTGATATGATTTGCCGGTAATAATTGTTTGTTTTGATTAAAGATAGCAATTACGGTTTTGAGTTGGTAACGGTACGAGCCGGAAAAGATTGATGTTGTTTTGAGTTGGTTCATAATTTTGCTTTCCTAAACTACTTTAGAATTCGAAGTCACCAATAAGCGAATATTTGTAAATATAAATTGGTCAGTTTAAGCAAAGCCAATCTAAATAAATCAAGCCTGTCATATCTGTCATGAATTCGTCACGGCTTTTTGAAGCGTGGGTTTTGTTGAATGGTGGTGTTGGCTGGGGGTCGCTTGGTGGATGGTAGTGGTTTCATGGTGGGAGGATTCATGCCGTCTGTTGGGATCATTTCGGAGGTAATTTTAGGTGTTGCAGTTTGTTTGGTTTTTTGCTGTAGAGGAGCGAGTATCGAGTGCTCCTGGATGGGCATTGCACCATTCTCTTGGTACATTTTACTATGATTTGTAGAGGTGGTTTCTTCCACGGTTTGATTTCGGAGATTTTCGGAGAGAGCTATTTTGGTGATGTTCCTTCACGTGTTGGTTGGTAATTGGGCTAATTTATTTGGTTCTGGTGATGATTTTTGATTAAAGGGGATCTTTGAAGCCGTAATGCTTTCTAATTGAAAATAGAATTTTGGTTTAAAGTCCGAGGTGCAGACAGGATAGGAATCATAATGGCTGTCGGGTTTGCTTGTGGGTTTGATGTTTCAGTGGACGTTTGACCTTTTGAAGTTGTGGAAGGCTTGGAGGCTGCAGAGTGATTTTGGAGTGCAGTTGAATGTTGCTGTGTTTAGATAGCTTTTCGGGGATCATGACGTTTCTTTAATTAATTTATTTTGTAGGCTGTTTGAGAGGGGGATTGTGGATTGGTGAGGGTTTTGGTTGGCTTGTTCTGGGTTGGATGGGTGATTGTGCTGGTTGTTCATTTTATAATTTATTATTGTAAATTTGTTGATATATACAACGGTTGACGACCATAGATTGTTTTCGAATATCTTATTTTGATGTTTACTTAATCATTTATTTTGTAATCCAGGCAAACAGATCCAACATCCAAACGATTGGATAGTTTTGTTTAATAATATTTTATATTTTTCAACAACTTATGTGGACCGGTTGTGGAAAAGTATGTTCGATTTTCGATTCTGAGTAGTTTTGTCCAATTTTAGAGTTTGAACTCACGCCCATGCAGCGAGTCAAAGCAGATCTGGACGAGTCAAAACCGAAACGGGGACGAACATAATTAAAGATAGAGCGTTAACCGGAACCAGAACGCAATTTTCAAACGGTTCAATTCATCGTGCTAATTCGTTTCGGTTCCCTCTTTAAATTTCTGTTATAACACTTAAATGTTGAGTCAAAAATTAAAGTTCCTACTCGAGAATCGCCTAACAATTATGTCTTAAAATATTTAAGGGAGATTGATTATGAATTGGAATTATATAAGTTATCGCTAAAGTAGGAAATACGTAAATGTGCGATTAAAATTAGAAGAACTGTTTAACTGGAACCTAATTTATGAAATGAGAGTCCTATATTTCAGAAATAGTACCGATGGACAATTTTTATGGTACGTAGTATCGTAGCTAAGCGGAATGATAGTCGCACTTAACTCTCACGGGCGCGCGTAAGAAACTTTGCCCCTCATTCCGCAGACTACAAAGCAGTCTAGGATGTAGGAAAGGTCGGGAAATGGAACGTTGTAAACGCTGTTGTGTGCAATCAAGTATCAATAAATGTATGATCGATCGAAAAGCCGGTTCTAACCCGGGTTTCAACCCGGAACGTTATTAATTTTGGTTTGACTCAACATGTCATGATTTCTGAATCACAACATCTGCAATCAAACTCATCATCCGAACTACTGAGCCTGAATACGTTCGATGTTAAAATCGAAAATAATTTACTCCGCTGCGAAACAAGTCCAATGAGAATATAGGAGTATACTTAAGTCGAATGTTGAGACTGATGTTGAATCACCAAAATGTTATTTAAAACTATTGGTTGCAAATTGTTAAATCTGGCAGAGAATTAGGTGGCAAAGGCAACTAACTTTATCAGAAGGGCCAACTTCATTGGTTTCTAGAACACTTTTTGTCAGAAAATTGTTCATTCAACGGTCGTTGTTGTTCAGTGGAATTGGGCCAATTCTGGATTAGCACATTCAGCCACTAAATTTTTCGGATGGCAATGAACATACCTGACAGGAATATACTATCTGAATTGCTTATGTCTTGGATTTTAGAACACTTTATTTCTGTTGTTTAATTTGTTGTTCAACACAAATATTATTGAACGATATATATCTGTTTTTTTAAATATAGTATCTTTCAGGGGCTGATTTGGTTTTCCTCGATTTATGAATGAAAATTTATGAAAATTATATTTCTATGATAAGCACAAATTTCATCAGTTGAGCGGCCTTTAGAAAGTTTTAAAATTAGGCTTAAATGATTTCTGGTTTTTTCTAGAAATCGGGTTTTATTTATTCCGTCTTTTAGGCGAAATTTGAAATTTTCTCTTCCCGTTTTTTCGGCTCCTGTGGCACTATTCTGGTAATTCCCCGGGAATAGGGAACTGGGGAAAGATTTTATATGAAATTTTTATTTAAACATTTTTTTTCTGGCATGCTGAGGTAAAAAGTTAGTGTTAATTTTTTTGAAAGAAAATTAAATGGGGAATAATGTGCCCTGCCAATTTAGATATGGAAAAATTATTCCCAATTTATAAATATTTACATCAAACTTTTTTCCTCAGTAGGCCGGAAAACAAATATTTGAATATAAATTATATATAAATTCTTTCCCCAGTTCCCTATTCCCGGGGAATTACCAGAATAGTGCCACTGGACTAGCACAATTTTTTTCCCGTGAGCACTAATTAGCACAAATTGGGCTTAATCGGTATGCAAAGTTTCCTTTTGAAATTCGAAAGTTTCCCTGCTGCAGTTACCCACGTGAAAGAGACCCATATCGTGATTTGAAACCATGACGTAATACAACAACAACAACAAATATAAAAGCTGATTATTTAATCATTTTCCAAGTTGATTTTGAAACAGTTTTAAAAGTTTTCTTGAATCCTATTTTGAACTAATTAAAGCTTCAATCTGGCTTTATTTTTCTGTATAAAAACATTAAAATAAACTTAGTAAAATTGGCCGTTTTTCATTATTTTCAATGGGAAATATAAATTTGTTTACCCAGCATTTTAAGTTTAGTGGAAAAAAGCTCGAACAAGGAGGCTCTTTAATCTAGATGGCTTCGGTTTAAGTCATGCAAAAATTTTTAAGAAAATGTCTTGGGGATTTGGGGGTAAGTATTCGTGATAAATAACTGCAGAATATAATTCGAAGTGTGATAAATTGTGAGTGCGGTGGATAATTTATTTGCGAAGATCATTAGTCATGTCTCGTACCTGTGTAATACATTTCCATTGTTTCACGGTTCTTTCATTAATTCTCGCCCAGTTATTAGTTTTATTTTTATAAGTCTGAGTCAGTTTCATTTCGAACATGTTCCATACTGTTTTAAATTTCATGGTTATTGCGTTTAAATTTAAACAAACGTGGACAAATATAAATATTTATCCGATTGTGGTGTGTTTTCGGTTTATTTAGACTTAAATTTGTCGTTACGAACAATTTTAAAATAAATGTGTACCAGAAAAATCGTGACTCATACATGAAAAAATGTTACTATTCCAGGTACATTCAGATGTGGTATTTATGAACCACACATCCATCATAAAGTGTTCATAATTCCGATCGCTACATTTCAGTAGCAGAAGAAGGAACTTGATTATCATCTACGACTTTTACACTAATTCCTCTAAATATTGGAAATGGCCCTGACTTCCGATTTCACAGCCCACATAAATGGTGTTCATTTAAGGTGGGAGGAAAATGGTTTTTCCACGTAGTTCAACGTTTGTTCCCAATTTAAAATTTGTGCCTCGTGCGCTACATATTTTCTCTACCAAATTCCTGCAGCAAGGTTTTGTTGACATAGTTGTATACTCTCAATATTACGGGTATATGTAAACAAAGTTGTCTAAATATTAATTTTGCATTTTTGTTAATTAAATTAATATTTGGAAATATTTTGCACTTTTTCAATTAAGACACCTGAGACTATATTCACAATTTGTATTACGTAAGCCACGATTTTGTATAAAAGAGCTCCAAAATTGTATTTTTCGCATCAGTTTGCTCTAGAACATTACTCAAGTTAAACCAGACAGTGAAAAAATGAAATTATTGAATTTTCTATTCGTGATCGGAATGATATCATTAATTCAGGTAAGTAATAAAATAAGGAAACATTTGTTAAAATAGGTAATTTGTGTTGCATTTTAAATTTCAGATGGCGTTTGCCGAACCCAGTTTTCGTAGGGCCCGTATGATTAAGACAGCTCATTTGGCAAGTCTTGCAGGATAAAATCTGTAAACAATTTTGTTGCATTTATGTAAAATTTTCGAATTTTAAATAACATTGCTTTTAAAAAAAAAAATTATTTACAAATTTGTTATGTTATTTTTAATATTCAAGCAAGGAGTTTTAAACTGAGGACTTATAAAGTAAATAACACATAACGTGTTCTGTTAGCCTACTTTAGATTAGAATTTTATTGTCTGAAAATTCTGCAAGCCTGTCGAGCATTTGCAATGTATGCTATGCTGATTGGGATTAATTCTGCTAGTTAATCGCAACTCCCTGGGTGCCGAGCTTTTGCTCAGATATACTCGTATTTGGTTGAGATGGAAATTGTTTTATTTTTCATTTATAGTATTGATAGGATATTAGTAAGCAATCAAGACAATAATATAAATTACCACACTGCCAACACTTTGACAGATTTGTCTTTACCATTGGTTAAGCCTTGGCTCAGTCTCGTTCAAAATACCCAGTGCATAGAACTAAGTAGCTCGCCGAATATTTCCTTAGTAAGCCACATTCCATTCAAATTACTAATTTTATAGTAAAACACACGCAACTCGTATTTGGTTAGTTGGAAGTTAACCCAGAATTCTATCCCAGAAAAATAAACATATATCATCGGGTAACACTAAAACCGCAATGGTATACCCGCCCAGGATGTAATACAGTAATTTCGTTCAATCTCGCCCTTCAGGGCGAAAATTTTAAACATTAAAATCAAAATTAAAATAGCAAAGTGGCTGAATAACAGTGACTGAATGTGTTACAACGGTCAACACAATTTACGTTCTAGAATAGTTGATTTTAGTTAATGCTGCATCGATTTTATAAAACAACGAAGAGCTATTTGTTGTGCTCTAAAAACATGCTCAGTAAAAGCCTTTGACGGAATGTATTCTATGCGACACTGAATGGTATAGATAAGCTCTAGTTTAGTAGGGAAACAAAGAGATCTATGATGGTTTGGGTCAGTATGCTATCGAGTTCATATAAGATCCAAAGGAATTCGGCCTGGTATGTCTTAGTGTATCAGAAGCCAATAACAAAATGTATTCAATCCATATCGATGCTAGCTTTATCAGTTTATTAACCGGTCTTTTCAACGCCCTGAATGAATTTCTTCAATTCGCCCTAATAACCATTTGGTCGGTGGAAGATTTTCTTTTCGAATTAGTACAACATCTCCGATTTTAGTTGATTCGCCTGATGTCTGCCATTTATTCCTTTTATGTAATGAAGCCAGGTACTCCATTTTCCGTCGGTTACTAAAATGTTGTATCATTTTCTGCATGAGTTGCCTATTTGATTAATTGGCCTTCCAATTAATAAATGTCCAGGTGTTAGTGCATCCATTTGATCATCCGATAGCAAGCATAATGGACGTGAATTCAAAACTGCTTCAAAATAACCCTCCAAAGGTAGATGCCGCACTCCGAATGAAATGGCAATTTATGATTTCTGAAGAGAGAACTGAAAGAATATGATAAAAATTAGTTTTTAAAAATTCGCCGATCTCGCGTAGTTCGTTATTTGCGCCAATGAAGTTTGAACCGTTATCGGAATAGATGTCGCTAACTATTTTAATGATTTGACCGCTGCTTCCCATAACCCTCCAAAGGTAGGTGCCGCACTCTGAAGCACTGAAAGAATATGATTAGAATTAGTTTTTAAAAATTTGCCGATCTCGCGTAGTTCGTTATTTGCGCCAATGAAGTTTGAACCGTTATCGGAATAGATGTCGCTACACACTCTGCGACGTGACACATATTTTTGTAACGCAAATCTATGAAATTTTCCGTTGTTAGATTTGAAACAACTTCAATATGAACAGCTTTGGTTGGCATGCAAACGATTATTGCAAGATATGCCTTTCATCGTTGATTTGACCTGCCATAAATCTGCCTCAGTTGCAATGGTCCTGCATAGTCGACACCAATCTTTAAAAAAGGAGTCTCGTATCGGACGCGATCAATCGGTAGATTTCCCATCAACTGTTAATTCGGTTTTGTATTAAATCTCCGGCGTCTATTGCATCGCTTAATCACTTTTCTTTCACAAGCCGTCTGCAATTCAATATATGATATCGTTGTCGTATGATACTGGTTAGCAATGAAGCTCCGGCATTCTGGTATCTTCCGTGTAAATCTCGTGCCATCAATTTGGTGAAATCGCAGTTCGGCAATATTATAGGATGTATGGTATCATAGTCCGCAGCTGCGTTTTCGATGCGACCTATTACCCTCAATAAATTTTGGTCGATGAAAGGATTTAGACAGTGAATTTTACTTTTCTTTGATTGCTGGCGTCTTGATCTGATGTTTGACTTCATTTACTGTCAGCACGGATTCACTCAGGTTTTTCGAGTCAGAGTTTGATTTTAGTTTCTCTAAGTATTTATAGACCCAGGCTAGAACTCGTATACTTTTGTTGCTAGATGATATATTGTCGACCAGATTGCGTACTCTAGTGTTGCCCTTAAGTGGTATTGTAGTCAGTATTCGAATTCATCATGTTTTAAACCTTAGTTTGACCAGTGTTCTCGTGATAAACTTAACCAATGGGGCCCATGCCACCATAATTGATGTGCTACTCGTTTAGATGGTAACATCCCACGAGATGCGTAATCGGCTGGATTGTTCTGTGAATCGACGTGATTCCACGATTCTCTCGATGTTTTAGTTAGTATGTCTGCTGTTCGATTTGCTATAAAGGTTTTCCATCTTCTTGGTGGTGCAGATAACCATCCTAGAACTATAGTAGAGTCGGCCCATAATGTCGTCTTCAGGTCTGGATCTCCCAATGCTTCCTTAGCGGATTTGATTACTGTAACTAATAATGATACAGCACATAGTTGAAGCCGTGGAATTGAAATTTGATTTATCGGGGCCACCTTAGTTTTAGATGTCATTAGAGTAACCCTTACTTGGCCATAATGGATCATCCCAGTTCAGATTTAATAACCACAAGCTTTGAAACAGCCAACCCATTGGATCAAAAATGCGTGCTGATTGCGAGAGTACTTCTGGCATCGTTTCAACAAATTCCTTTCTAACTGAAACTTTGAACTGGAACTGGCCATTAATTAGGTTCCATTGAATCCCAAGCAATTTGATGTGTGCTTCTCCTTGTTCTATTTTTAGTGTAACGTTCTCTTTATCTTCTAGCGGGATTTTTTCTAATAAAGGGGTGTAGTTTGATGACCATTTACGTAAATGAAATCCATAGGACTTGAGGTAGGCGGTAATTGATTCCTGGATTTCGTAAGCATCCTTAGTGGTGTGACAACCTGACATAAAATCATCTACGTAAAAGTCGTGCAATAATTTGTTTGCGATCGTCGGCTTCTTGGTTAATGCACTATTTCCAATCTCTTGTAAATACCGTGTCGCAAGATATGGTGCTGATGCTGTTGCATAGGTAACCGTCGTAAGCCGGTAATGTTTTGATGGATGATTTGGCTCACACCGCCGTAGTATCCTATGATAATCTCTATGCTCCGGGTGTAATACTATTTGTCGGAATATTTTCTCGTCATCTGCTGTAAATACGAACTGATAAATGTGGAATCGCATGAAAATAGATGTAAGTGGCTCATATTCAGTCGACCCGACCATCAACAAATCGTTAAGTGAAGCTCCATTTGATGACTAGAATGATGCGTCAAAAACAACTCTCAATTTTGTTGTAGAACTGGATTCCCGAAGTACCCCATGATGAGGAAGATAGTATACTCCGTTGGTTTGATTTAACTCAGCTGCAGGCACTTCTTCCATGTGGTTCAGTTCCGCGTATTCTTCCATAAACTTGACGTATGATGTTCCAAATTGTACATCTTTTCGGAATTTTCTCTCCATTGCTTCAAGTCTTTTCAATGCTCCGCGAGTTGTATTTCCTAAATCCGGTGGTGTAAATAATGGTTTGAATGGAAGTTTGACTACGAATGTTCCATCCCCTAGCCGTGTGGTCGTTTGGTTATACAACTCCTCGCAGCATTTCTCTTCTTCTAAATAATTTGATGAAGGTCTCGAAGGTGACGTTTCTTCTACTTCCCAAAATTTTTGAGGTAATTTGTCTACATTTAGATCACAATGTAGACTATTGAGATTCTTCATTTGTTGGTTAATGTTCTTGTTACCCATTGGTCTGGCAATAACCCACCCAAAAATGGTATTTTGCGCTGTTAGTCCACTACTACTTAAATGTACGATGCCTTCTTTCATTAACCTGAAGAAATGGTCGTTTCCCAACAGAACATCGAGTTTAATGGACTGGTTTAACGAGGGGTCCGCCTGGGATAAGTTTTCTAATTTATTAAATATCTCATTTCTGATTAAGGTGACTGGGATTATTAGGCACTCTACTTATGCAGACTGTTACTTTGCCCCTTGTAGTTCCTGCTGTTGTCTGACCAATACCGCAAATACATATACGCGCATTTGATCTCGATAGTTGTTGTTATTGGACCAGGTTCTCACTCACAAACGATACTTGAGAACCAGAATCCAGCAGAGCCCGAAATAATTTCCATTCTCCGAATCTGTCTCTTATTTGTATAACTGCTGTTGGTAGAAGAGTTTGATTGACGGTGCTTTGAGAATCATTTGTAGTTATCTTGTGATTTTGGCTGTCCTCTAGCTGCCTGGTACTTGTAATCTTTACTGCCTGAGCTTGCACTTATGATTGCTTCTTAAATGTCCCTGGATTTTCTCGTGATAGTACATTGCTCGTAGCGAATACTTTTTTCGACAATTCTTTGTCAGCACCTTTTCGTTGATCGGCAGTTATACACGCTGTGCTGTTGTTATTTAGACAATTAAAGCATCGTCCATCAGTTGTTATCATATCCCATCTTTCGACGATATTCATTGACTTGAAATTACTACATTCAAACAGTTAGTGATCGTTATTGCTACAAATCGGACACGTGATATCAGCCTTTACATGGAAACCCTTGACGAAAGTAGCTGGTTTGGATTGGTGACCTTTATTGGTTAGGCTTAAACCTTCAAGTACATCTGCTCTGCTTGTCAGAAATTCGTAGAATGATTGTTTGAATGGAAATTCCTGATCACTTGTTTGCCTCATCCATAGTTCCTTAGATTCGTCATCTAACTTATTTATCAATATGTACAGCAACCACGTATCCCTTGATTCTGCTTCAGCTTCCAATGCCCTCAGCCCGTGGGTGGCTTCATCTGATGTATCCAATAGTTTTCTTATATTGGATGCGTTGGCTTGACGAATCGTGGGTTGTTCCATAAATAGTCTGATATAGGAGTTGGAATTATACCTCTTATGTAGTATCTTCTACACCGTTTCTGGAACGCCTCTATATAATTCGCCTCGGTTACTGATAAATGTTTCAAAAGATTGCTAGCCTCGCCTTTGAGCTGTCCCTTTAAATACTGAAAATTCCTCACTGCTGAAAGTGATTGATTTTCGTGCACCATACTATTGAAGAGGTTGAAAACGCTCTGCCACTCTCTATAATCACCCGAAAAAAAGGAATATTGATTCTTGGTAATTTGAATTCACTTTGAGCTCCCGATTGCGACGAGTTCATTGTCGAATCATTCGTCTGGTTCCACGGAGTATTTGAGTTAGCTGATAGTGACCTTCGACGTAACCATTTATTTAGTTTTGAAATCACGCAGTAATACTGCTCCACGAATTCTTCCCTTTTTGATCATTCTCAAATATCTGATCCAGTAAATCTGCAAAATTCTGCAGTAGCACCCTTGACCGGTTAACTTTCTCCTTAGTTTCCTCTTCACACGATTCATCATTCATTGCAAGATGAGTAGTACTTTTTCATTCTCACAAACTTTATTTAGCCTTGTGAAAATTAATTAGTTTGCTCCAATTTCAAACTCGAGATACTTGGAAACGCTAAAATTATGCACCATTAAAACGATCTCGCAATCAGTTTCTTAAAAAATCTGGTTAAATTTTAATTCTATACATTTCAATTATATTGGTTTGACCAAGGATCGAACTCGAGATTCGTAAGCCTTTAATTGTAAAGTAACGCACGCTAATACGCTTCACCAATATGTCATTACTATATAGTAGATATTAGTTAACAGAGCAAGGTTGGTATGGAATTTATAGAGGAAGAATCCACCTTTCAATCGCCAAAATTGTGACTCGAGTCTATGAGTCAAATTTTAGATATAGTCGTGCGAAGTTATTAATTTATTTTAATAGGCAATGTTTGAAAAATAATAAATTTATTAATAGTTTTACACATATAAACAATTTAAGTAAGGTTTAGTAAGCAAATTATTCAAAATTATGGTACTCAAACTTATTAAACATTCAACCCGTAAATACATTTAGGGGCATTTAAATATCGATACTAAATGTGATATTTGGGTTTCTCAGTAGCATACAGCTTTAATCTCGAAACACTGGACTTGCAAACATCATGATCGTAAAGAGATTTCAGAGGGGCGTCTTTAAAAATTTGCAAGTACTTAAATCATCATTGGTTTATCATATTTTTAAATTTTCTAAAAAATTTCGAAGTCAAAAATTTGGATATTTTTTCCATTTTTAACAGTTGAATTCACTATTTGGCTCCCGTTTTATCCTGAATGATATTTTTCTAAGATGTGAGAAAATCAACCTTGCTCTGTTAATTAATATCTACCACAACTTCACACGACTATATCTAAAGTTTAACTTGTTATATCTTTTTTCCATCCTTTGCGATATTTAAAAGCCCCTAAATGTATGTACTGGTTCGTTTCCTTAATAAGTTTGAGTATCATAATTTCGTATTATTTGCTAGTATTTACTTTACTTATATTTTTTATATGTGTAAAATTATTAATAAATTTATTAGTTTTCATTATTGCTGATCTAAACGTTGCATATTTAATAAATTAATAATCACTGATCTTGGATACAATTTTTATTTCGTGATTTGCCTTCTAACGACAATAAATTATCCAAAATGTTCGTCATTGCGGCGTAAAACAAATAGACATCGTTTGACGTAATTTTTCGATCTTTATATCGATCGAAATTTTTTTAAACTAAACTAACTTTAATTTTTATTATTTTTAAAGTAAATTTTTAAAATATTGAAAAAGCTGATTTATGAGTTTCAAAAAACAACGATACACTTTAAAACCTTACCATTGACAAACTAAACATTTTTTTTGGATAATAATTTGAGTGACATACAGCCTTAAAACAAGTAATTATTATTTAAAATAGTTTTGTTTTCGTTCATAGAGTTGTTGTCTTTCTAATATTAAATATTTGACTTAAATTTTTGTTCTATATTTTATTAAATTTGATTATATATCGATGTGAATTATATTAGTGTATTTAATGTATTTGCTTCGAACAAAACGATTCATCCACTTTCCGAAAATATATGGCCACACTTGGTAACATCTCTGAGTTTTTCTGATTCCGCCATAGTGTAACAAGTATTTTGAAAGATATTTGAACTTTTATGAAATTTATATCCTAATTCTGGCGTGGAACGATTCCAAATCGATTTATTTGAATTTAGTTAACTGTTTTGAATAGACGGCATATGCCTTTACTTGGTAGCATGTCTAAGTTTTTTTTAATCGTCCATACCCCCAACTTCTAGACTAGAATTATTACGATAAAATTTGATCCCGGTATTTGCATGAAATGTATATTTTTGACGATCTTTTTTTTAGTAAAGGTGTGCTGCAAAGAGTGTAAAGTGTAAATTTTAATTGCTACACTTTTTAGAAGTTATACTTTTCGTTAATTTGTGAAGCTACACTCTTCGTTAAAAACTTCACACCGCTCATGTGTGAGGATATTTTACATGCACAACGTACAATTATATGCAAGTAATGCTTGCAGTCACTGCAAATGAAGGCACTGACACTGGCAAAAGATTTTTGATTTCCCCCATCTTGACTAAAATACGTTCTCAAGGTGAGATTGCTTTGGCGATCGATTCATAAGTTATTGCTGCTAGGTTATTGAATGGCTGAAGAACTGCTCATTTTGCACTTAAATTGCCGTTAAATATACAGACACAAGAAAATGCAGTATGCAATACTAAATCGCATTCAGGTCTGGCGAATGTGCTTAAAAGAAGAAGAAGATGAAGGAGTGAATTTTCCAACTGAATTTTTAAATTCAAGGTGGACATCGGTTGGTTACTTTACAATCACAAAATTGAATGCTTTTTCTGTGTGCCACTGATCCAGTTTCTTGAACTTTTGATATGATGTTCAAATTTTTCAAAGCGAAACTGTTTTATTTATAAGTATGAGACGCATACAGATTACTCCCTGTTCAATTGAGAATACTCTCCATGTCGCGTTTTACTCGTACCTATTGAATAATATTTTACAATTTTATGTCTATATAAATTAATAATCCAATACTGCAAATTACAAATTTTATATACTCGATACGAGTATATTCACAAATTTGCCTTATTCGTTTACTATAAAAATGTTCTACAGATAAATCGAAGGTTTCTCCATAAGCAGCAATTATATCACACGTGACGCCCTACTTTCGTGCAATTCAAATCGCTACTGTGGAAGTTTTTAAAACAAACGGTTGCTGCGATAAACTAAATAAAATATTTGGAAATGCCAAAATGCAAGTTGTAAGCTGATTCAGCGAAATTGGTCTGTACGTCACCAAGTCAAAAATAATTTTACATTTAAGTCACAACATATTCACATATACAACAACAACATTTTGAAAGCAAGTTTTTAATTCATTGGAAACTAATTAATTATATGCTGGGTGCAATATAACATGTTTCGCCCTCTAGTGAACGCGCGTTTTGTAATGTGCGAACTATTCCTCCGCTTTATTGGGTTAACAGACTTCTTTAGTATATTAAGAATGCAATGATTACGTTTTATTGTAAGACAATCTGCGACCACTCTATTCAGTCTTATACGATTATCTGTTGTGTGTGGTAACGTAGACGCGATGACGGGATTTAAAAGAAAATTTTGGTATGTATATGCCATAGTAATTATGGGTTTTGGAGTACATAAAGTAGTGCAATATGCCTTTTGGGAGCAGATCGAATATATTCATCCTGAAATAGCGGCAGAATCTCGTATGACAACAGTATGTGTTAAGTGCGCATCATGTCAAAGTTCACAGATCAATGTCTAGAATATTTTCAGATTGAAATTCTTCATAAATATGGATATAAAACCGAAATGCATTTTGTTGAAACCGAAGACGGTTATATTCTACAGTTGCATCGTATAGTTCGGAGTCCAGTATATAAAAATACACCAACAAAAGTTATATTCGCTATGCACGGTTTTCCGTCATCATCTGCTGATTACACAATTTTTGGTCCAAACATTAGTTTGGCGTATGCACTAGCGGATAATGGATACGATATTTGGATGGGGAATGCCCGTGGAAATCGTTATTCACGGAATCATACGTCATTATCAACGGATGATTCAAAATTTTGGACATTTTCGTGGCACGAGATTGGAGTGTATGACTTACCAGCCTCAATAGACTATGTACTCAATAAAACAAACCGCACATCATTGTCGTATATAGGATTTTCACAAGGTACCTGTGCATTTTTTGTGATGTGCTCGGAGCGACCAGAATATATGCATAAAATTAATCATATGCAGGCCTTGTCCCCGGTGGCTTTCGTTAATCGAACTAGAAGTCGAGCGATGAGAATAGCCGGATTGTATGCAACACAATTGGATTTATGGTATAAAATGAAAGGGCCTTATGAGTTTTTACCTAACATACCACTTACCAGGATGCTCGGTGAACTACTTTGTAACGATAAAACCAGTTTTAATGTAATTTGTACAACTTTGCTGTTTGAACTGTGCGGTTACGATTTACCTCAGCTAAATATAACGAAGCTACCGGTATTTGTCGGTCATATTCCGGCTGGTTCATCAAATATGAACGTTATTCATTTTGGCCAGTTAGTACAGAAAGGTATACAGTTTTATATATACTTCTAATTATTAATAATCGAATTTATGTTTTAGGCGGATTTCGTCAATACGATCATGGCGCCAAGGAAAACCTTGTAAAATATGGCACAGAAGAACCACCCGACTATAATTTAAGCAGCATTACGGTGCCGATAGCCATGCATTATTCTGAAAACGATGCAATATCACATCCGGACGACATTGAACTGCTTAAAAATATATTGCCCAATGTGATAGGGTTATTCAAGCCCGAGATGAAACAATTCAATCATGTGGATTATTTATTTGCTAAGGACGCTAAAAAATATATGCATCATAGAATATTGGATATACTGAGGGCATACTCGCAATAAATTTTATTTATAATTAAACCATGATTTTAATTAATTATTTAGTTTGGCCTCGACTCTATCGTGTTTTACAATTTAATTGTACACGTCACACGTCCATACAGTTTTGTGCTTATTAATTTCAAGACCAATGTGATTCTGTCACTGACATGTTTATCTCGTATAAACTGAACACGATTATTATTTTGTTTAACAAATCGCAAATCAAATTTCAAATGTATCAGAAACTAGACGGTTGAGTTGATCATCTACGTATATTTACATTGAGCCGAATTCAAGGGACCTCCTAGGGCAGTTTTTAGATATTATCAACATGAGATGTATCTTAATGTATGCTTAACTGATTTTTGTTGTATCGGAGGATGTGGTATACAAGCTAAAAATTTTGTACATTTGGCTGTAAAGGGCTACTAAGGGTCGACTATTAGGTTTGAATCCCGGCAGAGGAGCATAAGGTTTTAGGGAGATGTAAAGCTTCTCAGTGCTAACATATATGACTCAGTGTTGAGATTTAGAAGTCAATTGATTTGATTGCAATATGCCGCTGGCAAATCATAGCCATTCCCGGTTCGTTCTTGTACATACAGTTTCGTATTTATACCGTAAAGAATATTAAACATCGTTTGATTGTTTATATCTTAATGCCACTATATCCAACAACATTACCTGACAATGCTCAATGTCTGGAAAGTCTGCACTGTTATTTAACAATTTAATCGAATATGTAATTGAACATCATCTGAGCCAACCTTCTGCGCTAAGTACTCCGTCTGGATCAAGAAAAGGATCGATTGCTAAAAGCTGAATCTAGTGGTGGTGTATTTGAAAAAAATTCTATCTATGCTGTTGATGATTTGAATTTTGAACATTGGCATCCCGACTCTAATAGTGCTGGCGGTTTGCTATCTCATAAGCCCATTAGCCCCTCCCAATCTTACCATTTGTCTGGTGCTTCATTTTGTATGCAACTTTTCCGACCTTCGAATCTATGATGGCAGGTGTAAATTTGGCCACAAGTTTATTAGAAAATCTATTGATGCAGCATCTAAGCAATTCTACTCCAGAGTTTATAGTACTGAGCTGCCTTATAATTATTTAAATTTCTTCAACTTTGAGGAAAATATTCCTGAAATAACCCGAATATAGCTAGCCATAACAGTAGTAATGCCACTTGGGCTGAAATCGTTAGAAACACCTCATTTTCAAAAACCATTATAATAGGTAGGCTTCACATAGAGCTTTTACAATACCAACTTATTTTTAAAGTTGGTACATATGACGAAAGTGAGCTAGATTGACCGTCGACAGGAACATTACTTAGAACAACTTTGAACATACAGCTACATTTACGAGTACATACGATGATAGCTTTTGAAACCTCACTAGACCGCCCCACACACACTTCTAAGGTAGAATACGGAAGATTCCCCGCACACAAACTTCCAAAAATCAGCTTACCGACTTCTTGATGTTTTCGATAAGTTAGTACACAACAACAAACCACTAACAGTTACACACAAAATGAGTTATATGAAAACATACACTGGTGACCAGGCAGCCAAATTAATCAACCATATTCATGCCACTGGCGAGAATTACGAAACTGCATGCACGATTATTAAAGAGAGATAAGATAATCGACGTGCAAACGTAAATATATCCATACATTGATGACACAACCCGCACCATCAATTTTGAACCGGGAATGAAATGAAAAATATACGAATAAACATCGAGTATTGGGATCCAATTACCATCTATGTGGTATCAGAGAAATTCGGCAGTGATTTGGTGGGATGACACGAAATGCCGCTAGAACATTCAAAACACATTCGAAGCTTAGAAGGTTTTATGATGTTTCTAAAAAAACGGTCCACATCCTTGAAAACTATTTTTTAAGGGCAACCAACAACACCCGTAAACCTACAAAATTTACACCGAAATACAATCCACCAGGAACAAAATTGTTGACTTCACAAGTAAAAGCCTCATGTAATTTATGCAAAAAAGGAAACTATACTCAAGATTGTGGAAAATTTAAAGGGATGAATAGTTATGAATAAACCTCGTCTCAGTATTAGAACTCTGCGGGAACTGTCTTAAACGCAGCCACTCAACAATGAATTGAACGCCCAATCAATGTAATGGAAGAACAATAAATGAAGCAGGAGCCATAGACAATCCGCAAGTATATCGCTTTATACTACCGCAGCGGAACCAGTCACGAAAATTGCCACTAGGTACGTGTAATTATTATTCCTTGCCCGCAAGCGAGCATTATCACTTCAAAAGGCGGCATAACATAAAACAACTAGTGAGAATCATGGGAAATCGCGGAAGTGATAAAAAGGACAACACCCTCATCAAGAGTGCCACATTTCAATTCGAAAGCCGAACTGGCCATGAAACGTTGGCAGTAAATAAAATAACGCATGAACATAGAAAAAATACCACGGTTAGGTTGGATAATGTTGGGGAAAATAACAGAAAGCTGCGATTCAAATAGAACAGTAGTTAACATCTGCAATTACTACCCAAGGAAACAGTCCTGATTTTAGGAGATCGAGGATTAACATTCGCCGCGGAAATAAACTTCCGAAGAGGAGAATTGTGAACAGGTGTTTAAAGGCACATTCAAATAATCAACAAATGGCAGGTATATCGTAAAAATACCGATCAACAATACAACTGCCGAACTAGGGGAAGGATGTGATAAAGCAACAATGAAGAACTACTAAGCAATGAAATTCAGAGCACAGATGCATACAAGACTGAAATTTATTAAACAATCAAAACTTTGGAGCTCTGTTGGAAACCTAAACTAAACGTCTTTAAATTTAACAACAGTAAAAATTATGCAACACAAACTCTAGACATTAGGGCTTGGATTGGACGAACCCATCTCAAATGATCTAGCGGAACAATGGGTTAGTTTCATAAACAAATTAGTCTGCTAAACGATCGTAAAATTACAAGGTCACAATTTACAGTTGGATCACTTGTAGAGATTCACGGAATAAGTGACGCATCGGAACAAGCATATGCCGCTTCTGTTTATCTAAAAAGTAATACCGGAAAACATGTCAACATATGTCTTGCGATGGCATACATACATTAGTGACACTGGATCAACTGGATGATGCTACATAAAGGCTAACCAGAGCACTTATAAACAAATTACCTAAAATCATTATCCATTGCAGTCGTTTCCTGCCCTTCGAAAATACTTCTCTCAAATTTTTTGTCAAAATTTGTCAATTGTCATAAATACATTTTAACGAATTTAGACCTCATCATAATCGATTCATAGCAGTTAAGATGTATTCTCACTGATTTTTATAAATATCGTTCGACCCGGAAAACCCTAGATGAGTTTTCCTAAGATTAGCACTCATAACAATCCATTCTTGGCATTATAAATCCTTTATCACCGTAAATTTTGGCTAAATTGTTTGAGCGGAAAAAAATAAAAAGGTAACCTGAGCACCACCGAAGGATCCCCTAAACGAATATTCCGAAATTAGCACCCATCGAAATCGATTCCTAGCATTTAAAATCCCCGCGTTACCAATTTTTCGGCTTGCACTATTTTGATGAAAATTTATGAACATTTCTCTCTAAATGAATTTTGCCGAAAGTGGTACTCATCGCTTTCTAGTACTAGAAAACACCCTCTAAGCAAATTTTTATAAAAATCGCGCGCGCACAAAAAATACATAGAAATAAAGGCACTCCGTTTGAGTCGGAAGTAAATGTGAGAAATAAAATATCACCCAACATCCCACAGGCCCACAGTACGATTCAACATTGTGCAACATCACCCAATATAGTGGAACATCAGTATCTTGTTAATACTGCATCAACCAACATAATGCAACATGACACAACATAGTGTAATACGATGCAGCATGATGAAACATCTCACAACATAGTGCAACATCCCACGAGATGGTGCAATATGGTGCAACGTAACGCAACATTGTGCATCATCATGGCGCCACATGCTGCACCATGATGCAACATTGTGAAATATGTACCACCGAAATCGATTACTAACACTCGAAAACCCACATCACCAATTTTAAACAAAATAGTTTGAGCTAAATTTTTTTTTAAAAATTGACCCGGACATCACCGAAGCACCTTGTATACGAATTTTCCCAAAATGTATTGTCTTCAGAATCGTTAACCCAGGACCCACCAAAGGATTCCCTAAACAAATTTTCACGAAATTAGAACCCTATCTAAACCGAATTTTGGCCTTTGATGTCCCCCCTCCCCACTAATTTTTATCAAAATCGGGAATACCGAAAAATTTGAATAATGAAACCCAGCCCCAACCGATTGATCCCCTAAATAGATTTTTAACGAAATAAGGACGCATTAAAATCGGTACCTAGTGTTCGAAAACGCGCTTTCAGCAAATTCTATAAAAATGAGTGCCAGTCGAAAAAATAAGAAAATAAGAGATCCAGCCCTTAATGGATTTTTCTAAATCAGGACCCATGGCAATCGGTTTCTGATACTCGAAAACGCTTCCATAAGAACCTTTTCGTTTTTGTTGCAAACATTTTAAAAATTATGTCTAAGTAAGATTCTAAAATTAAATTTGCAACAGTACCGGTAAAAATCAGTTTTCCAACTTTTACGCGGAAATGACGATTTTAATAAAAAACCCGTGATTAGTGGTCTTCATTACAAGTCGATACTGCACGGTTCGATTTCCAGAATCCGTGGTTCCTGGAGACCATAACTGGTGACCATTAGTCAAAAAACTGCCTCTAACGTACTTGGCCATACACATATATTCCGATAGCGCCAATTTCAATATAAGGATCGATGTGGGATTTTTATTGTTATTAGTGGTCAGCATTACAAGTCGATACCGCTTGTGTTAAAAAATTATAATCTGATAAAATCCCATTGAACTTATTTGCCGTGATAAATTCAATTGAACATTCTCAATTTCCAAAATTTTCATTAATCGACTGCCATCTGTTCAAATATTTTCGAAGCGGATAGGCAAGTTGAAGATAAATATCCAGTCAAATCTATCGAGCGCCAGCTAAACGCACTTATCTGTATGGCCTAAGTATGACAGATTTCAATTTATCGCTACCAGGGACCACGAGTTCCGGAAACCGTACCAAGCGATATCGACTTGTAATAAAGATCACTAATCAGAATAAAAACCCCAACATACTTTGATTTAGTTACTACGTTTTAGTGTTGCCTGATTATATTTTTCTGGGACGAAATCCTGGGCTAATTTCATAGACATTACCAGTTTTATGTATTAGCAGAATTTTATGAATAATTTCACTCACTTTCATGAAATTCTTGGTAAAACTAGACGTACTAATTTAAAATATTAATGTAGTGATCATTTGGTTAGTGATCCTTGTTCAGTAACATGTTAAAGGCTTCATTGAATCGATATCACAGTCATACTAGATGGACTCGATTTCTGTTAATTAATTAATTAACACGCTTGATGTTCAATGTAGCCATACGTTTACCTAACATTGACTAATATAATTATAGCTGGTATATACCTACATATTAAAATAGTTTACACGTAAACATCCCCTTGGGCAAATTAATCCAAATTAATTAATATTTACAAGAGCGTATTTTCATTCAACAATTCCATTTCATTTTGTCATCAAACTAAATACATTTGTTGAATGAAAAAATTTGTAATATCTTCGTAGGTACTTACTTTCGGTAATGACCTTCATTATCACATGTATCGTTTGATCTAGTTTTACCTAACCCCCCGGGGCATACTTTAAGGTTAATAACATGTGAATAAATCTTCTGGTTTATGTACGTATGCTCACTGGTCTACTCTTAAGAGTTGTAAATTAACTTGTTTTGTCTTATAATTGTTAACATTTAACCTTGGCATGGCTAATTTGCATGCTTAACAGGGGCTTTAGTGTAAATCGAATAAATTATGAATAATTTGTTTTTTTATTGCTACTATTAATTTGCATACAAAATACAATTAAGTTGTTAAATTGACTCTATTTAGATTAATATTACAGCACATAACAACTTCGGGTAGTTGATGATCATGGAGATCATTAACCTTGATGATATAGGTACTTACATACGAGTATGTTTAGTCCGACCACAATCTAAAATAGCTCAGACCACAATTTCAAAGACAACGTCGATAAAGCCCGAAGCTAAGAAAGCGTAACGAAATGTATAATAAAGTCAAAACTAGTAAAACATTGTCGATTCTATCTAATTTAGGCGTTTGAGGTTTTGATCTAGCATAAATTGCAAATAAGCTGACTGGATCAAAGAGAAAATTAGGGTAAAGTACAAACATATGTTTCTGTTTATTTTACAAAGTAAAATGAAGTACAGCAACCATGAGATTTCTTTCATTTCTGCTGTTTGTTCTCAACAGCCAAACAATGTATTGATCATAGTAAATCTGATATTTCAGATTTTTTTCGTACTGTGATTGATTTGAAACGCAAATATTCACAATTTAATAGTTCCTCTAAAAGTTCCGCTTATTTGCAATATATCAATATAATATGTTAGGGAAAAAGTTCGTGGCCTTTTTCTGGATGTATGTGAAGCTGGTCCAAATTTCAACCCAAAAAAATTCGATGGCAACACTAAAATGATGATTTCTATAATATTACGGTTATTTATTTATTTATTTATTACACACACACACAACATATAACTAATTTTGTTCTCTTCAATCCTCCCCTCCGTCCACACGCCCCATTTTGAGCAGCAGCTGCTCATTCTAATGAAGTGCATGGCGGTATGTGGTGTAGATCAAATAATTTAGAAAAACAGAAATATTTACAAGAAATTTTCGTCAAAAGTATAATTGTTGCCGGTTTTGTGGCTGAGCCAGGCAATAGATACATTACGGCACTTCAATTGCTGAACATTCAAAAAGATTTGGAGATTGTACCGGTTGAAATACAGCAGCAACTACTTTGCTTTGCCTCCATTGGTAGTTGTAACAATTTGTCTCACAAGCATCCTCATAATGTTTTAGATTTTTATAATTAGTAAAGTTAATGAAATAAATTTTAGAGCGAAAAATATGCGACTGCTTGACTTGAAAGTCAAGGCCAACTTTTTTTATCAGCAAAATACAAAAAATTGTATTTCACGACATTTTACCCAGCACAAAAAACTATTACTATCGTGATAGTTTCTCATAGTCAGCCAAAAATTTACTATGACAAAAGTTAAAACTGTCTCGCCAGTTATACCTAATACTCTCAACCCAAAAATTCATTATGAAAGGTTAAATAATAAACCAAATTAAAAAATTTTTATTTCAAATTCAAATTAAAGACAAACAAAGAATAATCAAAAACTGAGGAACGCTAAATAAAAATTAATTTAAAATAAAACAACTAAATTTACATATTCATTTGTGTAACTTCAAAGTTCAGGCATAAGCTAACGACGCCACCATTTTTCCATTGGTACTGGTACAACAATATTCCACAACACCATATTTGAGCAACCTAACATGGTCATCGTGGCCGTCAACTTCAATGATGCCATAACATTTTTTGATAAGTTCTGGTCCTAATCTATACCGTTGCGTTGGGGCGTGCGATTCTAACAAGGTTCTCGTGGCCATATATCGCGGGCCAATACCAAAACTTAAAAGTTACAGAGTTAAAATTAACGAGTATTTGTTTAGCTTAATTGAGCCATATATGGCCACGAGAGCCTTGTTAGAATCGCATGCCCCTATGCAATGATATAGATTAGGACCAGAACTAGGTATTAGAAAAATGTAATGGCATCGCGGGCCAATACCAAAACTTAAAAGTTACGGAATAAAAATTGTCGAGTATTTATTTAGCTTAATTGGGCCATCTATGGCCACAATTTAAGTTGTAATTTTATTTTCAAGCTCACATGTTTGTAGTACGTAATAATTATAATTCTCATTGAATATTTTATTATTAGTGAGGTTTTCTGATTTGATATGAGATTAGAATGTACTCAATGGCTACAACAAAATGTTTTTTTCACATCGGAGTGAAGTTTATTCCAAAATAACAAAATATACACTGTGTTCTATAAGTACATAGAATTAGAAAAACACTCAGAAATTGTACTTTCAAAATAATATTTGAAAATGTTTAATAAACACAAACATTTCTGCACAATAAATAAAAAACATTTAGTTTTTGTGAACAATTTTTTGAGTTAATTTTATAATAAGAAATTTTTACAACAAAACACACTACGAATCGCACAGTAGTGATCGTATTGGTTCTGAAGTAGAACTTGATGTAAGAAAAAGTTCTCGTTTATCCACATTCTCGGAAATTTCGGAGATTTGAGTTATTCGAGAGAGAACATCATTGAGTGTAATCCGAAAATTCTTAAACATTTCAACTTATTTAACTCGGCCCGTACGGATCACACGGAGATGATCGTAGTGGTTCTGAACAAAAAGTAGTAAGACGTTTTAACTTAAATTTCGCGCGGAAAACCATATTCGGCGAAAATATTTTTTTTTCTATGTCAGTGACATCCGTGCCAAATATCACATCAAAATAATCATAAGTGTTTAGTATACGCTTGCCTTTCTGAAGTACAAAAAGTGCATTCGGCGATTTTTACAATGAGTGAAATTATTCAACAAAGAAGTTGCAAAAGGCCTTCTGTGATATTTGTATGTCGCGAGCAAGTGTTTTTGATCGGTAAAAAATTGTTCAAAGGGGGTCGAGAACGTGTTGACGATGAACCACGTATAGGACGGCCATCAACATCATCAACACGCTAATAAAATCAAGGAATTGGTGCTCGAGAATCGACGATTAACAGTCAGAGACCTTACAAGCATTGTTGAAATATCGGTCAGTGAAAACCATTTTGAAAGATCATTGGGGCCTAAGAAAAGTGAAAGCACGATTGGTTCCAAAATCACTAAATTTTTTGGAAAAACTGCGTCGCGTTGACGTCAGTGATACAATGCTTTCCGACTACCAGGGTATCATGAAACGTATCATAACTAGCGATGAGTCTTGGATCTATGCTTACGACCCGTAAGAAGCCGAAAAAACTACGTCAAAGCAAGTCAAAAATCACGGTGATGTTGACAGTTTTCTTCGATTACCGAGGTGTGCACTCCGAATTCCTTCCGACCGGCCAAACTGTCAACAAAGAATACGCGTTGGTCACGAACTTTTCCCCCTACCTATTATAAGCTGTTCACGGAAAACAGGATCAGTTACAGTGTCACAGCTAGAATTGACCAACTGTATTTGGCAATTTCCTAGTTCTCAATATTGAACAGAACAAAATTAAATTTTTCGAATGTGAGTTCAATTTTGCGTACTTAAGCCTGCTACACGACTGTGAGAATTTATCCGCACTCGCAGTGAGAAGTCAGTAACTAGTATTCGGTTGAAAGCTTCATTCGGTTGAAAGTTTTGTCATTGTGTGAGTACTATAAATTTCATAATATTTTCTTGTGATTTTTAACATGTTTTTGTGTGTGTTTCATTTTAAAACAATAAAAATGTCATTTTCAAGACTAAGAATAATAAATATTTTGCTGCGGGACATCCAAACGAGTACTCGGCGTCGGTTCGGTGTAAATCCTGTAAATCGCGAAAGACTGAGGCAAGGTTATTATCAAAACCTTGTCGCTGAAATGCGACTGAACGACACCGAAACATTTGTAAATTATCATCGAATGACTCCTGCTGATTCCGATGACTTACTTGCCATTGTGGGACCTTGCATTCAACGACAGGATGTAGGTAAAAATTCATCAATGCTGGCCAACGTCTATCATTAACACTTCGGTAAATATTATAACAATGTTATATTAAGATGTGTATGAAATATACGGGTATCGCATTGGCCAAAGTACCACGTCATACATCATCAGAGAAACTTGTACACAGTTATGGAATGTGTTAAAGGGGATGGTGTTTCCAGAACCTTCTTGTACGATGTGGAAGGAAATAGCGATGAAATTCGAGAAGCAGTGGATTTTTCCTCATTGCCTAGGTGCTATGGACGGAAAACATGTGATTATATATACAAGTAAGTTTATTTTTTAATATAAATTGGTTATTAAGCCATTAGTAAAGTAACATTTTTATTTATTTCTAAGCAAGTGGAAATTCTGGTTCCGAAAATTATAATTACAAACACAGCCATAGTATAATTTTGTTTGCCGGGGCAGATGCCAACCATAAATTTACTATGGTTGAGATTTGAGCACCAGGTCATGTGGGAGACAGCATGATATTTCGGCAGAATAATTTTGGAACAGCAATCCTAAGCGGTGGTGCCGATTTAAATTTGCCACTTCCAGAAAATTTATTAGATGGGCAAGAATATCCCAATGCTTTTGTTGGGGATGAAGCTTTGCTTTTGCTACCAAACCTAATGAGACCATATGCCGGTCGTAGAACGTCACTACTGCCAAGGGAGACAAATGTTTTTAACTATCGGCTATCTCGAGCCCGGCGAGTGGTTCAAAGTTCGTTTGGCATTCTCTCCAGCAAGTGGCGAATTTATAGGAGGCCAATTTTAGCAAGTAAATCAACAGTTACTTGCGATAATTAAAGCAACTGCGGTGCTGCACAATTGGTTAAGAGATAAACGGATCGGAGAATATATGGGTGGCGAAATGGTAGATAGTTATGTTGGATGATGGTCTCTTTATCGTAAACAATTTATCGTGTTTCAATTTAACGTGAACATTTAACCGTATAACAGTATATCGTAGACATAATTTACCGTGGACACAATTTATCGTGTGGATAATTTATCGTATGCCAGTTTATCGTAGCTTTGTAAAATTGACTGTATAACTATTAAAGTGTCTTCGGCTTATAAAATTTTATTAAATTCGGCCATTACCAGCTTAATTGATTAATAAAATAAGATGGGATTTTATAAGTTGGAAATGGGATTTTTAAATAACTTCTGTAAGAAGTTCTGGAATATGGCCATCTGGGACGGAACTCGCTAATTTCTTAACCGATTATGATGAAATTAGATATGGTAGATAGAAATGGGATTCTTTAATGATTTTTGGAACAACGGAAACTGCGGAAAGCCCACAGCAGATTATAGTTTCCCTATACGCAGAAGCATCTACTTCTATTGCTGCAGAACTTCCTAGAAATAATTATTTAAAACGAACGATTCGAGGAATTTGTTATCAACAAACAAGTTTTCCTAACAATCCGATATCATTAGAAGAATTAGTCGTGCCAGATAACTTTAAAAATACCGATAAAGGAGAAATTTTTTTATTTTTTGACTCGGGCAACAACGAAAGTCGCATGATGATATTTACCACACAGCGGAATTTGTTTGCAACTGTATACGATCCATATAATAAAAAATAATAAATCCATCCCGTTGGTATATGCTCTTCTACCAAATAAGTCTCAAGAAACATACGTCCTTTTGCTAGAAAAGTTGAAAGAGTTTGAACCATCTTTAAAACCAATTAGTGTACTGCGACTGATTTTTCCCGTATATTGCCATCCGTGCTTGTTATTTACATTTCAAGTAATGCTTATATAGACAAATTCAAAATCAGGTTCTTAAATCTAATTAAGATTTAGATTCAGAATTTTCAAAACGGATACGGCTGGTAGCTGCATTCGCATATGCTAAAGAGGAAGATGTTGAAGACTATTTTTTCACATTAGCAACCGCAATGCCAGAAAATTGTAAAGGGTTTCTCGAATACTTTGGAAAACAATTTATTGGATATACCGATATACGGGGTACTATCAAACAGGGTTTGTTTCCAATAAAAAATGTGGAACATATTCAACAGTTTGGATTTGTACAAAACTAACAACCACATCGAAGGCTGGCATCGAGAATTTGCAGAGTTGGTACACCAGCATCATTCCAGCATCATTAGAAATAGGTATCCCTGAAATTATTACAACAGCCCACACCCACAAAAAACAATCGTAATTCATCGAACTTTCTTCCTATGCAAGAATTAGGGGTCTCTGAATTTATTACAACAGCCCGCACCCATAAAAGTCGATAAATATGTATTGAGCTTCTTTTCAATGTAAGAATTAGGCATCCCTGAATTTATTACAACAGTCCACACCTACAAAAATCGACTTTTATGGGTGTGGGCTGTTGTAATAATTTCAGGGATACCTAATCCTTGCATAGGAAGGAAGTTCGATACATTTTGATCGATTATTGTAGGTGTGGGCTGTTGTAATAAATTCAGGGGTGCCTATTTCTTGCATAGGAAGGAAGTTCGATACATTTTGATCGTTTATTGTGGGTGTGGGCTGTTGTAATAATTTCAGGGATACCTATTTCTTGCATAGGAAGGAAGTTCGATACATATTTATCGACTTTGCACACCTTGAACTATGCCGATATGTTGTAATTAACTTGTAAAACATTCCAGTATCATACCCAATACGATACAACAAAAATTACTAGAAATGCGATAAGCATGTTGTAACGAAAAATATGGTTTTTGAAGAATTGCACCCCTTAGGAGTAGTTTTTTCGGGGTTGAACTATGCCGATATGTTGTAATTAATTTGTAAAAAGTTCCAGTACCACTCCCAGCCCGATACAACAAATATTAACAAAAATACGAAAAGTGTGGTGTCGCTTTGTCTAATGCCAGTCCACACACGAATTGCAGAATAACGGGTCTTGTAAAAAATTTTCTAACTGTGTAACAAATTTGTAAATAATTTGTAAAAAATTCCAGTTTCATTGGATTGTTTTTTTTGATTTTCATTGGATTGTGCTACAAGTGCTGGTGCAGCATTAGGGTCATCGAAAACGATTTTTTTAAGAAAATCATCTTCTCCGATGAGGCTCACTTTCATCTGAGTGGTGCGGTAAATAAACAAAACTGTTGATTCTGGTGCGAAGAAAATCCACAAATTATTCATGAAAAACCATTACATTCACCTAAATTGACCTAGTTTGGTGTGGTTTTTGGTCTGGTGGAATCATCGGTCCGTATTTTTTTTCGAAATGAAGCTGGCAACACCGTTACTGTCAATGGAGATCGGTATAGATCCCGAAATTGGAAGAAGTTGATCTTGACAACATTTGGTTCCAACAAGATGGGGCTACGTGCCACACAGCAAGTGCAACAATTGAATTATTGCGAGAAAAGTTTGGAGATTCGATTATTTCAAGAAATTGTGATATTGAATGGCCTCCAAGAAGTTGTGATTTAACACCATTAGACTATTTCTTGTGGGGTTATTTCAAGTCATTGGTCTATAGCAATAAACCAAACTCTTTTCAAGCTTTACAAGTCAACATTGAACGTGCTATTCATGACATACGACTTGATTTAGTGGAAAAAGTGCTCGAAAATTGGGTTCATCGAATTCGTTCCTGCAGAAAAAGTCGTGGAGGCCATTTGAATGACGTTTTATTCAGAACTTAATTGTATCGAATGTACTTCACATTAAATAAAAAACATTTCAATTTCCTTAACAATGTGTTTTTTTTAAAGAAATCATATCACTCTTATTGGAAAACCCTATACAAAAATTTATTACAAAAAAAAATCTTTCAACTCACACCGCGTGCTATTCAACCTTGGCAGCCATCATGTTGACAATTGTATCCAAATAATACCATTTACACCGTGAATGGAATTTGTTTTTGTTGTATACTCGTAGTAATGAAGAATAAATAATTATATTTTATATGCGACGATTTGTAATGGTCAATTCGTAATGAATGTTTTTAACTAAAAATTTATGTTATGTAATAATATGACAACGTTAGCATATTCCTTTGATAGAGTTCTTTTGTCTTATTTAGATTATACTTATCATAAAACAAAAAAAAATGGCGGCAGAGATGTTGGTTCCTAAGATATGGGGTGTTTGCGACTGGCAATGTTTGCAGCGCATCCTTGTTTTTCCTAGAAAATCCGTTTTTTTTTGTATATTTTTCTTTAGAAGATAATTTTCCATGGCGTGTTAGCGCAGCGCTTCCGCTAATTGTCGCCGAAAATCTAATTGATCCAATTTGACGCCACAAGTTTTTGCTAAAGTCCACGAATTGACCACAGCCACATCGAACATCCACAATACTATTGGCAAATAGAACTTCTTCCCTCGGATATTTATCCGGTAATTTGCAATATGGCGATCCAACAAATCAACGCCGCCCATGTTTCTGTTATATTTCTTGACAACGTTTGGTTGAGGTATTTCCATTCGTTTTTTTTCGGAATGGACATACCGACGTGCTGTGCCAAGTGGGTTTTGATCAAAACAGTTCGAAAGAAGTGACACTGTTTGATAGTCCTTCCATTGAGCCAATAATAGCTCATTAGATTTGTCAACGAAATTTTCGGAATATCCTCTCGGCTTTTTGTTTAGCGTTTTTTTCTCCTTAATTTGAATGTTTTGTAGTCTGTTTTCACGAAATGCTCCCGTTCCTGCGGGACCTCAGTGGCGGGACCACATTTGGCCCAGTGAAAAAATTATCAAAGTACAAAGAAAATTGTACTCCTAAATTTGGGAGTCCGCTGAGTCCCAAATTTCTGTCCCTATTTTGATGACGTCCTTGATAAATGTCGAAAAGGTAACAATATCCCAATCTACTTGCTGCTACCCAAGCTTTATAGCCAAATCGAACCGGCTTGTTTCGAAAAAATTGTTTTCATGGATGTCTACCATAGTAAGGCACCATGGATTCGTCAATTGAGATATTCATCTCTACAGCAGCAAATTTAAAAAAAAAACATCGTTTAGATGGGCGTATTTTGGCCAACCGATCCGTGGCGCAGCCTGTAGTCGTGACATCACAAAAATGGATATTTGTATATATTTACTCAAATAATGGCCATCCATTTTGAAATGAGCCCATTACGAGTGCCCGGATCATTAGCCCAATACAACCGTCTTCGAAGTAATGGGTTAAATCCAGAAACTGGCAATACGCCAATAAACGCATATATATCAATTTTTATGGTTTTTTTTGAAGCATAACTTGTTGTATGGTCGACTATAGTGTTTATGAAGGTTGAAGGAAAAAATAAATAAAAAAAATCAATTGCATCCGATTTTGATGATAAAGCCAGCGGACGTATATGTGTTTCATCCCATGAATTGATTTGATACACAGTTGACGATAGAGACAAATTTACTTCATTTCCCCGTCTCCACTCCTGGTGTATTCGTCGTCGCGGTATAGATTCGATTGCAGCCCTGGACGTGTCTTGTAGCTCGTCTATGGTGTTGTTTTCATCATCGTCTCTGTCGTGTAATATAACGTTTTGAAACTGGACCTCTACTCCGCTCAACAGATGATTTTTGGATAAATGATTTATGTTCAAATCGTCCTCTTCACCGGATATAAACGTTCGAAAGGGGATACATGGGGCTATTTACTATGCGAGCCAATCTCGGAGATTTTTGCTATTTGGCTTAGTGCAGTAGAACATCTGTGGATATGCATTACTCGCTGTATTGGAAAAACTTTAAAAATTTGATTCACGATCCTTGATCATCATATCGAGATAAGGCTTACTAATTTATATAGCCCAATGTATCCCCTTTCGAACGTATATAGTCGCCATGCGAGCCAATCTCTGAGATTTTTGCTATTTGGCTTAGTGCAGTAGAACATCTGTGGATATGCATTACTCGCTGAATTGGAAAACTTGTCTTTTGAAAAACAGTCTTTCAACAGCTGACTATTCACTCCGTTTAACTAAGTATCCACTGTCGATTTACTGAATATTAATTGAATATTGATCGTTATTCACTGAATACTGACTGTCATTTTTTTACTACTGACCGTCGTCCAAAACGATCGACATCGTTTATATATCCATAGGAACAGATCACCCACACTAAACCACCATAACCAATATTGATACAAAAAAAACTAAACTTCGGGAAATTTCACATATACAGCTGATCTTTTGAAATTTTGTTTTTAGTACACATGATTTTTAACATTTTGGCTGCATGGGTATCTATAGTATATGGAAGCTAAGAACATCCAGCAGTAAACTCGAAATATCATTTTTGCCACAATTTAATCTGGCAAATGATTTGATAAACGAAAACCACAGGACAAAGATTATATCTACATCAACATCAACCTTATCGGAAATTGAAGTTATAGATACCTCAATTCAGTAGCAAAAGCGACTGTTAGAGGCATCAACAGCCGATGTAAATATGCATGACTATCACCATTACGTGGCAATATACTTGTTCTTAGCACAATGCTTAGAAAAATAAAACATCATGCAGTCGCCACCCAGCAGGTTGACCCACTGCCGGATGCATAAGGGCTGAACACAACATGCATATACATCATCAGTCTGCTGCACATCCGGATACCATACACCACCGGATATAATTTAATTTTAATTGTAATATAAACACTTTTGGTATGTACATGGTATTTAAACTGGTTAGGCAGCTGTGAATTTTCTATAAAAAGAACTTTAATGTAATGCAAATGCTAGAATAAAGTAAAAATTCAACTTAAACACTTGTTCTCCTTAATAGGCCTAACCAGTGGTAACATATTAATAAGTATTATCGACGTCAGACATAGCTCTCATGCGAATATAACCGCAAGCTGTCTACTAGTCAAAATACGAGTAATAAGCAATCATGCATATAACCATGACTAAAACCATGGCTTAATAATCAAAAATAACTAATAAGTTAAAATTTCACATACACCTATTCCATGAGTTGATCGTTAAATGTGAAACCGTCTATTGTAGGAAGCCAAACTCTTCTGTCAATATAATCAGATTTCAAATGACCGTAAAATGCGACAACAACAACTCTGCACGATAGGTATAAGATATGTAACAATTTATGGTAATTTTGCCCAAAGCTGAGTGTAATAAAGTTTTGTAGTATGTTTTTGTATAAACTGGTAGATACTCGTATTGGGCAACGAGCTTTCTATTGCAGGGCTTATAATTTATTCAATTGAAATTTTTTTCGTTTTGGCGACCTTGTCATGTAAGTATATGAAATTTTTGATGCGGATTAATCAACCGGGTGACATAATATAATTCTCGATACAACTGTTTCGGATAATGTTATAGACTGCTGATACAAATGATCATTAATCTATAATTATGTATTAATATAGATAATCAATCCGTATGTAAATTTGAATATTAGCATAATACAAAATGCGGGCAAAATTACGAGTATTTAAACATATAAATCATTCGAGCTTGTTGATAAATATTAGGTTTAAATTAATTTTATAACTAGAAATATTAGCAAATTTTCGGATGATGAATGCTTAATTAAGGATGTTGCAGATCGGTAAAATATTTATCAGCTTCTCCATTTGTATTATTTATTTGCGGTAAATATAAATATTTAAAATTTATTTAACAAAAATTGAACGATTAAGTCAATAAGGAAGTTATATAGACGAGTACGCATATTGTAACCTTCTGCCATGGTCCGGCATTTAAATAAAAAAAAACCTTCGAAAAAATTATCATTTTCTATTCACTTTAATCAATTAAATTAAGAATCACAGATATTTCCCGCGTATACGATACACATTCACGTAATAAAATCACGAATACTTATTCATTATGTCTACCACTTTTGTGTAAACTAGTTCTCGGGCGTCCACCCCATACACAAAATCCATATGGGCGAAATTTTTATATGGCACACGGTATAATCCAATCACATTCGGCAAGAGACGATATAATATTTTAACATCGACTGGTTGCGATATATCATCGTTATCCCCGTAATGTAACGCAATGGGGAGAGTGGCACGAGTTAAATTATAATCGGGTGGCTCATCGGTGCCATATTTTTTTCGATTCTGCTGCGCACCATAATCGTATTGTCGAAATTTACCGGAATTCACGAGCTGCCCATAGTGTCCAAATTGCATTGTAGACGAGCCGGACGGCATATGACCGTATATAACTGGCAGCATTGTGGCATTAATTTGATTCGTGTTAAATCCACCAACCATAAATAAAATTGTGAGACACAAATTTTTATCGACGTTAATGTATTGGTTGCATAGAAATTGTGCGGCGAGTCGAGAATTCGGATCGTTGCGCAGAAACTCGAACGGTACAAACGATGGGTTCCGTGTCTATAATATAATGCTAAAGTTTGTTAAAATATATAAATAATATTTGTGTTGCACATACCTCTAGGTACGCTGAATACACGGTTGAAAATCCAAATAGCGGGCTTTTGGTGTGCTTAAGAAAAGCGACCGGTGAGAGTGCTTGCATGTGCGTTAATTTATCTAAATATTCAGTACGTTCCGATGCCATCACAAAATATGATGTCGAACCTTGAGAAAATCCGATATAACTAATTTTTGGAAATCCAGATTTTTCGATAATATAATCGATCATTGCGGGTAAATCATAAATACCAATTTGATGCCACGAAAATCTCCAAAAGTCTCGATTACTGGGCACCATAAATGCATTCTGTCTCGAATACCGATTACCGCGTGCATTGCCCAGCCACACATCATACCCGTTATCGGATAAATAATATCCTAAACCTTTATCGGGCCCCATTAGTACCCAATCGGCCGATGTAGTTTCTAATCCATGCATAATAAGTACCGGTTTTTTACGCTTCGGTGGCATTTTACTCGGTTTCCCGCGTATCCGATGCATTTCAATGATATATCCATCCTCCGTCTGTACCGAATGCGTTTCTGAGATGTAATTATATTTTTGGATCAAATGAGGCTAAAAAAGATAAAATACACAAATCTATAACAATTCCGACAACTGATCGAGTTCGATTAGGAAATATGATTTGATAATAACTCAAGAACTGAACAAGTCGCACACAAAACGAGGTAAGGTGAACATGGTAAATATTATTTGTTAATTAAAATCACGTTGTACTACCGCCAATTTGTTTGACTTTTACTTTAATTAATATTTAAACAGTACATTAATTTTTAATAAGCTTTCTGCACATAAAATTTGGCTATTCATACCGCAAGTTGTATTTTAATTGAGTGAAAATGTTCAATACGGTAACAATTGCAACTAAAACAGAATAATATTCACATTGTCTAAATTACATCACTATACCATATACACAAATTGATGATAAGTGGTAAAGTAAATATAATTCGCGATCGCGGACATTGAACTTGAAGAGACGCGCTAAACGTATAATATTAACCTTTAATTATATTAATACACTTTAACTTTTACTTTACAATCCCTTAAAACGATAAAAATAACATAATTATCCGAAATTATATCCAAGATCGTGTAACGACATAAAATGTCAAAATTTATTTTTAAACAACATTCACTTGGTTCACCACACCAAAATTTCACTCAAAATATATGGATAAAAAATTTGCGTACAGTTAATAAATATGCATCCTTTGTTAATTCTGGTATCAACGAACTAATTTCTACAAAAAATTGCAGCACCACAAACATTAATCCGGTAACATACATTTCCACTCAAGAAAAAAAAACACTCAAAAAATTTCACTCAATTTTTTTTTTGTTTCTAATCAATTCAAAATTCTACTAAATACTAATCCCAAAAGAAAAAAAAATTATTATATGTGTACGATCCATTCAACATGACGTTATAATATAAACTTTATGATGATAATGTTTACAAAGTAAACTGATCGGTTAGCGCGGTTTTTTACTTATGTGTACCGATCATAAAATTTAATCAAATAGTAAATTAACCTTGTTACTTGAAAATTCGTTTGGTGTGTATGTAAGAAGGAAAATATAAAAACATTTTTATGTTTTACTTTTGATCATTAAATGAAGCAAATCACACGCCGTTTAACACTTTTGATTATAAATGTGTATGACGGGAGGTGTGCTGCGTTGTAAATGTCATCGGTTTGGGGTATAAGTGACCGTAACCTTGTTGAACGAGAGTAAAAGCAACTTTATATATTATTATATACACGATCAAGTGAAAGGTAAATTGCACAGGTTCAACCGACTGGTCGGTAACCTAATATACATAAAATACTCGTATGACCTACAAAACATCGTATGTGATATGATGATAGTGACTGGTTGAGTAATAACAATAATATAGTATAATGTGCACATCTTAATTGTTTATAACTTAACTCGACAATAATAAAGATAACGAACTATTTTATGTAACCGGCTAATTACGCGTTACATAACATACATAAAAGTTTCATGCGTATAAAGGACAAAACTTTTATATTTTTACTCAGTGTTTTAAAATATACGTAATGATTTCTAATTCTAGAATTCATATTGCATATAAACACATGTGGTTTAGAAAACTTGCATTATGCAAATGTATCAAGTTTGCGCTAAACCTGACCAATATTATAAATCAGATTTTCGCTTCCTTATTATGTTAAATACCACAATGTTTTCCTGTCGTGTATTTGAATCAGGTTCTTATTAGATGATCCATCCTCATAAATATTGATTAACGTTTATCTCCGGCTCGTGATTTATTAATAAAGTGTCAAGTGTTTATTCAAATTATTTCAAAGCATTCAACAACAAGCCAAACTGTTTGGAATATTTCGCCAAAAAAAGAAAGGAATGATTTGATTCCAATTACAGATTTTCACGGTAAAAATGCTTTATATTTTGATCACACTTAAATTTGTCTGAAAAATTGCTAATAATGCGAGTTCCACTTGAATTTATCATTTCAAAATTTATCTGTTCTTGAGATAATGAGTTTCGGTTCGAAAATTTATAGCTTGATAAAGTCACGCACAACCTCCAGAATTTTCACTCGTCCACTCGTTCACATGTTAACCATTCTATGTACAAGGGGTTTGTTCTTATAAGCTAGGAAATTTCACGAACGTCAAAAAGTGGTATATTCCATGGACTTTCGACGCATGACTTTTAAAATTAAAGCCAAGTTAAGGATAAAGGAAGTGTAATTTAGCGACATATTTCAATACATTATTTTCAATACACACGCGATAATTAAAATTTCTTTGCTTATTAAACGAATAACTTGCCACCAAAACACAACACAATAAATACACAAACTAACAAAATTGTTGCTTTTTGGATTAATTTTTGCTCACTGCATAATAGCCTCACAATACTCTCAGTTTTTGCATATGACGTTAATTTATGTCCACGCCTAAATGGCAGCATACTAATGTTAAGATATTTACACTTTAACCCCGCTTTGCGGCGGACGCTTAATATTAAGCAACTTAAAGAAAATAAAAAAATTATTTCGTGAAAATTAGGAAATGGATTACTGAAAAGTTTCAAGTAAAATGAAAAATTAAAGCAAACTTATTTATTTTATTATTTTACCAAACGCAAAATGAGAACAACGTGTACATGTTTTTGTCATTATTTAACACGCCATCAACATGGATAAACCTCAACCAGTGAACACTTAAGAGTTTTATTTCCGTTCCGTTTGATCCACTTAGAGTAGCGGTACGACCACCAAAATTGTATTAGTCGGTTTTTATTTGTGATGAGATGCCTATAAAATTGTAGTCGTAGCACTAACCGAAATCGGACAAACGGCGTGCAACTTAAGCTCTTACGTGTTCGCTGGTTGACTGTGTAGATAAACTCGACGCGACCGCATTTATACTAAAGCAATTTACTCGACGCGCCTCAGACGTGATACAGAAACAGATCATTTAACTTTAACTTTTTGTTGTTGTTTAGTACTAAAGTGACATCTTACAGAAATTTCATGAAATGATAACCAATTTTTGTTTTATTTTTGCTACTAATTTGACATTTTGAAAAGGTTAATTGCGCGGTTTTCTTCAAATTAAAAATTTTTATTATTTCACAAAAAATGAGAGAAATAAAAAAAAATAAAAACAAAGTCAAAAGTTAAAGCAATGTCAAAAACGTAAATTCATGCTTATCTTGGGTATACTCGTAAACGCGTTTTTGGCATTTCGCAGCTTCTGAGTAACGTCTAGTATATCACCAGTATGAGGCATAAGGAAATAAAAAACAAAACATGTATTTAGTGTCACACAATTCATAGAAGCCGAAGGACGTAATTTCTTTAAATTTGTATCTCAAAATGCTTTTGATACGCCTATGATACGCATGATTACTATTTTAAGTAAATATAAAAAAATAATTCCATTAATGTAGATTTAGATGATATTAGATAACGAATAATGATATTAGATAACGAATAATGTATAAAAACGAAAAATAAATGCCAAAATCTAGAACAAAAATTTACATGCATGTACAAAAAAATTAGAAGACTCTTGTTCTTCGGCTTTAACAGTATGGGTGACACTAAAAAATTGAAAAATATTTTTTTTTAGTGTTTTGTAATTATCTACGACAAACTTATGAGAGAGAGAGAACTAGAAGAAACTGGGAAAGATAAAATAAAAACCGCATAACCGTCCACTTCGATGAAATAAATGCGACTAGATCATTTTTAAAATCGACCTGCCACCTAGTCATTATATGATTAACCGCCGATATAGTATTTCGTCATCATTTTAGCTAAAAGGCCATTAATAAAGCCATCTTACTTGCTCCAAGACCTTTTAATAACGATAAACTACAAAATTACATTTTAATAACATAAAAGTTTTAATGTAATTTCCTAAAGTGTTGCATTATTTGTCAGTACTTTTGTATGACAGGTCCCCAATTCGCTTGATGTACTGTACATCACAGAAGCTTCTCAATTGGAAATAAAAGTAGAGAGTTTTTTATTGTTAAGTTTTTTTGTCTTAAACCAGAGCCACCAATATATAATAGCATGAGACTCCGTCATTTTTTGTCGTAAGCTTAAATTATTAAGTTAACGCAATAACATTTAAATTAGACTTGCACAACAATTTTCTATTTTCTATAAACGCATTTATTTCTATGTATATGTGAAGAAAATAAGAATTGAGTAGTGTTTCAGCCTTAAAGTTTACCAGGCGTTTTTCAAAATAAATATTCGTTAAAAAAATCATTTGTATATGAATAACTCCCAAGCGACCAAGCCAATGGCTTTATATTATAGATACAAAATTTTAATTTTTAGCAAAAAAAGTCACACTTTGACACACCCTTTTATATGAGTAAACTGGCACTTCAGTAAATTTTAAAAATTTACTTTTCTAAGTTAAAATAAAAGTAAATAAAAAATTTATTTGAAAAACTGATATAACCCAATTTGCAATGCCGACGGATTTCCGTTTACATTTGCGTACAAAAACAATACTATTTCTATCACACGGAAATCCATACTACTTGCCAAAGAAAAGTGTCACAAAAATTCCGATGTCGGTGTGAATCTCGACTAAAAAGAGAAAAAATCAAAGTGGTGGAAAGAAGGTGGAATTTTGCTGGAAACCCACTATGCCATTTTTTGAACACGTGGAAAAAACAGCTCCAACTCCACACTAAATTCCGTACTACAAATGGTCAAAGATACAAAAAACACGATTTTGAGTAAAAATAATTTTCTTTCTCTTTCTGATTTGTAAATGTTTGTTGTTCTTCAGTTTCGTGTGACACGTCGACGAATGAACATGTACGCAGTTACGGTTGTTTTTATTTGTAAAACTTTATTTTGTTTTATTTTCGAAAAATTTTAAGTGTTTTCTAATTATGGTCGTATTTCGCCATCCTCGCCGATCAACAACATTGGACTAAACAGGGACTAAAATTGAACTTCAATTATCATGTACAAATTTACGACGATATATACTTTTGATACTGACGATTTTCATGTGTTTATTTTTTTTTAAATGGATGCCGAGTGAGCGATCTAAATACATAGGCCGGATTTATTACATTTAAGTTAAAAAATTATAATGTGTATTGTATATTGATGAGACATCTTTTTGAAAAGTCAATTCAGTAAACCATGAATTGCTTCATACCAAAGCAACGCGCCGAAATACCAACACCGGTGGCCAACACGCACCGTCTGACAACAGTATTCGTCGTTTGGTGTCGAATTTTGTTCAATGGAAGCACTTTGCGGCGCATTTTGAAGAACGATTTGCATTTGTTTCCTTATAAAATGCATTTAACACAAATAATTTTGCCGACAGACCATCCACGTCGCTTCGAATTTGACCAAATAGTCGCTCGAATGGTTGACACTGAACCTGATTTTTGGAAGCAAATTTTGATGACCAACGAGACCCATTTCACACTCTCCGGTGGCGTTAATAAGCAAAATTGCCACATTTGGGGAATGGAGAATCCACACGAGATCCATGAAACGCCATTGCATGGCCAAAAAGTGATTGTTTGGGCCGGCGTTTGAGCCAAAACCATCATTGGGTATATTTTTTCAGAGAATACGAAACAGTAAATGAAAATCCATATCGGTGGATGTTGGCTCATTATGTCTGCCCGCAATTGCGTGAAATGGGTCTTTACGGTTACTGATTTCTAAAAGACGGTGCAACATACCAGATGCCACACTGCAAATCAAACAATTCAGTTTCTGCAACAAAAATTCCCTGGACATCTGATGTCAAAAAGAGGCGACGTTGACTGGCCACCCAGATCTAGAGATTTGACCTCTCCGGACTTCTTTTTGTGGGGTTATTTAAAAAGCAAAGTGTACGCTATGAAGCCTCAGCTGAGCAGGCATCCAATAAAGGCGGCCACTTAATTGATGTTCTAATCAAAAGCCAGTCCAAATAAATTGCAAAGGACCAAATTGAATAACAATACTTCATATATAGAAATCGGTTGTTTTTTTATCAAAGTTATTCACTGTTTACAACCCGACATAAAAGATGACGCACTCGCTATTTTTTTTACTAATTATCGTTAAATTAATTTAATTTACTTTACTTACCTATATAATTCTTATGTGTAAAACTAATAAGCTAATTTCATTGCACATTACAATAAATTAATAAACACTGATCTTTGACACATTCATTATTTATTAATTTGCCATCTAGGGACAATAAAAATATTTAAATTTAATAAACATTGCGGCGTAAAAACAAAAAACTTTTCATTTGATGTAATTTTTCGATCTATCAGCACAATTAAACAATTAAACATTTAGCTTCATCCTGAATAAAGAATTAGGTTAATTGATAATTTTTTGGGATCAAAAAATGGTACTCAACGTTTTTGACAAGTTGAGTGCGAAATGTAAATCAACACAAACAGCATCTTTTATTATTGTTTTACACCGCAAAGTAACTATCTATAAGTAATATTCCGTTGTTTCCTAAATGTCAGCTCTTTTAAATTCATTGATTTTCCGGTATTGGCCCAAATTGTTATCGGGTATAATCTGTTGCAATTTTGTTGGTTTATTGTTTTAAATTTTCTTTTGATATGTTGCCTCACAAATGTCGCTTTAGATAATTATTATTGTTTGTAATACATATTTTGGTAGTTTTGTTCATACATTTCGTGAATTAAATTTATTCGAATGGTTTTGTTACTTCAGGTGTGTTTGGAATATTCTGTTGTTGCCTAAATGTCGGCTTTTTTAAATTCGTTGATTTCCTTGTATTGATCCACATTTTCATCGGCTAGAATCTGTTTAAATATTTTTTGTCATATGTTTCTCACCCTCGTTAATCTTTAATGAATCCAGAATCTAAGTTTTAATTTGTGTAACCACGCTTTTCCTGGAGATTTCCTTTTTAACTGTTTTGCAAATATTTTATAATACTGTATACGAAATTGGTCGACTTTTACATAGTCCATTTCCTCATCAAAATCACAAAAGTTGCTTTTGCTGTTCTCCTTGGTAATTAAATTTCAGTACATTGAATAAAGGCGTCACCCTAATTGTGTTTTGTGGCGACAGTATATTATATTAGGTTATAGGATATGAGGAGGAACTGATGTAAATTGTTGCGAATTCTACTTTGCACAAATATAACACTCGGTGGTCGAGTGGTTAACCATCCCAATGGTCATTCGCTCGTTCGAGTCCAACCCGAGCCAGCAATTTCATTCAAACGTATTATTCTAATTTCGCAACGATTCTCCCGGATCAAGTATTTCACTTATCAACGACGTTAATCATCAAAACAGGGGAATTGGCGTGTTCGGTGTTCGCAAATACTACTGCATGCAAGTAATTTACAATTGCAATATGCAATACAGCGTTGGAAAGTTATAGTATATAAGCGGTGAACAAATTGCCATGCAAAACCGTTTGTAATTTAACAGTGAATGCAAGTTATGAAGTAAAAAGTGGACAAAGTTATAGAGGCAAATAGTGAAATATTGAAGAAGTTATAGCGGTTGATATAATAAAGTTGTTACTTTCAACGCCGCACGAAATTCATAATATTTAGTGTCAGAAGTGAGATTTTGCAAATACCGACATAAGTGAGATTTGTAGGCATAAATTTCTACAAGTCACAGAAAGTAAGCTGCTTAGTCACGGGTTTTCAGCCGAAGGATATGGCGAACAAGTACGGACGAGCAACCGTCGCCGGCTGCAGAACCATCGGGAATGATGCTTCTCGCGCCATTAAAAGATTAAAAATTTTCAACCTACCGAAAAGCAGTTAAAAAGTAAGGAAATAGGATCGGTGCTTGAAACAACACGAACATTTTTTGTGCAATTAGTTTGCCGATCTGGATAAACAACAGTACGCACAGAACGAGTAACTGAAACAACTTCTATGGGTCCATGAATAACAAATTGAAGAACTGAGATATTTGATTAAGTCTCATGTGACGCAAGTACAAGAAGTTGGAAACAAATAGGACGACCGAGATGGCCAACCCGAGAAGGAAAATCAGGCAGGAGCTCGAAAGCTGGATGCAATAAGTTGGGGTCCGCGTAGAGATTGAATCTGAATACAACGATACGAAATGTCAACAGATTGCAAGGGGCGCTGTTTCAGCGGGCTCGAGACCAATTTGACCAATTTTTGTACAATGGTTTCAGAGGAAGTAGAGCAGCTCTGATGTAATGCTGACAGGGGAGTTCTGTTCACTGAACCAATGTTGGCAGGTAGGCTTAATTTAAACGATTTTGCAGTAATAAAGGAGCTAATGACGCGAACGCACGCGAGAAGATCAGCAAAGCACATGTTCACAGCCACGTTATATTAAAAACCTGAGGAGATGCCTCTGATGTATCAAGCTAAGTCAGTATGTCCGGGATGGTTGACGGCGACATATTGATCGTTTTATGAGGCAGCCTGATTAATCAACATGAAAAATAGTGAGATGACCAGCGACCGGCAATAAAGAAAACCATGGAGAGTTCAAAAACAACCAATACCAGAGACAAACGCTCAATTCATGATCAAATAGGGCAATACTGCGTTAAAAGAGTATATGGACAGAAAAAAAGAAAGACAAATTGGTTTAGCAGAATATTTCAGTACGATGGATGGTGTACCCGGGAAGATAAAGATGATCGTTGGAACGAGCGAGAGAGAACAATCCAAAAGGTGGTGACAGAGAGAGATATTTGCCAAGGCAGCACACATGCATTGATGTTTTGAAGAATGAGTTCTGGAATTTCACGAAGCAGATAAACGATCGGGATATAGGTAGCGCAGCCAATAGCGGAGAGTGTCCAGAAAGACAAGGCTGGACATCGGAATAATGACATAGTACGTGCAACGTAGAAGAACCTCAATACTAGAATGGCATCCCATGTGGAGAGGCGACATGTATAAATTCACGGATTTTGAATGATTCCAATTCGACTTTGTTATGTCCTAGGTTTCTGATGTTTATTTCCATAATTTCGGCATTGTTGATTGTTGTTGATTTTTTGTGTTTAGGTTACTCATATCTTCGTTTTATGTACAATACTTTACTTCCGGTAGTATTTATAATGTCGGTTCTTTGTTTGCTGGTGCTTTCAAACATCCTTGAGTTGTAGCTTGGATGATTTTGTTTTGCTGCTTTCAGTAAATTTTATTTTTATTTAGATTTTATTTTTGGGTGTGTTTAAATCCTTGGCATGCCTTGGATTGAGGTATTAGTCTCGAGATCTTTTTCAGTGGTACTATTTTAACCAGCAGCTTAGATATTGCAAATATTTTATATTTTTTCGCTTTTGTTGAATGTGAGCAGGAATAACGGGAGCCCTCTTTTAATGATCTTGGTTCCTTGGCTATTTTCAATTTTCTCCGGTCTTAGATTGTTTACTGCGTTTCCAATTTGCAGTTCTTTCATCTGAAGCCTTCTATATTATAGCTTCCTCCTTGCAGGTGGGATGAAAATCTTTGACCATAACAAGAATAAATACGTTTGAAATTAATGGAGAAATTTTTCATTATTTACGCTGATTATTTGTATTTTTGGTATTTTTGTTTTGATTTATTTCGTATAATTTTGGTATTTTTCAAATTATAAATAGATAAACATTTTAAGGAAGATGGGTAGGAACCAGGATATCTCGCGCAAGATTATGGAGGAGTGGAAAAGCGAAGCTTCTCGAAGCATCGAACGAACATTTGCTACAAAAAATTTAAAATGTGAGCGTCCAACAGAAAAGCCAAGATGACAGAACGTATGATAAGCCAGCGATTAATTTGGGCTACACTTCTTAAGGCGTACGCACCTATTTGTAGGTGTACGCACCAAAATATATTTTTTTTCAAGTTTGGGTCAGCTTCAGTGATGAATGACCGGTGTGAAAAACTTAACAAAATTTATTATTTTAAAATTTACGCGAGTAGGCATTCAATATTCTAACAGTGTAATTCAACAAAAACATGAACAGAAATGATTGAAAATCGCAATAAAATAGTTAAAAGTAAACTCATTCAATTTTTTGTGTTGCTCAATATATTTTACGAGCCCGATTATAGATCGTCCCACGCATTTATATTACATACATCAAATGGTTCTCCTAATAGGCTTTCAAAATACAATGTTAAGAGTAAGGGCGACGACTTATTCAATTTGTGTTAGCATTGGCTTGCTGTTTGTTATAAGGAGCTAATCCTAGAGATTTCCACGAGGTTTCACTATATACACTTAAATCACCCAACTAATAACGTATGTGCAGCTGGCCCGAAAACCATCCCGAAAAACGCCTTTAAAATTTAGGTGTGTTTCTCCGCTAAATTCATTGAAAGGCTTTTCAGTCCGAAAAATTAAAAAAATATGGAGAAAATCAAATTCCATCCCGAGAAAATAAAAACAATCTCACGTACACACAGCAAATTTTAAGTATAAAATTATCTTACAGTGGGGATAAGGGACCTCTCCAGCTGATGTAATATTCGCTTCTGTTAAATTAGGTATCGGAATTATGCTCATATGTCATTGAAAAATTCTCCGTTCACCGAGTTTAGCAGATGTAACGGTATATGCCTAATTAATGCAATCTGCCAAACTGTGTGAACGGAGAATTTTTCAGTGACATATGAGCATAATTCTGATACCTAATTTAACAGAAGCGAATATTAAATTAGCTGGGAGGTCGCTTATCCCCACTGTAAGGTAATGAGTATTTGTGACACCTAAATTTTAAAGGCGTTTTTCAGGATGGTTTTCGGGCCAGCTTCACATACGTCAACTAATAGGCTTTCAAAATATCATCTAAAGATTTAGGGCTAGTGAGGTGCAATATGAATTAACAAGCGTTCAACGGGAAATCTTAACTCATTCAATTTTTTGTGTTGACACCGTTGTTGTTTCGTTATACGAGGCCGATCCTAGACATTTCTACGCGATTTCATTATATACGTTAAATCACCTAACTAATAGGTTTTCAAAATATCATGGTAATATAATCACCTTTATAATGAATCCGCGTGGAAATCTCTAGGATTAGCCCCTTATAACAAACAGCAAGCCGCTGCTAACACAAAAAATTGATTGAGTCGTCGCCCTTACTCTTAACATTGTATTTTGAAAGCCTATTTGGTAAGCTATTTAATGTATGTAATATAAATGCGTGGGACGATCTATAATCGGGCTCGTAAAATATATTGAGCAACACAAAAAATTGAATGAGTTTACTTTTAACTATTTTATTGCGATTTTCAATCATTTCTGTTCATGTTTTTGTTGAATTACACTGTTAGAATATTGAATGCACACTCGTGTAAATTTTAAAATAACAAATTTTGTTAAGTTCTTCACACCGGTTGATGAATGACGCCTGGAACCTGTAACATATTCCTTTCAATTTGTTCAAAGGTTTCCTAGTGAATTATGTTGTACCAAGTGCATCCAAAAAAAGAGTAAAACATCCACCTTCGGTGATGATTTGGGGCTGCATTTCTGCTGAAGAGCCAGGACCAATTTATTTTGTTTACATTAAAGTGTTGACTGATGTCGTGTTGCCATATATAAATAGCCTGAATAATTCAGTAACAGAATACACTTTTAAGCAGGATGGAACATCTTGCCACACTTCAAAAAAGAGCACCTGGGGAGGTTATTCCACAGATACATATGTACTCAATCGAAGACGCTTACCTCAAAAATAAAGTGTATGTTCCACAAAACAACGTTAAAATTTTAAAGAAGAATATTGAGGATATTTGGAAAAACGACTTCGGAATTAAACAGATGATACAACGGTATAAACAATATGCCTGACAGAATTTACTAAGTCACTAAAACTAAAGGAAATATGACAAAATACTAAATAGATTATTTGTCTTAGTTAAAGAAGTTTATAAAAATATAACTTAAATAATGCATTTAACACAAAAGTAGTTTTTTTAAGTTTTGCCTTACTAAATGATAAAAAAATGGTTTATTGAAAAAAATTTACGAACGATTCTAATTTTTTGGCGGACTACTTTATTCCTTGCACCTACTTTCGTATGGTACTGCAATACGATTACTAAAATATTCGGCAATTATACTCTTTATGTAGCTAGAAGTGGAAAAATATGTTAACATTCGTAACTGTCGTAAATCAACCACATGCAACCAAAATTCAAGTTGCATTCCAAAATCCTCTTCACTTTATAAATGCGTGTGATTACGTTGAAATTTTCAATATAATTTCTGTACCATCAGACTTTAATCACTGAAAGGCGAATAACTATATAAATATGTAATATACACCAACGCATAAATTACAACTTGTATCTTCTCTTGAGAACATTTTACTCTAATCTGTTAAACGAAGGTCGATAATAACTGGTAATAAACCAAAATAAAATAAAAAAACAGCTAAGTTCAATGATCTTATCCACTTACGCTGTAAGAGATTACTTCAATAAATATAAAACCGCAAACGCATCTTCAGAATTAATTTGGGTTTGGTAATATACCTTTTATACTTTGCTTAATTAATAAGATACATACAATTTTACCGTTTCGAGATTAATTATGTTCTTCTTAGTAATTTAAATTTTGTAATTAAATAAGATCGTGACACAAACCATTCAAATTGGATTGATTTCATGCGCAATATAAAAATTATAAATCAAAATTTTCTAGAGGTAGGTAGCGCAATTTTGAAATGAGTGAAAGCAATCAAGCTCACTAGCAAACCCCAAAATAAAAGTGTTTTTTGCTATATCGTTTAGTTTGTGACCACGCTCACGGACTGTTAGTATACAAAACAAATAAATATTCAAGTAAATCGTTTTAAGTGTTTTGCTTTATTAAAATTTGCAAAATACTAATCGCCCACCTTTTAAATGCCGAAAAACAAATAATTGCCGCATATATTATAGCAAAACATTTCCTGTACATGTTTCATTTATTTGCCTCTTCATTATCTCATGCTTATCAAATATCACACTATTTTGCGATTCACTAATGCTGTTAATTGCTTAAAAAAGTGCGAATTTCTAAATGTTTTGGAACCAATGAAACACATGATATTATAGTGGCTACATATAATGGCTTCATGTTTAACGCAAACGAGAACCTTTTACAATATCACGTTAACTATGCCAAAGCTACCGTAACGTGCCGTAAATTAAACCAGTGTAAGATTTCATAAGGTGATAAGAAATCATTTTTTCGTAAATCCCATATTTTATAGTGGAAAATAAGAGATTACAGTACTCGCCGCAAGTGGCAGCACCAACAGAAAAGAGAACTTATTTTGTTATGTAATTACCAGCGGACATTTTTTATTCATTTTGTATCTCTTTTTTTACTAAATAAAACATCCCAGCGGAATAAAATGTTAAACGTGATCCTTATAATGAGAAATTGATTGATCTCCGAAGTAAAGGAACTCGGTAAACGAAATCTTGAAATATAACAATATTCCGCCTTCCGATATTTCTTAACGAATTACGATGAAATTTGGATAATAGTATTGATCAGAGGTTTTAAAGTAAATTTTGGACAAAATTCTAGGATCTGTTAATGTTGGACTAATCCTTAAAAAAATTGGTTTCTAGAATGATTTTTGATTGAAATATAAATTTTAGAAGAAAAACTGGTATCTATACATTCTACACGATTTAAATGAATTTTAAACTGGAGGGAACTGGGCTATTTCTTAATTCATAATTGTAAAATTTGCATCGCATACAGGGACAATTCGGACAAAATCTAGTGATAACAATTTTCAGTGTAATTTCACGACCGCATGGGATCGCAAAAAAGAATACATAAAACGGAATAAAATGAGAACACCTACTCCGCTCATCCACTAGATCTAGCTAGGATTCGATAGAGTGATCAATCATTAATCTAAATATAAAAACTGATTATACAACCTTAGAAATAAGGTAGCCGCAAAACTCTATATGGAATGTTGAGCGAATGATAAATATATGAAGCTGAATACGGTATTGCGACTAATCTAAGTGAAATTTGAATTGTCGCTGTTATTTGAAAATGCGGATATTAACGGTTTGTGATCCGTAAATGCAAAATTCTCAACCTTACAGCATATGTCGAAAATGAACTACCACCCCATAGACAGCTTCCAGTTCTCTATCATATGTGCTTTAACATTGATTTGTTGGTGAAAGAGCTTTCGAAAAAAACCAAGCGACTCTAGATCACAAATTTTCATTATTTGCTTAATTACTGATTCCTACATCTGATGCCTATTCTGCTAGTAGTAATTCACCATTTCTTGCTGGATGATCTTGGCGTTAACTAAATCATCTTTACAACGTTGAACTTCTAAATTATACTCATCAGACCATTTATGTTTCCGTTCACTAAATTCTGGAAGCTTATTTGATTTTCTACTGTGTGTGTGGGTTAAATCTACGATAGAATTTTATTATCACCAGGAATCTCCCAAGCTACTTTTGGTTGGTCATAATTTTGGATTGCTTGAACTTTTTCTGGCAACGGTGAGATTCCCTCTGCTGCGACGCGATGACTCAGAAATCTTAACTCTGCCACGTTTATACTAAGTTGGTATTATCGAAGTCGTTGAAATACGATTTGTAAATGCTGTTTGTGGTATTTCAAAGATATTAGCGCGGTCACAATTTCATTAATATACGGAAACACGAAATTTAATTCATGAATAACTTCACTAATCAGTCGTTGTTGTATTTGCACCGAGTTCCGTAAATCAAATGACATGTATATTAATTCAAAAAGGCCAAAAGGCGTTGTGATATCAGCAAACTCGAGAAAACTGTTGTGCCTTGCAAAACACTTGCGAAATCCTGAATAAATGGTACAGGATCAGATATGGTGACTGGATTAAGTTGACGGTGCTCACCGCCTGGATGCCATGATGCCATTCTCTGTGTGGGTTCCGAACCATAAAAGGCGAGGCATTTTCTGCTTTACGCCTTGTTACATCATATGTGCAAATTCACTTTTTGCTATCTATAACTTAGCAGATGGGAGCCTTCTCGGGCGAGAAAAAATTGGCGGTCTTTTTGGCACGATATGTTGGGTAATATCTCTTCCCGCTGGTTCTAAGATGACATGAAGCATTGTAACATCTTAATTTCGTTCCCGTTATATGTTCGGATACTGTTTGATCTGGATTTTGATCAGATGAAGCAAAACCCTTAATATCATAGCATGATTTTCCTTTGTTAAAACCTATAAAATCAATGCGAAGAAATACTAAAGAATTAGTTCGCAGTACGCAATAGTTCGCTATAGTTCACGAGACTTCGCTATGCAAAACCAAACCAAGCCGAAGCCAGAAACTCAAGTCCGGATATAGATGGAAGCAAAAATATTAATAAAATTATTGTAAAGGTGAGGAGTTTATTTTTCCATCGAATTGAATTATTACAAGTGACTCTACCTTAACAACACCATCTATTAACTTGTTACCGGGGAGCAGCTCGTCATTCTTGTTAGGAGGCAACACACTCACGTGTGCACCATCGATTAAAATAACCACTTGTGTTTCCCCAAGTGATTGATCGACTGATTTTTGTATTCTCGAAATTGCTGGTGGACGAAATTTCCTTCCTAAAGCTCCCTATCCATGATACTAGCAACACTTACAAAATTTCGGATTCTCTGCTGATGATGATCTGTTACCATTATGTCGCCCCATTAGATGAAGATCGCGAACAAGTTTGGCATTCGATTTTATTGATCCTTTGCGCCAATGTTTGAATTTGAATTTGTTATTTTAACTATGTGTATCGTCTAACCGTTGTCACCACATTTGTTTTAATAAACTTTATTTTCAGCCAATGATCGCTTTTCGTTGAGAAGCGATGAAGATTTTTTATCACCAAGCTTCAAGCAAAGTTTTGAATTTAGAATGCGCGGAAACTGCGTAACGTTCGACCAAAGCTGGTTTTAAATTATCGTAACTATCCGCATTAAATATGTGTGTGTGTGTACAAAATTAATATACCGATACGGAATTATTTTGAATGTGTACGACCAAAGAAATCGATTGCAAACAATTGCAAAGCAATATCAGATGAGAACGTACGTTAGGATTAATCTGGTATATATGTTACGGTGAAAGCCCGAAACCGATAAATGTGCGAATAAAAATTGAAAAAAAACTGTTTTAGTCGGAGCAATACGAACTATATTTTGTGGTATAAGTCATTTCGAATAGTAGGGGCTACCGGGTTTACTAAATTTGACGAGTAGCGGGAGCTAATTGCACCTCCCATGTCGATTAGTCCTCTTGATGACCAATGAATAAAACTACGGAGATGACCTTCCCTCCGGTTATCAAACATTTCATTAACCATTCGTGAACACGAATTTAAAAAATAATTTCAGTAGGATGTGAACAAATTGTGGTATGAGTCACGCCAGAAATCCCATTTTGGAAGTCCCACGGTTTTTTTATTTTGTCAAGTGGTGTATGATTGGGCAATTTTGTGCGTCTAACGGTAAAATTTGTGCATAATGTATTTTGGGAGATAATGTGGGATTTCTGACGTGATTATCACACCAGAAATCCTATAGGTCCGTTTAATCATTAGAGCATATGTTTTGCAGTAGTTTAATTGTGCAAAAATGTGCATGCCAAAATCAATTTAGTTCTTCTCTAGAATTGGTCAGGATTTTTATAGAATTGCTTTATCTGCCAATTTACATGCGTTATGCACAAAATCTGTTAAAGTAGATCAACTATGTAAGAAAATGTCGTAGTTTTCTAGTCATAATGTTTAAACTAGATGTTTATAATCTAATAAGGCCTTGGATTGGGAGCATACTCCATACCAGCCAGAATTGGGAATAGAAACCCCTTAAATCAACCTACAATTTTTGAAATACTCTTAATGAATGATTTTTGAAAATCGCACATTTTATTAATGAAATCACATTTTATTAATGAAATCTGCTTGCACTGAACGTATTGATTAAGTTTCATGATTGAGTCTACTCCCCATCAGCCAGAATCATCCGTAGGAAACCCCCATTTCGACCCTAATTTCAAAATATCATTTTTGAAAAATTTAAATGAGTGATTTCTGGAAATCCCACCTTTTATTAATTAAATCACTTAAACTAGTTGAAATGAACATTCAGATCAAATTTCATATTGTGTCTACTCCCCATCAGCCAGAATCCCACATACAAGGCTCTCCCTTCAACGCTAGTTCCAAAAGATCATTTTTGAAAAAGTTTATATGGGTAATTTCTGGAAATCTCACCTTTTATTAATGAAATCACTTAAACTGCTTGTACAGAACACACTGACCATGGTTTATGAGTGTGCCTACTCCCCAACTGCCAGGATCGCGCATACAAAACCTTCAGTTCAACCCTAATTTCAATAGATTACTTTTAAAAAATTTTGTATTGGTGATTGCTGGAAATTCCACCATTTTTTAATGAATACACTAGAACTGATTTTTGGTTTGCCTACGTTTATTTGCTTTCAGGCCACTGACAGAGAAATAAATTTGTTGGTCATTTAGTTATCCTCGGGAAGCACCGCGTGGGGGCGACCGAGTTACTTCTCATTTTTTCTTTTTTTATGTTTTTTTTTATTTTTGGTTTTTTCTAAAGTTTTTTAATTTTTTTATTTTTTAGTTTTAGTATGGTGCTGAATTAAAAAAAAATCACTAAAAAATATTAAAAAAATTAAAAATAAATTAAAAAAATTAATAAAAAATTAAAATTTTATAGAAAAAAACAAAAAAAAAGAACTATAAAAAATGGGAAGTAACTTAGTCGCCTCCACGTGGTGCCCAGAAAGCACTGGAAGGAATGCTAAATATCCAAAAAATTGATTTATCTGTAAGTGGTCTGAAAGCAAATAAACGTAGACAAACCAACACTCAGTTCTAGTGTATTCATTAAGAAATGATGGAATTTTCATCAATCACCAATACAAAATTTTCGAAAGTAATCTTTTGAAAATAGCGTTGAAGGAAGGGCCTTGTATGTGGGATTCTGGCTGATGGGGAGTAGGCAAAATCATGAAATTTGATCTGAATGTTCATTTCAACTAGGTTAAGTGATTTCATTAATAAATGGTGGGTTTTTCAAAAATCATTCATTAAGTGTATTTCAAAAATTTAAGTTTTAAATGTAGGTGTTGATACTCAACAACGTTAATAACATAATATTTTCAACTTTAGTAATTTTGCTTATTCTAAGTATTTTTACATTTCGTCTTCTGCCTATTAAAAAGTGTGTGAAGTTACCCCAGTTTTTCATCCCAGGAAAATTAAAAATGTTCATCAGGTAACACTTATTTCATCCCATCCCAGGATTTTTAATTTATACAATTAATTAGGACTGTCATACTTGGTAAAGGTAGCGAACATCTTATCTTCCGACTATGCAGAACCATAAAATTAATTTAAATCAAAATTACATATATAGGGTTTTCCAATAAGAGTGTTATGATTTCTTTAAAAAAAAACATACTAATTGTTAAGGAAATTGAAATGTTTTTTATTTAATGTGAAGTACAATCGATACAATTAAGTTCTGAATAAAACGTCATTCAAATGGCCTCCACGACTTCTTCTGCAGGAACGAATTCGATGAACCCAATTTTCGAGCACTTTTTCCACTAAATCAAGTCGTATGTCATGAATAGCACGTTCAATATTGACTTGTAAAGCTTGAAGAGAGTTTGTTTTATTGCTAACGACCAATGACTTCAAATAACCCCACAAGAAATAGTCTAATGGCGTTAAATCACAACTTCTTGGAGGCCATTCAAAATATCAAAATTTCTTGAAGTAATCGAATCTCCAAACTTTTCTCGCAATAATTCAATTGTTGAACTTGCCGTGTGGCACGTAGCCCCGTCTTGTTGGAACCAAATGTTGTCAAGATCAACTTCTTCCAATTTCGGCCATAAAAAGTTGGTTGTCATCGATCTATACCGATCTCCATTGACAGTAACGGTGTTACCAGCTTCATTTGGAAAAAAATACGAACCGATGATTCCACCAGACCTAAACCACACCAAACTGTCAATTTAGGTGAATGCAATGGTTTTTCATGAATAATTTGTGAATTTTCTTCGCATCAGAGTCGACAGTTTTGTTTATTTACCGCACCAATCAGATGAAAGTGATCCTCATCGGAGAAGATGATTTTCTTAAAAAAATCGTTATCGTTTTCAAGTTGTTCCAAAGCAAAATCAGCAAATTCACGACGTTTACGGTAGTCCAATGGCTTCAGTTCTTGTGTGAGAACAATTTTATACGGATGCAAACCCAAATCCTTTCTCAAAATTCGCCAGGTTGTGGTTTGAGACAGCCCCAATTCTTGAGAACGTCTTGGAATCGACAAATTGCGGTCTTCAGCAACACTTGCCTGAACGGCAGCAATATTTGCATTACTTCGAGCGAATCTTTGTCGTATTGGCACTTATGCATTACAACATTATGTAAAGAAAATGCACGCTCAAAATTTTCAACAATTCGACGAATAGCGAGCACACTTGGACGATTATTACGACTATAAAATGGCAAAAGCGCACGAAAAGTTGCAATTGGAGAACGATTATTTTGAAAATAAAACTGAATAATTTCGTTGTTCTTGCGTATATTACGCCATGATGAAATTGTAAACATTACTGAATACAATGAAACAAAAAAAGACAGGTCATGACATATTACAAATGGCCGAAACGTCACTTAAAAATCATATCATTCCTATTGGAAAACCCTATATGAGTACAAACTGTAATTCATATATTACGAAAAAAATACTCAATAAAATAATTAATATTTCTCTCAAACCTATAGAGTGACTAAAGATTTCACTTCTGGTTATGACTCGTCATGGTGTCCACTAACTCTGATAGCAATTTGGATATCAGCCGTATGTTAGGATTTTCGCTATATGCTCATTTGCATATGGCCCACCACCATATGAAATTTGAAAATAATTAATAATTCTCTCAAACCTATAGAGTGACTAAAGATTTGAGTTATGGTTATGATTCGTCATGGTGTCCACTAACTCTGGTAACAATTTGGATATCAGCCGTATGTTAGGATTTTCGCTATATGCTCATTTGCATATGGCCCACCACCATATGAAATTTGAAAATAATTAATAATCCTCTCAAACCTATAGAGTGACTAAAGATTTGACTTCTGGTTATGACTCGTCATGGTGTCCACTAACTCTGATAACAATTTGGATATCAGCCGTATGTTAGGATTTTCGCTATATGCTTATTTGCATTATGCACTCTATAGGTTTGAGAGAAATATTAATTATTTTATTGAGTATTTTTTTCGTAATACATGAATTACAGTTTGTACTCAAATATGTAATTTTGATTTAAATTAATTTTAGGGTTCTGCATAGTCGGAAGCTAAGATGTTCGCTACCTTCATCTTGATGACAGTCCTAATTAATTGTATAAATTAAAAATCCTGGGGTGGGATGATTTTAAAAATCCTGGGATGGGATGAATTAAGATTAATAAATTATCTGATGAACATTTTTATTATTCCTGGGATTTAAAACTGGGGTAACTTCACACACTTCATAATTCCAAATTGTAGTCCTTGTTGACAGTTTAGCCGGTCGGAAGGAATTTGGAGTGCACCAGACCTCGATAATCGAAGAAAACTGTCAACATCACCTTGATTTTTGACTGGCTTTGACGTGGACTTTTCGGCTTCGTCAGAACGTCAACGCGACGCTGTTTTTCCAAAAAATTGAGTGATTTTGGAACCAATCGTGCTTTCACTTTTCTTAGGCCCAAATGATCTTTCAAAATGGTTTTTACTGATCCTTCCGATATTTCAACGATGCCAGTGAGGTCTCTGACTGTTAATCGTCGATTCTCGAGTACCAATTCTTTGATTTTATTATCGTGTTGATCATCAGTTGATGTTGAAGACCTTCCTAGACATGGTCGTCAGCACGTTCTCGACCCTCTTTGAACTATTTTTACCAATCAAAAACACTTGCTCGCGACATACAATTATCACCGAAGGCCTTTTGCAACATTCTGAACGTTTCGGCATCACAAAACTGATTCCGCACACAAAATTTAATGGAACTTCTTTGTTGAATAATTTCACTCATTGTAAAAATCGCCGAATGCACTTTTTCTACTTCAGAAAGATAAGCGTATGCTAAACACTAATGATTATTTTGATGGGACATTTGGCACAGATGTCACTGACAGTCATACTAACATAGAAAAAAAATATTTCGACGAATGGTTTTCCGCGCGAAATTTAAATTCAAACGTCTTACTACTTTTTGCCCACAGAGTATTTAAAATATTTAAGTTTATTCTAGGCTTGGAAAAAACGTTGGCATAAGTGTATTGAGTGGGGAGAGATTACTTTGAAGGGGACGAAATAGATTTGGAGAAATAAAGAATTTTAAAATTATGAACAAAGTCCTACTATTTTTTGCCGACAGTATTACACTGAAATTTTTAAATAAAATTAAAGAAATTTTAATAAATTTTTTATTGTAGGGTTGAATTAAGGGTTTTCTATTCCCAATTCTGGCTAATATTGAGTATGCCACCAGTGAATCCTGGTCTCATCAGGTTATATGCATCTAGTCTAACCATTGTGTCTAATCTGCTTTAAATGAGCAGATAAAGCCGCCCTAGAAAAAATCCTGACCAATTCTGGAGAAGAACTAAATTGATTTTGGCATGCACATTTTTGCACAATTAAACTACAGCAAAACATATGCTCTAATGATTAAACGGACCTATAGGGGTTCTGGTGTCAAGCCAGAAATCCCACATTATCTCCCAAAATACATTATGCACAAATTTTACCGTTAGACGCACAAAATTGCACAATCATACACTACTTGACAAAATAAGAAAACCGTGGGACTTCCAAAATGGGATTTCTGGCGTGACTCACACCAAATTGTGTATTCTAAATTCTTGTGATAATATGATATACAAATTACAATACACAATTTGTTCACATCTGCCAAAAATCAGCGAAATATTTAAGCAAAAATTCTAAACGCTTTTAAATAAAACTGCTGACATATTAATTTACTTCAGCGATAAAAAAAATTTAACCAATAAAATCAAACGAGTTTAGTTGTGGTTATCAACCATCTAACAGCGTTTTAGTTAAACTGTTAATTTTCTATCAAATAAATGAGGTCATTAAGATCTAAATAGATTCTAGACATTACATTTGTACCTTAAACTAGAAGTCGGGAATATTTATTTAAATCAGACCTAAACTCTTTTACAGTTTGAGTTATGAGACAAACACGATGTGATGTCTGCTATTTTATCTATCAATTTCATGTAACACTGGGTTGATAGATTGAATCGCATTGTACAGCAAGTACGTAAGTATGTAGTAACAAACGGTACAGTAGTATGTGCTGTTAAACCAAACAGTTTTATTATACAATGAAATCATCTACCGAGTATAATGTTTACGAGATTATAATCTTATAAATAACATGTACAGTAAACCACTTTTACTAATCTCGTTCTGTGTTGTGTATGTGAGCATAACACCCCAAAATAAGTAACTTGCCTAGAATATTTTCAAATCTTTATTCCACACTTTCTTTGTGCCGATGCTCGTGTATTAGTGAGAGAGAGAGAGTTTAATGTAAATAATACTACTGTACAAAAATTACTACACTCGTTAAGAAAAAAATCAATAAACCAGTTTTATTTAGACTGTACCAAAAAATAAAACTTTTGTTTAAACTCAGACTTTTGTTTTGTACACGTACATTGGTATCATTCTCTATTTGTGTACATTTCTAGTTTTTGTTCGTCTGTTGTAAAACTTGGTTCAGTAAACGCATTAAATTATATTTACGAGTATATAAATAGTAATTTGGTTTATTTAACGGCCTAAAATGGAGTTGAATATCTCAAGAACTAAACCGGTATATTATAGTGAATTGTATATTTGAACTACAGTAATTGTATTTTACGATTTGTTTTTTTTTTTTACTAATATTTAGAAACGGGAACGTGGCCATAATTGGTCAGCCAAAGAAAAGATTATACTGTTCGAATGTGTTAAAGATTACTTGCATATAGTGAGCGATTGCAGGAATGCGGTCGAAGTGCGCAAGAAAAAAAATCTTACGTGGGCTTGGGTCGCTAAACTCGCCCGTGACATGGGTGTTTTCGTAAACGAAACATTAAAATTTAAGACACAATGGAAGCGGATGCGAATTGCGGCCAAAAAAAATATTCATGCATATCAAAATGGTTTACGAATTGACGGCAGATTAGTTATACCGAGTGAATTAGATTGGAACGTGTATAATGCCATATCAAATCTTTCAAATAATACAGTGCAACAAAAATCGTTGGATGGCGAAGAGTCATCTCTACCGAATGAAATTAAACACGAGAATTTAGTTAATTTTGGTTTCGATATATCGAGCAATTCACAAACACACGACGATGTTTATTCGATTGAGGATGAGTCGGTATCATCGCAGTCGGATGTCTCGATTGGATCACGCACTTCAAATATTGAGCGGACTAGTGAAGAAGATAAAATATTCCAGGAAACAGAAAGTGTTTTACAGCAGACTGATCTAGTAATTAGACAAACACAATTGCACAACCCAATCGCGACGAATAATAATAGAGCTGGCCCAAGCGAATTAGATTGGAATTTGTACAATGCCATAACAAGCGTTTGCCGGAGCAAACGGCAAAATTCGAAAGATGAACTACTATGTCATTCTCTACCAAGCCAAATTAAAAATGAACTCCCTGATGAGTATGCAACGGATAGATTATCTACACCGATAATACAGGATGGCATAAACAACTCTGTGCCCCCGCTGCAATGTGCAACGATCGGGACGCAAACATCACATGCAGAGTGTAAAAGACCTGTATCAAATACATGCGTTTCACAACAGGTTAATGTACCACCGAATACTTCACAGGAACATCACGACAAAATGTTAGCGGTGCAGATTAAAATTGAGGAAGCAAAACTAAAGGAAATCGAAGAGCGAATACATCAGCAGCGAGTGATATTTGAGCTGAATAAAACTTTACTTCAGAAACAAATAGAAAACGAATCGGTTAAGAAATATGTGTAAATAATTTTCGAGTTATTTATAATTTGTAAAGTTCCTATATTAAATATAATTTAAATATGAAATAAATACAGATTTAATTATTTATACAAAATATATTGTCTACTCCTTCGGAAATTGGATCTTTCAATAACATAACATGGGGACTACTTGGGTGACGAAAGAAAATTGTAAAAGGCCATCAAACACGAAGGAGAATAATAGATCAGCAAAAGCAATTAACAATGGAGAATTAATCGTTAAGACGGGGAAATTAATTTTAATAAGTGGTGTAGTGATAAAGTGTTAAAGTACTTAATAAAGTGTGTGAAATTATGCAAGTAGTGTAATATAAGAAAAATTGGAATTTGTTGCAAGTGATGAATTTGTGATCGAAGACTGATTACCAGAATCGCGAGCCTTCAACCGCACGAGATATGAATGAGCCATTATAAAAAATCCAGCTTTGAAAGACTTGGAGGCACGCTTAAAAACCTTTACCTCACAAACTCAGAACAAACGAGGGCTAAGCATATCGTTTTCATAACGTCTAGAGTGTTCCAGCCGTATAACAATATTTCTGTCCAGAAAAGGTCAAACTCTTTTTGATCTATTAGTCCTTATTTTTGTCCGCCATATTATTGTATAAACCATTATTCGATTGTGAAATTCAAGAGTCGAATTAATTTAGTTAATTTTGTTGTAAACCACAGTGGCTTGGGCGAACCAGTTACTTGCGAAATGATGGATGGATTGGGTTTCGTTTAGGTCCCACTTCAAAGGGGCTCTCTGGATTTTAATTTTCTAGGAGGGTATCCCATCAAAATTCCAACCCCCCACTAATTGTTATATATTAGATGACGGTTGGTGGTTTGTGTCAATCATCCCAAGAGCACAAAAGTTTATGACATTTCCTAATGTCGTTTTGCCAGTTTATTATAATTTGATAGTAAATGTTATGAAAGATAAAGTGATTTCCAGTGTGATAATAGCAATTTCTCAGATAGTAATTGACAAAGTTCATCAGTGAATGTAATGTTTCCGGTCATTGTATTTTCCTCTGAGACTTCTTTTAATAGAGCTTGGTGATTTCTAAACCATTTACTAATTATATTTTGCCCTTATGAAGCAAATCAATGAGTTAAGGTTGCAATTGTTCAGCTTCCTCGACGATGAGAGCGCCGATAAATAAAAGTCATATTTGTCATGACCTAAGTTGTATGAATGTTGAAAAAGGCACTGCCGATGTTGCATACGTTTCTGTGGTGAACTATGTCATATGACATTTGAAAATCTAGCACCTATAGGAATCGTTTGTTTTGGATCGAGGACCCGTACTCGTTTAATCGGTTTGGTATACGAGCCCATAACGTATGGTCTAATCTAAATTTAAGCATGGTCGCGCTGAGACTTTTGTTTATTTCATACTGCAAGTTTCGCGAAAGGGAACGCGTAGCAGAGAAAGTTAATAAGACAACAATTTCATCACCAGGGTCTAGCAACCATTGCTTAAGTTAAATTGGGTGTATGGCTCATCCATCCTGGGGCCTAGCTATAGGGATCAATGAGATAATTATTGTTAGTCCGAAAAATCCCTCATCTTCGATTCTGTTTTCACACAAAGTACTCAGAACCAGCGTCACCAATGAGATTCGCAATCAAAATCCTTAGTTGATCTTTCCTCAGTAATGAGGAATGTATACTTCGAACTACTCATTCAACTCAGTTGGGTACATGGATTAAAAAAAGTTCCTAAGTGGTTTCTTGCCCGTTTTAGAGCTCAAAGAAACTGCTGCGTTGCAAGTAATTAGTTTAACTTGTAAACCAGCTCTGACAAACGAGTCAGCAGTTTAGAGCATCAGTGTTGTGTAATATACCGGAAAAAGTCGATCCATTTATTTGTTTTCCGCATTGTTCAGTAAGGTCATTAAATTTTAACCAAATAAACTCTATTGCGTTCAAAATATGAAAATGCAACCTTACAATCTCGGAAAATGTACATTTGTTTTCCGTAGTGCTTGTATAACATTTTCATTTCCTCTAAATTTTAGTATATAAGACGACATCATTGGCGCTGTAGAATTCGCACCTGTAGCGAATTAGCATTAAGTTGAAATCTCAAAAACCTCAAACCTGATTCAAACAAATGAATCGCATACAGAAAACTTATGAGTGATACACAGTCACCAGTCAGAACAAACTTAGGACGTACTTGATCTCAAACAAGCTCAAGATCACAAACACCATCAATCCTTCCACCAAAACCAAGTAATTCTAGACCTCAAACCCCACCAATTCATCCATCAAAATCAAACGAATCTAAGCTGATTGATACTCAACAAAGACCAATAGTTGCACCACCACCTCTACCATCCCTATCACCAACACCAAAAAGCTCAACAGAAAACCAAATTGCTACAAGATCACCAACATCAAAAACTTTACGACATAACCCATCACAAAATCAAACCCCAATCAAATCACCAGCGATACCACCAATATCACTGCAAAAAACCCTCGAAACAAATTTAATTCGAATTACAACAAGATCTAATATAATTTATAACAACTATGGATTATAACAAGATGGAGGAAATACAAATACATATACACATCGCAGATATTGAGAAAATATACAGGCAAATCCTGGTAACAACAACACCCCAGACGAGCAAATTAAAGAGTACAAGTTACGAACAGTCATGTATGGAACCTCGTCCGCTCCATATTTGGCCACTAGAACTTTAAAACAACTTGCCATCGACGAGCAGAATAATTCACCAATTGCTGCTGAAATTCTGTTGAAGGATTTCTATTTCGACGATGTTCTCTCTGGTGCAGAAACCATAGAACATGCAGTAAAATGTCAGCAAAAGTTAAGAAAAACGCAAAATAATGGAGGTTTCAAGCTGAGAAAATGGGCATCGAACAACAGAGCCATAATGGAGGGTATTCCTGAAGAACAAAAGGAGTCAAAAACCACACTCATAAATAAGGAACATGAATCCATAAAAACGTTAGGAATATTGTGGAATCCCCAACAAGATGAATTTGAGTTCCAGGACAACATGGAACCCATGACAATAGTTCCAACAAAACGATCCCTTATCTCGAATGTATCCAAGATATTCGATCCGCTAGGATGGTTTTCCTCAACAATTATTATAGGAAAACTATTGTTTCAGCAGTCATGGATAAGGGGACTATCATGGGATGAACAACTACCTGAGGAAATGAAGAAAAAATGGATTCAATATAAAACTACGTTCAGCGAGCTGCAAAAAATTAGGATTCCACGCTGGGCTCATACCAAGGACAAGTGCGAAAATTTAGAGCTGCATGGGTTTTGTGATGCATCGGAAGTAGCTTACGCTGCAGTAGTGTACTGCGAGATGACAGATGCAGGAGAATCAACAATTACACTTATGTCCGGAAAAACTAAGGTGGCCCCAATAAGTCAGAAACTAAGTCTTCCAAGATTAGAACTTTGTGGAGCAGTACTGTTAGCGAAACTACTGAGACATGTTTCAGAGGACATGGGAATCCCAAAGGTTAAAATGCAAGCCTGGACTGACTCGAAAATTGTTCTGGCCTGGCTGCAAGGACACCCTAGTAAGTGGAAAACTTTCGTAGCAAATAGAACATCGCAGATTCATGCTATCCTCAGCCCTGCACAATGGAAACATGTAAAATCAAAAGAAAATCCCGCAGATTCTACAACTCGTGGCGCAAATCTGATAAGCTGGGTGATAATAAATTATGGTGGTCCGGCCCGGGTTTGCTTAGGAGTAGTATCGAGCCATCATCGAGTAACATAATAACGGATACCGAGTTAGAAAAAAACGGCAAGATACTCTCTGCAGCATAAGCACAACTACAACAGAACCGGAAATATTAGAAAGGTATTCTTCTCTCACAACAACAATTCAAGTACTCGGGTATGTTTGGTGTTTCTATTGGAATAGCCACCATAATGGTGAAAAACCGAGGGGGTACTAACAGTTAAAGAGTTAGAAGCAGCTAAGGTAAGGATTGTAAAGATGGCACAAGCTTCTCCATTTAAGGAAGATATAAGAAAATTAAAGGAAAAAGGGTCAGTGGGCTCCAAGAGTAAAATTGTCTCCTTACATCCAATTCTGGACACGAACGGATTACTTCGAAAAACATCCAATCACCCTACCACCAAAGAGTCATCTCACAAGTTTGATCATCGATTGGGCACATACAAGTAGTCAGCATGGAGGTTTGAACTTAACGCTCGCGTTCATAAGGAAACAATTTTGGATCCTCCAAGGCAAAAGAGCAACAAAACAACACAATCGCCAATGCCAGAAGTGTTTTAGGTTCAATGCTAACAGAGCACCTCAACTGATGGGAAGCCACCTCCTCCAAGAGTAATACCCTTCATGAGCATTTACCCATACAGGACTAGACTATGCTAGGCCCATCAATTTTCAAATGTCCAAGGGCCGCGGAACAAAGAGTCGGAGGGGATACATCGCCATTTACATCTGTTTAACAACGAAAGCGATGCATATAGAATTGGACAGTGATTTAACAACACAAGGATTTCTCACTACCCTCAAACGTTTCATAGCCCGAAGGGGTAACGTTGCAAATATGTATAGTGACAAAGCCACGAATTTTATGGCTGCAAATAAATATTTGCAATCTATTCATCATTCATCCGACGTTTTAAACGTAATAACAAACCAAGGAATCCAATGGCATTTCAATCCCCCAGGCTCACCACATTTCGGCGGCGTATGAGAAGCAGGAGTGAAATCGGTAAAGCAGCACTTGAAGAAAGCCACAGCATCCGTACTACTAACATGTGAGGAATTAACAACTCTGTTGTGCCAGGTTGAAGAAACATTAAATTCTAGACCGCTATATCAACTATCAGAGGATCCCAATGAACTTGAATGTTTGACACCCGGGCATTTTTTAATTGGCAATTCCATGCTCGCCCCGCCTGATGATGAAACCATTTACCCGAACCAAAATCTATTGATAAGATGGCAGCAAATCGAGAGAATGCAAGAGAATCGAGAGATGGCAGCAAACCGAGAGAGCAAAAATTACCTCCATAATATGCAGCACCGAATGAAATGGACAAGGCACGTTTATAATCAAACAACAAAGTTGCCAGAGTCTTGCCAGAGCAGCAGAGTAAAGATAGATACGCCGAATGAGGAAATCCTCGTTGAAATACCAAAAGAACAACAACATACTTTGTACTTTCTCGATGAAATTTATGGCAGAATGAGTCAAAATGTGGATGAGATGTCGGCAAGACTACAGGCAGCTATTCAACAACGAGCAGCTCAAGGAAGTCAACTTACTGAGAAAAATTATCAACCGGAAATAAAATTACCTCCTCTTGAAATCCCATATTTCAATGGGTAATATAATGAATGGGCAGCATTTTATGATAGATTCAGTAGGTTTGTACACGAAAAAATCAACGAAATCAACGTCCAGCGGCCCTTCCTGCACCAGGAATACTTAGACGTTCTGACGATCAAGGTGGGGGAGAATGTTGACGGTTCATCAAAATGTTTAACATAACTACAATAATTTGGATCGTGTTAAATTGCATTTTAATGCATTTTTTGTAATAATAAAATTATTGTCACTGATTGGTTATTATGTATATGTAATTAGACTAATTTTAAACTTGAAAAATTGTATAAAAGCGAACGATTAATAAAATAAAAAGGTAGTAGACTTACATACAACGGCTTACTTACTTCTTTCTGTATCTTCACTTGCGCTTTAGTTTGGGTCTCATCCGTGGTAACCCAAACTAATCTTGTGAATCTACAAACCACAGAATTTAAGTACTATAAAATATTTAACAATTCGGAAGCAATTTCGAAGCGTTAACACTGTCTTTCAATTATGTTATCTCTTAGCTAAACATGGCCTAGTCACAATCAGTAGCTTGAGTACTAGAACTTTGCAATGCTCAAACCACAGTACTGCGTCTTAATTGGAACCCTATTACCAATCAATTATTTTACAAAATCTGGATATATGAATCAGGTACCATACCTACTAATTGTAGTACTAGTAGCTGCCAAGATATGCACCTAGATTTTATGGAAAGCGCTTCTTGATTGGCATACGCCATTACCGGCTGACCTAAAGCAGCTGACACATCCCGTGATGGTCTCACGCTGGCGTGGTATGACCCAAGGTGCAAGAGTAACGCTTCATGGATTCCGCGATGCTCGACGGCTTATACAACATAACTCCTTGCACCAGATACACGTGATGGATCAATTCCAGCAATGTATTATTTTGGTTGGTTATACACAAATCAGCAGCAATTGAGAAACCGTATCTTTAAATCGGGTAACTTACATACGGGAACATGGCGACTGTAGTTCGTACAGAACACAATCCAGCAGATTCGTTGTAGTGAAGTGGCCAAGTAATGTGACGACAATACCAATTTTTAGATACATCGGTCAACCCTTTTTATTTTTTTATGTATACTGAGAGAGAGGAGAGTCGAAAAAGACATTGCAAAATAGAAGGTTGCACAGTCCACTCGTGTTTTTGTTTAATAAAAGGTTCATTTGTATTAAGTATAGAGTTGTAGCCAAAAGTTGTAACCTGGCATTATTTCCGCGTAAAATAGCTCAGTTAAATATTTACAAAAGCGTAAGATACGAGATAATTTAACAAAAACATGACCAAAAATTATTATCTGCCGACTTGACGTCTGTCTTTTTTGTGAAAGTATAGGCCGACTACTTCGAATAAGGAAGTGAGAGAACTGTTGCGACATTATAAACTTGGATTATGCCTTATCTAGTAGCCCGTAAGCTACTCAATCCCTATTTCAACCTGTCTCAATCTTGATTGTATTTTTCCTACTGTACTACAGCATTGGTTTTCTCACATTCAGGATCTTGATTCAACTGTTCCACACTTACATCTCTGTTGTCCCCGGAACAAGCCAGAGTATTTTGCTGAGACCAAAAGCTGGTAGATCAGACTTTATTGATCCTGAACCCTGGCTTATTAGTACACCATTACCTTTCTTAAAGCTCTGGAAAGGATCATCGCTAGATTTAACATAAACAACTTCTCTTCATCTGCCAACATAGATATAAATGTTATGAAACTGTCCGACACGAAGCCTACAGAATTGGAACTTCGTTAAACAGAAAGAACACGAGGTCTGTTGTAATAACTCTTCTGGATATTGCTGATGCATTGATAGTATCCCCATGCTCGCCAACGATTTCAAATGCTTGTACAGGGTTTTTCAATAAGAGCACTTCAACTTTTTTTTTGAATAAAACACAAACTGTTCGACTTTTGAACTAACTTTTTTTTTATTAACGACTTTGAACATATACATTTAAGTATGAAACTCGATTTCTTTTGCATGACCACCGCGTGCACGTTTTACGAAGTCCGATCTTTGAACCCAATTTTCGACCACTCTTTCGCATAAATCGGCCGAAATTCCAGCAATTTCACGATCTATATTGGCTCTGAGCTCTTGCAACGTCGCCGGCTTATTGGCATAGACCAATGACTTCACATAACCCCAAAGAAAATAATCTAGAGGTGTCAAATCACACGAGCGCGGCGGCCACTGGACGGGCCCATTTCGCGAAATAACACGCTCATCGAACTTAGTCTTCAATAACGCGATTGTATCGTGTGTTGTGTGGCATGTGGCCCCGTCCTGTTGAAACCACACGTCGTCCAAGTCCATTCCATTCAATTGCGGCCAAAAGAAATCGTTTATCATATCGCGGTATCGATTTCCATTAACAGGAACGTGGCGATCGTTATTGTCGATGAAAAAATATGGTCCAATGACGCCACCGGCATGTAATCCGCACCAACCAGTGACTTTTTCGGGATGCAACGGTGCCTCATGAATCACGTGTGGGTTGCTTCCTGCCCAGTAATGCATATTTTGCTTGTTGACAAATCCATTTAGCCAAAAGTGAGCCTCATCGCTGAAGATGATTTTTCGGTGAAAATCTGCATCATTTTCGATTTGCACTTGAGCCCAATTCACGAATCGGCGTCGCTTCAAATGGTCAAACGGCTTTAGTTGTTGAGTCAGCTTGATCTTATACGGATGTAGGCCAAGATCTTTACGTAAAATTCGCCACAATGATGTCACAGAAAGGCCCAATTGTTGCGAACGTCGTGTGAGCGACACATTCGCGTCTTCTTGAACTGAAGCCTTGGCGGCTGCGATGTTTTCAACACTTCGAGCACTTCTTACTCTCGAGGGCACCGGAACATTATGTAGCGAAAACGTAAACTCAAATTTTGCCACTATACGGTCGATTGTCGAACGGGCTGGCTTGTTAAATGGACCGTAAAATGGCCGTAATGCTCTTAAAGTAGCAGCAACAGAACGATTATTTTGATAAAAAATTTGCACGATTTGCGATCGCTGTTCACGTGTGTAGCGTTCCATGATGAAATGTATACTAATGAAGTTTCCAAATGACAAAAGATTAATAAAAAATATGGCGTCGTTCGCCTTCCCTATCGGAAAAAAGTTGAAGCGCACCTGTTGAAACACCCTTTACTAAGTTGGCTATATTTGTCGATACCATTCCATTCTTGGTTCTCGCATTGTTTATACCAAGCTATATAAACATGTTTCATCTTTCCCATCTCATATGACTCTTGGATAACTATGAGCGCTTTGAAAAAGATTTGCAGGTCAATCCTGCTAAGAGCACGCTGCTTTTATCGTCACTACCAGCTATGTTCTGGCAAAAAATCACTAAAACAAATTGCCTTAAAAATCGTACTTGCTGCTGGCGTTACATCCAACGGGTTTATCTGGCTTAATAATATCTATCTTATTTATATTAGGTGATATGATGGAACGCAGGCGGTAACAAGAGGACGCGATACCCACGTGCTGATCCTTCTTTACAACGCCCATCCATCGAGTAAGTGGTCTTCCACGTGGTCTCACTTTCATTGGTATCCAATGAATGTGATTTTTTGTGATCGAAGAGCATGTAACCATCTCAGTCGTAGTTCAGTCGTAATTTGTACACATCTTCATATTTTATTGGATCCGTCCAAGACTTGTGCATTTCCTGTTTAATTATTGATTTTGCTTGCAGTTACCAGCAATCCTAGAAATTTAAACTCTTTAATCTTCTCATATTGAACTTCACCCAAAATAAATTTTCTGCCTGTTTGCCTCCTTGCCGTAACCATATATTTTTCTTTTTTCTTCGTGAAGGAGAAGAACTTCTTTAAAGGAAACTATGTTGTGACCAAGTATACATATATCATCAATTTGCCTCGTTGTAATATGCAGTCAATATCAGAAGAGGTACGGCTCGCCATATCGTAGGTTACTGTCTTCCTGTCTACCTCCGCCAGGTAGAATATTTGCTCTAAATCTCCCGTGATTGCAATTCGTCCTTTTCGGAACCGAAATATTATGTTAACAAGTGAATGTTGTAACAGTGGAACAGCCAATATTGTGTCGTTTAGAGACATGCCATCGCTTGCCTTGGCCGAAGCGTTCAACACTACACGAAACTTCCCGGTCCCGTGACCTGTTTAGTTTAGAATGAATTTGTTCATAAAGATCTGGAATAAAAGCCGATAGATTGGCTTTCGAGTTCCCAAAATTTACGCAAACTCATCGAGTCGTAAATGTATAGTGATTAATCACCAGTGGCGGCTTTGAAGAGTGGCTCAAACACAACCAAACCCAGGGGGTGTGCTAATTATGCTGTCTAATGTTAATTCCTTCCCGAATTATATTGCGCTCAAATATCGGCACCTATAAGTACGACCACTCGTTCAGAGTTCACAAATTCTGGTTCCGCAAGCTGCAGGTTCTTTAATGGTTCCAACATCCAACGTAGCATGCAGAATATAAGCTTCGAAACGTAATTCAATATTTTTATTATTAAATACCGATTCGGCTTTTGTCCATCGAAAATGGATATCGTTACATAATTCAAGTGCACGCCCGCAACATGGTTACGCTTTTTTTTCATCTGCGGCTCAGGCATACAATGAATGAGTAGTTAACGTAATTTTATGCAAATATTGTGTTAAGCCAATTCAACCAGAGCTAGCAATTCATTATGAAGGCCCACAGCACCTCCCTCAGCATCGCCTACTAAAATAATTTGGTTCGCAATGAATCGGTGGAAATGTGTTTCGCGAGTGTACGCGTGTATGAGTTTAGACCTAACAGGAAACACCAAAATGTATAATATTTAACTGAGCTATTTTAAAAATGAATCTTTCACAAAACAAAAACACGTGATGACTGTGGAACCTTCCATTTTGCAATGTCTTTATCGACGCTCCTCTCGCTCAGTACATTAAAAAAAGGAAAAAAATTAGAGTTAACCGATGCATCTAAAAATTGATGTAGTCCCGATGAATCTTTCTGACCAAACTGATGAATCTTCTGGTCGTACCCTTAAATCTTGTAGCACTTTTCCTTAGTTATTCCAGGTCAGATTTCCAAAAGGGTTTAATTAGTTTTTTGTGGGGTGAAAAGAACAGGTAATTTCTCAATCATTACATTTTATTTAAAATTGCTTTAGATAAGATTAATGGCAGCGGTGCAATATCAAAAGCTTCGAATTAGCTTAAGCCTTACTATTCGGTCGAATGATAAATTGTATCGAAAGCGTTTATAATGACAGATCATTATAGAATCAAATAAAATAAAATATTTTTATTCCGTGCAGAGCATAGAAAAGAGAAAATTGGCCATCTAAGCTGAGTGAGCCTTTGCGCCATAAAAACGTTTTTAATAAGTAAAGTTAAATAAGCAAGTTTTCTAGAATCTAATAGGTTTATAAAAAATCGCTGAATGGGGCCCAATCGCCATAATTAGATAAAGCGATCATTTCAAGGTTATCTATTATACGAAATCGTATTGGAGACGCTCATCGATTTATACATTTTTTGCATACTCTTGCTGAAATATATCATAAACTCGTACTTTATCAATTGTTCATCAGTTCTCTTCATATACTGCTCTAAAAGCTCTGGATTATACTGGGACTTTCTAAGTATGTATTTAGCGGTCGCAATTAGCTAATCCAATATCCATGATTGCGATCAGCCTGTTTATAGTTTGAGCTGTGTAACTGTTCTCGTTGACAGTATCGTTATGGTTTACGAATTGGGCTGGTTTCGCCTTATAAAAATGGCTTACACTATTTTGGTATGATCAAATGTGTTTCTGTGTTAGTATTACCTCTCTTATCCTGTTTCATCAAAGAGAATGATCGCGATATTAACTATGTTCGTTTGCTGAATAATTTACAACATCAGAGCGATTATTGAATGATGTTGCACATGACAGAAATCACCGAGAACAGCAGTTATGGCTAAAATTATTACGGAACTCAACCTTATTCAGTGTTGGTTCCCAAGTGTAAGTAAAAGTAAAGGCAAATTATGCGTTAAAGCTTGGTTTGATAACGGGTTTAAACAGAAACTATAAATGTATTTTATTAATTTCTTTATTCTATTTACAAAAATTAAAATTTAATCGTCGCTATTATCCATGGTATCGTCGTAAACGTACTCGAATTCAGATGCACCACTCGTCGAAGTAGGATTTCTGTTGCCACCTTGTGTTGAACGACGTATGGACAATAGGGGCGGATCTTCTAATCGATGACATTGTGCGATTTCCATTTCAAAAAGTATATTGTTGATGCGATGTTTCGCCGTAGCACGGTCCAATTTACTGTTGAGTTGTCTTACTTGACAAGCAACGTGCTCACCAAACGTGTCAAACTCATCCTTTTCCTTAGCAAATGATGAAAGCCGTTTCATTACCGCATACGTATCCTTTGGTATGGGATTTGCTGTTCGTTTTAAAATTCGTAATTTCGGAGGATTAGGCAATTTAATAGGTTGCGGGGAAAGCGGGGCGCTATATGTAATGGTACTCGGCTGAACATTCTCGTCAACGATTGTTTTTTCATCGCTTTCATATTCCAATTTCACCGACTGGCTTTCCTAAAATATGTAATTACCAAAGATTGATCAATAGCACATATCAAATACAAATTTAGCATTTTACCTGGGAGTTTAGTTCATCTTCAATTGAATCGCGTTCCTCCTCCCGGTTCCGCCGTTGTATATGTTTTTCTTCCGTAAACAATAGCAGTTTGTATGCGAACCACTTAGAATCGGTTTTGCTTTTCTTAACTTTTTTATTTTCCCTCTGGAACTGACCAATTAGGATTCTCATCTTTTTCTCAACATTACTCCGGTCAATGCCCATTTCAGTTGCAATTTCTTCCCACATTTCATTCTTTTTCTGTCGGTGTCTATAGTAACTGTTGGAAGAGTCCCAAAGCGGTGGTTTTCCACGAAATATTTTAATCAGTTTACAAGTTTCATCAATTGTCCAATTCATTTTCTATGCTATCACGAAAGTGGTCTAACAACACGTAACACGTCCGATCACAAATATTACAAGAGAGAAACTACAAGTCATTTTAAAGTAATAATGCTAATGTTATATAACATTTTGCTACAAACACATTTAAACATGCAATTCGTGCGTTGTAATGTTAATATTATAACATTTGCCATTGCTATATAGCATTTTGTTTGGAATGGGTAGAATGTACTAGTAATAAATACGATTCACAAACACATGCAACACAGTTTGAGTTTAAAAAAATAAAGTTTTATTTTACACTTTACGTTTTGTCTAAATAAAACTGGGTTTATTGATTTTTCGTATGCTTGCTCCACACGTACTACTACACAACAAAATTATCGTTGATGCTCTTCTCACCAATACTTTTGTGAATTTACTTAGGTGTGCATTGCAATGTAACTATGGTATATCGTTTAAATGCTATAACATTGTTAATGTGATATAAACATATCTCGTAAACAACAAATTGAATACATCAGAGATTAACATTTTGTTAACTAATGTAAAATTCTTTGAACTTATTACAAAACACCAAATTTTGTGTGGTACGAGAAAACATGAAGAAAATTTGATTTAAGAAATGTGTACGGTCAAACCAAAATATCTTCTCACAAAGAAAAAAAAATCATAAACGACATTTGACATATTTGACAAATATTTACGATTGCCATGTAAATATATAAATATGTGTATGTGTTAGTTAAAACGGAACAAAAAATTTACATTTTCAAAAGGGATTTATACCAAATATACGTAAGTTCTACGTACGTTCTCGGTCGTAATACGCAGGCATAATTTTTGCCTTTATTAATTACAACTGAGACTGTGCTCATCTAGCAATTAGTCTATCAAAATTTTACAAATTTTACAATTCTTAAATAATTCTGATTTGTTGGGGTGAAACTCAATGGTTAGTCCCAAAATTAATTAATTTTTAATTAAGTCTTCTTTCAACGACAGGATTATCTATCATCTGGCGAATATAGGGGTTTCCATGTTCCTGGAGCCTTATTTCGTGTTTGGTGGCATGCTTTTTTATTTCATCTTTGATGTATTCCATCTGTAAGTCCCTGTGAAGGTTTTTATTTCATGTGCACCACGGAGATGCTAAGGAGAGCCTTGGTTTGAAAGGTCTATACCATTTTGGCGTTTTTTTGCTTAGTATATCCCCAGAGATGAATACTGTTGGTCCATATCGGCTTCCGTATTTGCCAATATAGCAACCACTTGTTGTGTATTGTAAGCTCGGAGCTCCTACCTATGAGCCAATACATTTTTCTGAAATTAATATTAAGTTCTTCTTTTTTTTGACATGCTCTCTCCACTTGAGCTTGGTATCGAGTGTCATGCCAAGATATGTAGATTTGTTTGCATGTTGCTCCACTTCTGTTGAAACTAGTGCATATAATTAATGCAGCATTTCGACTAAAATATGTACCAAGGCAATGGAAAGTTGCAGAAGTATTTATGATACTTAAGCCGAACAGATCTCCGAATGATAAAGCTTCATATAGGCCAACTTCTCTGCTGCCAACATTATCAAAACTGTTTGAAAAGGTTCTTCTTAAAAGACTAAAACTAATTATCGAAGAAAGGAATCTTATCCCACCACATCAGTTTGGATTTAGGGAAAAACATTCTACACCGAGAGAAAAAATTGCTGGATTAAAAACAACAATACGTATATAATTTGTAATCTTTAGATAGTTGGTTTAATTTAACAATTTTTTAAACAGGTTGTCTTAAAAAGTGCTATATTGTCATTAATATGTTCAAACTAGCATCGTAAAATGACAATTTTCCCCACAAATTCAAAATTCATACAATTTGTGTCTAATAATGTTGGAAAATCTTTAACATTGCAATGTTAATTTACGATGCTACTTTGTGCAAGTTAGATCTCACTTAAATTGTATAACGCGAAATGTTATCGTGTAATTGTATAGCTTTATAGTAACAATTTACCGATTTTCATGTACAGGTTGTAAACAAATCGTTACATTTTGTATACAAAAGTTGTTGTTTTGTTACATTTAATTATGTTTTTCTAAATATTTACCGTTTTAGAAACACATTTTTTCAATCATTGTCGGATATCGACTGCAATATTCATTTCATTACTGCAATAGTTTAGAAGTTATAAACATTTACAAAAAGTGAATTATTTTTTTAATAAAATTTGTTAATAGATACGGAATTTTTTATAAACAATTTATTGTGCAGTACATAATTCAAATCAATTTTTATTGATAATAAATAAGAATAATCAATAATCAATTTCAATAATTCATATAATTTTTGGATTAAAAATGTCGCGTGACCACGCGCATTTATTGTGCAATGATAACTTATTATCAAAATCTGTTTGTTTAGCAGAAATTAATAAAGTTAATGATGGTTATCAGCAATATACTGATAATGTAGATTCCAATTGTGCTCATAATAAAATAAATAGTGGTGAAAATGAAGCTATTGTGATAAATCCTTCGAAAGAAACATGGATTCCATGTTCATCAAATAGTAATGTAGTTCATAATGAAAAAACATCAGATAGCTTTCCATGTGAAAATTCTGTATCAAAAGTTTCAGTTTATGAAGATGATGGTCTCCTAGAATTATTAACATCATGGGGATTAGGATCCCATTTTATTTCTTTTTATAGTGAGTATTTATATTTTATATCATAGTCCCGTGCTCAATTAAAATTAAATTTTTGGGTTGATGCTTTTTTAAAAATTTGTATTGGATAACATTTTACATTTTATATTTTATGGTAATCTTTATAAAAAGTTACATTTCTGGTTTTAATAAAAATATGAAAATTATATTATTAAAGTAACTTTTGGTTTCAATTTAAAATATACTTATTTAATTTAATATTCGTATAGAATGCGGAGTAAAATATGCAGATATTCAGTATTTGAATCAAAACGATGTTGGAGAAATGTTTCCTGGTCGCGAAAATATTGGATTAAGAGCACGACTTCGTGAAAATTTATTTTCCTGGAAAAAGTCTCAGGTAAAGTTAAAATATTTGTCATAAATTATAAATGTTTGAAACTAGATTATTGAAATTTTTCAGGGTATTTCACCGTGCAGTACCGTAAATGATAGTGGTGTAAGTGATTGGTTAGAAAAATGTCGAGAATTTTTCAAACCTGATCCTGTAAATACAAATTCACACAGCCACATTCCAATAAAAAATACATCAATAATAATGGGTATTCCTATAATATTCAGCATATTTACAATGATCATGAATTATTTTATTGACTGACACTAAAATTATAATTTTGTTTTAGTCCGTTCGAGAAATTCTTCAGTCAAGTGACACGGGTCGTAACGTGATCCAATATTATGAGACTCATGGAATGCTGGATGAGAAAAAACGTGATGATATAATTTCTTGTATTGTGGAGCATTTCTTTGATCCCGTTCTAAAAACTTATAAAGTGCCAGATCCAAAAACTATGAACAAATTGGCCGAGGATATTATAAATATTTTCCCAAAAGAACATTTAGATATTTATTATATACCTCGCAATAAAACGAGAAATGCTTCGGGGAGACTATTTAATAAATTTTTTAGATTAAACAGAAAATCAAGGAGCACCATTAACGTCGAAATAAAATTAAAGAAACAGAGGACAGATCATAGTCATTGCGATCAAAACGAAAATTATAAAAATGACGAAAGCACAGAAGACTTGCGAGAATTGGCATCAAATGACAACGAATCTGAAATGAAGCAAAAATTCAACCATTTATTTTAGTGGTGGGGCCGTCCCCTACTAATATTAACGAATTTTACGTTATTTTGGATACATTTAAATTAAAATTTAATTCATTTTTAGCAGCACTTGATACATGTTTTAAGTGTTTTCAAGTATTCAATTTGGCGTATCCTAAGGAGTCGGAACTAGTTTGGCAACGGATTCAAAATTATATTTATGAAATTAAAACAGAGAGTGATAAAAAAAGTTCGGCTTTAGCAGAACTCTATTTGATATTAAAAAATAATCAAAATGATATTATGTTATGAATGTAAAAAAAATTTAGAATCATTGCCAGACCTAGTTTCCCACTATAGGATAATCCATAATTATAATTCTAATAGTATATAAAGGGTGTTTTTTTAAGAGGTTGCCGATTTTTTTTTTGAATAAAACACATATAAAATTATGAAATGACCAAAATTTTTTTTTATTTGGTAGATAATTTTTTGGCATTTAACATTTAAACACAATATCTGGCATATGGCTACCACGACTATTTTTCACAAATGTCATTCTGGAGGTCCAATTTTCCAGCACTTTTTCAAGCATTTGAGGGCGTATGTCAGCAATGACACGTTGAATATTGGTTTCCAAAGCGTCAATCGATTGAGGTTTATCCACATAAACCAATGACTTCACGTATCCCCACAAAAAGTAATCGAGTGGCGTCAAATCGCACGAACGCGGAGGCCAATTCACCGGACCATTTCTCGAAATAATGTTGTCGTTGAAAGTTTCTTTCAATAAGTCGATTGTTTCACGTGCTGTATGGCAAGTGGCACCATCTTGTTGAAACCACATTTCATTCATATCCATATCTTCAAGATTTGACAACAAAAACTCATTTAACATGGTTCTGTATCGATTTCCATTCACGGTAACGCGTCGTCCTTCCTCATTTTTAAAGAAATATGGACCGATGATCCCACCAGCCCATAGACCGCACCAAACAGTACATTTATCAGGATGCATTGGTAATTCTAGAACGGCGTGTGGATTATCTTTGCTCCAAATGCGACAATTTTGTTTGTTGACGTATCCATTTAACCAAAAATGCGCCTCATCACTGAAGAGAATTTTACGGTAAAAAAATGGATCTTCGTTCAATTGATTTAACGACCAATCACTGAATTCACGGCGCAAACGATGGTCGTGTGGCTTTAATTCTTGCACCAATTGAATTTTGTATGGCACCAAACCCAAATCTTTACGTAAAATTTTCCATAAAGTCGATGGACAAAGTCCAATTTGCTGAGCACGACGACGAATCGATAAATTGTCGTTTTCTTCGACACTGGCCTCAACGACAGCAATATTTTCTTCTGTACGAACTCTTCTCATTCTTGTCGGTGGCTTGGCATCCAAAAGAGTGAATGTAGACCGAAATTTGGTAATTACGTTCTTTATGGTGGTCTCTGACGGACGATTATGTGCACCATAAAATTCACGAAGTGCTCTATAAACATTTTTAATTGAACACTGATTTTGAAAATAAATTTCCACGATTTGAAAACGTTGTTCTGGAGTTAACCTATTCATAATGATTTGCCAAACAATACTGAGTAGAAATGCCACTTTGAGCTGTCAAAACAACTGTCATAAAATAAAACGACATCTATCGGAAAAACAAACCTCCTAAAAAAACACCCGTTATAAATGCACTTACCAAAAATGCATTCAAAGCTTTACAAATAGTAGTAGTTTTAGAAAGCAATGTAAAAAATCATTTAACCAATGTAAACAGTAATGAAATTCATTATAACTCTTTTGAAAATGAAACAAACTTACGAGATCTACCACCATTAAATTTAGGAGAATCATTGCAAAATAGTTTGACAGAAGAAACTGTTGAAAGTGAATTATTGCCTTTGCCAGTCAATGTATCCTCTAATTTTAATATTAATCATTTAATAAACAATATAAACAATAGATGTTGCAAATTTTTAATAGATCTTCATAATAAAAATAATTTCAGTAGAAAGGATGTAATAGACGTACAAAATAGTATATCCAATATCACACTTTGTATTACAAATAGTATTAAAGAATTAATTTTACCTTATTCATCTACCCCACAATTTAATTATATTCAAAGTCTTCTGAATTATAGTGCTCAACCTTTTAAAGAAATTAATACTGAATATAAATTAATAGAACATTTGAAACACAAAGGATTATTTAGAAAGCCAATAGTGTTTAATGTAAATAATGAAATAACAGAAGTTGTAGGAGGACATAAGGCTACTTTAGATGAAGCAAATGTTAATGCTTGTATAATGGATATCGAATTCCAAATTAAAAAATTCTTTGAATTACCTAATGTACTTGATGTTACTATTAAAAATACTTCAGAATTATTTAAAAGCACATCCATAATCCATTTTGTTAACAGTGAAAGTTTTAAAAAATTAATTATCGATACTCCAAATAAAACGTTTATTCCTATATTCCTTTTTGCAGATGATTTTGAAGTTAATAACCCCTTAGGTAGTCATTGTGGTGTAGATGCAGTGTGTGGTGTGTATTTTATTTTTCCAACAATTCCTCAACATTTTCTATCAAATTTAGATTTCATTTTCATCGCTGCCTATTTTAAGTCCAAAGAAAAAAAGTTATACGGTAATGATTTTTACTTTCGCAAGCTAACAGAAGTTTTTAAAACCATCGAAAATAAAGGTATTGATATAGAAATTGATAACAAAATCACGACTATTTATCCAGTTGTATGTCGATTGATAGGGGATAATTTAGGATTAAATGATATTTTGGGGTTTACCACTAGTTTTAATAGTAGATTTTATTGCCGATTTTGTAAAACAGAGAAAAATTTTATGAACTGCGATAATAGAGAAAGAGAAGATAATCTTAGGACAAAAGAAAATTATGAAGATGATTTGATTATAAATGACTTTAGTCTTACTGGAATTGTTAGAGGTTGTGCGTTGAATGATTTAGGAACATTTCACGTAACATCAAACTATTCAGCAGATCTTGTTCATGATTTGTTTGAAGGTGTGTGTAAATACGACGTCCGTGAAATTTTGCTATATTTTATAGTCAAAAAGAAATATTTTAATATTGATATTTTTAACTATCGCAAACAAATGTTTGACTATGGCGAAATTGAAATAGGTAATTTATCACCTCCAATCAATATGAAAAATTTAAGTAGTCAAAACTCCAATTTAAAGCTTTCGGCAAGTGAAATGCAGAATTTAATTAATTATTGGAGACTTAGTTCCAACTAGTGATAAAATATGGAAATTTTTTATTATATTATTAAAAATAGTAAATATTTTAATGAAATCAAAATTTGATGAAAATTTGTTAACAAATCTACAAAATCTCATAGAACAGCATAATAGGCAATATCAACTTTTGTTTAATGAAAATTTAAAACCAAAGTTTCATTTTCTTCTCCATTATCCTAGAATTACTAGACAAAGCGGCCCTGTTAAAAATTTATGGACATATCGTTTTGAATCAAAGCACCGCGAAGCAAAAATTTATGCAAGAAATATATCTTCTCGAATAAATATCGCATATTCGATAAGCATGAAATCATCGTTAAAATTTTCTAAGTTTCTGTTAGATAAAGAGCTAGGCTTCCCAAAAAACCTAAATTGCGATAAATTTGTTTCAATAGACCTCACTCAATTAGAGGTATTTCCCAAAATTAGTAATAAAAATAACTTGAATTTAAATTTAAATAATTGTAATGTAGCTAACTCTATAGAGTATAAAGAAACAGTCTATAAAAATGGATACATACTGGCTGTAGTTCAACAGCCAATAAACTTTTATAAAATTGAAACATTTATATTAGATTTTAAAACTGATAGTTGCCTTGTAATTGGAAAAAAATTAAATTTGATTAAGTTTTTAGAGCACTACCAGTCATATCGTATTAAAGATGAACTAGATTTTTTTGAAGTTTATCATATCGATAAATTTTGTGGACCACCAATGCATTTATATGATTTTTTTGGTCTTAAACTATTAAGAATAAAATTTTTTTAGAGTTCTATTAAAATTTTATCAAACAGTATTAATATTAAAAATTTGTTATTTTGTTATTATTATTTAAATAAAACTGAATTATTATTTATATAAAACTGAGATATTATTATTTAAATAAAACTGAAAATTTAAAGTATGAAACCAGTTTTTTAATATTTCTATTGCTATATCTATAAAATATATTTCAACTTCAACATTTTAAATATCAATTCAACATTTAAAATGTTAATATAATTTAACATTGAAGTTGACATCCTAACATTTTTTAATAATTTATCGATCGGCAAAATTATTAATTTTAACATTTTTTAATGTTCATTCAACATGTTTGATGTTATAATGGCAATAATATTGTCCATAAATTTGATTATCGGAGACGACAAAAATAACATTTTTTACCTTCATTTAGTATTGTTAAAATACAAATTATCGTTTTCAATGTTGATATGTCAATAATCATGTCAACAGTTTCATTTAGATGAAAATGTTAAATCAACAATTTAAATTGTACCTACAGCATCGCCAAATGTTGAAAAATAAGATTTAACATTTACAATGTCAGCAATTCGTGATTTTCATTGTTGGACGAATTTCGTAAACCGAAAATGTTATTTTACGTACAATTTACCATCATTTTTTCTTTCGGTGATACGACAGAACAAGTAGGGTTTTCCAATAAGAGTGATATGATTCGCAATAATTCAATTGTTGCACTTGCTGTGTGGCACATAGCCCCGTCTTGTTAGAACCAAATGTTGTCAAGATCAACTTCTCCCAATTTCGTCCATAAAAAGTTGGTTATCATCGATCTATACCGATCTCCATTGACAGTAACGGTGTTACCAGCTTCATTTCGAAAAAAATACGGACCGATGATTCCACCAGACCAAAAACCACACCAAACTGTCAATGTAGGTGAATGTAATGGTTTTTCATGAATTATTTGTGGATTTTCTTCGCACCAGAATCGACAGTTTTGTTTATTTACCGCACCACTCAGATGAAAGTGAGCCTCATCGGAGAAGATGATTTTCTTAAAAGAATCGTTATCGTTTTCAAGTTGATCCAAGGCAAAATCAGCAAATTCACGACGTTTACGGTGGTCCAATGGCTTCAGTTCTTGAGTGAGAACAATTTTATCCGGATGCAAACCCAAATCCTTTATCAAAATCCGCCAGCTTGTGGTTTGAGACAGTCCCAATTCTTGAGAACGTCTTGGAATCGACAAATTGCGTTCTTCAGCAACACTTGCCTGAACGGCAGCAATATTTGCATTACTTCGAGCGAATCTTTATCTTATTGGCACTTCAACATTATGCAAAGAAAATGTACGCTCAAAATTTTCAACAATTCGACGAATAGCGAGCACACTTGGTCGATTATTACGACTATAAAATGGCAAAAGCGCACGAAAAGTTGCAATTGGAGAACGATTATTTTGATAATAAATCTGAATAATTTCGTTGTTCTTGCGTATATCTCACCATGATGAAATTGTAAACATGACTGAATACAATAAAACAAAAAATGACAGATCATGACATAGTACAAATGGTCGAAACGACACTTAAAAATCATATCATTTCTATTGGAAAACCCTATAGTTAAACTCTAGCTCAAACTTTTATAACTTTCTTTATTAATTCTTTAGCTTTCGGAACCTTTTCGGTTCCATTCTCAAAAGAATAATAAAACCATTTTACGAAATATATTTAGTGGTTAGCGAACATCTCCAATATAGATCTTCCTTTTCATGTCAAAATTATTTTAAGTTTGGGAAATAAATTGTGTCCTTCTTCAATTGGTGATTCAGTGCCGTACTTCAAAATTATTTGAAGAGAACAGTTTTGTAAATATTTTAACAAATTTTAAATATAAATCAAATTCAAATATATTAACCCCTTTTGAAAATCGTATTTTAAGTTATGTTAAACAGTCAAAATCTTTTTTAAAAGCTAATCCAAATATTGTGGTAACTCGAGCGGACAAAGGTAACGTAACTGTCGTAACATCGTGAAGTGATTATGTTACAACATATGTAGAATTACCAAAAGATAATTCAGTTCCGATTCAGAAATCAATAAACACTATGGTTAAAGATTGGAAAAATTCCGGTAATGTAGGTGAAAAGACTAGGAAAATTTTAACCAAATATAATTCGGTGATTCCAAAATTATATGGTTTACCAAAAATTCACAAACCTGGTATTCCATAAAGACCAATTATTAGTTCAATTAATGGTCCAACACATAGTTTATCGTCATTTATGGGTAATATTTTAAAATTTAGTGTTGGTAATACTAGTTCTAATATTATAAATTCGGAAGATTGTAAATAAAAACTGCAGAATGTCACGCTTCCACAAAATTACCTCTTAGTTTCTTTGGATGTTACGTCTTTATTCACTAATGTTGATAATAAATATGTTACCAACATTGTGAAATAAAACTGGAGGAGTATAAAACAAAATTCAAAAACTAAATTGACTAAATTTCAATTTATTTCGACATTACAATTTTTTTTGACTAATTCTAATTTTTCTTTCGGCAATAAAATTTATAAACAAACTTTTGGTTCTCCTATGGGTTCTCCAATTAGTCCCATAATCGCAAATTTAATGTTGGAATTTTTGGAAAAAATGGGTTTAAATTCAGAGATTTTTAACTCTTTAACTCTTTAAAATCAAATTTAGTGTTGAAAAAGAAATTGATCACAAAATTCCATTTTTAGATTTACTTTTAATTCATGAACCGGATGGAAAAATTTCTTTTGACTGGTACCATAAAAATACTTGGTCTGGTCGTTATCTAAATTTTACCTCTTGGCTTCATAGATCTTACAAAATTAATACAATAAAAATTTTGACTCAAAAAATTCTAAAATTGTCCGATACTAAATTTCATTACAATAACTTTAAACTTTTGGAAAACACTTTGATAAATAATCATTATCCTAAAAAATTAATAAATAAAATGATTTGAAAACAGAGAAATTATTTCCAAAATTATAGAATAAATCCTGAAATTGAAAGTACAAATTATTTATCATTACCTTACATAAAAAATCTTTTCGAAAATTTAAAACATTTATTTAAAAATTATAACTTCAAAATTATTGGTCATTCAGCTACCAATTTAAATGATAGAAAGAGTCCAATATGGTCTATCAAATAAAATGTAATGATTGTAACGCAATTTCCAGTGATCCGTCGATGTTCATTATTATAGTGCATGATTTGATTGATTCGTGTCGTTTTTCAAACAACCAAACCAAGCTTCGTACTTTGTGCCATAAATTGCTAGCGCCACGCTTCTTATTGCCAACTTAGCTGGCTGGTGTTTAGCCGATACTCTAGTATTGAGCGTATAATTTTTGAAATGTTCAATGCACTTATCAATGCCACCGGTTTCTTATTAAATCGCAATGTTAGGTTTATTTGAATTATTCTACGTGATTTTTTCAGTTTACTCGAAAACTGCCACTTTCTGTGTGTCGTTTTCCATAGAAAACAATTCTAGGGCCAAGGCGAAAATTGAAGCATGGGTTTATCAAGCAGTACTATTTCAGTTCATCCCATCATGTTTTAGTAGAATATAATGATTTGCCAGATTCATCATGTTCCAACAAAAATTAATAAGTGCGGAAATAACACCTACAAATTTAAAATACGAGCGAAGGCGGCGAATGAAATCGCCTTTCATATTACAAAACACCGAAAACATGCAATACAAACACAACCATCGATGCTGGCGACGACGATTTTTTCGTTGAAATAAACTTAGAGTCTATTTCTATTTGCATCGCCGGCGCAACAATGTTGCAAACTGTTTTTTTTTTATATTTAAGTTGGTAACGCCCCAATGTCATGTGCCACAAACATAAAAGATAAACAATTTTTATTATTTTGAAATTTTTATTATTCGAGTATGCTAACTTTTATAGAATCCATTTTGACATATATAGGGTGGGCTAAATACATTTTTTTTAAATGCAATAAAACAATAAGTTCTCAATATTTTTTCAAATTTATATTTTCATTGTAAAGAACAATCCTTCCGAATAATTATGAAATACAATTTTATTCATATGACTGCCTCGGCTGGCCTTGATGTACCCCATACTGTCGGTCCAATTTTTGAGCACATTTTTGATGGTATGGAATATTGTTCTTGAGAGCGTCAATCGTTGCTGGTTTATCGGCGTAACACTTATCTTTGACGGCACCCCAAAGATAGTAGTCCAACGGCGTGAAATCACCGTTCCGAGGCGGCCAAATCATATCAGCATTTCGGCTGATAATTCGATCTTCGAAGACAGTGTGCATCGGCGATCAATAGATCAATTGAAACGTGTGCTGTGTGGCACGGAGCGCCGTCTTGTTGAAACCAAATGTTGCCTATGTCCTCCTCTTCTAGTGCCGGGAACAAAAAATCGCTTATCATGGCGCGGTAGCGCTCACCATTGACAGTAACGCCGGCTCCTTGCTCATTTTCAAAGAAAAATGGCCCAATGATGCCACCAGACCAAAATCCGCACCAAACAGTCACTCGTTTAGGATGTATCGGCTTCTTGACGATCACGTGCGGGTTCTCCGTGCCCCAAATGCGACAATTGTGCTTGTTTACATAGCCGCCAAGATGGAAATGCGCCTCATCTGAAAAGATGAGTTGTTTCAATATTTCCCAGCGTTGTTCAAGCGAATACACAACCATTTTCGTTCAGTGGAAGGATAAAACTAACTTTCTGTCAAATCAGAAGTGACATAACCCTTACCATACTCAAAAAGCAGCTAGTTAAAAAAAAAATTATTTGGCCCACCCTGTAGATAAAATATGTCGTGATTATATCGTTTGTGGTTGTTTTTTTGTTTTTTATCGTTATACGCTGACGCTCTTATTCTGTTAGCTACAGCGATATCGCGGCGATATTTTTTATTGGTTCGTCAACGCTGGTCGTTGTTCTGCTTCGAGCTTTACTCGTACACTTAAAAGTTGACTGCAATATAAAAATTATACCAGTCAGTTTGCCTTAAATTAACTTCGTTTAATTTAAAATTATAACATTTAATTGGTTTAGCCATTATTTGCATAGTTCGTATGAATAAACATGTAGACAAAATTACAACTATAACTACTTGTATGGATAAACAATAGTTAACGATATTACATTGGTCCTATACATAACATAATACGCGACCCTAGAATGGCAAGGTTATAACTAACAAAATGTGAGGAAATGAGTTTTTGACGTAGTTTTACTTAAAATTAAATTCTTTATCACAGTAAACTCTCATTGTAGCCTTAATGACAGTTTTAAATCAAATTTTCAGATTACTACACCAGCATTTTGTAATTTTGAGATTGAACAAAGTCCTAAATCTTTCAGTTCCTTGCAACACAAATTTTCAATTATATTGTTTCATAGAACCTTGTCAAATTAAAATTATTGTGAGAAGTTAATCGCATGTTGAGTATGACTTTGTAGAACTTTAATAAACGAACATCAAAATGACACTTCTAGGTCAAAATCGGCAGATTTGCTAGGGCTTGACAACAAATCAGTCACATCTGATTTTTCAATAGTTGACACCCAAGAGGTAGACCAGCCGACAATACACCCGGAATTATTACACGAGATAAGAAAAAAGTGAAAAGGCGGGTATGCAATCCATTAACCTGAAAATTGAAAAACCCCTAAAAGAAATTAAATACAAACATATTTAAATATTACCTCACTATCGATAATTTAAATATTACGTCAGAGTTGCCCTACTGCAGGAAAGCAACTCAAGGGAATGTGAAACAGAACTAAATGTACAGCCAGCTAAAGAATACTTAAATCACTGAGTGAATCAATACTCAGTTTAATATTGGATTTCATATCCCAAAAACCGAACGCAGCGACTTGTGTGAAGCCTATACCAATAGTTAAAGCATAATTTCTCTATAGAGGCAAGTAAAAAGAATGAATTTGAGGCTCATATTTTAAATAAAGAACATATGCGGCAGTATAAAAATATCGAGAAACAAGGCAACAGTTAGCTCGTCCTTTAGAGGTAAGCTTAATGTTTACAAACTTGAAAAATTTTCTATTACTAAAATTTTCTACTATAAAATTCTATTCTATACCAATGTTATACCAAATTTAATATTGTAGAGTGATTCATGTTTCCTCCAGAATCGAAATTCGCATATGTCTAAATGTATAATGGAACTTTTGGAAGACAATACAAATATATGGTAAACGAAATATAGTGATAAAATTCTCGGTACCTGGGCTCTCCTGCATTCCGAGGAAAGTACGAATATCCATTCTCTAATCTCTAGAATTCGTTTATTAAAACTTGTAAAGCAGAATCTACCGTATAATGTATTAGAAATGCAGACCACAGACTTCAAGGATTACGGTTCGGCTTCGAAGTTCTTCAATTATAAAGTAGGGTTTTTTTCAAAAGTGAGTACACTTAAGTTTACCAAAGCCTTACCTGAAATTCAGAATTAACTGAACCATACAGAAAGCGAATTTAACACTGGTAACATAAGATATGCAGAGGATGCCCAACGCAATAAAGAAAAAGAAGGCGACGGTTCTGTCTTTGTTACTAGCAGTCCAGTTGTATCGTTACAAAAACTTTATGATCTATAAAGCTCATGTTGGGGTTAATGCCCGTTACCAGTGCAGAATTGTCTAATACCACATTTAAGCTATAAAATAGAAACTTCAAATTTTTCTATTTTGTTTTATCTTTTTTTGTTAGTAAAATTTTAATTTGTTATAATTATTTCTTTAAGCACTTTCATTTTAATTGACGATGTTCTAAGATCCATTAAACCTGTTTTGTAAACAAATATGGTTTTCGGTGTGCCAAGGTTCTAACTGAAAAACTCATACTACTGTAACTTTTAAATGTCCAGACATTGCATTCAAATTTGAAAATGGAAGTATAAAAAAATTGTACTTGATTCACCAATAATCAGAATAGTTATATAAGTCTAAAACTGTAAAGTTCATTTTCTCGAAACTATGTTGTAACGAGCTAGAACCTTGTCATTCTAGGTCCACGAATAGTTGACGATATCTAGAAGTTTTTAGATAATTTTGGAGAAATTTACTTAAGCTTACATCACCGAAATTACGCATAAAAACTAATTCTGAACCATTAATGGTATAAACCAATAGCGTTTACTAGTTTACGTAATTTTAGTCAAATACAATAAAACTAAAACTGAAATCTTTGCAAATTTGCTAATCTCAAAGTCAATGCTAATATTATAAATATTTTTGAAATTTGAATAAACAAACAATTTATCTAACTGTTCGAACTGTTATATTTATTCATTTCGTTTTACTAAAATCCCCTAAATGCATGCAATATATAAAATAATAAATTTACGTTGCAAAAATTAGGGCGAATTTGAAAGCAACACAAACTTAATAATGATTATCTCGAGAGAGTTTAATAACCCGTTAAAATATAAGTTATAGTTATTTCTCGATAACGAGAAATTAGGATTGAATTTTTGGTAATTCTTTACCCAATTATGACGTGGACGTTTTATTCCATGTACGAGTGGGTTGAAAACATTATATTTTGGTGAATTTTACTTGTCCGTTACTTGTTGCGCATGGTTAATCAATGAACACTTCATTCAATCGTGTCTGTCTAGTATTATCTATCCATTCCTATTTGTACAAATGGGTAATTGAAATTGGTGCATTCCGAGTTCGCGTTTTAATTATGGGTATTGTTCGTATTTGGTGTGAAACGTTTTAAAAAAATATAAATTAATTTAATTATTATTTTATATTTTATAAGCTTTTAATATTTTTCACAATTTTTACACGACATTAACTCGGAAACGGTTACCGTGAGAATGAGACAACGAAAAGATCAAATTTGACAATAAAAATGCAACGCTCGTTTAACTCTAAATAACTACAGTTGAACCACACTAGGACTTTTGAGTCGGGTTTCATTGTTCGTTTTTGCGCTTTACCTATAAAATCGGTGTTGAGACGAAGAATGAGACCAGACTCAAAAGTCCTAGTGTGGATTGGGTGAATAAAATACACTGGCGCCACACCACTCCGCCGCTAGAGAAAACCGTTCAGGTAAAATTATTCTTCTGCTTATGCACCGCATAGGCACCGCACATAGGTGCTTGTACCGCATGCATTAGTTGCTGCTGGAAAAGAAAACTGACATTGGCTGGTGTTTTTCGTTGCTGCTAAAAAAAAATTAATTACATTTTTTACGTAAATAATATTAATTACTGTAAAAAATTGTAATAAATGTAAAAAAGTAATTAATTAGCGACATCTACCTGAAAAAAATTAAATTACCAAAAAAATTAAAATACATCAATTTCTAGTCGATAATACAACCATGACATGCAACTACATCTAGTTGAAATTTTTTAAAATTAATATATTGTAGATTATTTTGTGTGAGCCTATTTCCTAACTAATGGCGCTACTACAATAATTTAAGGTGCAAATTATTACATAAATATTTTTTTGTATCGATTATTTTTAATAAATATCAACGTACTTTTTTATAACGTTCAGTAAATCAATCAGTAACTCAAAGTAGCCAAGAAGATTTGGATACTACAGTGTGTCCGCCGGGAAGGTATACTACTTTGTTTGTTTATGATTTTTGATTAAATGAAAGTGAATGGATCTTATATTGATAAATGTTTTATTTAATGTCGGCAATTATGTATGGAATACAATATCAGATAAATGTTCGCCTCTGTTAGCCTCACAAATGCGAGCCCTTTTGAGCACATTTTTCATTACATTCTCACACATTTCACGCGGTATTTCATTAATTTCATCACGAATATTTTGTTTGAGTTGCTCAAGCGTTTCTGGTTTGTTTGCATAAGCCTTGCTTTTTAGATATCCCCACAAAAAGAAGTCTGGAGCAGTCAAATCAGGCGACCGTGGAGGCCAATTAACATCACCATTTTTTGAAATAACTTGTTGTGGAAAGAGTTCTCGCAGTAATTCCATTGTAATCCTGGCTGTATGCGATGTGGCACCGTCTTGTTGATACCACATGTTAATCAAGCCCAAAGTATGCAGTTGTGGCGTTAAAAAGTTTTCAATCATATCACGATATCGCTCCCCATTCACAGTTACCGTTACGCCGTTTTCATTTTCAAAGAAGTAAGGTCCAATGAATCCTCCTGACCAAATTGCACACCAGACTGTCACTTTTAATGGATATAAAGGTGACTGATGAATAATGTGAGGGTTTTCCATTGCCCAGAACCGACTATTCTGTTTATTCACATATCCATTTAAATGAGAATGTGCCTCGTCACTCATTATGATTTTTTCATGAAAATCGGGGTTGTCATGCGAGCTGTAACATCCTATTGGCATATGTACGGCGGCGTAAATGGTCTTGTGGAAGAATTTGCCACGTGTCTACTTCACGACTGTCAAGTATGAACTGTCAATACTAATATTCGCCTAAATGGCGGCAAAACAAAGTAGTGTACCTTCCCGGCGGACACCCTGTATATACCGAGCACTATGCGCTTCATTTATCGCCGCAATGAACGAGGAAATCCATTCCTATAATTCGGAATCAACCGCAAAATTACGCACGTGGAAAAAGGGATGTACACTTTTTAATTGCTTTCTCGAAGTGGTTAAAAATTTAAATATTCAACGGAATTTTGTGTTATTCCTAAAATTTTTAACAACCTGATATTTAGACAATTTGTTCTGTTATTCAACAGTCAAAACGTTGCAATCGATACATAAATTCCATTTTTATGCCAACTATTGAACTTCTGGTATTTAACGTGAAGTCGGCTTTGGCCGCAAATAACTGCACGACCGTTTTTTCGATGGGTAACAAAAAATAAAAATCTACAAGGTGTTGAAATTTTATCCCAGGCTACTTCTACGAGTATAACAAGAGTGATGAATAGAGGATGATGGTGATTAAGATAAATCGAATGAAGAAGACTCCTCGAAAAGTTAAATATTTTAAAACTTTTGTATTTCTTATAAAGTAAGACAATTTTCTGAGACACCCTATAGTACGAAGAGCGGATATATTGCGGTAGTAATTTTAATAAATAAATTAAAATTAATTAGTTTTTAATTTTTAATAAATTTACATTGAATGAACCATAACTTATTTTCACCTATCACCCCAAGGTGATTTTATTTTGTACTCTCTGGATGGGCAAATGCCATTATTTAAACAGGCAAATTTAAATCCGGCGCTCTTTCTGAGACACCCTATAGTACTGTTGTTCACATTTTGCAACGTCTTTCTATGTTATTAATAAAATTTTAATAAAAAAATCTATAACTGTCGTAACCTAAAAAATCTATAACTGACTATTCCACTATCGGTGTAATTTTTTATGCAACTGCATGCAACCTCGGGTAGAGTTAATTTATTTTGATGAACAAATTGTGATAAACTTTGGAGATTATCAGTTCTGATATGAATGAATGGTTTTAGAAAAAAAAATTGAAAGACCAAGTAATTTCAATGATATTTAATAATTTTATTTCTAAATTTCAACCCTACAGGTGGTAGTTGTGTCCAACAGAAGAGCTACAGTCGATTTAAAACGAAATACGCGTCTCGTGAACACTAATAATAGCAGCGTTGTTGCAAAACCAACCCACAACACAACGACCACGAGAACTAGATATAACAGAACAATGACTATTCTAACTCAGTACGTGTTAACGTCCGTACTTCAGTTTTATGTAAATGCAAAGATGCGATTATGGCCCTTACATAGGATTCTTGAGAGTAGACGGTGACTTACTTATTTATACTAGTGGAGTTACATCCCATGCAGGGATTTTGCCACCTACCCTCGATCTTGTTTATTCACAGAGACATTGAGCCTCTTTTCCACCGGCGCCAAATATTTTAGCTTTTATTATTGCACTTCTCGCACAATACAATTTTCGCAACCACTGCAAAGTTGATTTGATTTAAAGTATCTGCTGCGATTTATTATGTGGAGCTGACGGATGAACTTTTATTCTAAGGGTAAATAAATTTTTACTTTGGAATTTCACTCATGCATGAGTTGAGTTACTCTTGTCAGTAATTTGCATATAAATTTCAGTTTAGATGTCTAATCTCGCGTAGGTACGTCTGTTGAATATTTGAAAACACATAACCTATAAACATAACCGAATCGAGGTCTCTTACGGTTATGTAGTCGGAATTATGATTGTGCTATGTTTCGTGATATATTTTGTTGGCGAGAGCGATCCAGTTATTTAAAATTTGAACGATCGCTCGTCGGATTAGTGGTTGTAAATTAATAAATTTTAATCGATTCAGGTAACGAGTCAAGTTAAAATTGTCCTCCCAAAGTTATTTCGCAACGCAAAAACGGACCACATTTATTATGGGTCGAACTAGACCTAAGGTTCTTAGCCCAGCGCTTAACCAATCCAACCATAGATTTTGCTCTATTGATGATATTATCGATCTGATCTTGCAAGTTTAATTCGCTGTCACATGTAACACCCAAATCTCAATCGGATTCTCAATCGGACGATTAGCTCGAGGTCACTCTTTGTCACTCTTTTCCATATATATACTAACGAAATTTAAAATTACCTTTATAAATTTTCATATCGTCAGCATATATAGAAATGGCCGAGTTCTCAATTACGCGTTCAATATCGTTAAAATACGAGCCCGTGAAGTTTCTAACAAAAAATAACACTTATACGTATACGATTCCAATTGGAAAACATGGCGGAACCATAATTCTTATTGGATTTAGATAGATTCCAATAGCCGCCATATTGAATTGTTTTAGTGTTGGTGAATTGCACTGTTAATATTTATAAATGCAAATTAGTAAAAATTTTATTAAAAATTATTATCATATTAAATAAATTCAAAATTTACAAAATAAAATAGAAAAAGGATAATAAATTCAAAAGATATTAAAGAAATATTTAAATAACTTAAAAAAACTTAACAAATAAATAAAATTAACGCTTTAACAACAAAAAAATATCAAATATGTTTATTTGAACATTTTCACTCAAAATATTGAGTATTTTATCAATCTGGGCCAATAACAAGCCACTTCCAGAGATTAGGGCAAGACACCACTATATAGGTTGAATTGGCCTATCTCCAAAGAACATTTTCCGGTACAAGGTTTTCCCAAGCGGAGAAAATGTAACCTTGTTAATAGCAATTTTCCACCGTAAATTTTGAGTATTTATCAATCTGGGCCAATAACAAGCCACTTCCAGAGATTAGGGCAAGACACCACTATATAGGTTGAATTGGCCTATCTCCAAAGAACATTTTCCGGTATAAGGTTTTTCCAAGCGGAGAAAATGCAACCTTGTTAATAGCAATTTTCCACCGTAAATTTTGAGTATTTATCAATCTGGGCCAATAACAAGCCACTTCCAGAGATTAGGGCAAGACACCACTATATAGGTTGAATTGGCCTATCTCCAAAGAACATTTTCCGGTACAAGGTTTTCCCAAGCGGAGAAAATGTAACCTTGTTAATAGCAATTTTCCACCGTAAATTTTGAGTATTTATCAATCTGGGCCAATAACAAGCCACTTCCAGAGATTAGGGCAAGACACCACTATATAGGTTGAATTGGCCTATCTCCAAAGAATATTTTCCGATAAAAGGTTTTTCCAAGCGGAGAAAATGCAACCTTGTTAATAGCAATTTTCCACCGTAAATTTTGAGTATTTATCAATCTGGGCCAATAACAAGCCACTTCCAGAGATTAGGGCAAGACACCACTATATAGGTTGAATTGGCCTATCTATAAAGAACATTTTCCGGTATAAGGTTTTCCCAAGCGGAGAAAACGCAACTTTGTTAATATATAATTTGGCTTTTTTGTTATTTTTTGTTAGAAACTTCACACCGGTTAAAATACAGCATGACAAAATTTGGTCCCAAGTTGTTTTCGATGGTTATTGTGCACTTTTCATATATTTCATTTTAAATAAATGACGGTTTGTTCTTTTCTTGTTGTGAAATTTATGTTATATTAATTTTTCATTAAGCACTCTAGTTTCGAGCATTCGCTCTTTGTCAACTTTAACTATTCTCGTGGAGAATTAGTTCTCGAGAATATAATGGGTTTTCCAATAGGAATGATATGATTTTTAAGTGACGTTTCGGCCATTTGTAATATGTCATGATCTGTCATTTTTTGTTTCATTCTATTCAGTAATGTTTACAATTTCATCATGGTGAGATATACGCAAGAACAACGTTTACAAATTATTCAGTTTTGAACTCGAAAACAGTAACAATTTTTTTAAGAAAGTCATCTTCTCCGATGAGGCTCACTTTCATCTGAGTGGTGCGGTAAATAAACAAAACTGTCGATTCTGGTGCGAAGAAAATCCACAAATTATTTATGAAAAACCATTACATTCACCTAAATTGACAGTTTGGTGTGGTTTTTGGTCTGGTAACACCGTTACTATCAATGGAGATCGGTACAGATCGATGATAACCAACTTTTTATGGCCGAAATTGGAAGAAGTTGACCTTGACAAGATTTGGTGCCAACAAGACGGGGCTACGTAGCACACAGCAAGGGCAACAATTGAATTATTGCGAATCATATCACTCTTATTGGAAACCCCTATAGTTAAAGCTGACAAAAATAAAATATCACAAAAAGAAAAGATATGGTCCATTGAACTCAGTAGCTACTGGCCATAATAGGATTGATGAGAATGTTGGTAATTTATAAAATACAGAACGTTTTATTAATTTAGTTTCGAAAATTTCTAAATTTATTGTAATTTAATTGTCATAGGATTTGGGCAAATTTTGTAAAATTATTTATTTCCAGATTGTTGTTGTATTCTGGTTATTTGAAGGTAACAGTAGAACTAGGTATATCAAGTAATATATATATATATATATATATCTTTCGGCATACAATAATTTTTCGGCTGCATTATCATCATTATCACCAAAGCCAGAACAACATTCATCATGTTACATAAAGTTTGAAGTTTGCTAATAATGTTCAATACACATAAGATCAACAATAAGAATATTTGTAAATAAATGTCTTAGGAGAATACTAAGCTGCTTCTGACCCAACAAAATAACAAATGTTGAGCTCCTTCGGCAAATGAATCAAGCAGTCATTGGGATCGAAATAAGAAAGTGCAAGTGAAGATGGAATGGAACCCACAAGGGAACATTAAATTCGGACGACCATCTGTAGCATGGAAATGAATGATGCTATAGCAGAAGCGAAACTACTCAGAAAGTCAAAGTGGAAATCAAATCAATAGCACCCAACAGAGTTAGATAGTCCAACTCAGTAGACGCTCGATGATTCTAAATTAGAAATAAAGAGGGAAAAATATTGCTTGAAATATCCAATGGGCCAACGGTCATATTGTATAGCATTTATTAATTCTAATAACCGGACAAGTGGTGCAGTGGTTAAAGCTTCGGCACTTGGACCGGGAGGTGCTGGGTTCGAATCCCATCAGAGGCTAGATGCAAATCGAGTTTTCATCATCGATTACGATCAGTGATGCTAATAAATACAACTAAGACCCTCTGATGGAGTGCAGAATTCCGTGTCACGCGCCGACCCACCTTCCATGTCAATGTACAGGTTGACATGGAGCTTGCAATGTGCAGGTGGTGTACTGTAGTTGTGTGAGTAGGTGAAGTAGGTGGGTTAATGATGTGGAGTGAATGAGTGGTATCAGAATGGGCCTAAAAATTGGCCTCAGTGTGCAGTAAGCAACCACTGAAACCTAACCTAACCTAACCTAATCCTAATAACCTAAAAACTGGTATATGAATGAATTTGCCTGAACATTTTTTGTGTTTTACCATTTTATTATGGTAATGATGTTGAACATTTTAGTAGGTACATTAACAACCTGATAGCCCTTCTGTACATTTATGGAAATTATACTGAACCAGCTAAATCATACCGAGCCTTATAACATATATTAAGTAAATGTTTTGCATCTAAAATTGCTATTTGGTATGGTTTTACTATCTTGTCAGCTGGAATTGCTTTGGCTAACGACCGACATAACTGTTACAAGCACGTGGCAATTTGCTGCATCTCCATTCTACCATTTAATTTTCTAAAGGTCCAATACACAATATTACGGGTATTTATATGCACAATTTCACACTTACCGTTAATAACATGTACATTTGAACCATGTGATTCATTACCATATACAAATTTAGGGTCAAATTTTTAAATGTGAAGAAAGAATGAACTCGATCTCGAAATGGTCCCATTAACCACAGAATTTTGATAATTGCTAGCAGAAAGAATAATTTTCGACATTGCCTACATTCTCTAAATTGTCGACGCCATTGTCTATATACATTGTCTATACGTGTCGAATATTAATTATCTACCCGGTATTATCGGCACAACGTTCCGTTACGGAACGTTATACGGTCAAAAGCTTTCTGGTAATCAACATAACAACGATCTAAGTTTTGCATCGCAATCACCTGTTCTTCTAATATCATTTAGTCAATCGTAAGTGGTTATTTGAAACTACGTGCTCCTCTGATGCATATTTTTAAGGGTCTTCCTTTTGTCGGATCTAGTTTTGTTGGGTAGAAGTAGTAGTTTTTGCCTTTTAGACATTTGTGTTGGGAGTTTTGCTGTACAGTATAAAGTACCCTGGATAGGCATTCGCCCGTTATTTTCATATCTAGAGTACTCATTACGAAATCTTCAAATTTTATTAACTTTAATTCGTATTATTTTTGCTCGGTTACCCCGTAAGATCAAGTGATCAACCCTTGTGATCAAGTTCGAACCAGCTCTTTTCTGGTTTTGCTTGCTTCTATAGCTTGAAATGGTGAGTTCAAGCGCTCCTGTCCTTTTTGTTTCAGCTGCACACATAAACGTGGCGGAGGATAGTGATGATTCGTTTAAACTATAAACGTCGTTGCTTAATCAGAGTAAAATGGCAGCAAATTTTTGGTGTTGTTTTTTGTTGTTTTGGAACCGTATCGAATATGACATCTTCCGAGATTAGTATTCAATAGGTAACCTTTTAATCAAAGTTCTTTGATGACCAAAAAAAAATGTCTACTTTTCATATTATGCAAATTTATTTATTTAGTTGTATATTTAATAATTGTTGAAATACATTTATAATTAGCTTAAACATTGCCTTAGTAATCATTATATCTCTCCAATACCTCTTTAACATAGTTATAGTAACAACCCCGACCAACTTTTGATAATGGGTAATCGACAAATCCAAAGTTTTTCTCTTTGATTTTGATAGCACGAATCAATTTTGGTACTTCATTCGATAGACGTAGCACATCTTTTGAAACGCTAATGTTATCATCGTCAGAATAGTACACTGCAATTGGTACATCGGCCGCTTGAATATTATACTTCGGAGGACATTCCCTGCCATAGTACAACAAATTCGATGCAAGTCCATGATTGTATTTTCGGAATCCCTTTTTCATCGAATAAAGCAAATGAAGATAAAATCGAATTGATCCTTGAATTAGCGGATTACATGCAATTTCTGGATATCCAGGCTAAAAGTATTTTGCAAAACCAATTAATTAGTAGTTAACAATGCTGTTGTAATTACTTACGATATCGATATTGAATCCTTCATGTGTAACTGGTTCCAAATAATCACAGAGCTCCTGTTTAACCGCCACCTTTAAACAATAATCGCGGCCGGACATGGCCAAAACTGTAGAACTTGGAATAAAGCGGCTTCGTCCAGCTACGTCATATATTGATTCCTCATCTACATTCATTGACGCAAATCGTATTCTGCTTCGTGAATGATCAAAGTATACACGTGGGCCTAATCCTTGCATATTCTTAATTTTACCCATATATTCAGGCTTTTCGGATGCCATTACAAAGAATTGTGCGGCACCAAATCCCCATCCAATATAGCTTAGCTTATGGCATTTGACTTTATGGAGAATAAAATCAATTATCGCGGGAAGATCGTAAACACCCCATTCATGAACCGAATAATACCAAAAAGCATTATCTTTCTTTTTAAGTATTTTATGTTTTTGGCCATATTTACTACCGCGACTATTGCCTAGCCACACATCGTATCCCAGATCAGACAAATAAAATGCTAGACTATATTTTGGCCCCGATAGCACCCAGTAATCAGACGATGCCAGAAAGTCTGACATGATCAATACACTCTTTATATGTTTTGAACTTTTACATGGAATTCTGAAAATATTTAGAAGATATCCATCGTCGGTACAGACGGAATATACTTCCACAGGATACTTGAAGCTCGCTATGATTCTTGCCTAAATAGAAAATGTGTATCATTATATATAACATGAAATTTAATACGAAATTAAATTGTTTACCGTGTCGTAGGCATCTATATCTGGATTTTCTAGTGAATTTGGTGGTTCCATATAACCTGTTCGGCCAATAATTCCGAGTGTACCACCGACCGTATTAACAGTCTGTTCTACTATTTGTGTAATGCCTGTTACATTTTGGGCCGATGCATACGCAAGGCATAGTGCTAAGACTAATGCCAATTTCATGTTTTTTTTTATTACTCAAGTGTCACTTAACGAAGTACCACTGGTCTCCGGAATAAACTGTACTGCTATTTTAATATAAAATTTGCTTGGTTTTATACCCAAAATCTACTTTTGCGATGCACTACCGCGAATGCACTTAACAAGTTATCGAATAATTTATTATAAAACCGAATCGCAGTTTTGACACTTTTCTGGTTGGGCAATTTTTATTTGCACTGATTATCAGTTGCACTATTAAAATTTGCGAGGCGGCTCCAATCGTGTTTGCGATTTTATATTTTTTGATGATATGAAGCGACTATTAGATTATTTCATTTCAATTCGATTTTCAAATTATGCAAATTTATTTATTTAGATTTATAACATTAAAATATTTTTTCAAATACATTATTTTATAATTAGCGCAAAATGTTTGATGTTAGTAATCGTTATATCGCTCCAAAACCTCCTTAACATAATTGTAATAGCAGCTACGGCCAATTTTCGATAACGGGAAATCAACAAATCCAAAGTTTTTCTCTTTAATTTTGAAAGCACGAATCAATTTCGGTACCTCGATCGATAGATGTAACACATCTTTGGAAACGGCAATATTATCATCATCGGAATAATATAAGGCAATTGGTACATCGGCCGCTTTAATATTATATTTGGGTGGACATTTTCTGCCATAGTACAACATATTACCTGCTTGTCCATGATCATACAATCGGAAACCTTTTTTCCTCATCGACTGAAGTAAATGAAGGTAAAATCGCGTTGATCCTTGAATTTGTGGTTCACATGCTACTTCTGGGTAGCCCGGCTGAAAATAATATTAACAAATTAAACATTTAATACACAATTTGCATCTTGAAAGTACTTACAATATCAATGTTGAAACCTTCATGTGCAACTGGTTCTAGATAATCACACACTTCCTTTTTAACCGCCACCTTTAGACAATGGTCCCGTCCAGCCATTGCCAAAACTAATGGGCTCGGAATAAGTCGGCTTCGGCCACCTACTTCGTATAATGATTCTTCATCCACATTTAGTGAGGCCAATTTAATTCGGCATCGTGAATGATCAAGATATGCGTGTGGACCTACTCCTTGCATATTCTTAATTTTACCCATATATTCAGGTCTTTCAGATGCCATCACAAAGAATTCTGCAGCCCCATATCCCCATCCAATATAGCTTAGCTTATGACATTTAACTTTATCGAGTATAAAATCGACAATAGCAGGAAGATCGTAAATACCCCACTCGTGGAAGGAATAGTACCAAAATGCATTATCTTTCTTTTTGAGAATTTTATGCCGCTGGCCATATTTGCCTCCGCGATTATTTCCTAGCCACACGTCGTACCCCAAATCAGCCAAATAATATGGTAGGCCATACTTTGGTCCCGATAGTACCCAGTAATCAGATGATGCATAAAAGTCGGCCATTATCAATACACTTTTTGGATGTTTGGAACTTTTGCACGGTATTCTGAAAATATTTATAAGATATCCATCATCGGTACTGACGGAATATACCTCCACGGGATACTTGAAGCCCACTATGATTCTTGCCTATATAGAAAATGTGGTTTATTATATTAAATGGAATTTAGTTCTAAATTTAGTTCTTTACCGTATCGTAGGCATCTATATCTGAATTTTCTAGCGAGTTTGGTGGTTCCATATAACCTGTTCGGCCAATAATTCCGAGTGTACCGCCGACCACATTAACAGTCTCTTTTACTATTTCTGTAATGCCTGTTACATTTTGCGCCGATGCATACGAAAGGCATAGAATGACTAATGCCAATTTCATATTTTGCTTTTAATGTTTTGTATATTCTAGTGTCACTGTGCAAGGTACCACCTCTTGTAGCCCGAATAAACTGTACTGGTAAATCAGTGTAAAAATTACTTCATTTTATACCAAAAATATATTTCGACAAAATGAGCGATTCGCTTTTAAAATTGCATTTACAATTTTATCGGGCGATTTATTGTGATACTCGAGTGTTTTGCCAGTTTTTCTAGTTGGCCGATTTTTATTGGTGGTAATTATCGGTTGCACTAGTCAAATTTACGAGCGTTCCACATTTCGATCATTTTGACTAGCTAGTTAAATGCAGTTTTGCTTAAATTTATTAATACTTTTTTACATAAAGGTTAACAGCCGCAACTTTTAAAAATTACCTACATCGGATGGATAATAATTATCGTTCTATTTCCCTTTTTAACCCACCTAGTGCCTATTAGGGTCAACCCTCAAAATGTTTATTGTTCTTTCTTTAACTTCAAATGCATCCGATAGACTAAAACTTGTAGATCTCGATGTTGAATTCTTCAACATTCTTCAAGTAATTTACTTGCTAGTTTTAGCTAACCGGTCAAACATCCTAGCAGATTTTTCTATGCCAACCCAACAAATCGCCTTGCACAAATAAGAACATTTATCAATAGCATAGCACCAAAATGCTAAACGAAATGTGGTTCAATTCGGCGAAATGGAAAGATCTTCTAGCCGTAAGCACCTTCATGTCCGTTTTACCAAATATACCAAATACCAAATATATTCAATTTTGAAAATATTAAGGGCTTGAGAACCCTAAAATGGGCCTTAGTCACATATAAAACAATTACAAGTAGTTATTTGAATCAGTTGTTGGCATCAAAACAGTTTGATTCTTTGCCGGTGGACTAATTTTGATTAGTGTAGTAAACCAATCGCTTCAATTCGAATATTCGTATATTTATAGGATTATCGAGTTTCTATTTCCACTTGGGTAAAAACGCGTTGCAATTTTATAGATCTTCGATTAAATGCTGGCTATTTAGACGATAAATTAAGAGTTTTACCGAAAGTCATAAATTACCTTTTTAATTGCTGCGATTGCACCTCATGGCATCGGTAGGCCATAAATAATTTTGTCCAAATAAATTTATACATGCAAATGCAAATTATACTCGTTATCGCAAACAATTTTAAAGTTTTTCACCCCAAAACACATCCAATTGCATTTATATAAAATGGGCGCGCTTTGACTCAATTAGTATAGTCTTGTTAAACCATTGAAATTGAGTGGTTGGGTAAAGCACCTACCGCATCATGAAGTTAACAATAATATTAGTACTTTTGGCTGTAGTTGTAGTGGTATCCGCTACGTGTAAAAAAGGTGGATGCAAAAACAGCGGGGAGAATAATATTCCGCCATGTGGCAAAAAAGGTGGATGCAAACATAGTGGAGAAAAGCCGTTATGTGGTAAGAAAGGTGGATGTGGTGGAAACCCTCCAGGAGGTAAGAGTAGCGAAGAAAATAAAAGTGGAGGTGGAAAACACCCCAAAAAACCACATGTAAAACCATGTAAAAAAGGGGGATGTGGAGGAAGTCCACCGAAGAGTCACGAAGAAAATGATAGTGGACCAATGCCGCCACATCCACCTACTAAACCGCCATGCGGTAAAAAGGGTAGTAGTTGCGGGGGACACCGACCGAAAAGTAGCGAAGAACATCACGGTGGACACCCACCGACCAAACCGCCCACAAGACCAACAAAACCACATACTAAACCAACCAAACCACCAACAAAACCGACTAGACCACCAACCAAACCACCTACGAAATATCCGTGTGGCAAAAAAGGTGGATGTGGACACGGTGGACATTCACCAGGTAGCGACGAAAATACTAGTGGGCCAGTAAAACCGCCACCAACAAAACCTGGAAGTGGAGAGGGTGGTGAACCGCCAATTGAAGAGGGAGGCAGTGGTAGCAGCGCTTGCAGGCAAAGTAGCGAAGAAATAGCTCCAATGCCCTATGATGAAGATCTTTACGATACGGTAATTTATTCTTAAATAGAAATAAAACCATTTTAGTTTAACCGACTTAACATTTTAATTTCAGGTCAGCATCGCGCAAAGTTATAACTATCCAGCCGACAACCATGAAGTCATAACTAGAGACGGTTTTAGAATACAAATTCAACGAATGCAAGATAATAAGAAACGTAAACATCGACACCCAGTACTTTTGATCGGCGATTTCTGGACATCGTCCTTATTCTGGGTTATATCAGGTAAAGATTGCAGTTTAGCAGTCTACTTAGCCGATCTCGGTTATGACGTATGGATGGCAAACGATCGTGGCAACCGATATGGGCAATCCCATGTTAACTTCGATATACGTCATCCATCATTCTGGGATTATTCATTCGATAAAATTGGTCTTTACGATCTACCGGCAATTATCGATTATATTATTGATTACCACAGATGTGAACGGATATCTGTGATTGCTTGGGGCTATGGTGCTACTGCATGTTTCGCCATGGTATCAGATCGGCCTGAATACGCCAATAAAATCAATAGTTTACAATTGCTTGCACCTGCTGTATTCATGCAGAATACACAAAGTCAAATATTACTCGGCCTCTTCAAACAAGATCAACAATCAATCTTTAATAAAATTGGACGTTATGAAATTATCCGGAATAAAAATCTTTTACAAAAAGCTGGACGTCCAATATGCCGCCGCAATTCACCGCAAAGATCATATTGTGATTACTTCCAACCGCTCTTCAGCGCATCATCAATCTATGGAATTAGTAATGTACGCAACTGATGAATTACTGACGGAATCTATTTGATTATGTTTAATTAATTTTTCTGTAATATTTCAGCCCTACTATCCAGCCATTCTTAATGCGCCACGTTCTCAAGCTTCAGTTAGATGGTTAATGCATATGTTGCAACAGGTTCAAAGCGGATGTTTCAGAAAATTCGATTATGGTCACGCATCAAATCAATTCCTTTACGGAAGCGACGATCCACCAGAATATGATCTATCAGCGGCCAGTATGCCGATAGCTGTCTATTATTCAAACGATGATACGCTTGTTGTGCCAAAGGACGTAATGATCTTGTGGAGTAAAATACAAAACAAAATTGATATATATTGCATCAAGGATCCTGATTTCTCCCATGTACATTTCGCGCTCTCACCAAAAGCTAAAGAAGCGTACTATGGACCGGTTGGAGACATTTTGGCAAGATATAATTAAACAAATATTTTGGTTTTATTGTTTATTGGTACACACGCATATGATATAATTAATATTTGAATAAATTTAATTTGAAAATATATAAAACTCATCTTTTAATTAGAGGTTGTCGCTTTCCATCCTCTCATGCAGAAGGAAGCATTTTGAAAACATTCGAGTATAACACTTCTTCCGATTGTAGACTGAGAAATGAGAGTTTTTCGATTCACAAGAGGCTCACATGTTAAAATTCAATACCATAACGATTTCATATCAACCTTCCCGGTTCTCAAGCAATTGGGTCTGGGTATTCTCGATCGTCATTTTCGGTTAAATTTTAGAAAAATTAAACGAACTAATTTCGTTACAAATTTACTCAGTTTAAGAGCTGAAACTTTCGGAGACGTGTTGTACAACCTAGCTGGGAACATTTGTTCCTGTTCTCCTTGTTAAGAAGAATAGTTACCAGAAGTTTTGTCGGTTTGTACCTCGGTAATATTGAGAAAAATATCTCTCGTTTCTTCGCTATTAGAGTTCTTTAGGTTTATGGCAGTAAATACGTATCATTTTATAGGAATGTGCAATAAAACAGGGCAACGTTTTGTTTTAGTTAGAATCGCAATTCTACTCTTAAATGTAACGAGGAAAATTTGGGGAAAATTTATGGATTAGAATTTTCACTATAATTTTATGATTTTCTGCGGCCTTGTAAGAGTTTTCAGTTTTTGGCCAATATCTCTAAAGCTTCCCCTAGTAACCGAAACTGCAAATATTTTATGTGGCGGCAGAAAATCAAAAAATTATAGTGAAAATTCTAATCGATAAATTTTCTCCAAATTTTCCTCGTAGTCTTAGTATGACCTAAGCTATTAGAAAAACAACCGAAAGTGTTCTTTACAAGTGGGAGTTTTTGAGATATTGGCCAAAAACTGAAAATAAATTAATAAACATTTTTAAATTTTCAAAAGGATTGGTTTGGGAATGGTCAAGTTTAGTGCAGATTGAACAGTTCCTAGAATTTTGTCCAAAACTTACTTTAAAATCCCTGATGGCCGAAAGACGAAATATTGTTAAATTTTAAGATTTCATTTACCGAGTTCGACTACTTGTCATTTTAAGGATCACTTTTAATATTTTATTCTGCAGGGATGTTTAATTTAGTGAAAAAAGAGACACAAAATGAATAAAAAATTACCGCTGGTAATTATATAACAAAATAGATTCTCTTTTGTGATTGTGCTGCCACTTGCGGCGAGTAGCGAAATCTCTTATTTTCCGCTGAAAATTTTCCGCTATCTTATACAGCATATTCGGTTCTGGAGGTCCGTATAAATCTTCAATTTTTTTAGCTGAAATCAATATGGTTAATGACAAAATTATACCCGAACTGCACTTCAATAATTATTTTCCAGTGGTTTATCCATTGAAAGACTGATGGATGTCACAAGATTTCAAAAACCAGATGACTGGACCTCTAGTTTATTTCGCTGACGGCTTCCACTCTGAATTTGGCGCGGGAAACTGCTAAAATGCTTTTATACTTGCTGTTTGAGACGAAAATATTATTACTCATAAATTGTGCTCAATTCGTTACGGAATCCTATGACCACTTTGAAACTGGTCAAAGACTAAAAATTTTATTAGTCTTCTCTGTCTCAACAATAGTGTCATATGGGTTCCGATTCATTGTGATGTTGAGAGAAATATGGCAGCTGATGCTTTAGTCAAAGCGGGGCACACCTGGAATGTATTGGGTCCGAACCTACAGCACGATTGACCTACAATAACGGCATGAAAGCTATTAAGAACTACATCTATTACGAGGTAATTTACTTGTGAACCTGCTCTGAGGTTAACAAAATACATTTTGTTGTTGAGACCAGTTACGAGTCTTGGTCGTTATTCTTACTGGTCACTACCGTTTTAAACTCCATTTACAACGAATTGGGCTTGTTGGGAATTCCTTTGTGATGACTGTCGGATGATGACTGAATTTACTTTGTTTGCAGATAAGATTTAATATATCTTCTAAATATACGAAATTTGGTCCCAAAAGAACGGAATGCTAAAATCTCTGTAAAGTTTGGGCTACATTGAAGTTGCTGTTTTAAGAATGTCAGGCGCTTCAAACGGACTTTGATAATACGCTTGAACTTCAACGTTATGAAAGCTCTACATTGGTGGCATTGAATAGCGATAAGGAATAATGACGCGATTCAGACTACCGTAACCTCCACATGGCCTCCAATCTACGTTGTTCTTCAAAACTGGATGCATAGGAGTAGACCATGTACTGTTACTTGGTCGACAAATATCAAGTGTCATTAAATTTTCGTGTTCCTTCCGCAACCGAGGTCCATAAGTTTAAAGTCGATGTGTAATTTGGTGACTCCTTGAACAGGGTGATGCCTCCAATCGCATAAAACGAAACGAAGTTAGTGGATCAGAGTTTATTCATATCAACAATCAACCCTATGGTTTTTAGTCAAATTTACAACCAAGTAAATATTTGCGAGTATTTTCACCGAACCAAAAATAATAATAACAAGTCATTTTTTGGATTGAGACGACTGATCTAAAACGACCCTACTAAATTTACCACGAGAATTTGAACGCGATCGTGCACGTGATTTTATCAGTGACTTGAGTTCCGACATGAAATTAAATTTTGAAATTTTGTTGTGATCTGAAAACTCGTTGGTACTTTACACGTTAATTTTGATGAGCCTTGACTGACGATGAAGGGCCAAAAGATACCAGAAATATCAATAGCGTTCAAGTCATTTAAAGTGACGTCATTAATTGAATGTGTTCAAAACTATAGACTTGATTAAAAGAAGTCCCCAAATTGGCCAAGCAGCCGGGATACAACGGTAAACATTTCCGAATTTTGTGGCCTGCGAAATAACCTAACCACCATTAGTTAGGGAATCTTGAAAAGTTTAAACTGGTCATTTAAACAATTTTGTAGTTGTGGTGTGGGGTGTGAGCCGAATACGAGAATCTTTCACCGCGGCATCAACAAATTGGTCCTCATACATTGGCGAACGAAACAAACAAAAACAATTTTTTAAACGAAACGCTAAATACTTGAATTTATTAAAACTGGCCCAATACAATTATTAAAAACTCACTTACCCAATTTACTGTTGGTTACAAAAATACAGGAAACTGATTTGAATTTTGTGTTTGATGAGGCCACCAGTTTTGGTGGATTTATAAGTCAGCTTTCTTTTAATCAACGGAACGTGTCTTTCGATTCTGAGTATGTCGAAAACTTACTTCTAACTTACTTCTAAAATTATTTCAGAGAGAAATTCATTCACATGCCTAGTTAGTGTTTATGAAATTAAAATAAGAATTAAATTAGATTCACTTAGATTTATTTACATTTTTCATAAAAATATATATCGCGATCAACATCTATCGCCAGTCTATATCAGGGTTAAAATCACTTACAATAATAAGCTGGAGGCGAGTGGGGCAGAGTAGATGACAACAATTTCATCACCAACGTCAAGCAACCATTGCTTTGGGTTAGTCCAAATTTGGGTAACCGCTTGGGGCTTTAGAAAACAAGTGAGAAGAAGGAACGAAACGTGCACCCCCCCCCCCCTCCGCGGCATACCAGTTATATAGGACCTGACTATATAGGATTCATTTAACCAACCATTATTCATTAATCCGAAATCAACACTGATCAACACATAGAAACGGACACAAAACAGAACAAACTCCGGCAAATAACACAATTATCGCCCATTAGAGCAGCTGCTATCCAACAAGGAAGAAAAGACACGACGAATCGGAAAATGAAAACATCATAAGCGTTGAAACACACTCTTAAAAGCATCTCTAAGTTGTTGTTAGCTTTATAACAAGCAGCCATCGCCAAAGAATTTGAGCACCTTAGTTTTTTTTTAAAGTGTAAGGAACGAATAAACAACATGATGAAACAAGGGAGAGAGAGTGTGGGGATGTTATATATACGAGTAAATAACAACAACTAAGGAAAAAAGTATTCACACTAGCAGAATAATAACAGCCAAGAAGAATGCCAGTCGAAATAAGAAATGAACGATAATTCAAGTCTCTATATGTGTAGCTACAGAAGAACTAGTTGCGCCAACTAAAGACGAATTCAACGAGCTGTTAACAAAACACTTACACCCAGAAATGACATACAAACTGTTCAAGGTGATTTTCAACGCGAAAATTGGAATTCATAACACCTCGGTAAAACACGTCAATCATGGGGTTGTAAACAAGCGCACTAGAAACAATGGAGATGAAGAAAATTCTTATCTTCCTTACGATGTCAGAGCAGGAGCAGACGTACACAGACCACCTAACCAAAACTGGTAAATAGAAAAATTCAAAATCAAACCCCAACCAAACACCACAGTAAAGCACCCAAAAATTAGTCAGAGGAAATTCAACCAACATTGAGAGAGAACAGATTGAAGAACACTTGAACCCAAAAACACCACATTTTTAAGAAATGATCCAACTCAGTCTCCCAAGTAACGAAACCAGCGCTATCGATCAGAAATGGGACCAAATTGCAGAAGCCAGTGTCTTAACGTGTAAGGCTATCAATGGAGAATGGAATGGCGTTTACTAAAAAGTACATCGGAAAACCATGGATTAACTAGCTTAACTAATACATGGAGAAAATTGAGGAACGCCGCCAACAAAAATTACACAGCTCTGTCATGAAAATACGACGGAAAATTGAAACAAATACTGACTGCTAGCAGCAGGATTAAAATTCATCAATGTGTAAAAAGGATCACCAGAAAATTCTCAAACATACCACCAAACCACCAGCTAAATAAATGGAAAGAGTTCTTCGAAGACAATGGAATAGATAGCGAACAAAATTTTGAGCACTACATCCCTGATTGGCAACTATAACAAAACTATAAACATTCACCCACCGACGGGGGGCGTGGAGTTAAAAGTGCTATTCAGAAGCTAAAGAACCACAACAAGGCAGTCGGCATAGATAATCAGCAGAATTACTAAATGGCGACGCATCTGTAACGGTAGAAACTCTAACTCCACTACTAGCAGAAGCAAGGAATACTAGCAGAATTCCACTGAAATGGAAAGAGAAGGCTTGACTATATAACAATTCCAATAAATCTCCCTGCTTAAATAAAAGTCAATGATGAGAGGTCAATGAGCGGTGATTCAACCAATGGTCAACCAGCATATCAGAAACGAACAGACTGGCTTTAGTTAGACCTAGTAGAAGCTGTACAGACAACCTCAAAACTGAATTTGTATCATCGTTAAACATTCAAATGAATGATTTATCCAATCCAAGGGGAAGCAGAGTGATAAATATTACAACACACGAGGAGTGTCAGATAAGGATGTGTTCTCTCTCCATTACAATTCTTAATAGGACTAGATAATGTAATCCGAAAATTGGACAATACATTCTCAACTCAATTACCTGGATTACGCGGACAATATACAATATGTCTACTAACGCTTAAACACGCAGACATGCATGCAGCAGAACGCCCAAAAATTAGCTGATTTGGTAGAGAATATCAACCAACGCATCAAGCTAATCTACCACTCAAGTCCTTTTGACTCATCAGCCACTTCAAACTGGCGTGGTCGGTTATGAGAGTAAATTCATATCCCTTTATGTAGGACCTAAATTTTTTTATTGCTAAAATAGCCGCAAAGCACTCTAACTCCGTACCATTATAATTTCTCTGAGCCTTGTTAAATTTTTTTGATATATTAAAAATGGGTCTCTCGTAGTCATCATAATCTAGTTGAATTAAAACAGCGTCAACCCCTTCAGTACTCGCATCACACCTTATATAAAATGGTTCTTCAAACATCGGATTTACTAAAACGGGAGCGGATGTAAGAAGATTTTGCAAATGCTCTTTGTGCTCCCTCAGTCCATACGAATTTTCCCTTCCTTCAACAATCGCTGATTGGTGCTGTGACGCCCGTGTAATTCAAAATAAACCTTCTACACCAACCAGGCATTCCTAGAAGACGACGTGTTTTCTTGACGTTAGTTGGTGGAGGTAGATATCTCAGGTAACGTATTTCGCGCATTACGAACTTGCTTTTTTCAATGTTCAAGGTAAGTCTTGCATTTCGTAATAAGTCTGAGACCATCTCTAACAGTTCAAAGTGTTTCTTCAATGTGCCGCTGATGGTGAGCAAATCATCTAAATAAATAAATATTCTATCGTGTAGCTCGTGAGGAATTACTTTGTGCATCAAGCGACACATTGACTGGGCTGCATTACACAACCCAAACGGTATCACTTTGAACTGGTAGAGTGGCCTTTCATGTACAGTAAATACAGTCTTATCTCTGGCCGATTCCGCTTTTTGAATCTGCAGAAGGCGTCCTTTAAGTCAAGTCTTAAGAATAGGCGTCCGTTACAATGGTAATGGGTGAACACCAAGAACTTTTACTAACCTCGATTACTTCGATTTCTAACATACGATCTATTTCACTGTTGAGCTCATTTTGTTTGGCTGGCGATATGGAGTAGTGTCTTTGATGTATTGGTTTCGTACCTTCAATAACCTCTATTTCGTGTTCGTGATATTGAGTCTTTCCAAGGCCATTGTTGCTGAAGGAAGGAAATCGTGTAATATTGAATAACTGACTTTCTTTTCTTTGGTGCTTTTGGCTGGGCTGGATTATAAGTATTTACGGAATTATCAGAAATGTTGTTGATTATTTGGAGGGTGGTGGAGGCAGGCTGATTTTTGGTTGATCTCACGTTCTCCTCTTAGTGTGATCCCCTGTTGGTACCATTTGACTTCTTGGAAAATTTGGTTTGCGTACGTTGGTTACTCCGCATCCGAAACAGAATATATTTAGGAAAGGTTCGAAATCTTTACAGTTCCAACATACCAAGTTGGTAGGTGTTCCAGGTAATCGGCTTCGTTGATCTCTAAATGCCTCCTCTTCGACATGATTCACTTCACTAATTTGGTTGAAAGGTTCGATGATGTTTTTATCATACTGGAGAGTGATTTCGTTTATAAAGAACGACTTTTATGCTGTGATTGGTCAGAGAAATTTCTAGGGTCGTATCTACTTTGCTGCCATATTTTTTCGTACCGTCGACAAAGCACGCGCAGTTCCTCTAATACGGATAGAACTTTGACTGGCCAAGGTTACATTTTTCAGTGCCGTAATCATATTTTGGCACAGGCGATACATAAGTTCCCTTTCAGATAATTGGTTTTGAAGGCGAAAGTTTAGTTTCTGTTAGTTCAACGCAAAATTTGAAATGGTTCCTCGTTGTGTTTGATGCTTGTAAAGTATTTACTCTCTGATCTCGTTTTCAAAATCGTTAGAACTGAAATAGACTAAAGCATAGCATTTTTGATTTGTAACCACTTGATATTTGGGTCAGATTGTCCAGATTGTTGCCTTTTTTAACAAGAACAAATGCAACGATCGAGTAAGCGCAGATTCTGGAAAACCATCATCTCGAGCCATTTGTTCTAAACGGTGGATAAAATCATGGATATTGACGTTATCATTACCGTCGAAACGAAAAATTCCATTTTTGTTTAATTTTATATGCTTCGGCTGAGAAAACGGTATTGGTTGAAAGACTAACCTATCATTTTCTTGATTACTTCCTACGAAGCTATTGGAGTTTCCAAAACATAAGCTTTGCTCATACTTCTTAAATGATAAATCGGGAATTTTTGGGGAAGTCTTCCTTGTATTATATAAATTTTTTTTATCTTCAATTTAAGAGAAAAAATCTTTCACAGAATCTCTTAGTTCCTTGCCTTCATTAATTGTGATTTGTGATTGTGTCCGAAGTTCTCCATCTAATGTGGGCGAGTTCGTTTTACTCGAACTAGTTACATTAGCAATAACATTTTTCTGACCTTCAGGTATTTTTTTTTCTGGAATAGATACTATTTGGGAAATTGTGCCAATTATAAACACGCCTCAAGTTACTCATTAAACTTGAAAGACCTGCTGTGCCACCGTATATATTAAGCATTCGCAAGGCACGCGCCTTGTAATGGATTGCTTTTGCTAGGGCAGGAATGATAAAATCAAGATATTGAGATGCACGGATATCATCAGCAGGTGGGACCAAACGATTAGCATGTGCATGAACTGGTTTCAGATTGCCGTCGGAACTTTCGGCCTGGAGAGAATTGGTTAAAATTTGGGTGGCACCCCTTGCATTAATGCTCAAGCCTCTCATCAAGTATTCCACCTCCAGTTCTTCTGGATAATTAATTCTCAACGGATAATTTTCCGTATACATGATGGACAATTCTCCATAGAAAGAATTATTCCAAAATATACAACAATCTTGTATACGCAAACAGTACATGACAACTTGTACATAGATAATCGTCATAACGAAATTTGTGTAAGCAAATTATGATTGAAAAATTATATTTTGGTAATGCAACAATTTCATGATAATACCTCTACAATCAAATCATTTAGAGATGCATAAACTTCGTATTGATTTTGCAAAACCAAAGTCATTTAAAACGCACTTATACACCACCATGCCATCGCACAAGAGATGGCATGGCAAACGTCTATGTTTACTACAACATATTTGTAAACGGGTGCACCAAAATATTTTGGTGCATGTAACATCAATTTTATAAAAACCAGAAAATCAGGTTTTGGATTTCTTGGAGTTTGTTGGATATCGGCAAGAAGATGAAAAAACAAAAAACATTCGGTCTATTCAATTACGAACTTTGCCGGGGCAACCTCGCCGCCGCAGCATCATCACTCACCAGTAACAGCAGAAATATTTTAGTTAAATAAAAGTAGTTTATTTAAATTAAAATTAAAATTAAATTTTTGTTTATTTATAAAAGTGCTCCGCCACAACGTACGTTATATTTGGTGACCCGAGACGTCGGTATTCACTACAAGTGAATAAAAAATATAAAAAAGTGCAGTGTTTAATATTTATAAAATTAATAAATTTGACGAGTTTTGTTATATAGTGGACTCGAGCCCCACCAGTGGTAAGCGCACTATATTCACAAACCGTCCCAATCCCTTGGTCGATTTCTAGAAGCCAGGTGCCCATCCCACACAAATTCTAAAAATTCATAAAATCATTTTTAAAAAAACAATGAAAGCCCGCGTGCCTAAACATGGCAAATAACGGTGACAACAAGGACAATGTATATGAAGAAGCAAATCGTCAGCAAAAGGTGGCACCCCAGCTTGAATTAGCTACGTCAAAACAATTGACGCGGCTACCAGCATTCTCGGAGAATAACCCGAAGACTTGGTTCATATCAGCCGAGATTATGTTCGACGCGAAAAAGATCACCAGCGACAGATAAAAGTTTGCGCACACAGGTTTGCCCCTATCAGAAGCGCAAGCGGAGAAGGTCGAGTACATACTACAAGACCCTCCAGATAACAACAAATACGACATGTTCAAGAAATGCCTAATCGATTGCTATTCAATCTCTGAGGAGCATCGAGTAGAAACGATCTTGAGCACAGTCGAAATAGGCGATCAAAAGCCTTCGGATGTATTACACCGAATGAAAACGTTGGCCGGAAAGAACTTCACAGCCAACGTTATTACAAGATTATGGATCAGACAACTCCCTGATTTCATACAAACAGCATTGGTCCCTCAACAGGAAAAACCAGTAGAGGATCTAGCTGACATCGCCGATAAATTACACGATATCATTGGCACGCGTACTCAGAGCTTGAGTTCAATGAAACTCGAAAATCAAGCTCAGAGATACACGCACCAAACTCTAGCTTTAGCCGAATTGAAAACACGCTAAAACAAATTAGCGTCCGGCTTGAAAAGCTAGAGAGAAATTCACACACTCAGCGACAACCTTCGCGTTCTCAATCGCCATGGAGACGAACAACTCCTTCTCCAGTTAAAAATCAAACACCGCAATCACTCCAGTGAAACTTAACAAAATCAACCAATAAACACTTATCAAGATACCAATTCCCACGCAACTGGTGTTGATATCTCGCAAGATTTGGTGACACTGCTGAGAAATGCATAGCATCATGCACTTTTGCTACAAAGCAAACGGGATCCGCAAATACTGCATCCCCAAACAAGTAAGTCTTAAGGTCGTAGTGGCAGACCTAAGACAACCGCAGCGCAGCCACCTCTTTCTACGGGATTCGGTGAATCAAATCACATTTCTGATTCACACCGGCGCTGATCTAAGCGTAATTTCGTACCGCAAATATTACTGTTTCGGAGCAAATCTAAACCCCGATTGGGTTCTGGCAGCAGCTAAATGGTCAACCGCATCCACTAAACTTTCAATCAACGCAACATCAGCACGCGTTAATACACCATCACCATTGCTTTACACAATTAAGTATGGCTATGGAGCACTGCCAAAGAAATTCCCTTCTTTAACAACTCCACCAAACTACATCGCTCCGGTAATGCACAATGTAGTACACCACATTGTGACTACAGGACATTTACCATTTTCAAGGCCAAGAAGGCTTGCTCCAATTCGCCACAAAGCAGCTTTCCTAGAATTCATATGGTGGAACAAGGAGACCATGTGGGGACTGCAGAAGGCTTTTTTCCTAACCGTTAACCTATCCCCCACATCCAAAATGTCTCCATGCAGTTACATAGCTGCACGATTTTCTCGAAAATCGATCTCGTCAGAGCATACCATCTCATTCCAATTGCTCCTGACGACATTCACAAAACTAGGAGATGTATTCATATTCGAAATCAAAATTCCACTGGTTCAGAGGGCACAATTTAATTTATATCAAGTCATACCAGTGCCTACCATTCATCAGCTGGAATATGAATACATCAAACCAACTTCGAACTACCTGATGATCACGTTACAACAAAATCAATACATGACACTTTCTGCTGATGAATTCAATTCATGCACTTCTTTCAACGGAAAATATCTTTGCAATATTCATCATCGGCAAAATGAATATCACAACACTATTTAGCCCCCTGCGTATATAGAATGCCTGGATCTTTGTCGCTTTGCAACCTCATATGCGAAAACGATAGCAGTAGGATAACTGAAACAACCATTACTTTCATTGAAGGAGCTGAAATTCTGGAACTTCATCCAACCTGCATCTTGAAAGGAGATACATTTACAGTGTCGGGATTTAGGACATCCAGCAGTAAACTGGAAATATCATTTTTGCCACAATTTAATCTGACTGATTTGATAAACGAAAACCACAGGACAAAGATTAAATCTACATCGACATCAACCCTATCGGAAATTGAAGTTATATAGACCCAATTCAGCAGCAAAAGCGACTGTTAGAGGCATCAATACATCATCAGTCTGCTGCACACCCGGATACCATACACTGTCGGTTATAATTTAATTTTAATTGTAATATAACCGCTTCCGGTATTTACATACTTTTGTATTTTTTTGTATGTAAACCGCTTAGGCAGATGTAAATGTTCTATAAAAAGAACTTTAATGTAATAAAAATGCTAGAATACAGTAAAAATTCAACTTAAACTATTGTTCTCAAGTCCACCGAATCTCCTCCGAAATCAACACTGCTGACGGAACTTCGAATAAAATTGAGGGATATATTTGGCTTCCAGTTACGTTCGGTAATAAAACGGAACAAATTCGATTCTTTATAGTTCCATCTCTTCAATCACACGTGTATTTAGGTATCGATTTTTGGCGTAAATTTAAATTATTACCAGACTTTTCTATCGATGAAATTTCGGATACTGTTTCCGTTCCTATCAACGTCAACTCGCATGACCTCAGCGTAGGAGACCGACAAAAACTCCAACGTGTTATAGAATTGTTTCCATCATCAGCTAAAGAGGGTCTCGGAAAAACAACTTTGTACGAGCATGATATAGAGTTGGTAAGGGGTTGCAAACCTGTTAAACAACGGTACTACCCAGTCTCTCCAGCTGTACAGGACGAACTCTACAAGGAAATAGACAGGATGTTGAGTTTGGGCGTCATCGAAATTAGCAAAAGTTCGTGGAGCTCACCGGTAACGATTGTTAGGAAAGCGAATGGAAAAACCAGGCTGTGTCTTGATGCGCGCAAACTCAACTCCTTAACAGAAAAGGACGCGTACCCACTTCCAATCATCGACGGACTTTTAGGACGACTATCAGAAACGAAATACATTACGGCACTTGACTTAAAAGACGCAAGCGGAATCTGCCAGAGACAAAACAGCTTTTACAGTACCGGGACGGCCATTATATCAGTTCAAGGTGATGCCGTTCGGGCTGTGTAATGCAGCCCAATCAATGTGCCGCTTAATGCACAAGGTGATACCTCACGAACTCCACGACCGAATTTTCGTGTATCTGGACGATTTGTTAATCATTAGCGGCACATTGAAGAAGCACCTTGAACTGATAGAACTGGTTGCGACTTTACTCAGGACGGCCGGGCTAACGATACACATAGAGAAAAGTAATTTTGTAATGAAAGAAATTCGGTATTTAGGATATTTGGTCGGCGAAAAGGGGTTACGCCCTGATCCTGAAAAGATAGACGCCATCGTTAACCTGGCTGCTCCGACTAATACGAAACAGATACGACGACTACTGGGAATGGCTGGGTGGTACCGTCGTTTCATCGAAAATTTTGCGAGTCTTACAACACCTATATCGGACTGTTTGAAGAAGGGAAAATTCGAATGGACAGATGCGGCAGATTGCTCATTCAAGGAATTAAAAGCGACACTCACTTCTGCGCCTGTCCTTATCACACCCGACTATTCAGCTCCTTTTTACATTAGATGCGATGCATGCACTGAAGGAGTTGGAGCCGTTCTCTTCCAAAAGGATACTGACGGGAATGAGAGACACATATCTTTTATGTCTAAAAAGCTTAACCAGGCACAAAAAAACTATTCTAAAGGGTTATCCAATTCGAGGTTGATAAAGTAGAAATCTGTATACCGACATCTGTCAAAGATAAACGTCAAGTTTATCATTTATTTAGTTGACATTCTGCCATTTAAGAATATGGAGCATTTAACATACGCAAATTGGGTGTTGGAAAAACAGGCCGTCGATGCTGATTTTTCGAACAAAATTTTCTTCAGTGATGAAGCTCATTTTTCGCTTGGTGGATACGTTAATAAGCAAAACTGTAGAATTTGGGGCTCAGAAAATCCACAATTGATTGTAGAGAAGCCATTACACCCGGAAAAAGTCACTGTTTGGTGCGCATTGTGGTCTGGTGGTGTGATTGGGCCGTATTTTTTTGAGAACAACCATGGACGAACCGTTACCGTCAATTCTGAGCGCTATGGCCGCATGTTAACCGATTATTTTTTTACGAAAATCGAAGATTATGATCTTGACGATATGTGGTTCCAGCAGGATGGAGCAACCAGTCACGTAACACGAGCAAATCGAGATCTTTTGCAAGAGAAATTTCCTGGACGTTTGATTTCGCGATTGGCTGATGTCAATTGGCCTCCAAGATCCTGTGATTTAACGCCTTTGGATTTCTTTTTGTGGGGCTACGCGAAAGATCGTGTTTACGCAAACAATCCTCAAACTCTTGACGAATTGAAAACTAATATTCGTAAGGTAATGGCCGAGATACCGCCCGAAATGTGCCGAAAAGTCATTGAAAATTACCGCAAAAGAATCAAGGCCTGTAAGAAGTCCCGTGGAGGACATTTGAATGATATCTTGTTTAACTAAAAATGGCAAGGATCATTCTGTAAAATGAAATAAAAATTACAATACATTCCGAATATTTTGTGTGGTTTTTTTAAATTTACTTTATCAAGCTTGAATTGGATAACCCTTTATTACCGAATTAGAATGCTTGGCTGCAATTTTAGCCATAAATAAATATCGAGCATACGTTGAAGGCCATGAGTTTACACTGATCACCGACCACGCCAGTTTGAAATGACTAATGTCCCAAAGAGATTTGAGTGGCAGGTTAGCTCGATGGAGCCTAAAATTGCAAGGCTTTCGCTTTTCTATTGAACATCAACGCGGCAAGGACAATGTCGTCCCAGATATGCTTTCACGAATATATTGCGATGAAGTAAAGGAGCTTTCGGAAAGCATTCCTAAAATATTTGATAACCACGAATCTTTCAAACTTAAGGAATCTAAAGAATTTGATGAAACAGAATATACTAGCTTGCATGAAAAAATACGCGAGAATGCTATCGATTATCCTGCCTTTAAAATCGATGGGAGGTATATCTACATAAGACTAGAGCCAAAAAATGTGATGACATGTCGGATGTATCAATCTGGAAATTATGGAACCCTAATGGTTTTTAGAGCGAAAATAATCGAAAGAGAGCATGACAGCCCACTAGCAGCACATGGTGGAATAGCGAAAACGGTTGAACGCGTTAGAAGATTTTTTTTTTGGCCAGGAATGATACGGCAAATTAAAGACTACACAAGTCAGTGTGAAGTGTGCAAAACAACAAAAGCACCAAACAAGCAACTACGACCACCGATGGGAAAAGCTTGCCCAATTGAGAGACCATGGCAACGCATATACATAGATTTGTTGGGACCGTATCCTCGGTCTACTCAAGGCAAAACAATGATGTTAATTGTCCTAGATCACCTCACAAAGTTCGTGCTTCTCAAACCCATTACTCAAGGAACGACAAAAAATATTATAGATTACCTCAAAAATGATGTGTTTTCCGTATATGGTGTTCCGCAAACAATACATTCAGACAACGGTTCGCAATTCCAAAGTTCTGAGTACAAAAGGTTATTATCACAATATGGTATAATAGATTCAAAGACTGCCGTGTACTCCCCCCAGTCCAACGCCTCCCAAAAGAGTGAATCGTTCCGTCATATCAGCCATTAGAGCCTACGTTCAGGCCAAACACAACACTTGGGATAAGTATATTCATGAAATAAGCGCAGCACTTCGGAACGGGATCTTGAGTCAGTGCAATATTCACCTCATTTTCTATTATTTGGATACCATCGAATCAATCATGGGCATGACTACGAAGTTCTAAAACAACTGGGTGACATATCTGAAGCTGAAATTCTACTTCCTCTGCCGGTTAGACTAGCTGTAGTTCATGATAGTGTGAAACAAAATATTGCAAAAGCCTATGAGAAAAGCGCTAAAAGGTATAATTTGAGAACAAGACCAGTTGAATTCAGAGTTGGTCAGGTTGTCTATGTAAGATCTCACCCCCAAAGCGACGCTGCTAGAAAGTTTTGTTCGAAATTCGCACCAATATTTGTCAAAGGCATAATTTCAAGAAAGATTGGGACCGTCAACTATGAAGTTAGAAGTGAAACTAATAAAATCCTAGGAATCTTTCATGGGAAAGACATAAAAGGAGACCCGTAATCTTGATTCGATACATTTTTTTCAGATCTTTTGACATACACTACCAGCGAAATCAAACGATCTGCCCTGTAACGATTATCGAATCATTGTCATAAAATTACGGTGAGTATCTTGGTGTTGCTCTGCTGTCGGTCTAGCAACACCGGGCACATCGAAATTGTGCGCGAAATTAAGAAAAGTGAACTGAAAGCAACAACTGGTCGTTGAATCGTAGTTCAAGTAACAGGCAACTACAACTGATGAACTAGCCACATTAACACGGACAGCAATGAAATCTAGACAAGACTATAGACAAGGGAATTTATAAATTCTAGCTGTTCCACATTCATGACAAAATTGTTTTCAGTCTTCCAGTTTTTTTTAGTTTCTATTGCACAGTTCGTAAACGAAAGTAGTTTAAAATTATGATGACTGATTTGTTCGGGAAATATTCTAAACAAAAACCTTTTCATTGGCAAAACATCATTAATAGGGTTGAACACCATGCAATTACGAATATAGGTCATTAGGCCCCAAATCATCGCCACTTAAAAATCATCACAACTGATGATGCGGCGTACCAAAGTCTTACATTTTTAATTTACGTATTGACAGGAACACTAGCTCAGATGGAGATACTTACTGGTTATTATGTTTTATCCTTAACATAACTTATGCGATAACAGCTCTTATCGTTACGTTATCAATTTTACTTTTTATTGCTGTTCGCTCAGCCCTAATAAACAAAACAAATTTCTTTTTTACTTGATAAGGCGCAAATAGAAACCCCGTTTCTTTGTTTATCCAAAATTTAATTTTTCCATTAGTTTGTGTGCAAAACGGCGTGTGTCATATACAAATTCGGGTTTCGTATTTAGGATAAGAAACCCTAATAACATAAAGACTTGATATAGGGCTGACTAATATGTTTTTTTTATTTTCAATGCGTCACAATATAGTTTAGAAGATATACAATTATGTAGATGAGCAGTTAAATTTATAAATAATTCGATGAAATTACTTTGGCCGTTATTAATCTGAAGACGATGAACTTGAATTTGATCCTCCATGTCCAGGTTTCCTGCTAGATACAACTCGTCTTGTAGTAGTTCGTCTTGTAGTTGATCTTGTATTCGGTCTTCTTGTTGTTCGTTTTGTCCCCGATGAATATGAATCGCTTCCAGACCAACCAATACTTTCGTCGCTGCTATAACTTGAACCACTTCCGCTACCTAAATTTCCCCATCCATTGCCGTGATGATTATTACCATTATGATGATTTGGATGATTAGGTGGATAGACTGGATACTGAGGATAATGGTGATGATGATGTCCATGGCTTTCACTGGAGCTGCTAGAAGAACTTCCTGAACTTGAAGAACTGCCTGAACTTGAAGAACTGCCTGAACTTGAAGAACTTCCTGAACTTGAAGAACTTCCTGAACTTGAAGAACTTGAACTGCTATCACTGGTCGGGCGACCGGGATGGACGGGATGAACGGGATGAACGGGATGAACGGGTCTCATGGTTGTTCTTCGTGTAGGTTCAGTAGTTGTTCGTCTAGTCGTCCATCTAGTTGTAGTATGAGCAGTTGGGTGCTGGTGATTGTGTTGATGATGATGGTGATGATGATGTTCTTCACTGGAACTGCTACTATCACGGCTTTCACTGGAACTAGATTTGCTACCAACATGATGATGATGATGATTCTCAATTATAGTAGCTGGAAATTTGTCTTCAACCATGCCACCAATTAAATTTGGTTTGCTAGCCGCCATGAGAAGTAATGGCTTCTTTATAATACTAAGCCCAAAAGTCTTTGCCTCATTGGGAGCGGCTGATACTGCAGCTATCCCAACGATGCTAACCAATAATAGTAGAAACTTCATTTTACTTCTAATTGTATCGAAACTATGATTCTAATTCACAAAATATTTTCTTTTTTATACGTTAAAATTTACATGTCGGCAACTTATAATTGTCATATCGCCACTATTTAATCGTATAATTTATTGGATTATTCGTTTGTATAAAATAATTCGTCTACTTGCCTACATTTGATTACTCATAGAGTTACGATAATTACCTAAATAAATTTACAAGCTAAATAGATAATATTTTTTTTAGTTTCTAATAGTTTTTAGCATATGTACATATTACATGTAAACTGATTAGTTTTGCATATCTGTAAAATTTCGTTAAATTGCTTTTACGTGCTACCGAGGCAATTGACCTCATTATGGCTGATTAAAATTTAAACAATGGATGCGTAAATCAAATTGGTCTGGCTTCTTGACGCGCTTTTCATCTCTTGTCTATAAAAATACGATGCGAAATAATTTCATTACCAAATGATTAACTATTGATTGTTGATTAACGATTTTAGAGTTGAGCGTAAATTTAAACGGGGTGAATATACCCAAATATCATGATATTCGTGATCCATGCTGTGTATCGTGATACCACGGTTGCCTATTATCAGTTCGAAAAAATTCGGGATTGGCGAAATTGCCGTTATAGTCTCTTTATAATGAAGTAGGTATACCATCCAGATCGCATCCATCTCTTAACATTTTTATATCCTGATGCATATCTTTCGCTGCAATTTAAGAGTTTCTTTGGATACATCACTTGGTTTTATGCATTTATCGATGTCTTATGTGTATAGGCTACACTGATTGAACAAATAAAGCGAACATATTTTTTATGACTTATGGATCACAAGGTTTTTACTCTATAAATGTCATATGTTTCGAATAACCTTTAGCCTCACCGTTTGACTGAATACAAGAAATGTAACTTATGAACTTTATTTGTTAATAAATTGCAAAGTATTGGTTACATATTGTGCTTTTAAGTTTACTAGCATTTGACTTTTTGACTTTTTGTGAACCTTGTCATTTTTATTTTTCAGGTCAGGTAGTATGTCATCGTATCACGGAGGATATCGGCTGGACGAATAAATTTATTCCATTATAGAGAGTTGTGTTTAATTCGTCTGCATTTACGGTTTCACAACAATTTATTGAAAACAATTCAACGAGAACCCCACTTCACTAAAAAAAACAATTCATCCAAAACGACTTCTCACCGAAAACGATAATTGACCGAACGCGATAATGCACCGAAATCCGCATTCGCCGATGAAGTAATTCACGACAGTTCACCGAAAACCATAATTCTCCGAAATCTCAATTCACCAAAAAAGCAATTCATCGAAAAAACAATTTACCGAAAATAACAATTCATCGAATACGACAATTCATCAAAAACTGTTTACTGAAAATATTTCAAACTGGGTTAAATGACCGATTCGAAAATCGAATTGTTTTCTTTGATTTTATAATCGAATTTCGACTACCTTAGAGGATCATGGCACCGCCCTCCAACTCTTTCTTTTTCAATTTTCTAAATTTTAAGCACCAACCTTGAATTGTAACCCTCATAGTAAAATGAAGAACTCACCAAGCATTTGTCTACTATTCAAAGCCGCTTAGCGTTGGATTACTTTGCGCAAGAATGAGAGCAGAGATTTAAGGAACTCTTAAATTGGTTTTAATGCGACTATAATTGTTTTTACGATCAAAAAATTATTTTATTTTCGAACATTAGTTTTTCGACGTTTTTGTAAATAGGTTTTCGGCTAAATGGGGCGACTCCCCGTTATGCAAATCGAAATAATCGAATTCGCTATCCACACAGATTCACCAAAATTTAAAATTAAGGATCAATATAATCTGTGAAACCTGGCCCAATTACTTCGATTTAATTTAGATAAATTGTCTTTTCCGGTGAACGACTGTTTTCTGTGAATTGTCGTTTCCGGTAACTCATATTAGTTTTGGCACACTAATTCTGTCCCAATTTCTTGAAAATTCATTCCCCAATTGTGCACAGGTCCTGTTTTTTCGCGACGCAGAGAGGGTTTTTCGAGTAATGGAACTGTGTCTCAACCGATCATGATGAAATTGAGTAGGCAGGCTTAATATGTGATTCTAAATTGAGTTTCGGAAGATGTTTCGAAATATGGCTATGAGCGGAACTATGCCATTACCTAACCGATCATGATGAAATTTTATGAATGGGATGGAAATTGGATTCTAAAATGATTTAGAGAAGGAACTGTGGAATATGGCCAACAAGGGTTTTTCTAAGCGATTCCAACGTATTGGATTTCCAGGAAGCTTATGACCCAACGAATCGAGAGAGTTTTGCTCTAGAATTTCTTTCTAGATTTGATACGTAGGACCTACTTCAGTCATAATACTGTGATAAAATCGAGAACACTCTACCGATAATTTTGCAACCAGAAGCTCTTTGCTCAAAACTTTGCTTTAAGCTAGATACAACCAGAAGAATTGGACTAAGTAATAATAGCCTCATATTCCAGAACTCTTTCTGAAAATAATATTAGGGTTCCATGGCGATTCAACGTACCTAATTTCCAATACCATCTTACATGTCTATTTCCTGACCCAGTTCGTTCATATTCTGAAATTTTTTCCTAAAATCATTTTGGAATCTAATTTCCACACGACACATCCACTTTCATCATGACGTTGACATCAAATTATAAAATAGGCTACTTCCGGCTCAAAAATTATTTAACAATTCCATTTCCATCCCACAAACCTACATTATGATCGGTTATGAAATGGCCTAGTTCCGTTTCAGTCGCCAATATGGGAATATCTCGAACTTCTTCTAAAAATCGTTTTAGAATCCTACATTTCCATTCTAAATTTAGATTTTAGAATTTCCTACATTTCCATTCCAAATTTAGATTTGGTCGAGGCCATATTCTAGAACCTATATTTCAACAAATAATTTTTAAACCCACTCCCGTCTTATACATTTCGTTATTATCGATTAATAAATAGCCTACAGTTTTGTCCCAGTTGCATAAAGTCCGGAATTTTTCAAAATATCATTTTAGAAACCCATTCCCACTATGCCTAATCTAATTGCGACATGATCGCTAAAAATGGCGTAGTTATTTTTTTAGTCGGCCATAATTTAGAGCTTCTTTCAAATCAATTCCTCTCCGTAGAATGCACGAAATTTCACCATTATTGGTTAAGAAATGGTCTAGTACTATGCCACTTGGAATCCTGCATATAAAATTTCATTCAAAACAATTTTAGACTTTCATCTTGCATACCCAGTTTCATTCATGATCGATTGTAAAATGGTTTAGTTCCAGAACTACAAATTTTCTAGATCTATACGCAGGACTCATAATTTTTAATTCAATTTTCATCATAACCGAATTTACCCACGAGAAATATATAATTACAAAAAGCCTTAGCCTGACAAAAAATATAACATGCGCGAAAACGGGGGTGCTCTTTCCCAGAATTTCTTAAATTTTTACCAACATCGTTCAAAAGGAATACGAAACAAAATAGAAAATTTCGATGAATTGATGTTTTCGGCGAATTGTCATTTTCGATAAAATGTTATTTTCGGTAATCGTCATTTTCGGTGAATTATCGTTTTGATAAACGGATGTCCGACGATGTCGGATAAAATGATAAATTTTTAAATATTTTAAGGATGTATTTCAGTAGCATGACAATTCACCGAAAATAAATTCATCGAAAATTGAATTGTCGTTTTGTAATGAAGTTACATGACTTCGTTTATAAGTTAGAGCAAATAGAAAACGAAGACGGCTTTTCAGTACAGCACATAACGATAATTTTGTATCTAATTTTTGTCGAAAACAGTCGATAATTGGTACTGTGTGTACCAGCCGAAGTATCTAGGAAGTACCTCGATTTTGAATCTACGACTTTTTAAATTTTAACTATTATTACAAAATAATACAAAAATAAATAAATATTGCTTTGAGTGAGCCACACTCATTTTAAAGATGATCCATCCAGATAATTTTAGGGCATGAACATCTATGCGATCCTCGAATCCCATTCAAATGTATCATGTATCAATAAACACTTGACCATATTTTATTTAGCTTGAAAAACGCTTATCTGGCATTGTTCATAAGTGATGTTATATCGGATTCAGTGTCACCGTCTTTGGTTATCTATCTCTGTACACCGTCAATTGCGGAACATTATTTCCAACTGTTGTTATTATTTTAGTCAGGACCTGTGTGTCGTGCGTTACATATCAGTGACTTAATTTCTCATATCAGTATGAGTTGGGGTAGAAGTCGACATCGTGGTCAAGATCGTTCTGGAATGGGCACCATTGTATTCCATTCGATGTATCGAAATTGGTTTACTGCCGATGTACTTAGCGCTGCATGTTGCATCTCTGTAAAAAGCTGTAAGCAGAGTTATAATAAAATTTGCGGTATTCCGCTATCTGCAGCGCCTTGTAAATGACTAATCTTGTGATAGTGTCATAAGCTCTTTCAAAATCGGCAATAATAGTAAAAACATCGAGAACGTTGATTCTTATAGACCAACAAAATTGAAAATTACGAATTCTAGCAGGTTTTTTATTGTGTTACAAAGGGTAATCCCTCGTCAATTTTTGCAAAGGCTAAGATTACTTTACTTTGGAATCGTCACGATGACACCACTTGTAACGATTCCAAATGTCATCGTTACATGTTTTTTGTCCAGTGTCATAATAATCCCTAAATGTCGACTATGATCTGGTGTATTTCGGATATTACTTGAAAATGATCGATTGATAATATCGACTGATCGATAATGCAGGTAGATCAATTACGAAAAAAAAAATTATCGATAAGACAGGCAACGGGTCAAACATGATAGTGACTTAGCCAAATTGAACCAAGTTTTTTCTGCGGTTTTCTTTTGTTGAATTTTTTATGAAGATGAAATTTTTTGGGGAATCGGAAGTTGAGTTTTTGGATCTCGGGACGAGACAATCATGGTTTTTTGATACCTATAAATTAAAACAATTAAAAAAAATTTAAAATAAAAAAAAGTATAAAAACATAAAACAATAAAGTTTTATTCTTTTCACCGAAGGGTCGCTATTAAAAGTACGCACACGCGAAGGGCAGTAAGGGCGTAAGTCTTAAATTTCAAGTTTTCAAACGAAAATGAACTTTAAAATTTATTACTCTTATTAATTCGGTAATGTAGTAGTTAAGCTCTTGGTATATTCTGGCTATTGAGGTGTCTCTCATTCGTCAGTTTTTGTTAAATTACCAAGTTATGTTCTTTCAATTCTATTTAATTTGTTGGAAGTTTAGACTTAAGTTACTTAAGCCCTTTTAAAAATAATGATACTTTACGTCAACAGATTATAAGTCAAGTTATTCCCTTTTAATTTATGAGAATAAAGGAGGAAAACCATTTTTTTGAAATACAACAAACTGAAATATTCGAAATTTTTTTTCGAACTCGCGAATTTTTCATCAATCTCAGCTTTGAACGGTTCTAAATGGTTCCTCTTTACATCGTCTTCAGCCCCTTCTGTAAGATCTGGATGAATATCACGGCCATCTTCAGTGAGCAAATTATGATAAAAACCATGAAATTCTGGGGAGATTAAAGACAGAAGACAAAGCAAATCATTTTTCTTGTTTGTGTTAATCCTGATAGGCGTGTCGTAGCAGTTTTAAATGGGTTTCTGTGATGGAAGCAATACCACGCCGTGCAAAATTAATAACTTTAAATTGTTCATGTTTTTCGAGAGAATTTTTATACTGAACTTCTCCTAAGGTTTTGGTAAATCTTAACCATTTAACAGAATGCCAGGAAAGTTTGTTTTTCTCTTTATCGACATTTCTCCACTGCAGTTTCGTTTTAGCTAGTAAGCAGACTGAAATCATATATGTCGTGTTGAGTCATTTCAATGACCAAAAATTGCTTTGCGGATCTGACAGATCAATGTTGAAAGAAGTTTTACGCTTTTGTTTTTCGATGGTCGCGTGAACTGTGTCACACTCCATGCGGGTGTGACCGGCTTCACTTTAAAATATATCGTGGTTGATGGTTGGTGGTATCGTTTTGAGATGCTTATAAATATAGGTAGCGATGTCATTCCCGCCTCTCTTACCCATTGCTTCGTGCTACATATAGTTAAATGGTTAATTCGTTGCAGCATCATGTATGGTCAGGTTATATGTACGTAATAATCTTTTGTAGAATGACACAGATGTCTCTACATTTGGTGTCGGGAGGCATTTTTGAAGATCAAAAGTATACGTACGGACGGAGTTATTTGGTTTTGTTATTGATGTTGTCCAAAATAAACTGGTCTTTCTCGGGTCCACTGGATAGTTCTATTTTTAGGATATCACACTTGTGACATGTGTTAGTTTTCGATCTTTTGAATTTTATTAAATGAGATTCGTAGGCCGGGAAGCTATTTATGTACAATAGTTACAATAGTTATTTCGGGTAGTTTTCTATGTTCACCCGAATGCTTTCCTCGCAAATCATAGACAAATGTTCCTTGCGAAACAAAAAGCTTTTGCGTTATGCATCGAAGAAATTTTTGGGATTCACCAAATGTTAGTACAAAACATTTCTGACAAATTTCAAATCTATTCTCGGTCTTCTTCAAATCATATTTACAGGAAAACCGTCGAAATTTTTGCGCATCAGTTTTTGTATTTTTTTTGTCAACGATATCCTATTAAACCTGCAACGTAGCTCGCACGAAGGTTATATTCTTTTAACCCCCAATATTCGTGAAACGCAGCTTTTTCTGATAAGCGGAATCAATTTTTAGATTACATTTTTTACGGCATTTTTCTAACGGTTTGCAAACTCAGCCAGCTTTCTCAATACCTTTTGATGTTGTGTAAGTTGTTCCATAATTTCGCTTTAACTTTCTGGTTTTTGGGTTTCCTTTTCGATCGTTGAAGTACCTAATTCTGATGACAATAAAATTTGTTCAATTTGTAATGCTGCGTCATTAACAGAAGAATCACAGTCATCCGGATGATGATTGCTGATTATACTTTTGCGACTTTATATGTCGGATCTATATCACTGTCATCAAAATATTCGTTATCGCTATTGCTTCGGCATTTTTTACATCACGTAGCATTGGGACGAGTGCATGTGCGACATTGCTAGATCAGAGCAGAGTTACAGAGCTCCACTGGCAAATTGTGTCAGCCCTGTGTTCTGTGGTTTTTTAATTTTGCGATTGATTTCGTCTTTACCACGGTTGATGCGGTAGTATACTGTTGCGGAGAACGACGTTGGTCTGCCCACTCACCAAAATGTTCCCATCACGATTCTAGATGGCATATTTTAATAACTTGCTTTTTCTCTATTAACCTTCAGCTTTCATCATGTGCTCATAGCTTTTTATGATTGTGAACCAAAAATACGGAGTTGACATTATCCCATGAAGCTCTTTGCATAGGTTCCACGAAGTTGGCATTTATTTCGATCATAAATTCATCTTATATTGCTATGGATGGTACAGTTTGATAATGTCTTACATTTACATACGTTTCTGTTGTTGATGAACTGCTGCTGGTTGCATCATCAAATAAATAAAGGTCGCTATAGATATCTACTTTACTTCTGATTCTAACGAATCAAGAAATTACTGTTTGGATCAATAATTCTTTCTTCGTTTTTGTTTCTATATATCGCTAGGCCATAACGACTCACAATCGAGTCAAGTTCCGCCTGATGTCATTATTCACTTTTGCGATTTCTTGTTTTCAACAATGAGCTTGATAACATCTCTGTGTGTGCTAAGCGGAGTTGCTTCAAGTTGTTCATGAAACCATCTGGTTTTGGTAGGGCGTATCACCAGACGACATTTCTAAACCGAGTCTTGAATCGTGCAGATTGGATCCGATTAGAAACTGGTTTGAACTTCATTAAAGTTTCTCTCGTTCTCGGGGTTACTAAAATTCCGACTCCATTTATAAGGCGAAATTGTTACCGCTATACTTGAGGTAATGTCCTGTCTGTATCTTAAAATCGCTTTGTTTTTGTTAATACATTTCCGAAGCTAGTTTCTGTTGCTTGAGTAGATTTATTTTTGGACTAAGCTATCGGCTGACTTTTTTACGTGTTGCACGACAGAAATACACTCCAAGCCTATACTAATATTTGAAATAGACGAGAGGCGCCAATTACTAACCTGACGTGTGACCTAGGTTAAACATGCGTCATGTACATCAGCTTCAGTTGGTAAGAGGGTGAAAATCGGTAAATCAACGTTACATCCATCGACAGACTTTTGAGAAAACTATCAGAAACGAGCCACATCACATTCGTTTGGGCTAAGGAATTTAATGGATAAAGTATTATCTCACGAGATCCATGATCTCATTTTTTTTACAAAAGTAAATGTGTAAGACTGTAATTTGAATTATTTGGCTGGCGAGGACGGGTTACGACTTGACCCTGAAAATTTAAGAGTAATAGTTAACCTGATAGTTCCTGTGACAACCCTATGATAGATACCACGACTACTGAAAATGACTGGGTTCACCGTTTCCTACCACCCATACATCAAACTAGTAGCAGATATGCCGTCTCGAATTTATTGTGTTGAAGTTTGTGAATCCTAGGAGAACGTACCTACGGTATTGGAGCACACCGTCGGATTAAACATTAATGAAGCAGAAGAATTCCAAGATCCCGAACTTGTAAGGCTTTTACCCAAAATATGTCCAACTTTCTTGAATCACCTGACGAATTTCGTATTGCTTAAACGCGTCAGAAGAGACGAAACTGTAACATTCTCCTCATTTCCTCATTTTTTATTACCGAGTAAACCATGCACTTGATTACGAAGTCCTGAGAAAATTAAGAAACATTACTGATGATGAAATTATTTGTCCCTTGTTCCCGAACTTGTATGGAGTTTGATCGACATTTTGACAAAATTTTTAGTTAAATATTCAAAAAAATATTCGAATCCTCGATTTGTTGGTCCATGTGCTTCTTTTTTATATTGTTTGTTTGCTAGCTAAATGTTGGCGTTTGGTGGGTTGATAGGAAACTCCCAAAGGTCTTCTACTTTGTATTTCTAGCCAGTCCACTTCAGGAACGAATAAATCACTCGAAACCATCATCCACAATAATCGAAAGTCAATTACAAACATTAGCTCACGTATAAATTTACATCCAAATTTTTAAGGCGTCATGGAATTTTGTGCACTGAGAATAGGAGAGGCCACAGTAACACAGATCAGCAGCATTATTGTAAGAGCATCATCGATATCGGCAACTCATTGAATGTGTGATCTTCAAATGGCCACAGTCATTGTCTAATCAAAATTCGGTCACTGGTTTGAGATATTTGGACTACGGTTTAACTGTTAGACTCTACGAGACGTTCGTTGACATTATTACAAGGGACAAAGGAGTAACCGCAAGCAGCTATTAAATCAGATACTCGTATAATTCGTTATACAAATATCAGAAGCTTAAATCAACTACATTCATTATTACGCCCCAGATTACAAATAATAAAGATGAAAAATGTTTTGTTGTGCAAGCGTCACATGACTTTCTTGACTAATCAAAACATGAATCTTCTGATGATTTATGAACGAAACACTAGACAAAAATTTTTCATCGATATGGGAGAAAAAGTTTCAGTAATGCTTCCAACTAATCAGGACTCTTCAAACCGAATTTTAAATAATGGTGGCCGTTTAGGCTTTGCCGACATTTTGTCAGGAGATTTATTATGTCGGATGTGTTAATGCCGATCAAAGGTTCAGATTGCTTTGAAACAAAGCGCATTTATAAACGACCTACAGAAACGCAAGATAATCAATCCCTTCGATATTATCTCAGATGCCCAATTCGTCATTATCTATTATCGCTAAATTGAATCTACTCCCCAAAACTATTTAATTCCGAACTTTTCAATTTAACGAAATCACAATAGATAGTTTATGCAATCAGGTTGTCCTTGTCACACATACAATTTTGCACCATCAAGAAACTATTGGTCTACCTTTCGCGTGAAAAGCACGACTTCTAGCGGCCCATAAATTAGTGCTAGCTAAAGCGGAGTTCGAAGCAAAGTATATCTTGAGTTTATGTTTATCGATGGACCCCATTCATATTATACCCCATTCGTATTATACAAATTCACTAGAAAGTATTTTGAGTTACCGAGAGTAGCACAATCATTCCAACGATTCTTGCATTCGGTGTTAATTGAATTGAAATTTTGCTTCGTTTACTTAGACGACATTTTGAAAGCACCCTGTTCAGTAGAAGATCATTTAGATCACATGAAAACAGTTTTCCATTGCAACGATGGTCTAATAATTAACGTCCTTGGCTACACTGAGCTGTTCCCATTTTCAACGCGGAATTTATCAGGCAACTACTCAGCTTTTATTCCATTAAGATAATCGACGGTCCATTCAGGGATCAACCATCGAAAGGACATTATTCACTAATCATAACCATTAACATGTGCATTCACATGTGCTATAGTAGTATCGATTATAATTGCATAGGCCAAGAGTGATGATTCGTAACTTCTTGATTTTATAAAATTAAAATTGCAGCAGATTCTGACGCCTTTCATAATTTATCGCATCCGGTCATTTTTGGAAGTGACTCATAATACACAAACACCTTCAGGCAATCTCACTCCACTGAGTCACATTTGCAGTTTATTGAAATTGGATCAATTGAAGTTCAATTGGAGTTCAATTTGAATTGCAATTATTGCAATTATTTCGGGGAATCGTTTAAATTAACGGAATTTGTAGCAAACAGCGAATTCATAACCCATGGGTGTTAAGAATATAAGTTCAGTTAACAATAACAAGGTGAAATCACCACTTGGGTAGTTAAATAAACAACGTCATATGTATCCTTATTTCTGCCTAAAATGCCCGGCTAAAACCATCGAAAAATGGTTATTGATCTGAGAGTGTTCCAAAATCTAAATGAAAAACGTTTAACGAAGACGGCGTCAATGTTGTGTGGAAGCTTACATTTTTTTTTTTGAATTTTTGACTCATAGATGGAAAATTTGTAAGAATCCCAACAATCAGTTTCGAACGTATGAGATTTTTCAAATTTATCCGCAGTCCAGCGATAACGGACGAAAAAGTATGGGGTAGTTGGGAAGTTGATTGTGTATAAGTAGGTGTCGATTATCATAGTCGTTTGTCACACAGATTTGACGCTAAATGGAATAATTTCCCATTACAATAGAAAACAAAAAGTATGAATTATGAAATTCTCTACATGTAAAAAGTGTTGTTCTTCGCCGATCTTATAAGGCAGTACTAGAGGAAGGCTCAATAAGCAGAGGGCGACAAATATTCGCTTATCATATATGAACGTAAATAAATAAATATCGCATCACGAGAAATGTTTAACGTTTAAACTTCTCCAGCAAAGTGTCCTCTTCATTTGAAGAGTAGATGCCATTATAGATACTAGTAACTGAGAACGCTCCCAAAAGAAATAATCATTACACAATTGTCTAAGAATAGTGTAAAAAGAAATTTATTTTATTCAACTAATACTGATTCAACTTCAACATTCTTTGAACGATTAAGTTCATCGGTGAAAGAATGTTCGGTTGTGTACATTTCTGATGTTGGTAAATCTGCGTTGTCGCTACGAATTCCACCAATCAAGGGGCCAATATCACCACTACCGCTACCACTAGAAATACTTTCATTGCTTGTCAAATCACCGTCACCGCTTCCACTGCTGACGCTTTCGTTGTTTAAAATATTTTCGGCATTTAGATTGTTTTCGGGAATAGTGGTTAGTGATCCATCGTCTGCGATGTTTGTCAGGTCTGGGCTATTAGTGGTAGCACCTCCAATGGATGTTAGTCCATCCGAATTTGTTGCTTCATGGCTGTTTTCGGCACTCTCGGCACTGTTTTCTGCATTACTAATAGCACCTCCATTTGAACTACTGGCACTGCTGCTACTTGAACTGCTGGAACTACTACTGCTGCTGCTGCTACTACTACTACTACTACTGCTTTCACCGCTTTCGATACTTTCATTACTTTCTTCGCTGCTGGTTGCATTACCATTTGTTGTTAACTGTTGTGTATCGGTAGTTATCAAATTTCCAGTGGATTCGGATTCGCCAATTGGTGCTTGAATCGACACATGTTCTTGCCCCATTTCAGACATTTCTTCAGGTGTATGAACTTGTTCAGGGTTCACAATATTCGAAAACAGAGTTTCATTTGGTTTCACAAGAGGCACTTGAATCGGAACATGTTCAAGTGGACGTGTTGTCGTCGGAGCTAATGTGATTTGTGGTGCTAGACTCGCTGGCTTATATTCAGGAACAGGAACCGTTGTTGGTCTTTGCGTTGTACCTGTGGTTTGTTGTCCTATAGATGATTGGTTTAGAATGTTGGTTTCTCCAATTCCTTGATTATTTGCCGGTTTCGAAACAGATCCTGGGCGTGCTGAGGGTGATGCACTCGACATTCCACTTACTGCATTCCCTACAACAGGCACTTCATCTTTTATTTCTATTCCAAGCCCTTGATTATCACCAGGTTTTTGAAGTACCACATGACTCCCTAGTTTATCTTGCACAGCAATTCCCGGTCTAGTCGTGAGCCCCGGACGTGTTGTGAGTGGCTTGGCAGTCGTTAAATTCTCTACAAGAGGCGCTTGCTTTTCTTCAGCCTCCCGTCCAACTCCAGGTTTTTGCACAGAACCAGGACGTAGTGGCCTGAATGGTAATTTATTTAAAATACTAATCCGACGATTACCCACATTTTGCGGTATTTGTTGCTCTTCATTTGCCAATACACAATTCAGAATTAACACCAGATAAAATGCTAACGTTAATTTCATTTTTGGTTATTTACGATGAATTATGATGCTATTAAAACACGATACTGTTTTGCATACCTACAAAACTCGACCTATTTATAGGAAATTTATGGTCTAACACAAAAAGTCTTATCGCACATTTCTAATTGCAATTTTACGTATTACGGATTCCGGTCCCAAAAAAAACCCAAACTATTTTAATGGTTTGCGATAAGACTGGGGACTTGTTTTCTTTGCGATGTATGGGTTATGATAAATTTTTTTTAGGAAACGATTTACTGTCGACCTGAGTCACGAAACTATTGAACTATTTTGCGTCGCAGAATATGATAAGAATTTTACAGATAGCGTGAGGATTGATTTAGAAAATTAAAGATCTGGTTGGATTTAATGTTTTGTTTTTTTATTTTGATTTAATACATTTAGGAAACTCATTACGGTTATTTTTAATCGTTTTAATTGCTGCTTCGTGATCAATCACTGCCTTCTGAATCAGCAACTGTGGTGGTTGTAGAAGGAGTTGTGGTGGAAGAGGTAGCTTCGGTAGCTTTAGTAGTTTTGGTAGCATCGGTAGCTTTGGTAGATTTGGTAGTAGTGTCAGTACTACTACTAGAACTGTCACTGCTCTCACTTGTTGATGAAGAATCCGCAACTGTGGTGGTAGAAGGAGTTGTGGTGGAAGTGGTAGCTTTGGTAGCTTTAGTAGTTTTGGTAGCATCGGTAGCTTTGGTAGATTTGGTAGTACTGTCAGTACTACTACTAGAACTGGAAGAAGGAGTTGTGGTGGAAGTGGTAGTGGAGGTAGTAGAAGTTTTATCGCTACTTGAATTTTCACCACTGTCACTACTTGGACTGGACGATGTTTCACTGTCGCTACTACTGCTAGAACTATCACTGCTCTCACTCGATGATGAAGAATCCGCAACTGTGGTGGTAGAAGGAGTTGTGGTGGAAGTGGTAACTTTGGTAGCTTTGGTAGCTTTAGTAGCTTTAGTAGCTTTGGTAGCTTTAGTAGCTTTGGTAGCTTTAGTAGCTTTGGTAGCTTTAGTAGCCTTGGTAGCTTTGGTAGGTTTGGTAGTAGTGTCAGTACTACTACTAGAACTGTCGCTGCTCTCGCTCGATAATGAAGAATCCGCCACCGTGGTGGTGGTGGCAGTGGTAGAACTTTTTGAATCTTCATCACTGTCACTATTTGAACTTGATGACTTATCACTATCGCTACTACTGCTCGAGCTGTCACTGCTCTCACTCGATGATGAAGAATCTGCAACTGTGGTGGTAGAAGGAGTTGTGGTGGAAGTGGTAGTGGAGGTAGTAGAAGTTTTATCGCTACTTGAATTTTCACCACTGTCACTACTTGGACTGGACGATGTATCACTGTCGCTACTACTACTAGAACTATCACTGCTCTCACTCGATGATGAAGAATCCGCAACTGTGGTGGTAGAAGGAGTTGTTTTGGAAGTGGTAACTTTGGTAGCTTTGGTAGCTTTAGTAGCTTTGGTAGCTTTAGTAGCTTTAGTAGCTTTGGTAGCTTTAGTAGCCTTGGTAGCTTTGGTAGGTTTAGTAGCTTTAGTAGCTTTGGTAGCTTTAGTAGCTTTAGTAGCTTTGGTAGCTTTAGTAGCCTTGGTAGCTTTGGTAGGTTTGGTAGTAGTGTCAATACTACTACTAGAACTGTCGCTGCTCTCGTTCGATGATAACGAATCCGCCACCGTGGTGATGGTGGTAGTGGTAGAACTATTTGAATCTTCATCACTGTCACTATTTGAACTTGACGATTTATCACTGTCGCTACTACTGCTCGAGCTGTCACTGCTCTCACTCGATGATGAAGAATCTGCAACTGTGGCGGTAGAAGGAGTTGTGGTGGAAGTGGTAACTTTAGTAGCTTTAGTAGCTTTGGTAGGTTTAGTAGCTTTGGTAGGTTTAGTAGCTTTGGTAGCTTTAGTAGCTTTGGTAGCTTTAGTAGCTTTGGTAGCTTTAGTAGCCTTGGTAGCTTTAGTAGCTTTGGTAGTAGTATCAGCACTACTACTAGAACTATCGCTTGAATTTTCATCACTGTCACTATTTGAACTTGACGATTTATCACTGTCGCTACTACTGCTCGAGCTGTCACTGCTCTCACTCGATGATGAAGAACCTCCATTAGTGGGAGCACGAGTAGTAGAAGTGGTGGTTGTAGTAGCAGGATTCACACTGATATCTTCATCGCTATTACTTCTTAAACTGGCCCATTCATCACTGTTACTAGCGCTACCGGAAATATCTACAAATACACTTCCACTACTAGAACTATCGCTTTCCGATGAACTGCTTCCACTACTACTTCCACTCCCACCGACTGTAGTTGTTGAGATCGTAGTAGTGGTTGGGGCTGTAATAGTTATGGACTCCTCAGAGCTGGAATAGCTGCTTCCGCTATCTGAACTGCTAAACCAGTTACTGTCACCACCGCTAATTTCATGACTACCGCCATCGTAAGAGTCTGAATCTCCACTACTATGTTGGTTATGGTGATGGCTATTATGGTGGTGATAATTATGATGATGGTAATGCCCATGGTCATAACCGCTGGAACTACTGCTCTCATCACTTTCTGAACTGCTTGAGTAAGGTGGAATAGTATTTATTGGTCTCGCGGTTGTTGTTGGATCTGCAGTAGTTGAGTCTAAGCTGTAATCACCATCGCTAGAGTCGCTATTAGCAACATCTGATATTGAATCTTCTCCACTGCTTCCTGATGCGCTGGCATCACTACCACCTCCACTAATCGAACCAGTTCCTTCATCACTACCGCTCGATGAACTAGATGAACTAGATGAACTAGATGAACTAGATGAACTGGATGAACTAGATGAACTTGATGAACTAGATGAACTTTTACTTCCCTGACTACTATCAGATCCCCCATTATCATTTCCATTTCCTGAACCATTTGCAGAACCACCACTACTTTCATTGTTGCTTTCTGTATTTGTTGGTTCTGTTGTATGACCATAATCACCATTACTACCGGAACTACCGCTACTTTCGTTTATAGAGTCGTTTCCATCACCACTATTACTACCGGAACTACCGCTACTTTCGTTGTTAGAATCGTTTCCATCACCACTATTACCAGCGCTACCCGAAGTATCTACATTTTCATTTTCACTACCATGATGATGATGATGGTGGTGGTGATGATGATGATGATCTACAATTGGCATTTCCGGTGCTGCACTAGAGTCACTTCCACTACTTTCTGAACTGCTGTGATGTCCTTGTACACCACCATGTCCATGACCAATACTAGGTCTATGACCACCGCCATGCCCATGACCACCGCCATGCCCATGGCCACCACCATGCCCATGGCCACCACCATGTCCATGGCCACCACCATGCCCAATGCCACCACCATGCCCATGACCGCCACCATGTCCATTACCATTATTTCCCAATGCATGCCATGGTTTTTTATGATAAATTTCATCTGTTTCATTATCTATGTCCTCTGCATAGTTACCTCCACCACCGCCAAGAAGAAAACCTCGAGCTGCAATCTTTGGATGCTTGATAACAGCAGCGTTAACAATTGTAGCCACAAGGGCCACTAAAATAAAAAGTCTCATTATATGCGCTTAACGTACTTCGATTGAATAATACTCGCAAAACTATTTCTGGTATGTTGGTTGCTACCGTTTTATATACCACGAGCGCAATGAATAGCTTGTACAGTTAGATTTATTGCGGTTTGATAACAAGTTAGGCTAATTTATTACAAACATTTTAGAGCCGTGTAATAGAGCGAGGCCAATTATTTTATGATGCCGTAAAATAACTTTTCAAACAGAACGATAGTTTTTATATTCTCAGTCGTGGTCCTTTGGTTGAATTTTTGGAATGTATTCAGAATTCATACTTCATATGATCCCCTGCTCGCGTGCAAAATTCTTGGTTAGCAATACAAATTTTATTATTTAATTTTGGATTAGATTCATTAAGTGGAATTCAAATTTGTTAATGTTTTTTGCAGTAGGTGTTCAAGTAATGTGAAGAGCAGAACGTCGGATTGGCCAACATTTAGAACCTAGTATTGGAACTGGTTCAGCGAGTTCGTGTTATTTTGGGCCAAGACTCTATAAGAGTTAATTGCGTTTCCGCATTTCCACTTGAGAAGATATACAACGCAAGACAACTGTTCGCCACAACAGCCCCATGTGAGATTTGCATCTATTGCCAGATGGACTTTTAGACCAATGCCTACGGTTTAGGCAGCTGTCAACAACAGATAAAAACCAAATAGTGCGACTACACCAACTATGTAGAAACTTGAAGTTTAGGAGCAGAAGGTATATACCAAAATAGCTGGAGTCGGTGGTCGCAACATTGGGCAGATAAAGAAAATAGTACGTCACAAAATCCAACCGGTCAGAGCATCCGAATTTGAATTACACTTAGATGCTTCTGAGGGAACATCTAAACAACCTAGAGCTAACAGATCCAAATTATATCATACCGGATCCCAAGATCAGAACTTCCAATAGTGCAAAAAACAGGAGGATGGTTCGTGGTATCATATATTGAATTAGAAAGTCAGCTAAAAAGATAATGGGTAACTGAAGAAGTTCACTTAGAACGGGAATTTACAAGTGGTGAACAAAAATGCGACGAGCACTTTCACAAAACTGTAATAACAATAACCAGAAGATACTAGGGAACATACTCGCTGATTATTTCCGGTGCAATGTATCCGTATTATCTCCGGTACAATGGGGTTACGTAAAATCCGAACAAAATCCAACGAATTGTGAATCGAGAGGATTGTACCCTACCAGCTTAATAGGTTACCCGCTCTGGTGTAACGGACCAATCTGGCTCAGCAACTCTTTCGAATATGCCTTACAACTACAAATTGAAGAAACCACAGAAGTATGCGTATTCACCAGTCCAGGAAGTATGTGCATTCACTACTACAACCAAAAAGGAAAACATCATACTGGATTTGATGGATCGATGTTCATAATTCACAAAAGCTATAAGGCGTATCGCTGATACGTATCGCTTTCTTACAGGTTTACGAAAAGAACAACTGAATCATCACCAAGCTATCTGACAACCAAAAAACGTCACTACAGTTTGAGCTTAGTCTTTAAGGTAACACAAGAGTTTTGCTTAGGAACATTTGAGAAACACCATGGCGAATCCATAGCGATCCATAGTTTCGATATGCAACACCCAATAATTATTACTTATAAGGGTCATTTCACAATGCTGCTGATAGGCTACACACACAAAAGACGTTGCACTGAATCAAATCCCTCACGCTAGGTTACATTCGCCAAAAATATTTGAACATAAAAGGTCTAGGGTGTATGGTTTACTGAGAGTGACTTCAACAAGACCATTCACGCATACAGGAGTGGATTACGCTGGACCTTAATTTACTTTGTTTGTTTTGCAATAAAAGCCCTTCACTTAGAAGTAGTACGCAACGTGTTTTCTAAAGCTTTCCTAGCAACGGACCTCTACAGCGACTGTGGCTCTAACTTTATAGGGGCTTCAAAACTTATGAGTAATGAATGATCTGAGGGCTGCACTGAACAACTACGAGAAAGCTAGCAGAATAGCTTACAAAAGATGACACACAATGGTACTATTTACCACCAAGGTCATCGCACATGGGTGGACTATAGGAAGCGGCAGTTAAATCCATCAAGTATCACCTACGTACATAGAATAATTGGAGATCATCATCTAAGATTTGACGAGATGCGACAATTGTTTGTAAAATGGAAACATGTCTCAACTCACGCCCTCTTCTCCCACTATCATCAGATCAGTTGTGAATGACTTCACAACTTTAACACTCTGACATTTCCTAATAGGTGAACCACTGCAAACGATGCCAGAACCAAACCATTTAAATCAACGGAACCAAATATAGTGAAAGGAGACCTCCAGGAAAGTGGCCACTTGGAAGAAGCCTTGAGGTACATAGTGGAAACGATGGTTTTGTTTGGACTGTCACAGTAAAGAACACCAACAGAGGATTACTCATAATACCAATTATACAACGGGACGGACAAAGCGAGAAGATACCTTCGTCAGAGGAAACCCAAACAGACGCATTTGAAGCCAATGACAGCGCAAAACAGCATAAACGAATGACAAGGGCAAACACAAGTCCGAGCTGCTACTATACATTATCGCATTAATTTCCGCATTAGGACTAGTAACAGCAGAAAAAACAACAAGATACGATATATCGAAATTCTCCACCCATCCCGGAATCTACCTTCATAAAATTGGTCAAATAAGTCTATAATCAATAGAGAATGGAGGATCATAACCTATTATGTCCTCACTTCCTATTGGGCAGAACAAAATCACTTTGGGAACACTGCTCGTCAACTAGGCAGTTTTTGTTCAAATAGGATGCGTATACAACAAGTACACACTGATACGTTTCAGTACTGTGGAGCCATTGTTTCACAGATAAAATCACTCTACATAGAATTAAATTAACAAAACGAAGTATTAGGCAGAAATAAAATCACCCGCAAAAGACGGGCACCTTTCGGTTTTGTAGGTACAATTGCCAACGAACTATTCGGGTGCTAGATCAAAGAGATAGAAAAACTTATAAGCAAAGCATAGAAAAATTAAATTCTAACCAGCAGCACCACAAGGAATTATTACAAAACCAGATGTCCATATTAGGACCAGATGTTCTTATCAGGACCAGATGTTCTTATCAACGTCATGAAACACATACGGAAACGACAAATTCTAACAACCATCATGTTCCATGAAGAACCCACCTTGCTATACACACTATGCTCGAGATGATGAAACTACGAAGCGTTCAATCCTTTTTCGACACACTCGACCCCTTGATTCTAACTCCACACCAGCTTCAGGAGCAAGCCAAATAACCATTCCTAACTTAAACCCAAATTTGACTATGCCATACCGAGGCGAGGGTATAGTCGGCATCTATAAAATAGCCACCATCAAAACCATAAAAATTGAGACAACAGTCATATTCGAGATCAAAATTCTACTACTACAGAGGACTCGGAGTCCAAACGGTTTATCAGCAAGACTACATATACATCAAGCTATCGTCTAGTTATTTATCGATTGCGATCCAGATGCAGCAGTGAAATGCAACTTTGTCGGCGAACTAGGACCACAGAATAAACATTACCTCACCATGGATTCCGTAACTCCGACACAGCGCATGACTCTTTGTAATAAATTCTGAGGTTATTTATAAACTGAAACTATAGAGAATGCTATAAAAAATGGGCTCTCACTTTCATCTGCTAAAGCTGGCAGAGAACGCAATTTTGTAGTAGGACGTTTAATTTCTCCTTTGCTAAGGAAATCGTGGCTGCTCTTACAAAATTATCTTCACCCGGGTGAATTTCCTTGATTCGCCCCCTTGTCCACATCAAACCAGCTAAGTTATCTTATTTTATCAGCACTAACTCACTTACCGTTAAGTTTTTGTGTCTGATCTTCGACTTGGTCTGGTGTTGAAGCTGAGATAAATATTCTTGGTGCCATTTCTTACAAATCTGTTGGTGCATTTGATTTACTAACTCCCATCTGGTCAACATACCGGCCATTTTATCTAACAAATCATTTTCTGGGGAGCAAGTAAAGCATTACCAGTTAAAAATGTCTCGAAGTTAGAAGATCCATATTATCTGCATCGTTGGATATAGGATATAGAGGACGTGAATTGAGACATGCTTCGATCATGCATAGCGTTGTGGATAACTCCTCATACGTTAACGTTTGATTTCCAACGACTCGGCATAGGTGATGTTTCAGTGATTTTACCGCAGCCTCCCATAATCCTTCGCAGTGTGGAGCGCTTAGCGGTATAAAGTATCATCTAATGCTCTGCATTGAAAAATGATGCTGGAAAATATTTTAGTAGTGCCGTTGGTTTTGGATTAGAAGTTTGTTTGTCTTAATGAGGTTCGTACCGTTATCGCTTTTGAATGCTGCCAAGAAGGAGTTTGCGATTAAATCGGAGACCATTTCGAGAATGGTCTGCCTATGTGGAAAGGCATACAAAGACCGCCATGTAGCGTGTACGCACGTGTCCAATTAATAATTTGGATGGTAAGATGTGATTTAGGTGGTAGAATTATAGAGTATTTTTCTTCGAATAGGAGTTCTTATAAAGCCGTCGTTGTCCAGGAACGCATTCAGCAAGGCGATGGTGCTCTTCTTTTTAATTGATTGTCGACCCCTTAAGGTTGATATTTTGTATGCAAAGAAAACGCGTTGAACTGCTCTTACGATTGTGGTTAATGCTGTCCTGAGTTCTATTGCTCGAATTTCATCGGAACACGGTGGTTTCTTACTGATCTTAGATACGAAAAGGAGGAGATAAGCGATTACACGTAGCACTTTTAAATAATCTGATTTGCGGTCAATTAGGTTGATTATTGAGAACGTGAAGAATATTTGTTGTCCGCTTTAGATCAATACTTGTGTTAAACCTTTTCAGGTTTCATTTGTTACAGTTTTCTTGATTATTTCAAGCCACCATTGTTCCAGGGTACTCAATTTTCACAGTGAAACCCACCCAGGGATGCTTGGTCCGCTGTGTTTTGGGTTGAGACTATGTGTTTCCATCCTCAGATTTTAGTGGTGTATTGACTTTCTGTCGCTGGTTTTTGTAGCCAGGCCAAATCAATGGTAGAATCTGTCCATGCATAAATATTAACTGGTTGCACATCTAGAGTTTTAACCACTTGGTTAATTAAACGTGACAAAAGACGTGCTCCGCAAAGTTCCAGATGTGGGAACGTTTGCTTAACTCGGGTAGGTGCTATCTTCGTTTTGGCCATTTTTATCTGACAATTTAATTCGGCTGTATATGACAGCTGCATTCGCCCCTTTTAACGCATCACATAACCAGTGTAACCTTCAGTTTCTGATGGTAAATATTTGGTTTACCGTGAATCTAAAGCAATTGGAGATCGGATTCCAATAGATTCCTAAAGTTCCAATAGTTTCATCTTGTGCCAACTCCAAGTTTCCATTTTATTTGTTTAACCCTTGTATAGACTGCAATAATGTTGGGTGGCTGCTCGACCACTTGCTCAGTTGAAATTTACCTTTTTGAAGTAATATGATTAGCTGTTCTTGAAGAAGTTGTGCATATTGTAGGTTATCAGGTCCAGTTAGAAGGTCATCGACATAAAAGTCCTCTATTGAGAGTACAAATAGGTTTTGAAGGATTTACAAAAGATGGTGTAACTAGTATTAAATCGCATCGGGCCTTCATGTAACGTCAACCTTCGTGCCAACAAAACCCAATTTGCAGGAAGCGCTGCTTTTTTTTAATTTGAAAAAAATTGCAGCTGGTGCGGGCATCACTAGTCTTACAGAGACATTCACAAATTGCCTCAAACAGCAAAATATGGGGTACATGAAAAAAGGGGCGAATATTAACATCGTACCGATTCCACAAAGAACGGCGGTGCCAAAAATCCTTCACGGAAATCCTACACGGAACAACCATCCTGGTGGTCCACCAATGCTTACACAAAGGGCTGGCCCTAGTTATGGTTACCGCCCCACGCCTCAGTATTACAACCATAGGCCGTTCACTAAACAAAATCCAATGGTAAACGGAAACAGACAGACTTATAACAGATTTAAACTACCAATGGTTCCACCAAGAAGACAAGAACCAATGGACACAGTGTCTAACCAAAACCCGTACAAGCAATTTTCAAGTATAAACAACAGAAACAACTTCCAATTCCAATCGATGGGTCCCCCAAAGATCCGGTCACAGGAATTATATACGTCCGAAGATCAACAGGAAGTAACGGAAGAGAGCTACGAAAAACAGCCTCAACCATATTTCCTCGATCTAGAAGAAGGTGAGATAAATGAGGAAAATTTTCATCCCGAAGCCTCCCCGTTGGAATCGGATACGTAGATGTAAATAAAGATCAAACGTATACGTTTACTTCCTAAAGTTCTAAAAATCTTAATAGATACGGGATCTAATAAATCTTTCTTGAACCCAGAGTTCATCCATCCTTCACGGATACCCTCCATACCTCCAGTGAACGTTAAAACCATGTTTACGATCACCAAATAAACCAAAAAGTTACTGTCCCCGGACTAATGGAATTCAAAACAATGGAGCCTTTGGAATTCCTTCTTTTTAAATTCCATAAATACTTCGATGGTTTACTAGGGTTGGAAACCATGCAACAATTAGGTGTAACCTTAGATCTAGGTAAATCTGTTCTTAGAACAGACAAAGTAGAAATCCCGCTACTATTTAAACCTAACTATGCCTCAAAGGTCTATACCATATTACCTAGAAGCAAGTTAACTGCCGGGCTTCTGGTTGATGTCGAAAATGGCGATATATATATCACCCCGACAACGATCAATAAACATCTAATTATTCCTGAAGGGATTTACCACTGCAAAAATTGGTATGCAGTTTTAGAAGTAGCCAACTATAGTAACAAATCCCATACTTTCGTAATCAAACAGCCGATTAAAGCCGAATTATTCAGAAAAATGTATCGAGCTGAATCCAACCATTGTAACATTCAGGAATGTGATACCCTCATTCCAGGTGAAACTATCTCTAATTTAATTAGAACGGAACACCTCAACGGTGAAGAAAAGACGGCAATTTTAAAATGTTGTCATCAATTCGAGGAATTATTTTTCAAAACTGAACAACGCCTTATCCTTTACAAACGCTGTAAAGCACGAAACAAAATCTTAAAGATGACAAGCCCGTCTTTACTAAAAGCTATCGATTTCTTCATGTTCACAAGGAGGAAGTCAAAAGACAGATCGATAAAATGTTACAAGACGGAATCATACGCCCGAGTTTCTCACCCTGGTCATTCCCTATTTGGATTGTACCGAAGAAGGCGGACGCCAGCGGAAAAGTCAAATGGCGGCTGGTAATCGACTACCGCAAATTAAATGACAAAACTGTCGAAGATCGGTACCCTCTACCTAACATCACCGATACATCACTCGACGAATTAGGAGAATGTATGTATTTCTCAACCTTGGATCTCGCATCTGGGTTTCACCAGATAGAGGTGCGAAAACAAGATATCCCTAAAACCGCATTTTCCGTCGACCATGGACACTACGAATATGTAAGGATGCCGTTTGGTTTAAAGAATGTCCCTTCTACTTTTCAAAGGGTCATGGATAATGTGTTAGGTGACCTCCAAGGTAAATCTTGCTTGTGTTATATGGATGACATCATAATATTCTCGATGTCACTCCAAGAACACATAGAAAACCTAAAGCAAGTCTTCAATAAATTATGAAAGGCAAATTTAAAAGTGCAAATGGACAAATCGAAATTTCTACATCGGGAAATTGCCATTTTGGGCCATATTGTCACCTGCGACGGAGTTAAGCCCAACCCCGACAAAATCAAAGCTATTAAAGAATTTCCAGTTCCAAAAACTGAGAAACAAATCAAAAGCTTTTTGGGTCTTCTGGGATATTACCGATAGTTCATAAAGAACTTCTCCAATGTAGCTAAACCTTTAACGGAATGTTTAAGGAAGGGCAAGGAAATAGTTCTTGACAAAAGATATCTACAAGGTTTCGAATATTGTAAGGAATTGTTGTGCAACGAACCAATCCTGCAATACCCTGATTTTACTAAGGAATTTATCCTTACTACAGACGCAAGTAATGTAGCCATTGTAGCCGTGCTTTCACAAGGCCCAATAGGGAAGGATAAACCAATTTGCTATGCCTCCAGAACCTTAACGGTTACGGAGCAAAATTACTCCACTATAGAGAAGGAGCCATTGGCAATCATCTGGTCCACGAAATACTTTAGGCCATATCTATTCGGTCAAACATTCAAAATCGCGACAGACCACAAGCCATTGACATGGCTCTTCATTCTCAAAGAACCCAATTCGAAACTGATTCGATGGAGATTGAAGCTAGAGCAATACGATTATGAAATCGTATATAAGAAGGGTGTAAAAAATACGAACGCGGATGCCTTATCACAGATACAAGCCGAACCTCTTACTAGCAATAATATTAACACTTCCGACATATCTGAAACCTCCACGGAACCAGAAAGTGGAAATGAAACCGAGGACATTGTACCAACAACTAATTCATTTCAGCTCACAGCTGATAATAACAATTGATCCCGAAATGTTAAGATCAAATATCATTCACGAACACCCCTTCGGAAAACCAACTATACAACTTAATATCAAAACATTTGTAACAAAACACCGAGTTACAGGTATTTTGTGTGATGATATAGTCTTTGATATAGCTAAAGAAGCTTATCAGGAAAAATTTCGAAACCCTTCAAAAAACTATTTGGTAAGAGCAAATGCCCTTCTAACCGATGTGTTAGATCCTGAAGATCAGAATGCCATGATCAAAAAAAGGCATGAAGAAAACTATCGCAGAGGTATATTGGAGAACTATGAGTTCATCAAAAGGACACATTGTTTTCCACATATGACAAACCTCATAACATCTTACATTAATAACTGCATATATGCTTGCAGACAAAATACGACAGACATCCATTAATAATTGAATATGAGATTACAGAAACGCCGAAAAGGCCAATGGAAATCCTGCATATAGGGAGTCAGTCTTGGACAAAGTTTCTAAATTTGCTGCAGCCTTCTATATGAAATCGCGAACCAGCAAAGAAGTCCAAAGGAGACTTGTTCAGTTTTTCATTGTCCATGGTAAACCTTCAAAAATTATAGCAGACAACGAAGGAAACATGAACACTCCATCTTTTAGAACCTTCTTACAAGAATTCGACATTCTATTACATCATACCTCGTCATATTCTTCAACAGGAAATTCGCCTGTAGAGCGACTGCATCCTCTCGTATAACAACATCCTACATTCGGCGACAAAATTCACGCCCTTCGAGCTTTTAACAGGTCACTATACTATTTTAGGGCAGCCTGTCGATGCGGCAAGCGCCAACGCGCAGGAATACCTGTTCAACCATACCCTATCTTATGATGAGTTATGTAAACGAATTCAGGAGGAAACTCATGCAAGAAAAACAAAGTTGACCAATAAGCTTAACGTCGATCGAGTTAAACCCCCTAACTTAAAAGCGAACCAAATAATCCATGTTCGCAACAAAAGAAGATCTAAAATTAAACCAGGATTTGACGTAAGAAAAGTCCTACAGGATAATAAGGTCACCGTTGTAACAAAAGATGGCAAGTACCACAAACAACTGATAAGACAACCTTTTCAGGTGCACTTTAACCATGAGTCAAATACTCAGGGTGACCAAATTGGGGAACAACAAGGGCCTGATACCCATCAAGTTAGGCCAGGCCCGAGTATCATCATCCACTTAATCAACATCCAACATCACGAAGAAAATCTCCGCACCATTCAGGACAACATTTATCTAGTGGGGAAATCCATAGGTATAGTAATAAAGAGTATTCTTACGCTTTCAAAAGTAAAATGGACATCCTGGAACATAAAGCTAGGGAGCTAGATGAAATCATCAACCTTTTGAAACCTACACGTATCAAAAGAGGCCTCATTAATGGATTAGGATCACTAATCAAAGATATCACGGGAAACCTAGATCAACATGACCTAGAAGAAATCTGTAACGCAATACACAACCTTCTTCAAAATCAGGATAAATTAAATGAGCAAAATAACGCTCAAATCGCGATTAACCAAGGGATGATTGATAGATTCAACTACATACAGAAATACGTCAGGAACAGCAACAACGTGTAAGGAGTGTACGGTAGGCCCGGCGTATCCGGGATCCTTGCTTAGTCTTGGCTGAACATCCTAATCAATCAATCAACATAATTCAAAATATTTGATGGGCCGACAATTCCCACAAGTGAATTACATACATTGGTCCTTTACGAAATGGAACTACCTTAATAAAGAAGTTACCGTTAAAGTGCGTTCTTGATTTGGTATTGAAATGCCCGAATATAATAAAACACAAGAGCGTTAAAATTTTTTAAAAGAATTATTAAAATTATTTAAATATTTTATAAATAAATAAAAAATTATTTACAATTTTTATTTAAAATTTAGTTTAAAAAATTAATTATTATGTTTAATTAAAATACTTTGTGTTCCCAAGAAAAATTTATGTTAACATTTTTTAACTTTAAATGTGTGTCATCAAGGCATGTAAATTAGTTGCTCCGTTTATAATTAAGTACAAAAGTACTTTATGAATTAAAAAAATTGCAAAGGCATACATTATTTGTTAAAAATTAAAATGAATTGACTTTAAAATGTATCTCTAAATTATATGTCGAAGGCAATGTTAAACATGACCAAATCTCCTTATCATAATACCATTATTTGGAAGCGGAGGTATCATTTACCATATAAAGCGTTTGAGCCTACGTATGTATGTAGATAAAATTAAATTCGAAAATGTTGTCGTTTACATCTTCCGCCGTGCTTCCATTAGGTACAGGGTCCAATAGATTATGGTGAAAAGTAAAAAACATATCGGGAATAGTATGAGCGATATTTGATCGAGTTTCCCGCGCTGCGATCCGGCGTATAGTACCGCGTATTCTGCTGCATTTCGAAACCGTCGCCGACTCATACCTCGCCTTGGCGTATGCGTAACTGAACCGCCACCATCACTGCTCGCGTACTCGTCATGAGATTGGATTGCGTGCTTCGTTTGATTTTCAGTATCCGGAATAATTTTATTTGTTGGTGCAAATAAACGGTTTGTTGTCTCAATACCATTTTTGCGTTGTTGCACTTGTGTTGTGTACTGAACTGATGCGGTTGGTGTTTCTGAACATTTAGCCACCATGGCGGTGGTCACGGTGGTGGTTGGGCTTAATAATGATTTAGGTGTTGCTTGTGGCGTAGGCGGTATTGCGATGGGTGTCGGTAATTTTGGCGGTTTAATGCAACGCCAATGTTTATCGTAACGTATTCCAAATAAAACAATAAAATATTCCATTAAGGCTAAAAATACAAATATTGTACAGGAGATGAGCCATACTTCGAGGCATTTTAATTCTAAGGCATCGGGTGAATTATTACGTACTGTATCGAACATGGTGACGAGCGATAGTAGGGTTGTAACTAAAAGCACCTGTATAACAAAAAAAATAACTGTATATTTGGAATCAATAATTTATTTTATACGCACCATTCGTCCTGGCACAATTTCCGGAACTACAACAAAACTACCCCATGACATCGATACGAACAGGGTTGACGGCAGATAATTTTCTAGTAAATAACTTTTAATTTCGCGCGATAATGTTATTGCTAGGCGGGCGGAAAGATGATTTTCATCCCCATAATTAACAATGCACGGTTCCTTTTCGGTTTCAAACGAGACTACGTATCGTGGAAGACGAAAAAATCCTTCATTGAAATCATTCGGAAATGTTAAATTATTTTGGGTTCTCCATCGAAATGTCATTTCGGTGTCTGTGTATTTATCTAAATAAACATTTATGTTAAATTAAATTATTGGCTATTATTTGTTTTAAAATATACTTACAGCTACTAAAATCCACCGGACACTTTTGCACATCCAACGGATACAGTACAAAATCCATATCACATTTTATAATTATGGTGGCGCTGTACAATTAAAAAACCTTATTTATGTCATTTATATCTTGTAATTCGTGACGCGCGTCTCATTCAAACTTACCCAATTGTTAAGCTGAGCGTGCTATTATGGTACAACCGTAAACTAGAAAGTTCTTCGAACAGTTTTAGTACTCGCATTTCGCGCAGCTGTCTTATATATAAATCTGGTATCCATATTGTGTGTCGTTCATCCGAGCGCAGCTCGATAAATGATTTTGATGTGAGCGTACTATTCACTTGGACCGGTTTGATTCGATTATCCTCCCATGCGACCTGTAAGAATGTATCAAACGATATTTCCTCTTTGGTCTCGTCGACCGCCGATATACGATTTATGTACAATGAAATCGATACATCGGTCGATTTACTCGGCCGCATATTTTTATCGTAGCCATTATCCATCGTGTAGCTGGGCGATGTACTTTTAGAAGATTTTAATGGATTTGGTGTTGATGATAGGGTCGACTCAATCGATAGGTGGTCCTCGTCGGACGTAAGTGGTCTCATGAAACCGGTGGTTACGGGTTGTAATTTACATAGCAATATTAATAGAATTGATCTGAAATAAAATACAAAAACGTTTGGCATAAAAATAGTAAAATGGCACGCACAGGACATTAACATACACCCCACTCGTATACGTATAAAATCGTGTGCTCTGTTATCTAAAACGTCATTTATTATGTGTTTAATAGCCGTCTTTACGGTATACAATCTTATCAAGCGTCTTACAACTAATTCATTTTAAGTTAGGACATAGTAAAGTGCGACATAAAATCGATTTGATTTATTTCGATGGAGCGACTGTGGCGACACACGGATAATGAGTTTTCCGAGGGAAGCAGATTAGAATGCAAATACTTAAGTTACCTTTATCACCACAAACAACTACCGTTCGTTATTTATCGTACCATTTGCAAATCTAATATTTTTACGATGTCGTTGTAGAGTAAGCAATTTTATACATATTACGCACGCACCATGTTGCATGCCATTTTATTTATAGTCCGTCATATTCATACATACTGTAGATGATATGTTGCAAAATAGCGATAACGGAGTTGGGGACACCAGAAACCAATTGTAAATTTACAACAGCTAATAGTTCTATAATGTGTAGTGTGCTAATAGCTTGTCTATCGTGTTATGATGGTACGAGTGCGGTAATCGACATACGTCAACTTGTACACTATTCCATTACCTTGAAGTGTAAATATGTACATACATTACATAAATATAAATATAATGTTGTGCTTTTTGTAGTGGCAACGATGGTGATGGTGATGTGTATGCGAGAAAAGAAATTGAAAGGCCGCACCCGTTGCTATATTTTTTATTTAATTTATTTAAACATGTAGTGGCTTCATATAATCGAGACAAATTATCGTGCAAAACATGTTATGGTTAAAATAATGTTAAAATTGATGTTGTGACTGGGATTTAAAATAAGGACGTAAAAATATCATAATACTTTTGGATTTATCATCAGACTGAACGTTAATGTGTATACGTTTAATCGGAAACCCTTTGATTGTAAGCAGAGATGGGTGTTTACGCGCCACCTACTAATTTTTCGACAACGACGACTACCTGTAGACAACGTTGATAATTCGCAGACAACGTCAAATTCGAAGACAACGTCCATGACTACTTGTAATTCACGCCAGTAGTGATTGTATGATCCACATATTTTGAACTTCTGTTTCCGGAGATTTTTGATAATGGAAGCTATTATTACCATAAAATATATTTCCAAGTAACTTATACCTACTGTGGGTCGGAGCTAGTCCACTAATTCTAAACAACTAGTTGAGAAGTTAAAGGTTATTTTAATTCTGGTTTTTTTGTTTAAGCATACATTTATTTTATGTTCAATACATTATTAAAATACTACAAGTCCATGACCATGAACAGTCTGGACATTCTTCCCGACCAAGACCATTGGTCTCAAATTATACACCCGAATCTGATGTTACTGCTACTGAGCACGTATGTGAAGTTATCCCAGAATTCTATCCCAGAAAATAATTTTTTTAATCAGGCAACACTAACATATCAATAACCAATTTGCTCTTGTGTGAAGTTAGCCCAGCCCAGAATTTTTATCAATTTTAATGAAATATCGAAAAATTATCAAATTTAGTAAATTTGATTTGTTTATAATACTGTGGGCAAAAAATAGTAAGACTTTGTTCATAATATTAAAATTTTTTATTTATTTCTCCAAATCTATTTCGTCCCCCTCAAAGTAATCCCCCCCGGCCTCAATACACTTGTGCCAATGTTTTTTCCAATCCACGTGGTTTTATCGGCTTCGGCTCACTTTTGGCACGATATTTGGCCGATTGATCGTCTGTTTCCGGGTTGTAGCAAGCATTGTTTCACAGACGTCAACGTGACGCTGTTTTTCCAAAATATTGAGTGATTTTGGAACCAATCGTGCTTTCACTTTTCTTAGGCCCAAATAATCTTTCAAAATGGTTTTCACTGATCCTTCCGATATTTTAACGATGCCAAGGTCTCTGACTGTTAATCGTCAATTCTCGAGCACCAATTCCTTGATTTTATTGACGTGTTGATCATCAGTTGATGTTGATGGCCGTCCTAGACGTGGTTCGTCGTCAACACGTTCTCGACCCTCTTTGAACAATTTGTACCAATCAAGAACACTTGCTGGCGACATACAATTATCACCGAAGGACTTTTGCAAGATTCTGAACGTTTCGGCACCACACAATTGATTCCGCACCCAAAATTTAATGGCACTTCTTTGTTGAATAGTTTCACTCATTGTAAAAATCGCCGAATGCACTTTTTGCACTTCAGAAAGACAATCGTATACTAAACACTAATGATTATTTTGATGTGACATTTGGCACAGATGTCACTGACAGTCATACCAACATAGAAAAATAAATATTTCGACGAATGGTTTTCCACGCGAAATTTAAATTAAAAAGTCTTACTACTTTTTGCCCACAGATAATAAAAAAATTTAAATCTAAAGTACCAAAAAACTGTAAAATTCTAAGTTGCATATAGTAATGAAAAGTTAAAGGCAGTGTAAGAGAAAATTCGTTCCGTGGCAAGTTCCCGAAAATGAACTCTGGGCTGAGAATTTCAGTGATTTTTATATAATTTTTCGTCCCGCTCGATAAATCTAAAACTATTTCGCCAAAACTAAAGACGTCTCGGATCAGGGCTACATGATTTTGAAATGCATACACTAGTGATGTACCAGATCCCAAATTTTTGAAAAACCGGATACCAGGTAACCAATTTAAATTAAATGATTACCCGAACCGGTAAAAACCGAACCGAACCGAGTAGTAAACCGGGTAATAAACCGGGTAACGAACAATATATGTAGAATTACCATTATGTATACCAATTCTGTAAATTTTCTTGTCAAAATTAACAATTTAACACACAGTTCAGTTACTCTTTCTTATTGTTTTTAAAATAAAAATTAAATAATAATTTAAAATTATTTAAAATTTGTAACATCAAATCAATAAAAGATTAACTCTAGTGAAGAGTTTGGTTTGGATTTTTTTTAAAGTTTCGGTCAATGATGAAGGCAAATGGATTTGTAAGTTGTGTGATTCGGAATTTTCGCGAGGTGGAACGGATTTCAAAACATATGTCACTTCAAGTTTAATAAAACATAAAAGTGAGTGGGATGAATTTCAAACTGAAAATAAAAAACGTAAATTAGATCCTTCAAATGCACGGCCGTCGTGTCCACTTCGCCAACAACTTTTACCGCAAAGCTGGGACAAGAGAAAATTATGGGATATTACCCGTACAAAATCAATTCAAATTCATTACAAAATTGGTGAAATGATTGCTTTAGATAACCAACCTGTTAATATATTCAGTAATGTTGGCTTTATTAATCTCATTAAACTATTAGAACCTCGATATGAATTGTCATCAAGGAAATGTATTACTACAAACATTATTCCTGATGTTTATGACAAATGCCGCCTAAAAATCAAAAATTTAATAGACATTGAAAAATTGCTGTTTAATTATATTTCTTTGACATGTGACATATGGACCTGTCCAGAAACGAAAGAAACTGTTTTATGTCTCAGTGGTCGCTGGTTGACTAACAAATTTGACAAAGTGTGTGTAGTGTTAAACGCTCGCCAATTCCCCGGAAGTCCTACTGGTAGTGTCATTAGTGATTGCTTTGATGACAAGTTGAAATCATAGGGCCTATATATCGAAAACCATATTCATCTACTTCTACGAGACAACGCACTTAATATGATTAGTGGGGCGAACATTGCTGGTTTAAAAAATGAGTCATTTGAGTGCCGCCAATTTAAAATTAATGGAAAACGTTGTAATTTTAATAGAACAATTTTTTAATGTCACAGTTGAAGCCAGCTCAGAAGAGGCTCTTGATGATACGATGCTAATTCCGAATTGGCAGCACTGCAACGCTTGCTCGGAAAAAATCAAAATAACGACGGGACGGTAACTATGAAAAAAGGATTACTTAAATCATTACAATTGAGATTTGAACACCTGAAGTCAAATAAGCTGTATGTAATTGCGACCATACTAGATCCTCGTTTTAAATTTTTATTTTTAAATTTGAGCTTGAAAGACGATGCGAAAAATTTGATTATAGCGGAAATTAGGGCTTTATCTTCTTCAACTGCCGTATCAGTTGATCTTGATAATCAAAAACAATCGGTAATTGGGAATACTGAAGACGCTGACTTACTTGAAGATGATACAGTTCAAGAGGAAGAAACTTCAAAAGAAAATGAAATTAAAAATCCTGCCGAAAGTCGGGAAAACTTACATGTCTCCATTGAAGTGCTTGAACTTGAAAATTATATGATGCCCAAACATCTCTATCAAAGAAAATCCGCTTGGTGGGAATAACTACTAACTTATACGAGTGTCCTAAATTAGGAGTATTGGCGCGACGATACTTGTCGTCACCTTCAAGCAGCATACCTACTGAGCGCATGTTTAGTGAAGCCGGAATTATTCTTGAAGTAAGAAACAAATTGTTACCACGAAATTCGCGATAATTCTGCATCACAATCTTAAACTATTAAATTTTAAGTACTAACGAAAATTAACTTTTTTATTTAATTAATTAAATCTATTTTGATTTCATGCCCATTAGCTTAAATTAAACTTAATTCAACTACTCAACTACTGTGTTCTAACTATAATAAAAATTTACATACATGTAATTTGAAATGTGTTTTATTTTTTATATTCTTTGAAAAAAATAAAGTTTTGTACCGGGTAGTTTGTCGGGTTCGAGTAAATGGGTAGTATAAACGGATATTAAAAATCAAGCCGGGTAAACCGGGTACCGGCTAACTTCGGGGTATCCAGTACATCACTAGTATACGCTAGTGGCTAATGTTGAGCCAAGGAAATGGTGTTGAAGAAAAATCTTGTAAATCCACAAGAGTAATTCCTCATATGGTAATGTATGTACAAATAAATTCAACCATAAACCAATTATTTTATGAAATTAAAACGAGTATCACTAAAAAGATCTACATATTTAAACAAATTGAATTTTTATTTATGCTCTTAAACCAAAAAAAACATTGAAATAAAAAAAAAATTTAAAAATTTAAAAATAAATAAAAAATACAAAAAAATGAGTAAGAACACCTAACCATCCACGATTGCAGTCTTGACGAGGCGGAATGGCTTAATGATAGTAAATAAGTAATGCTAAAACAAATAAAATTATAGTGCAGCATTTCGTAAGCTATTAATCACCATTAAGTAGATTTCGATAATTACTAGAACAAAATATTTACTAAATCAGCAAAGATATTCGAAATTGACATTCCACACACAAAAGGTTAGCGTTAATTTTCGGGAACCTGCCACGAAACGGTTTTCTTCTAATTCAGGTCAAGATTAGCTAACATTTCAAAATCACGTAGCCCTGATCCAAGACGTTTTTAGTTTTGGCAAAATAGTTTTAGATTTATCGAGCGGGACGGAAAATTATATAAAAATCACTGAAATTCTCAGCCCAGAGTTCATTTTCGGGAACTTGCCACGGAACGATTTTCTTCTTATTTTTTTTCTATTGCCTTTAATTTTCCAGTACTATATGCAATTTACAATTTTACATTTTTTTGGTACTTTAGATTTTTTATTATATATAAACAATACAAATTTACTAAATTTGATAATTTTTCGATTTTTCATTAAAATTGATAAAAATTCTGGGCTGAGCTAACTTCACACAAGAGCAAATTGGTTATTGATATGTAAGTGTTGCCTGATTAAATATTTTCTGGGATAGACTTCTGGGATAATTTCACATACGTCTGCTGAGCGACGATGTAATATGATTGAGCTGATGGTAGTTATTACTTGGTTTGGTTCTTTTTAAGGTCCCTTATTGAGTTTTCAAAATTATTAATATCGGTATCATCGATGATGATGGGCAAATTTGCCCGGTTAACTTGCCTTGTTAAATTTTAAGTTGGTAGGAATGCTTTATTCTGATAGGTAGTGTATGTTGTTTTGCTATTCAAAGTGTTTGATAGTTGAAGTATCCCAGAACCTGAAATCATTATTGGAGTGATGGTAGGGTTGCATGTGCTGTCGAAAATGTAATTGCTCTGTTTGCTATAAATATCCAGCTGTTTGACGTATGAAATTGTAACCAGACCATACTTTGTGGTGTTGAATGGATGTAGTAATCCTATTATGCAGCGACCGCTCTTAGACTTATCATTTTGTAACGGTCTTTGGAATTGCACATCGTTGTAGCCAACAACGGTTAATTTGACGTAATATCATTGCGCCGGCTGTGTAATTGTCTGAATTTGTTTGTGTCACTCTATTTGTCGCGAGGGTTTTGTATTTGTTAGGATTGCCTTTGACACAAATTAGAATTATCAATGAATCTGTCCAAGCGTAAGTAGGTGTCTCCTTGAAACCCATGTTTTCTTTAATTGAATGTAAAAGTTTGGAGAGCAGTAAAGCCCCGCATTATTGTAGTTTTGGTAGCGACATCTTGGTTTTTATTGGCGCTACCTTTGTTTTAGCTGATATTAGTGACTTAGAGCTGATATTGCTATTCTCATCTATATAGTTACATAATAAACTACGGCAGCGTAGGCCATTTTTCTTCTATATCTTTTGGTAATTATTCGTCCCATGATACTCTTGCGAGCCATAATGCTTTCATTAATAATTTTGCTTGAATAACTGTTGATAATTGCCAGCCCAATGAATCAAATATTTTAGATGCTTCTGATAATAATTTAGCCGCTCTTGGATATTTTTCTTGATCATCTTCGGGTAATTGTCTTAACGTTCTTTGACTAGGTATGGTGCCGAAGCCATACCAAATGTCACAGTTGTTAATTGATATTCGTTGATTGGCTCTGTGTATGAATTACGCCATAGGATTTTTTGGTAATATTGATCTTCCTCATGTATTTTTATTTGCCGGCAAATTTTTTCAATGCCGGCTGTTATTACATATTTCTAGTTAATAAATCACATTAGAATTGACATTAAATCATCTTGCAAAGCAGGAGCCACGAGTTAATTGTCATTAAGACTTATTCCATTTGATGTTTTGGCGGACACATCGAACACAATTCTTAGTTTTGTGTTATACTTTCTTCCTTGATAACTGCAAGACTATTACATCCCCGTCTTCTTTGTGTTCTGATATTATTTTATTACAAATGTTCATTCCTATATATTCCTGGATGCATTGTTTATATGCTACCGCCATTGTCTTAGATTTGTTTAGTTTTCTTTTCTAATTGTAAGAACCTTCATAACGCCTGATTCCTTGATTGTCCTAATGGATTTGAGTGCGATTTTAAGGAAATTCGTACTACGTACCTTCCTGTTGATTCTCGAGTATGCGTTCTTATAAAATGTTCTCCGGATTGTTGATTCTCGGGTGGTAAGCCCCGTTCTTGTTGCAGTTCTTCTAGTTCCCAGAATTTTGACCAGCCCATACTAAGTCGTTTAGGTGTTTCCACTGCCAAACATTTAAGTGTTGGCCTGGTAATATTTTAGTTAATTTGTCGATTACTAACGCCTTTATCTACATAGAAAATTTCGACGGAGATCTTGGCTGTATTTTGCAATCAATATACTTGTTTATTATTCCTGCCTTTGTTTGTCCAATCCTAGATATTTCTATGTGTGTTTTTACCACTGCAAGTTTAACCTACTTGCTGCTTCTTTTGTTGTAAATGTTCCTTGTGACCCTCGATCGATTAACATTCTAAGATATTCAAGTCCGTTTTTCCCTCCTTGGATTTTTCCTAAGGCTGTACTTAAAATTGTTGGTCTGTCGTTTACTTTTGTGGGGTTGCTGTTGGTTGTTTGTTGTTGGCGTTTTGCCGATGAGTGCAATAAAGGATGGTGCCGTTCCTTGCAGGTGGAACATTTGTTATTTTTTTGCAATTTATTGTTGGGTGGTTTTGTAAAAGGCAGTTCCTACACAGTTTATGCAGCATACCTATTTGATTTCTTTCAGTAAGGCTTAATTCTTTGAATCGTAGACATGTATCCAGTTAGTGGTTCTTTTGACAGCATACGTAAATGGTTGCTGATTGTTGCTGATTTGTTGTGGATGTGAATACCTGTCTTTGTGATTGGACTCTTGGTTGATGAGCTGGTGTGAATTTGTTACCTCCAATTGATTCCAATGATTGAAATCGCTTCTCCAAACTTTTATGAATTGTTTTGTGGATAGAAATTATTTTGGATTCTCCAGCGAACTCTCATATAAACGCCTTGATTCAATATCTAGTGTTTTCGATAATGTGAAAATGATGAATGGATTCCATGTTTCAATGTTGATGCTTGTGTTTCTTAAGCGTACAATCACTCAGTTGATGTATCATATAAATGTTTGATGGCAGCCGCTGATTCGACATTAATTGTTGGTTGACCGAGTAAACAATTTAGCAGGTTTGTCACAAGTAGTCTTTTGTTGTTAAATCTATTTTGTAAGATTTCTCAGGCTATCGCTTTCTCCAGCGGGTTCTAAGTGGCTTAACAATTTTTGTGCTGAGCCTCCTATGTGATTTTTCAGGTAATTCGACTTGTGTGTGTTTGCTAGATTCGCGTTTCCGTGAATCAACCTTTTGGCTTGTAGGCGAACTTCCATGGATTTTATGTCGTACGTTTTTTCTTCTAGTTCGGTAGTCATTGTTATAGGATAGTGGTTTTCTATGAAATATTTTTCTTATGCTTCATCGTCTTCTGAAGATTGGCTGCAAATTGTTTCATTAAGTTCCATGATTTGTATCATCAGCATCCTGTCTATGTTTCTGAGTTTTAAGTTTAAAGCTGTTCTTGATCTATTGTTTGTGACCATAATTTCTTCAGCTTAGCGTATTTCTTGATAAGCGTAGACTTCTCTACGATGCCTTGTCATTAACTATTGATCTTTACTACAGTGTAGGTAAAATTTAATCAGAATATTTGTGTATATACGCTTTTAAGCTTTTGTAAGTTTTTTTTTGTCTTTTTGTCGAACACTTCACGCTACCCTATATTTGTCGATGTGACGTTTATTCGATCGATTTCAATCGATTTAAATTCAATAAATGATAAAAAAAGTGTTTTTCGTCGAAATGAAAAGAAAAAGAAAAATAACACAAAAATGTGAATGTAGATGTAGTTTTTCGGTCTTGATATGATCGGTAAAATTGTTTGTCTTGGCTTGCGTAACAACTTTGTTGAAGAACACAAAACGAAAATCTTAATGGTTCAAGAGTCAAAAACTATCAAACTATCAACGTGAAAATGAGTGTATATTTTGACCAATTTTGACTCAGAGCCAAAACATGTCGAAAGCGATATTTAAATGGGGACTAACTTTGAAATGGGACTAGCTCTATGGAATTTAGCATACTTGAATTAGGGTTACCCCTGGGTGCCCAGCTTGTCACAAAAAAAAATTTGCGATTCAAGCACAGGTGTTATTAATGTTCCTATTTTTAGAGCCCCGCCACTTAAAGAATTACGCCTACCGTGATAAACTTTTATTCGTATATGTGAAAGAAATTCAAGCCTAGACATTTACTGTTGCGCCAAGCACAACAACATTCTTGTTTTACGACAGTGATTCATTTTGAACAAGCGCATGTTTATCGAATTAGGGCATCTCCTTATATTTATTTATGCTAATTTTTACAGCTACAATTTTTATTTAATGTTAATTGTTATGAACGTTAACTCAAATTCAGCCAAAATATTAGCTCTGTGTATAGTAAATGTAAAAGCGTTAAACATATAGAAATGTTAGATTCCGTGCACATTCTAAGTAAGTTCGAATTACTCAAGAACTTTTATAACTTAACTTTTCTTCCATAATTATAGAATATGTACAGTTAGAATATATTTTTTTGTAACAACAAATTATTATTATTTGTACTTAAATAATTGCAGGTTTCGTTTTTGTGTTGTGTAAAATAAAATCGCCTGTGTAAGATTTTAAATTTTATTTAACACGGGATTTTCATGTTTGCAACCTTAATCAATACGGTTTGTATGCAATAAAATTTATATTGATGATTCAATCGGCATGTTCGGGGACTAGGTTAAATTGTTTAAGCGTCATCGCCATAGGATTTATGTTACCTTCAAGTTGAACACGTTACATAACCACAATCAACAGACAATGTCCTGTCACAACACGACGAATATCCATTTCACGATTTCCGTTTCGCATTACAATCAAGACTTAAAATCTTTAAACAAAGTTTCATTGTTGGTCGCTTTCTTTGTGAACTACATAGTCGTAATACACCATTAAGGTTAAAGTCAATTCGAATGAAAGCTCTCACACGGTAATAAATTACGAAATAACTAAATTTTGTGTTATTATGTTTTGATTTGGATCCAATTAAAATACAATCAAGTGGCATTAGTTGGCTGGAATAAAAGAGAATTTTCGACAATATAATCGGTACAATGAAGAGTTCAACACGAAATAATTTATTCAAGCATTGTCAAGTTTAAGAAAGAAACTAATTATTTTGAGTTACATGTTTTTATATAAAATAATCAATTAGCAATCCGCCATTCTACGAACTTCTAATTTTGAAGTTTCATAGTTTCCCGTTACCAGATATACTTATACCAGAGTGGGTGCTGCACACCACCTAACGTTAATTAATATTTACAATAATTGAGTTTTTAATGTCGCGAAATACAATATCGAATACATGTACATACACAGTGTATCCGTGTTGCCAGTCATTTAGTAGCAAAAACTTTCAAATCAAACAAATTAATTATTCTAAATAATTTCAAAGACCGTGTATACGACAATGTAGCGCAACTAAATGAACAGCCGCGGTATATCAAAATTATTCAGCGATTTTGCGTGATAAAGTTTTAAATAAACATCAAATGAAATTATAGATTTTTGTATTAACCCCGAAAAAAAAAATTAAGATTCGTCAATAAACTTAATATACGCAACACGGGAGCATTGGGTATACATTGTGCAATAGTCAAATTACAACAAAACTAAAATAAATGTTTAATTTTGTGCGTGCGATTGATACGAGCTTTCCTTGCGTTTCAATTCCTTAAAATACGCGCAAATTTTACGTTGTCTTCTTCCTCAATATAATTCCGCTGTATACCGTCGTCTTAATAAATAAATTCGATTTATATGTTTTATGCTCTATCGTTAAATACAATTTAATATTTATGTTTGCATAATTTAGAATTTAATTAAATTTATTATGATTAAGCCGATTCGTTCGTTGTGGGGTTTGTGAGGTGGTATAGGTTCCCAAAGTTTTGTTATATAGAATCGTAATTCATAAAACAAAAACGAAGATATGTAAAAGGTATAGAACTTTAAGTTGGCAACACTTTTTGCAGGGGCAGCCGACCTGACAGCTGATAGGTTACTTTGGTTTGCTATTTCATAATGAATAGACACAAGCCAGAGTACGTTTGCAAATTGTTCAAATTTACTTTGAAAATAGTGATTCAGTTTGTGAAACTCATCGCGCGAGTCACTTCCAGCTATCCAGCTATTACAATCGAAGGCATAACAACAGCATAAGAGACAAGAGTCCAGTTAATTAAAATATGTAATACAATGGGTGGTTTCCAAACATCGACTTATTACAGACTTATTGACTTATTTGTCGCCATATTTTGAATAAGTCGGTCAAGTCATTCCAATTCATTGTTTATTTATTTATTTAAAGAAATCTATTTTGTGATTTACATGTATGATTTCAGAATTTAAATTAAAACAAAAATATTAAAAAAATAAAATAAATAAAATTAAAACACTTACACTTTTTAAAAATTTAAAAAATAATTCTTAAGTATATTTTTGAAGTTGTCCTTTGATAAATTAAAGTCAAATAGGTCATCGACGATGTTGAACGATTTAGACGACCTATTAATGGGGTTATTTTCTCCATAGTTTGTGGAATGGTGTTCAAGTGCTAACAATTCATGGTTTCGAAATGTTCTGCAAGGCGCATGAATTGATATGTTTTCCAAAATGTATGCTGAATCAATGACCAAGCAAAACGTTACCAATGAAAGCCGCACCTAAGAGAAGTCGTCTATTTTCAAGCGTGCATATTTTGTAATCCGTGCACCTTGTTGAGTACGGAGGTAACCAAGCCACATTTTCATGGAATGGTTAATTGTGGTCGTAATTCCAGTCACTTTTCTTTAACAAGAAAATCAGAAACTTCTTTTGAATGCTTTCAATTCTTTTAATGTGTACAGCATAGTATGGATTCCAGACCGGTACAGCGAAATAGAGTGAACATAAGGTTTGAATATCTTTAAATTCACCAGTCCACCTTTTAACAAATCCAAACATGGCATTAGCTCTCGCAATGAAATTTTCAATATGGCTATTGAAACTGGCATTCTCGACAAATGTAACACCTAGATCTTTGATCTCATTGACTCTTTGCAATACTTCGTTGTTGACTTTGTAGGAAGTAATTAGCGGATTTCTCTTACGATGGAAAGACATGATCTTACATTTCTTAATGTTTAAGTAAAGCGAGTTTCGATCACACCACTCACTTAATCTGTCGATGTAGTTTCTTCGTATCTAGCATTCCATTATCAATTCGAAAAATGTTCAGGTCCTTGGGAAACACCAGACGTAACTTTAATAACGTTTGATTTCTCATTTCCCATTATTACAAATTGTCGGCGGTTTGATAGATAAGACTTGAACCAATTTATGTAATCGAGTGAAAACCCAAATGCGAATAAACTCCGGAGTGCTTTTTGATGTACGCTACATCAACTTGATGGTTTTCTATCTCAATAATTATTGTACTGGTGAATTCAACCAGATTAGTTGATGTGGATCGACCAGGCATAAACCCAAGCTGGTTTATTGATATACGACGTGCAATTGTGGACAACTTTAATGTTGCATAAAACTAATTCAAACAATTTTGGAATTGATGATGTAGTTGATATTCCTCTGTAGCATGTAACGTCATCTCGTTTGCCCGATATAAAAATTGGTGTAATTTTTGAAATTTTCCATTTTTCGGGAAACACCCCGGTGCTCAAGGAATGGTTGAATAGGTAACATAATGAAATTGCTAAAATGTCAGCGTACTCCTTCAGAATAGAAGAGGGAATATTGTCAATGCCACAACCGTCTCCAAATCCCTTTAGAGCCGATAATATGTTACTCTCATATATAACAGGAGGAGTTATTTATACGTTGGTATTGCTTGGTTGTTCGTACAATCCACTAGTAACGCTTGGTTTATAGACTGATTGGAAAAACTTCGCGAACATGTCAGCTATATCTTTGGAGTTTGAGGAGCGTCAATTTTGCGTTTATTCCTAAAGTATTTCCAAAATTGTTTTGGATTTACTTTGATTTTTCCTTGAATTTGGGCGAGGTACGACCTGTATTTTGATTTGAAGTAAATTTCAAACTCGTTACTATATTGTGAACATTATTTTGTCGGCTTCTAATCCGCTTTTCAACATTTTACCATACGCTTTCGACTTCTGACTTTTTAAGTTAACTACTCTATCATCGAACCACTGAGGGTGAGCATTTTGTGGATTACAGCACATAGGTACATATAGTTCGAAGCCTTGCTGCATAATGTCATTAAATTTATCAACATTTTCGTTTATATCATTGGAATTGAGAATGGTTTGCCAGTTGATGGATTCTAGGTAACTTTGTAGCCCCGCACGGTTTGTTTTTTTGAAGTTGTATTTGATTGGTTGTAGGTGTTCCGAACTCGCCATTAAATTAGTTGAGCCAAATACAATATCTAAAGATTGATTAATCTAAAAGTGATAAATTACAAAAAGTAACACGAATTCTGAAATTTTGAAAGTATCAATGCCGTTGCTGAAGACAAGATCCAGTAATCTATCATTATTATTAATTGTGTTGATCTGGTTCAAATTATAACCAAGCATGGCGTCCACAAATAAAGATTCAGCATATGTTGTTATATTGTTTGGAAAAATACAATTTAGTTCCGGGTCCAGATTCCATATTATATTTGGAAGGTTAAAATCACCAAGCACAAGAACTAAATTTGACGAGTTTGCTGTATTAAAAACTGCATCAATCGCATCGATGCAAGTTGCGTAATGATCACTATTTGATTGAGGTGGTATATATGCTGCGTAAATGAAAAGATTGGTTTGGTTAATTTTGATTTTTACTCCAATTTGTTCGACTCTCGATGGTGCTAAAGATACTGGAACATTCCAGAGTTTAGAATGTACTGCTATCAGTACGCCACTACCCGATTTCTTTGAGCTATAGTTTCGAGAGACCGATCGCATCTGCAGACGACGTAATCATGGCCAAAAAATTCACCGCTCATTATGCCGGGCTTTAATGAAGTTTTACAAATTACATAGATTAGGTAGTTTAATTTTAAAACGAAGTCGAAGTTCAAACTTTTCTTGGATTTTATGGGTTGATTTACTTTTAGAGTACTAGTGTAGGCTCGAGCTCTCATTAAAAGCGAGTGTAGTCTATCATTAGCCACTGGTGAAAAATAACTAAATGATTGGGTGTGTCTTGAAATTGCAACTATGGCATGGGGTACACTATCGAACAGTTCAAGTGGTTGAGAATTGATTCTTATACATATCACATTTGGTGAGGTTAATCCTTGTGCTTCGTGGATAGTCATGACGTTACTAGATTCTGGTATCTTAAGCTGGGAGATTAATTGTTTATCAGCTTTGGTAAAGGTTAGATAGAATGTGATGTCCAACACAGGTATCGACATCAAATTAAATAAATAAATTTGGCTGAAATTTGCACGGGATTCTTACTACTGATGTTAGGGTAGTATTCCGTTAGAGCAGATGTAACATCAGCTGGGCATCTATACGTCACATTCAAGTATTCCGTCTTTGTTACGAATGCGCTTGCATCGAAAAATTGCATGTTGACATGATGTAATCTGTCAATATATGGTATTTGGTTTTTATCACCTAGAAGATATATTTTAGAACATTTACTAAGCATAACCACGAGTCCTATATATTCTGCATGCACCATCATGTACTCATCAATAAAAACTGTATCGTAGGTCCGATTTCCATTGATTAGATACGAGGCAATCGTTTTGTAATTTAGTTTGATTTTATTAAAATCGATGTTTTCGTGCTCACAACGAGATGTTACCTTTAATTTAATATCAGCAAGTTCTTCTTTTGTAGCACATAAAACAAGATCACTGCCAAGTTTATGCTTGTTTATAATCCAGGTTGATTTACCGCATCCAGGTACATCCTGAATATTTGTAATATCCGACATCTTTATGTTTTCCTTAAGATAGATATTGTTTAACGAGTTGTATGTCTGGTGATCCAACATAATTTCCGTACCCGATGAACAAAAGATAAATCTGTTTTGGGTAATAAATGTGTTAGTTTCTTTACACAGTTGCACCAGTTTATTCCCATCAAAACCAAAGTGATGTTTTATGGATGGTTCTTCAAGATATTGTCGGAATTGTGGTAACGAAGAAGCAGAGAAAGGCGGTAGATGGATGTTCTTGATGTAATGGTTCTTTAAGTGGCTTTTAATTAGGCTGTCTGAGTGTTTAATGTAAAACATTAATTCCATGATCGAATTTTTATAGCTGGACTCTGCGGACAACACTTTGTAAAATGCCGGAGATGCAGTTGGGAAATTCGCACAGTTACTATGTGAAAATTTCGAGGGATCACCAGTAATCCAACGGGAAGATAGCGCTCTTTCAGACTGGGTTGACATATTGAATGGAATGTTTAAAATTCATTTGATGTTGTTAGATGGATGGTGGTTAACATCTAAAGTTATTGTGAAAGGCTCATCTTTACGTTATTGCAAGTAACCTGTTAAAGTTTCTAGAGCGTAGATTAGATAACTACAATCAGTTTTAGTGGTTTTGTGCTGGTTTAATATCAATGTCAGTTTCAGTTTCGCAATGTTTAGATGCGTAGATGTAAGTCAGCCTTGGAGTCTTGGAGGAGTTTTCAGAAGATGAAAAATACAATAAGCCACCGTACCGACTTATTTGTGACGTAATAACAAAAACCAAAACGCTATTTCTATTACAAGGAAGGAAACAATTTTTTTGATCAGGTTGGTCGATGCCACTAGATTTGAAGATAAAAACTGCATGTACCTATGGAACATTGGTCATTCGAGCTAACAAGAACAGCGCTTAGAGATACGCCATAAAAACTTATTCAAAATTAATCAATCTAAAAAAACATGGATACCGTAAAAGCTTTGTGTGAACAAGCACAAATTCAATTAAAAAAGATGGGGCTGCCAGAAAAACCAAATAATATTGTAACCAAAAACTCACAAATTTGTAGCTACTCTTCGATAAATTTTCAACATCCGATGCTGCATTAGTACACACTCTTCCAGAGGATCATCCGTATTAAACAACGTTTCTACGATCAAGTAAAACAAGCGTTCGAGGAAACAAAAAAAAATACTACTGGAAGCCAGGAAAAATATAGCAGGAGATGAAGAGAAACCGGATTGGGACAAACACGCCGCAGATGCTTCATCATATGTACTATCAGATGAGCAACAACCAGGCGAACCTGATCCAAAGGTGGTTCAAGTAGGTGATCAACAACAGCAGAGGGGCTATAAAATACCAAATAAATCAAGAACGCGGTACAGCACTCAAAAACGTATTACGAGTTGAAGACCAAACTACTAACCGACTTATGGATCTCTCTTACCAACAATCATGAAGAGATTATTGGAAATGCCATTGATGGAGAGCTTGACCACGAATACTTTAGCCAAGAAATATACGAGAATCTACAGCAAGATTATGAGTTTACAATCATCTATCTTCAAGATCAAATAGAAAACGTTGCCAAGAAAGATTCTCCGAAACAAAGTCAAAAAAGGACCAGTATCAAGGGATTACAAACAATGGATACGTTTCCAAAATTTTTCAACAAAACTATCCATTGCAATGATGATTTATCCGACGTAGAAAAGATGAATTATCTATTATCAGTAGGAGGAGATCCAGCCAAGCTCATCAACCACCTAAATCGCAAGAGAACTATTCCACAGCTTGGAATATTTTATGCTCCAGATACGACGATAAACGGTATCTCACCAATACTTACATCAACGCAATTTTAGAACTACCAAATCTATCATAAGAATCTGCTCATGGTCTACAGCTATTACATGATAATGCACTGGAATGTTTGCATGCCATCAAGAACCAAGGAATAAATACAGATTATTGAAATGCTATCTTGTTGAACATCCTAATAAGAAAACTGGACAAGGAAACTCATCGCTTATACGAGACGTCATTGAAGAACCCGAAGGAACTTCAAACAGTCAAAGATTTTCTAGGGTTCCAATCTCTACTCGCAACCAATCTCAACTCGGTACTCGCAACGAACTGGTTCGTGTGCTAATAGACCTGGGTCTCAAGCAATCTTCTTTACTGAAGAAGCTTGCCAGAGATTAAAATTACCAAAAATCGCAGCGTATTCAGAAGTCGCAGGCATGGCAAAAACCGAGGCTGGAGTGGCGAACTCAAAAGTTGAATTTACCTTGAAGCCAAGATTTCCACCCAAATTTTGCTTAGCCATAAAAGCATTAGTATTCAAAAACATAACGCGGGATATGCCAGAGCAGCCTCTAAACCCATGGAATTGGAAACACACCAAAAATCTATTGTCGGCTGATCCAACATTTTACAGTCCTGGCCCAATCGACTTATTATTGGGTGCGGACTATTATGGAGAAATTTTAATGAGTAATATAGCAAAGGCCTAATCCGACGAACCGATAGCCCAACAAACCAAACTAGGCTGGATATTCCTAGGCCGTGCCTCAGTCGATTGTCACAATTCAACAGTAATACAATCAATGGCAACAAGAGCAGTTGATATAGATAAACAGCTGAGAAGCTTTTGGGAAATAGGGGAGGTGCCACGTAAACGAGCATTCGCCAGAGAAGAACTGGAGTGTGAAAAAATATTCGCGACCGTAGTCAAGAGTTCCTTTTGACATTGAATTATATTTTGCCAACCCACTGGGATGCTCAAAAACGGTCGCCATGGCGCGTTTGATACAAGTAGAAAAACGACTTGCTATAAATTCAAACCTTGGCATTCAATATAAGAAGTTTATTTATTTATTTATTTATTTATTTATTTATTTATTTATTTATTTATTTATTTATTTATTTATTTATTTATACATATGGTACAATTTAGTAACCACACACCCCATTTTGAGCATACAAGCTCATTCATAATGGGATGTGCAGTTGAAAGGATATTCGAAATTTGATTTGTCTATGCTTTCGGTATTTATAATTATATTTTTATGGATGAATATATCGCTTTGGGACACATGAAAGTTGCTGAAACAACTACTGAAACTGGTTACTATTACCTGCCGCATCATGCAGTTCTAAAGGATTCGAGCACAACTATGAAATTGAGCGAAGTTTTCGATGGCCCTGCCAAAACCACAACAGGAACATCGCTAAACGACGTAATGTTGACGGATCCTACTTTTCAACTGGATTTATTATCCATACTGTTAAGGTGGCGGAAGCATAAATACGTTCATACGGCTAATATCGAAAAAATGTTCAGACAAACCGCCGTTGATGAAGATGGTCAGAACTATCCACGTATTTTATGGAGAGAGTCCCCGCAACAAGAAATTTGGAGGAGTTTAAACTGACCACCGTCACATATGAAACAGTAGTAGCAACTTATTCAGCGGTGAAGTCACTACGACAGCTGGCCATCGATGAACAACCAAACTATCATATAGCGTCCAACGTAGTTTTAAGTGATTTCTACGTGGATGACCTAATTCCTGGGCAAAATGCACTGGAAGAAGCCATAATCAGCCAAAAAAAAACCATTGGTTTACTGAATTGCGGTTGATTTACGTTAAGAAAATGGGCAACAAATAACACAGTTCTCTTGGAATCCATACCAGTGCATCTAAGGAATCAAAATCGATTGGAATTCAAGCTTGAGGACACAATTAAAACTCTTGGACTACACTTGAATCCAGCAACAGATACATTCAGTCTCATCGTCACTCAATCCGCGCCTGGCAAGACTACTAAACGAAACCTACTTTCGGATAGTGCAAAACTTTTTGAACCGTTAGGCTAGCTGGCACCAATAACAGTTGTAGTTAAACGGATGATGCAAGAAATCTGGCCAGCAGGCCTATCTTGGGGCGAAGAACTTCCGTCACACGTATCAACAAAATGGCAGGAATTTAAAAACTATCTACCTCTCCTGGAACAAATATTTATTCCACGTTGGATCCATTTTGAGGAGAACAATATAACAGAACTTCATGGTTTCTGCAATGCCTCCGAAAAGGCCTTTGCTGCTGCGTTTTACTTCCAATCTACAAATTCAGAAGGCATTACTATGGTGAGGTTTCTCACATCAAAAACAAATTTTGAGGGGACAAAGCCACTGACAATTTGGGCTTAAGGAAAATTGAATCGGAGGTGACCGAAAACCGTAAATTAATCAACGCATTGACAAACAAACTCACTGATGATAATTCCAACCCGACATCATCTGCCTAGCTCCAATATCCATGATGTATCGACGTCGCCGCAAGCTATTGTAGGGTCGGCGCCTCCCATCAACTCTATCAAAACTGTCTCAGTGCCTGTCAAAAAATATTTATATATCAGTCGTATCGATCCATCCGTCTCAACCGATCAAATCGTTAGCTATGTTTGCGATAAACTTCAAAATTGATATCCAGGGGACGTAAATTATAGGCTAGTATTACCCAAACACCGTGTTTTGGACAGCTCACTAACGTTCGTTTCATTTAAAATTGGTTTGAAGGAGGCTGATTTTAACCTGCTTAGTCATTCTGACGTCGCCGGTGCTTTAATCCTCCCATTTGCAAATTATTCACGTATATCAAAACACCGGACTGTGACCACTTTTCAACAGCCGAAGTAACTACTTCGTTAACCAGTCAGTTTGATTTATCAACGGCCGTCGGTTCATATAATACTATCAACGCCTTCACTTCTATCTACTACTACAATGTCTCCAGTATCCGAGGTAAAACCAGGGATTTTCGCGTAGGCATATTTAACAATGATTTTGATGTTACAATAATCAGCGAGACCTGGCTTACGATCAATATGTTATCCGAAAAGTACTTTCCATCAGACTATGTCGTTCATAGAAAGGCCAGATATGATTTAGGAGGCGGTAGTCTTTTAGTTGCTGTAAAGAGTTCAGTCTCCAATGATGTGATCGCCTGCAATCCCAGTCTTCATATCAATGCCGTTCGCATCAGACTAGCTTACAATACCTCGATTGTTGCCGTCACCGTTCATATTTCTTACGGATCCGACCGGGATGTCTACAACGCGTTTAACAACTGCTCGATTCAGCCGTTATACCTTCTGTTCGCCCATGTGATCAAATTATCATTGTGGGTGACTTTAACTTTCCCGGTATATCTTGGAACGATGTCGATGGGGTCTTCTCTTCTCCTTCAACTGACGAGAAAGCATTGACTATCATCGATAACTTCGCTTCCATATCAACAACACAGCTTAACTGTTTCAGCAACAGTCGAGAGAAATTCCTGGACCTACTATTTGCCAACGATGTCTTGCATGCCGATGTTGCTCCGTGCTTGGACTTCACTGGGCGTGAGTGATTTTTCACACACCAATTATGATAGATATTTTTTATACAAAATGTACAACTAATTATTTTTCTAACGTATTGCGGATTTTAATGACACGGTGCACAGATTCAATGAGCTTCTCGAGAGTGGTATCGTGAGACACGTCCCGCGGGTTATCAATAATAAATATCCTTTACAGGCTTTACAGCGTAGAACACTATTCCGATTTTGTTAACGCCCGCAATGAATTTAAGACCCTTAATTGGTTTATTTTCAATAATTACGTAGTGCAAATCGAGTAAGTTTTGACATAAATCCCAAAAAATTTTGGAACTTTATTAACAGCAAGAAAGAGGTATCTGGTTTTCCGTCGAATATGTCTTACCAGACCTCTACCGCCAGTCAGCCATCCGACATTTTCGGTCAACAGACACCGGGCCTCCACTACTTCCTCGTGGTATTTTTCCAGATCTCTGGAAAATCTCATGTGTTCATCCAATTTTCAAGAAGGGTAATAGAAGTGGGGTAAGTAATTATCGTGGGATCGCCATCTTTTCTGTCTTACCCAAACTGTTTGAGTCCATGGTTCACAGAGTATTGCACTTCCATACCAAGAGACTTATTCCTCCTTTTCAGTATGGATTTTATCCCGGTAGGCCTACCGTATCTAACTTGTCCTCATTTTGCGGTCATCCATTAGACAGTCTAAATTCCTAGCAGCAGCTTGATGTTGTCTACACAGACCTCGCAAAGATTTTCGATGTGATTGATCTTTCCATTCTGCGTTCTTATCTCTCAGATCGTTGGCAATCTGATAGTATTCTGGATTTTTTCTCCCATCATTTCGGGCGCCATCCGGCGTGCCTCAAGATAGCCATATCGGCCCACTGTTATTTTCATTATTTATGAACGAAGTTGTAAAATGTTTTAAGTTTGCCAACTGTCTCCTCTTCGCAGACGACATGAAGATTTTCGCCCGGGTCTCTAGCGTGTTAGACTGCGAAATATTACAAAACGACTTATAATGCTTTTGCAGTTGGTTAATTAACAACTTACTGGCTTTAAACGTGATTAAATGTACAACGAAACCATTGATCGGGTTGAGTTCATTTCGGATCTTGGTATTATCTTTGAATCTGATGCTACATTTACCAGACATGTTAACGCCATTTTTTCGAAGTCGTACATTATGCTTGGCTTGGTTCGGTCTATTTTGGAGTATGTACCTCCTGTTTGGTCACCCTCCTACCACTGTCATTCCGCGAGGATTGAGAGTATCCACAAATAGTTTATTTTTTTCGCACTACGACGCTTACCATCTATGCGTGCTGTGGACTACGTTCTTCCTCCTTATCAGAATCGATGTAATTTTTTGAAACTGTAACGTCTAGATAATCACCGAGATGTAGCTTCTGAACCGTTTGTGCGTGATATCATCAAATCCCGTGTTGATTGTATCGAGTTACTAGCACGTATCAACTTGTACGCTCCCGAACATCGAATGCGTCAACGCGATGGAGCTTTATTCACTGACCGAGCGGTAACGAACTACGGTCTTTCTGATCCAATTCCGAGGGTGTCGCGGGTGTTCAACAAGGTCTACAGAGCTTTCGATTATCACTTGTCGAGAAATTTGTTCAAGAAAGCGTTATATAATCTTTTGTAGTCGTGCTTAGGGGCCGTAATTTTCTTGTCAATTGTTTTGTTGTGCCGATTGTAGTCACTGTAGGCACCATTTATAAATAAATAAATAAAGTCTCTCCAGTCACTAAATGTGTTGAAGGATGATTCGTTCAGCAAAATGCTGAGAATTATTTAAACAGCAAATCATGAAGGTTTGTTTATCCGCGGTGGTGCGAATTTTAACTGAAAATTATATTCCAGTGTAACTACTGCTATAATTATGGGCGGTGGGAGGGGATGGTAGGGGGAAGATGAAATGTGAACTTTATTTTGATGTCGTAGCTTTATAAGTGGTATTGCCCAAAAGCATTTAATATAAAGGGTGTCTCAGCAAGAGAGCCGGATTTAAATTTGCCGCCATTTTGTTAATACGAGTTGTACGGTGATTTTTTTTGACATTTGTCACGTACAGACCACGCGATTTAAGAATATGGAGAAGTATTCAAACCAACGACGTTTAATTATTGTAAAACGACATTACATGGTGAAAGTTTTGCGAAAACAGTTCAGGTGTTTAATTAGGTGTTTAATTACAAAATTTGAGACCAAATTTACGCTGATGGATCAGAAAATCCTTGTTCGTCGTCGTCCTTGTCGGTCACTCGGAAATATAGCCACAGTAACGGAATTTGCGGCCGAGAGTCCAGGAACTTCCATTCGGCAGAAAATCATTTTTTCAGATGAGGCACATTTTCAACTCGACGGATACGTAAATAAGCAAAACTGTCGGATTTGGGGTGCTGAAAATCCTCGTGTGATTCTCAAACAACCAATGCATCCACCGCGAGTAACTGTTTGGTGTGCAATTTGGGCTGGTGGAGTAATTGGTCCGTATTTTTTTGAAAATGTGGCTGGAAATGCGCTTACTGTTAATGGAGCGCGGTATCGCGAAATGTTATCGGAGTTTTTGTGGCCCAAATTGGATGTAATTGATGTGGGGAACATGTTTTTCCAACAAGACGATGCGAGCTCCCACACAGCGCGTGAAACAATGGTGTTACTGTAGACTAAGTTTCCAGGCCGTAAAAGGTTTATGCAAAGAAGTCTGAAACGGTTGAACATCTTAAAAAGCAAATACGGCGCGTTATTGGTGAAATAGAGCCACATTTATGCGTAAACATTATTCAAAATTTCAACAAAAGATTAACCCTGTGCTAGAGGTTTCATGGTGGCCATTTGCCTGATGTTGTATTTCACGTTTAATCGGAACTATTGTGCTTTATGTTGAAATAAAAATGTTTGCTTGATTAAAAAATAAATGTGTTTTCTTTAAAATTAAATCTGGCGCTCTTGCTGAGACACCCTTTAGAAACTTATGGGAATAAGTATCATGCAATTTTTGATTGGTTCGCGTAGCTTCGAAATCACTGAATTATGATGATCGCTTTAAAAACGACTTCCAGTAATTAGAAAAAAAGCACTTGCTGTATCACCTTTAAATACCAGTAAAAATTTAATTAGCACTGACCTTTAACACGCCACTCAATGGATGCCAATAAATAATTTAAGTGCCAAACTGATTAGTCAAGGTGAAATAATTGATGTGGCAGAGAGAACCTAAGCCACAAACACGAACAAATTGAGACAGTAAACTTTTAATGCTGCAACGTTGTTGAAATATAAAAATAGACGCGCACGTTCTCGTCCTTAATTTAGGGCAAAGAAGCGAAATTTAAAAATATAATTATGTGTTAATATTTTCATTTATGTCAATGTCAGTATATTATGTGTATAACATCACTACCTAACGCATATAGAAAAGGTAATCAATCATTAATTTTCTTACGGTTGGTCATTTTTCACTCATGCCGCCAATTTTTTACGCCGCTCGATGCTGTTCTTCTATTTATTCGTGATTATTTTTCCATAACAATTTACTTTTTTTTTGGTCTAATTAATGCAAATTAAATATAATTTTAATAAGTCCCCGACATAACCTGGTTTGGTGTTATTTATGCGTTGCTATTAATACTCCGCAATATCCATTTGGTATTTCCATACCAACGCAAAATTTTACTGCTGTAGTATATACGATTATAGTATGGACAAAGGATGCGTGCCATAATATATTTCTGCTGTCCATCGAGTGCTATCAGGATAAGCAATAAAAGAGCACCAGACAAAAAATAATAGTTTGGCATTATGCTAATTTTATGATAAATGTGAACGAATTAAGGACTAAACAAATGTCAACGATATGCGACCACAAATTTAGAATTTCTCGTAATATGTGGCTTAATCATGAAATATCTAATTATCATGAGCTTTAAATAAAACAAAAAATTCTTAATTTATGAGTTTATAAATACGAAACTTTAAAAAAAAAATAAAATTGGAGTATTTCCAGGGAAAACGGTATCACGGAACATAAATTGCCGTCTAGTGATATAGAATCGATATTAGCAGATAGGAACTATTAATACGTCGACAATTATTTTATAATATTAGGGTAAACTGAACGAATAGTTGTAAGGTAGACATGCAATCGGGAACTAAATAAATAACGACAATTACCTTTTGTTATTATTATTTTTAAATAAAAATCGGCTTGAATTTCTATTAAAATTGACTTGTCTAGGTCTTTGTCCTATCTTATCGTTGGCGGAAATCTATAAAAAGAACATTACAATTGTATTTTACACGTGATTTGTAAATAGTCAACGGTGCGTTTAGAACAACCAATTCAATTTTATGGATTTTGGTGGCGTTGGAGCGTTAGTGGTATTATATCGTGGTCGTCCAGTTGCCTAAAAGCTAATCTTGATTTTTTTTTATTTTTTTATTTTAGAAAAGTCTACAAATTTAACTTGATAACACGTCAGGACGGTGACCTCTCTCCCCGTGTGGTTGCTTATGCCGGTGACGTAGCTAGATAGATGTCTCGAGAAAGCACTTTGGTACAACTAGGGATGTGATGCAGAATAAGAGTGAAGAAGCCCACTTGAGAACTCTACACCGAAAGAAAAAACTAACGACTCTAAAACAACAATGCATACATAACTTGTAATATTTAAATTGTTGGTTTAATTTTAACAAATTTTTAATAAATCATAAAGAAAATTGCGAAGAAACTACACGCATCATGCAAACCAGATGAAATAAAAGAGTGTCTTTTGGAGAAAGGATACAAAATAAACGAAGTTACACAACTGCTAAAAAGAGGTGACAAAACACCACTTCCATTATATATGTTATCTTTCGAAAGAACAGAAGACATTAAAAAGATTTATGCAATCCGTGAAATACTACACATGAAAGTGCAAATAGAAGCAGTGAAAAAATCTAAACTGATTCCCCAGTGCAAACGGTGCCAAGTCTACGGACACACGCAAATCTTTTGTAATAAGGAGTACAGATGCGTGAAATGTGTTGGAAAACACTGTACGGCTGAATGTACGAAACAAAAAGACACTCCACCAAAATGTGTCAACTGTGGTGAGGCACATCCAGCCAACTACAGAGGTTGCATTGTTATAAAAGAGTTGCAAAAAATTCGCAACAAAACAGGGGAACCTTTAAAAAGTTCCAGACAAGAAATTAACTCAGCTTCAACAAGAATATCCACAAAGTTGAGGCCACACCAAACATTAAACACGCCATCAAGAACTAATCCAAATGTAACATATGCTGATGCAACCACTATTGGAAGTTCGAGAAGACAAAATTGTTCTGCTTCAATCAATGATTCAAATAATAACCAAACCAACAAAATACCGCAAGATATTCTTAATAGACTTAGTTCACAAGAAGAAAAGCAAGAAAGAGCCCTCATATCAATCTTGCAAAGGCTCACCCTACTCGAAAAAAGTCGAACAACTTCGGATTTAGCCGCCCTTTGTTAGTTTAAGATGGCAAATAATCTAAAAATTCTTGCATGGAACTGCAATGGTATATTGCAACGACAACATGAAATACAACTATTTCTTGATTTAGAAAAAATTGACATATGCTTATTATCTGAAACACACCTTACTACTCAAAGTCATATAAAAATACGTGGCTACGAAGTTCACTCTGCAGTACATCCTAATAATAATGCGCGAGGGGGCAGCGCCGTGATTATTAAAAAATGTATTAAATACGATCTGCAACAAAAATTTGAAAGTGATGAAATACAAGCAATTAGCGTTAGCATTAATACACGAAACCATAAACTAGTGGTGGCCGCAATATATTGCCCACCTAGATATAACATCAAAGAGAATTCTTATACTCACCTCTTCAAGCAGCTAGGTGAAAAATTCATAATCGGCGGTGACTTTAACGCTAAGCATACAGACTGGGGATCAAGACTAACAACAACGAAAGGGAAAGAGCTCCATCAAGCAATAATAAAATACAACTGCAACTGGCACTCTACAGGAAAACCAACTTATTGGCCCAGCGATCCAAATAAAACACCAGACCTGATTGACTTCTTTATAACAAGAAAAGTCCCGATTGATTATATACAAGTGCAGGAAGGATTTGACTCCACATCTGACCATCAATTACAAATGATAAACAGCCAATGCTAACAAATAAATACACTGATTGGGAAACATTTAGGAATGAACTTAACACTAGTATCATTTTAAACACGCAATTTTCGTCAGACGAGACATTAGAACAAGTGGTGGAAAAACTAGTTAAAGATATACAGGAGGCAGCGTGGAAAAGCACTAATCCAACAAACAAAAAAATAACTGGCAAATGCTACCCAATGGAAATTAAATCACTAGTCATAGAGAAAAGAACTATCCGAAGGGAATGGCAACGCACGCGAGACCCAGTCGTCAAAAAGAGATTGAATAATCTAACACAACGAATACGCAGAGAAATACGCGAATTCAAAAACAAATCAATAAATTCATACCTAGAATCTCTCAGCTACGATAAAGATACTGATTACTCATTGTGGAAAGCAACCAAATATTTAAAAAGACCAGTTACCCACATACCACCAATAAAAACCAATAATGGTCGCCTGGCTAAAACCAAAGAAGAAAAGGCAGAAAATTTCGCAGATCATCTCGAGCGTACTTTTCAGCCCAATTTAACGACACTGAATCAACACGATATACTAAATGTAAATCTTACAACCATCTTGAGACAGGAAATTCCATTAACCAATGCTAAAGAAGTTAAATACGAAATAAAGAATCATATGGTACTTAGAAAATCACCAGGGTATGACTTAATAACTGCTGAGATTCTTAAACAACTACCAAATAAAGCTATTAAGAAAATATCTGACATAATTAATGCTTCCTTCAGACTCTGTTATGTCCCTCTATCTTGGAAATTTGCGGAGGTAATAATGATACCTAAACCAGGCAAGCCACTAAGTGAATTAACATCGTACAGGCCAATATCACTTCTTCCAATTATGTCAAAACTGTTTGAGAGACTATTATTAAAACGAATTAAACCTGAAATTGTTAAATCAGGAGCTATTCCTTCCCATCAGTTTGGTTTTAGAGAGGAACATTCCACAATTGATCAAGTCCATAGAATAACAGATTTAATAGAAAAGTCTTTAGAGGAAAAAAAGATTTGCTCAGCCATATTTTTGGACATAGCGCAGGCATTTGACAAAGTCTGGCTAGATGGTTTAATATTTAAATTAGAAAAAACTCTGCCATTTGAATATTGCGAACTACTAAAGTCGTACTTGCAAAGAAGATACTTTAGAGTTAAACAGGAAGGAGCTTATTCCAGCATTAAAGAAGCTAAAGCGGGAGTGCCGCAGGGCAGTGTCCTAGGGCCATTCCTTTTCCTACTTTTTACAAGCGACTTACCGCAAACTAACAATACAACTACCGCCCCGTTTGCAGATGACACTGCAATTCTAGCTGTTGGTGACACAATCGGTGAAGTCACATTCAAATTACAAATAGCCATAAATAATATACAAGACTGGCTAACTAAGTGGAGAATTAAAGTGAATGAATCAAAGTCTACTCACATTAACTTCACTAACAGATCAATAGAACCACTGCCGGTGACTCTCAATAATATTCCTGTACCACATGCAAATCAAGCAAAATACCTTGGAATGAATCTTGATGCAAAGTTGAAGTGGAAAGTTCACGTGAAAAAGAAAGCAGATGAACTTCAATTAAAATATAGAAAAATGTGCTGGTTAATTGGAAGAAACTCTCAGTTATCCATTCATAATAAACTTATGCTTTATAAACAAGTTCTGAAGCCGGTCCGGACATATGGCATTCAACTATGGGGATGTACCAAAACCAGCAATCAACAGATAGTCCAACGATTTCAAAATAAAGTTCTCAGAGGGATCGTAAACGCCCCGTGGTACACTCGTAATAGTGATCTTCATAGAGACCTCGGAATGGACACAGTCGCAACCGAAATAAAGAAGTGTGCTCAAAAACATCAGGAGAGGCTCCATCTACACCCTAACGACGAAGCGGCTAGACTACTTCATCAAGAGGGTATCATAAGAAGACTCAAGAGACTAAAACCTTTTGAGTTACCCGAATAGACCGCATAATGCAGAAACAACAAAAACAACACTTCATGGAATGAATACTCGTACATAGAAGTACTTTATTATATTATATTATCAGAGTCAAACGCTGTTAGTCAAAAATGACTAGTTACTTTGTAAAATATTTTATTGCTATCGTAAATAAAATTTAAAAAAAAAAAAAAAAAAAAATTGTTAAAAACAGAGAAACATTGCATTGTTGATCGAAAATATTATTTTAAAGAAAAATTTATTGATTTTTGTTTCTAAAGTTTTAAACCATTGTTTCAATGATATTTTGTTATTGCATGACTACGTTTTTTACAAGATCAATTTAATTTTGTCGCTGGTGTTGATATGTTTTATAAGTCCCGTTACTTGAGTGAAGCACATTTTTTATAAAAGTGAGTCAAGGGAGATTTATTTATTGTTTAAACTCGTAAAACGTACACTAGTGTTTTCCGCTAATCAAATTTTGTTGCAAATATTCAACATTATAATATTTAAGTCAGTAGTTATTTAGTGATATTTAGTGAAGTGATTTTATTACAGTCGAAACTCGATTTTCCGGGACGCCCGGGGCCAGAGGCTTCCCGGACAATCAGAAATGTATTTTTAAGATTTAAGTAATATGCAAAAATATGTACATAAAAACAAACTAAAAATTAGCGGCTTCTTTGGCATTAATGGTTTCCTTGTTGATACTCTATTAATTTGGCCTGAGTTCTGTGAACGTGTCTAAATAACTGATAAGCGTTTCACATGCAGTTACAGCTTCACAGATGCTGTCCTGAATTAAGTTTGACTATTTTTGGGATTTATCACGATTTTCGCAATTTCCTGTCCGTATACGTGGCAAATGTCGTGCTCCAATATCCGTATACACCCACCTTAAAGTCTTTTTCTCCGTATACACCCACCTTATAGAGTCAGCACTGATATTCATTTCACAATTAAAATTGTTTGAAGTACCATCGTCATCATCACACAAAATGTTATGCTACGTATTCTTCAAATCTTCCTTAGTTAAGTCACTCCAGGGTCGATAAATGCACTATAATGCCTTTTTTAGCCTCTTAGCATTTTTTCCGGGAATGGCACTTTTAACTTCTAATAACTCCCTGATTCATTTATTGTTTCAAAGAAGTGCAATTTAGAGGCAAATATTTTACAATGAATTTTTTTTGTCTGATTTTAGTGGCAGTGTATATGCAGGATAGTTATCTAGTAACAAAAATATTTTGTAACAGACTTCTAAACCTAAATCTTTATTACATTTTCTTCTTTTAGGAACAAAATTGTTATCAAACCAATCTAAAAAAGATCTTGGGTTGCCAAAGATCTTTTATTAGCTTCCTAAAAAAATTTTCATAATTTTTTAATAATTGCTAGTTTACACTTGTGGGTTTCTGAAGCATTCGAATACACAAGCCCAGTTACGCGTTCTTTAGCTTTCTTAGCACCTTCTAAACGGAATTCATTTGTGCCATATGGCCCGTTTCAAAATTTACTATTTTTAATTGTTTACATTTTTTACCATACTACTAATAATTTAATTTTAATTTCTTGTCATTCACCTAGCACACATCGATCCCCTTTCACACTTCTATCTGATTTGTTCTAATAAATTCATACATATTCTTATATACGTTCATTCCCATTCGTAATAATTCAGTCAAACTACTTGCACTCAATAGAACATCGAACATTTGTCTGCTCTGGTTAAATGCAGAACATTTCAGAATCAAATGTTCGATGTCCTCCACAACCAAACAGCTTTCACATAATTCACACACAACCAAATTACGTTTCTTCAAACATTCTTTCCAATTTCCATGATTCAATCTCACTCGTTCCATAGTTCGTAACATTCTAGTATCTCCTTTGAGCACCTTAAAGAACGGTTGCCTCAAAGGAGACCTAACCAACTCAAAGTACTTCTTACCTTTCACCTGACATTTTTCAACAAACTCTCTCTCCCATTTTCTCCACAGATTCATCTGAAACATGCGAAGTACGTCTCTGGCATCCATGAATTCATATTCGTTTACATCCTCAATCAAACAACCCCGTTTCGCTAGCATATCGGCTCTTTCATTACCTTCAATCTGTAGGTGTGAAGGTATCCATTGAAGGATGACCTCCCTCCCATAAGATTGAAGATACTTATATAGCATTTCCACATACACATTGCCATGAGTTCCCCCACCCTTACTAATTAATTCCAACCCACTCCGGGAGTCAGAGAATAACACTATTCTCCTTCTCCCTTGTGTCATTGCCAACTTGATCCCTTCCATAATCGCTATCAATTCTGCATTCATTATACAGATACTGTCATGCACTCTTACCATTTTCTCTTTCCTCATTGAAGGAATATAAATTCCCACACCTACGCGATCAACATTTACACTAGCATCTGTATACACTTCCACATGTGCAACATAATTCATTCGCATTTTGCAAAATTCGCTCTTAACCGATAACTCATTCATCATTGCTTTTGTTGTGTCACCAAACTTCAACCGCACTATTAGATTGCTCGGAGGGACTTTCGGATTTGCCGGACGAATCTTGGAGAATATGTTAATATTTTCCAAGATTACCAGCGATCTTGTTGTCTTTTTGTAAACCGTCCCTCTTTGCAATCTCAATTAAGAGGCGAATCACCCAATTCAGACCACAGAGTGTGTATTGGTGTCGAATTGATCGCTCCCAATACCACTCTAGCACACGCATTCTCCACAAGCATCAACTTTTTAAACCCAACCTTGGACCCATCACCATATATACTCATTCCATACGCAATTTTATTTGACACTAACGCCTTTCGTAACATATCAGTCACACCCGGATGAGCTCCCCATTTCGGTTTGCTCACCCTTTTAATCACGTTCAATCTACTCTTACAATTATCGGCCAATTTTTCCATATGCACTTTGAAACGTATTCTTCTGTCAATCCAGATTCCCAAATACCTAGTCAATTTCACACACTCAATTCTCTCATTATATATTCGCACATCAACCATCCGATTCGTTCTAAAAGCCATACTACAACATTTACTCGAATTTACTCTCAAATTCAGTTCACTCAAACATTCGGTTACCTGATTCACACATTCTTGAGCCCGGCTCAAGGCCTCCCCGATGGTACTCCCCTTACCCATCAGGACAAAGTCATCGGCAAATTGCAAAATGACTTTGCCCGAGGAGTTACACCTATGTATCGAGCTCGTTTACAGGTTGAAGAGAGTCGGTGAGATTTTACTGCCTTGGGGGAGGCCAATAGTCACCGCTCCTTCCAACCTATAGCCTCTACCACATAAAACTAACTTTCTCTCATTCATGAACTCATACACCCATTTGCAAATTTTCCAAGGAAACCCCAAGTCCATAAGGATTTGATAAAGTTTCCCTGGAACCACGTAATCATATGCCCTTTCTATATCCAAAAATACCGCCACAACATACTTATTTTCCTTTTGTACTTCCCACACAAACTTTTCTACACACTCATTAGCAGAGTGGTTGTGACGAAACCCAAAGGTGGTTTCCGGCAACAAATTTTCCTCATTCACAAATTTATCTATACGACCTTTCATCATACCATTCACAATTTTAACAAATACATTCAACATACATATTCCCCTGTAATTTGTTGCCAGATTCCTATCCCGATCCCTTTTAGGAATAGGTACCACTCTGCTTTCCTTCCATTTTTCCGGTATCTGAATACTCATCCATACTTGATTGAGAATTCGAAGCAAGGCCGCCTTGGCTTCGAATTCTAATCTACTAATCATTTTATAACTCACTCTGTTGGTTCCGGGGGTAGTAGATTTGGATGTTTCTAAAACCCCTCGGAACTCTTCCCATTCAAACTCCTTACACATATCGTTCATAAATTCATTTTCATTATCAGGTAGCAAAACTTCATACCTATCGCTCAAATTGTTACGTACGTCCGTAATCATTTGTAAAAAGACACCTCCATTCTCTCTGTCATCTAACACTGCATTTCTGCCTTGCGCTCTATATCCTCTCACTCTATTAAATTTATCCCATACATCCTTAGTTGTGGTTCTATGTGTCATTTTTGATACATAGTCCCGCCAACTTTTCCTTTTCGCTCTACGGATAGCCTTTTTCAACTTTGCATTCATTCTTCCATAATTTATTCTGCATTCATGACACATACACCTACTGAACTCTCTCAATGCTATCCGTTTCCTTTCATACCAATACTGGATTTCATTGTTCCACCAACCATTCATCTTGTATTCATTCTCTCTGACATTTATAGTGCATATTTCATTCACTCTCTCCCTATTTCATCCTCAAGTTGGTTAACCTCATTTACTTCTTTCATTATGAGAATCTCATTCATACGTTCGATCCATTTCTTACCATTCATAATGACCTTACGGTCTATGTCAACATTTATACCACCTAAGCATGCCCTGATCAAATAATGATCACTACCCAAATTCTCATCTGTGACATTCCAAGTGACTTGGCCCGCCAGCCCGCTAGATATTAAAGTTAAATCTATCGCGCTGGCTGTCGACCCCACTCTTGGCATTCTAGTCGACCCACCATCATTCAGGACTACGAGATCGGAATCCAGAATGAGGCGGGTCAACCAGTTACCTCTAGCATCAGTTCTTTCACTCCCCCCGTATTCTCGAATGCGCATTCATATCACCCGCTAGAATCACATCACTTTTGCCTTCCACCCATTCAAACAAAATTTGAAAATCTCGTTGGCTTCTCTCTCTGTCAGACGTAGACAACACTGGAGTTGCATAGATACTAACAAATAACAAGTTTCTGTCCAGATTCCGAGTTTTGGCCGCGATGACTTCAATGTGCTCGAAGCGCGGTATGTCACAAAGGACCAGGCTGATATTGGCACGTGCCAATATCGCCACGCCGCCGAAGCCATCAGCCCTCGGTCTGGACAGATAATTGTATCCTTTCACCCGAAACGTCTTACCCTCCCGCTCCCAAGTTTCACACAAAATCATCACATTCACATCATTATTGGTCAGATAATTCCGCAACATATCGCCATTGGCATATATACTGCGAATATTTATCTGACCAATTTTTATGCATTCATTGGATCTCAGCATTCGCTCTACCATTCAAAGAAATGAAGAAAGGATAGGGCATTTATAAATGCAAATGCGTTCTCTCTCCTTCTTCCCTCATTCATCATCAACCATACTTACATGGTTATTTCCAAATAGTGTTAATTCTTTTGGAGTTAAATTAGAATGTCTCATTGCTAGCCCTGCTTCATTTTTTTTATTGTCTCTATGTCCATTGCTGTATTACAAGTTGTTTGTTGATTTGATTGCGGTTGTTGTTCTAATCTTTCTTGTTGTCGTTGTACTTGCTGTATTTGTTGTTGTAGTTTGTTCGTTTCTAGTAGTTGTTTTAGTTGTTGCGGCTGTTGTTGGTTTTGTTGTTGTTGTACTTGATCTTTTTGTTGCTGTTGTTGTTGTGGTTGGTTTAATTGTGTCTGTTGTTGCCTTGAAGTTGAAATAGTTTTTGGATATGATTGTGGTTTTGTCTGTTCTAGTTGGTTTTCTTTGTTTTGCGGCTTTTGTGGTGTGTTTGGTGGGTTAAAGGATGTTTTTAGTGTATCTGCATATGTTGTCTGGTTAGCTGGTGTGGTGTTTGCATATAATCGAAAATATTTGGCTTTCGCCTCGGAAAATGTTAATCTATCTACAGTTTTAATTTTCACTATTTCTACTTCTCGTTTATATACTCGACATTCCTTACTGTTGCTGGTGTGTGCCTCTCCACAATTTATGCATTTTAGTGTAGTGCACGGCTGGTTGTGTGGTGTTACTTCACTACATTTATAGCACTTAGGATCACTTGTGCATCTCTTTTTGGTGTGACCAAATTTGTGGCATTCGGTGCACTTCAACGGATTTGGAATGTACAATCGAATGCTTAGTTGTATAAAGCCTGCCCTCACATATTCCGGTAATACTGGTGAATTAAAAGTCAGGATAATTGCTGCTGTGTCCGTTAATTTATTTTCCACCCATTTCTTTATTTTGTATACCTCTATGACGCCTTGGTCCTTAAGCCCTTCTTTGATTTCCTCCTCAGTTAAACTTTTTAGGTCGTGGCAGAAAATGATACCTTTGGAACTGTTTAATATGGGGTGTTCCGTCACTTTTATTTTGGTCAATTGTCCCAGAGATGTTGCCTTCAATAATGCATCCGTCGCTGCCTGATTTTTTGTCAGAACCAAGAGTTCTCCAGCTCTCGAACGTTGCGTTTTAATGATACCTTTGGTTATCATATCCAGCGCTTTTTGTATTCCAAAAGGTGAAAAATTTGACAGGTTTTGTCCCTCCTGCTCGTGCTTGATTATAAGATATTTTTCGTTTACTCCATTGCAATCCATTATATCTGCACCGCCACCGAATCCTAATCTCTTTGTTCGCATTTCTTCGATCTTTTTCCTTTTGGAGGGTTGGGTATTATTTCCCAACATCCTCAACGGTGCGAATCTATTTGGGGTTTCAAACATCGCCCCTTTCAAGGGCCGAAGCCCTCCTTTTGCCCACACCTGACTTTATTTACTGTCTAAAAACACGCCGCTTAAATATAAACAAACACTTGTTGTTGTTGCCACCAAATAATAATTCACTTAAAACACTATATATATATATATGCGTCCACCACCTTTTTAATATTATAAAATTGTTCGTACACCACTATAAAACTATTTTAACTTAATGAAAACCCAAAACCACTTTAATTAACTATTTATTAAATGAAAACTAAATTTTACACCGAGCTGTCAATTTTTATATGTTTCGACTTGCTTCGATTAGACATCAATGCGGACATTGATTACTAGTCAAAATTAAATCCGCAAACTTAAATTAATGCAATATGCATTGTTAAATTTGAATTTATCATATTTATTTAGAATGTGGGGTTAAATTCAATGACATTAAATACTTAAATTAAAGCGATATAGGAGAAATGTTTCCTGGACGTCAAAATGTTGGGATACGTGTAAGACTTCGAAAAAAGTTGTTTTTCTGGAAAAAGAGCAGGTAGCAAAATTTAAAAATAAAAATATATACTATTTCCAAGACACAGAACTAATCTAACTTTTAATTTTATCATCCTTAGGGCATATCACAATGCAGTATACAGTTATTGATAGTGGCGTTTTTGAATGGCTTGAGAAATCTTGAGAATTTTTTAAAATCGTTGATTCCCAAGCGAATTCATTAAGTCTACAGTCTTCCACTTCTTCTATAATAGTAAGGACCGCCTCAATATTTCAATATTTTGAATGAAATTAGAGCAACGTTCATGTTTCAGTCTGCTCGAGAAATTCTCCAATCCAGCGACATGGGTCGTAATGTCTTAAACCATTATGAACAGCACAACATGCTTGATGAAAAAAAAAATGTGAGGAGATTATTTCTTGTGTGGTTGAATATTTCTTCGACCCTAATTTAACAAAATATAACATACCGAAGCTGGCAGAAGATGTAATAAGCATTTTTCCGGGGGGAAACCTGGATATATATAATATTCCGAGACTTTTTAACAGATTTGTTCGTCTTGCCAGAAAATCGAAAACAACAAATGTAGAGCAGATATTAAAAAAATCAAAGACAAGTAATATCGAAAATTGCCAAACTGATTCTTCACTAGACATACCAAATAACATCGACGAAGATCCGGATAACGATGAGTTGGAAATTTTAAAAATAAGATTCAACTGGTATCAGTGAAAGATAATTCAGCTCGTGACATTTGGGCACGCACTTATACTTTGCGACGAAGAGAAATTTTAAATAACGAAGCAATTAAATACAATTTTAAAAGTTCCGTTGGTGATACATTCGTAAGTATGCTCTTTGTATTTTCGAGTTATAATACTTGGATGTATATTTTACCTAATTTGGGTACTTCGAGCGAATTTAGATTAAAAATACAGTGTTATATTTTTATTATTTGAGGAATGTGTACATTAAAGGTATTTTATTTTGTTTAACTTAATGATCATAAATAGCTTTCTGTTACTATACATTTGGCCGGTAAGAAGGAAGCCATTCGGAACTTAAAAATTTTATTTAACTTTATTAAATTTGAGATTGTACAGTAAAAATATATAATGCACTATAATTTTTTAAAGATTTTAGAAAATTTTTGTGTTTTCGCCAAAGAATTAAATAAAGTTTAAAAAAGTATAACTAGTAATTAAAATTAAGCGTTGCTAGCGAAACCGAACCCATTTTGTAGTTATCCAAAAATTGTCGGACATATTCTGTTTTCCTTCTGAGGATTAACTCCAGCTTCTCCAGTTAAAATAAATTTTTATTCGCTTCCTGATTATTAAACAGCGATTATATAGTGAAGTTAGACATCAATTTTTAGTTTAAATCTAAAAATTGCTCATTAAATAATTGAAGCATGCTTAGAACTAATTCAACTTAAGAAAACATAATTGAGGGAAGATTAAAACAAAAAATGTTTTCTTTTAAAATTAAACAATTTATATTGAATATGCCAAATTGCCGCACTAAACTGTATTTTACGACCTACCTTGCGACATCATCACAACGAAACGATAGCATCAGAGATGCAGTAACTATGATAATTCATCTTTACTCTATCAACGACCTCGAACGTATGGAGTTGAAAAAACAGAATCAAGCCTCGTCAAGCAAATCGACGATTCAGCCATTCATTTTAGTAGTGGGACCATCCTCACCCTGTATCAAAGAATTTTACATCGTATTAGATAAAACTACACTAAAATTTGATACTTTTTTATCAGCACTTGACATTTGTTTAAGTCCTTTCAAGTTTTTAATTTTTCTTACCCTGATGAATCGGAGCTGGTCTGGCAATGGATTCAAAACTACATATACGAGATTAAAGCAGAAACTGACGAGTTTTGCAAAATACTCAATATGCATTTCTATGAATGTAAAAGAAGTTTTGAAGCATTGCCAGACTTAGTAGCCCACTATAGAATATCACATAATTATAACGCTAATAGTATTTATGAATGTACTCATGAAAAATGTATTCAAAATTTTACAAATATGTAAAATCATCAAACACAACAATGTTCAACAGTCTTCAATGTAAATAGTAATACTTCTCACTGTGAGTTCAACAACGCTCAATTTGAATTAAATCCTAGGGCTGTACCATTTCAAGATTTAGAAGTAACACTACAAAATAATTTGTTGGAAGAAATAATTGAATCAGACCTACAACCTGCCACTCAGGTAACACTAAGTGGGACCAGTAGTAACTCATTTTCAATTGATTCTTCTAACATCGACATTTTGAAAGGAAATTTAGTTAGTAAATCTTGTAGATTTTTAAAAACATTTTAACTAGAAAAGATGTAATAGACGTGCAAAATGGTACATCAAGTATTACACTAGTAGTGATGCGAAAGTATACGTGATTTAATGTTGCCATACTCGTCCACGCCACTGGTTAAATCTATTGAAATCCTTTTGAATTATTGCGCTGAGCCGTTTAAAGCAATTAATAAGGAATATAAATTACTTGAATTCCTTAAAGCTAAAGAATTATTTTGTAAACCAATTGTTTTTACTGTAAATAATGACATAACTGAAGTTATGGTGAACCATAAGGCAACTAGGATGAAGCGAATGTTAATGCATGCATAAAATGCCTATTGATTTTCAAATTAAAAATTTTTTTCAATTGCCTAATATTCTTGAAAGCAGCCTTAAAAATAACCGACCAAATGGCACAGTGGTGAAAGCTTTGGCGTTTGGATCGGGAGGTACCGCGTTCGAATCGCGATAGGAGGCAGGATGCAAAAGGGAATTTTCATCAGCAGATTATGATCTGGGATCTATTTTGGCCTTTATAACCAATTTCAATAGCAAGTTTTATTGCAGATTTTGCAAAACTGAAAAAAAATTTTTGATCTGCGATAATAGGGAAAGAGAGGAAAATTTAAGAACCGAAGCAAACTATAATAATGATCTAAAGATAAACGATTTTACTATTATCGGAATTGTAAGAGGTTATGCTTTAAATGATTTAAACACATTTCATGTAACATCTAATTATTCAGTTGATATTGCCCATGATTTGTTCGAAGGTGTTTGAAAATATGAGATTTTATTTGAAAAAAATATTTTACTATTGACGTTTTCAATTACCGAAAGCAAATGTTTAATTATGGAGAAATCGAAATCGAAAATATGTCACCTCCGATCAATTTGAAAAAATTAACTAATCAAAATTCCAAAAATGTCATCAGAAGGAAATGGGGTCTGAAACCGGAGCTGGTGCACTGGCTTTACACGGCAGTAGTAAGGCCTGTACTGCTGTATGGTGTGAGTGTATGGCAGTGTTGTGCTTCTACGCATATTTCGCAATTGTCGACATATGGGTGTCGAAAATCGTGTAAACAATTAATTTATGCGTAGCCAATGTCGATAATTGGTAGAGCATGTAGACAATGTAGAATATTCCATTTGTTTGTTTTTCCCTTGTGTTCTTTCAGTACGATGTTAGATTCTTATAGTTTTCCAGTCCAAAATGGAGTTTTCCGAATTTTAAATTAATTTTTACGATACAAGTGGTTGAGATTAGTACGTTTAAAAAGGTTTAAGATAATATAAATTACAATTTTTTGCCTCAGATGTCACTATATTGATGGCAGTGAAGTTTCTAACAAAATATTAACAAGTATACGTACATGATTCCAATTGGATTATTAAACTTCTTTTGTGTATTAGTATTACACAGTAAAACATATTTTTTAATGAGACAGATATATAAAATCAGAAAGAGATCCACGTAAGATTGCAGCTGTTTAACTATCTTAAATCTTGACAAACAAGGAAAAAAGCGTTAATATTAAACTGTCGATTTGCCATGTCCCTGCCGTTTCCACCCTTTTCAATTTTTTCTTAAAATGTGTATGCCATGCCTATTTTACCTGTTTGAGTAATATATATTTCGACAAATAACGACTAATTTCGACTAGAGGTTAGAATAGCCCCATGTGCTAAGTAAGAATGAAACTGTCTATATGCCATGTCTCAGCGGTCTCCCCAGCTTTCAATTTTTTATTTAAGTGTAAGGCATACAGATTTCACTTGCCTGAGAAGTTTATATCCTAAAACGTCATCAATAGATTAAAATATCTCTATATACCTCAATTTTGAATTTTTTATCAACCTCCTGATGGCGTCTTAGAAGAATCCCTGTTATCCTCATAATCTTAGTCAACAAATAAACTACTCAAACAGGTGATAGCGTTATGCCACACAAATTAAATAAAAAAATGGAAATTGGAAAGACCGCTAGGACATCGGATAAAAACTGTTTATCACTTAGTACATGGGGCTATTATAATCTGCTGATGACGTCTGAGAAGAATCCCTGTGATCCTCATAACCGTAATCGACATATAAACTACTCAAACGGGTGAAATCGGTATGGCATACAAATTAAATAAAAAGTTGAAAATTGGGGGAGCGCTGAGACATGGCATATAAGCTGTTTATTACTTAGTACATCGGGCTATTGTAGCCTTCTGATGACATCTTAGAAGAATCCATGTGATCCTCAGGGGGTAACATGTCCTTTGCAGGGAAACGCATACACAGGTTGAGAAGAAGCTGAACGTGAAGTGAGCCAAGGAGAAAATGTTATGTATCCATGATGAAATAAGAAAGAATCTCCGTTGTCCTGTCTTTCATCTTGTTATGGAATTCACGACAATTTGGTTTCAATTTGCAGCCACGTGCCAATAAAGAATAAGTGTGTGAGCTTACTTTCCACGGTGCATTACACAAAATTTTATCGGGGCTAAGCAGTGACACCAGAAGTATTTTGTTCTGTAACGAAAATAAAGCAGGCCTCGATTGCATTGATCAAATGGTGACTCATTTCACATCAAACCGATCAAAAAAAGGTGGAATTGCTTTTTTCTGCAACATGCTGGTTGTTGCAGTATTGGCTGCATTTTGCATTAACAAAGGAGTCGATGACAGCAACAGGTGTTGCGCTAGACGAAATTTCTTAGCTACGTTAAGTAACAGATTGGTTCGTTTTTCGGAAAACTAATAATAATTAATGCATGAATAAAACGTATGGTATTCACAATCATTTCGTGCGCTCATTTATCTCGTGTGCGTTTCGTTCTTTAATTGCAAATGTGTTCACAGAGAAGCACCGCAAAACTCGTTTCTTTCGCAGAAAATGCTCAAACGCCATATGTCAACAGCACTTAAAAGTTGACTATGCTTGCTAAAATTGTATCTCAGAGACTAAGTAGGAGTATTCGAATCGTATTTCTTATATGAATTAATTAAATAAGAAATAAAACATAAAAAGTAAGAAAACAAAGTTTTTTCCACATTCCACCAATTGTTTTCCAATATGTTTTCCTGCGGAGGTAGTGTGTCTGTAACCGGGCCGATTCAATCAATCAATTTCGTTTAGGAAGACGGAAAGTATTAATTTGGAATTAAATTTTAGGTTGCTGATTTAGAGAAGCAATTGTTGAAGACCAATACCATCGTTATTAAGCCTTATGTCCTTTAGATTAGAAGTAGATTAGAATTGTATTGGGCCGTACGATCGCGAGGTGGCTGAAACCGCGTCGTTCCGTCTAAAAAAAACCGTTTCTATCCTTCTATTGTTATGTGTAAACAGGCTGTAGGAATAGGCCCGGCGTTATCAGTGACACTTGTCCAGTTCTTGGCCTTACAGTCCAATCAATCAATCAATAGGTTTTCCTGCGCAGGTAGCTAAGCACATGTGCAAACGACTGGGAACAAAAAAAAATACGTTTCAATATACCACCAGAAACCCAATATTTACCATAAAATTCACTAAAATGCTCTTGGTGAAAATTTTTGGAAATTTGTTGTCTGTAAGCTTTGGTATCATTTTTGTCTCGTATAGTTTTGTCTGTCTTTTCTTTTGTGTTGTTTTATGCCCCATAGTATTTTAATGTTGTTAAGGATTTGCCGATTCATATCACTGGATTGTGAATACCGTTAGATAATTTGACGGTTACAACAACAATTCTCGCAATTGACACCGACCGCTACCGGAATATTCACGAAAATTTGGGAAATAACTTCTCACACACACCACTCCACCAAAATAATTTTCCCAAAATCCACTAACACTAAGACACCACAACAAATAATGTCCGCAATTATTTATTATTCACTATTTCACAATCACACCACTATTTCTACTTAACACCACTTATTATTTTCCTAGCTACTCCCGTTTTGCTTTTAATTTTTCGCGTACCGAATCTCCCAAATTACTACCTTATTGTGTTCATTACATCCGTATTTATAATATACTGCGCTTAATATTCCTGATTTTTGTGGATTTTCGGTTTTGTTCCACACTAATTCTGTTGTAATCTAAAACATCGCTAAACTGTTATACAACTATCTTTGTTACTTCTAAAACCTAGATGCCGCTAAGCTCACAAAATTACATACATTTTCGAAACGTTAAATGATCAATTTTCGTTGACTAAATGTCCCATTCATGCTGAATTAATACGATTAATGTTACGAGCCCGCCTATTGGTCTGATGGACAATTAATTCAGCCTGGTTGAGACATTTATTCAACGAAAACTGCTCACTAAAAGATTAAAAAATTACTGACATTTTTGTGAGTTTAGTGACATCTTGATTAAAGTAGCAGCGTTAGAAATATACGAGTGCAACGAACACAATGAATTAGTCATTTAGGAGATTCCGTACGCGATAGAATAAAAGCGAAAGTTAATAGCGGGAATATAATAGTAGTGTAAAGTGAAAAATTATATGTTGAATGTATCTAAATTGAGAATAAATTTAGCTTAATTGAAAAGCAACTAGTTTTACGAAAGCTAAATTGAGTTTTTAATTAAGGTGCTTAACACTTGGAGATAATTTTAAGACTTTTGTTGCAAAGGTAGGTAACAGTCAAATAGTTTTCTTAACTCTTGGAAATTTTTCAGTTTAGCTAAATTTATTCTCAATACATGTAATGTTGTTGTAAACTTGCCAAAGAAATACAGCATTAAATAAAAGGCAAAGAGAGAGGGCAAATTATAATCGGAATATTTTAGGAATATTCCATTATTGGCGTAAGTGTTCTGTAACTATTTAGAAATTATCCAGATATTATTTTCGATAAATTACTAGAATTGGTGTTGTAACCGTCAAATTCTTAAATGATATTCACAATTCAGTCACGTATCGGATGTAACATTTTGGGACAGCGGTGGGATTTTGAATATTAAAATATGGGTCAGCAAAGCAGAGTAATTTACCGGTGGTTGCAACAATTAATTAATATTGCAACTAAATGAGGATCTGGAGAAGCAACGATTGACCCGGATAATTATAAGTTCGAAGAGGTAATAGAGGAAAAACTAGATGATAAACGTGAGATGGTGGAGGCGTTTCCGGGTCGCCTGGAACTTTCGATATGATAGAATTATTAACTGTTACAACTCAGCAAAGTAAACGAATATCACAAAATTTGACACAACTAATTAATCAACAAAACCAAAAATCTGATCAACTGAGTAAAGAGACGACTCAAATAATACAAAAGTTAACGTAAACAATGAATCAAAACTTTAATGAACAAAACAAAAAACTTTATGAACTATAGTAAGTAAACAGAGGCAACAAATGCTTCAAGGAAACAAGGATTAAAAATAATTTAGTGAGCAGCAATTAATTCAGTTTAGCAAAATATTTATCAACGAAAATTACTCATTTAAGGTTTAGAAAATTAATGTTATTTTCGTGAGATTAGTGACATCTAGGGTAAAGTAGTAACGTTAGCTATAGTTTTATAACAGTTTGGTTTAAAGTAGATTATAGTAGTCTAGAACAGAACCGTCGAGAATATTACTTCTGTATAAATTCAGGTGACTCTAGAATGTTCGATCGGTATAAAAATAGAAGTGCAAAATAAGAGTGGGACAATTATAATCTGAATATTTTAGGAATATTCGAGTAGTGGCGTAAGTATTCCGTAAATATTTTAAAACTACTCTGTTAGATGTCACTAATTTCACAAAAAATGTACCAACGAGCAATTTTCTTTAAATGAATGACTCGTCCTTGCTGAATAGATTTTACTATTGTGAAAAAACGAAATCAAAATTGTTTTATTTCAATAAAATCAGGTTCGTCGCTCATTTGGGAATTTCATTTTACAAAATTAACAACAAATCCAATTGGAATAAAAATTTTGATAAAAGTAAATCTTTTATAAAAGAATTGTGTGAATCGGGTGACCAACGGAAAACAAATAGTGACCAAACTTCAATGACAGTTGACCAAACGATCGTAGATTTATAAAACTAGTTGTATTGATAAACTTTCCAGAACCCAATATTCCGAATCTGATAAAAGTATGTGCTTTTAACAAATTTTCGCAATAAATCGTTACATAGGGATGACCAAACGAAAATAACAAGTGACCAGTTCTCAATGATAGTTCACCAAGAAATACCCAAGATACAACCAAGAAATCCAACTGATTTTAACCTTATACAGGGTGGGCCATCTATTGGTCCTTTATTTAGTACTTACTGTTATCCGTTCTAAAAATTCTTTGCCATATGAAAAGTCAAAAATATACCATTTATTTTAAAACAACAACATTTCGTAAATTACGTGAGAGTTTTGGTCGACATGGACGTCCTACTGAGTGTACAAATGGCAAAATTATTGATCGTTTTGAAGAAACTGATTCAATGGAAGGTCGTAGACCGTATCAACATGGTCTTCCATTTCCTATTCCTGATGCAGTGGCAACTGTTGGTGAAAGTATTCTTAATGAGCCAAGCACATCAACCAAACATCGTTCACAAGAACTAAACATTTCACGAATCACTTCTTCATTTGCATCAATACAAAATTCAACATACTCAAAACTTGAAGCCACCAGATCATTTAAATCGTTGTCGTTTTATTATTTGGATGCTTGAAAGAAATGTAGCGATGAAGCTCATTTTCATACTAATGGATACGTCAATAAGCAAAATTGTCGAATTTGGAGAGCGGAGAATCATCATGTTATTCACGGTGCAGAAGTTCATCCTCCAAGAGCACGTGGGTAACTACAGCAGGGAAACTTTCGAATTTCAAAATAAAACATTGCATTCCGATTAAGCCTTAAGCCTTGTGCTAACTAGTGCTAACGGGAAAAAATTAGTACTAGTCCAGGAGCCGAAAAAACGGAAAAATAAAATTTCAAATTTCGCCTGAAAGATGGAATAAATAAAACCCGATTTCTAGAAAAAACCAGAAATAATTTAAGCCTAATTTTAAAACTTTCTAAAGGCCACTAAACTGATGAAATTTTTGCTTATCATAGAAATATAATTTTCATAAATTTTCATTCATAAATCGAGGAAAACCAATCCAGCCCCTGAAAGATACTATATTGAACAAACAAAATACAGAGGTGTAGCTGTTCAATAATATTTGTGTTGAACAACAAATTATAGAAAAGAAATAAAATGTTCTAAAATCCAAGTCATACGCAATTCAGATAGTATATTCCTGTCAGGTATGTTCATTGCCATCCCAAAAATTTAGTGGCTGAATTTGTGCTAATCCAGATTTGGTTCAATTCCATTGAACAACATCAACCGTTGAATGAACAATTTTCTGACAAAAAGTGTTCTAGAAACTAATGAAGTTGGCAATTATGATTGCATATTCCGGTTAGGTTAATGGAATTGGGCCAATTCTGGATTAGCACAAATTCAGCCACTATATTTTTCTAACGGCAATCAACATATCTGATTGGAATATTAATCAGAAGTGTCCAACTTCATTGGTTTCTAGAACACTTTTTGTCAGAAAATTGTTCATTCAACGGCTGATGTTGTTCAATGGAATTGGGCCAATTCTGGATTAGCACAAATTCAGCCATTATATTTTTGGGATGGCAATGAACATACCTGACAGGAATATACTATCTGAATTGCTGTTGTTCAACACAAATATTATTGAACGCTATGCTTCTGTGTTTTGTTTGTTTTATTTAGTATCTTTCAGGGGCTGGTTAAGTTTTCCTCGATTTATGAATGAAAATTTATGAAAATTATATTTCAATGAAAGCCAAAAATTTGATCAGTTTAGCGGCCTTTAGAAAGTTTTAAAATTAGGCTTAAATTATTTCTGGGTTTTTCTAAAAATCGGGTTTTATTTATTCCGTCTTTCAGGCGAAATTTGAAATTTTATTTTCCCGTTTTTTCGGCACCTGGACTAGCACTAATTTTTTCCCGTGAACACAAATTAGCACGAATTGGGCTTAATCGGTATGCGAAGTTTCATTTTGAAATTCGAAAGTTTCCCTGCTGCAGTTACCCGCACGTTCCAAGAGCCACTGTTTGGTGTGGTTTATGCGCCGGTGGCATCATTGGGTCCTTTTTCTTTGAAAACGAACAGGAAAATGTCCTTACAGTGAATGGAAAATCTTATCGCAACATGTTAACTTGCTTTTTATGGCCCAAATCGAATGAATTGCGTGTCAATGACCTTTGATTTGAACAAGACGGAGCGACATGCCACGCAAGTCGTGCAACAATCCATTTATTGTCAACAATATTTGGTGATCGCATAATTACAAAAAATTGTGAAGTTTCTTGGCCACCACGAAGCCCGGATTTAACACCACATGATTATTTTTTGTGGGATTATTTGAAAGGTAAGGTGTATGCTAATCATCCACAAAATTTTACCCGCTGCTGACCAAACGTCAAAATGTGTTGAACAATCCTGACCTAACGAAAAAAAAAATTGGAAATCTGTGAAAGTGTTCCGCAAAATAATTTTTTTTTAATTAGCTCGAACCGTGGGAGAATTTACAAAACACAGAAATTTTGCCAAATTATCTCATAAATTACCCTGATTTTATTCACGGTCAGTAATAAATGCAAAAACAAAAAAAATATTTTAAAATCTATAATTATTAATAATTAGAATTAAATATTTAATGGTAAGATGCGGGAGCTTAACCTCTAAAAATCATAACATTGACCATAAAAAATGATAATTGTCATATTCTACTGCCTAAGGTCAGATCTGTTGCTGTCACAATCACACCACCAAATAATAAAAATTGTTCATACTTACAAAATTAATCCGACTGGTTTCATTACTAATATTAATTAATAATCCAAAAGCTATAAGCACTATTCAATTTTAAAAATTATTTTAAATTCTAATTTTAAATTTAGCTTAATTTTATGATCACAATTCCATGCAGCATTACGATCGTTGATCCTCATTCTTATTATTTGCTGTGCACTAAACCACTCGACCCGACGACACACGTACAATTGTGTAGGCCTTATATATTCTTATCACAAATTAATTTAATAACTATTACAATTAAATAGACGTACAAATAGTTAATAGTTTTGACATTGCTTTATTTAATGTTTTCCGTTTGGCAAAACATTTTCACGAATCAACGGAAACTTGCAAAATTAAAACTACCAGCATAAAAACAAATTTGGCGAACTTTTTGTGATTTTTTATTTTATTTTATTGATTAAACATAATCAAAGCTAATCGTTTTGCGAGCTTTATTTAATTTTTACGACAACCGTTACAAAACGGATCAATTATAAGCGAATTTGTACGACATTTCGTCCTTATTTCTGTGTCCAAAGCACTGCTATGTAGAGGTAAATGACTTGGTTTTAAAATATATGGCTAAACTCAATACATATTTTAATGTAATATGCTAATTATATGCAAAAGCTTTTTATACATCGCAAAACTTTTAAATTTTATTTATTTATGTTTTTTTTGTTTGTTGTAGACTTAAAAATAGAACAGACATCCAACAAAAAATATAACTTTTCACATAAATCGACTATAAAAATATTATTGTAAAAATTTTCACTGCACCACCTTCACCACCAGCAACAACAACAACAACCACAGAATATTTCAAACGTCTATTTTAGATCGCGGTTCATTTAAAACTAAACAAAAATTAAAACGTTAATCATAGTAGAAAGCTTTCGAGACTTAAAAAAGCTAATCGCAAAAATATGAATTTTCATTCTCTATTATATTTTCCAAGTTAACCCTACGACGTGATGGTGTGATTCGATGTATACGCTTGGCGTACGAGCGGGAAATGTTTTTAATTTGTGTGAGAGAGGAAAAAGCTCTTTACTATAGTTTTGCGTTTATACATGGAAATGGAAATATATAACGACGACGGTTGTATAAAAAGGTAATTACTCACAAAATACATAGGTCTAATGTACCATGCCGTTTGTGTTGGTGAAAAATGTAATGCGGATATGATGACTGTACACATGTACGAGTTGTGGGGATGTGCGATGTGGGAATCGGAGGCAAAATTCATTCAAAAGAAAATTGAAAATCAACTTTGTAAAACCCACACTGTATTGTACTCGTGTGTATATGAACTAAAATAGAAGTTTTTGTTATTGTCTAACGTCTAATAATAATAAAAGGTGTACAATGTTAGAAAATTTTATTTGCAGGTACATACATTTGCCGCGATGCAGTTGATATTAGTTTTCCGGTGTTCCTGGTATTGACAAGGCAAGTGAATATTTTGAGGTTGGTCCAATTCATTGTGGAGTACGGTGCTTTAATTATATTGCTTGGAATTAAAAATTCTATGAATTGTTTTTGTACTTGGAATTAAGATAACCTAATTAATCTTTTCTTAGGAATTGTTCAGGATAATAAACCTGGAATTAAAATTTAAATCTTGTAAAACGTAAATTAAGTCACTTATCTTGTTATAATTTTAATAGTTTGAATTGTTCACACAGTTGTAGTTATTTAGCTAAACTTAATTTAGCTTACCTGGTGTTATCACTCCATTGGCAGTCAATATGTTATAAAAGTTGATTTATCGAGCGATGGTAAATTTAACGCTAACGGTCTTTGTTTATCAATCTTCCATCTTCTGTGTTATCGATAGAGTGATAAACAAATACACTGCCATATCGTTTTTAATAGCTAAATTTGAATTTCAAGCGGTTAAATATGGAGAGATTTCGCTTGTAAAACTTGTATAAAAATTTATAAAATTTTTCTCTGTCACTTTGATGGAATATTTCGAGCTGGACACATTAATTAATTAAAATAAAACATAGAGTAGCTATTGTGGGAAATAAATTCAGTTTCTATTGGAACCGAAATTTTGGAACAGAATCCAAACAGGAATCTTCCAGTTTTCAAGTTTGCAGCTAAATCCAGCATAAAGTATGAAATATATAACGTCGTTCAAATTTCCGCTGCGGCTTTGCTTGGTGGCAGTGTTGTACCGTATTGCCTACACCGTGTAATACTTAATACTCTACACGAGTAGAGAATATATGTAGAACATAAAAAAATGACGGCGACAATGGAGAGAATGTTGACAATGTCGAAAATGATTGTTTCTGTTAGCGGCAAATTTTCACGATTTCGGTGTTAATGGAACCGTTTGGTTTTATTTCTATCTGGTATTGAACAAAAAATTGACGCCAAGCCCCCCCCCCCCAACCCATAGCGAACTCCATTTACTACAGTAAATGTACATGGCGATCATTTTCATTGACGAAATCCACGTCACACGGTCACTTTTTGTGGTTGTAATAGACTCTCTTGAAGCACATGATGATTTTTCGATGAAGTTCAGGATTTCCTTCAAACATTAGAAGAGTCCAATCGAAGAATTATCTGCGCTTCAAATGATCACGTCAAGATCCTGTGAACGGCGTAGAATCGACTGATTTGGCTCATTTCGCACTGAAACACTCACGGCTGCTATATTTTCGGTACTTCGACCAGTGCGTTATCTCACTGGCACAGGAATATCCAATACTGAATATTTTGACTAGAATTTATCCACTATAGCACGCACTGCCTGTCTGGTGAAATCGGGTTAGCGATAGCGGTGTTATCGGGTTTTTGTATATTAATTAATAACACTCGCTATATTTTATCTATTATCTCACTAAATTCTATTATTTATTTATTTATTAAAATAATTATTTTTATTATAAACGTTGTTTAAACATGTTCACCAATATGGATGGAGAACGATATGGTGAACGATTGTTCGGCACTTTCACTTTTTACTTTAACCGCGTATGTGTGTGAGACTGTGTCTCTTGAACTTCAAAACCCGACTGTCCTTTATCGTGTCTTATTTCTTTTCTCGTGTGAATATTTTTAATTCTCGATATTTATCGATAATCGATAAATATCGAGATTCGCGAATGTATAGGTTGCGAAATAGCTCTATTCAGCAAAACGAGGTATGCCTCGTAACTAAGCGGCGACTAAGTGAAAAGGATTTTGAGCCGCTACATCACTCCCCTCCTGGATCGAAAACCGTAGTGGTTTAAATTAAATCTTACCGTTTTTCGACAGGGTTTACCACAAGTATTCCGTATGCTGGCTTAAGCCTGTCGATGCCAATTGTTGTTGATTTTTCATCTATATCCACAAAAAGAATTTGCGCAAATTATCGGGTTACTGGATACGGCCCAGAATAGTCCTTAAAGGACCTCTGACTATATCCACAAGCACGAATACGTATGAACAGGTTTCCAGATTTTTGGGAATGTACGTTGCCTGCTCATTTGGATGTCGTGTGTCCGTAGGAACTAAGGCTCTCATGGTAGTACGAAGCTGCTTCACGAAATCCGAAGTATCTGTGTTTGGGTTCGAATTTTGGTCGTTGATGAAGAATTCACCGAGAACCTTGATATTTTGACCATACACTAGCTCTGCTGGTGTGCAGTCTAGGTCTCCTTTGACAGAGGTTCGAATACCCAATAGGATAGTTGAAAGTTCTGAACTCCAATGGGATGTATTACATCGAGCTGTTAAAGCGGATTTTAATGGCCTGTGGAACCGTTCGACAAGACCATTCGCTTTCGGGTTGTATGCAGTTGTCCGAATGCGATGGTAACCTAGTAGCTTCGTGAGCTCGGTGAACAACGTTGATTCGAATTGTGTTCCTCGGTCTGTCGTGATGAAAAGTGGGGCACCAAATCTACAGATATACTCATTGTAGAAGATCTTAGTTACGGTTTTAGCGGTCATTTCTCGGATTGGATAAGCTTCTGGTCTACGGGTAAATCGGTCGACTATCGTTAAAATATAATGATAGCCATTCGATTGGGGCAGTGGACCAACCAGGATGTGGATGTGTCCATGTGGATGTGTTTGAACCTGCCACTAGGTAGCTCGAATTTATCGAGCGCTGATTTTGTGTGGCGGTGAACTTTGGACTTTTGGCATGGTATACAAGATTTAGCCCAATTGCTTGTATCAGTATTAATTCTTGGTCAGAAGTATTTTCAAGCTATCAGTTCTCGCGTAGCACGGATGCCGGGATGTGGTAAGCCATGTAGACTATCGAAGATTGTCCGTCGCCTGTTAAGAGGAACGTAGGGTCGATTTTTACCTGTAGAAGTCTGACACCAAATTTTCTGCTTGTCTGGTAAGTCGATCCGTTGCAGGTTTACGCTTGATTTCGGTGTACGTGCTGAAATCAATTTCTGCAATTCGTCGTCGCGTTGTTGCTGTACAAGTAATTCCTTCGTGTCGAAGGAGAGGACGCTGAGTTCTGTGAGAAGTGTTTCACCAGAACGAGACAAACAGTCGCTCACCACATTGTGTTTACCTTTAATGGATGTGAACGGTATGACGGTAGTGAACTGGGCAATGAAGTCGAGATGTCGTAATTGCCGGGGACTACGTTCTGCCTTTGACGCAATAGCTGTTGTAAGTGGTTTATGGCCGGAAAAAATAGAGAAATTTCGGCCTTCGACGAAATGGCGAAAGTGTTTGATTGCTAATTACATAGCAGATAGAGTATTTAATTTCCACAGGAGAGAGCTTCTGTGAAAAGAACGCTGATGGTTGCCAACATCCTTTGTTACGTTGTTGTAAGACAGCTCCAACTGCTACATTGAAAGCGTCGGTAGTTATGTTGAACTGAGCGTCGTTCAGGCCAAGAGAAGTTTTGTCTGTTTTTGCCTTTCTTGAGTAAGGTGGCCAAATGCCTGTGAATAAGCGATAACAGTTCGGCTAATCGTGGTATAAAGCGGTGGTAATAGTTCACCATACCAACGGACTGCTGTAATTGGCGGATTGATGGTGGTTCTAAGAAGTTTGAAATGACATCAACCCAATATTAATTCCACATGCGGAAGGACGTTTAAATACTGACTCGAGATGTTTACTGTGTTCTATTTCGGACCTGCTCGCAACGGGGATATCGTCTTATATCAAGAGTAGACGAAGTCCAGCTCTTATAACACTTCGTTAAGGAATCGCTGGAATGTCTGGCACAAGGTAACCTACCTTGCGTGACGACGTAGTGGACTACATTATGCTTCACTGGGTGATTGCAATTCGGAGCCTAAGTGAGCGAGGGTTATTTCTTTAAAAGAGCGCCGTAATCGTTGTTAACGCTGAAATGTTTTGGAGATGGTGTACAACTTGGGTGATGATTGCGTTCACAGTGAGGGTAGTATAGTGAATCGGAGAGTCTTCTGTTCTTCAAATCAACCACGAGACCATACTTAGGCAGAAAGTCAGCACCTATAATAGGTCTGTCTACTGCCGCGACGATGAAGGGATGTGTGAACGAACGCCTGAAACCGAGATTAACCTTCGAAAGTTTTGTGCCGTAAGTAGAAATTGGGGACCCGTTTGCTGCGGTAGAAATGCAAACGGTGTCTTTAGCATGTCGGGGAAACTTGTTTACGGTTTACTTGTATACTTCAGCCCCCGAATCGATCAGAAATTGCAAGTTATTTTCGTGATCTTGAATGAAAAGACGGCGAGACGAACTAATCCCACAGTTTGCCGTAGAGACAGCAGGATTTAGCGGTTTTCCAAAGAATTGTAATGTTTGGAAGTAGCTTCCCCATGAGCTACCGGTCGGAAACTGCACGGTTTATTACAGTTGCGTGCGCGTGAGCCGAAACGACAGTGGTACTAGCAGAGTCCGGATCGAGATGACGATATCTTGTAACCTACGCCATCATATATTCGGACTTATTTTGTCGGAGGAATTTGGGCCCCTCTGGCTCGACAATATTCTGTTTGAGGGCTCATAGAGGTACATTTTTATGCAGTTTTCGTTTATTTTCGACGAATTGACGTCACTGATCACCGAACCAATCATTGCGTGATCTTGATAAACTTCTGCTTATTGTATTTTCTGCTGGAGCAACTACGGCTGATTGAATAGCTTTGCTACGGCCCCCGGATGTTTGATTGAGGTTCGTAGTTTTCGTTTGTTTACTGAGCTAGCTGGATATTCCAGCTTCTTTATTAAATGTTGATAATTGAAAAAAACTCTATATGACCTAACGTCAATTAGATCGTACTGGTGAAATGTATTTTCGATGTAATGACGTTGTCTATTTGATTGGCGTTTTTACATCATTCGATCGCCACGTTACTCTGTGGATTAATTTGAACTGACAAATCCGGTTCGTATCACTCGATTGTGAATACAGCTATAAAGTTTAATGGTTACAACAACAATTCTTATAATTCACAACACCTACGGAATATGCCCGAAAACACCGGAAACAATTTTCCACATACTTACACCACTGGAATAATCCAGAAATATTCTCACAATAATTTAACGAAACCACCATAAACCATTCATTAGAAAGCTACTTCTTAAACCTAGATGCCACTAATAAAAAATGTTTTATTTCCCTAAACCTCAAATGAGCAATTTTCTCACCCATGCTGAATTATTTTATTCGTCCCGACCAGAATCCAACTACCTCCTTTGTAGGTTATATCGTGTCACTCCAATTCGTCTCAGCCGTACTCGACACCACCAGTTCTTACATATTTTCATATATGCTGTCATCCTTGCAAATAGCTCATGCCCCCATTGCCAACGCCTTTATTGATCAATATTTCATAAGTCATAAGTGATTTTATCCGCTGCCTCTGTCTGTCCCTCTCGAATTTTAGCAACAACAGCTCCCATAGACCGTGTTCATGCCGATCGTTCTCCACACGGTTTTTCTCGTCACTGCTCTTCGCTAATTCCTAAAACAATCTTGGCATATATGTATAATCCACATATTTTTTTACTGGCGGTATCCTACTAAATTAAAAAATAATGTTTACTCTTCCTAATGTTCTGATGTTTGCAACTTCTTCACAAATCCCTCTTCCGTCCAAGGGCCATTGCAATACACAAATTCCCCCCTCAAGATAATTTTCCTGTGAATTGCCAATCCTCAATTATAGTTTCTGATTACCGTTGCTACCCTAACAGTTACAATTGGTGAACCATCAGCAATGTCAACTTTAGATGGTATCTTTTCCAGATACATTTCAATATTCTATCCAACGAAACTTTATCCGATAAAAAAATTACCGCTTCAATCACCCCATATCGACCTGGACAGCATCCGTTCAAGTTATGTCTCTCTATTCCGTCTAAACGTAGCTGCTACAATTGCTCTTCGGCATTATTCGAGAGAATCGCCGGTGAGAATGAATTGCGCTGCAATCCGCGTTTGATCAACATTATCTCTTTCACCAAGTTTGCGGCACAACCCTGAGTTACTGTCGTTCTCCGTTTACATGCGTTTACACTATGAACAGATCTTCTTCCGGCTTCCACTGAACAACAAATGGCTCTCTATGAGACGTCGATCTACATCCGGTTGAACATCTAAAATCAATAGCAGTTCGTTTCTTTCTTCTTGAACTGTGACAATATACCAGTTGAATTGTTCATCATTTCCGAGGTGATTCAGCTGATTCTCCTTATCTTCTGTCTCCTTGCCACCATTCGATTCCACAAAGTCCATTTGCTCGTTCCGGCTAATAGCACCCACTCCTTCATCATCCGGTTCTACCTAATTACCATCAGTAATTTTCTCCATCGTTTTCTGAATGCTCGACTATCTGCCCTATATCGCTTACAGCAACCGTTGGTTTGGCATATATTCACCCAATTTTAACTGTAAAACTCTTGATATGTACTGAAATGGTATTCAGAAAACCTAACTCGGCCTTACAAACGTAAATTTTGCTGCAAAATTCGGATGAAAATCCGTGTCAAACTCAAAAGAAGCTTGCATAACAGTTAGGAGTTACTCACCAAGAAATATCACTTCGATTGCATGCAATGGGAAAAATACAGAAGGAAGGAAAGTGGGTTCCTCAAAACTGATCGAAGAAAACAAAAATCGAAGAATTTACATCTGCATGAATTTGTTTTCTCGGTACAAAAAAATGAATTTTTTGCACAAAAACATTACGGGTGATGAAAAGTGGATTTTGTACGATAATCCTAAACGCAGAAAACCATGGGTTGATCCAGGTCAACCATCAAGATCAGTTGGAAAAATGAATATTCTTGCCAAGAAAGTATTACTGTATGTCTGGTGGGATTGAAAAGGAATCTTTTATTAAGTGCTTCTGGAACATGGTCAAACTATTACAGCTAAACGTTACAGAAGGAAGGCGGTAGGTAATATTTATGCATGATCACGCTCATCCACATACAGTAAAACGATGTCATCATATTTGGAGAAGCAGTTCAAGAAAGTTGAAGATGTGCAAAAATGGCTCGATGACTCTTTTGCTTCGAATCCACCAAGTTTCATCATTTACCTGATAAATGGCAAAATATCATAGGTAGTAATGGCGAATATTTCGATAATTAATCGTTATAACAATTAAAATTTCAATAAAGTTGAATTTGAACAGATGCCAATCGTAGTTTTTGATCTTGTACTTAAAATTTCTTAGATTTTTTTTTTGTATGCGCCTAAATTTTGATAATGTAGTCGAGGCGATGAAGCACAAAAGTTCGGAATTTTTGCCATAAAGACGGATCGGAATGTGGTTTTTTGCATTCGCTTCCAAAATTATTTGTAAAAAATGTACCTACTTTGTACCTCTGACAAATCGGAAATTGCATTGCTGCAGCCAAAAATGCATTCAAAAAATGAATCTTTTGAGACGCCTTTTGGAAAATGTAAAAACTTTGTAAATAAGAGTCAGAACTGGCTCAAATCGGGTACTTGGGGGTTTTTGAGGTCACTGATCACTATTATGATGTTCAAATTGACCCCCCCCCCCCCCCCGAACAAGTGGAGCTCAGGAACGCCGATGAACCTCATCTCCGTGGGACTCTCTAGAAAATCACGCAGGGAACGAGAAACACTCGGTGCCCGGGGGTTTATCGGGTCGCTGAATTCAAATATGGCATCGGCGAACACCTCCCGGATACCTGGTGTACCTGAACCTGGACCTGGACGTCATTCCCGAGAACTTTCTTGACAATATCGAGAAAAACAACCCGAAAATTATTAGAGGCGTGTTTTTTGGGGCGCTGAATCAGAATTTCACGTCGAAAACGACCCTCCCACAACCTGGTGCATCGGAACCTACGCCTGAACGTCGTCTCCGAGGGTTTTCCAAACACAATCGAAAAAAGCGAACCGAAAATCGTTATAAGGGTTTTTTTGGGGGCGCTGAATCCAAATTTCACATCGAGAATGACCCCCCGGACACCTGGAGCGCCCGAACCTAGACCTGAACGTCATCTCCAAGGGTTTTCCTGACATGATCGAAAAAGACGAACCGAAAACTTCAAGGGGGTTTTTTTGGGGCGCTGAATCCAAATTTCACGTCGAAAACTACCCTCTCAACACCTGGTGCACTGGAACTTTTATCTTGACATCGATGATATTCCCATGAATGACAACCAAACCTGATGTCTTAGAGACAGACGTCAATACTGCAATAGCTGTGTGGAATTGTTGATTCTAGATTATGTGGGGAGGAAAGAAATAGAATGAATAGAAAGTCAATATTTATGTGATTAAAGTTAAAACAATTTTTATTGACCTCAAATCAAATACTATGAACCTGTAAGTTTGCCTTACTTCATTAATTAATAACTTAAATGTGTAGACACTTAATTATATATCAAATTCTTGATCACGTGACACATCGCATTGTGAGCATTTAACAAAACAAAAATCTATAAAATAAACACTTGGTTCTCCTGACTATGGAGTTTTGGTAATGTATTTTGGTAACAGTTTTCTACTGCCGCCTGCTTCTCGTTCTACGCATTGGTGGGCGGGCCTGGACTTAGGAGTAAGTCGTTTTGTATACTTACACAGAAGCGTTTTTAGCGTTGGGAGAAAAGTGAAAGGCCGCTCGGCAAAGTTCGTAGATCTAGCCGGAGATTATTCTCGTAATTCTCCTCGCTCTATTCAAACTCAGAGTTTTGAATTTTACAGGACTGGATCAACTTTTTCGAGGGCCCCAGGCAAGAGTTACACATCAATGAATGTGTGAAATTATGAGATGATTTTCGGTTAGTCTTTCTCGATTCTGTTTGGAAAACCATCGGAGACGACTTTCAGGTTCCGGTGCACCAGGTGGTGGGAGGGTCGTTTTCGACGTGAAATTCTGCTTCAACGCCCCAAAAAAAGCCCCTCGAATAATTTTCGGGTTATTTTTTTCGATATTGTCAAGAAAGCTCTCGGGGATGACGTCCAGGTTTATGTTTGGGTGCACCAGGTGTCCGAGAGGTGTTCGCCGATGTCATATTTGAATTCAGCGACTCGAAAAAACCCCGGTCGCCGAGTTTTTCTCGTTCCCTGCGTGATTTTCTGGAGAGTCCCACGGAGGTGAGGTTCATCAGCGTTCCAGAGTTCCGGGTGTTCGGGGGGTCAATTTGAATATCATAATAGTGATCAGCGGCCTCGAAAATCTCCGAAAGACGTCTCAAAAGATGCATTTTTTGAATGCATTTTTGGCTGCAGCAATGCAATTTCCGATTTGTCAGAGGTACAAAGTAGGTACATTTTTTACAAATAATTTTTGGAAGCGAATGCAAAAAACCGCATTTCGTTTCGTCTTTATGGCAAAAATTCCGAACTTTTAGCCTTTTTAGTGCTTCATTGCTAATTCATTGCTTCACTAATGAAATACATGCACGTATAGTAGAAACAAATAGTTTGCCTGCGATATATACAGAGAACTTTTTTTTTAATGTACACAGACGAATGTTGCCGACTGTACTAATATAGGGTTTTCCAATAGGAATGATATGATTTTTAAGTGACGTTTCGGCCATTTGTAATATGTCATGATCTATCACTTTTTGTTTCATTGTATTCAGTAATGTTTACAATTTCATCATGGTGAGATATATGGAACAACTTTTTTTAAGAAAACGATTTTTTTAAGAAAATCATCTTCTCCGATGAGGCTCACTTTCATCTGAGGGGTGCGGTAAATAAACAAAACTGACGATTCTGGTGCGATGAAAATCCACAAATTATTCATGAAAAACCATTACATTCACCTAAATTGACCGTTTGGTGTGATTTTTGGGCTGGTGGAATCGTCGGTCCGTATTTTTTTTCAAAATGAAGCTGGTAACACCGTTACTATCAATGCAGATCGGTATAGATCGATGATAACCAACTTTTTATGTCCGAAATTGGAAGAAGTTGATCTTGACAACATTTGGTTCCAACAAGACGGGGCTACGTGCCACACAGCAAGTGCAACAATTGAATTATTGCGAGAAAAGTTTGGATCATATCACTCTTATTGGAAAATCCTATATATTGTTTGGTAACTTACAAACATCCTTAAATTTTATTTATAACGCGAGTGCCTCCATCGCTTGTTTTAAAATAAAGTCCACTTTGGTTACGCGGCAAATTCATTATTTATTGTGGCGAAAAGTATTTAGTTTGTGAATATCAATTTTTAGAACACTGTATCTTTTTTTCTGTAGCAATTTCTGTACAGCTACAGCTATGGAATTTTAGCATTTTCAGAAACGGGCCATTACTTTAAAATATCACTATTCTATTGAAAATGCGTACAAATGCCTTCAGCTTCTTCCCGGTGATTTCAAGCTGCACTCTAGCTTGCCTTCAGTCATTATGTTTTCTGTTTAGAGCTTCCATTTCTCAATGAGGGCTCTGTTTGAGCGACACGAGAATAAAATGTGAGTTACTGTTCCTGTGGATGTTGCTTTTTGGCTTGGGTCGCTGTGCATCTTAACTGGTTCAACGGTATAATATGAAATAATAATAAGGCCGGTCAAATATTTTACAAAAAACAAAACAATTTATTTTAAATTCGCATACACTAAAAATATGTATTTGATATTTATTTGCCTACATGTTGCCTTCTCTGGCAGTTGGCTAGTTTCGTGCAACAACTGTTGCAGTTATTGCCTGTTAATCATATGACCGAACCCAGAGACCAACCATTTGACATTTTTATACTAAAGTCCATGTCATGTCCATAACATTAGTGTACAGAATTTTAGTGTTGTAGTTTTGAAATTATTTTTTAGCCACGCAACAATTGTTGCACGAATATTTTGCCTAAACGTTTACTATTTGTGTATTCGCACAAATTTATAGTTTTTGTTATTTGGTAGAAATTTGACTTCGGTATTACGTATTTACGCCTAGAGCTAGACAAACAAAAAATAAAACTCAAATAAATTCGATTTCAATATAATTTTTTATTAAAAACTTTTTTTTTTTGTTTCATTAATTTTTATTTTAATTAATTCATTTTTTCTCATATAATTAAATAATAAATTATAATATTTATTTTGTTTTTCATTTGCTTATTTTTTTTGTTTTATTTTTATTTTTTATATTTTTTATTAACGAGTTGTCTTAATTTTAATTATGTTTTTGTTCACTAAGCGTGGCTTTGAAATTTTAATTGTATTAATATTTAATAATTTTTATTTGTTTTTAAATTTAAATTTTTTTTTTTGTTTTAAGTACGATGGTTTTATTTTTTTATTTTAATAAAAAATTGTGCTTTTGCAAAAATGTCGTAAGAAATAAAATAATAAAAATTAATTTAACTAAATTTTTCATAACAAGTAAGATATATAAGTTTTAAATTTAAATTGTCTTTTTTATTTTTATTTATATTATACTTAATAATAATAATTTTGAATTTATTTAAAATTAAATATAATCAAAAATAACGAAATTTTTATGAACATGGGAGAAAATGATGCAGCTTTTTGAGATTTTATGTTTTTTTTTTACTTTTAACTTTCTACTTAAAAAAGAAGCTTTTATTAATTAGTTTTTTTTGTGATTTTTACCGACTTTCTTAGATTTTAATAATTATTTACTAATTTTTGTTTTAACAAAAAAGCACACACATTCAATATGCCAGTTAATTATTTTTATTTTAACGATTTTTTGTTTAATTTTTTTTTTTAGTTTGATGAGTCGAGTTAATTTTTAATTTAATGCTGATGAGATTTTCTAGAGATAATTTTATATTTTTTTTTATGTAGAAATTGTTGAAAAGCTTTTATAATACATGAAGTGCCTTTTAGGAAAATATAAGCCTTATTTTGGTTTGTAACTATCATATAAAAAGCATGTCGATGAAACCAATTCTATAACTTCATGTAACTTTAATTAATCAAATCTAGTTGTTTTAAAAAAGGCTGATATTTTTTTAGGTTAGGTTACTTAACGTCTCAGTTCTATGTTGTAATGAAAAATATAAAGGGAAATACATTTTGGGATAACATTTAATGGATCTAATCTTTGCTAATTACATAATTTGATAATTTTTTTTTCTTGAAGCACAATGCACAACTTGCTGTATTCTAATCACTACGTATTTTTAAAGAGACTTTTGTTTAAATTTGAATTTAATTGAAATTAGTTGGTTGAAAACTTTTTAACTTTGTAAACAAGCAATTTGATAGTGGTTGATAAGCGCAGCTTATCAAGAACTATATGAATTTTAATTTAGTAGTAAATGATTTGATATGATCAAAAGGATATAGAAGTTAGTTTTCCAAATTGTGGTTTTGTTTCGAATTTTTGATAAGAGAAATTATCTTTGGTAAAATTGTGTAAGGGATTCAGAATAATTTTCAATTTTATGTTCTAGTATACGACGGCCTTTGATTCAAATGTCGATTTATTATACTGAAGTGTTGGTTATATCCTGCCTTTATGCCTGATCGCGGCTAAATTGCTGATTACACTAGTTTTAGTACTTACTAGTCATTGCTAGATTTCGCTTGTACTCAAAAATATTTTGTATCTATTGGCGATATTTAATTCTAATAACTGGGTAAACGACCCCATTGTAAGCCCCTACTTCAATAACTTGCACACAACATGCAAAAACGTAAACTTTAAGTGAACAGACATAGTATTATTTGTGCGATATAGCCTACTCTCTTCAACAATATCACTTCTAAATCTCAGCCATGCAGGCTTATCTAAATCTTCACTCCAAATGCGACAATTATGCACAAGTTAAGCATGTAAGCCATGATCCTTGCACAAAATCCTCCATAAAAATGTTGGTTAAATCTCAATTGCCGTGCACGATGACGAGTCGGTTCATTTGGATTCACTTCAATACTACGCACTACAACTGCCACCGGCTGCTCGGTTCGCGACATATAGGGTCTTATGGGACGCGTATTATCATTTAGAGTAAACGTTGTGCGAAAGCGATCAATAGTTAGTTGAATTAACTGCTCTGATGGACTATTATGTCGACCATAAAATGGACGTAGCGCGGGATGCGCGGGATTTCACGTACTGAACGTTGTTTACAGATGCGATTGATCGTGGCGTATTGTTAGCAGTATCCTTAGTTTCGTCGTTAAATCGAACAAATTGGCATACAAATACAAATCAACCAAACAAATATAATCATCACCGCATCCATCTCAATCAAATAATGATGATTACGCAACCTGCATCGATGTTATTGATGAAATTATTAATACAACAAACTCGACAGATTTAGTTTGTGATTGGTGAATTTAATCTCCCAAATATAATCTGGAGTTTTGAAAAAGAATTAAAATGTATTTTACTATGCAGTATACCAACAGACGTTATAATTGCAACGAGGATTCTAGCCAAGTCTAGATTAAGTTTAGTGGTAAAATACTTAGCTGTACGACACGTAGCACTGCGTTACAGTCAGTGCACAAATGATGTTAGACTCCGTGGCGTCAAGTTTCTAAGCCTCAAGTGTACAAAAAGTTATCGTTTATCATATTAACTTCGGGTATTATTGAATTGTACTTGTGAAGAATTTACAGAAGAGTATCACGATTACTCCACATTTCATTAATTGTTACACTTAATGCGTTGTCGCAACGAGAGAACATGAAACAAAATGAAAATTTTGGCATATCTCTCGCTTGTTTACCCACCCAAGACTTATCGAAAGGTTTATCTTTATGTACAGGGACTACAACTAACCTGCAATGAGAAAACATTTGCAATCGAACTCTAGTGAAGGCCAACTGGATACGAAGTAAAAGAAATCGTTAACATCTTAACGTACTCTTCGTATAATGTTTCGTCTGAGTAGGTAGTCTTATACTCAGTTCACAGACCAAAGGCATAGTGGTTAAAGCTTTGACGTTTGGATCGGTAGGAACCGGGTGCGATTCTCGACAAGGTCAGAATGTAAAAAGAAATTTTCATCAACCGACCTGTGATGAAAATGAACACAACTATGACATGGACCGAACAGGTGGCTCTGCGAAAATCGGACCTATAGCAGTACGCCCTTGAATTGGCTGGCAACGGCGTCAAAGTAAGGGCGTGAAAAGCAAACCGCGAAAGAGTTGGAAGTCTCTGGTAGGGAAGTTATGTTTGATCTTACTCTACGTTGAAACTAAGAGGTTGTTAAATTGTTTACAACCCTTGATTAACGGAAGTGATCCGAGGATTTTACAACTAATTGAGCACAGCTTCACTATTTATACAGATTATAAAATTACCAGCATCAATGAGTTTATACAGAAAATATAAATCTAGCGTACCTCTGATCAAATTTTGAATAAGAGCCATAACAAACACTTACCACTAATACCACCGATTAGTGAAGTATTCGAGAAACCACAAGTCTCTGGTTGGATAAAGTACCGAAGTATACTACTCTATGCTTTGAATGAAGTATGATGCATTGGATGCAGAAAAATAAGAAAGATGTCCTGTTCAGTTCTAAGTTTTGTTCCAAAGAAATTTGTTTTAACAAAAAGCCAGTAAACATCGCAGAGGCGTATTACATTGGTAAAACCAGTGATTTATAAGGTTATCTTCAAGGGTAGCTTCTAAAACAATTTACCTAGACTGTATCAACATTTTTTTCTGATCCTAATTTTTATAAGGTACGCAAGAGTTTAAAGTTATTCGCAGCAGATTACTATTTGGTATAAATCGATGTGAAGAAGATGCTGACACTACCTGTACGGTTATGTCGTCCGATTATTGATCGGATACATTTGATACTCTGGGAGAAATGGAGTAATAATTTATTTGCCAAACGAAAGTGGGAGGTTTGATAAATTTTGAAAGTACTTTCAAATTTGCTTCTTTAGGAGGAATTGGATGTATCTGCCTACTTGCGGTAGCCCGCTTAGAATAAGTCGAAGAAATCTGTGTGGAGCTGTTTCAATTATTTTTAAGCGGTTTGAAATATTTGTGGTGGCCTGGTTGGTATACCCAAACAAAGCTGTCACCTTAATACATATGACGTAACCTTAGTAGGGGTCAAATCATAATTTAACCATCATTTGGCGGAACCAACCTGATGATCGACTTTTAAAAAGTTATTTAAAATTGAAAAGCTTTGAAATATCGACAAATTTGGAAATAACCAGTAGGCATCTAAAACCTCTGATGTAAAACCAGATTTGGTAACAATTATTTTAGAAATTGCTAAATTTTCTACCAAGTATCAATATTCCAACAAGTCTTTTCTTTCAGCCGTTCGCTTGTCGGTTTTTTGTACAGTCGGCTTCGTTGGCTTTTAGAGTTTGTTGCTTTTTGTTCGTCAATTCATTTTTAGTCGTTTCGTACCTCATTCTCCATAACAGAAAATATTCCAGCAGAATTTTACAAAGTTTTCTTCGTTCGTTTTTGTCCTTCGGGATTTTAGTTGTACGAAATAGAACTCAACCTAGGACCGGACAATGGAAACTTAAAATGCTATACGAAAGTGCTAGGGGCGAAAACTCACGAGGTCCTCAGAACTTTGGTCTAGAAATTGACAAACCCGCAAATTTCCAGTAAGAAAATCAATCATCATTGATTTTGAAAATTATACCGGTTTTAACAGTTTTACATGATACACAATGAATTGTGAAATTAAAACAGTTCTGATTTGCTTAAAATTTGGTAAGAAATAATGTAAGTGGAGAAATTTTTTTCTAAGAATGTAATCATCATTGTACCACCCCGGAAAACTCACATAAAATGAAAATCGAAAGTTTCTATTAAAAAATTCTTCACAAAACGAGTGAATGCGAGGTGAATTTGCGAATTAAACTGCTGGTAATAAAATTGTTGCTTTTCAAAGACCTTTCTGCCATGAATGATTTACATGTCACGTGATTTTATTAGAATGAGCTAAATGTAACTGCTTATAGCGTCACAACGATAGTTTTGAGTAATAACGTGTTTCAACTGAATTTGTGACATTTTTCAAAACCTTTTCAATAATATGAGATACGTCTATATTCTAAATTTGTGAAATAAGTTACTGATAAGAAATCAGAACCTTCGTCACAAACAAATCATAAAAACGAATGAGAAAAATATCTGTAATCAGCGCCACCATGGTAATTGGGAGTACTAATATGCTTCTGATAAATTTGTGACAATCTTCAAGACCTTTTTATTGACATGTTACACTTTTATATTCTATAATAAATCAATAATTAGCTATCAGTGCCAAAACGGTGGATTTAGCAACTAAAACACTAATAACAAAATGGCTGCTCTTTTCAAGACATTCAGATACTATGCTACATGATTATAACGGAATGAGAAAAATTGTAACTGCTTCCTGCCAGCGCTACAACGATAGTTTTGAATACTATTGGTGTTTTAGAAATAACTGGAGAAATTCTCCGACCTTCTCAATGATACACGACACGTGCCAAAACGGTAGATTTGCGATGATTACAAAATGATTGCTTTTTCTAAGATATTTGAAATAATATGCCACATAAATGGGGAGCGGTAACTGCTTCCAGAGTCACAACGATAGGTTTGAGTACTAAGGTAGTCAAACAAATTTACGGCCTACATTCAACGATATACGAACTATAAATTCTATATTAAACTCAAAAATTAACTACCAGCGCCAAAACAGTGGATTTTTGAACTATATAGTTGCATCGAAATTATTGTCTGGTCCAATGCCTTTCAAACGATATACTTCACGAGTATATGGGAAAAATGTAAAGCAATATCGTGGTATATTTTGAGTGATTTCTTGTGCAGGTACCCGACTGCCTTGAGGTAGAGATCACTAAAGCTTTTCAGTTCGTCGAATTAAAAATAAGAAAAGATTGGCAACAAATTTTCGAATCGCATAAACCGTTCTTGAGATATCATCGGTATAGTCATACATCCATCCAAATGTCGAGAAAAGTGGTTTTGGACCGTGGTAATTTTTCATCATTTAATTCGCATTTTGAAGCAGGTTCTGAATCCTCGTGCTGGATAGAACTAGAGAATTTGTTAACTAATGATGATTATGCGGATGGCGATCTGAGACCACGCACAAGCGTAGTACCGCGCTAGGTAGTCACCTGTTTTTATCCAGTAAAACTTTATACGATATTCAGGATATAACAATATGAACAGGTGAATATTTTAAATGCCTGGGATCGACGGTAAATGTAAGGTAAATGTATTGCAATCATAAAAACCGCGGATAGCGGTAGGTTTCCGAGCATTCTACGCAGCATTAAAATTCTTAAATCATGCAATATACTCTCCGCGACACTTGATTACCCTCGTTTCTATCTTAACCTTCCAGTGACTAATACACACATCTGCATGCAATGCGAAGTGGAAACGCCCCATTTCGATTCTTTTTCGATCACTTTATTTTTGACGTCGAAGGCCTAAGGTGCGTGTAAATAAATTTAGTTATGTTCAGTTTAATAATTTATCATCAATTTATTAAGTGCAAATAGTTGTGAAAATGGCTCGAGAAAAAACCCTAACAAAGGTAGAAATTGGAAAGATTCTTGCGCTTAAACAGAAAATTATTCCAATTGTGCGATTTCCAAAAAAATTGGTCGCAATTCTTGGACCATCAACAACTATCGGCGACAATAAAACGGGAACATAGAGGTATTTTGCACGAAGCCTCGAATTCGATGCTATCTGCAAAACAAATAAAGCAGAGAATTGGAGTCCCAGCCAGTGTTCGTACTGTTCAGAGGATAATGAAAAAGTATTCACATCTACGGCGACAAAAACTTATGCAAAACCACGTTTGCTCCAGCAACATAGAAGTGTTCGATTGGAATATTGTCGTGGACATCTGCATTGGAAGAAAAGAATGGTTCCAGGTTATTTTTACGAACGAAAAAAAGTTTAATTTAGATGGACCAGATGGTTTTAGACATTATTTTCATTATTTGAGGAAATCGGAGCTATCCTCGTCCCGCCGCTACACCAGTGTTGGTTCCATCATGGTGTGGGCAGCAATTTCTTTTCATGATGCTATTGATTTGGTTGTTCTGAACGGCCGACAAAACTTGACTAAATGACAAAATTTGACAAATTTTGACTAAATGTTTGAAGGTCATCACTGGATTTTCCAGCAGAACAACGCAGAAATCCACACAGCTACACGACATTGGTTTGAAGAAAATAACGTGGCAGTTTTGAGTTGACCGGCATTGTCTCCGGATTTAAATATTATTGAAAATCGTTGGGGATGGTTATCGAGACAAATTTATTCGCAATACGAATGCATGAATGACCTTATGGTAGCTGTGTCTGATGCTTTCGAGAAAGTATCGTTAGAATTTATACAAAATCTTTATAGGTCTTTGCCTATTAGGATTTATGATGTTGTAAGAAAAAATGAAGGACACACTAAATATTAAATAAAGAAAAAATATGAAAACAATAGAACGTAATGGGGAGTTTCCATTTCGCATTGCACGCAAGTATGCGTATTAGTCATTGGAAAGTTAGATAAGATAAAAACAAAGGTGATGACAAATTGTCATATAATTATGCGTATTATCTTAGGTTTTATGTAAAATTTTCAAGTGAGGGTAATCAAGTATCGTGGAGTGTATCGCGCAAAATAAATTAAATATTTACAGAGCGCTCATAAAATCAGTATTCATTTTTGGTACCAAAACCTGGCCGCTAACAACACGGGACAATGTTAAAGCTTAAAATTTTTGAGCGTAAATTACTACGTATGATGCTTGGGCACTATTAAGAATGGAGAAATGTACCAAATGCGTCTGATTCTCGAGATGATCCGATTAACTTCGATATAATTGGATCAATTAAATCATCAATGATTAGATGGGCTGGACACGTTCTACGCCCAAAACTGTTCAATGAAACAGGCTCTGAAATTGGCATCAATGAAAACAGGATTTTGTGGGAGACCCCATATTCTTTAAACTCTTGGTTATCGTGTCTGGCGTCCTCTTTTTACGGTTCGTGTTTTATGGAAGAGCATTGTTGAGATGGCCAAATTCAGGATAAGATTACAAATCACAATTACAATTTTTTGAAATTAAGGTTGCGCTTTGATTAAAAGTGTTTTACAATTACATGGAAGTGACCAAAACACAGACCACAAAATTTGTGAGTCTTGATGGAAAATATGGCAGACATTTTTCGTTTATAGAGTTATTTACCCACAAACATTAAAATTATTTCTCCTTTAAAACTTGAAAGAATTTGGCCGCTCCGTTGCCTGTGGGAATTTATGGAATATTGTCTAGAAATAGTTTAAATGCAGATTCATACGTGTTAATTCAACAATGCTACGAATTAAAATTCGGACCGAGTTTCGAATTGACAGGCCAGATTAACATAAAATGTATGTAAGAATCCTTATTAAATCTTACAAACCGAATTTCATAATATTGGTTAAAAAAAATAAAATTTAGACCAAAACCTTCTTAGCACCCTACTTCAATCCTACAAACCAAATGTCATGTCATGAGACCAACTAATATGACCATTTAAGGAAAACATTTCAGATTAATTTTTTCTGGAATATTTAACGTTTGCGACCGTGCTGCCTCTGCTGATACGTAGAGTAAGCGACTTGAGATTATAATCAGTGGTAATGAAAAGTTGCCAATTATATGAGGTTGATCCATTCGGTCAGTTTTTATAGATCCATTTGAGTATTTGACTAGGCATTTTGAATTTATTTTAAAATATTGTCTTTAAATAAGTTCAGACCGTGATTGGCTTGGTGATTGGTAACTTGGTGCGTCCCCTCATTTTCTAAGAACACGATAGGTTTGATTATCGTGCCATTTACATCACAATTACTGTAAAAACTGTCCCGCAAAATATCATAAATTTTATTACCGTTCATCGACATTCGAATCATAGAGTTTAAACCCCCACACCTATACATAAAACATAACTTGAACATCGTTTAAAATGTTAAACGAAATGTCTTTTAATAATTATAATAAATTTTAAAATTAAATTAATTTTTTTTTGTGTTCAATTAATTAATTATACACGTAATTAATATTTTTCTCATTCTTATTTTATTGTAACGCTTCATTTGTTTTAATATTTATAATTAAATTATAAATATGTAAAAAAATAATAATTAGTTAATTAATTAATTTGTTTTTTTTTTGTTTCAATATTTTGTTTTAATAAATATATATTCTAAAAAGGCCTCGTTTTACAGTTTATTTATTTATTTATATTTATTTTAATTAATTAATTTTTTTTGGTTTTAATTTTAATATGTATAATATAATATAATTTTTAATTAATTGTTTCTTTCTGGCTAATTTCAACTAAAATATCAAATGAAATTTAAAAATGGATTTTAATATTTATATAATAAATTATTTATTTGCTTCGCGAAATTAATTAATTTGTAATTTTTATTATTATTATTATAATTCAGTCCTTATTTTTTTTGGGTTGTTTTGTTAATTAATTTTTGTTTAAATTAAATAATTTTAAATGAACGAGAAAGTATAGATATACATAGTTAAAGATAATTTAAATATCTCACTCCTAATTTAAAATTATTAATGGAAAATGAAAATTATAAATTTGTTGCTTGCATGCACGATTAATTAAAATTTTAATATTCTAAGCATAAATAAAATTACGGTTTCTTTTGTTTTTAATGATATGTACATAAAAATAATATTTAAATTAAAAAAAAATTCGCGAAATCATAAATTTCATAATTTTTGTTTTGTTTGGTTTGTTTTGAGCAACTGTGCCTTAATTTTATACGTTATATGGGATACATAATAATATAATGGTGTGTGTGTATGTGAATGTGTCTGTATGTGTAATTAATTATATTATTTAGCATTTTACAGAAGAAAGGACGGTTGATTTTATGTTTATTAATTATATTACCTTTAATTATAATTTTTAATTAAGAATATTTGGCATGTGATTTTTAATTTTAAAAAAATTATTTAGAAGCAACAATTTTCTTAATAAATTTTTGCTTTTACTTCACGAAGAGTGGATGCTTAATGAGAGAAAGGTCTGGTATTTTAAATTAGTAGCACTGCGATTGTGCGCAAAATTAAATTTAATTAATTGTAATGTGGTACTTAATGTCATGTTTGTGTATGTGTGTGTTTTAAGGGTAAAAACTATTAAGTATTTTTTTTTGTATATTTCTATTAGAATTTTAAATTTTATTTTATGTAATAAATAAATTAATTTTAAATAAATAAATAAATTGTAATATTCAGATTAGAATTTTTTCTTTTATAAATAAATTATTGTGATTTTTCTTGAGTATTGGAATGTTTACTATCCTGTAATTATAAAAAATATTTTTTTAATAAACTGACATTTGAAGTGCTCTGAACCCACTCCGACAAAAACCGATGCAAATTACAATTTCCCATTAAATACAGTTGATGTTAATTTACCGACAGTTCCAGAAGCTAGTTTAAATGTAAAATAACTTAATGTCGAATAATTTTTCAAGTCAAAACCAATTTTTGGAGGTAAGCCTTGAGGCCTCTTTTGCCTTCCTTTAGATAATAAAATGTTACATCACACTTGATTTCTAAAGCAACAAATAAAACTTACCTGGTTTTTAATAAAGCTTAATTGTATACTTAAAAATCACTATTTCTGCCTAAATTTAAGAAACCAACCATGTAACCCTTGTTGAAAATGTAATCTTTAAATTTATTTTGGTTCTGACTTTAAATTCTTTGTTGTTTCTTGCAAATGCTAAACTTTTCAATATCATTGCAAACATTTAAAAATATCCTTTATGGTACCTGCCACTTCCGGTACACAGAGATGGCGAATTTTGGTAAAATACATTTGTTTCGGTAAAATTTAATAATGATCTGAATTTTGCTTGCACTTCTTGCTTGGCCGCTGGAATCGAGAGAGATTGTAAAATGGAAGGAAAAAATGAGAACTTTCTCTCGGCATGCCTTTGTCCAGTATGCCTCATCTAGCAGCAATGTGTACCTCCTTCCAACAGCTCTGGGGCCTGGCTAGGGTTTAATGAATTTATCAACCATTAATTTCAAAATAACTATTTCACAATGAATCTGAAAAAGCTGCCGGTTCCGGTGGAGCGAGTTCCGCCAAAAACTACTGACAATCTCTCCCAATTTGTGAGAAAAGTTTTAAGTATGAGGTTTCATCCCGATCAGTCTGGGCTGTTTACGAAAGTGTGCGTTCAATTATTAACGGGCTTCGAATGAAATTATTAATTAAAATCTTAACAATGTATAGGTAAGGGTCCTCAGGCCTATCTAAATTGGTATGTGTTTTTTGTTAATAAAACAGGTTGGGCTGATCCGAGTATTTTCAAGAAATTGCTCACACATCATACCAATTAAGAAAAATATCAGAGATGTGTAAGCATGACCACTAGTATTTAGACAGGACTCTCAGGTCCATCTAAATTGGTATGTGCTATTCCAATAAAAAGAGTGAGATTCGTCCGAAAACCCAAATTTTATAATTTAAAATACATGGGTTAAATTTAAAATGAATGCAGGAAAATTTTTTAATGAAGCAGCTATAAGGCAAATGTTATTAATCAGATTACCGTAACAGGTAAAACAGTTTTAACAATATTCGGACAGTGGATGGGGCAGATAAAGCGTCCAAAACTATTAGACCAAACCAAATAAGTTTAGCGGATCAACCATCATCCAGTTCATCGCCCATCAATGCAAATGAAGAGGACAAATTTTAAAAATTTCGATACAAATACTTGCACTCGTTCAAGTTCCAGGTTCAGATTTAACTAACATCAAAGAATTGTACCACGATCACATTTACACAGCAACAACAGTTCAAATAAAAATGGAGCATAATTTTGCCAAAATCGTTGGGACCCCCAACTACATTTATCTCTACTTTACATTTACTAGATTCAACAAACTTATCTTTACCCGCCCCATATTGATTCAGCTGCCGGGCTAATGGCTGCTATAGGAAAACAGTTCGTTGATTTATTCTGTTAACGGGTCACAAACCAATGTTTCGTTACATTGGCGCCCAACATGGGACTCGAATCCACGACCCTCAAATTAAGGCTCTCATGCTCTTTGAAGTTATCGTCGGATTTAGTTGAATTTTCGCTGGCATTTGAAATTAGAGGATACAATTGAGATATAATGGTAGGAACAATGCCAAATTCCGGCCAACAATTCATTCCTAACCAAACTTGTTCTGACAATTCCGGAGCTAAAGAGTAGATGACAGGGTTTCTAACTCCTGAAAGTAGTACATATAGTAACAATACTCGAGCTGCGAATTTTCTGAGTACTGGCAGTTAGTAGGTAAGATGATCCCCTACAAATTTAGCACAATTTATATTGCGTTTTGAAATAAAATCTTCACATTTTCTACCTAAAACACTCACTCTCCGCTATCTACAAGACAGTGGAACTTCACATTCCGTAACTTAACGTCTAAACGTGGCCTTTCTTCAGGTGAATCAAGCAATATTGAGGTGGCAATCAGTCATCCAATAGATGACCGGCACAATTCCAACAATAAACTTGCGATTTAAGGAGAGACGAGGTGGAAGGAGAATTAGTAGGTTTAAACGATGAATTCTGAAATATATTTTGCGAAATGGTAGCAACATTCAGACTGAAGTTATACTCGGGACAATAGACTTGCGTTAATTCTACGGATCCTGCATAATAATTTGTCAACTTAGGTGGTAACATTTCATTAGCGGATAAATTACTCTGTAAGAAGTTAAACGATGTTTGGTTAGCAGAATATGATGAAATTTTACACACCTCAGATTTTCATAGATTTCCACCAGAAGTGGCTTTTTGTAAACCTAATTCAAGAACAAAGCCTTGTTCAGACCACACTTCTTCAAGGTATCCACAACGTGCTATTAATTGATCCACAGAAGAAAATGATTCACTGACTGTCTTAGGCCTGGGCGCATATTTTTTCGAATCTGTCTTATAAATTCTATATCAGAAAATGGAATGTGTCGTCTCCACTTGATAAAATTACATAAGTGATTCCTTCTTTTTCCATATTGCCATTGGTCCGGGAGGTTAGACATCGGTATTGGGAAATACGACTAAAGAGTACTGGGAGGCAACGGCGGATTATTAGTAGCCGGGTAAAACAATTGCTTCGGATAGATGTTACAACCTGGCAATGGCTGAAATGATAGGTTACCTGCAGTTGACTTGGAATAGATGTAATTGTGTTACTAGTAAAACTTAGTTGTTGAGGATTACTAGTAAAACGGATTTTCGCTATATGACCTGAGGTTTCGGAGTTTTGTTTAGAGCCGTTTTATATATTGAACTGTATTTCTTTGTAGTTTTCCGAACTTTTTCTTGAGGTCTGCGATCATTTTGCTTACTAATTGTGATTCAACTTCGACGTTCCTCGATGTACTTTGGGTGGTGGCTGTGGAGATAGGTAGTAATTTTGGGGATGAATCAGAAATAGAAGAATCAAAGAAATCCTCAAAATGAACTTTCCTTGGCGGCTTACTTTACAAGGAAAACTTGTGGATTAAATTATCGGTTGCCATTTTATATGATATTAGGAGTGGGGCAGTTTGAGAAGCTACGTAGGAAATGCTAGGAGGTACGATATAGTGAATATGAAAAGATGGGCATTTTTAAAAGATGTTTTCGTTTTTTTTATTATCTCCCAACTCTTTCACGGTTCGCTTATCCAATCCTTACTTTTAAACCGTTGTCAACCAATTCGAGGACGTACGTTTATAGGTCCGATTTCCGTAGAACCATCTGCACATTACACAAAATATTAAGGACGAAGCCGTAACACCAAGCCGCAACATTTTTTATTTACTGGTGACCACCAGGAATCGAACCCGGGAACCCCGAATAATAAAGCAAGCAATCTTTTTATTAAGATAACGAAGGCGACAATAGACATGGAAGACGGGTCGGGGCATGAGTTTTGCACTCCGACAGGGGTTATAGTTGTGTTCCATTTCATCACAGATCATAGTCTGTTGATGAAAATTACCTTTTGCATCCTACCCCTATCGGGATTCGAACCCGATACCTCCCGATCCAAACGCCAAAGCTTTAGCCATTGTGCCGTTTAGTCGGTTGTCTTCGTTTCATTTGTGGGAAACCTACTCCTGAGATTACTTCCCCGGGCGTAACGGGTAAAACAAAACTATGTTCCTGGTAAATTTTTGACGTGGGGGGTCTTGTTGTTTTCGTTACACACCTCAAAAACAACTCGACCAACATATTTTACTATTTGAGCTTTAACATGTTTTGGAGCTAATTTCGCGGAGTAGTGCTTAACTGCTTCAGTGAATCCAAGTAGATTGTATAGATCGTATTTTTTCCAGTGTAAAATTTGGTTTTGCCCAAATATAATGAAGTGGGAAAAACGTGCTACTGTGTTTAGAATTGCTTAGAGCGAATTTCAATTCTGAAAGATGACAGTTCCATAATATTTGGCTTTTTTATTGTAAGAACGGATTGTGCCTAAAAGTGTTCGGTTCACTCTTTCAGATACATTGCCCTGCGGCGAATATTTGGGAGTCAGTGCATGATTCACTCCAAATTTATGCAGAAAATCGTTAAATACAATTGAGCAGAATTGTTATCCATTGTCCGTAAAAATGGTTTGTTATACTAAGGAATAACTTTTTATGAAAGAAATAGTAGGTTTAGCTATAGCTTTTCTTAGACATTGAAGGCAAACAAAATGGGACAGTTCTAGGACAATTAAAATGTGACAATTTCCTAATTTAGACTTTGGGTAATTCGTAATGTAATTTACCGACTTGCAAGTTTTACACGCAACATATTTTTTAACATATTTTCTAACCTCTTTAGCAATTCCATTCCAGTAAAATTGCTGCTGAAGACATTCAAGCGTTTTGGCAATCCCAACTAATGTAGGATCATCATGCGCTTTTTGAATCAAATTCCTTCCCATTGGAATTGGTACAATTGCATTGGCCAGTTTCGACTGGCTTGTAATAGGTCATCATAATTGATACCTGAATGAAAATTATTCAGCAATTTACCATTATCTAGTTTGATATTAGAGGTATCGACGCGATTTTCTTTCGGTAGTCTGCTCGTATCGGTGTAAGAAGAATCATTGAGATGATCTGAAGATAGGTCGAAATAAAGTAGATTAAAGAATTCAACACATGCAATCATGTATTTATGCGAACGGACGCTGTGAAAAAATAATTACAACCACCATATACAGATCCACATTTACTATTAGAACGAGTGGAGAAATATTTCACGACAACATCATGACAGTCAACATAACTCAACAACATCTTCATCATCAAAAAAATAATTATGTCTAACTCGACTTATACATCATCTAATTCAAACAAACAAATGTTACATTCGATTTGACCCGCAGAATTAAATTGTATAATCAGTTAAAAAGCAACATCAAATATCAGCATCCTTTCAATCAATGTGATAATACTGATTATTTTTGGTAGTTAGGGCATACATCCTGGTGGTCAGGTTGGAGTACAGGTAGAGGGATTACCGCAGTACTCACATCCTGTGTCGTCTCTATATGTAATCAGCTCACACCGTTTCCTTGCGGCAGCCACCGGTAACTATTCCGTAACTGGGGTAGGCTAAGTTTATGGGGGCTGTGGTCCTTCTACAAAGTGTTGGCTCAACAATTCTAACTGGACAAACAATTGTTACGAAATTTCAACAAAGCGTTAGATATTTAATTCGGATCTACAACAATGACCTCGGACTCGAAATAAGGGCAACGATTTAAAATTTGTAACATGGAATGTATTCAGCTAAAACAGCCCAGAGAGCCCCCACCAACTTTTCGATCAGGCATCTTAGTAAAACATCTTATTTAGAACATTTAAATCATCAAGGCTGAGATAGCTCGAACACGTTCTACGTTTCCAAAATCGAACCATAAAACAGGCCCTGTAGTCGGTACCATAGAAGACAGGACCAATGGGCAACGTAGAACAGGACCTTTATACTCTTGGTTTTCATTTCTGGCCCTTGTTGTTGATCGAATTATCTGGAAGAGCATTCTTAGGACGGCCAAATCCCTTCACGGGATGTAGCGGCAACGAAGAACACGAAGATAATTATTGATAGTGCTATTTTCAAAGCATGGTATCAGATGTATTTCGATACTCTTAATTCAATTTGATTATTTCGTAAAAATATTCATTTTTGCTGTTGACCGAGTATTGGGGCGACATCTATTATAAAGTAGTTAAGTAATTGACTTTCTTAATCCAGGAGGAGTCAAATTAGCAAAAACACTTTTTTCACTATAATTTGAAAATAATTTGGTAAAAACAGCATTATATTCAATTAGTACATACAACTGTTCGTAATAAACAAAATGTTAATTTAAAATAAATTATCAAAAATAATATAAAAATTAATAAAAATAATTAATTAATTAATTAAAAACATAAATCTGATGTGGTTTAATATTGACAGCGGTTGTTGTTAATCTAAAGGTAATTTGTGTACTAATGTGGAGTCAGATACAGGTTTCGGTAGTTTATTGGGGAAACTGCAGTTATGGCTTAATAGACCAGACATATAATTATATATCCCCCAAAGGCCCAAGTTTTTCTTAGGGAGTTAAGAAAAAAAAACAACCAATCAAAAATAATTCTAGATTTTCGATGAGGCCGGTATATTTTGTCGGTATGGGCACAGTTCAGAAAATCGGTGACATTTAATTAAAACTAAAGACTTACTTGATCAATTTCATCTAACGATTCGAGTTTTGCGATCGGTGCAAAATGTGTCCATAAATCGGGATCATCCATTGTTTGATTAAATGACGAAAATTTTGAGCACCTACAAATTTATTTTCTCAGTTATCGTTCGTGCTAAATATGTATTATGGAAATTTTGTAACCTACCTTAATAGACTTTTTTCATTTGTACCTTCAGGCTGAGATATTGATCTCTGTACGTTTCGTTGTTTATTATCATTAATACTGATACCACATAAATCAAACGAGAATTCACTATCGGACGGTTGAAAATTACTCTCAGCTTGTTGTTTTCCCGGATATTGTGGCGGTAATGGTTGCTGCTGATATAATTGCTGTTGTTGCATTTGTAATTGTACCTGTTGCTGTTGATGTAATATATCTAATATTGTTCTAATATCTTTTTTAAGTGTTGTTTCTAAATTATCTATTCTTGTTGTTAAATCAGTTATTTTACTATTTATTGAACTATATGTTAGAGGGGGTAGGTCATACGAATATTAAATATATGAAAATACGTTAGAATTAAAGAAAATAAAAAAGCAATTATTTATTACTAATATAAAATTAAAATTAAAACGTTTTACCTTAGATCTGGTTTAAAATTACGACTACCCGAATGTGAAATACTATCTTGTTTATTGTTTCCTATGTTACTACCTAAATTACTCGCCGCTGCTAGTGCATCGGTAAGACCACAACCGCCGACCCCGACACCACCAACACTATCACTCACAGCACTTGTCGTTATTATAAATTCGCCATCGATTGTTGGTTGGATTGATTTTTTCTGTATCCCACAACCACACACGTTGGTTACGGCACTTAGTGTCACAGCATCCGGGATGGGATGATTGGATGTCGGCGAATCGTGCTTGTGCGTAATACGTGGACTATCTGTTGGCGAAACTATTTAGTTGAAAAAGATTATTAAGCTTTACTCCAATAAAAAATCTGCGTATAATTTTTTAATTACAAAACAAGGCGTACAACATCCAACATATAGTAGTGTGTAATGCAGTTGAAAGATTATTCCACTTACCAAGGACCGTCAACTACACTCCATTTTATGCATAAACAGGGATTTTGGATACACAAAATTGTTAAAATTACAACAACAAATAATTGACAGAAAACCATTTATGTACAAAAGCAGTTAAGATGTTTACAATATTATCAGAATGCTTCAAGAAGCAGCAGAATATAACATATTTGCGATTATTGCCATAACCAAATCATAAATAAAGATTAAGTGTGCCACCTTATATGGTTAATAATTACGTAAGGTATAAACCAGAGCAGAGAGCAGAAATATTCCGAACTAACACAAAAATTCATATTAAAAATCATAAACAACAATTATAACATTTATATGCAGGGGTTCCACAACATTTTTTTTTGCTAACGAATTCTTAATGTGTCTTACCGTTGTTTTCTAAGGGCTGATGTTTTATTGAACGTAAATCAGTGATACTTCGTTTATAATGTGTTATCATTCCTAAATAAATAGTGGACGACGAAATTAATCGCGTATTATAATCAACAAAATAATATTTTATGTGACTGTGTCAAATCATTAAAATCAACAAAATTGTGTGTGGTGGCATTGTGTTGCATGGTGTTGCGCATGAGCAATTTTTTCGTTCGTTCGTTTAATTTATATATAGCGGAACCTGAGTTAAGCGGAAATTCTTTATATAGAAGCAGATTTTCGTTTTTTTGTGTTTTTTTAGCTTGGGCAGCAAATTTTTATGCGTTCGTATTATTAATAAAATAATAATAAAATTATCGGTAATATTTTATAATATTGAAGAAAATCAAAACCGTTATATTTTTTGTGTTTAACTTTTAGTTTTACCTTTTCTTTTATGTGGCCACACTCTTTGTTTTTTTTCTAAAGTGAGAGTAAGTCATGCAGGTTCGATTAGCATCTTTGGAAACATTTTCTTTTAGAGTTTTTATATATTCGATGGCTATTATCAAAAACTCGTGCTTAGTTTTTCCTTTTTCTCGAAATTTTCTTAATATTTTGTTATTAGCTCTCAAACTTGGAGAAATTGTGCAAGCTCGATCGGAAAATACAACAACAATAGACTCAACTTTTTCGCAATAATAATGTTAAGGACATAATCTCGTGCCTAGTTTTGTTTGTTTTTAAATATTTTAATTTTACATTATAGAAAAAATTTAAAAAATTCAGATTACCCGAATTTTTCAAAATAATTTATGACAATTAACTAAGAAAATTGCCGATAGAGGACAAGAAATGCGAGGTTTTCTATCAGGTAGGTTCGAATGGTACAGAAAAAATGCTTCGATAGACGCATTGAAATTAAAATTTTTAGGTGAGGTCCAACAACAAATTTAATTTAGTAAATAAAGAACGCACTTAAGACTGTATAGTACTCAAATTGTCAAAACGATGTAATTCTTTCTTTAGCATGATAATTGGGGGTTTGTACTCATGTATTGAGTATCCAAATAAAATGTTGTAGTTTATCTATGGTTAGGTTTCAAAGTTGTTTTTGAAACGCACAAATCAATTTTTGCAATATTTTCCTTCTAAACAGCTAAAAATTTTTGCATCAATGTGTTAAGAAACATAAGACGGATTAATACATGATTATCAAGAATAGGCTTGAAATAACGTAGACAATGTAAAATTAAGTTTCATAATATTAAAAATTTCGATGAAAAATTACACCAAACGATAAGTTTATTTGTTTTTACGCCTCAATGACGATTGTTTTATGTAAATTTAATGTCACTAGATGGCAAATTACGAAATAAAAAGTGTGTCCAAGATAAGTGGTTATTAATTTATATAATATGCAATGTTTAGATCAGAAATAATGAAATATAATACATTTAAGCATTAATTTTACACATATAAACAATATAAGTAAAGTTTAATAAGCAAATTATACAAAATTATGGAACTCAAACTTATTAAAGAAACGAACCAGTACATACATTTAGGGGCATTTAAATATCGAGACTAAAAAATAAATTTGTTTTTCTCCGTACCATACAGCCTTAAGCACGAAACACAAAATGTTCGTTTCGTTGCGGCCTTTAAATTTTTGCATGAAAAACATGAACTTAGTCACATACTGCATTTAACAATTTATATAAACAATCGAGGGGGTCGAAATGAAATAATTTCTATGTGGCATTTGATGTGTATTGTTGAACTTAAAAACGGTTAACGAAGCTAAATAATTTTTTAAAATAATAAAAATATGAATGAGCCACATCACAACAAAACCAAATCTAATTTTACTATTAAAAATATTTAATTTAAATTTAGCTATGATGAAAGCATACCTATTATTCAACGGTTTTATATGTCATCTATGCAGAGTGCGAGTTTGCTCAGTTTGAATTGACTGAACTAAATGAATGGAGTCAAATGTAGAATGGAACGAATAGAGCGTAAAGTGGTGGGGGGAAGGGGTATGAAATGGCCTAATATATTTTGACACCTAATTTCAAGTTACAATAGTTTAAAAATGCTTTTTATTAATTTCGTATTAGATTGTCCGAAAGAAATTGTTGGCACAACATTAGTAGCGCATTGTTCTATGATATGGTAGAAAGCTGTACATACAAGTTTATTAAAGATCATCATTACAGAAACCAATTGCGTCGAATGTTAATAAAGTATTTGTATTTGTAGGCTTACACAAAATTTAGTTAATGGTGAATCAACATTAACCATCTAAAACATTTCAATCACTGTTAGCATTATCTTGTGAAACAGATCGTGCGATTTGACCTTCGACCTTTTTTCTTTGCGTTTATTTGAAACGAAAGGCTATGCCTATAAACCAGTAACAATTCAAAAGCTAAATAAATGACAAGATACTAAAGAATGATATCATCCTAAATTTAGACAAACAGATTTATATGCGCCAGTTTGGGGTGAGTTTGATGATGATATAAGAGTGAAATTTGTTTAGATTCTACCATATAGAAATCTGACTGTGGGTTTGATGAGGTTCTAGGGATGACATTTTGATTTTGCTTAGGTTTATCCGATAAAATCGTTCGCAATTCGAGATTTTGTCAGTTAGACACCAATCTGATTGGCCAATTTGATGATGTTGAGGCAGGTTTGATGAGGCTATTAGGGCGAAATTTTGATTTAGCTCATTTTTGGTCGGTAAAATTGTTCGTCATTCGAAGTTTTGCCAGATACCAATATAACCAGACAACAATCTAACTGATGACGGTTTGATGGCTCGTGACCAATAGATGATGTTATAGTGGTGACATGTAGATTTGTCTCATGTGTGGTCGTAAATCGATCGTCATTCGAAATGTTTGCCAGATAGGCACATACGAGTATATGACTATGCTAATTCGATGGTCTATGACCCTAGGTGCTCTATATGTTTGAAGTGGTTACAGAATGTATTTCTGAATATACCAATATTTTATGAATAAAATGTTTCTGATAATTTAAGATTTTTTGACCATGATCCCGTTAAAAATTTTAATAGTTGTGTAAACGAGGGTTGTCTGAAAACTTTCCGACCTAACAAAGATACAAGACTTTTTTTCTTCAAATTTATGTTTATTTCTTTACATAGTCTCCTTTGAAGTCTAAACACTTCTTCCAGTGATGTTCCGATCTCTCCAACCCATCCAATAATACTGGGCGTATATTTTTGTGGAACACAGTTGTTTACGAAAGTGATGACCCTCTCATATTTCGACTATCACAAAATCATAGAGGCCTGAAAAGCAGACCTAGAACTTCAGTATTTAGTTTTTCTAGCTTGTTTGAATTATAAACTAGAACTTATTAAGTTGCCTGGCATCGGAATCTTTCGCGAAACATTAACAGGCGCGAATCGCCCATACATCGCAGAGCCGATAAGACGCAAGGAAAATAGGGACTGGACTGCATGATGTCTGTACAAACCAATGACAACACTTTCGTAAGCAATTCCATATCACGATTCGGCATTCTCGGATCAAAACTGTTCGCCGAATTAATGAAATTTTATGGTTCTCATTGAATACATACGACTGTTCGCTTTTATCGGCAGCTCAAAGCCATTTTCCAGGCTCCAGAAAACATAACTCATTGAAGCTCCGAAATTCATATCGCATTACTTCAAATTTGAGCTACGGTTAATAAAAATTTAAGTGCTCAACAGTCGAGATAGTATATGACCAAATGCTCAAGCTACCCCGGTGAGATCTTTACCGAAAATACACTTTCTCTTCCAATTTCAACCGTGTACAAATTATTCCAACGATCACTCGACAGTCTTGACAAAATGACAAAATGACATTTATCCAAAATTGCTCGATAATTGCGACTTTGTTTGTGTCAGAGTGAATAAGGTTTGAACTGGCTTAAAACCACCGGTAAGCAGTTCCTAACGTTAATTAAATGTGAAGCTACACATATTAGTAAAAAATGTGAAAACTCTAGAATGGACTGTTAAATGGGTGCGTATGATCAGCTACGGGCTATACCAACCTGAAAAGGCTCAAGTGCCTATTATTCGCTGGTAGAGTGATCGTGTTTGGTTGGCTCACTAGTAATTTTTTTTGTCAACAATTCGAATTTTGTCAGGGCAGTCCAGCCCTTTTGAGAAGTTCGACTATACTAATTTGAACTATCATTCGATGTTAGCAGTGGCTATATTGCGGAAGCTCAAGATTAGACTGTTAATTGGGTGTATATGAATGGCTCTGATATATAGGGGCCAAACGATTTTTATATGTATGTGCTATATTAATTTGAATAGACTCGAGTATCTACTATTAGATGGTAAGTGGGATTATAGCAAAAACTCCAGGATGTACTGTTTATTGAGTGTGTAAGATCGGCTCTCGTCTAATATTTTTGTCAACATTTCGAATTTTGTACTGTTAATTGGGTGTGTATTAGTGGCACCAAATTTTGACATAGGAGCCCAACTCCTTTTATATATAGATATGGATTATACTAATTTGAAAAATTGAGTGTCTATACTATTCGACGGTAGTAATGGCTTTATTGTGGCAAGTCTACAGGAAGGACTGTCAATGGGTGTGTGAGATCAATTGATAAATGTATAAAACTTGGAAAACATAAATATTTGAGTATCAGTACATTTTTTTGTTTGGTGTCTTGTTTAACGAAGGCCCATTTAAAGTCATCGGACGATTACGAAGACACTTCCTCATATTGAACAATAATAAACAGCAATCTGTGTCTTGGGTTAAAATCAGCGTTCGGAATTTTTTGCTTCGTTCCGAAAATATAATTTTCCCTATGACGACAAGATGATCGTTTGCTATACAAATTGATGGCCAAATTGACAAAATTGATGGCCAAATTGACAACAAATTGTAGGTGCTTTGATATATGCATTTCGAGACGTACTCAAATTTGATCCGTTCCTACCGAACGTTGATACTTGTATAGCTTAGTAAAGTAGGTTTAGCCTTTAATGTACTTGCAAAATCCAGAAGTAATTTTTGTACACTGTTATGGTCTTCATTACCTAGACATTTTAGAAATCGAAAATTTTCAACTGACCAACTACAGAAACTTTTTAAATTATTCAATGCAGTCAAATAAGTCTAATAAATAATTTTTTTTGTAGCTATGTGATAATTCGACGTTAAACAAAGAAACAAACAAAGCCCCGCACAAAAGCACGAACTGTAGATGCAAAATACAACATGAATTTATTTAGTCGTATAATTTCCAAACTATTTTGTTTTTAATTTAAAGTTCCGCTTAAGGCAAGTTTCACTATATTTTTGACACAACAAAAGGAGCTTGCGACATACATAAAAAATTATTGTTGATTTTAATAATTCGTATTAGTGTATTAAAATTTAGTTCAAAAAATAGTCACACAAAAATCGTTTAGCGCAAAATCCATATATTTAAACATAACTTTTTGGCATACTATTAAATTTTACCTGCTAGCGAATATCCTTGTTTTCGACTTTCTGGCTCCGCAAATTCTAAATCATTTTCGCTAATTTGCCCCACCGAGTTGCGATCGTTTGCCAAATCGCACCTACTATGTGGACGGGTATGGAAACCGCCACTGAAATAAATCAAGCACAAAACACAAAATTTATATTTTACACGTTATAAGGCGATATACTTCTAATATTATTCTAACGTTCATAACTCATAAAAAATTATATTAAATATTTTAACAACTGCACAGCATTTTCAAATTATATTTTAATTAATTTTTTTTTAAATAAATAAATACAACATTAATTAATATAATTATGTATATATATTGTATATTAAATTACGTCTCGCACCGAAAAATACTCACAGTCTATAAGATCTAGTTTCACTATTTCTTTCTCTATCGTGAGATGTTGTTCTCATAAATCTATGTCTTAATTCTACACCAGCTTGTTCTTCCTAGATTCAAAATTAAAAAAGGACATAGAAAAAAAAATCCAATTTAAAAACAAAAAAACAGAAAATTACATAAATAATTAATTACGAATAAATAAGTAAACGGAATTAAACTCAAAATTGCAAAAAAATTATTATCGGTGCTTCACCAAAATTACAATAACGATAAAAGCTTTATACAAAAAGCACTTGAGTACACAACACGTCAAATTTATTTTTATGTAAATCTGTTTTTTAAGTGGGATACAACATAATAAAAAAAAATATTTATGCTTTTATGTTTCTGACAGGCGATTCTGATTTGTTTAAGATTTGAATGAGTACGTCTTAGATAAATGTAAATAAATAACATAAAATTATTGTGGGACGAAGGTCGTTCACCAATGTTATTTCTTTGATTTATTAGAGTGTAGGACGGGATATTGATTGAGAAATCAATTTTTAAGGCTAATAAGTTGTAACAGTTAGATATTTATATTTTAATTTAGTAAAACACTTGTTCCAATATTTGAATTCGGGGGTGGCTCAGCGGTCCAGGGAGGTTGGGATTTTAGATACAGAAAATTACTTAAAGATTAATCAATTAACGGATATTTTATTTATGAGGCCTTCAGCAATGACAAATACCTAATTCTTATTCTATCACGATGTGCCTTGACTTAAAATTAATATAATTGGACCCGTTTCTAAATTCCGTACGGCGTTTCGCTGACATTTTAGAAAGCTAAACGGGTTTCCAACAATATTCTAGCTATCCTAGAGATGTCCACGATATCACCAAAATATTTTCAAACAAATCTTCCAATGATCCGCAGTTGCGCTGAATAGGGTTTAAGTGTCCTCAAAGTGACCATTAACTGAACACCATTTGGCCTTTTTTCACTTTAGGGCCAAAAATATTTCGAATATCGGTATACACTAGCACAAAACCAAATATAGTAAAGCAGTTTGGTTCTTAAGCTGCCAAAGAGGTGAAGGAAAATGAAGAAATTCTATTAGAAATTACATAAAGAAAAATTGATTCCAGCTATCGGTTAGGCGCAATTCAGGTTATGCTTTTAGCTTGCGCCGATGGCAGATCAGCATATGTAGTATATAACGCTGCTAATTGAGGTGATCCTGGTTATGCTAATTACGATGGAACTACAGAAGATAACCCGAAAAAAATAGGGGACTGGGTCAGACCAACTCAGCCCAGGTGTGACACAAGTCTGAATCCCAGGCGACCACTATTTGTAAATAGCCTTACTTGTGTATACGTCTTACAGATGACCTTCACTTCTCCGACACTTGTGAGGCCAATATGGAAAATACAATTACAAACCGGTGCTCAGCTTTTAGAATCTTAGATAGGTCGAGTGGAATGCATCTGGAAAATGTGGAAAGCGGAAAGAACGCAGATCGTGCCAGGGTGTGGATGGAGGGTCAAGGCGCACAATTGAGCAAAGATGTTCCGTGACGTACTATTGAAAATAGGATAAAATTAGAAATGGGTATATAAACTCCTTCTTTAAGAAAGTATCTACAGAAAATACCAATGGTAAGTGGATCTCTATAAGAAGGTAGTAGCGAAGAACGGTGCGAAGAAAAGGACAAGGGGATTCTATGCAAACCAAGAGGACGCGTTTGGGTTCCAACCGAGTTAAACTTGTATGAAATCTTAACGATTATTCAAGTCCGCTATAGTCTGATCAACAATTGGAAAATTGTCATTTGTTTGACGATATGCCATAGGTATATGACAACAAAATCCGGCTAGTATCAGAGTACATGGACAAAAGCTCCACCAAATAATATGAGGAGCTAATCTTATAAGACTTATAAAATACTAACCTCCTAGTTAGCAATAACGATTTTTTTTGCAAAAAAAGGACGGGAGCCGCTAGAAGTAATCTTCGCCTCTAACGCCATCTTTAGTATGGGCAATGATTACAGAGTATTGAAAGAATATTAATTTTTGGATGACCGATACTTCACTTAAAATCTAGCAAATTCGACCTGCAAACCGGCACAGTGGATGAACTGGCTTGTATGGTATATATACTAGTACGAGCGCCTGTAATTGTTCTCTGGAAACAGCACGCGCCGTAATAAAGTTCAGCGGCAATCAAAACCAAAATCGAGTTCAGCAGAGCTTTCAATAAAAAGTACTAGGAAGGCTACGGATTAGAATTCATACAAGGAAAAACTTACAATTTATAATAGAGATCTGGAGAAGATACAAAGATATAGTCTTGGAAACTCTTCTGTGATAAAAAGGCAGATGTCTCCAAAACCTCTTAGGAAAATTCTCTCTACTAATCAAACCACTTCCAATTATTTTTTTAGACCTTATGGTTCATGAACAACTTTAAGCGCGGAATCCTTGGAGCTGGTTTCATTTATTTAGCTACAATTATATCTAGTTTTGAACTTCACATCAAATTTTAAACTAGCACGCTTATTTATAAGATGATGTGCGTATCCCTTTCCAATTTTAATCAGTGGTATGTTCAGAGCCGCAGTTTCTCTAATTTAAAAGCAAGCCTTTACAGCTCGGTTTACAGTTTGGCACTCTTCATCTTCTAAAACTCGGTAAAACTGGAGCAATTTATTAAATTTAATAAAAAGTCAATAGAAATATAATTTGTGATGGGTAGAAGCTAAGGTGATGTTTATCTCAACTTTGGAGAATAGTTCATGTGGCTACCAAAGAACCCAAATGGTTCGATTGTGATTTAAACTAAACGAAAACTTAAATTTTACCAATTTTAGAAGCGTAGCAAGTTGTAGAAATTGAAAAATGTTGGGTGACCACTGTTAAAGACAACACAAAACCGACTGGCATACTTTTTGAACTATACTATTCGCTTCCAAACGCGCTGTACAAGAGCTCTTGTGACGACGAACAACGCTTAAGTTATCTACAAGGTTAAACTAGAAACTCCCCAGATACCGAGTAGACGGAATATTTCAAGGCGAGGTACTATTCCTCGTTTATTGGGGGATTTGATTATTAATGACTTATTACTGAACCCGGAAGGTAAACTTTGTACAACTATTTTCACCCTAAGAGGACGCATGCAAAGGGGCGTTATTAATTTTATTTGAGGATTTAATGTAAATTCGCATAAAATTGAGTTGGTAATTTTGTCTAGCGAATACAAATATCTTCCTCATGTTATCAGTTTCACCTAATTTATTTTGAATTTTTAAGTATACTGAACAGGAAACCTAACATATTAAAAAGGTTAATGCAAGGCACTATAGTACTTTGGCCTGTACCGCTTCTAGAAAAAATGGGAATTTGATCCCCATTTTGATAACGTGTATCTTTTTCATCTCAAACCACTAGGCATCTCAAGTAAATAAAGGATAAAGAGCGCAGGTAAAAATGATAAAGAGTACAATCATAAAGAGCCTTCTGAAACATTTACAATTTCAGCTGGAACCAGTAAAGATAAGCCGGAACGATATGAAATCAATGGATACCATTCTGACAATTTCCAAATAATCACAATCCATTCTGTCATTGTGCTTTATGTAAAACATCAGTTTCTGCTGGTGTTTACACAATACCAGTGTTGACTCTCGCTGAAATGTTAAATATTTCGCTACGACCTAGAATGGATTGTGCTCTTCGTGCGACAGTCCAAATGGTTACCACTGATTGATGTTTTAGCTGGTCCGATCCCGGTCTAATTTGGCTCCGGTTGAAAAATCAGATAGTGTACAATGTTGCACTATGGATGGTGCTAATTGCACCATATTTGGTTTGGTTCCGTCTGAAAATTGAAGTAATGCACATTGTCACCGTGATCTTAAAGCCACTATGGGAGTCAGAATCGTGTAATTCGACAAATTGATGTAATGATTATTTTTCTTATTTTCATAGAAAATTTGGCAAAATTAGTTTTGGTTGAAAGTCGTAAGTTGTCTCGTAATGCTTAATATAACAATAAGTGTAACTCAAGAGTCTCACCTTTTTACAAACAAATATTTTTATGTGCAGAAAAACATCCACGCGTGTAAATATCAGTTCAAAAATGTCATTTGAGCATTCGCATAGATTTTGCCCATATATTTAAAAGTGTCCAAAATTATTATGTGTGTTCAGAAATTTCACACCGATGCCTGTATACAATGCCTTCAAACGAGAACTTTTGTTCGATATACTCTAAAGCAGCTATTTTGAAAGGTCTATTATTCAGCTTATTTACAAATTAACTGTAGAAGGTTCACCATTTAATAAAATGAATGCAATTTCGGTAAAAAAAATTCGCTCATCCGAGCCACAGTTTCTTCAGTAGCAAACATACCGACAGCAAGACGTACACGTTCATGTTGTTCAACCACAACTACAGTGAGCGAAAGTGTTGCAGACACGTTTTTGAATCCTCCAGAATCCGCACGTTTATCGATTTCACGACGTTCTCAATAATTAAACTTGTGAACAACGACCACATGACGATTTTTACGCGTGAATTTATAATAATAATAAATCGCACGGCATCATTTACTCCTCCCTGACCACATGCGGGGAGTCAAATAAATATTGAAATACGATAAAAACGTTAGTCGGCAATATTAAAATAACTAAAAGGACCAGTCAGTATGAATAATAACAGAAACAAAAATGGCACAAAGGACAACGGATATAGGTAAACGCCTAAATGTTATTGCATTGTAAACGAGTTTTTTTCGTAATTAATTTACGATCGGTTAATGCCACAATCGGTATTGCAGTCCTATCAAAATTGTGAAAGAAACACCAGGAGTACGTTGCGCGGTTGGAAAAGTGTAATTACCAGAATTACATTCATTCCGAAAACGGCTGAATAGCTACTTCATAGATCTGAAAAGAACTGTGTATTCGCGACCAATTGAGTAGAGCGCAGCCTTGATAAACTATGGGCTGAAAAGCCAAAATATCTCTGTTTACGATTATTTACACAATGTGCTATCTTATCAAATGCTTTACTTATATCTGCAAAGATTGTATCGACCTGATTATCGTTTTCTAGAGCGCAAATGTTCTAGAAGCCGTATTGGTTTCTGTAGATTTACTTACCTCTTTGAAATTGATTGTATATGCCACGTTCAAGAAGTTTGGGCAGCCAAGGCATTTTAGCAATAGCAATTTTAGCAGGCCTAAACTGGCAAGAGAAAGTGCCCCACAACACTTCTTGATAACTATTGGTGGAATACCATAGGGACCGGACGATGATTTCCGAAAATGTTATTTGTTGTCACATCATCAAGTTGATCAAAATAATTATAATTGTGCGTGAAATTGGTATCACAAAAAGTAGATGAACAAAAAGTTGCAAATCGATTCGCAAATACTTTGGCTGGGTTTATTGGAAGAATTTTTAAAATAATTCAATATTAAGGGCTATCCGCCTAAATTGCACATACTGATCAGGGTCTTTTAATTTTACGTAGATTCTCCATGCGAAGTTCTTACTGTTACGCAAAGTGCGAATCTCATTTCGAATCTCAAAACATATTTTTCTATTAACTGTATAAGGTACAGACTAGCAAAAAATAATCGAAAACTTTTAGCAAAACAAACTTACACACACGGTAATGTCAGAGTTTTCGAAAATAAACGGAAAACAACCTGTTGCTTGAGGTTAATTAACTGATTAAGAATATCAAAATCAGCGTTTCTAAAGTTAAATTTGACTGAATTATCGAAAATTGCGATATTAACAGCGGCCTCATAAACAAAAGTCAAACACAATGATACTCGTCGACGTTACTTAGTCGTATATTTGTTGTTTTAACTAGTGCATTTCTAGCATCAGAGCTGAAAAGTAAATCCAGTTGTCTCCCATTCTTATTCGGTACTTGACTTATCTGTTGCAAGTCACATGAATTAATGCCATCAACAAACATAAACTCGTGAACCGCTGATACATCAACTGCAATGCTATGACAATCATCCTCAACTAGACCCAATTGACATACAGCAAGTTGAAGTCGCCTGGGATAATAAAGTAATCATAAACTGTAAGGGCATTCATAAATAATTTGGTCAGTTAATCTTTGGTAGTAATCAGGTTTATTCGAAAACGGAATCCAAGAATTCCAATTATGTAAATTTTTACAGACTATCAGTAAGAGTTACGCAAATAATTTTAAGATGGCCATTGTTTGGAATTGTAAATTCACAACTCTGAAAACATGAGTGAGCCGCAATAAGCACACCTCCACCACGGTCTTCCTCAGAACCAATGTAACGATCGTTATGGTAGACCTCGAATTTCGAAGGAAATAATTTTTGGTTGTGGAAGCTTCTATTTCCACAACCAAAAATTATTTCCTTCGGACTTCGAGGTCTACCATAAGATTCAGTCAGAGCGACAACATCGTGAGACAACAAACGCGTATTCGAGAAGATAAAACGAGTTTTTGTTCGAAGCCCTCTTATATTTGGTATAACAAATCGAAAGCGCTCTTAGTTTTTTGACGATGATTGAGCTGCGTTACGATGTCCGATCTGTATGGGTATAAATTCCTCTACAAAGATAGAAACTGGCCACGGAGATTGAAACAGAGCGTGAAATATTTGTAGTTACCCATTGGTATATAAGCGATTGTTAGATGAGGAGCTCCTGTATCAGGTACAACTTCATAATATTCTCGGCGAGATTGACGTCATGTTCTAATTAAAGGAATTTGTTGACATTGAAGGCTATTATTGTTTGGATGATTATTGTTATTAAGATCCGTAACATTGAAATTACTCATCAAAAAAATTGATGTTGTCCTAAGGATTTATGATTAATTGAAGAAATTAGTTCTCGACAAAATGGTCGATGAGTTCAAGTAATGATTAGGAGTATTTTTCTCACCTTGTGCATGATTCGTAGGCAAGTTACCGATAGATGTCAGTTGGTCAATCTTTACGTTTGTACAAGGTTCAATCTGTCCAGGAATTAAAGCTGAAGATCATTCTCAACGTGGACAATTTGCAGATTGGATCATTGAACAAGGTGATGATTTGCATTTGTGGGGATATGTGAAAGATAAGGTTTACGATAATAACCCACAATCAATGAAATGTGTGAAAACCAATATCGAACGCGCCAATCGAGAGATAGAGGCCCAATTGTGTAGAAATGTGATCGAAAATTTCGTGGCCGACCAAAGGACGAACTTCTGCAAGCGTGCTTGTAATGGACATTTGCCAGATATTACTTTCAACTCATAAATGGTTAAGGGTCTACACTAATTTTTTTTAAATGTATTGAAATTTAATTGGAGCTTAAACTGTACCCCTTAAGGATGGATAGCAACGGCTGAATTCGAAACCAACGAATGATCTTCGCAAAATTACGATTACGAGTTAATAGACTATTGGAACACGCGAATGCTTGTGGTAAAGAAATATATGTGTTAGTATTGTACATCAGTTGGTCGTTTGACAGTGTTGCGATATGTGCATTATCAAACATAGGCTAGCAGAATAACCTTAGCCATGTGTTATATCAATATAAACTAATCTAATCTATAATTTTGTACAGATTGTCTTTGACATACTAACAGTAAACTAGACGATATGATGTTTAAGGAAGAAGGCTGAAGGTCAAATAGTTATTCTAAGAAAATAATGGAAGTTCAGAACAACCCAGTGTAAACAAAGTAGCGAATTAACTTGAAATGGTAAAATTAATGGAAAAGGTGTTTTATATACGCTGTATAACATAGGAGAAGATATGCAGCAGAAAAAAGGTGTTTTTGCTATTCACCGCTAGAAGCAGTACTATCACAAAAAATAAGTGTTTTTTGCCGATATTTTTAGAAACCAGCAGAAAATTTATGAAATTTTTAAGCAAATTAATAATTCTCAAACGAAAGATTATGAAAAATGAAAGAATTTTTGAACCTGATAAGAAAATATATGCGTTTAAACGTTTGGGAACGAAATAAACTAATTTTTCATTACAAAATGATGAAAGGACTTCCAAAATAGTCTGAAATGACCATAACCATCATGATGAAAATACAGGGCAAAACAAAGATAATCATTTGAAATGTTTCAGATTTTTAACAAAACTCTTAGAAAAACCTGTTAGCTGTAAGTACCCTTGGTTTATGGTTTATATACATAAGCACTATAAGAATCATAGCCGGCGTCAGTAGCACTCCACAAATTTTTAAAACCATTTTAATATTAAATTTATAAAGAGCAACGAACGCCGGCTATGATTCTTATGTTGTTTATGTATATATGTAGATCCTATAGTCCGTATATAGACGCAAATCGTTCTTTTTTAAATACAAATCAACTTTTTTAAAACTTTATACATAAATATTTTGTCTTCTGTTTCATAAATCCTTTGATTTTTCATAAACCTTCTTTTGAAAATTATTGGTTTCCTTAAAAATTTCATAAATTTTTTGCTGGTTTCTAAAATTATCTGCAGAAAACAAAAATTTATGTGATAGCGCGCTGTCTCTAGCGGTGAATATCAAAAATACATTTTTCTGCTGGAAATTGCTATCTTAGACAGCATGTTATCTATTCAGTATGAAAATAGACTACAAGCAATAGTTGACGGAAAAATACAATATCGATTGAGTTATTTTACAGTGGTCACAAATATTTACAAACACAATTTAAATACAGGGTGCTCCACAACTTAGAAAAACAAGATAAAGTAGTTCCTCAAGTCTTACAAAGCAATGTTGTCAAATTTATATTTATGTGCGTTATATGTCGCCTATCTGAGGATTGTTGAGCACCCTATACTCTGAATCAGAACTATACATATGCCTACTTTACTTCATACATCAACTTAAATAACTATAAATTTTGTAAATAAAATTTTTCGAAATATTACCCAATTGTTGACATTTATAATCTAATCAAAAAATATAATACGTAAAAAAAACGTCACTACTTAAATAATATGTAAATTAAATTAAAAAAAAACATTTAGCAATTTTTTTTTTAAATTAAAATTATATAATTGATTGTACTTACATCACGCATATTATATGTAATTTCTAAACTATTAACAAAACTTTCATAAAATTCAGGATATAAATCAAGGACATCAAGTAAATCATCACGATGGATTTTATGTAAATCACAATACGTCAATGCCCTTACATTACTATTTGATTTACCTATTGTCGAATGTATACACGGATTTTCACCAAACACATCATCTTTCCCTACAATTTATCGATTAAATAATGAGATTTTGTAGATTATTATTTAAAATTAAAAATTTAATTAAAAAAAAAATTATAATTTAATTAATTTTATTTCATTACTAAATTTATTCTGATCAATTTAAAAAGTAAACAAAAATAAAAATGTCGTCGAGCTTTTTCTTTACTTTGGAAATTGATTCTAAATTTAATAATCAATTTTACCTAAAATTGCCATCACAATATCATCCTTAATTATTTCTATAGAGCCTCTTGATATAAAATATAATGAAGTTAATACATCCCCCTTGTGAACCAGCGTATCACCGGGGGGTGCATGTGTTGTCTTAAATTTTAGTGATAAGGCTCTGTAAATACACATGAAACGAATAAGAAGAAGAAGATATAAGAAAAAAAAATGTAACGATAATAATTAGTAATTTTGCCAAGTACGTAATTAATAAATACGGTTGAGTGATTTTTGTTTTGTGGGGTGTCGTAAGTAGGTGGATGTGTTCAGGTAAATACAAAAAACAAACGATATTTATATTTATTCTGGGTGATTAGGCATTTGTGTGTAATAAATAAATAAGGATACATAAAAATAAAATTACCGTAGACAACCAGGACTGGCACCGGAAAATGCTGCACTATTGGTCAACAAATTCCTATTCAAATGCAGACAAATATCTGCTTGGAGGCATTCTGGAAAACCTTTCAAAACGGAATTCATATCAATTCCGTTTGTATAAGTCCAAGCATGCTGGAAGTATTCTTCCAACCTTTGTCGCAGTGGATTAGGAATCTACATAAAACGAAACAAAAAAGACAATTACATATATAAAATAATCTAGCCTAAGGCCGTCGTAACGGTATAATAATTACTTGATGAAACCGAATAAATTCTCTAACACGTAGCATTTGAGTATGATATCGTGCCGTGCCAGAATACAGCCGCTGGATAATCGCCGATACATTACCAAATATACTGGCATACATTAGAGCTTAATAAATAATTTTTAAATAATTAAAAGTAACAATAAAATACTTGTATAATTATAATTAATACTTACATCCAACTAGCATTACACATATCGTAAATATTTTTTCGGCATCGGTATTTGGTGCTACGTTACCAAATCCGACCGATGTTAATGACGTAAACGTAAAGTATAATGCTGTTATATAACGTGACTGAAATATATTTAAAGTAATTTATTATTATTTATGCATTAAAATTTTTATAAAATAAATTAATATTTTTAATTACGATAAAGATAAATAAAAAGTTAATTTTTTATTTTAATTTTATATAATACAAGAGGAATCGTGATAAAAATTTAATATTTTAGGTGCCTACGAGTATACTAATGGTGCCCGCAAAATTTTTAACAATACTTTAAAAATTCGATGTTAACGTTGCAATCACTAATTTAGTAAATATACAAGGTGCTATGGCTTTTGGATAGAGCTCATGATGAGCCGTTATTTTGAACATTTAACTGTACAAATTATCGCTCGATGGTTTACAAGAATATGTATCGAAATCTTGGATATACATTTCGTCCGAAAATTGTTGAAAGTTCGGCAAGTGCAGCAATGAACATATAATCTGTTTCTAGATTATTAGCAAATTGTAACATTCCAATAAGACATCTGGCTGTCGTTCTGACTGGGTGATTTAGAAGCATACAGTCTTTACAAGACTGATCTATCTCACATTATTAGTGATTATTGATTTTACTTGCCCCATTTTTGCACCCCAAGCTGCCGCCCAAAACTAATCGTGATCCATCGCAAAATGTCCAATGTAAAACCAATTGACAATCGTGCTTATTTGCTAAAGTAATTTTATAAAGGTAGTGGAATTATGTGCCCCTAAATGTTCCTTAAACGCAATACCATACATCTAGGCAAAAAATTGGAAACATTTCGAGTAAGTAATATTTATGATAATTTTTTTATACATATACTCGATCAAATTAATTCAGAGAGTTAATTTTCTATTTTCGTGCTATAGTACCAAACTCTGCAACGACTTTGGTGTGAAATTTATAAAAAATGACAAATGGTCGATGCTTTAGGACATATATAACAGACAATATAAAATTATGTTCTATAAAAATTTAAAGACTCCAACCCAAACTGTGGTTTCTGGAACAGTCTTGATGTGTACTTTATGCTGAGTGTGTCAAGTCCTCCGGTCCGCAATTACAAAGACAAGCAGTGGCCGTTTATTGTTATTGAATGTAAGTAGATTTTTCCCTGCAATCCTCATCTGGCGGATTGGGAAATTGATGATAATCGAATTTGGTCTGCATAGAGTAGTATAAAATTCTAAAATACATGTTCGTAACAGTTGTGATAACTATCCTTTAAGCAATTTTTATTTTTATGCAAAGTGCAATACGAATTAGCTCGAGCGGTGTTGCGGTTTACATAAACGTTACTTTACACCACGAAGTTACATATTTGGTTTTTATATCTGCGGATGCTTTGAGGTTGAAACCTCGCATAACAACATTATATTGTTCCTGTAGATACATTTTTAAATGAATTTTTCCAATTTTTGCAACAGGAAAAATGAAAAAATTGAGTACTGTTATTAAAGTTATTAAATAATATAATTCGGTAGTTCGCTACAATCTTAAAAAATTAGAACTTATCCTTGATAGCTCACAGCATTAATTTAGAGATTTCAGATCATAACACAATTTTTATAGAACTACTTTGTGCAGTGACAGATACAAATCTGAAACGAAATTCGGATTCAAAATTAAAAAAAAATAATTTCGTATCCTTAGCTAGAAAGCCTCAAAGTTTGCAATTGGGATGATATATTCGACACGTCAATACCAAATGTTGCCTATGATTTATTTATCGACAAACTTAATGGTTTAGTTGACAGTTGATCTCTTATTATACGAGGTAGTGGCAATAACAGTAAGTTAAACCCCTGGATGTCAACTACATTACTAATCCAAATAAAGGTGAGACATAAAAATTTAAAATTTCTGAAGATACATTCAAATATTCGTAATATAAAGACTTTAAATAGTCTCAGAACTTAAAACTCGAGAATCAAAAATATATGATCCTTTTAGTAAAAGGGAATTATTACAGAAATAAATTTAACAGTGCACGAGAGATTTAGGAACAATGGAAAATAGTTGATGAAACTTTGGAACAAAATAGGTCTGTGAATATTATAGATTCCATTGAATTTAATGGCACTGTCATTAACGAAGTCAGTTCGATTGGCCAGTTGCCAAATATTTTTAATAATTTTTTTATAAGAACACCACATGAATTGTTAAACGCAAATTTTAGAAATCGCACAATTACAAGAAACTCATATAATTCCAATTCCTAAATTTCTTGTATACCATTTTTAATGTTCACTTGATTTACAACCTGTCCAAGCTAATGTGTCTGTCGTTGTTATTTATTTTACAGAGTGCAGTACGAAGCATTTTGGTGAGTATGATGGAAATATTAAAAAAATATAATCTGATCAAATGGATGCCCAATCGCAATTCTCCTAAATCAAGATTTAACTTAAGTTGACGCAATCCCGACAAATATGACCAAAAGAGCTAAGTTCAAAATAACGTTTTGAAGGACTATTTAGTCCGAAAAAGCTGAACGATAAGGTATCGTACTTTTTTGTTATTCCGTAAACTTGTATATCTATTGTTTAATTTGTCAATCAGTTCATAAATCTACTGTACAGCAGCATGATGGTAAATTATTTGTTTAAATCAAAACATATTCGGGTTGCATATCACTGAAAGGTCTTAACGAATGTATTTCGCACAGTACACATCAAAACCATCCCAGAAATCACCGTCTCTATAAGGGCCTTTACATTTTTCTAGAAGAAAATTTTTCGTTAAAGCTTTGTGCAATGATCATTTCAAATAGTGTTTGTTAGTTACATGGCATATCTCTGCGAATTGAGATCGATGTATACTGAGTAAAGGACGTTTGCTATTGGGAATATAACGAGATATATTGCTTGTGGGAAATTTTTGGATATTGACCATAATTTGAAACTTAATTATTTGGCCGCAAAAATTAAAATTTTACTTAGCGAATTCTAAACGATAACCAGTCCAATGCACAACTATTTTTATATTTACTTGTAAAGAAGTGAGCGAGGAGGGCCTGATTTTAGAATCTTAACATAAGAATTTCATTCAAAATGCACCTTAGAACCCATTTTAATAGTGCAGCACCAGAATTCTTTTAAAATTTAGGTTTCAATCTAAAATCAATCTTATAAACCAAATTTCATAATGAATGATTATAAAATGGCGAAATTTAGTCCAGCATGAACAGATCCTTGATTTGTATCCAAAACACAATTTAGAATCCCTAAAGTAAGAGTTTCTTTACTTCGGGGGCTAATCAATTTGTCAATTTAAGAAATACTTTTAAGTATTCCGTTGGAACGTTTTCTTTTGTGAAAAAGAGGAACAAAAAAGAAAAAAGGGGCAGTTCCCTTTTGTGATAATGCACAATTATTTATGTAATCATATGAATACGAGCACCACAGTACGCTGCCCCTAGACTGAAAGTCATTATAACAGTCTAACTGGTTTATTGATTGTACTTGTAGTGTATGATAATTTAGCTGGTTGAGACATTGTTGAACTTTCAACGGGAAGTTGAAGTAGTGATTTGTTAATAGAAACATGTTGGGACTGCATTGGTGCTGTATGTCGAGATGTGGTTGATACATGATTCATTGAATTATTGAGTTGGCCTTGATCATATGATCATATGATGGAACGCAGGTTCCAAACGATCTATCGAAATTTTTCATGTTCGGTTATTTTGCTGAACGACGAAATATTTGTTCAATCGTTTTAACACAGCAGGTTCATGGTATGGTTGTTGATGAATAAATGTTTCTGCTTTGCTGTCTCTGACCTTACAACATCACCGCTGGTGTTGATTTCATGTCTGGTTTATACGTAGCTCGCAAACATAGTAATATTCGTGACAAATATTCAGACCAACTGGAATTTTGATGACACATTTTAGCTGGTTTAAGAGTTCTGTGCTATATTTCGATTAATCCATTTGACCGTGGATGATAGTTGGTTGTTTTCATGTGGTAAATATTAAACATTTTTGGCTACTCGTGGAATTATGACGAATGACGATTCGAACTGCCGTTCCTGGTCGGTTGCAATTTGTTTACGTATGCCGAATAATGGTCGATGCTTGTAAGACAATAACTAATCAGCTATTGAGTCAGTCTAGTTCACGGTCATACGTTCTGTATTGTTCAATGTAACATCCAGCTTTTTCGAAAAATAACCCAACGGTTGTGCTTGTTGATTTGCAATTGGGTACGAGACTGTACCCACTGCAGTATCTGAAGCATTAACGGATAGCACTAATTGTGCATTAGGTGAAAGATGACAGAGTAGAGTTGATGTGGACAATTCGCTTTTGCAATTGTCGAAGGCTGCAGTTGTAATGCCGTCCCATTCAAGTGGTTCGAATATCAGTATTCTTGTTACTCTTGATCATCTGTTGCAAACTCATTTGGTGGTCGTCGGCATGAGGGATAAATTTCCTTTAGGGTGCCGCAAAAAGACCGTTCTATAGCGTAAATGTTTAAAAACTTTCTTTTTAATTATGTTTTCTTATTTTATTTTCAGAATTTGTGAAGAAGACTTAGGAAGTTCATAATGGAACAATACACAACAGAACAACGAATTAGAATAATTGCATTTGATTCGAATGTGTGTTTTATACCATCTAGACCAACAATAAACCAACTGGTTGCAAATTTCCAGCACTAAAGTGCCGTAAGGAATCTCCTAGGTTCTGGAAGAAAACGTACGGCACGCACGGATGATAATATACAACGTAGTACCCGTACAACTGGAGACTGTGCAGAATAGTTCAGAAACATGAACAAGGAGATGCTCAACACAACTCGAATATTCCGATATAAAATTCAACTAGTGCAAACTAATTAAGACCGACAGACTATCAGATTTAACCGCTTCCGGCTGTTTTCTTTGTACTTATTTGTACGTCAATACACCAGTGAGCAGAACTGAAAAACAACATTCGCAATGAAATTCTGGCCATTACACCTGAAATTTTGAGAAAAGTTATCGAAAATGGCAGATATCGTTTTTCAAAAAAAGTTAATAAACGTTCACACTAGAATGGTCTTGTTGCACCAACCTGTAGAAATGTAGATAGTTTGTACTTTTGATGACAAAAGAATTCTATGGTTGATTTTCCAAATACACATTCGGATGGATTGATACATAGATTATAATGACGAAGCCGTTGTAATAGTTCACAAAGAAAATACAAAGAAAAACAAAATCCAAACCGCGTAAAATTACAGCGAGGAACCATTGAAACGACTGAGCCGCGTTGCATAATCCAAAAGTCATTCAAAAATTCGAACAACCCAAATGGTGAAGTGATAACTATTTTATACACATCTGCTGGCTCGATCGGAATTTGATGATAAACCTTTTGTAGATCAATTTTCGAAAATATTGCCTTGCCGTAAAACATTGATATAAAGCAATGGATATCGATATTGTTGTGTGATAGCATTCAATGCTCCAAAATCGACACACCGTCTCCACAAACCATTTTTTTAACCGCCATGTGAAGCGGTGACGATCAATAGTTTTTTGATAGTTTGCAAATGTTTTAAGCTTTTCTCCATAGAAAGACGTCGTGGTTTCGAATTGACTGAATGTCTTTTTGTATCGATTTGATGTCTAATTTTAATGTTCGATGTAGGCTCAGTATTTATGAAATGAGTTATTTCTCAAAATTCGTGAAACAGCGATATGAACGGATCATTAGCTTTAAAAGTTTTGATTAACAAACTGCTTACGTCTATTGCAATACCTCGTGTTTTTAACAATGTAATATTGTGAACTAGTTTGTCATTAGTGACATGTATTATTGTATAGCATCAACCATGATGAATGTTCATGAGCCAACGCCTAAGTACTAAATTTAACTGACTATACAGTACAATGAATTTTAGCGTTGTTTGATAGCGCTATGGTTACTGCAATATTTTTTGCAGGCGCTAACTATGATGACTCGGACTGCCCTGACGTTGTAAACTTACATGGCGTATAACATTTTTTTGCCGACATTTCATATTCTCGTAGGTACCAGCATGTAGATGATCGGTTTGCCGGTAATTTATCTCGATTATCTCGAAAGCGTAACGCTTTAATTGCGCTTTCGTTTCGAATATGATAGAAAACGACCGATTGAAAGCTTCTGAACTTGACGTGATAGTTCTTGCAATTGTTGGTGAATTGGATTTACATCTATCACAGATTGTGCTTGGAGCTGCGTGGGCGGTACATATAATCCGGATTATATGTGCTCTGTATCACTTACTTGCTGAAGTTCTTTTAGAAGATGACTTGGACGATGATCGCCTAATTGGACTCCTGATACGAGGTTTCAGCTTTCTTTTTATCTTTGCTGTGATGATTCTGTATAAGCAGAAAGAAGGGCTTGTTTCTAATTTTCATATTGTTCACAACCGGTGGATTTTTAATTGCGTTGTGAACTTTGTTGACGCGTTTACATCTAACGAGCTACCACTGTACCAAAATTAATTTTTTCCAAAACTTTATTAATGTAAAACTATTGGGCCAGGAACCATGTTTCAACCTGATCTTTATTCAACTTTAGAATTTGAAAATTAGTTTAGAACATTAGCGTCGACTTTCTTTGTCTCAGTTTCTTCTTTTTAAGCTTCATGATAAAGCTAAGGACCGACCATATTTTGCTGTTTGCAAATTTATTATTTGATTTGTAGAAGTTTCAGGTCTAACAGGCAACGATCAACTCGCCTGAAAATATTAAGCCATCGAGTTTTTGGGCGTACCAAACCGATACACCATGTCAAAATTTTTTCACCATGAATAAAACTTTGTGCTGCATTCGTACCAGAAAAATATGAAGTGTTCTGTAGAGCTTTAGACATATAGGTCTTTAAAATAATAAGTCTCTGGACACAAAATCTACAACGGACCGCATCAAAAATTTACTAAATCCTGATAACTGTCGATAATTAATGGACACCATTAATATAAAAATTATGTGTTTCTAGGTGCAAAAAATTAACTTTTTATCACAAAATGTGTTTTTAATGTGTTGTACATAAAACATGTGTTGTGGAGAAACATAAAAAGCTGTACATGTACATATTTAAATATTTGTATAAAAATATGAGCTTTTAAGTTTGTTTTGCTTTAATTACGATTTAAATAATAAAATAAAATACAACACGGTGTTATTAGCACACATGCCGTGAAAATCATGCCGTGAAATTTAAAATATTTTTATACAATAACAATTTTATTTAAAATTTTGTGTTTTAAAATATGTGTCGTTGGTTATAAGCTAATATTTATTATTTATATTATTATTATTATATTACAATATAATATATTAACGATATTAATTAATTATATGAGAAATATTAATATTTATTGAATTTTTTTGGCGATAATGGATTGAGATTATTATAAATATCAAATTTTAATTATAAAATTGTAAAAATATTAATAAATTTTTTATTTTTATATTCAAAATAATTAATGCTTGATTTGATTTCCGCCTTTTATGTACAGTATTTCGTTATAAAATATTTTGCATTCGACTGTCGAACCTGCAACGGTCTGGCCTGCATTATACACATGTTTGTGATAATCTCAATCCATTATAAAAAAAATTAAGAAATAAAACTATTTGATTGATCGATTGATGCAAAACATCTCATTTAAAATTCTGATTGAAAAAATTCAATTGGAAATGATTTGACGTATACATTTTCTTTTAATCAGCCAAATCATTATTAAACGATCAATCAAATTGGAAAATGTATTTCTTAACTATAAGCACAATACAAGTTGATTTAACCCGAAGACATTTATTTACTGTCATCGTTAAAGAGAGTTAAATCGATTTGCATATCTTAGCCCATATTATAAATAAAATGAACGATTCATGTATTTTGGCCATCAAAACGGTTATTAGTTTAGTGGGCAAGCTCACATATAGCACCCATCGACACAAAATTGGGTGTGTAAAAGGTTTTATATAAATGGGTTAGAACTTTAGAAAAGGTTATAATTAATCCTTTAAAAAACGGAGGCACCAACAATTAAGACTACCCTCCACATTGATGGCAAAAATATATCTTAAACTTGGCAGCGACATACAGGTAAAAAATATAATAATTGAATGCGTGAAAATAAACATTGTACATGGGTATTTATCGCAACCTCCTTTTAAAAATTATTGAGGTAAGATTAGCAAGCGTTTAGTGGCCTCGTATACGTAATATATAGGGTAAACTATCCAGTGATAAGTCCCATAACCATTAATGGGCCGGTTGAATATAAATGACGAAATATCTAAGTTAATTGTTATACTTTCATCGTTTCTAGTGAATGCAATTATTTTCTCTCCTTTTGCCTAGTACGCAGCTTAAGTGAATTTTATTTTGCGGTACGCAGTTTAGCTAGTGAAATTGGTATTTCTCGTATTAGAATATAAATGTCTCTGTTTAACTCTACACATTTTACACTGCATTTTTATCTGAATGGCTCTATTCCGGTAATTTGCTGGAAATAAGGAATTAGGGATCAGTTTTTTCTGGCCTACTGTTTTGTTTGCAAACAAAATTACCACTAACTGTTTACCTAGTTTGACAGAAAAAAATAATTTAATTATATTACGAGGAAATTACCAGAATAGGACCACTGGTATTAAAGTAAACAAAATTTCTGACATTTCCTCAATTATTTTTATTTTTTGTTAAACAAACTCAAATACAAATATTTTGACATGAAGTTAGAAAAAAATAATAATTTAACATGAAGTTATCTACATTAAAATTTTACGAAAATCTACAAACTAATATTTCATGGAATAATTTATTAGAGTGTTGTACGAAAATCGACAAGCGCGAGATTAGCAAACCGGTATTGACTCGTAATGTTTTAAATTTTTCTAAACAAAAATTAAATTCCATTATTTGATCTCCGGACCTAGATCTACCTCTGCAACTGCATTAATAGATGCATGTGCTTTCGTAAGCCTGTCTCTTGTGTCCTCTCAAAGGATTTTACTAGAACACCATTATAATTTTCTGGTTGCTATTGATGCAACTTAAGGATGGAAAAGTTGTGTAATAAATTCGCTATAACCTTAAGTAGGAGGATTATATAGTCACTTATTTTGTTTAGTCTACACATATGTAAACAAAATAATATAAATAAAATGGAAAAAAATTTTCCCTATGCAAAATCTACAACCACAAAATTCACAAGGTTTTGAGAAATCCCCAAATTAAAAATTCCCGGGCACAAAAATTTATTATTTCTTGACCCAGAAAGACAAATGAGAATATGAAAGAGCCGCAAAGCAGCGTTGTGCCGTATTGTCTACATGGTGTAAATTATACATTGTCTACACGTGTAGACAATGTAAGTCGAAAATTAAATTTCGTACGTCGACTATGTAGACAATGTCGAAAATTAATCATAATCATTAGATATTAACAAACCAGAAACAATATTTACTAATTATTATTTGATTTTTTTGTTTATTACAAAATCTTTAAATATAAATAATGCCTAATTAAAAAATATTAGTAGCTATCTAATCCAAGGTTTAATCAAGATGACTCTAGATTTAGTTTCAAGAACACATAAGGTTCTAACTTTTCAATATTCAATAAATTTTAGGTTTTCAAAAAATTTTATTTTCATTTTTTCCCCCTGCTATCTGTTCTGGGACCAAGGCTCTCCCAACTCTTTCGCGGTTTGCTTATTTACGTCCTTACTTTTACGCCTGTATTGGCCAATTCGAGGACGTACGGATATAGATCCGATTTTATTACCATCTGCACTTTGCATAGCTCATGCAAGCCTATACTGGCATGGAAGATGGGTCAGCCCATGAGTTTTGCACTCCGACAAGGGGTCATAGATGTCTTTGCATCCTGCCCCTATCGGGATTCGAACCTGGTACCTCCCGATCCAAACGCCAAAGCTTTAACCACTATGCCATTTGGTAGGTTTTTCAAAAATTGCGATAACCTAAATTTATACAAAAAAAAAAGAAATCAATTTATTTTTCGAGTAATGAGGATAACAACTGGGGTATAATTTTGAACGAAAGACAATTTTTTGGAATATTATCGTGAATATTATCGTGAATATTTATACATTAGAATTATTCAAATGATATATATTGGATAAGGTAAAATAATTTGGGAAATGTGCGAACAAAGTATGGCTAAAAATTCAAAATATTATAAGTTTAGATTGAAATCCCTTTATACGACAATTTCTACTGATTTCAAAAATAGGCTACAATCAGATAACTAATAATCATTTTAAAATCACAAAATTATTAGAAAATCAATGCATAGGACATGTCTGTTATCTTCACGCCGAATTGTCTATTCGAAATAATAAACAATATTCTGCACTTCTAAAATAATTGTTTGTACATTTTTTTTTAATAATTCAGCTGTACTCATCCAGATATTGCACAGTTAATTTGTACCTACATGGGTTTTATCATGTGAAGAAATCATAAATTGTGCATAATATGTACGATTAATATACGACCTGTCATATACAAATCAACTCAGACATGTCACGCATCAATATTAGTCCCGCTCTCTGATAAAATTCTAAATAAATTATATTAGGGTAACCACTAAACAAAGGGTAACCACTAAATTCACGAATTAACTTGATTCGTGTTGCAGAAGCAGTACAGCAAATACAGAATATTTTGAGAGATGGCAGTACACACATTTTGAATGGATCATTTTTCGGTCATACACTAGTTAGAATTTATTCGAAATCTTACTACAATCTTTACAAATGACACGTATTATTATTATTATTACTGATTTATGTTACTCGTTGGGTAACGTTTTACTTTAAAAGTTTGCAGATGAACCGGAATTTATGTATAGAAGTCGGAATTAATATATAAAAACAGTGCACGACCGAAAAACAATCCATTCAAAATATCTGTACTGCCATCTCTCAATATATTCTGTATTTAATCTTACTGCTTCTGCAGCACGAATCAAGTTAATTCGTTAATTTAGTGGTTAATCTTTGAACTATACTTTCATAGATGAATCGTATATGACAAGCCACAAAAGATTAATATGTGACTTGCCATTTTATTATACATTGACACGCTCCCCACCTGCCATTGACATCAAGTTATACCATTCAAATTCGAACTATTGTGCGAAGTTGTGGTGACGCAAACTATTAATGTCTTGTATTGCAATATGTCAAGCATAATTTTCTATACCTAATTTTGAGATTTTGTCCTTTTTAATTGCGCGGCTTCAATTTTTATTGTACGATTTGTTACTTTTGATGGTGGTCCCCACTGTTGGGCGCGTTAATTACACGATGTAATTTACACGGTTATTTACATGAAATTTACATATAAATTATATAAGTTTTTTTTTACATATGTAAAGTAAATAATGAACTTCCGTTCTAAATGTCAATGCACCCTTTAGAACTTTCTTAAGTGCTGATCGATTAAAGCACACAGTATATAATAAATGAAACAGTTTGTAATTATAAAGTTTAATATGATAAATCAAACTCAACTGTAAAATTTACCAATGCCCAAAAGAGAAGGACCAGGTTTTTTGCTTCTAATGTGCTTCTTTTAAGAAAGGAAATTTAACATATGTAATTAAAAATATGGTTTAAAATGATATCCATTTCCTCTATATGTCAAAAATTAGTAGATAATATTCAATACTATATAAAATTTTAACTGCCAAAATTGGTCCTTCAAGACAACTAATATATTATTATATGTAATATACAAGTAAAAACAAACCAATATAATATTCTACAATTATCTACATTCTCGACATATTCTACGCTAATTGTCTACATTATCAACGCCAACAGCAATTGTCGACGCATTGTTGACGCCAAGACGTCGACAAATCCAAAATACGCGTAAACGTTCAACGCTGCCATAAAGTTTATGCGAAGTTGGTATAATCGAATAGTTTAAGGTCTTAGAAGGAGGATCTTTTCTACTTTGCTTTAAAAGTGATTACAAAAATGGCGGACAAAATGTAATAATTGGAACGTCATTGTTAAAGGATTTAGGTGATTCTCAGTACTAGGTAATGAACGGATCTTTTTATGTCGTTCGGCTCTAATATTTTGACAAGAAAAGCTATTTTTCATGAATTGTTAAAATTAGTTTATCTATAGCTGAATTCAAAGAAAAGTTGGTGGTATACGAGAAAATGTCAAAACAAGTATAAATCGAAGGACCATAGACACATACGACTATGCACTTGTGGATAATGCCAGCGTCTAAATTTCTGCAACTAGACGACTACACTCCACTGCTTTCGTAAAATTTATATACCAATGAGATACGTAACGGATTACTAATACAAACCCGGTATAGATGATAAAATTAAGCCAAATAAAGCGTTTAGATACCCAAAGGCCATTGTTATAAGAATTCATAAGTTTTTGAAATTGCCATTGGTTTCACTATTAACAGCCCAACAGTTGACGGACCTGAAAGCGCATAATGATTTAATGAAATTTCACGAAACAGAACTAACAAATTGTTGTTGAGCCAACTAAAATATATTCCCTTGTCTAGCTATAGATGAAAATTGTTGGCAGTAGCTAGCGCAATTATTAGGGGATCATGAAAATGAAATTCTTAGAAGTTCTCATCATCAGATTTAATTTCACAGAATTTTTCAATACGAAATGATGCGCATTTTTTAAAAATTGAATAAATTCAATTAAGTGTAATTAATTTATTTATAAAAATAAAATAATTTGATCGCGAGATCATATCGTCGTCGGTGACTATGCAATAATGTGTATCAATCAAATTCGTTTTATTGCATTATCTTTAAGATTGTTATGTTCGATATGTTTCCTAGTTTCAGTTTCACAACAAACAGGCGTATTTCCATCATATCTAGAGGTTTGCAATTTTATTTACAAATCAGCTAAGTTAACACAGTTACAATTTTGTGAGGGTGTAATATTCTGTTCATGAACGGGCCTGAAGAATAAGTTTTCGTAGACCTAGGAGGTGTAACAGAGATAAATTTTCGAAAATATTTTCTAAAACACTTGATGGAATTATTTTTACATGAAGGTGTAATGTGGCGAACGAATCGATTTCCCTAATAAATTACTGTTTCTCCTGCCCGTATTAAATTAATTTTCAATTAAAATCTGAATTTAATTCTTACGAAATAATTTCCTTTTCTCCACAATATAAATAATTTCAGAGGAATAAATACACATTTTGTAGAAAACAGCTTCTAATGCTCAAAATGGTATGTTTGTTTTAGAAAATTTTTGTAAATAAATAAAAGAAGGTTTCCAATTAAAACGAGACTAATTTTTAGTGGAGTTTGATGATTTATATGAGGGAGGGAGTTTACAAATTATTTGTAGAGTAAATGGAATTTGACCAAGTGGGAGCTTTAGAAGGAGAACCTGTTTCTTAATTCACCAAGGTGAAGTTCGGTATTGTTCGATGGAACTTGAATTCTTAAATCAGTTTTGTGATGGGGAACATTTGTATTAGATTGGGATATTTCTAATTTTTTAGGAGCATTATGAAAATAATGTAATGTAAATCCCATAAAGAATATCTATTAAAGACGAGCACAGAGACATGCACTTCAAATCGGCAATAGGTATACGGGTATTCCAAAGCCATTCAAAATATACATCTAATGACATCAAGTAACCGTTGCTTGGAGAAGTACAAAATTGGGTGACCGCGGGCGAACAGCATAATACTAATTGAAGAAATGGGAAAGAAACGGGATAATTGATAATACCCACCCGTCCAGTATACCTCGGTCAGCAACGGCATGTACGGTTCAGCTAGTCTGTGACCTGCTGCTTATGACTATAGATAACGTCATAACAAAATTGTATTTTTACACTCACAACTATTAATACCGCAATGTATGTCAAATCATATATGCTCTCTATTTTATTTAATTAAGAGCAAATTGCAATTGTCTACTAATTTTGTCAGAGTTTCATGACAAGAACATTAGCAATTTTAATAAATTTTCTCTTTGTTGGCAATGCGCATGAGCAGATTCAATACACTTGATAACCGAATGATATTCTATAGTAATGACAAAATTTTGCGAGTGAAAACCGAGCATTAGAAAAAAGGCGACTAAATCTCTCAAATTGATCTTTGCGTCAGAAAAATACAGTTAAGCGGTAATGTCAGGTTACTTAGACCATTTATTAGCGAGTTGCATGACTTTCAAAATGTTGGTCTGATAAGCTGTTGAAAGTCAATTATAAGCATTTTCCAGGCATTAAGCATCTACTTCGGTGGTATTGTATGATGGCTTAGATCAAAACTGTACGGTCTTACTACTAAATTTGATATCGAATTTTGAGAAAATCTATTTAAATAATCTTACGGAGGGCTCATCAATTAGAAAAACATGTATGGCATCCAATAAACAGCCCTTAAGATCATTACTAATTTTTCACTGAAGCTGATGCTCGATATTCAGCACTCCTCAGCACGATTTTTCAATATCCATAGGTAACTTCTACCACTCCGATATAAATAAAAATATTTATTTTTTAACCTCAGGGCCACTCTGCCAAAAATTCGTTAGCAAGTCTTCAAATTTTATATAAACACTTTTTGATATTAGCATCTAGGTCACCCTACCTGGCTTATTGGAAAATCAAGTATCTTCCAAAAGGCACCGTTTGAGGATACTTTTCTAATATCTCTTGGATTTAGCTAGATCGTCAACATTACAAAAGATTATGGTTGGGAAATACATTTGTTTAGTGACCAAAATTTATTTTTATGTGGCACCTGTCACACACACATACTCTTTGGGCCCTAAATAATCCAACAATATCACAAAAGTTGGTCTAAATGCTAAGAACAGTTAAGAGTGCTGTATGCCATACACTTTAGTTCATATTAGTCATTAAAGATGGCGTACAACCAATGGGTGTTTGACGTTTAATTAAAATTTTCAAATTGAACTGTGCTCAGCCACTGAAATATTTATAATCGGTAAATCTCTTTTTAGTTCAGCATTTTGCATAAAATAATAAGCACATTTTGGTTTAGGAATATAAGTATGTCTGTTATTGAATTTAGTTAAAACAATTTAGACACACCACATTATCAGATATTTAGGTTGTGGTGGACTAATTTAAGTATTTCTGACACTCGTAGAAATTTAACACTCGAACAAATTGGTCAGAATGTTTACTTTCTTACCAAAATTTTTGCGATTAAATTTCAAACATTTTTTTAATATACTTAATACTTTTTATAATATGTAAGAGTTCGAGTGTTATATAATATATGACGGATTAGGAAAAAAACTGAACGCTTTTCAAGTGGAAATTACGCAATGCTGAATATAATGATATATTGCAATTGAAAATCTTATAACAATAAGCTAAAATTCTTCAGAGCAAGCTTTTGTTTATTAAAATGCCGAGTCTATTGAAAATGCCAAAATTGGGTAAAAGAAGTTCTAATGCACCCTCGAAAACATTACGCTTGACAGATATGCCGAAGTTGGCTTGCAATGATCGTTAATTAATTTAAATATTTAAAAAAATTATTCGGATGTTATAGATATTTAAAGATTTTTATTAGTTGAAGGTTAAAGAACAAAAGACTCTTTAATTGCTAGACTAGAAGCTTTTGGAGCGGCTAAATATTTAAGCAATAAATATTGAATAAATAAAGCGGCTGCAGGTTTCACAATTGGAATGATTTGATGACCAAAAACAGCAACAATATTTTTAAAAGCCAGCTTAAAGCACTATAAATTTGAATGCTCAATTTAACACAATTTAATTTAATTAATTATTCTCATATAAAAGTTTAATATTTTTCTTAAGATACCTTTTCCTGTGCAATTTTTCATTATACATACGCACATACAAATTTACGCCAATACAAGAATTGCCGAAAAATCATTTCTCAATTCAAATTAAATTTAAACAAATAATAAGATAAAATATAAAACGAACATGAATAAATTAATAATTATTTTAAGTATATATTAGATCGTTTTCATGTGTAATGAGAAAAGTAATCATTTGGAAATTAACAAAATTACAGAACAAAACAAGAAACATTATTTGCGGTCGAATCTTAATTCTATTTTTGGTGTAAAATTTTTGCCATCAACATTTAATTAAACAAATCGTTTGGTGGTAAGGCGAAAATGATTGATAATAAAAATTTTACAAGAAAAATAGTTGGATTAATATTGGTGTTGGTGTACATCAATATTAGTTTGATTTTGGTTCGATTTAGACAATTAACTAAACATAAGTAAATCAAAATAGTTAATTAAGAAAAAATATTAAAAATGTGTTTGGGTGAGATATTTTATGATATTATGTGACATTTTGATGTTAGTATATTTTATAACCAGCGTTAGTGTATAATTTAGTATATCACAGAAATACTAAATTAATGAACTTTTTAAGCCACCTTAGAATTTACAGCATTTTATATAACAACGCATTACACATTATATACAATAAGTACATTAAGTTTAAAAAGGCTCAAATTACAAGTGATTTTTTGTACTGCTTTCTAAAGTGACCTTTTCTAAACCAAAAAATGGACTAAACAATAAAACAAATAAAATCGAAATAATAAACAAAACAAAGAGAAAAACATTTAATTTGATTGAGTCATATGTCGAGCAGAAGACGTATGAATGTATTTTGCGGATACATAACCGCGATAGTAACATTTAATTATATAAAATAAAATGTATTACCTTTATTGATGGACCGCCTGAATTATTAGCAAAATAAGGCTGCTGTGTATCTAGTGCAAGAGCATCTAACCAGCCAATTTTCGCCTTTAAAATTGGCCGTTCAGCATTACCGATCGCGTACCTATAAAAACAAAAACGGCAAACGGAAAATAAAATAAAATACTCGATTAGGAATATTTAATAAACAAATCTGAAAATTGGATTTAATTACCAAATACAAGCTAACCAATGAGCAATTAGAGCAAATGTTGCCATAAGCAATACTAATACGGCTGCACCATATTCAGAATATCGATCAATTTTACGAGCCACACGCACCAATCGTAGTAGGCGAGCTGTTTTCAACAATCCAATCAGTGTTGTTGTCTGGAAAAATTATTTTAAAATATTTTTTTTGTTTCAAAACAACAAAATAATTAATTAAAAAGTAACAAGAAAACAATAATTATTATAATAAAGCTTAATTGGTACAAAAATATTTTTATAAGCTTTTATTCAAAAACAAACTAAACGATACAAAAAAAAACTGAATTCGTGAACTTGATGAGGTTATTAAAAACGCTATAACTAAAAAAAAAGAATTTTCAAAGTACTTTTGTAAAATACCAGAGAATTAAAGCTGGGCGAATAACGCAACTTTCATTAAATCAAACCAAAATTAAATTTACATGGAAAATAAATTAATTTCTGTTTTGAATGATACCACTATAGAGGGAAATTTATTTAAATTTGGACTCGGACGATGTTGAGGGTTGACTTAAATAGTTAAATGTTAAATAATTATTAAAAGTATAGAATTTAATTTGGAAATTTGTTTTGTGCTTTTTTCTTGTATTTCCAATACTTGAAATCAGTAAAAAATCAATTTTGACAAATTTTCAATTTTTTTTAATAATTTCCAAAATAATGTCTTATTTTAATATAAAGGCTGCGTGCCTAACTTAAGGTAAAAGTCAATTTTAAGTAAATTTTTCGGTAAATTCAATTATTTTTCAAAAACTCTAAGATCAGTTTGCGATAGAAAAATCTGTCCTAAAACCATTTTTACCTTAAGTTTGGCACACAGCCAATGTAAACTGACTATAGCTATAATCTAAAATTAAATTAAACGTAGATCAGAACTTTTATGCTAGTTACTATCCTATTAAAATTTATTTGTGAATAAGAAAAAGTTTATTTGGTTAAATAAAATATTGGCTTTTCTCAATTTAATTTTTGCACAATTTATTCGAAAATGAATAAATCAGTTCGGCTCATTACAATACAAAACGGTACATATGATCGGATTGTTAGTACGTTTTGTCTTATTTATAATCTTTAATTAATCTCATTTAACAGTAATGTTTATATTATATTTTATAAACAGATGTACATATTTAATTTTATTTATGATAAATTTAATATTCAATGAATAAAAGGCATGATTAATGATTATTAATGAATTAATTTTAATGTGAGGAAAGGTACAAACACGATGATTTCGAGTATGCGCATTTTGAATATAAACGTGAACAACTAGAATTGTTTTTATTTATTGTCTTTTTTATTCACCCAATCCACAATAGGACTTTTGAGTGGGGCTCATTCTTCGTTTTTTCCCCTTCATCATGAAACAAAACCGGTTTTATAGGAAAAAGTTTCTAAATTTACAACAACAATGGCATTGAATAAATTGAGAAAACATTTAGCTAAAAAATTATTTAGATTTACGTCAATTAAATTAAATTTTTGGTTAATGTGCTTGCCACTAGGGGCCAATTTTTTAATTATCAAATACATCTAAATTGTTTCACTTTTCGATATGTAATTAATGCGTGTAAAACTTCCCACACGTTTACGTATACGAATTGTACTGGAATAAGTACAGCCAGTGCAGTTAGAATCCTAATGGCCTAATTGATTTACAATTTTTTTATATGACGTCATTTTATGTCGATGATTCCGAACTTTGACTATAGGTGGCAGTATAGTAAATTAAGAAGAATGTTTTTCTTCTCGTGAAACGTCATTTACGGTGAAGAAACCAGTAAAGCCTTTTTTAACAATATGTTATTGCGAAAATATGTATATAACATTTCATTAAATATCTATTTACGTAAAAAAACTGACGTATAGTTTGATTGCCAAACAAAAAATTACATCCATTCTTTTCTAACTTTTGGAACCATTTTAATTATTTCTCTTTACAAATATATCCGCCATCTATATTTTAGAAAACAGACCGTAGGCGTCAATTTAATGACGTAGCAGTAATATTGCCTAATGACGTCACTTTATGTGATCAACTTACTGTTTCTACGATTAAGAGAGACTGAATTTTTTACCATCAACATACGTTACGTCATCGTTTTAGCTAATAGTCTCGTAGTAAAGATGGTTTTGGTAAAGTTTAATTGAATTCTAATTGATTTATTAACTTATCAGTACATATGTCTTAAAACAAATGAATAATTTTATTCTGGAAAAATTTCATTAAACATTAGAGAGTTTTAAGTAAAATTTAAAATTAAATGAATAATTAAATATAAATTAAATTTGATGCTGTTCGATAAACCGACTATTTTAATTTTAAAAAATATCTAAATGTATATTTATTATATATGTGGCGATTAAATAACAATTCTCGTTAGTCCAAACATTCATCACCAGGTTCGATTATGTGTTGTCAATTTTGTTTTGTTAAAATTTTTCTTAAATATAGTTTTATTTAGCAGCATGACTTTTAAAAGATGCCTACATAATAAAAAAATAAATAAACAGCTCTCGAATATTGACCGAAACGGTGTAAAAACATCGATCAGTTTTATTTTTTTCCAAGGTTACGTCAAACGGTTGCTAATGTCTTTCGTTAATTTATGTAAATCTGATAATATTTACTAACTATGTTAATGTGATAAAATTCACATTGTGTCAGTTCTTATTAATTTTTTTCATTTAAGTTGAAAAACAATTTAACTACGGGGGTTAGAAGACGCCTGGTGGTTGATTGGTTAAAGTTTGTGTACTAATTTATTAGTACATAAACCGAAGTGGCAAACCATAAAAGCCGCAGAACTTGGGTTAGTACTAAAACAATATAACTCCAATTCGATTTCCAATAAATAACTCAAATATAGAAATTGAATTATAAGTGTGGGTTTATAGTAAAATGGTAAGCAAATTTAAGAGTGTTAATGTCCATCTTCAGTTCCAAGACAGATTTGAGTTTCTTGGGGAAAAATTCGTAAACATTTTGGGATCCGGATTAGAGTGGGTATTTGGACTCGTCGGATGAGAAATTTGATCAGCTATTAGACACACTAAGGGAATCTCAGTGAAAATCTCTGGTAAGGAGTGTTAAAGGCTTTTTCAAGTTCCAAGACAAATTTGAGGTTCTTCGACAACAATTCGTAAACACTTTGGTACCTGGGTTAGGGATGGTGTTTGAGATTGTCGGTTGAAGAATTTAGTTAGCTATTAGACGCTCTATCAGATCTTGAGTCATAATCTCTGGTAAGGAGAGTTAACGGCTTTTTTAAGTTCAAAGACAAATTTGAGTTTCTTCTAAAACTTTCGTAAACACTTTGGGACCAGGGTTAGGAATGGTGTTTGAGTTCGCCGAATGAGGAATTTATTTAGCTATTATACTCTTTATCGGATCCTGAGTCAAGATCCCTGGTAGGGAGTGTTAAAGGCCTTTTTAAATTTTAAGAGAGATTTGAGTTAGACGAACTTAATCAGCTATTAGACGCACTATTGGATCTTGAGTCAAGATCTCTGGTAAGCATGTTAATGGTTATTTTCAGTTCCAAGGTAAATTTAAGTTTCTTCAAAAAAAAATTGTAACAACTTTGGGACCTGGCTTAGGTGGTAGTATTTGTCCTCGCCGAATGAGGAATTTATTTAACTTTTAGACGCACTACCGGAACGTTAATTAAAATCTCTGCTGAAATCGTCGGATGAGGAATTTAATTAGCTATTAGACGCACTACCAGAACCTGAGTCAAAATCTCTGGTAAAGAGTGTTAATGGTCATATTCAGTTCCAAGGCAAATTTGAACGTACACAAAGACGCACTCGTATATGAAGACGTATGCGAATCTGGAGAGTTACAATTGAACACAAATATACTCCTGACAGTGTGGTGAAATTATTTCGCTACGTTACGTAAATAGGCAAACGTGATCATCCAGCGACAAGCCAACCTCATTGCATCAACTCCATCTTATACTATAAAATGCGAAGGGTCATACCAAAAATAAAACATAATAAGACACGTGGTGAGGATGGCGTCTGTAACGAAATGATCATGAACTGCGGCGATTACCTCTTCTACCGCATGTTTGAGCTGGTTTGATCATTTTGTTTCGCAGAGAGAATTTCAGAAGAGTGGAAAATAACACTAATTTGTCCACTACATAAAAAGGGACACCAGCTGAACTGTAAAAATTATCGCAAAACAACTTTACTCAACACCGGCTACATGGTTTTGGCCACCGTAGTTTTTGGCAAATTATTAATTTACACCGGGCGCATCTATTAATAGAAAATGCAAAGGAATCAGGATATTCTTGTGAATTTTCAATCAATAGGCTTTCAACAGGTGTATGATAGCATCCAGAGCTATCTGCAAAATTAATGGCCATGTGCAAACTATTAATGGATAGTTCTAAAAGTAATGTGATAGTCGAAAGCAAACTCTCGGAGGATTTCGAAATAAAATCAGAAGTGCAGCAATTATCGTTAAAATATGTCATTCGTCAGTTCGGTATTATAAGTTAAGCCAAATATTAACTTACGCGGACGACCTATGCCTCTTGAATTGTAACTTCGTGTCTGTCAGAGAAAATCTGCTCTCGTTGGAAACAACAGCCTAACAAGTCAGTCTGCATAACAACGAAGTGAAAACCAATGGGAACCAATCCAGGTGACGTACAATACGAAAATGTGAATGAGCTTAAATACCTGGGTTCGAAAGTAAAACGGCAAAATTAGTCTCTGTAGATATAACATAACGCATTGCAGCAGGTTACCGAGCATTCTACACTAAGCGCTGATAAAATAAGTAGTCACTTTTGGTAGCGAGTTTTGGACGTTAACAGCATGGGACAGCCAAAAGCTTGCGGTTTTTGAGCACAAATTAATGCGTATGATGCTAGGCCCTATTATGAATGAAACAACTTCGATATAATTGGATCAATTAATTCATAAAGGCAGACATGGTTCAGACACTTTCTACGTTCCCGAATCGCACCATAAAACGAGCCCTGGAGTCGGCTCCAATGAAACCAGGATCTCGTGGAAGGCTCCCAATTAGTGGAATGGACATAGTATAATAAGACCTTTAAATTCTTGGTTATTGTGTCTGGCGCCCTCTTGTCAGAAAGACTATAAAATCAAAGAAAGTTATGATCAAGAGAAGGTATGACTTGATGTTGTTTATAGATTTCCCACAGTAAAAAATAATTCTTCATCGTAGTCGGCAGTTTTATCAGTAACTAAATTAGAGTTGAATTTATTTAAATTCAAAACTGGCCTTGATTATTTTATTTCCCAATGCAATACAACTACGGTAATTTTAGGGCGAATTGACAACATTTTAAACTTTCATTTTGTTGAGTAGATACATTTTTAGCTAGCAATTTGGTTGCTTGTTGTAGAAGATTGAAAAGTTCCGCCATATCACCGATAATGTAAAAGTTGATCTTGCACTTTTTTCACAAATTCTAATATTCAAGTTGTATTCTGGCTCAACCCCAATTTCTACAGTAAGAAAACCGAATTATAAATTTTTAATTTCTACGTAAATTATAAATTTTTCTTAGAAAACTGCTTAGTACATCGATGCCTTGTCGACTCGAATCGATCGATAACAAATATGTTCTGACATGAAATATGTTATATGCTGCGTTCAAACAAACCAATCGTTAAAGTCAATTTAATTATACCGCACACAAACACACATAAGACATAAAATCCTTTATGTCATAAATCCCGCAACACTCACGCCTCCTATAGCATGTGTACAAACAAGACCGACATAAATAGCGGAGAATGGAAAATACAAAAAGCACACATTTTATTAATTTACGTTAATTATTAATCGAATTAATTGGAAATCAATAACAAGAAATTTGACAAAATACTCTGTTTATACCAAAATATCAAATAACATTTACATTTTTTGGAAAACAGAAAAGACGCGTGGAACGAAACGCCCCTTATTGTAACTATAAATGAAAAGATAAGATGGTAACATAATACTTGAAAATTTCTTTCCTTATTATTTAAGTAACCATCATCAATACAAGCAGTTAATACATAATAAAATACAATTAATTAGAGCTTTACATGCAAAAAAGTTTTATTTTCTTGTTGGCAAATATACAACATGGAATTAATATAAGCTTAATGTGCGGTGCTTGTTGTTGTATATAACGACTATTTTCTGTGCTGCGTAGTGAAGTCAAAATGTGGTTCGTAATATAAGAGCGCGGAACTCGTGAATTTTATGATTTAATTTAACTTTATTTTAAACTATAAAGCTCTCGAAAGAAAGCGAACAATTATTATGAAACCAGGAAATATTACAAATTAAATATTTGCGTCGAAAGCTTTCAAGTTATTCAGAAAATATTAATTTAAATTTAAAATTCGTTTTGCTTTATGTATTTTACCTAGCACAGTTAAGCAAATTTTGGTTTAAAGGATATCGTTGAAAGGTTTTTAATCAAAAACTTTGATAACTTCCTTCTCTATAAATTGGTAGTTTGCATAAAGCTTTTGTAAGTTTTTTTAACTACTTTTGAAGTAATATACTAATGTGCAATTAATTATAAAATGTTTAAAACATTTTACTATAAATTTTCTATTAAATAAGCAATTTAATAAAAGCTTTCATTTTTAAATAATATTAAAATTAAAAATTTGTCTCGGTTTTAAAAGTATTGCTAAGACGACAAAAGGAGTGGCGTAAAATCACAGATTATCAAAATTTGAAAAAACTTGCAAAATAAGCCCTGGAAATTAATAATCCCTAATACTCAAATCAAGACATTGATATAAGTTAGACCGATTTCTTAGCTCATTAGGATAAAACTTAAAACGAAAATTGGATTTCAAAAATAGAGTAGGGTGTGGCTTGGGAACACTAAAGTGAAGTTTCCGACAAAAAAATAAAAAAAACTGTACAACAGGCCAAAACATTTGACTATCCTTTTTATGTTTTCTAGTAACCAACATAGTTATGCGGTGGGAGTTATGCATAGTCAATGACAAGTCATCGCAGAGCTGTCTACAATTAACGGTATAAGGAATCATCTTATTTCAAACCTTTCTAGAAGAGAACATACGAGTATATACCGTTAAGCGTAGACATCTCTGCAATGCCATGTCATTGACTAATGATCATTACTATACAAGTTTAGTGTAGGCCACATTTTATGAGGAGATTTATTTAAATACACTTTTCGGCCTTTGTTAGGATTTTTGTCAATTCGTCGGAAACTTCACGCTACCTTTTGGAACAAGGTAAGTTTGAATGAAAGCGTTCTGGGTCTATTTGGCTCAAATATAGTTTGTTGAGCTTCCGATTTAGAAACTACTTTAGGCTCCTGACCTTTGCTGAGATGAACATTTATATATCGTACCTGGTCCGTCCCAGACGAAAACATAGATTGAAGACATCTCTAAACATTTACAGAGTTAAATAAGTCAAAACTCATTCTAGAGACTATTCCAAGTTCTCGGTCATTGATGAGATCAAAGCTTTTCGATTGTGTTTGACCATTCAAGATTAATAATCAGTTTGGAGAACTACTCATATCATTGACAGGGTTAAATAAGAGCAAAACCATTTCATGCCATTCGTTGAATAGCCAAATTTCAATTTTCCATTCCAGAAACTACTTTAGGCTCTCGGCCATTGATGAGGCCAATAATATTATGTCATACTATGAATATCCAAATTTAAATACTTGCGCTATATTCCCAAAATCAGGATCAATCTTTCAGCAATTTTTATGAATATCTATTGAGCTGAGAAAATAATAAAAACGCGGAGAATCCTTAATCGAATTACCCGAAATTCGAACCAATAGCGTTCGTCGTCACGAGAATCGTTTAAATCGATCCCGAAACCAATTAAAATTTATTCTTTGTATTTATAAAAGAGAAAGCTGGTAGCTGATTTTTTGTTTCTCGTATATCGTTGTACGTCGTTGAAAAATGCCGCAAATTTTTCTGAAGTACCATAGTATTCAAAAATACCGAGGTAGCGCTGGGAGCAATTAAAATTGTTCTCATCCCCATATAATCATGTATCATATCATTTGAAAGATATTGGAAAAAGCAGTAGTTTTCTTATTACCGCCTTAGTTGATAAATCTATCGTTTTGACGCTGGTAGCTTAAGCATATAAGTACTCCAAATTACCATTGTAGCGCTGATTACAGATACAATTTTTCTCATTCTCATATCATCATGTGGTATATCGTTTTTAAGTTTCTGAACGAAGGAAACTTTTTTTTACCGACAATTTATTTCACACATAGCGTTTTGGTGCTGGCGGTAAATTCTTCCCTTGGTATAGAATATCATTCAATAAAATCATTCATGGTTGAAAGGCCTTGAAAAAGTAACAGTTTTTTACCAGCATTTTAATTTTCTAATTTACCACTTTGGCGCTATTTCCGCCATTACTGAGAACAGTTGCAGGAGCCATTTGCAGTAAATAATCAATTTATCGAGCATTTACATGTAAAATTCATTAATTGAGGCGTTTATTTTGAAAGAGTTAAGTCCATATATTTTTATATTGAAATTTTTGGGGGTTTGTTTGAATTGATTTAAAAGATAATTATAAAAATATAACTAGCTAATTTTCAAATGACAAAATCATTGTGATTTTTATGACACTAGACTAAAGTTGTTTATAAATAAAAGTAATTATAAGAACTGTGATTATTGTTACGTTAACTATTTTTTGGAAAATAAACGCTCATTTATCTAAATTGATTTACATTTAGTAGATCACGACAATATTATTAATTTTTCCAACATTTTACTCGTCTCAGAAAATTTCAACTTATCATCAATCTGCTGGCCAATGACGAGAAAATTGGTGCAATAATATTACCATTGAATGTAACTTCTGCTCTCGGAAAACACCGAAACTACGCACATGAAAAATACAACGTTAAACTGTTTCCTCTGAAAGGATGACTTTGGCAGTTTATTATTTTCTGATGAATTTAATTTTTATTTTTCTGAAATTATATTCTAGGCTAACATTAAATATACGTGCTGGAAGTCAGAAGCAACCTCCTTTACAATCGGTCTTTTCAAGTCTTAAAAATAATTTTCACGGTATAATGTCTTTAGATTTATTTTCTGAAGAGAGCCGCTTTGCATCCCTTGTCTCATTTAACCATAATATTTTTACTGAATGAGTAACCGAGAGAAAAGTAGTATCAGTATACAGACTGTTAACGGGAAGGCTAGTGGATGAGGCTAAACCACTAACTTATTTTAAAGTCCTTCGTTTAAATGGTAAAATTATTCAGATAGCAAAACATAAAGCACCAAGTATTTTAAGTAGACCGATGGTTAAAAGTACAATACTATTACTATAAAAATACATTTCCAAAATTTCTACCACACAACGTCAAAGACAATAAAAAATAGGTGGAATTTACAAAAATTCCATCTTCTTGTATTGTCTTCAACTGTAAAACACAAACGTAAATTAAAAATTTGCAAAGACAATACCTCATCTTCAACCGTGCCATGCTGTAAAATTATAGAAAGAACAAATTTAAGTAAAAAAATTAAAATTTAAAAAATGTGTGATTGAAACCGAATTTTTTGTTAGTCGATTATTCAAACTACTAAAAAATTATTTTTCAAAAAGTTATTTTTCGAGCCAAGCAAAACCAAAAAAAAAAAGATTTTCTTCAAAAATCTCGTAAAAGACAATAAAAGGATACTTGGAATTTTTGAAATTCTCTTAAAATCAAAAGTAATTTGTTTGCTTAACCTTACAAAAATTCCCCGAATACATATTTGCATTATTTTCTTCTTTTATTGTCTTCAACGGTATAATATTAAATTTAAAATCAAAATTTACAAGGAAAACAATACCTCATCTTTGTCCAAGCCAAGCTGTAAAAATATAGAAACTAACGTCATTTAAATAAGAAATCATAGAAAACCAAACCGAATTTTTTTAGTAGACGGTTATCGAAAAATATATTTTTGTGTCTGTGTGTGTAACGACTATAGAAAAAAAAAGTTTCCATCGAGCTTTTCCTTGAATATTTAATGTGTCATCAAATCGTCTCCGAAAATATTTAAATAATAATAACAATATTTATTGAAAGCGGATCAAAAAAACTTTTATAATTTATATATAAAATAAAATAAAAAGTTTTTTTTTCACTAACTTTGTTCCATATGGTATGAAACTTGTCATACCTTTTATCGTTGACTTGGATTTTATTTTAAACAAGAACAAAATAATAAAATTTAAATAAATTTAAATAGATCCCATAAAACCCCGAAATTACGCAAATATAAAATACAAAGTTACACTTCTCGTTGTTTATAAACATTCGATTGTAAATATTTCATACGTCATTGGATGTTGTTTACATTACATGTAAGTACATTGAATACATAAAATTTTAAGTTTTGTTCGCTTACCTCGTCCGTATCACTTCCAACTAATAATAAATCAAATGGAATTGCAGCAACTAAATCTATTAAAAACCAACCACTTAAATAATGTACAGCTATGCGTCCAGGATGCGAGACAACTTCATCCTGTCCATTAACAAATGTTGTGCGAAAATTAATTAAAATATCTATCACAAATGTTACATCCACTGTAAAAAAGATAAGAAAAATAATTAATTAAAAAATTTATTATAAAATATTTATTAAATGTGTTTGTTTGTGAAGTGTGGCAGGGATTCCATCGAAAGCCCGAAATCCCAAAACATGAAATTCCGAAACACGAAATACTGAATTTTAGTGATTAATAAATTTAATAAAAGCTTGAAAATTTATGAACATTTTTGTGATATTGATTATATAATTATTACGCTTCTTATATTTTTTATCTAGATATTGAATACTCGTAAATATATATGAAATTTTGGGTTATTCTAGAATAATAACTCAATGTTTCATTAGTTCGAAACCAAACTTCCAACGTCTTACTAACCTCACCTTGATGTCAAAATAATATTTGGCTATCACTAAAGTCATCTTTACTACTTGACAACTGAGGCAACTCAATTATTCGGAAAATAATTGATACTACAATAATCGACACATTGACCGTATTAATAATCAACCATGCGACATTCAATTAATATACAACAAGATTTAATAATCGACGTTCATAATCAACCGCGCACGAGCGCGCGACACTAATAAATTGGCCGTACGCATATGCTGGTATTGACGGAATCAATAATAAATAAGCGATGTCCACTGAAGTTGTTATCTCAACTTTTCTCGTTCTCAAAAATGTCAAATGGAAAAGGAAAAAACTCTCTCTTACGATCTGTCATCTGGTGAACAATGCGCGCCGGAAAGTCTGTTTCCTAAGATTAAATTAATAAACAACTTTAATTTTTTGCTAATGACGTCACTTTATGTCGACGAAATTCTTTTTACTATTGTGTTTAATACAACAATACAAATAACCAGTCGATTTTATTCGTTAAAAATTGAGCACATAAAACAGAAGAGAATACTAAAATCTTCTAGAGCAAATTACGTCTATCAATTAAGAGAGACTGACAACCGTCGACATAAAGTTACGTTATCGTTTTAGCTAATAGAGCAGTAGTAAACTTGGGTTTGCTATCACCCAGAATAACCCAAAATTTCATATAGAAATCGCATACAGTAACATTTGAGATTACGAAGGTGTTAACAATTGCGTAGCGAAACATAATAATTCGCTAAGGCAGTTTGTACGTTCCATTTCATTTCAGCATATTCTTTACGAATGTTGTTCTTAAACATCGAGATTTTAGTTGGTTAGAGAACCCCTTCAAGTATTCAAAATATAATTAGAGTGGGTAAAATCAAAGGATTGTGGGGATCCCTATAAATCACTAATTTTAATCATTCGACCAGTAAAAGTATATCTTGCCAAATTCGCGTCGTAGCACTGAGCTGCATCCTCCGTGTGATGCGATCAATTTATCAAATTCGAGCACAAGAAAGTGCTCGAATATGTTACGATTTCGATCACCAGTAACTGTTGCATTATTTTCTCTAGCTTGCTAAAATAAAGTGGTCCACAGATAACGTAATGATCAATGGTGTACTAGTTGAAGTTTTTCAGTGTTCAAGGTTAACTAACTGTAACTTGGATATTCACAGGGAACATTAATATTCGAAAATAAAATAATCGAAAACTTTTTGATCTTAAAATAATTCTCAGAATAAAATATTAACGTATTATATTTAATCGGAAATTGTTACTCTCATTCTTGCGCAAAGTATTCCAAAACTAAGAGGTTTTGGGTAGTTCGTTATTTTAGTATTAGGATTAGAAATTAAGGGTGGATCAGGAAATAAAAATATTGCGAGCTTCGTTTCAATTTAAATGAGAAAAAAATGTTGAATTGCAGTGGCGCCGATTTTCGTTTCGTTTTACCTTTTTTACCTTTTATATTTTTACGATTTTTTTAAATTCTTTAGAAAATTCCGTGACTCACGTTTCGCAAAAGAAAACATTACAGAGAAATAATATCTGAAAAGTGTTCCTTGAATTGTCAAATTGTGTGACCTCCTAGTGATGAAACTTAGGTATAGCTAATTCTGAATTTTTAAAATGTTAGAGGGAACACCACTATTTTTAACGAATTATTTTTAACGAACTCTTGAATTCTAAAGTGAGATTAGGATGAAATTGTTGGATCTGCCCTTGCTAGGATTGATTTTGGATTCAAACATACGTTTTAGTTGAAGTTGTCGTATCTACGCATGCTATACGATTAAGATGCCATTTGAAGTTTATAAATTTGGTTCTGCTTGAAGTTCCTAAACGAGGTTCTAAAAAGAGTTTATACTGGGCGTTACTAGTCCTCTTCTTTGTAAGTGTAAAAATAAAATTAGGTAGGAGTGATTACATTTTAATTTTAGATTGGAAACTTGCGAATCTAAATGGAAAATAAGGAAGATCTATGGTTTATAATTCAATCTATAACTTTTGGAGTTTTAGAACTGTTTTTCGGTTTCTGGTCAATATCTCAAAACTCCCATAGGTAACCAAAAAACATCTTTACAGTTTAAAATTTTATTTGAATTTATATGTACACTCAGAATGATCTTAGCTATGTTTGGCCTCACAAAACAAACAGTTGCTTAGCTAATTCTAAAGGGTAGATTTACTCGTATCTAAACATGAAATTTAAATTCGCAAGTTTTTAATCCAAACTTAACATGTAATCCTACCTACTTAATTTTATTTTTATAGTTCTCAATACATAATTAACTAGTTAACTATAATCAAAAACTATAATTAAATTCAATTTATTTTTTATAATTAATTGGTTTTACAAGCGGTTTTAATAATGCGTACTACTTCCCGTATTAAAAATGAGTTCTAAAAAAGTTTTTAAATAATCTAGTGAAACCTGTAGCGGTTAGAATATTGCAAACCGATATTATAATCGTATATATCGCAAACTCATCGCTAACTCATCCCTCTCTACGTGCAAACAGATTACATGCATCAACAGATGTAAACATTAATTCTATTTCTAATATTTAATTACAATATAATTTTGGAATGATCTACACACCAAATATTAAGCTTATAAGCTCAATTATAATATGATGTGCAGTTCATGAAAATCCAATTAGTTAAACATTTTCACTTTGGTTCATGGGGCGTGGGGATATATCTCACATAAGTATATGAATTGTATTCTGCTATCAACAGTATTTTGTAAAATTCTCATCAGTAGATGAAGGCGAGAAGTGATGTAATTTACTGGTTGCTTGCCAACTTGTCTTATCTGATTTGTTAGATGTTTGTTCAGCTTCGATTATTTTTAAAGTTATGTAGATCAACTAGTTGGCAATTATATATACATATTGAAAAAAATTAAATTTCGGTAATTTTACAAAAAATTCAATCAAGGCCAATCCTTCCATATATGCGAAAGATAGAAACAACACGAGGGCATTCCATAACGGAAATAAAAAGCGACTCGACAAATATGTACGAGCATACATAAATTTATTGAAATTTCTTTTTCAATCAGTTCGCCACGTACTACGCCCGCCATTATAATACGTGGTGGAAAATAAAATTATAACTTAATAAGATAAAATAAATTTAATTAATTAAATAATTCAAAATAATAATAATGATAATAATTAATTAATTAAATACAATTTATTACAATAATAATAATAAATCACATACATTAAATTATTATAAACCTAACCGAATTGTCGGCCACGTTCGTACACTTTTTGAGATAGTCAACCTCACTTGTTTTCAATGATATTCAGATCAGGAGAATATGGTGGCCACGAGAAAAGCTCTACATTTTGCTGCGATATCCGTGATTTAACCAGATTAGCCTTATGGAATGGAACATTATCTTGCTAATATATCCATGGTATTGGCCAAACTGATTGTTGAAATACGGAAACTTTAAGGACGCCGTTGTATGTTTCTTCAGACATTTTCCCGGTGGGAAATGCCAAATTTCCCAAACCATAAAATAATAACACTCCCCACACTATAACGCCTCCCCGGATATGGTGTTTTGCTAAGAAATTCTCTTTTCGAAGGTCCTGAACATAATAAATAAATTCAACGGAACCATTGTACTTCCTCCTCTTCTAATTTAGAGGCGGTTTCTTTTGAAGCTTTACCAAACCGTTGTTCGGTTCGCCTCTACACCAGCGCTCGCTTTAATTTTTGCACAAAATAGTGTACAATTGGATGCTGTTCTTAGTATGGTTTGCCATAAAAAAATAAAATACAATTCTTCTAGCGTACTAATTTATTTTTAATTTAATATTTTGTCATAATGGCTCATCTTGTAAAAGAAAATCTTAATGCATGTAATGTCTTTGCCATTCCAGCCCAAAAAAAATATTCAAAGTTGCAAGGTGTATTACTCAAAATTTCTATAGCCGCACTATCGCCTCCGAATAATCAGACTACCCCGAAGATCTGTCAGGGGCTATATAATTTTAACAGATTTTTCCTAAACGCCATAAATAAATAAATTAATAAATAAATTCTAAAATTTTCGAAACTAAATTAATTAAATGTTCTTTTGTATTTGAGTTACCTACTTGCTCGTCGATCCTATTATGCCGATCAGGTAGGTTAAAATCCTAGGTAAAGTCGAACGGCGTTTGGGGCTAGTCTGGACAAGATAGGGAGTATAATGTGGTGTAACTAAAAAACTCCGAAATTTTTAAATCTAAATTAGATTGATTGATCCTACCAGGGCCATCACCTAGAATTATGACCTATCTGATATCCAAAGTACGATCGATGACCAACTGAGTAACTCAAAAGCTACAAAACATTTTATTATAAATTCAAAACTTTTCAAAACATTTGACTAAACAGATTTTGTGAATCCCACACCACAATTTAGCAATAAGCTCATTCGTTTAAGGTGCAAGGCTGATAAATAATATTCCTTTCACTATACATTTTTCGTGTAGTGTAAGTATTTCAGAAAATTGCTTGAAAATATATCCTTCAGACCACACCGGGTGGGATACGTCAACATTCTACTGGCCAGCACTGCTTCAATCCCTCAACAAAATAGAGCTCTTATAAGGCCTGTTTAAATTATTTGTTTTTCCATTTTGTGTGGTGAAATAAAAATGAATTAAATAGGTAAAATTAGGAAAAACAAACCACTGCCTGATGCGAAATTCAAAGCTACACCTCCATCCTTATCAGACCTACCCCAAACTCCGTTTGAGTTTACCTACGATTATAACCTATCTGAAGGCCATAGTATAATCGATGAGTAAGTGGGTAACTCAAAAGTTACAGAACGTTTTATTAATTTAGGTTCGGTGCAACTAGGTATATCGAGTAATATATCTTTCGGCTATAAAATATTTTGTTGGCTGGGATATCAAAGAGTATCTGCATTACTGAGTTTTTTGACTGAAAACTCTCTCTTACTTTCACAGTGTGCTTTAAAGAATTAAAAAAAACCTTTAAAATAGAAAGAGTAACAGCAAATTCAGTTATCCATTTGTCATGTAAGCGGACAATATTTACAGGCTTGGGCCTGAAAATAAAATACAGTAAGTACATTGTAGAATTCATTTGACTATCATTTTCAAATTGAATAAAATATTTAGTTTAGTCGTTTAAAATATTCTTCTTCAATCATAAAGGAATAACTGTATAAGAGGCCTCAAGTAGTGTAAATTGTATAAGTCAATTTCTCCGGGTTTTATCCGGTATAAAAATATCTTATAAACAGATCGCCATAGTGTTTTATAGTTCATAATTATTACGAGTCAACATAGATTTTCAATAGTAAAATATATTAATCTCTCAATAGAAAAAACAATCCCACTATATGAGTCCTCTTATATATTTTCCTCTATGCTTCATTAATCCAATCAAAAGTTACAACCCTTTCTCTGAAGATTTATTTTCATTTTTTATTTATCTTTAATATGTTCTGGGGTCTAGACACTTCCCAATTCTTTCGCGGTTCGATTTTCCTGTTCTTACTTTTTCGCCGTTCTCCAGCCAATTCTAGGTTCGATTTTCGTAGAACCATATGCGTGCCATGTTGGTGTTCATTTTCATCACAGATCGTAAACTGATCATAAAAAATCCCTTTTGCATTCGATCGCGGTATCTCCCGATTCGTACGCTAAAGCTTTAACCACTATGTGATTTAGTCGGTGTCTGAAGGTTGTATTGCTCTCTTTTTGAACTTATAACATCTATTTTAAATCGATATCTAAATAAATATTCCTTGCATAAGTTGTAAAGCAACAACATTTAATAATAATTTTATATATAACTGAATTGGACAAAAAGTCGTTCCTATGGCAAATTAAAGCCCCTTTCGTTAATGGCCGAACTCATTATTCTTACAATTTGTAGAAATATAAACCGTTGGAAATTAACGTGATTGTCAGAAACTGCCATAAAGAAGTTAATAAAGACGCGTTAGCGCCCCATTCTACTGGTACTAATCTACATAGAGCTAAACTTTATAAACATTTTAATTGGAATCATTAAAATTAACAAACCAATGTATAATTTATTCATAATAAGTTCTGCTCTAGTAAACATGTTTTTATATAAATTTTTCAATTAAATGCTTATATTTTATTATAAACCGCATAAAAATAATTTCCTGGAAACTCTGTATCTGTTTGCTTGCACATGGGGTAATGCTTTTTGTTATTGTCTAATTCTTGAAATTTTTTCGTTTGAGTTGTTTTTGTTTTTAAATAATTCTAAGCATCCATCACGGTTTTAGAACTCTTTCTAAGTATTTAACAATAGCCAGAGGTAAAATTAGTGCGAGTTTATTCCTGACTGTTACTGAGGTTTTCTACATTTTCTCAAATTTCCAAGCTGCTCTTTAAATTAAAGCGAGAAGGTAATATTTTAATAAGTTATTTTAGGTGGTATATCTTACAATATAAAGTTACTTTTAAAATTTCTTTCAATTCCCGATATTTAGGGATATGCAATTTTAAATAGAGACTGACTTAAATTTCTTATGTTAGTATATTGTTGCCATTTATTTTATTTCACATACAAAATTGTAATGCATGAGAATTGTAAAGAACGTGATGCAATTGACTTTCCTTTGAAAGTTAATTAAAATATATGTAATTGTAAACGAAAACGAAAAAAAGTTTAAATGAATCGTGACTAAAATTAAAAAAAAAATGTGCGTTTTATTTTTGTGCTGGCAAAGAATCTTAACTACAAAATTTAATAATGATGAATATTGAGGTTTTCCTTTGGAATTATTTTATTTTTGTTTGAAAGTGGCTCCAAACTTTTTTGTTTTCTTGCAAACACTTTTTTGTTGGAACTTTATCGTACTTTCAGAATGTTTTTTATTGTCGTGATTAGAAACACCAAGTATACAGTTTTTATGTAATCGTTCCTTTCTTTGCTGTGGCTTGGGTTTAATTTAATTTTAAAATAAATTTAAATTATTGAGAAATACCAAACATTCATTTTTCGAATTTGACAAAAACTTTTATAAAAAACTATTTAGGACTCGAACTATGACAATACGTTGAATACTTGTTGTCCAGGCACGCGAAGATAATATTAGCGATACAGGCATTTAAATAAAGTATTAATTGGTATACTAGTAGGCTAATCAATTTCCACAGAAAAACATAATTTGGAATTTCCGAACTTCCATGCATAAGGAATGAGCCAAGTTTATCAGATCCGTAAAATTATTATGTTCAATGTAATATGTAATGCAAACATATTTTGTCATATATTGTTAGTAAATTTTTTGTGGAATTATAAGCTCAGCAACTGGATATTTGTTACTGTAATTTATTTATGAATTTTGTATAAAAACCAAAAAAATTTAATAAAAATAAAACGATGTTCGAAACAACACTTCAGTCTGTTACTGTCAAAGCTCTCACTCCCTATGAAGTACTAGCACTGATATTGCCAAAACAACAACCGGCGACCAATAAAATAACTCGAAACTTTGAGTCAATAACCAACCGGCACCAGTTCAACTCTGGTCAATAAAACCAGGCAGTCATTACATCAGTCGAAGCTAATAACCAACGGGCTTAACAACAATCGCGGGTGTGGAAAATTTGTTGGAAGACCAGGGGATCACAGGTAAGAAAATAGTTCAGCTAAACAATAACTACGATACAAACGGGCCAGGAAGGAAAATAAAAATATAATTGGCAACATTAAAGGAACTCTATAGAAAATATGTAGAGACTGATGAACTAAACAGAAATAATATTTCTCCGTTAGAAGAAAATCATACGTATTTCAAAAAATGAAATAATATAGCGGGTATTTACGACCCCTTAAGTACCAAATTCCCATTTACGAGTATGGATATTGGCGACACAACAAATACAACGGGGACACAAGACTCTTCGAAAACTAAGACCAAAGATTATGCCAACAGAAAAGAATTCGATCAGATGGTAAAATTACAAAATGTAAAAATGGGAGCTCTGTATAAAGCAATAAACGCAGTAAGGGACTTATTGATACAAGAAAATTCAAAACAATGATGACACAAATCATTGATCATGAGAATATAAATGTGAAGGCCTCAGGAGAAGATTACGGTAGGATACCATCAAAATCGAACATGATACGTGACGTTATCACAAAGATCACCACGGATTGACAGCCATCATACAAACAACGACAACTTTGATGTACGTCTAAAAAATAGGTTTGCAGACACTTTCGAAAAAATGGTTCAAAACAATAAATTGCTTATGGATACCCACAAGATTATCTACTCAAAAATCATGTAGGAGGCCCAACCACCAGATTAATAAACCATCGCTTACGATATAATAAAAAAGCGATAAAATAATGGGCGAATTTTAACTATAACGTATGTGCTTCAACCAGCTGATTAATCAGCCACCCAACTTAACAACATAGAATACTTCAGAAATCAGAACGATGCATGCACAACAATAGAAGTGATTCCGAAAGCTTATAGTCTGCATCACAGTATGTAACAAATAAAATTGAAATCAAACTGATGCAACAAACAGATTGTGAAACCGGTGTACATTGATACTGTATCGCTGCAATGTGAGCTGGAAGTGAGATTCAAATTTGCTTTGAAAACGAAGTATTTGAAAGAAAAGATATCATGCAAATTGTGTTATAAATTATTTCGGAACGGCGAAAAATTGATGGAAGTAATATACAAATTTTATGAATAAACCCAGCCAAATTATATTTTATACTTTATGAGAATTTTAAATCGCCAAATAAAATATTCGGCCGCGTCAAACTGCGCTGACCATACTACGAGTACATTGAAAATACTTTGAGTTATATTCAAAGTATATGTTCAGAAATCCAGAATTATTGAGAGTACTCATCGATCCCGGTTCTCAAGCGCCCTTTATAAGTCGCGAGGCCGTCAAGAAATTAAACATACAGCGTACTAGAATGCACGTAAAAGTTAAGGGAATAGGTGAAACTAAAGCTGGTATATCAGACCGACGATTTCAACCGAATTCAAATTGAAAATACGCGCATTAGTTGTTGATAACCTAGTAGGAATCCTACCAGAGTACAGTTTCAATGTTTGGAACTGGCCTCATCAATAATTTGTTGTTGGCAGCATCAACCATATGTATGCTAACACAAACGAAGAAAAAGATAGATTAAGGAAATTTTGGGAGATTGAAGAAGTACAACACGATACAGCATTAACGGAAGAAGAAGAATAGTGACAATACACAGTACGGATTCTCTTAAAAACAAATCGACTTTATCGGGGCGTCAAAAATAAAGGCGTCAGCCAGATTTCGACGATTGGAACAGCTAGTACTCTTTATTTAGCCATTCGTTCCACCTTGCAACAGTTAGCGAACGATGCAAAAGGCGAATTTCAATGACATATTAACTGGTGGTGATTCGATTGAGAAAGCAAAACTACAAAGAAACAATTAATAAAACTACTAGAACGTGGAGGATTTCAGCTTCGGAAATGGGTAACTATCTGAACCATTAAGAATAAATTCCACAAGAATTACGGGCAATCAATAAAATGGAGATAAAGCTAGACGAAACTATAAAAACCCTGAGGATTTCATGGAACCCTAACAACGAAATCTTTTAATTCAAAATAAATATAAAAACAAGTAAATCGGAGATAGTAACGAAATGGAACCTATTTTCCGAAGTGACACAATTATTTGATTCACTCGGTTGGTTGTTTAGCGTCTGTTTTAATAAGTAAATATCTAACCGAGGAAGAAAAGTTAAGTGAAACTCATTTTGAAACCACGTGTCAAAGGACTGTCCACGGCAGATTTCCTGTTCCCTTGCCATGTAAAACAACCACGAAAGAACTGCAAAATTCGAGAGATATGAGTATCCGGCTGGTGTATCCCATAGGAAATATACTTCGAAAACATCCAAATCGAAAATTAAACTACGTGAAGTTGACGCGATAATATACATCACTCTGGGGCACAAGGAACGAATACTACCCATCAACCTGAATGTTAAATGACTTCTTCGTACTATATGCCTCTTCATGCAGTACTCAAGCAGTCCAGTACCACAACGAAATCCAGAGTGTTGCGTTTGATGCATCTGCTAAGAATATCTTTTACGATCAAAATATCGTTCAACGATAATATAATTGTTGGACCTAACGTTCAGGACAGTTTATATGCAGTTTTACTACGATTCCACAAACATCCAAACTGCCAAATATTAATTGCACCAGAAGACCCCGAGTTTCAATTCTCCCACCATACAGTTCGATTTAATTGTATGGTGCGAGAATTCAGAATTACGAATTAATGATTTTAAGCTATATTAACTGTTACTTGTGGCACAGCCTTTGTACCCTGTTTAGCAACAAAAACTCTGTCAATGATTGACGATGACAATTCTACCAAATTCTCAGCAGCTTTAACTATGTATTATCAAAAATGACCTGTACATCGATGACCTGATGTTCGGATTCAATACCAAAAAGGAAACAATCAAGCTGGTTTTAACTTGAGGAAATGAACATCGAATTGCACCTCATTGCTCAAACGTATACTTCCAAACGACCAAGAAATATCACCGATTCAGATATCGGAAGGAACACGCTCAGTCAAATTGTTAGGCTTGGAATGGAGTCCAAATAATGACTACACTCATTTTAAAGTTTTGATCAATCCCAATCAGATTACCAACACCAAACGAGAAATGGTGTCTGAAGCCTCAAAAATCGTTGATCCACTCTCCACTTGATCCGCTAAACTCAATTAAATCCGAGGGTATCTATATTTTGTTTTGGCCGATTTGATGAACGTATTATGGTGACTGTCGTTGCATCCACGATTTTGGACAAGTTTTTTTGCTAATCGCACAACAGAGATCTTGAAAACTGACCATCCAAATTTTTCCATGAAATCTTCATTCAAGTGACATTCAGTATGATTAGCACACTCAAGGAAATATTGGAATCACGTGATTTATTCCGTTCTATTCTCCGAGAACTATTCTATTCTATTATTCGACTTTACAACATCGTCTTAATAAATGAAATGTTTTTTAAAGGTATCCTTGATAGCGGTGCGATTGTCAGCGTTCTCGGATGTGGATAGAACAACCCTTATATTTAGGTTTCGATTTTTGGAATCGTTTTGGGATTTCATCAAAAAATCTCCGCGTTAAATAATTCGGACGAGATAGGCGAAACTACCAACACACCCAAATTTCACACTTTAACCGTCGAGGATCAACTTAAATTAAATTATATCCGAGAAAGATCTGTGAAATACACGGTTCCCGTGACAAATTAGGCTTGGGTAGAGCGTCGCTTGTAACGCATACAATGCGTTGGTTCAGCAATACGATGTTGGTTCAGCAAAACCAGTTAAACAACGTTTTTATTTCGTTTTCTCAACTAACAAAATACTCTTGTAAACAGTGTTGGATTTGATTTTGTATGTGAGGGTCATCGAAGAATCACAAAGTTCCTGGTATTCATCAGTCACGTTGATGCGTAAGGCCAATGTTAAAGTTCCTCTGTGTTCAGATGCTAGAGAACTGAACAAGGTAAACGTGAAGGATGCGTATTCGCTGCCGATAATCAACGAATTTTTGGATCGTTTGGGACAAACAAGATGTATTTCTACAATTGATTTAAAAGATCACTTTTGGCAAGTCCCACTCGATGGAGCTTTTACGGTTTTTGAACGGCTCTTATAACAGTATCATGATGCCTTTTGGTTTATGCAACTCGCAACAGACACTTTGTCGGTTAATGCATCGCCATGACCTTCTGGTCACATCATTTACTCTTGTCAAACATTTTGACTTATTAAAAAGAATTTCTGGATACCTGTCGGATGCCGGATTAACAATAAATCTTGTCAAAAGAAAATTCGTGTTGAAGGAAGTGGATTACTTAGGATATATCGTGGGTGCTGGTTGCCCACGCACAATTCTAGACAAATGTAAGGTTATTCTGGAATATCCGAAACAGATTAGATATTTTCTACAGTTTCACCTCTCGCTGATCTTACCGGGAAAAATGCAAAATTGCATTGGTCTTCTTGCGTTGGCTGCTGATTCATCTTTAAACGCTCTAAAAACTGTGTTGTCAGCGGCACCAGTATTGGTTCATCCTGATTATACGAAATCCTTCTATATACAGTGTGATGCCAGTGCCGTTGGGCGTGGGGCGGCCCATTCAATTTTATTCACATAAGCTTTCGGTTGTATGTGGGGAGGTTTCCGTTCGTCATTTATTCCGATCATTCCAGTTTTCGTTGGTTAATGCGCCAATAAGACTTCTCTGGACGTTAGCGAGATGGAGATTAAAACTCAAAGCCTTGTAATTTCAAATTGGATACCGAAAAGATTCAGTAAACGTTGTACCAGATACGTTATCTCGTGCTTTTTCTGATCAAATCTCCCCTTGTGAGGATGATTCTAAAAGTAAGATCCCTCTTATTCCTGGAATTCAGTTTGAAAGCTCAGATGGGAGAGGTGAAAGTATCGATTAATCAGTGGATGCGTTATCATCTTTTTTCGTCCCGATGGTGATCAAAATTCTGTTGCATTTCAAGATCCCTAGTAAATTGCGAGTAAATCAAATTGCAAAATTTCGCCAGTTGGGTAATTGTTCACATAATTTTCGGTAATTCGGACACCAATATTTCGAATTGGATATTAGTTATTTCAAATTCGTTGACACTGGTGCTCATTGAACAAGCTCACCTTCCTACCCCTTTGGCACATTTAGGCGGCAGCAAAACTCTCGAAAGCCTTCAGTGTCAGTTTTACTGGTCATAAATGCAAAACAAGTTAATTAGTAAGGTCATTAATTATTCAACAGAACTAGCCATGGGAGCTTCAAACCTTAAAATATTTGAAGTTCAAAATTCAAAATTTGTCATGATAAAACCTTGTCGAGAAGCTTCAGTCTCATTATTATGTCAATTTTTGGGAAATTAAATATTTTTATTATTCTCGAAGTCTTTACATCTGATAATGGAAAACCATCCACTTCGAAATTGTTTAAATAATTAAGTACGGTGTACCTCATATTCGCACACCGTGATCATTACTTTTTGTATTTTTGTCGTAGGCATCATGGCATGATGATCACTTAAAGTTAATAAAAATCCTCTCGCTCTCTCTTTCTCTCTTTCTCCAGCTTTCACATTCCATGAAGGGGTTTAGCCACTCGTACTATGGTCCTCCATCCGTCTCGAATCATCGCTCTTGTCCTCCAGTTTCGACATCCTACTATGCGTAAGTCTTGTTTGACGTCGTCCGCCAGCGCAGTCGGGGTCTCCCTCTACGGCACATCCCAGCTGGTTGTTGATGGAACACTTTATTCATCATTCGTTGTTGTGGAGGCCTTATAACGTGGCGAAACCATATAACTCGATTGGATTTGATGAATCTGTTGATATCGCTTCACAACTTTAAGTGGACTAAAGATTGAGCGATTGACCTTCCTTTCGAAGTTGGATAACAATCTAAATCTAATAAAATAATCTAATAAAAAACCATTTATACAAAACCTTGTACCATAATTGATGTCAAATTGAATACAAGCAAATTGTGTGTGGAAATATCAACCAGCCAAACATCATATAGTACATCATCTTAAACGGGTTGTGTCAAGTAGGCCAATGTGCAAATGATACAAGGCTTTCAAAATAAAGTGCTGCAGTCCCTCGTGAATGGACCATAGTACATTAGAAATGATAATATTCATAGGGACTTGAAGATGGAATACGGCACCGAAAAAATAAAGAAATAAGCAAAGAAACACGTGATTATGGAGTGAGAAGATTCCGAAGGTAAAAACCACTGGAGCTGAGCATTTCTACTTAGAATAAAAAATTATTTTAAAATGAGTAACCAACCAATAGGTTGCTCATCATCAACCGAGAGACTATCTGGGAAATTATTTCGGTTTTCCGCCGGTGTTATTTGCTCTACAAAAAAACTGTTGATTTAGAACGGCCACATTTCCAAATTGGCTTTTCGCTGCTACATAGCTTTTAGCTGGACAATATAATTTCGTTTGTCTTGACTCATTAATTAATTAACAAAGGTAAAACAAAATTCTAGTGCCATGGTCGTTTAAAGGTTAATTGTACCTATTCATGTGAATTTACTATAGTTTCGTTTTTTAGTGATAAGATAACGATAACAGTTATACAGATTTACGTCATATTACGCTCTTTAACTTTATTGCCATGCACATAACATAAATTTGCATACGTTAGTATAAAAACAAATAATTGAAACAACGTTTATTTTTAGATTCCCATGTAGCGTGTACATAAACGTTTATTACTTCTATGGAAACCACCCGCAGCCCGTATCAAAGCTAATTCAATCTTTTTACGATTCCTCGCAGAACATAAACATTTAACAACATATGTGACCCCCCTTACAATCAACTTGATGCCGTCAAATATATTATTTATTTTTATGAACTAGTTTGATTGCAACGTATAAATATCATGTCACTTCAATACATAAATTTCAAGATGAAACATCCTGTTTATTATAGCCAATAAACGATTTTTATGGTCGACAATATAAAATTGGCTAGGGGTTCAGTTTAAACTTACCTATCAAATCAATTATCACAATAGGATCATCAGCATATTTACGATTACGCTTTGAATTATATTCTGGGTCGCTTAATACGAATGCGGCTACATATGGTGTAAATATTGCTGTATACATAACTAATATTAAGATTATCCAATCCCAGACCGCTTTGAACGGCGAATAATGTAATATGGTCCATTTATGGATTGTTGGTTTTTGTTGATTATACGATGGTATAACATCAGCTCCAAGTGACAGGACCTTAAAACAGAGAGAGAGAAACAAGTATAATAAAATTAAAAAATTTATTATAAAATAAAGTTTGGTAAAAAGTTTAATATAAATAACAAAAGTTTTAAAAGCTTTTTGAATTTAATATTGAGAATAAAATATTTGGTTGCAATTATAGTTTGGTTAGCAAAGCTGGATATATTTGATATATAAATAAGCGTTTATATATAAAGAAAGCTTCTACTTAGTTCCAAAATAAATATTAAAAATAATTTAAATAAAATACTTATAATTTCTTTTTATTTATTAAGATGAACACCAAGCTTTACATTATGTACATAATATAAATCATAAAAATTATATAACCATCGCCATTTTCATATTATACATTTTATATGCCACATAAGTATAAATACACATTGATCTCATTTTTTTCATTTGCATAACATAATTTATGTATATTTTTGGATTTTGATTCTGCAGGATACACAGCATATTTTTTAAAATATATAAAAAAAAAATATAAAACAAAATATTTTTATTTTCAAATAACACATAATTTATTTATTTTATTTTATAATATGTTTCCCAAAATAAAACAACATAAAATTTTATATTTTTGGTTTTGGTACAATAAATTTACCTCTTTCTTGAGATTCGGTTTCGAGATATCTGATCCACCAAATCCATTTAAATTTAAATTCGAATGCGATGCGATATGATTTTCGATAATGACTTTTGATTTGGAATCAGTACTAATGCGTACACTTGACCATTTTTCCGATGCCTAAATTAATTATACAAGTATACAGCGTATACAAAAAAAAATTTTATTTTTTACGTCACACATGTCAAAAATCAATTTATAATTTAATTAAAAAATTATTTATTTATATGTATGAAAGTATATTGGGTGATATGTTTTTGTGTTATTCATGCTAAATAAAATTACATTTTCCGTAAAATTAATTTAAATGATTTGGTTTATTTACACAAACTGCATATCCACTAACTACGAGTACTATACATGTAAAGAAGGAATAGGAACCTCAAATTGGTTTTTAAATTGGCTCACGCTGAGCTATATACTGGGTAATTTATCTCCGATTATCGTATTCTACCCTCCTACAGACAAATTACTAATTTACCAAATTACTGCCACACACCAAACAAAAACGAGTTAGACTAATTTAAATAATTACTTTGTAAATTTTAAATGCTCTGCTATTATTTTTATTTTTAATGAAGGAAAACCAAGAGATGTAATTATCCTCTTCGGTTTTGTTTTACATCGAAGTTAATTATTAATAAATCAATTTTTCACTTGGAACCGGTTTTGGGTGAGAGGTACAGAAAATTTGTTAATAGAAAATATACAAAATTTAGTTGTCAAATGTCCATCAAAAACATTTTATTTTCCACGTATTTTAGTATGAACTTGATAAAACTAAAAGTCATGGCCAGGGATGGACGAAGTAGATTACACAATGTAATATACGTGGTTGCCGACACGTAATTTATTACGTAAATTACATAACAATTTTTTGCATTGCTGCGACGTCGACAATGTAGACAATGTCATAAATTATTTATCAGTTATGGATCGACTCCTACTCTGAATGTTGCGTACTAGTGAATCACGCGTAAATTACATTAATAATTTCTTAAAACTAAACCTAGCTATTATAAAAAAATCTGAAATTAATTAATTTCAGATTTTAACCTTTATCTAAAAATATGGAATAGCTACTAAATCAAAAATATTTTAATAGATTATTCGCTTTACGCGCCATCTCTTATCAACCGACGGAAAATCTCAGCCGATGAAAGCCGTTCGAAGTGATCAAAGGTGCAAATATCGCTGTATATCGGGATGCGCAAGGTAATTTAATCGTCGAATATCTTGAGAATGAAAAAAACCGTCAACAGCGAGTATAGATAGCGTTATTGGTGTGCTTGAAAGAAAACATGGTCCCAAATGCGGAAGAAAAAAGTGCTCTTCCACAAAGACAATGCACAGTACCACAAGCCGTTGGCTACTATGATAAAATTGCAAAAATTGCAAAAATTTCTTCCCCATCCACCGTATTCTCTGGATCGGGCTCCTAGCGAAACTGCCTGTGCGCAGACTTCATTAACATGTTCAGGAAATGTGATATGCCGAAACAAACGTCTATTTTGAGGCCAAAGATAAAGCATTTGAGAGAAGCGTTGGAATGATTTATTATTACATATAGCAAATTGAAAGAATTTACATCAAATACTTGATAATAATTTTGTTAAGTAAATATTTAAAAATTGGCTCCTTGCCGAAAATATTTTAATTTCTAGCCCGAACTGGCCGAATTGACCTACTGGTTCCTGTGATTATTTGTTAAGATTATAAAATTTGGGAATACCTACGTTATGATTTAAGACTCGAGTCAACATTTATAATGGAAGTAAAAATTACCTTGCCAATGTTGTCCGATATTACGTCCATTTAATGTGTAGATAAGTGTGACAAATTTCATAGATTTAGTCATACGTCATAGCCATACGTTCTACAACATTGGGCCAAGCCATGTATACGATTGAGGAATGAGCAAAAATTGTTGAGTTTTATTTTGCTAGTCAAAATTCAGTAATTTCGAAAATTTCGAAATTTTTTTAACAGAAATGCACCATCATGAAATCAAATACGCAATCTCGTCGCTCGTTTTCAGTCAGCGGGATCTGTTAGTGACTTATCTCGGAGTGGAAGACCGCTTGAAGCACGGAGCCAAGACAATATCGCACGGGTTCAAGAGAGCTTAAATGAGACCCTGAAACATCGACTCGTAAACATGCCGCTCAGCTTCAAATGTCCAAAACTTCACAATTTATGGCTGTTTCCGTACACGATATAAATGGTACATGAAATTTTGCCACAAGACTATGCAACCCGCTTAAGCTTTTGTGCAAAATTGACCGAATTATTAACGGATGATCCCGATTGCATTTCCATTTAAGCGGTTATGTTAATAAGCAAAATTTTAGAATCTGGGGCACTGAAAACCCAAGAGTGATTCAATAGAGTCCGTTCCATCCACTTAGAATAACAGTTTGGTGTGGAATATCAGCAGGCAAGGTCTACGGCCCGTACTTCTTCCAAAACGAAGATGACAATGCGTTGACTGTAAATGGTAAGCGCTACAGAGCTACGTTAGAAAATATTTTGTTTCCTGTACTTGATAATACTCAAGAAGAGATGTTAATTGGCCATCTCGATCACCCGACTTATCACCACCAGATTTTTTTGTGGGGACATTTGAAAGATCGTGTATGCGCAAATAAACCGCAAGGACTGTAACAACTAAAAGACAACATAATGATCAACCAATTTGGCTTCAGTTATCGACTAGGTACAGCAAAGAGCAGCAGCTTGCAAAGAGGCTGATGGCAGTCATCTATCTAACAGATATTACTTTTAAAATTTAAGTTTTTTAAAACTCTTCATGATTAAAACTATCTTCTGAAATCAAAATTATTCATTTTCAATAAAAAATTAAAAAATTATATCAAAAATACAATGTTCAGTGACTTATGGCCCACCCTGTATAAACATTAATTGATGTGATAGTAAAAGAATGTGGAAATATCATTCGGCACATTTTTCCGGCGAACAAATCCAAGTTTGGCCCATATTAGCAGGGTTTCATTGGCGTTAGCAAACTACTCGCAAGTAGTTCTAGCTACTCACAACTACTCTATCCAAAATTTTATTTTATTTTGTTTTGCTTCTAACTTACAAATTTGCGTTCCAATGAACATCTACTCTAAAATCTATCTATCTAAAAAAAAACAGTCAGTAAATATACAAGTACACAAGTAAATATATTATACTGTCTTTTGCGTATTATACAGAAAATCAAGAGAATTACTGGCAGAAATAATTTATTGAATCATTCTCCACTAGGATACTATGAATTATTATGAATTTCTGTAAATTTGTAATTTTCCAGCACCAACCTCAGAAATGTCTGGACCAAGTGGGTAGTGGTTTCAGGCTTCTGAATCATTAGGTAATAAGTTAGCAATTCAGAAGCCTGCAACCACTATCCACTTGGACGAGACATTCCTGAGATTGGTGCTGGAAAATTACAAATTTACAGAAATTAATAATAATTCATAGTATTCAAGTGGAATCCACTTGAATGATTCAATAAATGGAATGATTCAATAAATTATTTCTACCAGTAATCCCCTTGATATCGTAATGAGGTTTAGCTAACTTTTTATCTAATGATTCAGAAGCGTGAAACTACCATTCACTTAGTCCAAACATTTCTGAGATTGGTGCTGGAAGATTTTACAGAAATTAATAATAATTCATAGTATCCAAGTGGTAGAATGATTCGATAAATTATATCTACCAGTAATCCCCATGATATTGTAATGAGGTTTTGCTAACTTATTATATAATCATTCAGAAGCCTGAAACTACTACCCACTTTGTCCAGACATTTCTGAGATTGGTGCTGGAAAATTCAAATTTACAGAAATTCAGACTAGTTCATAATACCCAAGTGGTAGAATGATTCAATAAATTATTTCTACCAGTAATCCCCATGATATCGTAATGAGATTTTGCTAACTTATTATTTTATGGTTCAGAAGCCTGAAACCACTACCCATTTGGTCCAGACATTAATGGGATCTGCACAAGAAAATTTTAAAAAGTTATTCCTTGTAAGGAAGGTTTTATTTTTAAATCTGTAAATATGAATATCAATTATATTTACGAAAATTGTTTAAATGTAATTTTCCAATTTAATATTTATTTGTATTGATTTTAAGCGATGTTTAAATTTTTTGTTGTTATTTCTTTCGAAAAATTTTGTTTTTAGCTAAGACACAAAATTAAAAGCGTTTTCGGGCTGAAAAGACTTCTGGCTAAGTTAGCATACGTAATGGCACTCGGCTATTGAATGTCAATTTCAAACACCATGGCGAAAAAAAATTAATAAAATAAATTTATTCACAAAGTATGCCTGAATTACCACCATTCTGGAAAAACAAGGTTGAAATATAGTTTCAACCGGTCTAGGACTTTCCTCCCCAAATAATACTCTGCCGGACAGTACTCCTCATCATCTCACCATTATCCCTCGAACAATTACTCCCGCCATTACCCCGGTCAGTACCTCCGGTCATTACGCCCGGTCATTTCCCCCCTCCCCCTTCCGATTATTATTGGGAGGGCGATTAATATTTGGGGGCTAATGTCCTGTTACGCGAATAAGTACAAGGGGCCATATCAAAGCTGGAAGATTATAACAATCTCAATAGGCTGGCACTGAGATGATCATCACGTTTTCCTCTTGCCAACTCAACACAAAAGAACGGTTTACAACCTAAGAAGTTCTTTTATAAAATTGATAATTTGCAGAAATTTGAATATACGGTGATGGTACCACTTCGTGAACATTCGCACTTACTCAAAACATCAATTGCCATTTCCGGCCCAGAAAATCCATGAAAGTTATAGTCGATTTTCATATATTTAGCCATTTCGAAACTGGAGCTTGTGTTAATCCTAACATACGTACTGCTGGCACTGGGGAACTCACAGTACTTTCACTAATCATTACCAACTCATAACATAAAGAACTATTTCCAGGCAAAAAAGTCCTTAAGGGATCCAAACTTTTATTTAACACGAACTGTGATTTTAAAGTTTGCCATTTACTCAAATTTGATCACATGTGTTCCCTATACCGCTGGTGCTAACCACTTGGCCAGCATTTACTCTAATACACACCATATTAAAATATCAATGGCAATTTCTGGGCTGACAAGATCTTTATAAACGATTTTCATTAAAATCTATTTTGAGCCATATGACAATCGTAGCATACGGTTGACACTAGGGAGCTGCCTACAGGTTTCCCTTGATATTTTCAATTCAAAATATGACGAAATATTATTTCGAACATAAACTACAATATAAAGAAATACTATCTCCAAACCTCAATATAGTATTTCCATATTTTTGTTTTTATTTAATTTACAAAAACAACAAATAAACGGAAAGAACTGGGTTGGGATATTTCGTTGTGTTTATAAGAAAAAAATATTATTGAGGTATAAAATGAAAAATACTAGGTTGGGATTGAATAGTTTCGTAAAAATAAAAAATCCTGAGATGAAAAAACTGGAATAACTTCATATGATTGAAAATGTGTGAAATCTGCAAAATATTTCAAAAATTACAGTTATCCAGAACCTATCGATTGAGACGATTTTTTTACACCGAAGCTTCAATATATTACACAATCATCTCCAGTAATGCATGATTCAGATCAACATGTTCGGAAAAATTCACTCGTAGTTTAATGCACTTTCAACTTTAATTCATAAAGACCAATGCGTCACTTGCAATGTGTAATTAATTGGTGCATTAAAGATCTCAAAAGGATACTCCCTAAGCATAACTGATGACTTTTATTTTATAAAAGACTCACCTAAGATCTACAAACATATAGATACGAATAGAGCCAAGAATACACGATAATAGATTCTATAGGCGGACAAAAAAATTATTCTAGCCCATTTAAACTCAGAAACATATATATTTACTTCAAGAAACTGAATATATTATTCAATTCTTGTAATTTTGGGATTTATATATAAATTAGGTCACGCATCAAAACCTACGACTGATGTAAAATTAAATTACATTTTGTGATCGGTAGGCGGAATAACATTTTCCAGTTTGGTATTTCCTATACCAATTCCATGTCGCGTGCTTACAACATAAAATAAATTTGGACAAAACTTAATTACGCTACATAATAACGTAAAATTGATAAAACCCTTCTTGAACCATGAAAATGGATAATATATTTATATAAATTCGAAATACCAAATTAATTTAAATGATAATCCTGAACTTGACATATACAGCTAATAATCTTTTCTAGATAATTTATTTTCATTCATACCGTTCGATACTTAGATTAGCGTTGGCACAAAGTTTTCTGAATACAACTACAGTTATTTTTTAATTAACGTATTTCTATTTGCGTTATTGCGTTAATCTATTGACTTGGAAAACATCTAAACTGTATATGTATGTATACAATCCACAAACCAAATAATTTACATATCCCTAATGTGGCCATAATTTATAGACCATTTTGGTGTCCGTTTTTCTCATTATTTTTCATAAAATATTCAAATAAATTAGATTTGTATCTCGACCCTATCTTAATAGGGCCATTAGCACTAACAAATATGCCGCACAATCTCGACAAATTTGAATGAATCACATTCAGATATAGAAATTCCGTCGAAATTTATTAAACCAGCCACAGCGATAAAACTGTGTGGCGTCACACAAACAACATCATAATAATGATACTCGTAATACACATATTCAAGGAACATATAAAAAGAAAAGTTTATTATTATGAATTGAAAATGGAAAACTAATCGGAAAATAGTAATATATAGGAGTAATAACCATAACAATCTTAATAATCATCATCAAAATAACGTATTCAGACGGTGCTTGGAGAAACGCATGCGTTCAGAATTTTTCTACATTTTTTATTAAACCAACCAACAACAATACCCATAGTAGAATAGACTAATATTTTATTTATAAGCTGTCCCATTTCAAAATGCCAAGAGAATTTTATAATTTTTCATTTTTAGAAAATTGGAAAATTGTTGTGAACATATTATTTACTATTGGATTGTTAGTATTATTATATCCTAAAGTCGTTTATCATACATTTAAACAATTTTGATTCAGAACAAAATTTTGAAATAGATTTAGGTTCAATTTAATTGGTAAATCAATCACTAAAAGTCTTGGTTTTTATATTTTTGGTTTGGGAAACGATTTTAATTGGAATTTATAATTTTTGGACGATTATATTCAAATGTGCGTGTCAACAATTTTAATGCAGTTTGGCAGTTGACACATTTATCCTAAAATGTGATTTTGGTAGTACGAGTAATTTATTCGTCATTTAATAAAATGAAATTAAAACATTTACATATTTACATATTTTCCAAATTTATTTTAAACACCGTAACAAGTCTCCTATACAAAGTGAGTCGAATAAAAATTTGTAAACCAAAAACCGCGAAAAATTGTGGTTGTTGAAGATATAATAACGGCGCCTAACCCGTTAAGCAGGTATTGCCATCTCTTGTATTTTTGCATGGGGATGGTGAATTTCTTATATTTAAATAAAGAAATAAAAATAATTTAATAAACATAGATACATCCAGTGCCTCTCCACACAGTGCGGCCCCACGTTGCGTTTTTCTTCGTAAACAAAATTTTAAGTGAGGGTTTTTGGGAGCATGGTTGCATCAAATATTTTATGTACGGCTCGTGTCGTATGCTCACTAAAACAGGCCAAAAACAAGCAAAAATATAGCGTATGAACTTTTTTTGTTTTTACGTGAATAGTTTTTACGTGAATTTTGACAAAAAGAAAACATCTTACGTCGACTTGATCCGCAAACTAAACCAACCACAACGAAACGTTTGAAAAAATGTCTCCACCATTATTTTCCAAATAAAAATTACCCTACAAGCTAAAACAATACGAACCCGCTTTGTTATCTTCATGTTTTTGCAGCTGGTGTTACGGGGATCTCAATCGTGGGACACGAACATAATTTGAAATAAATTAATAAAGAAATGTTTGAAAAATACGGGTCCCATTTGAAAAGCGATATTTTAAAACGCGAATTATCAAAATGCGATATGTCAAAGCCCGATATGGTACAAAACGCGATATGGTGCAAAACGCGATATTTCAAAACGCTTCCGTTGCTTCGCAATGTACATTCTGTACCATATCGCGCTTTGAAACATTTCGTTTTGTACCATATTTCGTTTTGTCATATCGCGTTTCGAGCGGAGCTCGAAAAATACACACCCAATGACAAAAGAAAGTTTCAATAGGATAATGGAAAATTCAAAAATGTAGACGAAATTTATTGAGTAAAATCTGTTAGTTACTAACTTCAGACTGTGAGTGCAGGTAAAACTTCACAGTTGCGCAGTAAGCTTTAGCAAATGTATGGGGACTTTTACATTTCAACACCTACTAGATTTAAAAAAAATTTTTTGCTTCTCGTATCCGTTTCGCTCACGCAAGTAATACAAAACGTCCCTTAAGCTATCAGAACCCATACAGCAGAACATTACAAGATAGTATGAATAATTATAGGCTAATTTAGCATTTAGCTCTATTAAACAATTTTGGGCTCCCCTCTTCCAACTAAAATGATGGGTCCTGCTAGGTTTAGACAAAGTTAGCAGAACCCATATCAAAAAATGATTTAAAAACAATTGTAAAATTAAAGGTTAATTTTAGGCTAATTAAATGCCCCATTTAAATTTTTTTATTCTGCTCATTCTAGAAAAAGCCTAAGGCGTTATCACTTCAAAGCTAGCAGATCCCAAATCGAAATCGAAATTAGAATCCAAAACAAGGACAATTAACCATTACAAATTGTGGGCTGTACTCCTTCTTGACCAAACTTCAGCTCATTTAATCTAAGCTAGCAGAACCAAAATCGAAAATCGGACCAAAACCGAAATTAGAACTCAAAACAAGATCAATTAACATACAAATAATTTTAGGCTCATTATGGTCTAATCGAATGCCTCATTAAAAATTTTGGGCTCCACGCGTTGTTGACCAAACTTTCGGTTTTGGTCCGATTTTCGATTTAGGTTCTTCTAGCTTTAGATTAATTGACCTGAAGTTTGGTCAAAAACGAATGGAGTCAGAAATTTTTTAATGGTGCATTTGATTAGGCCATAATGAGCCTAAAATTATTTGTATGTTAATTGACCTTGTTTTGGGTTCTAATTTCGGTTTAGGTCCGATTTTTGACTTTGGTTCTGCTAGCTTTAGATTAAATGACCTGAAGTTTGGTCAAAACAGAGTAGAGTCCAAAATGTTTTAATGAGGCATTTGATTACGCCATAATGAGCCTACAATTATTTGTACGTCAATTGATCTTGTTTTGGGTTCTAATTTTGGTTTAGGTCCGATTTTCCACTTTGGTTCTGTTAGCTTTAGATTAAATGACCTGAAGTTTGGTCAAAAAGGAGTGGAGCCCAAAATTGTTTAATGGAACATTTGATTAGGCCATAATGAGCCTAAAATTATTAGTATGTCAATTGATCTTGTTGTGGGTTCTAATTTCGGTTTTGGCCCGATTTTTGATTTGGTTTCTGGTAAATGGGTTCAGATTAAATGACCTGAAGATTGGTCAAAAAGTAGTAGAGCCCAAAAATTTTTAATGGGGCATTTGATTAGGCCACAATGAGCCTAAAATTATTTGTATGTTAATTGACCTTGTTTTGGGTTCCACTTTCGGTTTCGATTTGGGTTCTGCTAGCTTTGAAGTGATAAAGCCTTGGGCTTTTTCTAGAATGAGCAGAATAAAAAAATTTAAATTTTGGCATTTAATTAGCCTAAAATTAACCTGTAATTCACCAATTGTTTTAAAATCATTTTTTGATATGGGTTCTGCTAACTTTTTCTAAAGCTAGCAGAACCCATTGCTTTAGTTAGAAAGGGTGGATCCCAAAATTTTCTAATAGAGCATTTAATTAGCCTATTATCAGATAAATTATTCCATGAAATTATTCTCGTTTTTCGATTTTCGTAATATTTTAACGCACTTATGAAGGTGTAATATGTTGAATTATTAGTTTGTTTAACAACAAATAAAAGTATTGATGAAATGCCAAAAATTTAGCTTACTTTTATCGTACCTGCAGAAAAAAAATGTAGTAAAAATGTATAGAGTCAAACAGAGGCATCTCTATTATAATACAAAAAATACCGATTTCACTAGCTAAAACTGCGTACCGCAAAATAAAATTCAGAGGTGAAATTTTTATTTTCATTTTCGCTTGTGTCATTTTTATATGTAGGCATACAACGAAACTAGTTTTACACAAACATTGACACGTGCCCCACTTGCCCAACTGGACATTTGTCAATAAGCATGTGAATTACTTTTTACGAATGACATTCCTTTATATTTCTTACTTTTATTCAATATGTATGAAATAGAACAAAGACAGTTTGTTTTTGACCACGATGAAGTGGCCTAATATGTTGTTTGGCTGAAAAACAAAGCAACATCATGAACGAAGCAAGAACATGAAACTTACAACTAAAACTAAATAGCATTAAAGAAGAGAAATACCATCTGGGGACCACTAGAGGGACTGCAAGCAACAGATACTTTGCGAATAATCTAAATTTCACATAACATTACCACGATTTTATCAATGAATGTCTGAGACTTGCAAAACCGCATGTAAAAGCACCAACGATACGAATACGATAGAAATAAGGAGGACTCTGAGTGATAAAGGCTTCAGCTCTACAACCAAACTACAGGTACTTTACGAAGTATAGTTTAAGTTGCGAGCTATGCTAATTTGCATAGGCTCGAGTGTCTACTATTCATTGGTAGTAATGGCTATAACTCTAGGATTGACTGTTAATTGGTTGTGCATGACCGGTTCTCAGGTAATATTTTTGTAAACATATCGAATTTTGTCAGCCGAGCCTAATCCTTGTTATATGTACGGGCTATACTAGCGTAAATTGGCTCGAGTGTCTTTTATTTGCGGAAACTCTAGTGTGGAGTGTTAATTGGATGTGTCGGTTAGTCAGAAGAGATCAACCCTTTTTATTTTGCACGAGCTATGCTCATACGAACAGACTCGAGTATTTCCTATTCGATGGTTAGTGGCTATATTACCAAAACTCTAGGATGAACTGTTATAACTAGGTGAAGATCGGCTCTCAGTAATATCTCTAGTTTCGAAAGTAGTGTAGAGAATTGGTTTGCGCGTTTCAATTATTTTTTCAACAGCAGGCGATATTCGATTAGAACATTCTAATCACAAATTTTAAAAGGTTAATGCTAATAAAGATTTTATTGCATAATCCGTTGAGAAATGGTGTTATCTTGGCTGAAATAAAATGACTTGCTGACTCAAGCTCAGTCAAATAAAATTAGTTTTGAGTTTGGCTACGAAAGTCATGGATCGGTTGTTCTCTGTGACTATGCGATTTTCTGAAGTGGATAAGGATAGATATGTTGAAGCAGGATTTATGGTTCAAATATTACCTAAGCTAATCTGACGTTCACTAAAGAATCACATTCACAAGCAATTTAAAATAAGAATTAAACTCTTCAAGAAAACGGGCATTAAAACCACAAAGCAAATGGGAACTGATTCAGGTGACACGTATTTGGTTTCAGGAAAGTTTTACACTAGTGCCACACGTAGTATTTCTGGAAAATGAGTGACATTTTTCTTTCGTGTCAACTGCCAAAAATATCGGCTTATAAAATTCACCAGACCCACCTAATGGGTGACCCACCTAATTTTTATGGTCGTTTATTAGAATTGTCAGAACATTATATCATCAAATTTGTGTTTGTAATCTAATGTGGTAGTATACTCGTACAATATAAAACCTTTTTTCAAGTTCTGTCTACTGCCTCAATCGACCCTTTGTTTAACCGATGCGTACAATATTGGTATAATTTTAATCGAATCCGCTCCCATTCCTGATGTAAAATAATTTTATTTTAGAGATCCAGAATCAGTAAACTAATTTTTGTTATTAGTAGTTAATATATTACTTCGGCAATATTTGAGCTAACATATGTTTTCGGTGGAGTTGGTTCACAAATTATTCTTTGTATATAGCTCAGTTAGAGTACATAGCCATTCGTCAAGCCATCCGGAAAATAGATGATAATCAAGTAATTTTTCGGTATCCAATGCTGTTGTTTAGGAGTTAATTCTGGTTGAAAACTAGAAACATCCTTTATCAGACCAAATAAAATGTCGCTGTGGAAAATATCTTGTAATTTCGATAATCGAAAATCATATTGCTAAACGTATTAAGTTGGATCCGGCTATGAAAGAAATTTCCTGCACAATGTGCAGTGTGTCACGTACATCTTCGAAACTAATACTGTATCCACCTCCATTCCAAAATTTAAAGTCCTACTTATTCAACTCGGACATGAAGCAGATATGGGCGACCAACGGACACACGACAAGCTTCCGTAAAGCATATTATTTTGCTTGCCGTAAATTCAGCTTCATATAATAATATTGGAGTGTTTGTGTGGTTTATTCCGAATGCTGTGATTAGTCTTTATATGAAAACTTTCATAGGTCGGGATTATTCAAATGCCAATCAATCGACGATTGTTTTCCGTGTTTCTTTTCAATTGGGTTATATTGCCTAAAATATCTAGCGGGCGAATAATGCTTATTATATACGCGCCAATGTCATAATAAATTTTGAAATTTTTTGATAGTAGTTGAAGTTTTTATTGCTATCAGCTCATATCTTCAAAGCCGTGACTTCTTAACTCATAATAACTGATAATAATACTGACGAACTTGACGATGTTCTGAACTGTATGTCGATTCGAGCATTCCACAGCTAAACAAAGCTGATTACTACCATTAACTTGGTCTGGCAATTTCATTTATGTTTAATTTCTTTGATGCTAACGATTACATAATTCTCCTAATTCTGCTTCTTGTTCAAGAACTCCCTCTTAAAAGTTCAAACTGAAATTTTTAAGGATCCACGCCAATTCTTTAAATTCACTAATTCGATGGCTATTCCGACCATATTATCGTTGGTAATATGTTAGCCTCATGTTTTTCATCCACATAGTAATTTTACACATGATTTAAATTATTTTGAGGAATTTGATAATGAGAGACCGAGATGAGTAGACCAACTTTTTATCAGTACGAAACTGCCAAAAAAGGAACTTGAGGTAGTTCGCATTTTTTGTAAGGGTTGTGTAACTTTACACAAGTATCCTGAGATTAAAAATGGGGGGAGTGAATTTTCTACTTTTTGTGGTAGATATATTATGAATAGATGATCTCTTTGTTTTTAGTGACTAAATGGCCAACCAGTCGAAGATAAAACTTAAAAGAAAAAATAAGAATTTTGATTCAATTGTCTTTTTTTTACATTCTAGATAATTCGGTTAACTATGGATCTTTTTCGCACAACGTATACTCTAAGTGATAATACGCATTCAGTAAGATGTCAAACAGTGCGTACCGAACAAGCAATAGACGCTGTACAGCGTAGCATTGAGGAAGACCCAAATCAATCAATTCGACGCTGTGCTCAGCAACTGGAGATGTGTCCATCCACTTTATGGAAGATTTTATCTACGGATCTTGATTTACGTGGTTACAAAATTTAATTTGCGGAGGAATTAAAGCCATCCGACCATCGCACACACCGCCTATTCGGCTAATGGGCTGAACCAAATATTGATATTGATGTTGATTTTCCTAATAAAATTTTGTTCAGCGACGAAGCTCACTTTTTGTTGAATGGATGCGTTAATACACAGAATTGTCGAATTATGAGTGAAAATAATCCACAAGCCTTTGCCGAAACAGCATTACATCCAGAAAAAACCACTGTTTGGTGCGCTTTATGAGTCATGATATCTTTATAGCGTCATGATTTCTAACTTTTTTGTTCCCCAATTTACTGGCATAAATCTTACTGACATGTGGTTCCAACAGAATGGTGCTACATGCCACACAGCGCGTGATACAATTAATTTACTCCAACAAACATTTGATGAAAGACTAATTACACGTAATGGTACTGTTAATTAGCCACCGAGATCGTGTAATCTAACTGCATTAGGTTATTTTCTTTGGAGATATGCTAAATCACTTGCCTACACCGATAAACCAGAGACGATTTAACACTTGGAACACGACATTAGGCGAGTTATTGGCGAGATACGGCCGCAATTGCTGCGAGGAATGATCAAAAATTGAATCTCCATATTAAGCCATATACACGCCAGCCGCGGCGGCCACATGGTCGAAATCATATTCAAGCATTAATGACAAAAAATTATCTATTCAATAAAGCTAGTTTCACTGATGTTCAAAATGTTTTTCATTGTTCTATTTTAATTTAAAATTGTGAACCTCTAAAACACACCCTTTAGAAAAGCCACAACGTTAACAATTCAATCTGAATTGATTGGTCGAGAAATCGCACAAACTATTTTTTTAATTGACAGCTAGAATTTAACGGTGTCGTTGGGTTTCTTACACGCCACTTACATGCCATTTATCGCATTCTTATTTTTTCTATTAAGTTAATTTATTCTTGACTGGTTCCCACTTAACAAATTAAAACACTTAAATACTGAGCTGACGAAGTCGTGAACATTGTGAATGTCATTGGAAATAATATTTTGTCTATAAAAGCCGAAAAAACTAAATAAATATTAATACAGGTGAATTTTAAACTTATTAATTATATTAGTGTGGGCTTAATACACACACATAATGAGAATTTTCAGAAGTTTTGATTGGGGGATATAATTTGCCAAATCGATATGTTCTGGTCTTGTATCAGGTATATGCGCTTTAGGTATAAAGCAAGACTTGAATTTTTGCAATTTGAAAAGTAGACCAACTTTTTATCAGTACGAAACCAAACTGTCAAGAAAATAACTTGATGAAGTTCTTATTTTTTGTTAGGGCTGTAACGTTGTGTATCTTTACGCAAATAGCCTGGGGTTAAAAATGGGAGTGGAGTGAATTTTCCACCTTTTGTGGTAGATATATTGTAGACGGAGTAGATGGCTTATTTGTTTTCACTGACTAACAAATCGTAAACATTGTGAATGTCATTAGAAATAAAATTTTGTCTATAAAAAGCCAAAAAAAAACTTTAAATAAATATTAATACAGACGAATTTCAATCTTCTTACTTAAATTAGTCAAAACAGTTTGAATGTCGATGTTGTATACATCTTTCCTTTCAGATATATAAAATATGCCAATTAAACCCACATTGCCACCCCCCCCCCCACTCCTTCCGATTGAACTAAAGAGTGATTTTTTAAGAGCTTGAGAACTTTTTTTTAAAAAAAAACGCATAAAATTTGCAAAATCTCATCGGTTCTTTATTTGAAACGTTAGATTGGTCCATGACATTTACTTTTTGAAGATAATTTCATTTAAATGTTGACCGCGGCTGCGTCTTAGGTGGTCCATTCGGAAAGTCCAATTTTGGGCAACTTTTTCGAGCATTTCGGCCGGAATAGCCCGAATTTCTTCGGAAATGTTGTCTTCCAAAACTGGAATAGTTGCTGGCTTATTTCTGTAGACTTTAGACTTGACGTAGCCCCACAAAAAATAGTCTAAAGGCGTCAAATCGCATGATCTTGGTGCCCAACTTACCGGGCCATTTCTTGAGATGAATTGTTCTCCGAAGTTTTCCCTCAAAATGGCCATAGAATCGCGAGCTGTGTGGCATGTAGCGCCATCTTGTTGAAACCACATGTCAACTAAGTTCAGTTCTTCCATTTTTGGCAACAAAAAGTTTGTTAGCATCGAACGATAGCGATCGCCATTCACCGTAACGTTGCGTCCAACAGCATCTTTGAAAAAATACGGTCCAATGATTCCACCAGGGTACAAACCACACCAAACAGTGCATTTTTCGGGATGCATGGGCAGTTCTTGAACGGCTTCTGGTTGCTCTTCACTCCAAATGCGGCAATTTTGCTTATTTACGTAGCCATTCAACCAGAAATGAGCCTCATCGCTGAACAAAATTTGTCGATAAAAAAGCGGATTTTCTGCCAACTTTTCTAGGGCCCATTCACTGAAAATTCGACGTTGTGGCAGATCGTTCGGCTTCAGTTCTTGCAGGAGCTGTATTTTATACGGTTTTACACCAAGATCTTTGCGTAAAATCTTCCATGTCGTCGAATAACACAAACCCAATTGCTGCGAACGGCGACGAATCGACATTTCACGGTCTTCAGCAACACTCTCAGAAACAGACGCAATATTCTCTTCTGTACGCACTGTACGCATTCGTGTGGTTGGTTTAATGTCCAATAAAGTAAACTGAGTGCGAAACTTGGTCACAATCGCATTAATTGTTTGGTCACTTGGTCGATTATGTAGACCATAAATCGGACGTAAATCGCGAAACACTTTTCGAACCGAACACTGATTTTTGTAATATAATTCAATTATTTGCAAACGTTGCTCGTTAGTAAGTCTATTCATTATGAAATGTCAAAGCATACTGAGCATCTTTCTCTTTGACACCTTGTCTGAAATCCCGCGTGATCTGTCAAATACTAATGCATGAAAATCCTAACCATAAAAAAATCACCCGTTACAAGCTTAAATAAAAATTTTATTGATATCAAACAAAACAAAGAAATTTATAATTTTAGCGCAGTAACAAGATGGATTTCGACTAAATTAAAAAACTTAAAAATGTTCCGACTTCCATTCAAATAAAATGTAATAAATGAAACCAACTCAGTGTGAAAGAAATTGTGTTAATTACCTTTTATTCGGAAAAGTCCTTTGATAAGAATATTCTAATTAAATTTTGTCGATTTATAAAAAGATGTCACAATTTTAATATACGAAATTAGAACAGATTCCAGGAGAGAACCCTCTATTTGGGATATCTCTTTCGTATGCATTTAAGCGACATATTCTAGGAAGAATTGTTTTACATTTTGATTAAAACATTCTTAGGAAGTATGTGAATTGTGAATAAATTTCTATAATTAAATTAAATTCCATTAGACAGCAAACAATCCACATTGATATGAATTACTACAATCAAATAATGGATTCAATGATACGTTAAGAATTGTTTTCCAATACGATAGTAATCGAATTAATTACACACTTCAATTAATTAATTAATGATTGTCTCTTTTCATTAAGCACTTCAAAAAATAGTTGAACACTGTTTTTGTGTGCCCTGAACCGCATGTCAACAACACTCAAAACATAAATTTGTATTTTCTTTGTATAACAAAATGACAACTGGAAAATATTTATTTGCGTGACTTGATTACCACTATAATTTTCCCTTTTCATCCACTTAACATGTGCTAGACTAATTAATAAAGTTTAAATTTGAATCTCGCACACAACGGCACGTATATTGTGTATGCTATATGTGTACACTGTAAAAGTGTGGAAATTCTACAATAAGCTCTATAAATGGCATTTCACGTACATAATTTATACCTGTTCAATTTAGTATTTTTCAAATCTGTATTACATAATTTATGTAATTTTCATGTCTTGTACATTGTTCTGTTTAATTACATAATTCATGTTTTAAAAGCAGTTGCACATTTAATCTAATAGTATTTGTTTGGTCTAATCTCCTGCATATTTTAGTACATAACAAAACCAACGACGATTTCAAATCGATAAAAACCGTCTACTATCTACAGAAATACAATTCCTTATGTTCCTACATAAATATGTATACAAACAATTGTATAGACATAATATTCTTATGTAATTTATGTCGCTTGTACGAAACATAAAAACTTTATTATTCGTATTAAAAAATTGTAATATTTTTTTGTCGCCTCGTCGAATTTTAATGGAGTTGGAATAATTTCGGAAGGCTGCATTCCTAACATTACGTACATCTCCCTTCCATCCGGGTTAAGTTAATAATGATATTTTGTTTGCGCTACATAAACTAATTTTTTAATTTGTTTGCGGTTTTAATTTCTATATCTGATGACTACTAATTTCTGTGTATATGGGCGGGCAAAATAATGGGATTTCACACAGTTTAATAATTTGGTTGAATGCCCGAGAGGATGTATACGAGTAATTATGTAGTATGCTCAGATTGCTACGGCAAGGCGAAAAAAATTGGGAGTGTGCGAATTATAATTTATCATATCTAAAGAGTTCTAGACTATAGGGATATGTAGGAATGATAATATATCATGCAATTTGAAAAACTAAATAATAATTTGATCATCAAAAACACACCCAAAGTGGGTGAATTATGTATAGCTTTATCGAATAATGTAGTTCGGTATTTCTTAGCCTTTTTTAGATATATCCGGTTTAACCAAATTTCTTGAACGTAAAATGGAACGCTACAGTTTGAACTAATTTTGCTACCTAGGTATGATTGTGAAATGCATGCCAAAATAATATCAAACAATTACACTGTTAAATTTAAAAAATTCCAATAGGATTTGTCTTGTAGTGAAGTCTGGATTATTTTTAACTTTTATTTTAAAAGTCCCCAGGGGGTCAAGTCGCGTTCCGTGAAATAATGAAAATGAAAAGTTTTTTTCATTAGTAATCTAGTAGTTTGAATTATTCGCACGAAGTTTTAAATTCCACTGTGTGAAATCAAAATTTGTTATGGGCAATTCAAACCTACTCGATTGCCAATGAAAAAAACTTTTCATTTTCATATTTTCACGGAACGCGACTTGACCCCCAGGTCCCTAACGATGTCATTGTAAAGCTAGAAAGAATTTCCAACGATTTGAGATTATTTTTTAAATTGCCTCTGGCTTTATTTTTGAATCTTTCCCATCTTAGGAAACTCCCAAAATGTTTTCAATTGTTACAAGCTACTAAAACACAATTTTTTGAAACTTGACCTATGTCAGTTCTTAATATTAATAAGCACTATTTCTAGCTAGGGCTCCATTGTTTATGTTACGTTTGTACCAAGGTGCGTTTACCATCCATCGTAATATTTTTGATTGTATTCGTTGCAATTTTATAATATTTGAAACAGAGGCTGATCCCTACTATTCTAATCCATAAGTTCAGATGGGTTTGAGTACCATTTTATACAATAATTCTAGAGTTAATTGAGAAGATTTTCCGATTAGCCAATTTATTTTAACATTTTTGAAGCTATTTGTTGAAGCTATTTTGATGCTTATTTATTGGCGTTTTGTTTCGATTTGTTACTGCCATGACAATCTTCTATCTACTAGTTGTAGATCTAGATTTTGTACAGGGGCAGATTGATGTTAATAACATCACCGAAGAACAAATTTGTTTACGGAAAGTGAATGTTATGTGTGCCGATTTAGAAAGCGACTTAGTTATATTTCTTCAAAGTATTCTTGCAGAATTCTTGATGCTATTTAATAATGTTGTAACATCTGCAAATGTTACATGAGATGAAACAGAGGCTGATCCCTACTATTCTAATCCATAAGTTCAGATGGGTTTGAGTACCATTTTATACAATAATTCTAGAGTTAATTGAGAAGATTTTCCGATTAGCCAATTTATTTTAACATTTTTGAAGCTATTTGTTGAAGCTATTTTGATGCTTATTTATTGGCGTTTTGTTTCGATTTGTTACTGCCATGACAATCTTCTATCTACTAGTTGTAGATCTAGATTTTGTACAGGGGCAGATTGATGTTAATAACATCACCGAAGAACAAATTTGTTTACGGAAAGTGAATGTTATGTGTGCCGATTTAGAAAGCGACTTAGTTATATTTCTTCAAAGTATTCTTGCAGAATTCTTGATGCTATTTAATAATGTTGTAACATCTGCAAATGTTACAACTCTAGGCAGGTCCACTACCACTCTTCTAATCAACAAATACTTCATGTTGTAGATTTCGTATGTCCGTTTGGTTTTTGCTGTTTCTGGTTCCAGCTCAACTGTGGACATTGGTTGATGGATTATCTCGCATTTAATAAAGTTAATAATGGTTCTTACTTGAAAGCCCTTGGCTCGAGGAGGTGATTGATCTGATTGTCGTAATAAAAGGAATCGAGTCAGTTATGACTCGATTCCTTTTATTACGACACTCAGACTTCTTGAACTCTTTAGTCCGTATGTGTAAAAGTATTTATTACTTGCTTCTAAGATGGCAACAATTTTATGAAATGGTTCGATGCTCTTCTCTTGAATTTTGGTTTCACAGATACTGCCTTGTTTAATTGGAGTGATGATGAACTCCCCACCTGTTTCATTTTTAAGTGCGGCTACTAGCTGTTGAGACGGCGTTTTTCGTAGATATTGATGGTGGTAGTTCTTTTGATGCTTTCACCTTTTCTTCTCGAGTTTTCCTTTGCTATTTGCTATAATTTCCACATAGAGCTTGGAATCGGTTACCAGTTCGTACTTCGTTACATCAACTGTAATCCCAAGTGTCTGACAACAAGTTGTTAGACACTTGGGATTACAGTTGATGTAACGGTTACTAACATTCAACACCTGTTTGTATTAATTAGTGCGAAAGAGTTTCCTTTTCGTGGACATTGCTTTTTTAGTCGATATAAAACCAAGAACAATATAAAGCTATGATAAAGCAATAAATACAAAAGAAACTAAACTACAGATAGTTGTATTAAATTATATGTGTACATTGCAAGTGCGCACTAGTTTAATAAGAAGTGGTGCGAAAGAAAAAAATTAACACAGTATTGTTAGTATGGCCAACAAAATATTCAGTAGTTTCTTGCATATTGGTATCTGCGTTTCAGACTTTGCTCATAGCTTTAAATTATTGTTGGTTTTGGCCGTTAGCATTATCCATAATAGCGATATCGCAGATATGTTCACGGGTTCTCATTAATATATTCGAATACGTCCGGAATTTTTTTTCAGCTTAGTTTCCAAAATTAAAAACAACTAATTACAATATTTTTTCCTCAATTGGAAATTTTGGTATTTAGGCCAATTGGAATTTTCCCAATTGGCATTCCCAAATAAGCTACAAACCCGATTTAATGTAAAAAAGATGGAAGGGTGAGTATGTTGTGGGCAACACCTTATTTTTTTACCATAAATGTGTACAATCATAGGTATCGAATATACCACCCTCATTTCTGAAACTGTTAAAACTGTCTTAAGAATGCTGCAACTTCCGGTTGACAAATGTCCAACAAATTTCGTAAGAATCTCCGAACCTAGAGAAGAATCTTAACTATTAAGTTTCATTACGGGATACGGGAATTTTGGTGTTTCCGTCAATTGAAATTTACTCAAGTAACATTTCCAAATAAGCTACGAACCCCATTTAATGTAAAAGAAAATCGAATAACTGGAATCCTAGAGGAGGAAAATCGAATAACTGGAATCCTAGAGATGAAATCTAAGAAATATTCCCCTCGAAATTATTTGTTCATAAGTTAGACCCATCCATCACAGAAATAATGCAAATAGCTTAAGTTTGAATCATGAATGAAAAGGTTTGATCTAAAGCAAAATGTCAATTAAGGTTTCATAAAAATGGGTGAAATTAATAATTTATTTGCGGGACTTCTAAAGGTTTCCAAAAGGTTAATGTCATTTGTGTTCCAAACAAATACTCTTTTCTGGTAAAGTGTAGATTAAAACATCGACTCATATTCGATGTGAGTGGATGACAGACATAATACCTTGATTCTATATGATTAGGTTAATGGTTGATTTTTCATTCATTTACAGTAAAATAAAGTAAATTAATCATGAAAATTTTCGACCTCGAATTTACGAGACGAAACATTCCCAAACCCGGATTTTTCAATTTTTTGCAAATATTTGAAAAAGTGTATCATTTATCAGAAAAATTATTTTGAGCGAAAGATTCTTAAAATCGAAATGACGATGTTTTTGTTACAAAAAACTAGTTTTTCACAATAATTTGGCTTCTCTCAGCACAACTCAGAAATGACAGCTTAAATAGAGGTTTTCACGTTTCAAAAATATTCTTAATTAAATTTGTTATAAAACTGTTCCAAAATTTAAGTGAAAATGTCGTGGATAAAGGTTCATTCACATACTGTATCTCTATGGCATATACGAATTTACTAATTTGGAGGCCCTATTTCAATTTGGCGGAAAATACAGTACCGAAATTAACAGTTCCCATAGAGGCTTGTATAAGAGAGAGACAAGTATTTCGGGATTAAATTCAATTACAAATAAGCAAGGAAACACAACCAAATTGAAATGTCGTTTATCGGGATTTTTTTTCGGGCCAGTTTCACATATAGTACATGAGAAGTTCACAAAGTCACGTCTATATACTGTTGAATATCTCAGACTTTCGACTATTCTGCTGGCAGAGCCTATTATGATAATTATTTTTAAATTTTGTTTAAAATAGTAATAATTCTAATAATAGATCATGCATTTAGTCAGCAGGATAGCCGATAGTTTGAACCAGACGTCCAGATATTCGATAATCTTTTACAATAAATCGGGTTCGTGGCATATTTGAGAATGTCGATTGGGTAAATTCCAATTGGCGGAAATACCAAAATTTCCAATTGAGAAGAAAATTTAGTAACTAAGAATTTTAATTTTGGAAGCCGTGAACATTTGGTAGGGAGGGGGAAGGTAGGCGAAAAATCGGCGATATTTATTAAATTCCTTGGAAATTCTAAGTAGCTTACAGGCATAGTAAATATCGTCATAATCAAACCCTGATAATTTCAATGTTGAAACTTAATCTAGGTTACCCTATAATGCATTCAAAAATCTATGGTCTGTTGAAAAATGTAAAAATCAAGTTCTCCACGTACAAATGGTTTTGGTTTAGGCATTCGATTATATATGTGAGACTCGTCAACATCTTTAGGATTGGATAGGTATAAAAAGTGAAACATTGTTCAAAAACAAATATTTTTAATCACTCCTGTGATGGCGATCGATCAAATCGGTAGAAATTATTTTGATCTTTACAATGACACCATTAGGGACTTGGAGGCTTTTCTAAACTAAGAGTTAAAAATAATCTAAATGTGTTTCAATTTCACTACAAGACTAGGTTGATAATCCTTTACTTTCAAACTAGCGCCAGACTCGGAAAAAATCAAAGAGAAAGTTTTCAAAATTATTCACGTATATGTAGCAACTACCTTAGGGCAAAAACCGTTAACAGTGAATACGTGTTTAATAGTCGTAGCATTTCAACTGTTTCTTGGTATGGCTTCTTTTCTCGAATTGTTTCAACAATTTCATTTTAATATTCTTGATATACTTTCTCTAATTTTTTTTATCTAATTTAATCATACAAACCTAGTTCTAGTTTCATTTTCCAGGACCAAACGCGAATCAAATATTGGAATGCGATTTTCATCATTAAATGTACATCTAAACATGGAAGAGTAAAAGGCACACAATCAAAAGCAAAAGGCTAAACACAAAATGTGGTAAAAATCAATTAAACCAAATATAACGATAACACGAAATAAGTTGCCGCCGCACTCTCTTTTGAAGCAGGCTACTGAGCTCTACTTTGTTTGCTGTACTTTTTACTGTATATATTTATTCACTAACCAGAGCAGATTCTTGAATGGGAAATTATCTATTAGCACTTCTGCTAATACCCGTATTGGTATTGTACCATTTAAATTAAATGGTACAATACCAATACGGAACTGTAATTCCAATAATTTTTGCTCAATAAATAATTTTGAATTGTCAAACCGAGCTGTCATATCGATTGCGCTTATAAAAAATTGATCGATGGCGCTTACAAAAAACGCGACAACTGTTACCAAGAGAATTATAAAATTGGATTATATGGGCAAATGCCGAATTCGTGCTTATTTAATTATTGTATAAATAAGAGGGGGAACGGATTTTAAATAATTTAAATCAGAACGTTAGGCATTGTAAGTCTAAATACTCCATAACATAACAACGGAACAACCAAGAATTTGACTACGAAAACTAATCAAATGTTCAAATTTATGTAATTGAAAGACTTCAGTCTGCATTCGTATTTTAGGCCGATAAATCAATACAACCATAAGTACGGTAAAATAAGTGGAATAACCAGCTTATGACGGACTTAAAGTGGGACAAAGGACCTAAAATTCCAAAGTTTGCGAAGACTAGAATCTCATTCGAGCTAATTTTGTTTGTGTGGTCGTCCCAATTCAGACTGCTCTAAAATTACCGAAATTACGCAATTTAGATACTAACGCAAACGTAACAATCGTTTTATCTTTCAACTTACGCATTCAGAAATAGCCGTATATTGGTTACCCAATTCATTATATTTTTGAAAAATCTATGCTAGTAGAGTCGACTCGGGATTTTCAGTATCAAATATGGTTAAAATCAGAAATTCACCAATGAGCTGGATAACTTTTCTATAATCCACAAATTTTTATCTATTTTCTAGTAGTGTATTTTAACTTAAAACGGACTTTTGAAAGCAAAGAACTATGGTCTCTAATGTTTGTTTCAATTAGATTGAAGAATTAGAACTATGGTCTCTAATGATTGTCTCAAAATTAGAGGTGAATTTGTTGTTACAGAGATTTTGTTCTAAAAATTCACAGAAATGTTCGAAGTCTGATACTGATTTGGTGGCCTGTATATTCCACAAACATTTGTTGAATTAAATTGATAAGTTGAATGTTGACGTACCGAAATGACAAAAAAGACCGGCATCTATAGTTAATAGTGTAATGAACGTAGCTATACCTCCTTCTGTTTTGTAACCCCTATATGCAAATTTGTTAGAGCTTTGTACAAATGTTACCGTTATTACTAATATATGAATATCGGTTTGAAAACTAAAACTTAGCTTATATATCTTTTGGCTTGTTTTGATTAGTGTTTGGAAGATTGGAGGTTGGAGTGCGATTGGAATTTTGGTTTCAAACTAACGAAACTATTAAAATATTAAATTAAAAAAATCGGTAGTGCAGTCTGAATGTAAGGTGCTTGTTGGTATCAGACGATCACCCAGAATAACCCAAAATTGCATATAGAAATCGAATGTATGCATTAAATACAATAAAGTTCGATTTCTCATCAGCAGTCTGATGAGACGACCGAAGTTTTTAATTTGAGAAATTCAAAGTTTCATTTGTACAAAAGTAAACTTTCAAATGGCTTGGTAACCTCATCTCGATGTAAAACAAATATCGGGCCATCAGCCAGAATAACCCAACAATTATATTTAAGAATTGTTCGCTTTGAAAGTTTTCTGAAATCGTGCAGTTTCTTTCTTTTTTGCTCACTTTGAAAATATTCGAGATTCGTCAACTTAATTCTAAATTATATATTTTCTTTTCTTGTTTTGAGAATTGTTCGCTTTGAAAATATTCTATAATCGTGAACTTAGTTCATAATTTTATTTTGTTCGTACAGTTCGCACATTTATTTCGTGCTTTGATAATTGTTTGCTTTAAAAGTATTCTGGGGCCGCCCATTCAATTCTCAAGTTTATATTTGATTTTCTTGTTTTGTGAATTTATCATTTTGAAAGTATTCCGGAATCGTACAATATATTCACGATCTTGAATTTTGTTTTCTAGTTTTGAGGAATCGTGTACTTATTTATTATATTTTTATATTATATTTTGTTTTGAAAATGGTTTACAATGAAGGTATTCAGGAATTGTATGCCATATTTTCAAACTTCTATACAAGAAAAGATGTTTTGAGAATTGGTTGTTTTGAAAGTATTCCGGAATTTTATACTTAAGAATAACTTATAATTTGAAAATTCTTAGTTTTTCAAAATGTTCCACTTAATTTTCAGTTTAAGTTTTTTTCTTGCTTTGAACATTTTTCACTTTGAAAAATCTTGTCCCTTTATTACGAGGGGACCTCCGTTCCACTACTATGTTTTAGTAGTGCTCGCCATATTCTCGACAACTTTTAATTATTGCGTATTGACATTTACGGCTTATGTTCTTCTCAGCCCACAAGTAATAGAGTGACTGTCAGTTTGTGTCTATTTCCGTTAAGATTGGACACCACACATGACAAACAAAAACTTTTTACAGAGAAATAGAAGGCGGAAGTGACGCATTATTTTTTTAACATCAAATACTTTCTTTAACGAAAATTCTAAAGTTAAGTGTAATCTTACAACTAATACAAAAATGGCCTATCCATCCATCTTATCGTACCCTGATATTTTGGATGGATGTTAACCTTGCAAACAGATTTTGGATTATATTATAAAAGCTCGAGAACTTGGTTTTGGTTTCTGTAAAACGTCCCAATTGGCGTAAGCCTCTCGGTAATTGTGCCACTTTTATCTATCTTGCATCGCTAAGCGACCAATCTCTTGCTACTTGCTCACACGTATACTCATTTCTCATTAGAAATTTAGTTATAGGTCCATGTCCGAGTTATAATTGTTTTAATGATTTTTACGTTAAGAGATCGTTGCAAGTCTTATGATTTCAGCTTTGGGTTGATTATTCTTAGCCCAGCGAGAGTGTGAAAATTATGTGTATACCTGTGTCAAATAATTGTAGGGACTAAACTACATGCAAACAATTTCGATCGGAAACCAAACAAAAAACGATGTCCAAATATTTGTGACTTAAATACTTCTGGCATTCCAGCCATAATAGAATCATGTCTTGAATTCTTTTCGTTTTGACTAGATTGTTATTGATGGGTGTGCTTTGAGGGTTACAACAAAAATTGAAATTTTCTTTACATTAGCATCAACATTTTCATTAAACTTCAAGTGACCATAAAATAAATAGGTAGTTTTGTTGGCAAGATTTGTTGCTCACAATGTTCAAAATACTTAAAGAAAGACGACAATAGTCAATCATCGGAAATAATAAATTATGCCATACCATAAATAAATTTCGTAATTCCTAAAGTACCATTAAAATACCCTTATCATGCTAAGATCAGATTTATATATTTTTTTTGCTGTGAAATTGACCCTCGTTGAAGTGACAAGCTGTTGAAACGTGAATATTTTAAAAAAATTTGTTTTATACTTCCTGCGAGACTAAACCTAATTATCTTAAGTCTCATGATGAACAGACATACGAATTTAAACAAAATATTACATTATTCGTTGAGATTGTGCCAAAAATATATTTTTAACGTACTCCAAACATTCTATAATTATGTAGTTTTCTCTCTCTCGGGCTAAATAAAATCTTAGGTAAATATTTGAGCTTATCTTCTTTAAGAATCAGTAAATTTGTTTTATGTGGGAAAAATGTATAAACAGACCACCCATGACCTGTGTCGCGCGCCGATCGATTCCCAATTAACATTATTACAGTATTACAACAATGAATAGAAATACCTCTATAAAACTGTTTACCTTAGTATTCATTTATAGTAATAAATAATTGGTTTGGAAATTCTAAGAAGCGGATTCTGCGCGCTAAAATAAAATTCCTTCTTTATATTTTCTTCAAAACAATCTCACACCCCACACCCAATAATCGTCTAATAAATTCACTGTACCATATAGTATTGGTAAAATGATTGCATTATAAGTTTTTAATTACATAAATTAAGGGTTAAAGCTGTAAACTGCGACCGAAGTAAATTAGTTAAACTATAAAGAGGAAGAATGTACTAAAAAAAATCATCTACTGCTGGATGGAAGTAAACGCAGGCGCTCTTTTGTATACAACAATTATATTCCTTTAAATGCAACATCGAGACATCTGTTATGGTACAGCATTATAAATCTATAACAATAATTCTGGGCTGTGTGACTTAAATTTAAATATATGTATTTGTATTTATTTAGTGCGCGCTTTGTGCCAAAACTAATTTTATAAAGCGTGACTGAATTCCGGAAATTTTCGGTATTTACGAGTATGTACAACATCTTCCAAAAAGCGAAATAAAAAAATGTTAAATAAAATGAGAGGAGAATGGGGCACGAGAAAAACCTTTTTGTGTATATGTTGTGAAAGTAAATCGATAAACGAACATCCTCTAAAACGAGTAATGCCAAAATATATAAAAGAACATAATTCCTTTTCAAAATTAATAAAAATAATAATAATAATTTGGTGTTTTATATTATATGTATACATCTATAGAGATAGTAATATGATTGTCACACCTGTAAATTATGTGGCACGGATTTATTGCGATGCTCGGTATTTAATTTCGATTGCCTTACAAAGCTACGACATGATTTTGCCTTAAAACTATTATCTAATGATGATGCTGTTGATGTCGTTGGCTTTTCCCCCGATTCGTTTGTGGTGATAATAAGTGGGACATTCGTGGAATCGGTACATGAGTGACGGCTCATTTTAATATATTATTTTTTGACGATGACGGTTCGGCACCACCAAATACAATCCTGATTTGTTTATATCCAAAAATGCCAAAAACAAACTATAAAAATTTAAATACATATGAAATACAAAACAAAATATTATTAAAAGAATTCCGAAGAAGAAATCAGAAATCACAGATAATTGAGCGAGCTTTAATCCATTTCCATAATTATCTATAGTGTGATAAATAATCTAAACGACTTCTCTTTGTTATGCATAATAGTATTACACAAATACACACACGCACACACTAAATTTTCACTGTTTCTTCTTAAATTTTTCATTTTCAATTTGATAAAAATAAAATTCAAATTTCAAAAGAACACTTTACAAAAACATTTTTTTCTTAAACCACTACCACCACCAAACATTTATTTTTATTTTTTTTTTATTTAAAACTTATATAACAAATGTCTAAAAACTTTTTGGTACTTCTTACAAAAAAAAAAAATATTAATAAAAATAATTGAATATTTATAAAAATTAAAAAATTAAAAAAACTACACGATGATATAAAACTTATAAATTTTAATTTTTAAAACTTTTTTTAAAATACAAAATTTACAAAACAGAACCACCTTGATTATGAACTAGCTGGTAACTGATTCGAATACACAAAAATCGTAAAAAAATCCTCCCAGTGCTTTTTTTCATTTTTCTCTCATTTTGCTTTTGTCGTTCGTTTCTACATAAATTTTGACTGATACAAAGTAGCATTCACTGTATACAAACAACACAAAGCTAAAAAGCTTCAATTTTTGTTTGTTATATGGTAGGATTTTCTATATTTGCCTTTACTGTTATGCTCAGTGTTTTTATGTTGATCAACATGTATAAGCTTTCATATACAAGTATGTGTCTCTCACTGTGTACACAACTTTAAAATGAGCTTTTTGTTTAATGAAATAAATTTCTCAATTAGATTTTAGTATTTTTCGTTGTTGGTTTAAGGTCGTATGTATACACAGTGTTATGATTTAACAACATTATTCAGTAGGTGTGATGCGATGTGGTAGGTCACCATGTGTCGTGCCTGTGTGTGTAAACAACCTAAATCGTTTGTTTAATGTGAAATAATTAGTTTATGTTTGTTTAAATTAAAATGAAAAAAAAGGGAAAATGCTACCCTGATCTCATCATAATGCGTGGCTTGAGGATAAAGTTCAATGTTTATTTTTTTTGTACGAATGATTGCGATTTTGGAATGAATTTACTGTTCGAGGCTATTATGCTTTAATTTATTTTTATTAGACCTGAAACAACTGTGTTTTTGTACTTTCAGTTTGTGGGTTGTTATACGCATGTTCAAGTTTTAACGTTTTCCCGCGACATTGCCTGGATAAAGTTTTTTACTAATGTACTGGTTAAGCCCAATAAACTAGATTCAATGGGAATTGTTGGATGTAAAATATGTAGCTTAGATTTATAATCGAAGATGTGGAAGGGTTTTACAAAGATTAGTACAATTTACGATTGCACTTTGGTATAGTTTTTTTAAGCTTTATAACGCATTAATTTCAAACAGGAATAGTCTACATAAATAAAGGTGTTTAGAGTATATTAACATCGTGCAAGGAGCAGCTCCATTGTGTCAGCTCCAAATGTTTTACGGTTGACCGACAGTCAATGACGAACAGTTAAAGCTATTTAAAGAAGCCTTGTTTCTTTATTATTTAGAAGAGTGTATTTTCTAATAAAGCTTAAAGGCTATGACGTCACTCAAAATTTCTTATTTAAATAAATTTAATTCGAAGAATGCTAGCGACTTGATGTTTGTATCAACGCCAAGGATTGAACAAATGGTAAAAATTGTCAAAATTCTAAATTTTATTCACCACCTTTATATAAAATTCACCACGGTTAACCATTACAAAGGAAATTACCAATTGCATGTAGCCCGGGAAAAACATTTTGATTTTAATTTTTGTAACGATGTAAAATCATTCAACCATCAGCCGTCTTTATTTGGCGATTATTATTTTAATGTTATACCGTGTTTTACATAAAACTCCAAGGCTGTGACGTCACTCAAAATTTCTAATTAGAACAAACTACTGGTATCTTCAAAGCTCGGTGTGAACATGAACAGTCTCACGAAGGTAAAATTTCATTCACCGTTCTTATTTAAAATTCACCACGGCTGTTTATTATTAAGAAAACAAAATTACTCAAACCACGTAGCTTCCGTACTAAGCTTTCTGTTTTATTTTATATCAATGTAGAATCATCCAACAATCATTGACCGAACAGTTGTTTCATTTGATGTAATGTGTTTAATTATTTAACCTTCGATCGGTACACAGGGGTACAAAGTTATGCCAGGTCTACAAAAATTGAAATAAAAAATGAATTAATACGAATTAATTCGAAATCTCCTAGGAATGTCTTCTCTTATATATTTATCACTAAAAAATATAAAAAATGGTTAATTAGAACCTTTTCAAAGCAACTGTGGCACAGTAATAATAAATATGCCACTGTCTGTGCATGGGGGGTAAAAAATTACCCAAGACTAACAAAGAACATACTAATTCGATTTTGAAATCTTAGTTGAAAAATTATACAGAAAATACGAATTAATGGCAGATAATAATTTTCTTTTTAGACGTTTTTCAATGTATCTTGTTTGTTATGTAAAGTAACTAAACGACAGAGCAGTCAAGAGCTAGGAGATTTGTTCGATGAGGTACCCGTTTCGTTGGATAATTCACTAATAACAAATTCGAGTGATGATTTACAAGAAGATAACGAAATTTCTGATGATTTAGATGTAGTTTTTTCGGATATGGATGATGCTTTTGAATGTTCATCCAATGATGACGAAAACGAGACTGATGAACCCGAACTATTATAAAACTCGCAGAAAAAGATTTATTCTCGGAAATGGAACGTCCAACCTCTGAGCATTCATAAATTTCCAGAATTTCAAATAAATCGTGAAATATCGGGACTGATTAGAATTGCTAAGCGTTTCAATAACGAAAAAGAGTGTTTTAAAAGTATTTTGCCGCCTATGATGACGCGATTATGGTATGACGTAGAAATCGACGAGCTTTACGCCCACATTGACATTATTTTATATGCCGGTATTAGGTGAGTTAGGATGACGAGTTATTCGAAATAAGGTACAAAGAGAGCCGGTTTTTTTCCGAGCATCAATGTCGTTGCAAATAATGGAGCAAATCCTTCACTTCACGCGTTTCGCTAATCATCGAGCTAGAACCGAGGGATTGCAAACTGACAACTTAGCGGATTTGAGAGATATTTGGCAACTTTCTCAGAAGAATTTGAAATTAGCAAATAGACCCGGAAACTTAACAGTCGATGAACATATAAGTAAGGAATATGAGTATTTTGGATCGTCAACGCGGAAAATTCCTATCCATTATATAGAAAAATTTATATTGGACATCAACCTAGGGAGCAAAACACCAAAGATTATGCATACAACCTATAGTGAACCGAATAGCTCGCCCTTACATCAGGAAAGGACGTACTGTAACTATGTATAACTTTTTTACTAGTTGTTCGCTTGCCGAAGTTATGATTAGTCAAAAAAACAGCAATCATTGAAACAATTCGAAGCAATAAACCCAGTTTTACCAGTCGTTTTTTTAAAGAAAGTATTAATTATCCAGTGGATTTTTTGTCCTTTGTAAGGTAAATGTAGTTCTAGATCATACCTGTCTATATTTATAGACGATCATATTTGTTCGATCATACCTATATTTATAAATAGAATCGTACTATATTGTTCTGGAAGATTAGCCAAATACAAGTAACGGCCATCAAAGAAGCGGAGTGGAGTTCATACCAAAATAACAAATTTGTTTACCTATTAAGCGAACTTATTTACTGAACCTATTGAGCGAGTTAGAGAAAGAGCCGAATTAGTAGTCGGGCTTTACACAAATGCCAATTTAAAACTTCTTCAATTATCTACATATGTGCGATCCGTTACGAGGAACTTACAAATTGTTTTATTACCGATTTTCTCGAGTCTCTCTCAAATAATTATAAATATTATAAATCAAATTCCAATTCAAAACCACTTCGACAACTTCCGTGTGTCTGTAAAACTCGATTTAACGAGTTTAAACATTTTAAGAATTTTGAATTACACTAAATTATATTCTCTCTCAATTTACAAAATTTTCAGAGACCACCGGTCATGTGGACAAGAAATTCAAAGCCACTTCGAACACTTTACTAGGATACGTAGAAGACGAGTTTTGTAATTAATATTTAAATTAACAGATATTTCTGATCTTTTTTTACAAAAAATGTCATTTTAAAACTACTTCGATTGCTTGTGGGTGTTGTATAAGAACCGATTTAAAGAGTTTACATTTTTAAAGAATTGTATGTCATAGTATTCTCTCTGTAATTACAAAATTATTAAAAGTTTACGAAGAATATCCACTATGCGATCGGTGCAACAATTTTTAAGAAACCTAGTTCACCTTGGTCGACAAATAACAAAACCTTCTGGGTGAAATTCCGGAAACTAGTTATTGATAATATTCATCTTCAGGTGCCAATTAAAAATTCTGTACAGCTACAAGAAGCACTAGAACCAACAGCATACTAGAAGCGGCGTGGCATAGTGCCCTTCAAGTTCAAGAAAATGTGCCGAAATATTATATATCCTCTGAAAGTTAGGGAACTGGTTGCTGCAAAACGAATCGCAAGAAAGGTTTGGTAAAGCATTTGAGTGACAGAATATGTATACAACAACTCTAAATTATTTGTCTAATAAACTAGAGTTGTTAATTAAAGAAATTAAGAACAAATCCATTAATAAATACCTAAGCGGCCTTACTGGGGAAAGAGATATTATCAGCGGATAGAAACATACCACCAGTAAATAAAGTGGATAACAACAATAAATATACTGTCCCACTAAATGAATTAAAAGAAGAAATCAAATTTCAGCTAAGTGCAAAGAAACCTAAAATGTGTGGCTCAATTACAGGCTAAATATTAAAAGCTCTTCCTGAAAAAGGAATAGGGAAACTCTTCCAAATAATTAACGCAGTATTCACACTTAAGCACGTTTCACAACAATGGAAAGTCGCAAGAGTGACCATGATACTTAAACTAGACGAAGCACTAAATGACAACAATTCGGATAGGCCGATTTCCTTACTTCTACAAATTTGAAAATATTTGAAAAACTAGTGCTTAGAAAACTTAAAACAAATAATAAAAGTAAAACACCTGATTCCTCCACATCAATTCGGCTTCAGAGAAAACTATTCAACAATCAAACAGGTACTTTCATATTGAATTAAATTTGATCATATTAAATTAGATGGCGGATAATACTCGGTAATAAAGAAAATATCAGCAAGTGTACTACAAGGTAGCGTTCTGTACACTTTGTTTCTACAGACAAGGCAAAATATCTGGGCGTGACGCTAGACGCGAAACTAAAATGGAAAGAGCACGTCAAAAAGTAAAAAAAATGTAACATTTATAATACTCGTAATACAGAGAGATGGATTGGCTCTTAGGGAAAAATTTTGAACTAACTTTACGTAATAATTTGCTACTAAAGCGGCAAATTCTAAAACCAGTGTGGACTTATGGCCAACTCTAACACCGAACAAAAAAGACGAATGTCAATATTATCTAGGCATTCCAAAGCAAAGTCCTACGTAGAAATAGTTAACACACCGTGTTTCAAAATATATGACAACATCCATACAGACCTGAAGATGAATTTCGTCAGTGAAGAAATAAGAACAACTTGCCCAGCAATTGGGCCGTAGTCAAGAAGCTGTTTCAAACCGGCTACGAAAGATGGGAAAGATTCAGTAGACCGGTAGATGGGTACCACATGAGTTGAACGATAGGCAAATGGAAAAGCGCAAAACACATAACATTTTACTCGCTCGGTACAAAAGGAAGTTGTTTTTGCATCGTATAGTTACAGGAGATGAAAAGTGGATTTATTTTGTGAATCCCAAGCGTAAAAAATCATAGCTGGACCTTTTAGTAGAAAGACGATGCTCTCTGTTTGGCGAGGTGAGAGGGGCGTGGTCTATTATGAGCTGTTAAAACCTGGGTAAACGGTTGATAATTGACAACAACAATTGACCGATTTGAACCATTCGCTGCTTGAAAAAAGGCCAGAATACCGAAATAGGTAACATATACCACATACGGCAAAACCGGTTCGCGACACGTTGGAATCACTCAGCTGGAAAGTTCTACTCCATGCGAATTACTCACCAGACTTGGTTTTTTTCGAATACCACTTGTTTGCATCGATGGGTCGATGCAACTTGTTGAGCAGCGCTTTGGTGCTCGAAATGGCTCGATGAATGGTTCGCAGCAAAAGGGGGAGATTTTTACTGACGTGTTATTGATAAATTGCCCGAAAGATAGGAAAAATGTATAACAAGCGATGGAGTGTAGTTTGAATAAAGCACTTTTTATCATTCTTCCGAATTTAACACGTTTCTTGAGCAAAAAAAACCGTATTTTGTACTTGTACACCTGGTATAATATGTGTCATTATCCCCGGGAAAATTCTCACCAAGCAGTAAAATTTTAAAGCACAAAAATGTTTCTTAGACTAGTAAATATTTAATTATCATCGGTCAAAACATATATACTTGTGTCTAATAAAGAAATATAAAACTTTTATTGTTAAATTTAAATTTTTTTATTTTTTAATTAGTTAGCTTTTCTGAAAGCTGCGAGTCAAACCTATGTTTCCATCAAACAATATTTTCTGACGTAGAGTAACTGTTAAAAGGTAAATTAAAAACTAATACTTGAAAATAAAAATGATTATTTCTCAAGATATTAAAGTTTCTTTAATGAAGTGTTGGAAGGATCCTCTTTAAGCGTCTATAACTGGATAGGGGGCTTAAAACTGCGAAATAATAGAAGTGACCTCACTTTCGTTTTGATCAAGGAATTCAACCTTATCATTCGTATTAAATTCTTTAGGGACACCCTGTGTATTAATGTATTTAGTGTTGCTGTTTATTTTTTCAGGTTGATATTGGACAATATGTTTACTAAATTCTAAGCTAGTTTGCAGTGGTGCCATTAAATGTTGATGGTTTACGGGTTATTCATTAATTTTATTTAAATAACCGCTGATTTAATTTTTGAGAACAGCGTTTCAGTAACTGTATGTACATTATGAGTTTTCGAGAGATAGTTCCAGCTTTATTGTTAGTCATTAAATTATTATGTCACGACGATTATTAATTTCATTAATTTATTTTGTGAGCTTACTACTTCCGGCGCGTGAATTGGAAATATGAAGTCAATATTTTTGCAACTTTTAGTACTTTAAGCATTTCTTTTATTTGAGTTAATTTCAGAAGCTCAGGAAAGCCGAAAAGTATTAATTTAGAATTCAATTTCAGGAAATCTCCAAATGCATAATAATATTATGTCCTTGGGTGCTGATTTAAAGAAGCGATCGTTGAAGACCAATATCATTGTAAATTATTAAACCAATTACACCTTTATATTCTTTCTAGTATAGTATTAGAATTGTTTTGTATTGTGTCGTACGATCGCTAGGTCTCTGCAACCGTTGAACAAAAATGTCGAAATTATAGGCAAATTTAAGCCGATAGAATAATTTAAAAGCAGTACTTGTTGTATTTTCTTAAATTTTATTTAACAAAACTAATAAAATTATAATTTCAATTGAGGAGAATAACGTCTCAAACTAACACCAATTATCGATTGTCAACGCTATTTTCGAAACATAACATGTATAAGATAGTAAGTATCATGTGAACTTACAGAAGATTTTTTTTTTAAATTTCGGTAAATAATTAAATGATTTAGTATTAGCATCCATCAACTTCCTAGATTTTACCGCACGAATCAAAAACTAACAAAGGCGGGGCTCAGTTTTGCGGTGTGATGGAAGCCTTACAAGTACAAGTAGTGTACGAGAGAACGTAGAAAATGGAGTTCTCCGATCAAATGGACTCTGGATTGGCGTATTCTGTTCCTGTTCGAAGAATATTATTTTACAAATTTCACTCATAAATTTTCGAATTTAAATAATATTTTATTATCCATAGCAATTTTAAAAAAAATGTTTTTGTTGGAAATCTAAATGAGTTTCAGTTTTTAATTTAAGACATTTAATCTTAAACATATAATTGGCTAATTGTTAAATGAAACTTTTGAACTACAAATTTGGGTAAAAAACAATATCGCACAAAAATCGAAATTTATTCTCTTCTAGAAATGTATTATTCCTTTTTGGAACTGCATATTTCCGTTTTGAAAATGAAATTGTACATCTTAGTACAAATGTCAGTGTTGATTTGAATGAGAAATTATTATTTATTTATGCAGGGCCTCCAATAAATGTTAATATTGAATGTATGAGTGACCATATAATCTATCAAAGTAAGCCAAATTTTATAAATGAAATGCACGGTACTTAAAAACGAGTATAATTGTGTCCACTGATCATATCGGTATATACCTACGCATATTAGGATGCCGAAAGTGGAGGGCGAGAGCGACGGATCGAGACGGACCTAGGACCATAGTACAGGCGGCAAAATTCCTTCATAGTATGTGAAAGCTATAGAGATGAAGTGCTAACAGAATAGGATCACCCTATTTAAATATTAATCCGAAAATAGCCGAACAATTTTTCATCATAGAAAATCGGATTAGAAAGGGGCCGGCTTTTAAATGGCCTATTTAGAAAGATCGAAAAGAAAATAATTGATAAAATGTCAAAAAAAATTCATCACATTTCATCACAGAAGTAATTTTTTAAAATTGAGTGTCCAATCTCATTTTAGGCGATATTCAATCATACATTTTTATTTTTATTCGTTTTACCTTAGAATTTTAGAAAATGGTTTCGGTCGCCCCAAAACCCTAGTTTTTTTATTTTAAATTGGACTAAAAATTGCCGCCTTGAGTGTTAAATATTATTAAATTATCACAACGAAACCCCCAACTTATTTGTGCTGTTTTTCATTCCTTTACTTAAAAAGAAAGATCTCCAAATCCGTAAATGTGTAACAGAAAAATTATTAAAAAAACTTACAAAATGTTTTCACTTCGATTAAATAACATGGGCGATATTTTATTTTGCGACTATTTCTCGATTAAAAATATTTCGATATTTTTTATTTTCGGATATTAAATTTGCGATAAAAAATATTCGACGTCTTTGTCGGTCGAAATTAGTGTCTTCTGCTAAATAAAGCGATCCCGACTTCAAGTGAAGGTTGGAAAATTAAGCATCTACGAGTACGTATTAATTGTCAATTTGTTATTCAAATATTTTAATTCTATTTCTGAAAACGAGAAATAAAAATCGAGATCTATTAATTTAGCCAAAAAAAATTATTTCGATTTGCAAAAACACCGTAAAGAATTTTATCGTTAATTTAATATTCTAAAGTAATCGAAAAAATTTTAATCCAGAAAAAACAAATATTTTTTATTAAAAAATATTTATTAAAAATTTAATTTAAAGTATTTGACAACAAAATTGGTAACATTTATTTATAGCCGTTAGCAATTTATTAATTTTTAAAATAATTTGTTCGCCTATCTTGTGCAAAGTAGTCCAATATTAAGCGGATTTCAGGACTTACCGTTTTTAGAATAACAATTAAAAGCAACAAAATATTTAAAATTTCCGGTGGCAATTACCCAAAGTAAGCAGCTTTGAGTTGCTGGTTGCATTATCAATATAACATTATAAGCTAATTACCTTGCAAGATGAGTATCATATCGAAAACCGTCTGATTTGTTTTAAAACATTCCAGACCAGTTTGAGAGCGACAACAACCATTGGTAGTGTAATAGGTATATACAACGGATTAAAATAGTAATTTAAGATCGAACGCCGACGACATGTGATATTTTAAAGGGTCTGGATTAAGGCCGATCCTGCACAGCGGGATTTCCCGAAAACATCGAAAGCTAAAATGTCAATAATGTAATCGAAAAAATACCAAACAAACAAATTTCGAAAAATTTAAGGTCCAATTTCGACTATATCGCCATATTATGCATATTTCAATATTTCAATAAAAATCTTACGTATCAATGCTTAAAAATTCTTATCCAACCTTCATTTCTACTCCTCCGTGGTGAGGAACGCAAAAAATGGTTTTCAAAAATTGCACCTCTTTTTTTTGGCAATTTTTGGAAGTTGAGCTATGCCAATATGTTGTAATTAATTTGTAAAACATGCCAGTACTACCCCCAGCACGATACAATAAATAGTAACAAAAATACGAAAAGTATGGTGTAGCCTTGTCTAATGCCGGCTCACACACGAATTGAAGAATAACGTGACTTGTAAAATATTGTGCTACGAGTGCTGATGCAGCACTGGGTCATCGTTATTGGAAGCTTATATTTAACTACAATTTGAATTATAATTTTTCTTCATAAACAGTGGAAAGTTAAATTGATTAAAAGTTTTATTTAAAATAACTCATTCGATTGTCAAATATTTTTAAATTTAGGAGTTTTAAATTTACTATTAAATTGTTAAAAATTAACTACTTAGAACACAGCAAAACTCAAAATAGAAAATCACGGCAACTTCTAAAGGTGGTGGGTGTGAGATCGTTTAAAAGGGGAATTTTTCTCCGCACTTAAAATGTGTTCAACTACATATTATTGGTTAATTGTAAACTCCGATTTACCATGGACCTGAATGAACTCCATTTCGGTGAGCTGTAACCTTCTGTTTTTTAATAGTGTACGAGGCATTTTTATTTTGTTCTTTTAAGTTTTCTATATTTCATTTAAATAAGATATTCTAATTTGCTTGGCTAGAGATCAGTTTAATTTTTAATTATGTTAGTCTTAAATAAATAAACAAACAAATGATCTATATGGTGACCATTCTAGTTAAACATCAAATGAAAAGTCTTAGTAATAATATCATAGCAATGAATATTCAATGGTAATACCATAAACGTGAATTTTATTTTTCAATTTCCTAAAAGTTTGGCGCCTTGTCAATCACGCACAAATTCTTGCGGACTATTTGGACATCGTCTAATTTGTAATGACATTTAATTCATCAACAAACTTACTGTCTCTTGACGATAACCATGTCAATGACAAGATCAATTTTTATACGAAGGGTTTGATAAAAATCTGTTGCGAAAACAGCAATAAAACCATTTACCATCATTTGTACCATTCTGGCGTTCCCTGGAAATAGAGAATTGGGACCAATATTTGTATAGAATTATAGTCTAAATTGTTTTTCGTCCTAATTTTTATTAGTCACTCATTGATGGACTAACAGATGAATTAAATTTGACCGAAAATAAATAACTGTGTTGAATTTTAGATAAGAGTGCTGAATTAAAATTATTTTTACGTGAACCTTCACGCCCAGATCTTGTCATTGCCAGGAAGAAATTAAGAGCAGTGGCCTAGTCTGGGAGCTTCTAATAAAATATGGCCAAATAAAATGACTATTCGGTAATGCATCGATAAAAAACATTAAATTTTACCGTAAAATTAATTGTTTTCTTACTAAATGAAGTAATTCAAAAGTACAGTAGTTGAATTGCAAGGTACTTAAAATTTGAAAAATTCGTTTGATAAAAGCATACGATTATAAAGCATGAAATCAAGACACGTTACTAGGACAAACATGAAAATGAAAAATAGAAAAATATAAAAATATTTTGATGTCATCGGGCATCGCAAACTAAAAAAATGAATAAGACGTTTAATACCATTCGACAGTTTTTACCCTGGAATTATTTCTTATAAAATAAAATTTCAACATATGTTAGAACAAATCTAATTTATATCCCATGGAATCTAAAAATTAGAAACATTTACCTCTGTTAAATAAAATCTAATCGTCCAAAGAAACTTTTTCGGTTCTACAAAGGCATAGCTAAAACACATATTTAAACAACTTTGCTTTAGAAAAAAATTCAACTTATTGAAGTTTTACACATGATCGAAATAAAAAGAAACCAACAAAAAAATATCTTCTACTTGTTTCGACGTCACATCAAGCTTATTTGAAACATGCTTGACAAACAAATCAAAATATTATCTTATGAGCTATATTATGTACCATATCAGGATATGCAAATATTTCAAAACAAAAAAATTGTCCACACAACATACAGCAATATTATGTGATAACCCAATTACACGATATAATCTCCCTGTATAACATTATGTTATAACCTAAGGTTAAACAAGCATTTTGCAATTCTCGTGCCAAATTTATATCAGTTGAAATTTTATTGGTAGACGAAACGAAAAGTTTACCAGGCGTCGCCTGACAACTCCTTATTATGAAACAAATGTACGAAGTAAGATAATCCTAAATGCTCTACCTAACGTTTTGAATTATATTTCTAATCGTATTCATTTATTCAAAGTAAGTATATAGAAAATTTTCATGCATACAAATTATCATTTCCATGGTAATTCATATCAGTTATACATATAAATTGGTTTACGTACGTCTAATTAAAGGTATGTGCTGCAAGGTGTATATTACCATATAATACAATTTTCTGAGAACGAATCAATCAAAATACTTAATATGCATACAATAAAACAAGGAGAGACTGAATACAGTTATATAAAATATTAAAAAGCTTTTTATTGTCTGTTTTAAGGGTAACCATGTATGTATGGTGTACACACACATCACTTTCATTCCGTTAGTATATCGATTAAAAAGCTTTATCGTGTTGTAACGACGACATGTGTGTGTGTAATATAGGGCATGCGTTTCAATGTCGAAAGCTTTTAGCTTTTATTCCAATTTACTATTTATTGTGACATCTATAGAGTAATAGCGGAAACAGTATTACAATGTAATTACATCATTACGATGGTAGATAGCTGACCAATCAACATTTTGTGTAAAATAAGCTTTCGCAAATCATATCGATTAATTTGTATATAAATTGTATACATAAAATAAAAATGTAATTAATGAATTTTTCGGTTTAAGACGAATAGTTTTAATTATGATAAAATCAGGAAATTAGGTGCGCTACAAAATCGATACTAACAATCAATTTATCTTTTCAGCCACATATAGCCAAATCATGGTGTATTAATTGGAATTTTATTTTCGAAACGTGTGTGTACCGGCTTAGTAAAATTATGTTGACCTCAAAATAAAAAGTGCGATTAATGTCTTTATAGACGATATTTGTCGTCATAGCTACTATAAAGTATAAACTATAAATTATTTATATGAACATTTTTGGTGTATTGAAATTTTGTACTGTTGTTTGTATACAATATACTTTGTATATATACTTAAGTGAGAAGTAAAGGAGTAAAATATAGTGAAATCTTCTAAACATATGTACATACATAATATATGTAACTAAATTAATGGCATGTACAGGATAACCCTACATAAATACGTAGCTAAACACTGTGGTAAAATTAACCCTCAAGCTTTTATAATACATAATTTAGTTATTGTATTATAGTTTATCAAAGGTAACGTAGAGCTTTTGAATTCAAGAATCTGCCGGTGAAACAATAAAATTTGATTTAAAAAATGTAAATAACTTTTAAATAGATTCTAGCTTTTAAGTTGCAAATTATTTTGTTTAGCTGCAAAAGATTTCTTTTATATAGATTCCAACCAAACTTTTACTATTAATAATACTGGATTTGTATAAGTTGAAAAAGTTTATCTATAAAGCTTACAAATAAATTTATTTTTTTAAGTACGTGAATATGGTACCACAATTTTATAATGTTTAAATTCGTGGAACTGCGATTATGAATTCGGCCAAATACAAAAAAATAATAAAAGTTTTAAAAAACTTTTAACGGTATTTATAATTCATCTTTATGCAGAGTACATTTTTTGCTTCTATTCCTTGTTTTCGTAAAGGCGAACGTGAGGGGATTTAAAGTATTTAATAATGATTTTCAAGGCGGATGATAATAAAGATTTAAAACATTTAAACATCCAAATATTTAAACTTAATAATTTGATCAATTAGGTATGTAAATATATCAACTATTTTACTAGAAATCAGAGAGTTTGGTTAGTTATTTATATTTATTTGTTTGATGGAGCCCTCTGACATACCGCAAATCAAGTCGTGGATTATATTGAAAAATCGAATTGAAATTGAAAATAATCGGTTGAAACAGTAATCTAATATCTAATAATATTAGCGGATGAGAAACACGTAACAAAAACAAACTCTTAAATGTTGTATAATCACAAAACAACGAACCTTTCGGAAAAAACTAAAAAACTGTATAACAAGAAAAAAGCTATATTCTAAAATAAATCAATCGGGAAAGTTAACACAAATGGTCGAAACAATTTTGTTCTATTATAAAAAAATCCAGTCTCCTATATAGACAGTGGTTTCTGGAAAAGTTTTGATGCGTACTTTATAATGAAATATTTAAGTGACCGATCCTAGGGGTCGCGTTATTTACTCGTATATGGCCGACCGCTAAGATCGATCACTCTCCTTTCCAGAAATCACTGGCTTTATAGGGGTGTTTTTATTTTTTACAACAAAACCTTTCGTTGAAGGTTTGTGCAACAATCGTTCCAAATAGTAATTTATCTGGTTTTTTACATGTAAAATGTCTGCACTTATTTTTTCATACTGTAAAGTAAATAACGAATGAAATAGTACTTTTTAGTTACAATTGCGCCATCTTTTACAAAATTTAATAATTATTGGAAAGTGACTGTGTACTAGGGCCATTTTCCTTATTCTTCAAAAACAACAATTTGACGGATGGATAATAATAATAATACAAATTTAATTCAACCCCTAAGTCACACAAATTTAAAATTTTATCATAAAAATTATTAGAATTTGTTCTGAAATTTTATATTTACAAATTGAACGAGTTTATCGATGAGTTGGCTTATATTCACAGCATTTACTTAGCAGTTATCTAGTTTGGGAAATTGGCCACGAACGAACGCTATGATCGTTATTGAGTCTATTTTAGCTAATACCGAATGTGAAGACATAATACAATCGCCTGTGTGGCTGAAATCTAATTGATATTTTTGTTTACGCCAACCGTAAAAATGGTTGATAATACAGTTGTAGTCGAAGGTAAACAAGAGGAGAAAAAGGACCTACCGAAAAGGTTTGATGTTAAGAACTCATTAGTTTCAACGAATGGTGTGCTCACAATCAAGGCGCAACCAAAAGTCCTGCCGGTTAAATTAAAAGAGCCAGCGATTCAAATATAAACAACCTGGTCCGCACGCCATACAATAAAATCAAATCAAAGTAGCCAGAAAGTGGCTAGAGAACCACTGTTGTATTCATTTCACTGTTGTTTTAATTAAAGAAAATTACTCACCAACTGTTTATTTTACAAATTTTGTTTTTTGTTAATTTTGTTGTTTTGTTAAAAATTTCACATCGGCGAAACTTTGGTGTTTTGGCATTTAACTTTTAGATTACACACATGCACAAATACAATCAAATTTAACTAATTTTGTGTTTTTTGTGCTGCAGAAAAATTTAAATGAAAAACAAGAATAAATTCAGGTCCAACCTATTTAATCTGTGTAATAAAATCTGGTCTAAGTCTATGTCTTTGGGCAATTAATTTAGTAAATCATATTAACTACCGTTAAAATTGGCTTAGTATAGATTTGCTGGCTAATATTCGTTCGCAGCATCAATTAATAATTGCCGCGTGCATTCTAGTGAGGAATAGCTCAAATATTGACATTTTCAAACATAAAAAATATAAATAAGTTGCATAATTTACATTGCATACAAATCAGATATGTTTAACTTATTCAAACAGATTTTGTTAGGCGTATCAGCCTACTAGTGACCATATTCTGGTAATTCCCCGGGAATAGGGAATAATTTTTTCCCCTATCCCAGAATAGGGCCACAGATACATATTCGTATTTTATTGTGAAAACACAGATCATACTCTGATAGTAAACCCGATTTTCCTAAAAGCCGGGATTGTATAATCCCTCGCCCGTGTGCGATATCTTATTTTCTTTCATTGCTTTTAATGAATTAAAATCAATAAAACAATATATTAATTTACAGCACATCGCACAACTGGTACAGATGAATACAGATTCGACAAAATGGAATGAAACTTAATGAAATTCTTACTTTATTACACGTAGTAAAATAAAGTTCAGAACACATGAAAAATTTTGATATCGAGATTTACCATTCGCTATAACGCCGAAGTAAAAAAGTGGTTCGTACAGTCAAATGACTGTTGGTTCTCTACAGTTCAGGCGGATTGTCTGTATGGGATGCTGCTCCATACTTAAGCATTTCTCATAAATTAGGAGATTTCAATAATTTTTGGTTAAAATCGATCCACCGGAAGAGTCAGCCTCAATAGGAGCTTTTTCGTATATTACAAATATTTGGAAAATAGCATCATTTACGAGAAACACGATTATGGAGCCGTAAAAAGTTTACTCTTTTTATGGCACTTATATCTCAATTCTATCTTATTTGATCAAAAACTGATTATGAGTTAAAATAATCTAAATTAAATTTGCAACAATACCGGTCTGAATCATTTTTCCAAAATTTAAACGGAATGATGTTTTTTTGACAAAATTCGGCCTTGTACAGCTCAAACGAATTGATTGGTTGGGATGAAACTTAATACTAAAGCTTTTTTCACAAATTGGGAGATCACAGTGGCTTTTGGCCGAAATCGATCCACCGATCGGAAAAAGTACCATTTTTAAACATTCCATGAAAATATAAATTTATTTTGCCTCCATATTCCGTGATAAGATAATTTGACTATTAACTCCGCATAAGTGGCAGTAATTTTTACGTTTCAGAGTTAAGAAACGGAGGAACCGAATTTAGAATAAAAAATATCGGAAGAGAGCAGTAAAAACAAACGAGGTATGGCAGACATTTCGCAATTGAGCTTTGGGTCTTAAATGTTAGAAGTTTATCGAAGGAACAAGAGTTATTGATATACAAATTTTGAGATAATTTATTAGTGAAATTTGTTTTATCTGCGTGGATCATTTGAACGACAGCAGCGATATTTTGCAACGTGCATTATTTTGCCTTTGAAAAAATAATAATAATGTAAGTGAAGTATCAAACTAATGGTTTATCTATTAACCGTTGTCAAAGTGAATACAATTGTTTTGAATGGTGTCGAGGACAGTGAGGTTTGATCGTAACCTATTTCTAATTAAACCTAAACTGGACGGTTAGAATCCATATTGAAATTTAATTTGAAACGAAAAAATTTGTTAAGTTCGGTTATGCTGTATCTTATCGAACAGTTAAGTTATAAAAAGTGGGGCAGGTATGTTGATGCCTACACTTTATTTTACTGTGAATGTATGTAAATTGCGAATTTGAATTTTGAGTTTGATTACTAGGGCGAGTAGAAGCAATTTACAAAATTTTATGATTCGCAAGGGCGAATATCAAAATTCAATAAGACAATGATTTCATATCAACCCTCCTGGTTTGCGTTGTTGTTTTTTGTACTTTACAGCTACATAGAAAGTTAACCATTATCATATTTTTGTAAATCGAACGTATTTTATTACCTATTTGATTTAGAATACCCTTATTCATAAGCCATTTTTTCGTAAATGATTTACTTTTTAAAGTATTTTCAAATCACAAAAAATCATCAACCTGATGGAGCAGCAGAGAGAGCAAATTTTTGTGGAAAACAGTTTTCGTTCAAAATCAATATTTCCGCAAATAAGTCAATTCGTCTAGGCTGTATATAGACACATATCGGCAATGAAAAATGATACAGCACTAAAGCCAGCACTTTTATACAAGGTGCATCTTCTGATATGCTTAATAGGAAGTATAATTTCAAGGAAAATACGTATACGATTTCAATAAAATAAGAAATCCTGCGATTTTTTACGAGGTACCCCTGTATCAAAACAAATACACTGCCATGAACTTGACAGACTATTATTTAACAATAAATATTTATTGGAAATTGGCCATAGAGACGACGACACGTCAACATCATTTTTTGTCACGTATCGTTTTGTATATTTATTATGATTTTAAATTTATTTTTGGCTCATGTTCAGGAATTTTTCAATTACTCTACTCGTTATTTGTGGAAAAAATGGGAACACCGTTGGCACTTTTAATTTTATATTATGTTGTATTGTGTTTTGTATTTATATACAATTTAAATGCGGCTTTCTACATAACATATTTCATTTTAATTATTATTTATGCTAAATTATAATATTGATGGTGTGAGATTTTATATCTCGTATCCTATTTTTTTGTTACATATAGCACGCACCTTATGGTTTTTGGAGCGAAACTGTGGGTTTCCTCTACCCAAAAATATTCGCAAACTGTCATAGCCTGATGAAAATGCTGATTTTTAAAGTTGAAATAGAATACAAAAATTTACAGAATTTTATGTATTCCAAGTCAACTTTATGAAAATTTCCCGCGGTTAAAACCAAGCGATCTATGGGATAGTATGGGTAAATAAAAGCTCAGTCGCCATGTCCTCATGAGATAACTGATTAATTTAAAATCAATAATCTTATTGAAAGTGAAAGAATGTTGAGTTACTTATTTTGATTAATACTAAAGGTACTAAACTTGAATTAATTTCAACGTAAACATAAATATAATTTAGATTTAGATTTAGAAAGAAATTATCGAAATAAATCCTACATCAAGCAATACTCATACAGGAAAACATTGCAGGGAATGCGAACACTCGATCTGAATAATGACGAAAGAAAGACTATCGGAAAACGAAGTTAGACAAAAAAAGAAAATGGTTAAAAATACCCAAATATGGCCCAATAATGGCCCAAATACTTCGAAAAACTTCTTAGCAGGACTGTTGTATAATAGTAACTTAAAAGGAATTTAACGACACATTTACGCTTCACCAATAATGAGAAATATCGAAATCTTATTTTCAAAATGAGTGCTATGTTGCCGAAATAATATGAATTTTAAAAAAGAAATTTCGGCCAAAATGAAGTACCAACCACGCTTGCTGCACACAAATTTGTGAAGAACGACCCATTGTTCGTAAGTACATACAACGGATAATATTCCTACGGTAGCCGAAGGTGTGCCACTCAAACCAGTAATATTAACCATAGATCGCAGGAACTCAACATTAGCCGTTACAACTCTTAAAAAATGTATGCACACAGATCTCGGATTGCTCGTTTACAAGTTCCAATTAACTCATCAGGTGAAGACTAGGAACCACTCACATTTAATTCGCTTCTTCGTTTGGGCCTTACAGCACTTCCAAATTGACGACAAATTTGCTCGCAAAATCATTTTTTTGATTGTTCCCAAATCAAACTAGTTGAGCAACTCTAGTCAAATATGCTGTCTCATCTTGCTTCTAAATTGTAAATATAATGAAAGTAAGAGAAATGCCATCGTCGTGGAAAAATCACCAACCACAGCATATAAAAAGCAACTAGCTGGCTTTCGACCAAGGCTAAAATATACAAATCAAATCGACTCAATCTTGACTTCGGATGCTGTGTTAATTCTAAACGACACACAGCATGGGAAATAAACATTCTGAAGAGAATTATTGACTAAAACTGATTTTATTCTCATAATTTCGATTTTAGCAAATATTAATCACAATCGTTACATTAATTTTTCTCCACCTCATGAACAGTGTAGGTTGAGTTTTGGTTTCTTATTCGAGGTCCTGAGATTCTTTCCAGGCGGTGACAAGCAAATTTTACGACTATAGGTGTTTTTTCATACCATATGTAATGTTCGTTTTGTTTAATTTTCAAATTACCGGAAACAATTAACCGAAAAATTATTTACCGATAAATCGATTCAATAAAAACTACAATTATCAGAAAAAACATTTACGATGTAAATGGGATTCTAATCTGAGTTTAGGAATAAAAAAATTCAAAAAGACTAATTTGAATGAAAGTACAGATTGGGATGACCTTGATTTGTTCGATGAAACTTAAATTATTTAAGATGTTGTCTGAGCTAATCCGTTTATCGAATTTGCTTAAGTGTCACTGTAGCAAAGGGGAGCGCAGCGACCCCTGCGCGCCTTCCTAAGCCAGTAGCTCATAGAATTGTGTTATACAAGAACTCGAGTTTAAGCGAATGCAATTTAAAAAACTATATCAATTTTTTTCTGGAGTATTGAACGATGGTTTTAACCTTAGTCGAAAGATAAACTGTTTCTATGTGTTATAACCGATAGCTTATAACCAATTATTTTATCCGTTTGAAATGTAATATCATTAACAATATTTTTCCGTTTTTCAAATTTTTAAAGTATTTGTTAAGTATTTCTAATTTCAGAATTTTAAAATTTCGGGATTTATTTTTTCAATAATATCGCTTCGACAATTTTTATTTCATTATTTTAATTTTCAGTAAACTAATACCATAAAAATACTGAAAACAAAAATTTCCAATTTCCTTTATAAAATTCCTTTAGAACAGTTCATTACTATTGTAAAGGAATTTTATAACGGAAATATGAAAATTTTTGTTTTCGGTATTTTTTGGTTCAAAATTTTGCAAAGTATTTTTTTAGTACTATTAGTTTTTTTCGTTTTCTGGTTTTTAAATTTCGGTTTGTTCAATACAACCTCCATTTCCGATTATCATTGCGCAAAGTAGAAGCATTTCTAAGTGGCTTTGGGGTATTAATATAGGATGAGGATTAGAAATGAAGGCTAGATGAGACGAAAACTGAGACTTGAGAGTTGGAAGTTTTGCTGCTGTTTCACTAACCTAATAGATGCACAAAATTAATATTATTGTTGATTGATGTAATTAATAATAAAATTTTATATTTATATCTCTAAAGTGCTGATGAAACAACAAAAAATCTCCCAACTCTCTAGTCGCGGTTTTATGATATGATATGATATGATAGAGGCGTACAGGCCAGCCATAACGGCGATCCTAGGTACGTTACCATAATCCTGAAATATCAACAATCAAATAACAAATTATATCTGAATGCGAATAATATTTCAGCATCATGCGGGCCCAGGCCCTGCCTGCATCCTTAACAGATAAGGTTAGTTAGGAAAGGATGTTAGTCACAGAAACGACTAGGGCGAACCGCAGCAAAGTCATTTTCTAACTACTTAAATATATTAGAATGTTAGTCTCAATTAAATTCACACTCTAGATTAGAGTTTGTTAGTTAATTAATGTAAGTTAGTTGTGTTTGAGGTAAAGGATACTAATACTCATCATATGTATTCGGCATCAGTCCTACTAGACTGGTTAGGTTATTTAATTCACATCTATGGGTCACTCATCATATACTGCTTGTAACCTTATTTTGCCCTACCTTCCCATCCAACACCATCTAACCGAGGGACTTCACGTTCGTAATGACACGGCAGTATTATCATACATATGATGACCTAAATATTCCGTCAATAATGTCAAAATAAAAAAATTTAGATTCGGTATTGTCATTAAGCTACCTATATTTAAATTCATCCAACTAAAAGCAGGGTTAATTTATATCTAACATTCACACAACTTCACTAAAACATAACCTGAATTCAACCAGAAAGATCGTCGAAAAACAACATTCCATAGCAAAAAGTCTTTGGATCGTTAACATATTTGATTGTATTGAGTTTACGCTCAAAACGTAAGTAATTATATAGACCCCCTGATCAAGAATGTTGCAATCACAATCTTCCCTGACCTTCCGGTATGTAAAAAAAAAAATAAATAAATAATAAATTTTAAATAGTAATAAAAATAAATTTAATTATATTTGCCGACAACTTTATTGTTTTAAATCAGGACTTTCGACAAAATTTCAATTTATAGAATTGTTTAAAGTAAGTGAAAATTATTAAAATAAGAAATTTAATTACATTTAAATAAAAACCCAAATGGATAACACAAATCCAACATATTTCAGCTCAAATGATAAATTTCCCGTGTCAGAAAACTGTTTCCCTCAAATACAAATTTTCGCTTATTGGGTAAGTTACAATTCGATCTGTTGTAATTTCAAATTTTGGTTTCTCGGGTACCAATATTTTATGTACTTAAGTACATACAAAGGGAATTCCCTTGAAATGTCAGTTTCTATGTATACGATTATAAATTACCGTTCACATATATGTAAATAGTTATACTAACAATAACAATAATAAATAATTAACTTTTATATAATTAGAATGAAAATTAGAATAAAAAGATACTTCTCTGATTGTGTATGTGTTGAACGTAATTTTCATAATAACTGTCTCAATTCACCTGTATCAACAGGTGAACTTTTAAAGAACAAAACTCACTCAAAAATAGTACATCACTCTCACACTACACATTCCTAAACTGATTTGAATTAAAATATGTGGTGGGCGGGCACCACAAATATTAATAATAATTTATTTAAAGGAGAGACAAAAACACGTCTTTCCTCTACGACGATCAGTCGATCCTCCCCAACTCTCTAGTCGCGGTTTTCGAACAAAATTCTTATGCAGGATACTTGAACATTTACGCACGAGACATCAATTTTTTATTCTTATATTAAAGCAATTACATCCATATTTTTAAAATTATCAAAATTCGACCTTTCAATATTTTCGTTCCGATGTTTTGGAAATTGGCCATTTATCCCAGATCCCAAGTTATAATTACTGTTCATCCCAAAACGTTATTGAAATTGGTCGTTCATTCATAATTTTTCAGTAAAACAGCCATAGAACTACTTATAATGAACTTTTTCTGAAATTAGGGCTTTTTTCAATCGCTTGTTATCATTCGAACACCCCACATACATTTCAGCCAAAGTCGTTTAAACAAAATATATTTTGTACGATGTTAGCATTTGTGGAAATAAACCCTGATTATTAAATTAATTATTTCACCTTATTTAGATGAATTATCGTTTTCGATGAATTGTTGTTTTCGGTAAATTGGACTTTCCCGGAGAATTGTTGTTTAAGTAAATTGCCGTTTTCAGAAAATTGTCGTTTTCCGTGAAATTAAATTTTTGGTGAACGGTCGATTTCATTCTTTCGATGAATTATCTTTATCGCGAGGTAGGTGGCGCGTATTTAATTATGTAGTATGTGTAGTTCTGGCCATAAACAATATTATTTAGACCAGTATCATAAAGGTTATTTGAACATCTCATAAACCATAGCAAAAAGGTTTACAAAATTTTTGGAACGGGAGCATTTAAAATATAAATTTCAATAGTAAAAAGTAAATCAATTTGGTATAAATACTAGTAAAAAAATTTCAAGTTCAGTTAGCAATTCCTTTCAAAATGCCGCACATAGTAAATGTAAAATTTATTTCTAATGGATCTTAAATAGAAATTTCCACAAAAAATTAGATTTAAAATCTCAACTATACATTATAAAAACCTAATATTTTTTACAAACTTGTTAAGGAAATAGTAGGCTTACTACTGTGTGCAAAAAATAGTAAGACTTTGTTCATAATTTTAAAATTCTTTTTTTATTTCTCCAAATCTATTTCGTCCCCTCAAAGTAATCCCCCCCGGCATCAATACACTTGTGACAACGTTTTTTCCAATCCTCGAAACAGTTGTAAAGTCAAATTCCGGAATAGCCTTCAATACTCGTAGCGATTCACGTTTAATGTGTTCAATTGACTTAAAACGGTTTCCCCGGAGCGGCCGTTTGAGTTTGCTGAACAGCCAGAAGACACGCGGAGCTAAATCAGGCGAATACGGTGGTTACGGAACGATATGGGTGAAATTTTTGGCGAAAAAATCTGGAACCAATCGTGCTTTCACTTTTCTTAGGCCCAAATGATCTTTCAAAATGGTTTTCACTGATCCTTCCGATATTTCAACGATGCCAGTACGGTCTCTGACTGTTAATCGTCGATTCTCGAGTATTAATTCCTTGATTTTATTAACGTGTTGATCATCAGTTGATGTTGATGGCCGTCTTAGACGTCCGACGTTCGTCGTCAGCACGTTCTCGACCCTCTTTGAACAATTTTTACTAATCCAAAACACTTGCTCGCGACATACAATTATCACCGAAGGCTTTTTGCAACATTCTAAATGTTTCGGCACCACAAAATTGATTCCGCACACAAAATTTAATGGAACTTCTTTGTATGATAATTTCACTCATTGTAAAAATCGCCGAATGCACTTTTTGTACTTCAGAAAGACAAGCGTCTACTAAACACTAATGATTATTTTGATGTGACATTTGGCACAGATGTCACTGACAGTCATGCCAATATAGAAACAAAAATATTTCGACGAATGGTTTTCCGCGCCAAATTTAAATTAAATTAAAGTCTTACTACTTTTTGCCCACAGTAGTAAATTACCCGATCTACATATCTTCATTTATTTTTACTTTCACTGCTCGTATATCCCTTGAAGGAATTAGGCTGCCTCATTTTTAGAATAAATATCAAGATTTATTTTTAAACGTATGATTGATTAGTCCATTGAATCCTAACCAATTCTCAGGGCTGCTGGATAAGGTGTAGGTATGTCGAGGGAATGGATGTTCTCATTTCTTTCCACTAAGACCAGTGTTTTGCCGTATTGTCTACACCGCGTAGATAATTAAAATGCTACTTGTTTAGGGAATGTATGTAGACAATTAAAAAAATGACGAGTTGACATTGTAGATAGAGTAGACAAAGTTGAAAATTATTGTTTACGTTAGAAATCAACAAAATTCTATGATTTCTTTGTTAATAGAACCAAATAAATGGCCAAATGAAAATTTCTGAAAAGTGGTAAAAATTAAATTTCTCTATATATTATAGTAAGAGGAAAAGGTTACCCATTTGTCCAGTAACGCATGTAGTATGTGGCGCTAGAGTTTGTTAAAAAATTGAAAATGAATTATAATATCTTGAACTATGTTAACCGTATACTAATCTCACACATTTATTTTGTAAAATTTAATAATAACTTTTACAATATTGGAAATTAGAAATTTGAACTGGAAAACTGTGATATGGCAACCCCGTTCTCAAAATCAATGGGACAACAACAAAAAAATAATAATCTCTAATTTACAACGTCAAAATGAATTGTCTACGCTATTTTCTGCACCAATTTGTCAACTCCGAATTACGTGTAGACGCACAATATTTGGTAAGATAATTTTGTATTTTCAATATTATAAATAAAGATGGCACATGAGAACGATGCAATTTTTACATTCCTCTCATGTGTCATCATTTACATTTTCCGAACAAAATTTAGGGGCCATTCTAATCGTAATAATTCAACAAATATCTTCTACTATAAAGGAAAGTCACTTTATTTATTTGGGTGACTGCTAATAATTATTTACTGCTAAATTGATGGCGTACAAATATAAACACAGTTAATTCATGATTATCGCCCACTAGGCAAACATAATAGAAATTTATTATTTTATTGTGTTGTTTCTTACCCAGCCGCCATTTTACATCACTATGTTTTTTGGCACACCAAAAAGTACGTTAGAATAAAAAAAGTCTTATAAATATTTAAAGGCATTCTAAACAGATCACTGTGACGTGACGGTAAACTATTAGGTTAGAAGTACATTTTAGTGTTGTATGGCATAACCTTTCACAATTTTAATGGAAACTCAATAAATGTTACTTCGTTTAACATGAATGAGCTGGACCCCTGGTGGATCCCTGGTGGAACTTAACAGGATATTTTAACATCTTCAATCAATTTGAATATATTACTGAAACTTGAACTATTTGAAAAATATGCAACGTCAAGCCAATAAATAAACTTTAATTATATTAATTTAAAAAAACTAGAAAAACAACAAATTTAAAAGGAGGACACTAACCAAACCATGAAACAAATATCGATTACAATAATAAAAATCGAATACGATTGATTAATTTTGTTATGTTCCAAAGAATGAATATATACGAGTAAATATAAATGTATCACATAACCTATAATTTTTTCCATATCCATGTTTCATCAAATTTCCCACAGGAAACGTTTACATTTCGCCAATAATTACTATAAGCATATATTGAAAACTCTCTGTTCTATCTCTATTCGTAAAATTTAAATAAAAAAATATTAAACCTTACAAAATACACAAACTATACAAATTATTCTTTATAAATATTACTTTATTTCAATTTAAATTAAATAAAAGAAAATGTTCAACAAAAAGTTTTTCCCATTTAACAAACATAAAATCGATTTTAGTTGTAATTTTTTTGTTCATCGTCATCTGTTCGAAGCTTTTTGTTTGTTCGTTGAATGTTAACAAACAAGTATTGGATCCTTATTAAACATAGAGCTACCTAATATAGATCTATTGTTTTTATATGTTATTATATTAAAAATGTTTATATGGTAAAAGCTTCATGTATGTAGTAAGATGCAACTTGATTTTAATTTTATGGAAATAACATAAAATAAAATGATATGGAGCAATAACAATAACAAGTAAACGTAACGAGTGTTTTTCTTATTATTTTTAGACAAATACATATGATGATAATGGAGCTTTGAACTTTATTTGAATTTCTTGTTTATTTTTCACCGTATATTGAAATAACAAGACTATTATGTAAATAAATATTGTTTGTTCTAGGTTCTAGCATAGCCAAAATTGATTACGACTTCTCTAGACGAGCGCGTATAATAAAAGTTTCAATTGAACGTAATTCAATATAATAAACTTAAAATAATAAAGAATGATGTTCTTGTTATGTGTAGTACATGAAAAATTCATATATGAACAGCAAAATGTGTTCATAACGCAAAACGTTCATAAAAGTGTTTTTCTAACTGTACATACGAAATATTGAATTATCGTTGAAAAAAATTTTCAATGAATATTAAAATACGAAAAATGAAATCGGAGTGTATAAACTTGTATTCAATAACTTAAAGATGTAACTGATAGTATACTCGTAAAGCTTGTTAGATAATTTTTTTTTATATTTCGCTATTTATAAAGCTTAATACTTATTAAAGAAGAAAAATCTTTTAGTTGGAGCTTTTTCTTAATCCGAGCTGTACCCATCAATTTTAAACTCTTCTTTAGCGTGTTTTCAATCCATTTTGCTTACGATAACATATCAACAACAAAACGCCCACTTGTTAATCCTTTTTCTAGATAATGTAAATAATATTGATACAAATGCTGATAAATGTTACTATAATTAATAACCACTTATTAATTATTTTGTTATTGTTGGATTTTATAGTTTGTTCTAATGAAAAAAATTATTTGGCTTACAAAACGTAACACAAACAAAACTTTACGTATAAAAGTTCATCAAGTTATTCTGGTATAGTAATAAAGCGGTATACCGGAAGGATTCGAAATAAATTTTAGCTTTAAGTTGTTTAAGTAGAATTTTAATTGAATTTATCCATTGGCAAGTTATTAACATGCTTTTCTTAGAATTATTTAAATAATTTGCATTTTTGTATAAAAATTAAACTCCCCGGAAGTTTAAATAGTAAGAAGGAAGTAATTATGTATAAAAAGCACAAATGCAAAAATATTCTGAAAATTTTCAACAAGTTTAAGTGTTGATGTTGATTGTAATTTAATTTGTTGTTATTACAAACAATTTCTCGAAATAAATTCTTCTCAAAATATTTCTTCCTGAATGGATTTAATGGATATGACAGACTTCTTCCATTACTCTTTCGTTTAATAATTCATGCTTTTTTCAAATACTTAGCATTGCATAGGCAATACCATACAAACGGTTGTTTAAAAATTTTTAAATTCAAGAAAGACAACAGAAACGGAGTACAGAGCAGTGTCGCCGATTACTTGTATACGATCGACGATGAAAATGATGGGAATTTCTAATTTTAACAAAATAAGGATTTTTAGAAAATTAGATTAAGTTTTAAGGCCATTTTTCTCAAAATTATGCAAGTTATTTTTAATTCAAAAATGCTGTGCTCGCTGTATATATGAAATTGATACAAAACGTAGTCCACGTTTGTTATTTGTTTGGGCGATGATCACATTAGTTCCGAGCTTGTCAGAACTATTCAAGCATTTAAGTATGTATGTGTGTCCACAAATATTGATTTAAAAATGGAGTGGCGAATATTTCCTGGCTAACGCCTAGATCTTGGAGTATACATCACACTTGATTTGTAAATCGAAGAAAATAATCCTGCCGAAATTTTGTAAACATCTTGTATAAATGACAATCATTAATCCCACCTAAATTTCAGAAAACCAACAAGGTCAACTCTGGTTAGAAATATAATCTTTAAATTTATTTGAATCGTTTAATTCTCTGTCGTTCTTTGCAAATGCTAAACTTTTCAACATATCGAAATCTCCTACAGAACTAGCCGCTACTACTTTCGGCACACCAATTTCCAAGATCAGCCAACCTTTTCGGGCTATATATAGAGGCAGAATTTAAATGCGCATTTTTTTTCCAAAAATCGTCGTTTGCGAAAGCCAATTTAAATTAGGATTCTTTTGTATTTATTTGATTTTTCGAAAAAAATACATTTTAAAATATTTGTAAAAACCGATTTTCGCCAAATTTATGAACAACAGGGACATCAAAATTAAGTAATAATTCTAAGTATGCAGTGGATTAAAACAAGTAGTAATCCATTTCCCAGTCCGTTGAGAGATAGAATTCAGTTTGTAATTGTACAATGAAAAAGGATGTAATTCGGTTGTGGATCTGCAAAATTGACACTTTGAATGTACCAATAAAGAAATGGAAACATAACTAAATGAAACTAAGCCAGTCGAGAATATTGGCGATTAAATGGTATTTCTGTGATGCAAATAGCCAATTTGAAATTAAACAGTATCTGAATTAAGTAATTACGTATTTTTAAATTACACTGGGCGAAAATCGGATAATAAAGGGTTTTCCAATAAGAGGTTTCATTTTAAATAGCCTGCTATTTGGGCAGCTGTCAATTTCTAGCTGTCGTCTTTTGACATTTGACAAGTAAAAACTACGCCATTACTAAACTTGGTACGATACACGCTTCAACAACGCATTGAAATTGTTAAAATTCACTACAAATATGGTGATAATTTTGCAGTCACAGTTCGCAAAACTAAAGCACTTTTGGGTCGTCGTAAAGCACCTTCTAGGCCGGCAATAGTGAAAATGGTGGACAAATTTGAGCTGTTGGGACAAGTTAGTGATGTGAAGAATCGAAACCGTGTGCGTCGCTTAAGAACAACTGAGAATATTGCTGTTGTAGCCCGTAGTGTTGACGAAAATCCAGGTTTGTCGATTCCTCGTCGATCTTTGAAATTCCACATTCCACAAACGACATTACACCTTATTTTACATAAAGACTTAGGTCTTAAGGCTTTTAAAGTTCAGTTAGCACAAGAACTGAAGCCGGTCGATCACCATAAACGTCGTATCTTCGCTGATTGGATCCTTCAAATGCATCAAAATGATCCGGATTTTCATCGAAAAATCATCTTCAGTGAAGAGGCCCATTTTCACCTCAAAGGCTACGTTAATAAGCAGAATTGTCGCATTTGGGCTCAGAAAGTCCAAGGATGATTGATGAAAAGCCTTTCCATCCTCAACGTGTCACTGCTTGGTGCGGTTTTTAGGCTGACAGTGTGATTGGACCTTACTGTATTCAAAAGAGAGGCTGATGCAACTGTTACGGTGAATGGATTGCGCAACCGAGCTATGATTAATGATTTTTTATGACCGGAATTGGAAGATATTGAAGTGGACGACGTTTATTTTCAGCAAGACGGCGATACGTGCTACACAAGCAACGAAACAATCGCAAGTTTGCAAGAATTTTTCGAATTAATTCGCGGAACTTCTCTTGAACGGAGCACTGATATTGAAAATAAAATTACATGACTTGCACAAGTTGTTCAACACTACAACCTTTAATTGTGATTTGCCGTACACTACTGAAAAATTCCCATTTAATTTGACAGATGTTTAACAACATTACGGCTATAACCTAATCAAAAAATTTATATTGGAATATTCAATAAAAGATCAGACCAACAAATAATGAAGAAGATAAATGAATATAGGGTAATGTCGCAATGTTGGCTAATTTTCAAAATATTCTTAATAAATGTCAACTTCTAAAAGTCACGTTCACAGGGTTTATTCCCTCAAAATTCAATTAAGAAATTTGTTCAAAAAACTTCGAAAGATTGACATGAGGGTAGGTTTTCTGATTTTTTAGATTTTCATTTGTTGCATATGGTTACAAATATGAGATTTTTTTTTTGGAGGGAGGGCATATTTCTCTTCGGTCATTATATAGAGAAAATGGCGATAAACTTCTTCAACAGTTATTTCGAGTAAATTTATTAAATATGTTGATGTTTTTAACAACCTCGTTCATATTGACAATCCATTAGTCTGCTGAGAGATAGTCTGCTATAAACAGAGAATTATAACGTGTCGTTTGTGTTATATGTTGCATTCTAAAAATGACTAAATCCATAGTTGTCAGTGCTTTATCCGAAATATTTTGCATGATTGGATTATTAATTTTTTATAAATATAGCGATAATAAAATATATTTACGATTACCGTGGTCTGTATTATCCCCTTTTAGTTGATATTCTAAGCTGTATGTATAGATATCGCTAAATTTCAGCAAAATCTTAGAAATTCTAGCTCACTCTGACTCAGGAAAGTAATTTTAGTAATTTTACGTCATGTCTATACCTTGTCGCGGGTGGTGATAGTAGATTGTGACGAATTTCACTAAAACCATATGATGCTTGGTGGTTGGGTGGTTATGGTGTACACCACCAAAATTTATCATCCAAAATGTTGCTGGTTCGACTTCAGCTGGAGGTTGTAATATTAATGGCATTTCATGCAGAGAGGAATACTGGAATAACGAAGGCAATCATAAACAGCGCCGTTTAGAATCAATTAAACAGTCGTAGATAATCAAAACCGCAAACGTTGTTATAAAAAATTTTTAATCTCATTATAGTAATATCCTTAGCCCTAATAACTTAAAATCTTGTAAATACATTTACATAACGCAATTCTTAAATAAAATTTTGAAAATAAAAACATGAAATTGAAATTCAACATTTGATTAAAAATTACTTGGGAAAAGTTGAATATTAATACGAGTGGGTCATTTATGCGATCTTAATTAGTAAACAACAATGTGTCCCTAAAAAATAAGCAAATTGTTTAAATAAAACAAAATTTAACAGATCTATAAAACAGTGTGCGACCTTTTCAGATGACATGTGGCGTCATCGCTTTACATTTTACTGGGTTAAATAATAATCTTAAAATAGTACCCAATCTAAACATAACAGTAAACGAAAGGTGCATTCATAACTCGTCCACCCGAAAGCTGATTGATTCACATAATTAATTAATTACAAGGGTAGACAATACAAACAGACAAAGTCTATAAATAATTAAATGGCATTTCGATAAAACAATACCCGATATTTTCCGCCCACTCAATATAAAGTCAATACCACATAGCCGTCCCAAACATAATAACGATTATTAGTAATTATTCAATCATTTTACATTTCAATGGCCACACGAACATAATAATCTTCTACGAATATAATTTGTACATGTTCAACGAAGAAAACAACTAAAATTGTCCAATCAAATCATCTTTTTTTATGTTATGATGAAAATGATAATACTGGGATTTTATATTATTTCCCATTCATCGAATATTTATGTCACAATCTATCGATGAGCACGTATGTACCAGAAATAAAAACTTTGTGAAAGAAAATTTTAAAAGTTTTCATATTTAGTTTTACAAAAATTCCTCTGTATATTCCCAACACTGTAATTTCGATAATCAGCTATTGATTTTAATCATTTAAATAATTATAATTCGTATATGCATCGAATAAATGTGCGGAAAATAATATTTCATATACTCATAACACATACATATATTCTCGTAATACATCCGCAGCAGTATTATTAAGCTCAATATGACCTAAATTCGCCTTCCTGTATACACATTTTCTTCTCGCTAAAGCATTTAATATACCACGCGCTTTGCTATACAATGCGAAATCTTTATTTATTCGTCTTACAATTTTTGGTATCGATATATACAATAATTTCAACATTACCTTACAAAGTTGTTCTACTATTAAATGGGTCAAGGTCAATAACAAAGCATAATCTATAATAGTTTTGATTCTTTTTATCATTATTTAAAATATAATCCCTTCACGAGGGATTGGAATTAAATGGGATTTAATACAATAACTGCATACCCGCCTAAAGCCAAAATAATTTTCAGTAAAACTTTTTTTGACAGATATACATTTTTTTATGTTAAACGAATTATGTCAGATTATATACCAAAAAAGCTTGAAAGAATTCAAAGAGCGATTAAAGTAATTTGAGAAAATCTCTTGATAAACAGCTAAACTATTAAAAATAAGGATTAAATCAATATTTTGCAACAAAAAAAACAATCAATCGATTTACAAGCTTTAAACGTTTCATGATACCTGACGCTTTTTATGCTTGTTTCCTTGATAAATTATTTACTAAAGTTTTAGTGCAAAAATAAAGTTTTGTAGGCCAATGTATTATACAAAATATAGTCTTTGTACTGAAATTTCATTATACTCGTAGAAATCGAGAGGGCTCATTTAGGCGCAGAAATTATTAATGCAGAATCATCTGCATTTTATGTATGAAATTCGCCCATGTAAGATAGATAACAGAGACTAGAACCCCAAACATCGTGCTAAATCATGCGGAGTGAAATAACATTATTGACAATCATCTCCATGGTAAAACTCGCACTGAGAACCGAATAAAAACGTTATAAAATTTTGAGTTAATTAAGTAAAAAGTTATTACAAACATTAGCAGGTGTTTCCAAAATGTGACATATATTATTTGTTTTTACGTTACACAAATTCGATGCTTCTGGAGCAGAATTACCAAAATTAAAAAATAGCAGATTTACCATTCGTTGAAGATATCGAATGTTATCGATAACGTACGTCGTAGTCCAAACAGTTAAAGTCTGTCGTCTACAGCCCAGGTGGATTGATTAATTTCGGTGAAACTTCATACTTAGGCGTTTTTCCATCACCGATCGTAATCGATGTCGAAAATTTGCTTTGCATCCAGCCTGATCCAAGTGCCGATGCTTTAGCCACTGCACCACTTGATTTTACGCCAATTTGCACAACACCGAGTACAATTTAAAAATTAAGAAACTATATGTTTACATTCTATGGGGATTTTTTTATTTAAGGATTGGATTGATGCACCAAACAAAACTTATTTCTTAGAAAAAATGTAGGTCTGAATAAAAATGATCTAGTTAACATTTTTAATGAGTTGATCATATTTTTTGGGAGTTGCTTAAGTTTAGTGTCATTGTGGGCGTCCGGAAATTATATCTATTAATTTTATGTAATTTTAAAATTTCCTTTTTATACTTGTTTTAACCTAAAAATAAAATTAACATAATTGGTTAAATTTCAGTTTCATGTAAAGTTTGTTTTAGAGTGAATTTGTTTAACTAGTTTCCGTAATAAGCAACGAAGACAACCGATAAGAATTTTATCCTTTGAGCTCAATATCGTTCAGAATTTTAATAACTACGATAACTAACCCCCTCGTAATTAAAAAAATTTGCAGTTTATACTTTATAGTAACAATATTTGTTAATTTTATACTTGAAAGTCGATTTTACAACTAGTCAGTCAAATTACAACTTGCAATTTGAACTGATGATGAAATTATATTTCGAAATCTATTTTCAAAAATAAAATTAACAAATATTGTTACCATTTCTTATAATAAGTTAAAAATGGTTTTAATTAGTTGCTAAATTTCAAAGTGACAAAGCTTAAATAGTAGTGAAAAATGGAATCACACCCTAAACAACACAAATCGTTCAGAATTATAAATATGAACGATATTTTTGTTATGAGGAAGTACAGCGGCCTAAAAACAATTTCCCCGAATCGGAAAATGCTACAAGATAGGAAGACAGATTTTAAAAAAATTGGATGGGTAAATGCAAGGGTAAATCAATAAGTACCCGTGTTAGGAATGAAACGCAAGTTTTTTAAATTTTTATTATTTTATTTTTCAACGTAATCTCCTTTAGAGTCGATACACTTTTCCCAACGATTCTGCAAATTTTTTAACCTCTCCAATTTCTTTAACCACCCCGATTTCTCAAACTCGTTTCAGCTGAATTTTTTTCCTCCAAGCGATGTTTTCATGTTGAGGAACAGAAATAAATCGCACGAAGTTTGCTCGGGCGAGTACGGTGATTCGGTTGTAAGGCGTAGTGTGGTTTATGCAATTTGGCCGAAATAATCCCGGATAAATGAGCGGCTGTAATGAGAAATCGCGGCACTCATCGGACCAGCCCCTTTCTCACACTTATCTTATCATTAAAAAAATTAATTGTCGTTCCGTGCAACACGCCTATGGCCTCTGCTACCTCGCGCTCTTTAGCTCGGCATTCAGCGAGAAGTCGTGGACCGTTTCAACGATTTCTTCGGTAAAAACCTCTGCCGAGCGGCCTGGCCTAAATGACCTAATCTAATTTTGAATCAAATGAAATTTACAAACTTTTGGTTTTAAATCGCTTTTTCGTAAATTCTATATGTGACCCGCTATATGCAGGGGGCTTAGGTGTCAAAAATCATCTTCCACTTTTTTGCCGATTCGGATAGAGTATGAGACACTCTTTCACATGATGAAAACCAGTCATAATTTGTGAAAAAGTTTACTTAAAATGAAGGGAAAGCAGAGACCAACAGAAACGATTACATTAACGTGATGATGAAAAAGACGGCCGGCGCGATAACAATGATAACGATAATATTCCGAGCAGAAACAACACTTAACGTCCTTGAATATAGTTAGACATCGGGCAACGTAGATAAAAGGAAACAACTAACTAACTCCTCTTTTCATAGACCAGGTCACATATCCTTTGCAAAATATATGCAAAACACGAAAAAGCTCTTACGGAGCTGCCACTCCGGTGGACCGATTTCGAACAAACAGTACTGAGACCTTCCAATTTATGGTAAATGGTTAATGGAATGGTATGAAGTTTCATCCTGCGGTCCATTAATCCATACAGTGACTGACTTTTTAGTAAAAAAAACTTTTTAATTTTTATCAAAAAAGCGTCATTTTGCCAAAAATCAATAGCAGGTGAACTGCCAAGTGATAAAGTTAACCACGCATGCAACATTCTCCAAGAGAACATATCCATAATATAAGCACAAAAAAGCACATGTTATAAAATTCTTCGAACCAGAAAATATATGAATTGGTTATTTATTTATTTTGATATTAAGAATAATTTTGGTTATTAATTAAACCCAAAGAACGAATGCCCTGTAAAATAGGCATACATTTTTTTATGCTGAAATTTACAAAAAAAACTATAGACTTTCATGGAACATCACGCGACAAATAATTTGTTTGAATGTAATTTGAAAAGCTTTTCAACATTATTATAACCAAAATAATATTTCAGTAAAATATATGAAAATTAATCGCCCTCGGTCGTGGTCTAGATCTAGATTAAAAATAATATAAATAATTGAAATTATAATTAGTTCAGTTTTCTTGGCTAAAGCGAAAATTGTATCGGTACAATTTCTCTTAGCGACATAATTCAGTGACCTTGACATTTAAAACTAAATCACAAACTTTCAAAAAAGTTATCTAAACAATACCTAAGAAAATTATAGACCCAAATACAAAAGTTAACCACTTTTGATAAATTTTAGTTTCATTTCTACCCTACCTATACCAACTACTAAATTTTATTTAATAAAACCAACATGTATAGAAATTAAAGCTACATTAAATAGAAAACTGTCGATAGAGAAAGGCACATTCCTTCTTCTACTAAACAACTACAACAAAAAATATCGACTTAAAGTAATTTTCATTCTCGAATTTTCAAACACAAAGACAACCAAAAATATCGCAAAATGCGTGTTGAAAATAAATTTGGCCAGGTAAAATATTAAATTGACATTCACATGAGAGAAAATAGAACAAAATAAAAACCCGAAAAACTAAAATATGTATGTATTAAGAAAGCTTTTGTGTGTTTATTTTTTTATACTAATAATATTTATTATAAAGCTTTTATATATATATATATGAACATATATGAACGATCAATTTATAATATCAGAACGATAACTCACCTTTTGATAATATATATAGTATAATATATTTAAAAATAATTACTAGCTCAAAAGTATAAACAAAATTATATCAAGATTCAAGTTATGAAAGGTAATGAAAAATATGTAATAAAAAAGCTCAATTAAGTCAAAAAAAAATTCTTCTGTTCTGATATATAAGACATGAAATAATAAAACTTTATAATTTCCCAAAATTTATATCTGTACAGACATTAAATTTCTAATTTTTTTTAAATCACTGGTGATATACATACCGAATAAGTAAAACTTTAAAAAGCTTTTCCTCCAAATTGTTTTCATTATTTATGTGTGTGTTCCACATTTTACATGTTTCACGAATAAATATTTAAAATCTAATCGACAATTTTTATTCTTCTTCTGTCGAGCTTTTTATTTTCTTGTTATTACTATTAACATTTTTTTGTGCTTTCATTAAAAATGAATAAAAATAATTTTTAAGTTTGCGAGAGTGAATAAAAAAAACGAAAAAAAATTAAACGAAAGACAGAAAATATTAAAGTTTCGAGAGGAATAATGGGGTATGAATTTTAAAAGTTGGGTATAGTTTTTTTTTATCAACGGTATTACGTATTATGTATATCGTATTAAAGCATTAAAATGTTACATAAAATAAGCAACAAAAAGTTTCTTTGTGGGATGATAGTTCGTGTCCTGCTTGTGCTTTATACATAAATACACACAAGTATATATTATACACAACACAGTGTTGATTTTAATCTGGGTTGTGTTCTTGTTTAAATATGTTGAAATACTTGTTGCGATATGTGATTGTGATAAAAATGTCATTTGATAGTTTGGTATTTTATTACAATGCATTTATATTTTGAATTTATAAAGTTAAAGTTAGTTTATACGATTGGGTCTAATGTACTGAATGACACCGATTTTTATTTTGTTATGTTTGCTTTACGAAATAAATCTACATACTAAACTGGCTCATCAAGATATGGAGAATAGATGGTTTACTGTCGCTAGTGCTAAATATGTAGTCTACATGCCAACCAGATTTTATTTTTTGTGTCGCTTGCTAAAATTTCAAATTAAATTTTCTATATAATCAATACAAAAATTTTAATTTTGCCAGTGTATAACGTTCCAATATTTAGAGGCTTACCCGTATGTGCTTCAAAATGCTTTTAATTATTGAACTACGAACAAATTTTTTTTAATGGCACCCTTTTCCAAGTAAACATTTTTATTTAGCTGGCCCAGATTTCCTTGTAACTTCGTTAATAAACTTATGCGATTTTGGAAGTCGTTTCACTAATTAAATCAGATTGAAAATTTGTATTCAAGTTACTTGATAAAAACTGGATCAATAATAATATAAGCCCCTTCCACTAATTGATGTAGAACTGTTTTGAATGTACAATACACACCCAGCAAATTATTTTGAAGGTTAAACCTTCGCGGGTAGGGTAATAAAGCAAAAATTCTGCTATTATTTTTTTGTATCATGACCACTTACGATCCAATGAGAGATATTTCTTAACTGAAATATTCACCGGTTGGCAAACAAATCACTATGATTTTTTGGTAGAACCTTATTTCTACTTTGCGAATGTCAACCTGTTCGAGATTCTATTAAGAATTAGTTATTACAATTGGCATTCAAATAATAGTTGGAATATCTCAGTAATAACGCTTCTATGAAAATTCTTATCTTAAGGTTTTCACCAATTGGCCAACATGTTCCAATGAATTTTTGGTAAACTAACACGACTACTTGGCCGTTGGTCAATTGGTATTAAATTATTATAGAACATGTTATAGAACAAATGTATTATAGAACAATTATTATAGAACATATGTAGTTTCCAAGAAAAATCAAATTTTCACTGACTAACAAACATGTTTCCATGATTTTGGTGTGTCGACAATCGGCGAAAATCTTAAGATACGAATTTTATTTCATTTTTTTCGAAGCATTATTAACCTCCATGCAGCGAGCCCCAAATTTCAGTTGAAAATTTTAATTTTTAATAATAATATCAAACCAAATTTGTGTCACCCGCAAATTACAACTAATAATATATTGCATATTAAATGGCTGTCGAATTGATGATGGCTTCTAAATTTTGTTAGTAATAAAAACAAATTTATTACTGCTAAAACTTCAGAACAATAAAAATTAATAGGTCAAATTTAAAAAAAAAATTAAAAACAGTTTTCAGGAACAATATTCAGCATAAGAAATTTTTTTCGGGAATTACTTTGATTATAGTCGATTAAATCCCGTCTCATAGGAGATTCGCGAGTACTACACCTATACCACCGGAATTGCTAAAGTTTTGACTATAAACCAACACATTTTCAGAAAAATTCTATCTGGAGTTATCTGGATACAGTTGTTTAAATTTCGCCTCCTTGGTGATTCACGAGCACCTAACAAATACATTCGGATTCGTTAACGGTTTGACTACAAACTGAACGATTTTCAAAACAATTCTATCTAGAGTTATCTGGATATTCACTTGAACCTCGCCTTACAGAAGGCTCACAAGAACTTGACATATGTACATCGCTGTATTCGAAGAAGTTTTGTCTACAAACTGAGAGATTTGCAGAAAAATGCTCTCTGAAATGCTGTTAGAGTCTCGCCCCAAAGTTTGACTACATACTGAGAGATTGCAAAATTTTTTTAAACGGTATTATTTGGAAATTGTCGGTTTAATCTCGGCTCACAGGCGATTTACGATTATTTAACATATACCACACGATTCGTTTAAGGTTTGACTACAAACTGAGAGATTTGTAGAAAAATTCTAGATACTAGAAATCTAGAAATTCCAGATAGTTTTTTGCATTTTTGCAAATTTTGCAAATTTTTCATTTTGTAGTAAAAATTTTAACGAATGTGAGACGAGATTCAATCGACTTTATTCAGGTAATTCAAAATAGAGTTTTTCTGTAAATCTATCAGTTTGTAGTCGAAACAAATTAGAAAATGGCTAAAAATTCATGCTAGCTTGGTTGTAATTGCGTTTCCGCATCGCCGTTTTCTGATTAGATTAAGACTGTCTAGACTTTCAATTGCTGGAAAGAAACGTGAAAAGACGCTGAAAGACGGGGTAACTTAAAAATATATACAAGTAATATTTATAATTTCGAGCTGTGTGTTATAAACGTGCTATATGGCAGATTATCATGACACAATGAGATTATCAATTACATTATTCAGGGTAATCTGCAGTGCAAAAAATTTAAATGAGTAACGATTCATTTTGACCATATGTGTAGTATACTTTTCTTCAAGACAGTGATCTGGCTACACGCCCTACTCGTTTGGACTCGTCCCAATGGCACACTCTGTATATCTAGAGAGCTACTCGAATGATGATTTTAGGGAAATTAATAATCATCCTACGAGTACTACAGATAGATCTAATACTTTAAAGAATTTTGGTAAAAAATGTGTAAAGTCCAAATATTTAATTACTGTTCCTTGCTATTGCAATCATATGTAACAGAAAAACAATTAGAACTTACATGATAAAATCAGCAAGAAGCCAAAGAGATAAGTAACAAAGCTAGTAATAATTTAGAATGTAGTTTCAAATCTATAGCTGGTTAGTGTCGAGTATCAGTCAACAAATAGGAACGCTTATTAAAGGATAACAATGGCGCATTTAAAAAATAGGACTCACGTTTAAACAAAGATTTTGTTTAAAAATCGTTAAAATAAACTTTTCTTTACTATTTTGAAACTTTTTATAGTGCCGGAGTATTCCGAATGCTAAGACCTTGGCTTGTTTAAATTCCATGGCACATGAATCAAATTGTAAAAAGGTAAAACACATGTTTTACTTCTAACATTGGAACATTCTAAAAATTGCTAAGCGGAACTATCTGTTTTACTAGAAGATAATGACAAAAACAGCAGGGTCCATGAACCATTTGAATAGTTTTTTGAAGAAAATGTGGGATTATCGCATGGAATTTTAGCTTCATTTCCTAATTACTAAAAGGATAGTTCTACTTTATTTGAACGTTTTCGAATAAAAGTAAACGAAAAAATCAATTCATGTCACATTCAGGCTGAACAAACACTCCTGCTCACCAGTACAATTACCTAGGCTTACACCTGGATAGACGGCTAACGTAGAAATAACATATTGAAGAAAAGCGCAACCAAATAAAAATAACATTTTCCAAAATATATAGGCTGATATGAAGAAAATCCAAGTTATCATTAGACAATAAGGTCTTACTATACAAAGCTCTAATCAAGCCAATATGGACATATGGTATTCAGTTATGGGGATCCACCAGTACATCAAATAGAGAACTCCTACAACGAACTCGAGCGAAAATACTCCGATGTAACGCTAATGATCCATGGTATATTCGAAGTACTAAACAACCTTGGTATTAAAACAGTTAAAGAAACAATCAAGGAATTCAGTTCGAAATACTACTCAAAACTACAGGGGCATCCCAACGAATTGCCCCGGGATATACTAAAACAACCGCGATTTAAACGACGAAGAAGAGCAGATCGACTCGAACTATTGAACCTGTAAAATCATTAAATGTCTAGATTACGCGTATAAGTAGGATCTATAATTAGCTTAAGAGTTGAAAAGACTTAAAAAATGTGGGGTGTTTGGGTGTTTTTTTAGGAGGTTTGTTTTTCCGATAGATGTCGTTTTATTTTATGACAGTTGTTTTGACAGCTCAAAGTGGCATTTCTACTCAGTATTGTTTGGCAAATCATTATGAATAGGTTAACTCCAGAACAACGTTTTCAAATCGTGGAAATTTATTTTCAAAATCAGTGTTCAATTAAAAATGTTTATAGAGCACTTCGTGAATTTTATGGTGCACATAATCGTCCGTCAGAGACCACCATAAAGAACGTAATTACCAAATTTCGGTCTACATTCACTCTTTTGGATGCCAAGCCACCGACAAGAATGAGAAGAGTTCGTACAGAAGAAAATATTGCTGTCGTTGAGGCCAGTGTCGAAGAAAACGACAATTTATCGATTCGTCGTCGTGCTCAGCAAATTGGACTTTGTCCATCGACTTTATGGAAAATTTTACGTAAAGATTTGGGTTTGGTGCCATACAAAATTCAATTGGTGCAAGAATTAAAGCCACACGACCATCGTTTGCGCCGTGAATTCAGTGATTGGTCGTTAAATCAATTGAACGAAGATCCATTTTTTTACCGTAAAATTCTCTTCAGTGATGAGGCGCATTTTTGGTTAAATGGATACGTCAACAAACAAAATTGTCGCATTTGGAGCAAAGATAATCCACACGCCGTTCTAGAATTACCAATGCATCCTGATAAATGTACTGTTTGGTGCGGTCTATGGGCTGGTGGGATCATCGGTCCATATTTCTTTAAAAATGAGGAAGGACGACGCGTTACCGTGAATGGAAATCGATACAGAACCATGTTAAATGAGTTTTTGTTGTCAAATCTTGAAGATATGGATATGAATGAAATGTGGTTTCAACAAGATGGTGCCACTTGCCATACAGCACGTGAAACAATCGACTTATTGAAAGAAACTTTCAACGACAACATTATTTCGCGAAATGGTCCGGTGAATTGGCCTCCGCGTTCGTGCGATTTGACGCCACTCGATTACTTTTTGTGGGGATACGTGAAGTCATTGGTTTATGTGGATAAACCTCAATCGATTAACGCTTTGGAAACCAATATTCAACGTGTCATTGCTGACATACGCCCTCAAATGCTTGAAAAAGTGCTGGAAAATTGGACCTCCAGAATGACATTTGTGAAAAATAGTCGTGGTAGCCATATGCCAGAAATTGTGTTTAAATGTTAAATGCCAAAAAATTATCTACCAAATAAAAAAAAATTTTGGTCATTTCATAATTTTATATGTGTTTTATTCAAAAAAAAAATCGGCAACCTCTTAAAAAAACACCCTTTATAAGACTTAAAAAATATAATTAGCTTAAGAGTTGAACACTTCTTGTTAGTTTCTTATGTAGAAAGATTCAAGAATAAAGCCATTGGCAATTTAAAAAAAAATTTGAACGTTTTAAATTTTATTTAGCTATTAAAAACATAAACCTTCATTTTTGATTGGTTTTACAAAATCTCATATCTATATTGCCTTTATGACCCGCTGTAATAGAGACGAGATTATGTGTACAATGCCCCAGTTGAGGGTCACTTGGGAAGTACAAAATCGGCGACGAAGAAAAAATCATTTGAACTAGAAAGACGACCTGTAAAAGTATCAGAAGAACTTTATCAGAAGAACCGGTCAAACTAAACTTTGCTATGTAAGTTTGATGAGTCAAAATCTCCAAAAAAGACGATTCTTTCTATATTGAAATAATAAATACGATCATTGCTTAATTGCAAATTTCAGTTGACGATTTCTAAACTCCAATTGTAACATCAATTCATTGAGCATTTCTTATTAAAATTCTATGAATAAACTAAACATGTTAATCGACCAAACGCCACAGTGGTTAAAGCTTTGGAGTTAGGATCGGAATTACGATGGTGATGAAAATGAACACAACTATGATCCCCTGTTGGAGTGCAGAATTTATGGGACAACCCACCTTTCATGTCAGTGATATAAACTGGAGCTATGCAATGTACAGATGGAACATGTTCTTTTCCGAAACTAATAAATCAGTGCTGAAAAAAAAATATTAAATTTAACTTTAACCGGACTTAATCTTATATAACAAAAGTCTTACTGAAATCTGAATCCAAGTATAGACAAGCAAAACCTCAAACTCAAATTGACGGTTATTTACTGTCAAATATTTTTTTGAAATATTTCCTTGTGGAATAACTCAGCTAGAGAAATGTTTCCATAACTCTTATGCGAGTATTGTCATTAAAGTATAATCCAATTTTTATGTAAATCTAAATTAGTTTCAAGTTTTCTTCTTTGGCACATACCTACATAACATCAGACCCACTAAAAAGTAAACCCTTTTTATTATACCCTTTAATATTATAAATAAGCCTGTACACAAAAAAGGATCTAATCTCGTAAAAATCTCATTGGATTTAAAATTATTGGCCAGGTTTTGTACCCCACACAAAGCACACACAAAATTCGAAACTAAAGGGCTTATTTGAGATTTTGAGAAATGTTAAAACAACAAAAATTATGTGTGTGTGTATATAATTAGGACAAAACTTGACATTTTCACACACACACACAAATTAAATCCATACCATTTTCTCTATTTTCAGAATTTTCCTTTGTGCAATAATATTTTGTATGCTTTTGAAACTACTTTCAGAATAGAATTTAAATTGAACTGTAAAGGACATGCGCATTTTTCGTCTCCATAATATAGTATTTGTAACGGTATAATGTTGTACTTATTTAGACGTGTGCGGATAGAGAAAGCTTAACGGTAAAATATTTAGGAATTCCTAAAAACAACACAAAAAAAGAAAAGAGCAATTATGATAGAAGCATAATATCTTAAAAGTCATTGTATTTATAACGGGTGTTTTTTTAGGAGGTTTGTTTTTCCGATAGATGTCGTTTTATTTTATGACAGTTGTTTTGACAGCTCAAAGTGGCATTTCTACTCAGTATTGTTTGGCAAATCATTATGAATAGGTTAACTCCAGAACAACGTTTTCAAATCGTGGAAATTTATTTTCAAAATCAGTGTTCAATTAAAAATGTTTATAGAGCACTTCGTGAATTTTATGGTGCACATAATCGTCCGTCAGAGACCACCATAAAGAACGTAATTACCAAATTTCGGTCTACATTCACTCTTTTGGATGCCAAGCCACCGACAAGAATGAGAAGAGTTCGTACAGAAGAAAATATTGCTGTCGTTGAGGCCAGTGTCGAAGAAAACGACAATTTATCGATTCGTCGTCGTGCTCAGCAAATTGGACTTTGTCCATCGACTTTATGGAAAATTTTACGTAAAGATTTGGGTTTGGTGCCATACAAAATTCAATTGGTGCAAGAATTAAAGCCACACGACCATCGTTTGCGCCGTGAATTCAGTGATTGGTCGTTAAATCAATTGAACGAAGATCCATTTTTTTACCGTAAAATTCTCTTCAGTGATGAGGCGCATTTTTGGTTAAATGGATACGTCAACAAACAAAATTGTCGCATTTGGAGCAAAGATAATCCACACGCCGTTCTAGAATTACCAATGCATCCTGATAAATGTACTGTTTGGTGCGGTCTATGGGCTGGTGGGATCATCGGTCCATATTTCTTTAAAAATGAGGAAGGACGACGCGTTACCGTGAATGGAAATCGATACAGAACCATGTTAAATGAGTTTTTGTTGTCAAATCTTGAAGATATGGATATGAATGAAATGTGGTTTCAACAAGATGGTGCCACTTGCCATACAGCACGTGAAACAATCGACTTATTGAAAGAAACTTTCAACGACAACATTATTTCGAGAAATGGTCCGGTGGATTGTCCTACGCGTTCGTGCGATTTGACGCCACTCGATTACTTTTTGTGGGGATACGTGAAGTCATTGGTTTATGTGGATAAACCTCAATCGATTGACGCTTTGGAAACCAATATTCAACGTGTCATTGCTGACATACGCCCTCAAATGCTTGAAAAAGTGCTGGAAAATTGGACCTCCAGAATGACATTTGTGAAAAATAGTCGTGGTAGCCATATGCCAGAAATTGTGTTTAAATGTTAAATGCCAAAAAATTATCTACCAAATAAAAAAAAATTTTGGTCATTTCATAATTTTATATGTGTTTTATTCAAAAAAAAAATCGGCAACCTCTTAAAAAAACACCCTTTAAAACAAAAGGAAAACGCAATGTTTGACCTTTCCGCGAATTTTTCGGGCGTATATGCAAAATATCAACTTTAAGTTAGGTGGTGTACATACTGTGACACACATTTCAGTTTTAGTTTTATATTCGAAGGTATATTTAGTAAACCGCTTTATATGTAAAATATTCGAAAAACAAAGTTCAAAAATTATAGGTGATAAAGTGAAAACTACTCAAAAAAACTTTTTTGAAAGTTGATGACGGCGATATAACATTAATATTATAGTTTATATTTCTACAGGTGTGCGTGTTTGCTTTATTGTATTTGCCCCATTTTATTTTCTTTTTAGTTTGATTATTAGTTTTTCTTATATTTCATATTTTTAAAACTGTACATAAAAATTGATAATATTATTAAAAAGCCCAATAAAAAGTTTTGATTTCCATACATAGATATTTAACAAAATAGCATAGGCTGCTAACTTTTTTTTATTAAGAAAATTAAAAAAAATTTGAAAATTATAACAAAGTATAAATATTTGGAAAAGTGGCAAATTAAAATCTGGCATACACAAGAAAACGAGTAGCTGATGTTGACGGTCAATAACGGTAACTCTAGAGATGAATATTCAAATCTGAGTAGACCATCGTAAAGTACAAGTCTTGGCAATGCACCGAACCACTCGTCACATTTGTGCGACCCGTTAAACACTGGTTTGTCTTTAATTCGAATCTGCGTGTAAGAAATAGGGTAGTCTACTTTGAACTATCGAAGTAGTATTTTCGAAAATATCCCTATTATTCTTATTTGTTGGTTTTATTTGTTCATAAGCTTAAAATCGGAATTAATTAAATGAAATTTTAAGTAAATTTAAGATGATATAAAAAATGTATTCAGAAAAAGCGATTACGTTTTCAAAAGTGGAATGATCAATAGTGAAAAAGAGTTTTGTTTTAAGTAAACTTAAAAAAACAAGGCAATATTCACCACAGATCTCGGACACACTCAAAATTCAAAAGATTAATTAGTGTCACCAGACAGATACAAAAATGTTTAATGGATCTGACAGAGTGTTCCAAGAGATTATAAAATATATTTTTAATGGATAGGTGCATTGCAAAGTCGCCTTAAGTAAATTTCAAGCATCAATTTTAGTTATATTACTGTTTCGACTCAATTGAGTGACTTTTGGCAGTTATACGATTTTGATGGGTCTAACAGAATGTGCCTTAGGCAGGTCCGGCAGAGTGCTACTTGTCAAACTTACTCAAATAATTTTCAAGGCATTTAGCATCAACTTCAATGGTTTGAGAATTTATCGCAAAAATTAAAGCGATCATCTCTAATCGGCATACAGAAACAAGAATTTGTAACTGCCAAAATTTCAAATTCATATTTAATTATTGCAATAAATTTGTAATACATACATATTTAATGAATTTGAATTATGTCGAATCAATTACAATAACTTAATTTAATCTATATTGTACTCGTATAAACAATTCTTGTAGTAGTTCAAAATTATTTTAATAGTAGAACAGTTTCCAGTACATTCAGTAAGAATTAAATTTATATTCCCAGCCCCTTCTCTTATAATTCTCCAGATTATTTTTATATTTCACAATTTAACATGTTCTTTAATTTGATTGCGATAATCTTGTTTTATCAACGTAACAATCTTATTTCTGCGGCGAGTAGCACCGAGAGAAAATACGTAAACAACTTTAGCACTACGTCAAGCAGCATTGCTATGGTTTATACAAATTTTAGACGAAAATGAACAAAAATAGATCCAAATGGAATAGCCTACCTAGAAAGCAGTTTTACCTTACGATTATAGTATTTTCTAGTGGGCGTGACAGGTATTCGAAAACGTTAAAACATTTAATTTTTCAAATGTGGCTCAAAAGTGTGTTCTAATGCAGTTACTCGATTTTCTATGAACATGAGAAGATGTTGAATGAGATTTAATAGCTAAATTTTTAAATGTACCTTAGACGCATTCAAATGTCAATCTGGGCTTTTTCCAGGCATCTAATCCCTTCAGTAATATTGCCGGACTCCTTAGATTCTAAATAGCGTTCTTGGACAGATATATGAAGTTTTATTGAGGCTACCCTGTAAGTACTTAAATCATATTTCAAAAACATAATTTATAATCTCGTAAAAGATCTTGTATAATCCATTAGAAAGTCATGTAACTGTCTAGGGACTCTCATACCAAAGCACTTCGAGAACGAAACTGAAGTTGATGCTAAATGTTCAAAAAAAGTTCATATAACTAGCTATACCCTAATATACAAGATATAAATTTGCCTAAGTGTTTACATTTCTAGAGACTATCAATTCTGTGTTTAATCAGGGTTATTGTTTAAAAAATCCTACCAAATAAGAGGTTCCGAGTTCTGTGACCTATTGGTTTAATAAATTTAAAGTTATCAAAGCAAGATAGAAAAAAATATAAATTAAAGTTTATTACATATTATTATTCATTGCAAGTTCGATTTCTCAACGTGTTATACATAACCGAAAACTGCGCGATCCTGCTCCACAAATACATACCGTTTCCCGTCATTCATACTCAGGGTGGCAATCATATGTGCGTTTCTAATAATTTCACCTATCCATTTTAATTCCACCCGTTTCGTGACATACAAAGGTTAAACAAGCTTTTCCATGAAGCGACCTTCGTCCTCTTTCCAAAGGTACTGCATTAAAAACTTATCTTCTGGCGCATTATACATTTTAGAGCGACGTGTAAAGTAAAGAGCTTAGAAGGAATTTACGGTATAAGCATCAATATGCAATAAATATTGAAATATTTTCTTAAATTCCCGAAAGTAATATTACGGCTCGTTCTATAAAACTAAGCGGCTTTCATCAAACGAAAAAGTTTTATTCCGAGATGATCACGAATATTGTAGAAATATTTTTGAATCAAATTTTCATTGATAGTACCGAACTAGACTAAAATTTATCTGTATTCGCATCTAGTAAAATCTTCCGAAATATCTTTTAAAATATAATCTCACACATTCATTTCTATTAGTATCTGTAATAAGCCGAATTTTATCGTGATGCTAAAAATAAAGTATAGAGTTCTCTCTGTCGGCTATTAGAAGTTATCCGCACCCCAAACCCCGCTTTAAATAAATAAGCTAATTTAATTTCTTAGTATTAAACAAAACTTATTAAATTTTATTAATAATTACGTATATGCTTTATTTCAAACATCATGATAAAGCTTGTAATTCAGATATTTAAGAGCTCTCAAAATTCGAAAAACAAACAACTTTGAGCTCGATCAGTTAGGTATAGGAATTTAGGATAGATGAAAGAGAGGGTGAGTCGACTTTGACTCGAAGAAGAAGGATAGACAGAATGTTCCGTTTGAGTTGGAATTTTTTTTGTTAGTTTTTATTACGTTTTCACGAACATGCTAATATTAAAATCAATTTAAGAATTGGGACATTCATTTCTTATTTAAAATTTTGCATATTTTCGTCAATAGTTAGACAAATTAGGACTGCGGGGCATAATTCTGAATTTTAGCTCTACTATCGAAAATTTCGTGTATTAATTGACTTTCTTGAAAAATAAAGCCGTGCCAGTTTGCCGTAAAGTAGTAATAGAGAGAAGAATCGAGAAAGTTTTAACTGTACAAAACAACATAAGCAAATGCGTCTCAATTTAATCATCATAAATAAAATTAAAATAAGAAATTGGGCGTGCAAAATTGAAAAAAAATGGAATGACCACAAAAGCGGAAGTCACGTATCGCACTGCAAGAAATATCGAGAAATAACAACAACATATCAGGTGCGCAACTAAATTTTCGGGTTTCACACATTGATGGTGCTAGCGACACATCTAGTTGTCATTTATGTCAGAAGTTGTGTTTTGTTCATTGCGGACAGTTGTTATACCAGTTGTCTTTCTAGCACATATCGCAACGTAAAAATATTTTTTCTAAGAACGAAAATGTTAAGTTTTGTGCCAAACAAATAGCATCTGCGGGAAGCTTTACTTTTGTGCTTCAACTTGAAAAAAAATGCAGCTGACGCACGTCATTTGCTTGGGGAAGCCTACGGCGAACATGCACCATCGAAAACTACCTGTGAAGATTGGTTTAAAAGCTTCAGAAGTAGCGATTTCGATATTGGGGACAAGAAGCGCTCCGGAATGAAGATGATACGCAAACTCATGATCAACTTGCGGAGGCATTAAACACGATTCGCCAAATCGGTGCCAAAATAGGCCTCGAAAATGGGTACCGCATGTGTTGACTGAGAGACAGATGGAAAATCGAAGAGCCACTTGCGAAATTTTGCGTTAACGGCATGAAAGAAAGAGCTTCTTGCATCGAATTGATACGTGAGATGAGAAGTGGATCTTTTTTAAGAATCCCAAACGAAAAAAGTCGTGGCTCTCACCTAGCAAAGCATCAATATCCACGGCACGGCCAAATCGCTTCGAAAAGAAGTTAATGCTCTGTCCGTTTGGTGGGACCAGAAAGGAATCGTGTATTATGAGCTGCTGAAACAGGACGAAACTGTAAATGGGTAACGCTACCAACAATAACTCATAAATCTAAACCATGCATTTCTCGGAAAACGATCAGAATGGGACACGAGACATGAACGAGTGACATTGCAGCACGACAACGCTCCATGCCATCGCATTCCCATCGTCCAGGATACCATCAAAACCCTGAGGTGAGGTCTGCTACTGCATCCGCCTTATTCTCGGATTATCACTTGTTCCGGTCGATAGCACTTGGCTTGACAGGGCTATACTTGGCCAGTTTCGAAGAAGTGCAAAATTTGTTGGCTGAATGGTTTCGGTATTCATGCATTGCCATAGAGAGATAGATAACAAACCATTTTCATATTTCTATTGCAATTTTTCATTTTTCAAAAAAACCCGGAAATTTAGTTACACACCTAGTATTATCCAGTATATGTAAAACCAATATCAAATACAATCGATATCATCTAACGAGTGTCTTTTTAAGACCGCATATTTAGAATTTAGCGCCAGTTTTTTGAGTCTATAATACAGCGTTGTTTTTTTTTGTGTTGAGGTCATAATTCTACTAAAAAAATACAAGTTACAAATTTGTTGATGCTAGATTAAGAATGTACATTAGCCCATACTCTACATTGTTCATACTCGTGTCGTAATGAAGTCATTTCCTACACTTGTACTACAATGAATAATGTTTCTAGATCGTGATTTGATGATGATTCTATTTGTAATTTACGCGAAAAATTCTCCATTACTAAACAACTGCTTTGTGTAAAACAAGATAGGATATTTTAAAATTCACGCAGAGTATACTACATTTAGTATACTACCCCCTCCTTCCCAGCGCATTACTTTACATGTTGAAAAAACATTATTAGTTTTGAGAAATTGTCTGATGCTGTGTATGGTGTCGTGAATAAAATTTTTTAAATAATTTAAAAAAATTAATATTATGATGGCACAGTTCTCAGGTGAGGAGTACATTTATACCCATTTTGTTTACAGAGTTTGCGGTAGTAATATCATCACGAGCTCGCAATGAATATCAACGCATGACTATTTATTTTTTCTGGAACCGAGATTTGCTTATCGAAATTTAGGCTAATTCAAGCTCGTATTTTGACTTTCTATGCAAACAATTGCCCCAACGGAACTACTAGAAGCATCACATAATATTCCTTAGTGTATAACTTGCAAATGCACCGCAACAAAAAACATTGATTTTCATATATTTCCAACTTATAATTTTATAAATAATATCATATTTTCTAATTCAGTTCGCACCGTCTGGTATTGGATTCAAAATTGATTAGCAAATCATTAATTTTAGATGAATATAGTATTATCATTTATAATTCAAAGTAGAGAACACAACGTTTATATATAGCGAGACACAGGATCAAAATTATTTTTATAGAATAATTACATTACTCGCGTTCATAATAAATAAATAAAATTTAAAAGAAAAAATAGAATGGGTGTCATAAATACATTGATTTATACAAATTATCATGCGCGTGCTCTAATATTAAATAGTAAATACTATGGAATAATTAAACTAATTATAGTAAATAATTTGTATTACATACTGTTTCAACGGTCTCTGGTAATTTTTTTTCAATGTGAAAACTGTCAACTCGACAATGGCTCAGCAGCGCCTCTTTGGCTGATGCCTTTTCATTATCACCACTGGTGCCACCGCCACCACCTCCGCCGCCACTTCCGCCTCCACCACCACCAACATCGGTCCCCTCATGGGCCGATGATGTTCGACGTGAAAATTTTCGTGCCAAAATTTGTGGTGAAAATTTCGATCGGGTTTTAATACTGGACGACGACATTTTATCGATTTTACTAAGATTAATACAATCGAGTGTATTCTCATTATTCTTATTACTACTATTATTACTATTATTATTTCTATTTTTGGCATTTATTGGTGTCCCAGTTGCGGTACTAGTTTGTATTACTCCTGTTTCATTTAAACTATTTCTACGATTAACGACTAATTTACCACCACTGCTACTGCTACATTCCATGATGTTTGCATCCATCTCGATATCATTAAAATCTAAATTATCATCATGCAACATCATATTATTATCACTATCGTCATCGTCATCGTCCGCATTATCAACAATAACTTTTATATCGATTTCGGTACTCTTGATTTTCACAATTTTCTCCTGTTCCCGAAAATATTTTCCACATTTTTTGCAAATCTTTTTAAAAAAATTCTCATTGTCGATCGACGCTTGTTTCTTTAACAGTGGTTTCGATGGTTTTGGTATTGATGCGTCACCGGTAGCTGCATCTGTTCCACTCGGCGGATTTATTATATTATAATCGTCACTCTTCACCGAGTGACATTTACCAAAATTTGGTTTACGGGAACAATTTTGATTTAAATTATTACTTAGGTTACAACTATTATTGCCACTATTATTACTATTATCACTATTTGTATTTAATAAATTTTGATTTATTGCACAACCACCACTACCACTACGATCATAATATTCAAAACTACTGCTATTATTCCGTTTATGTCGTAAATTTGAACAACTTCGCGTTTTTAATTCACAATCGGTTGCGGTTTGAACACCACCGCAATCACATTTATTACTCAGCAGATCACACTCTTTTGAATTTGTAATTAAATTAAAATTTGAATTATTAAATATTTTATTGTTTTTATTAAATTTATTTTTATTATTCGATTGATGGGGTTGCTGCTGTTGTTGTTGCATATCCATTATAAATGAAAGCTCGCTTATATCAATTTTATCGAGACTTTGAAATGTTGAACAGTAATCGGAAAATAAAATATTTTCACAGCTATTTGATTCGCACTGGCTCAGTAGTTTATCCAATTTTCGTATTTCAGATAATTCAATGCACGAATTGATGGAACGTAAATTCGAATCTGACATGATTTTCTTTAATAACCGGAGGGGGTGGGGAGGAGGGTAAACAAAAAGGAAAATTTTGTTTTATTTTCCTTTGTTTTGATAATAACAATAATATTTTTATAATACTGTGTGGTTTGTATACTCGAACCGCTGTAAACTTTCGTTATAATTATGTAATATTCTCGAATTATTAAAAATTATTGTTTGTGGTTGTGAATCTAGGTACAACAAACAAAACTAAAAAATATTATAATTTCTAATTTAATTATGTTTTATGAATATAAAAAATTTATGTAATTATTTTATATCAGCCAACGTTTTTTGCTTCGTTATGTTATATGGAAATATATGGAAAAACTAACATCATGTGTAATCCACATTGACTGTGGCACTACTTTGTATTGCTGTATTTGTACTGTGAAATTAGGGCAAAATTTAAATAAACTTGTTGTTAAATAACAATTTGAATACAACCGTACATTTAAAAGGTAGAATCGAAATGATTTGTTTGACACGATAGATATCAATAAGCTTGTCATTTAACCGAATACATGACAGCAAAACAAGCATTTTACAAAAGCTTGTAACATGAAATAACTAAATGATTTTAAAGTTTTGCTTCCACTATTTATGCAAATTACTACTACTTATGCGCCTTTTACAAAATAGAGAAGATAGCAATGTTTTTACATTAAGTTTTTAAAACCCTTCCAATTATAGATTAGCTTGCCCGTCAAACCTAAAATGCAAATCATTTTTTAAGTCCGATGGCAGGTAAGTGGTTTCAACTATAGGGAAACGATGGAAAGAAAGAGCTTGAAATCCAGAAGTAATAAAATCTCAGAATTCAAAATTCTGTATATCAAAATTCCGACTAGATAAACCACGGATTTATAAATTTCGGGTACTGGCAAAATGTACGATTTTTAGCTAGCTAATTAGACGAAACTTAGTTTTCACAATAAAAGTAAGTTTCCAATAAGAGTTACGATATTGGCGAAAAATATTGTTATACGAATAAAGAGTATCTCGCCCAGGTTTGTGAATAAAATGCTTCAAGAGGCTGCGTTCTAAGCTCTCCTTCTAAGGCTGTCGACCCACGATACATAACAATGTACAGGTTGACATGAAGCTTGAAATATTGCTGTATGTACTGTAATTGTGTGAGAAGGTGAGTGGGTGTTGTGTGCGTGAATGAAAGGAGGAGTATTAATTGACCTTAAAACGAAAATTAATTAATTGGATAATTAATACTTTCTTTTCTTAAAAAAAATTGGTTGAGATGCCACCGAAACACGATAAGACACTTATTACACACGAACCTCTTAATTAACTCTTTAATTTCATAGTATGAAATAAGGTAATTGTTTTACAAAAAAAAAGCTGCAGGAACTCTTACCCCCGATTCTATTATTTATCTTTTAGTCATGATATTCACCGAACTGCTACGTACGATGCCTTTAAAAATTACAGTAATCACTTCTGACTTATATTACGAAATGCTGGAAAATATTTTACAATCCGTGGGGATTGGAGAAACTGGTTTATTAACGTCTGCTCTATAGAAAAGTTTAGGAGCAAGCAAAAACCAAAACGGGATCTGTGAAACTTGTAATATATTAAAAAATTTTTGGGAGAGGGTTCAATAAATTCAAAAGTACTATAGGTAAGCTACAAAAACACTAAGTATCTGTACAAAAAGAACAAACCGTACAAAAAACAAGATTGTATAAAAGAAAACTGAGGTACGTATTAAGAAAGTATTAAAAATTCTTCTTTGATAAATAAAGATATCTGCAAAACTTCTTGCCTTAAGAATTTCTCAGTACAAATTCAACCAATCCCAGTAACTTTATAAAATCACACGCCTCGTGGACAGCTATTGAAATGGGATATCTTTCAACTTTTCAACGAGATCCACGATCCCGAAAGCTTTCAGGGCTGCATGAAGCTCTGCATCGAAAAACTTCTCACTCAGAACATACAGAAGGTAATAAAAAAACGGATCTTTGTAAGTAATAATGGGAAACAAACCATAAAAGTCAACTTATTCAAAATATAGTTGGTTCTCCAGATAAATTTCCAAAGACAACCTTTCAGTTTTAAAAGACTCTCACTTTTACTGTTAAAGTGAAATTAGCGAGCACAATTTTTTAAAAACAGTAAACGAGATTATTATTAGTGAGTGATTTACAAAAATTGCCAAAATTTTAAAACTTAAAATATACAACTTTGTATAACTTCCGAATTACCAAGTTCCTCATCTTCGGTACTATAGCCATTTGGAAGGCTCTAATGCTAGGTACTCCCAGGTGGAAATTGAAGCAAGTCTGATGAAATAGTAGGTTGTAATTTACTAAAACAAGATTAATACATTTTTGTAGAACATTAAAATACGCAGGCTTTTGATCCGCACTAATATTGGGTAAGCTAGGCGGTCTGAGGAAGATAAGAGTGTTACATTTTTTTTTAGAAAAACAAGCTGTTTCGAATATAAATTTATAATATTCTCTGTATTTCAGAATTATCAATACTCAGTGATAGTTCTCGATCTTGGTAAGCTCAGGCGTAGTTTAGAATAGTTTTAAAATTTTCCGAAGCTGAATTATTAAATGCTGACAGATCAAAACTGCCCTTGCGCATCGAGTTCATTATTGCCATTTAGTAGGTAGGCCTACCCAAAGAAAGATCAGAATAAAAAATAATTTTACAATTTTAAAATTAATTGCCCAATCCAATTAGAGTAGCCTTGCTTGTTAACGGGGGGTTGAACCGTTTTTTAAGGAACATGTAAATTTAGTCGCCCTTGCATTTAAAAATTTAATCTAGAATGAGACTCGGAACATTCGCGTGTAAATTGGCCGAACACGAATCAAAAAAATTCAAAAAAATGAGAGCAGTCTTATTTTTATTGTCACCACGTGGTCTTTAGGCCACCACAATCGGCTTTTGAAATTAGCGCCAATTTTTGGGTGGAGGAAGGCAGCAAAGATTGCGATGTTTTGCGGTATTTTCAACATAATAACAATGTATGGAACGTACATATTCTATAAAGATCAAAACATAATTTGCTTGATTCCAAACCTTTCGAATTATACGCCTTCAGCGCCATAGTGATAGTTTATATAGTAATAACTTTAATAAGGTGCTTTAGTTAAATTTTTAGCAAAACAATAACAAAATTATTGCTTGGTCTAGGACCTTTCAAGCGATAAGCCAGATGACTAAATCGGAATAAAAGGAAAATGTATCAACGTATACCGAAAGGTTTTAAAAAAAAAATTAAATTAGATTCATTTGTTCTTAACTGTCTTTTTCGCAAATATTATATTTTCCAAATTTTCCGCAAAACCCGAAATGTTCCTACAAAAAAGTTTTAATATTTTTCCCCATTTTTAAAGCTTTTACTTCTAGGATACGTTTTCCATTTATGCCAAATTCGTCGATGTACTTGGCGAAACCTTAAATGATTCCTGTGGAGCATGATTATTGGCATAGAAATTCTCAAAAAATAAAATAAAATAGAATTACTTCAATTGATTTAAAGATCAGTAAGAAAGAAACAAATTATATTATTGAAAATGACGGAGATAGTTTGCTTCGAATTCTCTCATTTTAAAATCTGTAAATGATTTAAAAAAATCCTGCTTAGTCTAGACTGAGACAGCTTAAAGAAACATTTAAACTGCGAGTTCACCTTCTGTAAATAGTCGAACACATATAACAGAAATAAATCTTGTTTGAACCTTTTAGATGAAATGAAATATAGCGTTTGATTGTCTGTACTCTAGGTGAGACTGCCTAGCTAAATAAAACGAGTTTTTACTAGATTGCCATACGTGTATATAAAATTACCTATCCCGAAAGCCAAGGCAATTTTGTTCAAGCCTGGGTTTTGTGAGGTGAGAGAAGTAACACACCAAAATCGCATAGCTAGTCATGAACTTTTTGTAGAAGTTACATGAAAACACAATAGGTTTAACGTTGCCGTGCGGAAATTAATCAAATTACGAATTTGGGTTTAAAAAGGACTTTTCAAAATTCCAAATCGAACTCTATACTAATGAAATTCTTTTCGAAATCCTACGTTTGAGGTGAACATAATACCGTGCAGTTTTAGCGCAGGGATATAGCCAAATGTCTATGTCGCTTTTTATAATTAATTCGCAAGTTTAAAGCGGTGTTTTTTATTTCTATATATGTTCGATGGATTATTGTAATTTTTTTATTGGAAATTATACAGATCGTTTCTTCGCCCAAATTAGATCGAATGTGTTGTATTTATTGTATAATAAGTTAGCCACGTTCGCAAATCGCCGAATAAATTAACCACGTTCGCAATTCGCATATGATGTGAATACCGCCGATATACACGTGGTTGAAATTACGACCTGATCTAATGGGAGGTGTTGTTAATTTTAAATACATTTATACGTATACAGCAAGAGAACACAAAACTTTAATTTATTGTTATAGGTTCGTTTGCTGATTGTGTGCCTAGCCTACTTATTACATAAATCCGAATGTTGTTTAGTAAAACCATATGGGAAGTAGAAAATAAATATTTGTCCCTAATAGTTACGCAGAATAAGAAATTTGGTGATTTATGATTTACTGATATTTAAGCACTGCCAAAATCGAATAACCTAAACAAAGGCATATCCATTTTTTAAAATAACAATCATCATGATGAATATGATCATCATGATCAAAAATTGTGTCTTGAAAAGTTTGTCTGAGATTAAATAGAATATTTCAACCACAACGCACGTGTGTGGCAATAAGTTATCCCAAAAAGGTGAAGTTTCGAGATGCTAGCAAGAAGAGGGGCTAACAATAGATCTCAAAATCCATTTCTAACACTAATGTCCTTAAATGCCAAAATCATTAAAGACGAACCAATTTTACGGGTATAAATTTACATTAATAAATTTACATTAATATTTAAAATTTTAAATTTCATCGAGCTACCAATAAATCTATCAATACAGGAAGTTTCAATCATTATAAATTACAGATAATCAAAAACTGTGCGTAAATCGAAAACAATTCTAAAAATTTTAATGCGTCGATATTAGTTTCTTGTAGGTACTAAAATAGTGTTTAGTAATCATAAACACTTGCAAGATTTTTGCGAGTTTACAATTCGCTTACGCCGAAGTTTGAAAAAGTGTTTATCAAAAAGCTCGCTTTGTGTAGGTGTGTGATTCTGAAATTTAAGCTTATAAAAGTTAAGCTTTTATAGAAATTTGGAGATCCACTACGGAAGTATATAGTAGTTTCCGTTTTTCATCAAATATTTAGAAAATTTTAACATGTATGAGGAAAATTATTAAAAACAAAAAGATTCTAAATTGTATTTTCAACAAAATTGGTCGAAAATAACTAACGATTTAATAAGCTATCGATTTTTGATAAATACACTGTTTTTCTTCCAAAATTTGGCCTCTCTAAAAGCCCGGAATGATCGGGATAAAACTTAATTCTTAAATTTTTTGTTTCATAAATTGGAAAATCCCCGTGAAATTTACGAAAAATGGCGAACCAGAAATGGCAGCTTCCATAGGAGCATTTTCATTTTTCCCACATAGTTTGAAAAGACTATGAACAAAAAGATTCTAAATAAAATTCACAAGAACATTGATTGCCATCATTACTATATATACAATATTCAAAAATGTTTTGTACGCTTTACATTAAGTCATATGTCTTTGTCTGATCCCCCACTTAAGACTTCCCAGTTACGAGACACACCTAAATATTGATATAAGGTATCAGTGAACTTATTGTAGCAACATAGATACTTCACTAACAGATACACAAATACTTCACTAACAGATAATAAATCCCTCATTATGAAAAAATCAATTTAAATATGACAACACTTGTCAATTGTTAAATAAAGTTTGTCTTTGTGTGTTATCACAAACGTGTTTAGCTTATCATTCACACTGGCCTAAGCTTATCTAACGTTGTTTACTGTATTTCAAGATTTATTTCACGTACTATAAACGATAATCATGTACACAGTCTGTTTTGATAATATGCTAAAAATTGTTACTCACCATGGGCGGTTGGGAAGGGAGTAAATAGTATAGTAGGTTTAAGCTCTACAGTTCCGAAGGGTTTACTGATCGAGAGAAAATTTGAAACTTAAGTATATATTAATTGTGAAATTGCCCGAAACAACAAATTGTATTCTGTATTATAAAATATTTTAACATTACTTGGGTAATTGAAAAAATAAACTATTATAGACAAACATAACGCACGTTTTAAAATACCAAAAAACAAGTATTGTTTGTCAAGCAACACTAATTAAACAATTAAACAACACATGCGATAATAGTACGTCTCCGTTGAATATTTTCACGGTCAATGATTTTCGAAAAGTCATCTATGTATAATATGAGGTTCCGTATAAACTCGTATTTATTTTGCTAGCTGATGTCTTAAGAATTTTTTTAAGATACATATTATGTTCTTGGCAAACAACATGATTTTAATTTTATATATTTTGTTTCAATATTTATTTATGTTTGTTAATTCTATTCAAATTTAAGAAAATTACTGTCCTTTGTAATTTTAACATCAAGGTAATTTTTAATAAATTTCAAAAAAATGTTTAATTGTTTTTAAGTAAATTTTATGTTAAATTTATAAATAGCTAATATTAAAGGTGTGATACAATAAGGTTAATATTTATTTTAGAGAACTAACGAGAACGCGTGGTTAAATATCAATTTTATTAAATTCATTTTGAGTTTCAGTAAAGTGACTATTATAAGATGTTCAATCAATTTTAATCATTTCCTTACTGCGTACTTATTTTGCACAATTTGACTTAATAGATTTGAGCCGCCGATAAACTTTCTGTTCAACCCTTGAGATACTAGTCAAGCGGTTGCAGTTTGTTTCAAAATTTGCATTTGAATTTCGATTTTTAAATTTTTTATTTAGTGAATCTTTTTGGAGGTTGAAACTTTTCTTATTAAATGACCAGAAGCACCAAGAAAAATCCAAAAATTGGATATGAAAATCAACAGCCAACAACGAATCCTGTGTATAATACATAACAAAGGTAACAACCATCTCTGTTTTGTAGAACTATCATGCTATTATTGGTATGCTCGAATGTAACATCTTATCAGTGGATGTTACCAATATTCCAAAAAAAAAATTTAAACACAATAATATTGTTTGACTCACTCCGCAAGCTAAACAAGCCATTGTAAATCATGAATGGAAAATGAATTGAATATGCATTGAGTATAAATTGAATATGAATTGAATATGAATTGAATATGAATTAAATATGAATTGAATATGAATTGAATATGAATTGAATATGAATTGAATATGAATGGAATATGAATTGAATATGAATTGAATATGATTTGAATTTGAATTGAATATGAATAGATTCCAAAAAAATTTTCCAAAAAAAAAATTTAAACACAATAATATTGTTTGACTCACTCCGTAAGCATGAATGGAAAATGAATTGAATATGAATTGAGTTAAAATTGAATAAAAATTGAATATGAATTGAATATGAATTGAATATGAATTGAATATGAATTGAATATGAATTAAATATGAATTGAATATGAATTGAATATGAATTGAATATGAATTGAATATGAATCGAATATGAATTGTATATGAATTTAATATTAATTGAATATGAATTGAATATGAATTGAATATGAATTGAATATGAACTGAATATGAATTGAATATGAATTGAATATGAATTGAATATGAATTGAATATAAATTGAATATGAATTTTATTTTATTTTATTTATTTTTTTTATGAAGAAATGGCAATAACTTTGGCTTGAGATATATAAACAATGCACAATATAACACATAACACATTAAAAACGACCAGTCGCAACTACTTGTCACCACCAGGAATCAAACCCGGGACCCCCGCATCACAAAGCAAGCGCTCTACTTACTTTGCTATCGAGAGCGACAAATATGAATTGAATATGAATTGAATGTGAATTGAATACGAATTGAATATAAATCGATTATGAGTTGAATATGAATTGAATATGAGTTGAATATGAATTGAATATGAATTGAATATGAATTGAATATGAATTGAATATGAATTGAATATGAATTGAATATGAATTGAATATGAATTGAATATGAATTGAATATGAATTGCATATGAATTGAATATGAATTGAATATGAATTGAATATGAATTGAATATGAATTGAATATGAATTGAATATGAATTGAATATGAATTGAATATGAATTGAATCTGAATTGAATCTGAATTGAATATGAATTGAATATGAAAGGAATCTGAATTGAATATGAAAGGAATCTGAATTGAATATGGATTGAATCTGCATTGAATCTGCATTGAATATTAATTGGCATAGGGTTTGAATTGGGCTTGAATTGAATATGAATTGGATATGAATTGAATATGAATTGAATATGAATTGGGTTTGAATTGGGTTTGAATTGAAGATGAATTGAACATGAATAGAATATGCATTGAATATGAATTGGGTTTGAATTGGATATGAATTGAATATGAATTGAGTTTGAATTGGGTTTGAATTGAATATGAATTGAACATGAATTGAATATGAATTGAATATGGATTGAATATGAATTAAATATGAATTGTTAATGAATTGAATATGAATTGAATTGTATGAGTTGAATATGAATTGAACTTGCCATTAAAGCTGTTTTGATTGGGGCGTGCGATTTTTTTTTTGTTTTTTGAAAATTGCGTTATAACTTCGTTTTGTAGGAGGACAATTTTCAACATTAAAATCATAGGCATAAATTTGACCTGTTCAACTACAGAACGGAGGAAACCTATTTTTCAAATGGCACTAATTTTGCACGAAAGAGGTAGGAATATGTTAAAATATACAATTGAAACATTTTATAAAATAAAACGAGTGATTAAATTAAATTCAGTCAATATCATGTACCGTACGCGTTAATCAAACTACAAAACTACGCTTCAAATGTTCTATTTAGAACGTACTATTAGGTGTGCAAGTAGAAACTCGACTTTTTATGGTCAAACTCAACGTTATTGAAAATACAATTGTTACAAAGATCAATTATAGAAATATTCGCCATTACTATATATGGTCTTATGCCATTTATCAGGTAGATGATGAATCCCTTCGTGATTGGAACTTGGTGGTTTCGAAGCAAAATAGTCATCGATTCATTTTTCACATCTTCAACTATCGTGAACAGCTGGTCTTTCAAATATGATGACATCGATCAGAATAAGTGCTAATCAGAGGGCGCCACGTCTGGATAATATGCCGCATGCTGTACAACTTCCCAGTCTAAGGAAAAGATGAATTCCTGGGTTGATTTTGCTGTATGTGAACGAGCGTTGTCATGCAGCAATATTATGTTCCGCCTTCCTTGGCCCGTAAATGGTTTCTTTCCTCAAGAGCATCTGTTAACTTGATCAATTGAGCCTGGTATCGTTGAGCTGTAACAGTTTGATCTAGTTCCAGAAGCTCGTAGTAAATGACTGCTTTCCAATGACAAGTGCTAAGTACCGAGAAACAAATTCATGCACATGTTAACTTTTCGGTTTTTGTTTTCTTCGGTCAGTTTATGAAGAGCCCATTTTCCTTCCTTCTGTATTTTTCCCATTGCATGCAATCAAAGTGATATTTCTTGGTGAGTAACTCCTAACTTTTCTGCAAGCCTTTTTGAGTTTAATATGGATTTTCACCCAGTAAATTTAGATTGTTTTACTGAACGTGAATTGTCTTCAAGGCTAAAATTGCCATCACGAAATCTTACAAACCAATTTTTACTATTGAATGACTCACAGAATGTTAGCTGAAAGTCGAATTAATCAATTTCGTAGCTTGAACAGCACTTTTTTTTTCATTTGAAAACAGAATATAGTGCAATGACGTAAATGTTGCTTATCGAGAACCCTCGCACAAAATTGATGCATACGGAGTGATATTCTGTAAATGACTGAAACTTATGTCATTAAAACAGTAGTGACTCTACATATATCCAAAATGGCACGCGATTTGAATGCGTTCAAGTATATTTTAACGCAACCAACTTCAGGGCCGGGTTTCTACGTGCACACCTAATATATACAAAAAAAAGTCATTGAGTTGAGACATCTGATTGTGTCACGGTACAAACATAAATATTCCGAAAAATATAAACGAAAACAAATTTTCACGGTTGTAAATCGATTTTAATAATTTTGCTAATGGTGCGTGTCATCGCGTTATTAAATTGATTTCGAAAACAACAACCGAATAGATAGATGTAGGTATACTTTCGATTTTAGTATTCTTATTTTGTATATCGAGCTTTTTTATAAATCGATTTGAATATCATAATAAATATTATCTGTATACATTTTATAATCCTCTTATCCGATATGTTGAAATTAAAGCTTTTAAGCTACCACAATCTGGTGGTTTATTAGTATATCCCAGAATTTTAAATTTATAATTTTAATGAGTTACTAAATATTGCAATAAATTTAAAATGTATACTCCTACATAAAGGAAATATGATTTATATGAGCCGAGAAATGTTCAATGTGCAATAAGATAATTAATTTTCTAAAAAGGGGTGTTATCTTATTTTAGAGTTGTTTGTAAGAAAAAATACTAGTAATTCATATAACCTAAATTTTCTCTGCAGGAAAAGTTTTAAGTTTATATTTCGAAGCCAGAAAAAGCCGTACACCGGCAACGAATTAAAAGTTCTTATGCATAGTATTATATACGCTTTATAAATATTTGAGTATATCTGTATCCAGGCCATATACGAGACCCAGGCCAAGCCATATACCAGTTTTGGTAAACATTAGTGATGTGTATATGGTACACACAAAAGGTGAGAAAGTTTTCCTACGATTTATTGAATTCCACTTTCAGAAAATATATTATTAAAAAAACGAAAAACTAAATGTTGCCCACACACACACCCACAAAATACGGAATATATACAGTTCTTTCCTAGAAATCATAAATTAAATCTGTAACATGATAAACGGATATATATATGTACGTACATATAAAACAAAGGCTCGGGTATATGCACCCAAGTAAAAATGACATACACAACCACATTCTTAGGAAAAATGGAAATCAAAAATTATTAGTCTTTTACCTGACTAACATATATTATATTTTTAGAAGTACAACATATAGAAAAGTTTCCAAATTCAAATGCCATTTAGAATACATAAAAATATAACGCTGTTTGTTAACCTATCCAGATACACATATGCAGTAAACACCAGAAAAACGGAATGCTCGGTATTTCCATATAACATAAACATAACATGTTGATCCCTTCTTAAATTATACACTTAGTATTCTTAATTATGATTAAATTAGAAATTATAAATTTTTTATGTCTCGTTTCTTCTATACAAACAAGTAAAATCCGCATACACAAATCAGCACGATGTCGCACCGAGCAAAAATTGTATGTGCTTTAAAGTTTTTGGGTTTTTGTTTAGTACGTTATTAATCCATGTATGTTCTATGCACTCCATTAATGATTTACAAGTAATATCCTTTGGTGCCTTCGTATATACATATGTTTAAAGTACACTATCCATTTCGTATACTACTATGTGTATATCCGTTTTTAGATCGTACAATTAACAAATATATTTTTTCTATCCACATAAATCACTTTAATAAATAATTTTATTTATGAATAATTATTTTGATTATTTATTTTATTTATTCAAACACTTTAATCAATTTTCTCGAATCACAAAACTCACACACATATACATATAGTATTATTATATATATACACAGACAAAAAGTAATAATAATTAATTAAACCAAAATAATAATAAAATAATATAAAAACAAAAAACACTTCGGAAAATTATTTTTCGTTTTATTAATAATTTTTCTATCTTGAAACATATCCACACCCGCACACAAAACACAAAACACCGAAATAAAATTAAAATTAAGCAGCACACAGCAATCGCTATGATATTGAACGGCGGCGTACAACATTTAAATACAAAACTGAAACGAAAAAAAAACACGATACACACAGAGTACACCACAAAAAAAAAAATCTGAAAAACTATTGCAAAAGAAATGGAAAATTGGAAAACATATCAACCGTACATAAACCACCACATGAAAATATTTTATATTCTCTCTCGGTGTGTTTGTTGCTCTATACACACCGTACTACATAGTCGGATTTAAAATGCTGTTGCCCTTCTTGTTGTTGCTATATACTGATTATAAAAACAACTGAATAAATTACACATACACACACATATATGTAATGTACAGGAAAACGAGACTTTCACGAAAGCTTTTCGAGCTTTATTTTATACATTTTTTACTCATTTTCATTATGTTCTGTTATACTTGTAAAACTCTTTGTTCGACGTAAGAATGAGAGTAGGTAAATAACGAGAGAATTATATATATTTTTTTATTTACTTTTTAAGCTTAATGGCAGTGATGGGTAACCTGTTGTGTATGGAATAATATTTACAAAACAACGCACAGACAAAACAAATTCAATTTATAGATTTTTGTTATAAATTGCAAAATTCAGCATTTAACCGCTTTATTCTAATGAATGCTAATGATTTCGGTTTAATTGAACTGATTGGTGCATTTTCTGCACAAATTAGGCTTCACATAATTATTTTCGATTGTTATTATCTTCACAATTATATTAAAAATTTTGACGACGTCTTAACAGCTTTAACATCATGCACGACAGCTTTTTCATTAACTACTCTAAAATGTATTAAAATTAACTCTTTGGTTCAGGGAGTTCGAAAGGGAAGACAACTTCAATATTCGAGTAGTCACTTAATGACAGCAGAACGATCATAGATCACGTATAAAGTGATTAGATATAAAAACTTGCAAACTAAGTAAAACTTATGATTTTTGGCTATCATAAATATTTTGTCGGTTGGAAAATTTTAGTTAATCTGCAGACACAGTTGGTCATCTACGAATGATAGGTTGAAATTAGTTAGTGAGAATTTTGAGGTGCCTTAATCGACTAAATTGACTAAATTAAATAAGCGGATACCACTAAAATAAAAATTGTACCTTTACCTTTTATTTATTATGTCAATAATTAATTTCATTAGAACTTTGGGTACCTCAACAAAATATATAAAGATTAAATGAAAAGTCAGGTGGCATCATAGTGTGCGGTGAGCGCTCGAATTTTACTACAATTTGCTTTGCTTGTGTAAGAGACACAAGCAAAGCAAATTCTATTTCGTTCTGGAATACATACCTGTCGTATTGTTCGTTGTCTTCTGGTTTGTTGAATTTTGTAAACATATTTTAAGAATTGTGGTAAACAACATTGATGGCGATTTGACAACGAGCCACTTTTTATGTTATTTACCAGTTACACGTGGCAAAACAACCGGGTGGCGATTTAGAGTTGTGCGACTAATTTCGTTGAGATTGTAAGATGTTACACTTGCGATATGTACGATTAGAATATTTGGTTGCAACATTCCAACCGCTTCATTTGAATTAAGAACGGATTAAAATTAGGATTGATTACAATTAGGAATTTATACAAATTGATTAAATTGTTTATACTTTATTCACGTTTCCAAACGGGCAATCGTAAAACTATGCCAGCTCTTAGCAAATTTCACTTCTTATAAAATTTCAGCAAGATTTATTAGGGAAGAGGAAAAAATTTAGTTGCCCTAAAATCCAAATAAAACATTCAACTGAAATGAAATAAATAAATTGGTTCTCAACCAACCGTGTTCTATCATAATTATTAGATAAAAATTGTTAACAAAAATTTTTGAAGAATATCAATTTCGCTTGCTCTGGTGGTTATAACTTAAAAGAAACATTCTTTATTTACAAATATGAGTCGGACCTTCTCCATAACCCCCACTCCCAGTTCTTCATGGAAGAAGAAGAGGTTAAGGCATTTCCATTTTTTGAATGCAATGTTAAATAATTCAATCTTCGTAAAAATAGCCAAATTTTCATCCCAGAAAATACAAGTCGTATAGCTTATGAAAATTTATTTCAAGTTTAGTTTTACTATTGCGACCTTTCATTAACAACTATAGCTTTAACTCTAAATTTTAAAATAAAAACTAATAAATAAAAATATTATTAACTAAATTAAAACATTAATCAATTGGTATAAAAGTATGCAACCCATTAGAAATACAAAATTCTAAGCTCCAAGAACGGTACTGCCAAAGAAAGTCACCAAAATATTGTTGATATTTTACTGTAATCTATTTATTATGACATACTGCTAAACTGTCAGACTGAATATAACGGTCATTTTCTGCAAGATTGCTTCAATCCAAATTCCGCTCATTTCTAAAATATTCGAATCAAACGATTTCCATACTGCTAAACTGTCAGACTGAATATAACGGTAGTTTGCTGCAAGATTGGCTCAAACCAAATTTCACTCATTTCTAAAACATTCAAATCAAACGATTCCCATTGATTCATATGTGAGTACCACAACCATGAGTTATGCCCCTCAGAGGGTCATAGATGTGTTCATTTCCATTACCGATCGAAATCGAATATGATAAAAAATCCCTTTTGCTTCCTGCCCCTATCGGGATTCGAGCTCGGTACCTCCCGATTCAAACGCCAAAACGTTAACCACTGTAACATGTACTTAATCAATAAAAATTCAATTTACAATTGGGTTGACGATTACTCAAAATATTGTTATGATTTCAGCAATTGATTTGAAGGACAATCAATTAAATGTGGGCGAGACATTTATTCACAGAAAATTGCTGATGTAAAGTTTAGAAAATTAACATTTTTGTGAAATTAGTGGCACCTAGGTTTAAGTAGTAGCATTAGAGGTAGTTTTATAACAGTTTAGTGGTATTGCAGATTATAACAGAATTAGCTTGGAACAAAACCGAATGTCGAATATGCAGTACGGGTGTGAAAAATGGGTATAAATTAAAAGCGAAAGTGAACAGTGCGATAAATAACAAGTGGTGTTAAAGTAGAAATATTGGTGTAATTAAAATAATTGTAAATGGTAAATGCTGAATCAATAAATAATTACTTGTTATGCTAGTGATTAGTGAATTTTAGGAAAATCTGTATGTAAAAATTGCTGGTATAATTGCCAATATTCCAGAAGTGTGTTGGTTAATAATAATGGGAAAATTATTGTGGGTATATTTCTGGTATTTTTAGAAATATTCCAGTATAGGAAGATGGTTAGTAAATATTAGGAAATTATTCAAAGTTCTGATATATACGGGCAAATTACGGAAGCGGAACAAATTACGAGAATTGGTGTTATACGAATCGGAGATTGAGACACTAAATTGAGTGATACGAATCGGATTTGACGGGCAAATTTGTTACAATATAATCTATATTGTTTTGTATATTGGTTATTCAAATAAAAATAAAGTTCATGAATGTGAATGGATTATTGAACGGAAATTAATTATTTCATTGACCAACTGGGATTATTGTTTTTCCCAACCTATCCGACAAAAACAGTTCCTTCTAATGAGAATGTTAATTGCAAAGTATGCTATTTCATAAAGTGTTATTATGGGGCAAAGCTCACTTCTGCTCAATAATCAATATAAATACCAATTTAAATTGACTTCCAAGTATTACGCATAACACATTAGAAAAAATTTTCCCAACTCTGATAAATTCCACAATAACTAAATCCAAGACTAGACTATAATCCTAAAGCACACATAAACAAATTTTTAATTTTCATAAAAATAAAGTGCTGCACATATATTTCCCCCTTGTTGAACAGATAACACCTACACATACTCGTATGTATGGTAGAGTAAAAATGTGTATATGAGAATGGAGGAAAATCACAGAGCTTATAAGTGTAAGAGAAGGAGAATATACAAGAAAATAAAATACAACTATTTTCATGTAAATGTGTGTTACATTAAGCTTTTTTTACACTCGTTTGATACAAACAAAAATTATACATAAACAGCTATAGCTTTACTGAGCTTTCAATAATTTTGCTTTTGTACGATTTTATGAAAATTGAGATAAAAAATAAATATTTTTTAAGTTTTCTTGCATGTTTTCCGTTTTGTGCTTTTCTACCGGGAAAACAGGAATCCTAGGAACGAAACTAATTTATAATGTATACAGTAGTGGATTTACTTGATTTATATACGGCGGTGCATTCTCAACAGATTTTTCTCAATTACACAACCACCTGTGCATAATTTAAATGTCATGTTGCTGTGGATATTTAATGAACATTTTTTATTTATATCGTTAACATTAATTTCCCGCCTTGTTACACATTACAACATAAGAAGGTATGCATAATAAATTTATTTTTGTAATGTATTGTATATCATATGAAAATTAATTTGTCATCGACTTCAGCGAAAACATTCTATATATTATTACTGTGTACATTTTGTATTTCGAGACGACAAAAATAATATGACAAATCGAATCTACTTGAATTTGGATAATGGCCATTAAAATATTAAATATGTTATTGATGACAATCATTTGTCAGTTTGTCGAATTTACTTTGGTTTGGAAATGAATACACAGAAGGTCGAATACAAGAAGAAACATTGAATACTTGAATTTAGATAAGAAGAGATTGGCGACAAATTGGATTTTATATTATAAGATGGAAAATTCTGGACGATTTGAACATGAGTAATTAAATAGTAAAAAATTGCTTGGATCATTGAAATATTTTAAATAAATAGTTATTGTGCAGCTGAGTATTCAAAACAATTGTTTCGCATGATAAATTATTATTGGTTAAATTTTTTTGAATGTTACAATTGAAAAAAACATTTTTTTCAGCGCTGGGTGTTTTTTGCCAATATCCCATAATCCAATCTATTCAGTAAGGTAAGATGAAACATTTTGGACAAAGTCGGTTCCAAAATTAAGTATGGAAAACCATTCCAATTGACTTCACGGACTTGTTTGTGACGTGGGCAATTTCACAAATCCATAAAACCACCACCCTTTTTAACTATAATGACTGGGATCGATAAATTTCGAGAATTAGATAATTAATTATGGTTTGTATGTTTTAGGAATGAAAATAATTCCATTCCTTCAGAAATTTTTAAAAAGCTCGTTTTAACAATTAGTCCACCAACTATGTTTTGAATGAAACTAAATTGAGATTTAACTTAACATGAACGTTGTGTGCTTAAGACCTAATTTTCTGCTAGTTGAAAAAATTAGAAAACTGATTTCTGAAGGTACTTGTCCAATCAAAAAATACGTGTTATTAGTAACGGAAATGGTTCACGTTAAGAGCTCTGATAGACCAACTTATAAAATCCAAAAGAAGAAGTACATAGGTTTTAAAAAAGAAAATCATTTAAAAAAATACAGAACTCCTAAACTAACAAAGCTATTTAGTACCAGAACAAAAATCAAATTGATTGGTTTATATTGTGAGTATGGATGATATTATAAAGCAAGCCCAGAACCAAAAATAGACCAATAAACGACATTTGAAATGGAGAATTTCAATGATAACGCTAGCATGGTTTTGAGAGAAACACAATGGATTTAAATAATTAGCAGTAGTTAGAGAGTAAATTGTAAACTGCCGGTAATTTAGGACAAGCACAATAACCAAAAATAGGATCCCAATGATTTTACAGTGTTAACAGCTGGACATTTTTGATTTGAAAGTAGTTGCGAGTCATATACGAAACAAATGGAGACCAGCGCTTGCAATTTTTATTAAAAGTGATTTTACGAGTTTTTGATAAATATTAGGAGTCATCGTATTTGTTATGCAAAATTCGTAAAAAGAAAAAGCTCTTTTTTAGTCAACGATTGCAGGTCAACGAGTTGTGTGGTAATAATACACCTCCACGTACAACAGTGGCATAGTATAGATGCAATGAAAAACAGCCAATATACTAAAATGGAAGCTAGTGCTGTTGTAGAACTATGATTGGCCTTCCGAACAAGAGTTTTTGACAAAAATTGGAAGAATCGTGTCAGATGATGGTTTAGTTAAAACAAACACCTCAGTCATCTGTCGTTTAGAACAACAAAAGATTTCAGAAGCTACCATTGAGGAAACCTAAATGGAACCAACTAGATCCATCACGAATACCAATATCAACCTCTAAATCCGAACCATTACTTCACACTACTTTTCAGTAAGATAAAAAAATTGAAAACATTTTGAGATAAGGTGTTTTAATTACGAAATCAGCATATTTGATTAGAATTTTGATTACATTATCTAATTTACACCTCGATTTCACTGGTCGTGTCATTTTCCATTTCAAGTAACTGGTTTGTATCGAGTAAATATTTATTTCGTAGTCACTGTAAACAACAATCGGCGTATTTTACATTTTTTCTAGTCACCTCAAAGTTCCACACTACTCAAAATTAACCTTTTTAATTTTTATTTCCCCTCAAGTTACTTATTGGTACAGCACCTGGTTAACTTTTCATACAACTAGCAGAATTTTATATTCAAACTGTTTGAGATTCATAAAAACTACTGTTTTAGTTCATGTATTTTATTTTATTTCTTTATAAAGTTTATGGTTTATTGTGGGTTTATGTGTATAGTTTATGGTTCATTTCGACGCGACCTAAATTTATTTCAATGCGATTAATATTCATTTATTAGTTATTGAATAAATTTTTTCAAATCTATTTCTATATTGGATTTATACACAATTTTTGAGATATAAATTCACGTACCTTTCTATGAACTCACAAATAAACAGAAAATTCAATCATATTGAACATTAAAATTATGCCTTTGGAAGCACACAACCAGCCAACGGGTTGAAATCTCAAATAAATAGTGAAAAAAAGACTTCAAGATACCAGTTTTCAACAAGAAGTGCATCGATATTGTCATGAGGTTATTATAGGTAAAGACTTTATGAAACGGAATGGCTTCGTGTTGAATGTTGGACGAAGGGTCAACCTCGACCCAGCTGTTCAAATGTAACAAATGTTAGACGAGTAAAAAAAACGAAGCAAAGCGATTACTAGAACGATAAATGTTCATTTTATGAGGTATTTCAGAAAATAATGGAAGGACCATTGTGGCAAAACACGAGAACAGAGGTACCGATTTACCAGAACCTTGACGATTGCTTTTGGTAAAACAAGATGAAGTGAATCGAACGATTTGAAGCATGCGAGTGGCAGGTGTTATCGAGTAATCGAGCAGTCCGTAAAGCTCACCGGTTCAAAGTGGCCATTGAAAACCTTCGAAGAGCACGCGAGGAACTGAAGTCTTTGAACGAATACAATCCATCGGATTAAATTTAAGCCCTAAGAAATGTTCACTTTCAGAATAGAGGTAGATTATTTGGGTCACAAAGTAACCGCCAATGGAATTCAAACAGACAAAGCAAAAATATCAACGGTAACGGAATGGCCAAAACCCAAAATTTTACATGCATTACGAAGCTTCCTTGGATTATGTTCCAATTATAGAAGATTCGTGCAGGATTCGCCTAAGTTGCAAAAAGTATACACGATTTAACGAGAAAACCAAACCGCTTGAACGGAAGGAAAACCCAGAGGAATCATTCGTTTAATTACGGAAGCGGCTTTGCACCGCACCAATACTTGCGTACCCTATATACTCAACGTGATATTTATTTTGAATACCGATTCAAGCAATAATGGTATACGATGTGTGTTGTCACAAGAGATCGACGGTCGAGAGCGAGTCATTGTATACTACTCATAAATCCTATCGAAGACCATGGGGCATTACGATGGTTGCTACAATTGAAAAATCCGGAGAAACAGGTGTTACGCTGGATCAAGCGTTTGTAAAGCTACGACTTTGACATCAAGTATAAAGGAAGCACACATAGGGATACTGACGCATTATCAAGCCGGACATAAAACACTCGCAAATATGCATTTACGATTTTATTGGTCCGGATGTAGACAGTCGGTAGAAGAGTGGTGTCAAAAATGTGATCAATGTGCAGCAGTGACTGTAGGTTCAAGTAAACCATCGCTGCACCATTCGAAATAATTGCCATGGATGTAGAAGGGCCATTCCGTATTACGGAAAACGGTAACAGATATGTAAAAATGATTATGGACTGTTTCAGCAAATGGCCGTAGGAATTTCCTATACCAAATCAAGGCAGAGCAACTATTGTTGATGAGTTCCGATGGAAATTTACTCGGATTAATTTAGATATTTTGAACCAGTGATATTACAAGAATATTATCGGTAGTTCGGTATAAATAAACTAAGAGCAACACCTTTGCGTATGGTGGAAAGGTTTAATAGTACACTGGAGAAATATTTAGCAAAGGTTCTGAAAAAAAAAAATCAGTGCGACTGGGAAGGATATATACAATTATTTCTGGTGGCTTAACGATCAGCAGTACACGGCTCGACCGAGGTTAAGTCGGTATAGCAGATATTAAGTCTGATGCTATTTCATCCTCAGCGTTACATATTGAAGGATATATTGATAAAATGTAAAATAAAGTTGATGAGATAAACTAATTTGCTCGAGAAAAATTAGGTTAGCAGGCGATCAAATAAAGGCATGGCATGGCATACGTGTAAATAATTAAACTTTCGATGAAGAACAACTGATTTGGCTCTACAATCCGCAACCCACAAAATGGTTAACACCGAAGCTCCAACCGACCTGGGAGGGGCCATATACTGTCATCACAAAGAAAAAGGACTTAGTTTACAGGATAAAGCAAGGGCAGCGAAATAACCCCAAGGTAGTGCGTTTGAAACGGTAGGCACTATACAAAGGTGGTAGTTTGGATTCTATATATAGGTATAAGTAGTAGCATTAGAAGTCGATTTATAAGAGGTTAATGGTGTTGCAGAATATAGCAGAATCAACCAGAAGTAGGACCGAAAGTCCGCAAAAGATGTCGTTTATTCAGCACGGTATATAAATACGGGTACAATGAACACAACAGTCAGTCATTCAGGAGAAACGATACGCGAAAGATTAAGAGCGAACTTGAAAAGTGCAGAAAATTATTAGTGGTGTTTTAAATAAATTGTGTGATTTATTGCAGAAATTTCTCGCAAAAAAAATCAATAAAATACTTATTCACTTATTTGTCATTTTGCATGCAATTTAGCAATTTCCTTAACGAATTCCTCGAGATATGGTTTATATCATTAACATATGTTTCGAAAGTATAATAAATGCTGTATGGTCGACTAAATCCACTAGTAAAACATGGGTTGACCATTTTCAATCGCAGAGAAAAATTGAACGAATTTTACGATACAAAGACATTCCTACAACATAAATAAACCCTTGGAAAAATACAAATAACATTAGGACCACCGAGTTAGTACCTCAATATTCCGTATGGCATCATACGATCTTTCATATTTCGAAGACAATAAGTGTCTCCTCAAAACGGAAGATGGACCGAGTTCTGTAAACCACATTTAAGTTCTCAATTGTAATCATATGAGAAAATTGTGATGATGAAACTATCTCAAAACTCATTGAAACTCAGAAATACAAAATAACTCGCTTGATCTAATTGCGACAACGCGATCTACATTGATAAATTGCTAAATTAAATTTGTTTAAGAAATTTACATTCATAAGTGCGTTCAAGCAGAAAACCAAAAATTAATTTTAATTTTTTTTTAGCAGACGTAACTTATAATTTTTTGTGGGGTGACTATAGAGTCATAAGATAAGATTAAATATTATTATTACAAAACAGATTCCTTGCGATTTCAATTTTATAGTCTTAGAAAACTGTTTATTTAGCCGAACATTAAGAGTGACATATGTATATGAGAAATTAGATGTATTGCCACTACTCAGGTATATTTTTAGCATCCCAAATTGAGGTTCACTTCACTGCTTAATAAATGTCACTTCAATAATAATAATCTTCTTCTAATAAGAAATTGATAGCCATTTTTTTAATTTTTGGTTCAATAGATATTCGAGTATATTACTGTGATGTGGAAACAACTGAGATGTAATTTAAGAGAGTGTAATCGTTAACGACAGTATTTATAGCAATTTATTATGGACTATACTGCAATAAAAATTTAAATGTTTGAAATAAATATCTCCTATCTTTTAACTATCAATTAAACAGAAATCGGTTCGAGAGTCGTAAATAAAACTTGGACATTTACGATTTTTAGTGAAATTTTAAAACAAATATAAGAAACGCATTATTAAATAAATTTATTATCATGCAATTCAATAAAACTGTAAAAACTCGTAAACGCCCATTATTATTTAAGAAATTTAGAAATGGGAAACTATATCATACCTTACGTAATGTAACTTCAAATACACTCCGATTTTAAGTTGTAGCGAGAAATTAAGTTCGAGTATTTTTTTAGATTAGCAATTCTGAAGCACCTTATATATGGCCCAATTTGTGAATAAAATACCCACCCTTTGAATAAGACAAGGTTAATCGATATTTAAAAAAATATTAATAACTTAAAAACAAAAACAATAAATTGGTGGTGCAAAACGGTTAATTGTGCAACCGAGAAGATATTAATTAACATTTACACTAATCAATTAAACAGTTCGATTAATTAAACAAAATTGTACACGACTCCCAAACCATGTAATGTATGTATTGTTGGGACGGCTCTGCGTCCTGTATTTTTGCATAACTAATTTGATTCGCCCAAATAATTTAAACAGTTCAATTATTAATTAAATTTCAATAATTACAAATCTCTATGGCTTTTGGAATAATTATTACCACGAACAACAACTATTTGTTTTTTTTTTTCACAGGCATAGTTTTTTGTTAAATCGCGTACTTTTTCGCAGCATTGTGGCAAAAAACGCGTAATGCCTGTTTTACTAACCTGAATTTGCAAGCTTTGCTGATACTTAAATTTCTCACACGTAAGAGGAATCATAACAAAACTAACTTAGGTGGAAATTATAAAATATTTATGAAAATCACGATATAGGTAAGTTTAACACTTTCACTGAATGATGGAAGTCGACGTGCAATTGTTGATAAGCCGTAATAAAATCAATACCGAAAACGTTTTTTTTATTTTTTTTTATTTGCGAGTAAATCAAGTCAAACAGGTATTTTGTTGTTATCGCATTTTACTAATCTTTAAACGGTATAAATTGTTATTATTTAGTACATTTGATCGTTCAAACGAAAAGCTTGCGTATTTACATATTTTTTACATATAGAGATACAATTAGAATTCACCCACACCCCATGAATTATAATTCACCCACACTTCGGTCATTTTTATAATGTCCTATACTCGTATGTAAATATACAATAAATTTTTTAAAATTACATCACCAAATTATTTATAACTATAAACTAAAAAATGAAATTACAACAAATCGATATTTACTGTGTATGAGGCACACAGTGTATTGTAACCTTATTAATAAAACTTCAAATAACAGCAACAACAAAGTATGGAAAATGTTTTCCGTTTATTTTTGTAGTTTTTCGTTTATAATTTTGGAGAACGAGGAAACCGCTTAGCATATTAAAGAGGGTGTGCCAAATTTATTAACGATAAACCAAGTAATCAAGTTTTTGAAATAGAAACTGCCTAAGGAAATGTCGCAGATGAAATTTTTAAACGTTTCCCCATTCCATTTAAATGTTCCTGCAAATAAAAGAGATAACGTTTAAGAAATCTGCTTCTCTGACTTTTTTTATCTATCAACTTTTAGCTTAAACTATACTTATATGCGTTATGTGAGACAATTACTAGCCTTGGGGTCAAAGGAGGTTGAAGCAACGTTGACCTCATTATATTTATAAATTCCCTCAAGAGGAGTACACTAAAAAATGTTGATCTTATAATTCGGAATACTATTTCTTTTAAATTTTTAAGGTATGGAATTAGTATGGCGTAGGTATTGGGTGTTCCAATATGAATCCCAATAAGTGTCGTTACTAGTACTGCTTACGTGTACTACAAATGGACAATACTGGTATGTATCTACTTGATTTCAGCTGTCAAACGCAATAAGCGACATTTGGAGTGTTTATAACTCCTTGAAAATGTCGAATTTTATTCCAAATAAACATCATTTGCGGGAAGTTTTATTACATTATTTTATTGCAAAGAAAAGTGCAGCGGAAACTTATCGTTTGCTTGTGGAACGGTTAGCATGCTCCATCGAATAAAACGTGTTAATAATGGTTTCGACGATTTAAAAATTATGATTTTAGCATTGAAAATAAAGAACATGGAAAACCACTCAGAAAATTGAATATGCTGAACTGGAAACGGTATTGGCTGAAGATTTGTCTCAAACACAATCAGAATTGGCAGTATCATTAAATGTTGATCAATCAACTGCTGTAAAACGTTTACAAACAATCGGAGTGGTTCAAAAAGCTAACAACCGGGTTCCACAAAAACTATTTGTAAAATACTTCTTCAATGACAACAAAGAAAAGATTTTTTGCATCAAATAGTTATTGGATATGAAAAATGGGTTTATTATGAGAATCCTAAACGAAAAAATTTCAAGTGAACCTGGTAAAGCTGGATCATCGCATTCAGAGGATCAGAAAGGTGTGGTATATTATGAACTACTGGAATCAGGTGAAACTATTAATGGCGGTGTCTAACGGCGACAACTAATTCGGTTGAAGCGAGCTATAGAGGAAAACCGACCACAAACCAAACCATATATTACAAAAAACTGTGAAAATGATTTAAAAGGACATGACTATGGGAAGTCTTATGCCACCCGCCATTCGCACAGAGAGGAAATCCGTAAACTGCCTGAACTGAAAGATAGCGCAAAGTTGTAGTTGCAGATGGAGCATACTTTCAATAAATAATTCTTTCGTTTTCTAAACAAGCAATTGTGTTTAATTTTAGTAAAAATGGCGGAGTCATATATGCACACACCCAATACTAAGTCGAACATTGATGAATAAATGCATTTTGTACACATGAAACCAAGTGCTTTCGTTAAATTGAAATAGGGAACGTAACAAAGCATTGTATTATAAAAAACGGAGGAGTGTGCATGTTGTGGCCTACACTCACGTAAATCGCGAACACACTGTCTTGAATCTTACGGCGGCTAAAATACTACTAAAGAATTCCCAGCATTTGATTTACATGAAGCTCTCATGCAAAAATTCTATACAATATCGTATTTCATCTAACCGTTTTCTATTATCAAAATTGTCATTTACGAATAAATTTTAGAAAAATGAAAGGACCAATTTTGTTGCCAATTTAAATGTAAATCTTTTAGCTTTAATAGATTTTTCGTAATTTCTATAGAACAAGTAAATATTTCAAAAAATTTAAAAATTGCCTATAAAAAATCGTATTTCCGCTTAAATTTTTCGAAAATGATCTTGGCCAGCTTTGTTGCAAATTTAATTTACAATTGATTTGTTGCTTATCGTTTTTTGTTTTTCGTAAATGCTTTAGGTACCTTTTAAAATATTGGCAAACAACAAAAAAAACCTATGGAAGCGCTACTTCCGGTACACTGATTTCCGTCAAATTACCCTGGTATCTGCAAATTTATCGAAAACCCTTAAGCCTGAAGTTTTATCCCGATCCGTTAAACTGTTCGGGCTGTAAGTAGCCGAATTTTGGTGAAATAACATTTATTCTCATAAATCGTAATTTCTCCTTAATTTGGAAACATTTTCTGAACCAGTTTTAATGCAAATTTAATTTAGAATCCCTTTGTTCTTCATCGATTTTTCGTAGACGATATACTTTTAAAATACTCAAAAAACGTTAAAAAACACAAAAGCTTCTATGGAAGCTGCTACTTTCGGAGGCCGAGTTCCACCAAATTTAAGTGGGACTTTCCAATTTATCAAAAAAAGCTTTTACATAAAATTGTAGCCAAATCAGTCAATCCATCAGGCCTGTAGGGCCACAGGCAGACAGACAGAAACATCACCCCGAAAATCACATTTTCGAATTACGGCGGTATAAATCTGCAAAAATGTAGAGGTCGAAAATTGTTATGATTAATATACTTAAATTTACTTTGTAAACAAATTAATATTTCGGACACTTTTCTCCTAAAAATAGAATTGTGTATTTTTGAAGGGTTTCAATCAATATTCTATCGAATTTTGCTATTTGAAAAATATTAAAAGTTTATAATGGCGCAGCTAAACACATACACAAATCATACATCAGTATACATACATCAGGCAAACCAGTACACACAAACACATACACAAATCATACATCAGTATACATACATCAGGCAAACCAGTACCATCGAAGGGATTAATATATGATATCTTGAATTTTTTTTTAAAATTGTTTACACTATTTAACGGTTTAGTAATTTTTAATAGTCCACTAATCCTAGATATGTCCACGGATTCCCACCTATATTTTTACAAAGCTGAGTCTTATTTGTTAAGTAGTATACAGAAAATAATTTCCAATTGAATCCACAGGTTCTGGCATCTAGTTTTATGCAACTTTACCAGAGGATCGATTCTCGTTCCGTGAAAAAATGAAAAGAAAAAATATTTTAATTTTCAACCCAATTTTTGTTGCCTTAATGAAAACATTTATTCAGGCGTAACGTTCCTTTATGCTATTTTAATGGCTATCAAAATAACAATTTTCTCTTAAGCCCTCTCATCTGTTTTTAAAGTCCTGGGTCTGACTATTAGATGTCGCCATTGAAAAAATGATTTTTATGTTCTCATTAAACATTACAGTTTGAGAGCCAAAACGGTTAAAGAACAAATCTAAAGTTTGACAAATGTTATGGCACATTTGCTCTATTGCTTACAAGAGTCAAATGATGGAGGCAAGATTTTAAGTTTGGTCGTACGAGCACGAATGATGAATAATCTTCAGAAAGGCCTTCTTACGTAGCCTAGCCAGAAGTTAAAAAAATAAAAGATGCATGAGATTGCTAAGATGGTAAACAACTCAAAGGAACATATACATAACATTTTACATAATTGTTTGCTATGTGCAAGTTGGGTGTCGCGTGCTTACATCTACCAGTCAAAGTCAGAAAGAGTTGATGTTTCTCAACAAACTTCAATCTGTTCTGGGGCCAAGGCTCTCCCAACTCTTTCGCGGTTTGCTTTTTCCGTCGTTACTTTGACGCCATAGTGTCGGCCAATTCGAGAATGTACGGTTATAGGTTCGATTTTATCACCATGTGCACATTCCAAAGCTTCATGTCAGGAGTATACTGACATGGAAAATGGGTCGGCCAAAAGTAACAAAAAAAAAATGTTACCCAACAATCAAAATAAATTTCAAATGTCAAAATTTCAATAGATGTTGTTGCATGTAATGGTTATATTATCGACTAGATAACGTATTTCATATTATTTTACTAATTTAAGTATTTTCATGCAGATGTCGCTAATTAATTACATTTTCTACATTTGTTACGCCATGTAACGTAAAATATTTCGCGTAACTAATACAATTATTTTCGTGAAATTAATAGCGTAACTAATGTAACTTAATTAATCTGCATAGCACGGGTTACGATACTTGAATATATTGGTGATACTTGAACAAATTGTTTATGAAGTATTGGTGCAAATTTTAACAATTCATTTTCAACAATCTGGCAGAACATTAGGTTGCGAAAATTACTAACCACCTTACCAGATCGCGGTCAAAAATTTCTATAATTGTTAGCACTTTACAATCATAAACCGTTGAGAGAAACTCATGGAGTTCGAAAAATTCGTAGGGACAAATGGGCTTCGTTGCTTAAAACGCATTGCCTTTTTTTAGTTTACTCGAAATTCTAGCAAGACAGTCTCGGGATAATAGATATTATTATTAATATTTCGGATTCCGATATCCTACTATTATGATGTGTGATTTTGTACTTAGAATAAATAATAGCCTTTAAAGGGTTTAGCGTATTCAATACTAATCAAAATTCGACGGATGAATTGTAAATAAGATTTATATTGTACACGTCTTTACCATACGAAGTAAATAAATATTTGATTGTTGCAATGTTCTTTTCATTCACATTTGATTTGGTTTATATCTTTATCTAACCGTATCTTGATTTTAATATCAAATAATTCTCGATTCCGACTATTTTTCAATATGATTTTTGATGCTATGTGTGATTCTAGATGGCTTTGATGTATTATATATGCAAGAATTTACGTCCTTAAAGATGGTGTTTTTGAGTTATTAATGATTTATACACTTCGTTACAGCAGATTAAATCCATCAAAAACGGGAACTCCCGATATTCAACTCTTTTGAATTCTATCGTTATTTGTTTCTATACTGAAAGGTAGATAATTTCATCATTAATCAAATTACTAAATTTTTGTTTTGTCTTTGGAAATGCTCCTACTTTATTTTTCATCAAAATATGGTAGAAAATTTAATTTTTATTGTTATATTATTTTAATTTTTAAGTTTGTTAATCTTACGAGAGAGTCATCCTCAAACGTTTTCTATAATAAATCATGAGAGTACGGAGACATTTAACTAAATCGACGTTCTTCTTGGAAATCCAGGCTTTTACCATTCTTGCCGTATATATAGGGGCGGTATCTTGCTGATGAATCTACTTCAGTTGTCCGAACAAAATGTTCGAACAATGGAAATGCTGATTTTCAGCTAACTGAATCCAACCAAAGTATGAAATAGTTCACCAGACCATAACCCCTCTTTCCCTGTTGTGATGTCGATTGATAACTAGCTCTTTTTTGCTTAGGTCATGGAAATAATTGTTATAATCATCGGGTCAGTCCAAATTGATTGTTTTCATCCAAAAACATGATGTTGTACCACTGGTTATTCCATAGCATATGCTCTTCCCCAAATTGCTTCCCAATTACTGAGACACCACCAGCAACAACGGCTTGCTCTTTGATTCTGCGAGCTTCTACCGGTTTTAATATCGAAACAGAAAAGCCGTTCATATTTTTTCCATAGTTTCCAGGATTTAAACAAGTCAACTAGATAAAATTTTTTAGTCATTTCATTAATAATGAAATTATTTACCTTTCAGTATACAAAAATAGCGATACAATTCTAAAGAGATGAATAACAGGAATTCCCATTTTTAGTAGATTTAATCTGCTGTAACGAAGTGTATTCATTAAAATTCGTTTTGGCGTTTTATGTTATCTTGTTCGCTTGATGTCAATAGTTCTATCTTGGGTAAAATTAATGTTTAGAGAATACGATTTAGAAATGCTAAGATATTTTATTGTATAAAATGTTCACCTGTAAAATTACCCACATCACAACCCATAATAACTTGAACTATTATTTGTGAACAGATGCTATTTAGAATAACTTGTATCCATAAAATTAATGTTTGAATTTAAATGGAAACGATAGTTATGGGACCTAAAAGTCCAAATATGAATCTACATAAATCATAAGAGTCTGTTAAGTTTTGACATTTATTGATCGTAAAAGTTTTAAATTTTATCTTGGTGTGCAATTAGAGAATATTGAAAAAAGACAAGATATATTTTCGTTTACACGTTAACAAATTATCTCTGCTTAGAGAATTAGGGCGTATGGTGTTCGAAACACGTTACAAAATCAAGTATGCTTTCCCAATCGCATTCAGTTGGTGACTGACTCTAATGTTATTTATAAATGATAAAAATAAAAAAGATTATATGTTCGAAATAAATTATAGTTTTCGTTTTCCCTGCTATCGTGTTTTTAGAAAGAGAATGGAAATAGACACATATTAAAATTTGAATTGGGGAAACTAGGACGTATTACAAGAACAACATTTTTAAAAGCTCATATTTTATTACAAAATTTTATTAGACAGTTTTCACACAATTTAAGGGTTATCTGTAATCGTGTTTGTTTAATTGGTTAACAATTAAAATTTGAACTTTTGTCGATATTAGTGTAGAAAAATATTTCGAAAGCTCGGAGTTTAAATAAATTTAAAACAAAAAATAAAATCAGACATTTTTCATATTTTTCAATGGGAAATACAAATTTGTATATTTTAATATATTAAGTTTAGTGAAAAAATAATCGAACGGGAAGTCTTATTTTTCTGCAATTTTACAAGAGTATCTACTATAGCTTAGAGCCCTGCTATAGTAGACAAACTGGGAGCATTGTTTGCGGCAGTAAGGAAAAATAATGATACCACCAATAAAGGGTCATTATTGGAAACCAATCGAGGACAATTAGTTAACTCACAATTGAATTGTAAAAAACAAAAATTCTCTTAATTAAATAATTTTGCTTTTACTTTGCTAAAAACATTTCCATTATTTGAAGAAAACAGTAACATAAATTCTGATTACGATCGCTTTTTACATTGTTTCTTTGTAATTTGGTTCAATGTAGGTATTTTCTGCACACTTATAAAAAAAAATCAATCTCACACCCACCATATAAATTGTTTATAAAAAACTCAGCAAATACCTATCTATTTTTAGCACACCTAGAATTTAATTATGTTCATTTATTGCAAATTATGGATTCAGGTTTTTAAAGCTCCCTATAACCATAAATATTTATTCAAAATTCAATTTCATACATTACGTATGTATACATGCATGCAAGAGGAATTAATTATGAACAATACATGTGTTATGTTTATATAACAAATCAATTGGTATTTTATTAATTAATATAACAATAATTATATTGCACTATTAAAAAAATTACTAATGATAAAATAAATTCGGTGTTAAACAAAAAAATATAAATAAAAGCATCATAATATTTATTTAAATTAATTTAAAACTAACTCCAAAATAAAAGTTGAATTTCATCACACAAATAAACAGTCGAGTGTATCTTGCATTTTAATAAAACTAAACAAGCACAAAACTAAGTTTATTTTTCCTGAAAGCTTTTTCCGTGTATACAGAATTTTATTACTATATTTTATTGTCATCACTCCTAGAGCTTTTTTTATTTTGTTTCAAACAAAAAATATATAATTCAGTTTTTATTTGATTTTATTGATTTTGTATTTTATATTTTTTTAAATGTATTAGTTTTTGTCATTCATTCATTCATTCATATTCATGAATTTTAAAGTTCGATTTTATATGCTATGTATATTAATACAAATGCATATACCTCAATCGATACTAAAATACATATTGAAAAAAAACTTGATAAAATATCTACTCTATTTTAAGGTGAGTTAAGACATCAAACAATGTTATTCTATAAATGGATTTTATTGCAGGAATTGTCAAATTATAATCCGCGATTTGAAAGTGGTCGACCAACAGCAAAACTTTTTAAACATTTTTGCATACTTTTAAAGTTTCTTGATAATTTTGTCGATCAAATGTATATTGGTTCCAATCCAGAATAAAGTTACAAATATGCAGTCCAGCCAATGAAGCATGAAAACTGATGACATTTAAAACAAACCTTCTAATAGAACAATTTTAATAAAATTATTAATATTGCAGAGGCAAAGGATTCAAGGTTCAATTGAACTCTAAAATTGCGAACAATTTTTAAAAACTGCTATAAATGTATACACAATATATAGGGCCCTTGATTCTATGGTCATTAATTATAAACTTGAAGCATAGGGAAAAGTATGGTAATCAAAATAGAGGTAAAGCTGCATATACAATTTTGGAACCATATTCTATATGGTAACCCCAAAATTCAAACTCATTTTACGACATATATGTTTAGTTTTTTTGTAGTGTTGCCAACTTAGCCATTTCGAGGCTAGATATAGCACCCATAAATTTATTTTAGCATCATAAAAAGTAGTTTTGCCCCATACCGCATTTAGCGCTTTTTCAATATTTTTTAACACTAATTCTAGCACTTTCTAGCAAAATTCTAACACCAATTTGTTTGGTATTAGTCTAGTTTCTACTAGACTAGAATAAATAGAAAGAATATGCCTGTTTTTTATTCCTTAATTATAATAATATCCAACGACCACGACGTGTATTTGCATAATTTTTTAAAAATTTAAACAGAAAAATTAAAATCACGAAAACATAATTTGGAAATAGAAAAATTAACGTAAGGTATAAAGTTAGCGAAAGAAAAAAGTAATTATGCTGAAAGAAAATTAAAATTTGAAAATGAAAACAAAAAAATAAACAATTTCGTAAATAGTTCAGAAGGGTGATACCTCAAAGCTAGAGGGCAAAAATTTAGAAGCTGGGTCTGCTTAATATATACAAACAGGATTAAATTTAGAAAATAAAAACTTTAATCAAAATTACTTCTCAAACAATAAAAAAATAAAAAACATCGAAAAGTTAAAATAAAAATACATTAATTCGAAATATAAAGTGGAATAGAACACAAAGTATTGTAAAGGCCATCACCCTTACCCCTACCGATTACGTGAATTATCATAAAGATGTTTATTTAAGAGCCAAATAGATCAATTTATAATAGTCTCGACCTTGTAATAGGCTCATTTATACCATAATTCGTTCTGTGATATGAGATCCCAAAAGAAAGCGTCGCTCTCATGGCACAAAAGTTTACTTTTCCGAGTAAGGGACTTGAGCATACTTGAGCATCAATAACACCGGACAGTAGCGCTGGTACACAAAAATTATGTCTGCAATTGTTCGGCGGTTACTGAGTGGTTGTAAGATGATCAGCGAGCGCCAAGCTATCCAAGTAAAGAGATAATTCATAAATGTCGACCCTTCGAAGCCTCTTTAAAGAAAAACGGGAAAATTTACGATGAACTGCTTCATTGCATGTGAATATATGTATTATTGGAGCACGAAATTATTTTGACCATCGCTTAAAAAACCAAACATAGAACTTGCTCTATTGATCAAACGAAGAAATAGAAGGAATGGATAACTAATAATTATATCAGTTGCATACAGGGTCTGTGTATTGTACACCGAGCGAAGGTTGTGCAGAGTCAAATAATACGGTGTGTATAGAGTATTAAATTATTTTTACTTGGCACACTCGTTGTACACTGACATTAATTTCAGTGTAAAATTTGATGAACCGAGTATACAGTAGAACGCAGAGTAAAACCGCAGTGTACAGAGTACAACTACTCAGGTGGAATAAAAAACACAGAGTATATTTTGACAGCGCCGTACCTGCCATGTGAGACGTCCTTAAAAGAATATGCCCAAAGCTCCCAATTCTTACCATCCAAATAGGTGGGGTGTATATGTAATCGTTCGTTTTTAACAAGCAACAAACTCAGATGCAAGTGGATTCTTGAAGGTTATTTGAATATTTCCAAAATTTAATTACTTACATATATTCCACCAGATTCGCCGAACCCTCTAATATTGTTTACTGCGTCACCACTGTGAAAATCAACAACAAAGTCAAATCATTTGACTCTATTTGAATACGACATGATTTTAATTAATTGAACCTACGGTCGTAAAATTGACGAAATTCTTCATACTAATGTAATAATGTATCTTCGGAAACTGTCTGCCTCGACTCATAGATTTTCACTATTTTCCAAACGGGATTATCGCAATAATTCATAATCCCAAGGTCCTAATATTTGCAGATGACCTTAAAATTTTTAATGCTGTAGAGAACATCGACGATACCCACAAACAACTTGGTTTGAATCCAACCTTTCCAAATAATAAAATATTGCTGACATAATCGATAAACGATTTTTAATAAATTCCTTGAACCAAATTTATTAAATATACATTATGAATATTGAATGAATCTAATAGATTTTCTAAATATTCCGAATAAATAGGTCCTCTTATCCGAACAGAATTAATAAAAAAAATAGCTCATTTTAGTATATTCAGAGATGAGCGTTTACGCATCTTCAGCTTACGCAAATCACCTAAACATTTTGAACTTCTATCTCCGAAGATTTTAGTTAATGAACATTAATATTACAATAAAATATTCAGTAAAACCTGTCTACGTTGACTCCAAAAAGAGTTTCTCATAACGCATGTACAATTAATATGAACAACAATATCTGGGATGTGAACTACCCAAGCCCAAAGCCAAGTAATCTATACAACGTCATATTCTTTCTAATTTGCAGTAGAATCGTTTTATTTCTGGGAACCGAAAATTTTACATTACCAAACTGTAAATGCTGTAAATTGATCGGCGGAAATTGTACTTAGCACGAATAGATTCGTTCTGAAAATCCTGACGAAATTTTAAAATATGTATATGTTTCAACACACCCACACAACTACATATGTTATAATGCTAATTTTCAGTTTCGTTTGACGAGTGAGCACACAACATTTTAGAGTTTCAAATTTGATTAAATTCTCTTTGAGGCTTCTAGTGTTGTGTGTTCACATGGCTTTTTCAATCTGAGTACATTAACATATTTAAACCCAAAAATGCGATTATAATACAACAAATATAATATTCCTGCTGACTATACTTAGAAGTAAGTAAGTACTTATCAGAAAGGGAAACCAGAAAAAATTTAAATATGTAATGCAGGTCATCCCTTGAAAAGAATCTGGATGCAATAATTGAAGAAAGGGGGAACATGAGGTCTGAAATATTTGAGCACAAAAAACTAAAAAACCAACTAACAATCCCAGTTTGTACAAATGCACGATATTTAAACTTTCATTGGCAAGATTATTTAAAAACTGTAATACAACAAAAGGAAAATATTAAAATTGTACACTGTGATGATCGACAGAAATCTTCTATCGCAATAAATAAGTCTATTTGATAAGAAATGGCACGCGAAGTAATTATTCTATTACTAAATATTATCAGGGATAATATTCGCAGGAAATCAAAAACACTGAATTTTTGGGGAACAGAGTATTGAATCCAGCCGGAAAGTACTGTCTGCACCTTTACCAACTCCACCAATATTACAGCAACTGTACAAGCGAATTTCAAGTCTTTAATTAATTTGTCTGGTGAGACCCACATCAAAATAAATGCTGTTCCGCAATTTTAAAGATGATAAAGATAAAATATTATGTATAAGCTTAATTAGATTTGTTTTCTTTCAATTGTTTACTACTCTCTAATTATCACATGCAACAAACAACCAATCAGATGCAAAGGGCAATTGCGAGAATGCTTTGTTCTAGAAAATTTTGTTTCTTTTTGCTTTGTGAATTTTAAAATATTGTTTGCGCTTTAGAGGCTCGGGTAACTCAACAATTTCTTGTAATATGTTTGTTATTAAAACTTATTTTTTTAATTCTAATTAAAACTACATGCCATTTTTAGCCCTAATGCCAATCTTCCACTATTTTCACTAAAATCTAGCACTCATGAAAAATAAAAGTTCGTAATACTGTCATTGACTTCGTTTAGAATAAACTGTAATTGTACTTTTGGTCAAAATTCAACCGAATCGCTCTCCACATTTTATTATTTACTATTTTTTTACTTACTAAAATTTAGGATGCTGCTTTACTTCTGTTTAAATTTATTTTCTTCTGTGAAGAAAAAGCTTAATTAGGAGTGCTGATGCTTAATTTTTTTATTATTACAAACAAGTTTCGCTGCATTTCAAACATCGATCAAGTTAGTGCTTGCAAAAAAACTTCGCAACAGTGATGGATTGAACAATACATTTGAGCTGCGGGTATTGACTAAGAATCGGCGTTCACAATCATACCAAAATTTGGGATTTGAGATTAATACGCATTTTTGGGTTTATCTGCGTTCAAAAATGTTTCAATGTGTTGAAAGATAAATTGTTCGAATTTGATATTTCCTCAAAAAGATAATTGGAGTAACCGCAGATGATCATACAAAAGGTGGGAAAAATAATTTCGGCAGATCATCAATTACTTGTAGGTGCAGCTCAAAATTTAGAAATAATACAAGGCGACAAAAACATGATAAAGAACTGGCGTTTATCTTTAGATTTCATAACTAGTTGGTGGCGTTATAGCTATGTTGGAGCGATTTTATCGTTTAATAAATGGTATCAGAAAGTGTCATAGCAAATTCTAAACGATAATTCCCCTTAATTTTCATATTAGATTTGCAACTTTCCAATTCAAAATTCAAATGCAACCAACACAACTATTTTCTTGTATAGAAGTGGACGAGAAGTGCGCATCATTGGTTCATTTCAGAACCTTATTTAAAATACATATAAGAATTACAATTTAGAGCTGCTATGGAAATTTCACAATAACTCATTAAGAATTAGCCGAATTCTCTCCAGCTCAAAATCAATTTTAATTGTGTAGATTGAACAGGCACCAGAACTTCATTTTAAATTTATTTTAAATCTAGAAATCAAATTTCATAAGGATTGGTTGTGAAATGTTCAAGTTTAATCCAGCATGAACTCAAAACTCATTTTAGAATCCTTAACCTTACTAATAATTAAATTTCATCATAATTCGTTAAGAAATGGCGAATAAATATAGAACATTGTAAAACTTGAAATGTCGAATTTCATTTCTTTGGAGGTCAATTAATTTGTCAATTTAAGGAACACTTTTAAGATTTTATTCCTCTGGAGTGTTTTATTTTGTGAAAAAGACGTACTAAATGAATAAAAAATAAATATAAATTAATTACTAAAAAACTTTCTTTGTGAAAGTATAGACACGTATGGCAAGTAGCGTAATCTATTATTTTCTGCTGTTGTATACTCCATTTTGGAACGGAGAGATACATAAAAGGTGTTTTTTAGAGATTCGCAATTTTAAATCAGAATATCAGTGAAACTAGCTTTATTGGATAGATAATTGTATGTCATTAATCCTTGAATATGATTTTGGCCATGTGGCCGCCGCGGCTGGCGATCACTTCGCAGCAATTGCGGCCGTGTCTCGCTAATAACTCGCCGCATGTTGCGTTCCAAGTGTTTAATCGTCTCTGGTTTATCGGCGTAGACAAGTGACATATGTAACATACGTCCAAAGAAAATAATCTATTGCAGTTAAATCACACGATCTCGGTGGCCAATTAACAGGACCATTACGTGAAATTAGTCTTTCATCAAATGTTTAGAGTATACGTTGTGCGAAAACGATCCATAGTTACCGAATTACCCGCTCTGATGGACGATTGTGACGACCGTAAAATGGACGTAATTCACGATGAGATTGGTGAACAGAACCATTATTTTCATGAAAATTTTGAACAATTTGCAAGCGTTGCTCTGGCGTGAGTCTATTCATTGTGAAACGGCAAATCAAACTAATGACAAAACACATGTCAATAGGTTTTCAAATAAAAGAATGTTACCAACTTAAAGATGTGAACCTCTAAAAAATTCACAAGTTACAAAACTATCAAATTACTCTTCATCCAAATATATAAGGAAATCTAGCTCTATCCGAATTGGTGTTACCGCATCTTTACGTAAAACTTGTTGGGTATTCCATTTAGCAATCATTTTGTAGCACTAGTACCTAAGTTTTATCAAGCTTACCACACACAGCACTAGCATCCCAAATAAAACATTTTTCACAGTATTTCTATATAAAATTGTATGGACTAGATTTTCTAGTTTTATTTTCGAAATGATTTCCCTCGATGATTGTATTTTGAAACACAATTTAATTTTTGTTTATTTTATTTGATTTGATTTAGATTTAGTTTTATTTTGCTGTTTTATTAAAAATTGATAATTTAAAATGATGGGTTTGGAAATTGTTTAATTTTTCTTGTGATTGACAAAAAAAAATGTCGAGTTGCTTCAAATACCATTTAATGTATCAACTGAAGCGGTACATAAAATAAAATGTAAAGGGTATTTGCTTGATTATAAATGTGTATACGTCACAGCTGTCATTTACAGACAGATAAAAACAGCTTTTGTACTTTAGACAACCTTATTCGTCACATAACACGTATAATCTATATTACCTAGTTTTATTCTTTCAGAATAATTGAAAATTTTGATATACTTTATTTTAATTAATTTTTCTAATTAAAAGCTTAATTGTATTTCTAAATCGACAACAACAACCATAATTACTTGAGACAATGTACATTGATTATTTAATAAAATAAGTATTATGGTTTGTTTAGATATAAGTACAAAATGAAATTACAAATTAAATTTCCCTTTTGCCAGGAAAATCTACCTACCTACATCATAACTCTCCTAAAAGCTTTTATGGTTTAGTTAAAAAGAGAACAAAAATAAAAAGCAAACTACAATATTAAATTATGTAAATGTGTTTACTCATTTTTAAATGTACCTGCCACCCAGATATATGTCAGAAACAGTTTTGTATTTGCTTCATATATGTAGGTACACATTTGGAAATTGGAAAGGTATCTACCGCAGGTTGACCAAATACCAACTTTTTAATACTAAAATCGAGCTTAATTGACAAAACCTAACATTATAATTCAATTTTTTGTATACTCCTTTCGTAATAATAAACACCTAATCAAATAATAATAATTAGATGCAGCTTTTGTTGTTGTCAGTATTTTTTTTCCTGGTTTAAATAATTTACTATAGAATTTATTATGAACACTTGTGGAGATTAAATATAAATATACTCGTATGTTGGGGTTTTATGCTGTGTTTTTCAAAAAATGTAATATTTATAGTTTGTTTATTTTACAAAACAGCATAAAAATGTGGACAATAATCTATACATGTTGTATTTTTCATGTTCATCTAAAAAAAATGGTACATAGAATTTTAAAGCGGAAACATTTACATTTTAAATAAAGCTGATGAAATTTTTATTTTTATTTTTTAATTTGGGGTTGGGCAGCGGCGTGCAGCAAAATCCAAACACACTCAATTTTTTTTTAGATAATGCAAACTTACACACTTTTCTCTTGATCCTAGCCGTGCCCGTTTTATGAGGGTTTCATCGTCCAGCGTATAGTTCAATTCTTCATGGGATCTTTTGTTTTGGTCCTACATATGGACGAATTAAATGAGATTTATTAATACACAACATTAGGTGGATATGGTTAGAAAATCAGTTAATCATTAATGTTTTTGAGGTTAGTTTTGTAAATGTGTATAGTCCTAAAATTTTCCGCATTTTTTAGTGTTTATTCTGAAGCTAGTAATAAAGTTATAATTAAGCTTTGACTACAGATAGTTTATAATTATAAGTATTAAGATCAAGCTACATTTATTTTACTTAGGTTTCAAAATATTTGTGATCTACGTTATAAACCACTGGAAATACCGAGGTAAGTTTTAAAGTCCAGACCATTTAAATTACCAAATCCAGGGCGATGAAAGTGAATGCTAGACAATCGCAGTGATACGAAACGAGTTAAATAACCCAAAATTAACGGACGAAATCGCCTTGCAGCCCTGATGCTATATATGAATAAAACAGTAAAAATATTTATCTTGATTCGATAAATTAAAACTCAAAACCAAGCTACCAAATCTCTTTGCAATATTCAGGAATTATCTCAAGCTTTATATATATATATATATATATATATATATATATATATATATATATATATATATATATATATATATATATATATATATATATATATATATATATATATATGTTTAATTAATCCCGTAAAACTTTCAAAATCCCGTATTTTAAGAAAACTAAAATTAATTTCATCACTAATAAAATTAATTAATTAAATTACTGAATTAATAAATTGTTACCAATACCGTCAATTTTACCAATAAAAAGTAGTCCCTGGGGTGAAGGTGAATTTTTTAAAAAGGTATTTTTTTAAAATACAGGATTTTTAAAAAATACGCGATTTTGAAATCGGGGTTTTGGGCCGTTCCCCATATATATATATAGCAATTAAAACTAAAGAATGGCAATCCTGTGACATAACAAGCGAAGTACATCTAGGGAGCACTCTAATAGAACCACATTATTGCTCTAAATATGTCACCGTAAAATGTTTGCTTCAATTTTGAAGTTTCATTCAATATTCTAAGTTTTAGAATAAAATAAAAAATAATTTTGAAGACGGCTTTATCTTAACGGGAGTATCGAAAGAGAGTAAATTCAATCAATCACAATGCTTTATTTTGTAAACAAATCATGTCCTTCACACTTTATGTGTTGCCATGCGAAATAGAAAATGTTCCACTCACATGAGTAATGAATATTAAATTTATTTATTTTTGCACAAAACCGGATAGTTCTACTTATTTATATTTGATATTTATGAATTTTTGCTATTTTCTGCAAAAAGTCAAATTTTGATTTGGTGGTTCCCTACTTTTATAAATACCAACCACCATCCTATTGATTTTCCTACCAACATAGAAAAATAAAAACATAAATATACAGCTTACTTCATTTCTAAGTCAAAATTTTCCGGAAAGTAAAGTCGCCTTGAAACTGCGAATTGGAAATTTTACAATGCTCAACTAAAAAATTTGCTAAGAGCTGCAGAGTCGAGTGTAAGGTATTCGCTTACTTTAATGTTTTTTAAATCAACGATCTTAGCATTCTGGCAGATCGCCTATTATTGTTAGGTTAGAAATAAGAATACACATGGACTTGCCAATGCAATCTACAATTGTTCTTTGTCCTGCCTAAAATAACCGTTTATAACAGGCAAGGACTAAATTATATATTGCATTGTAACGTTTCAAATTAAAATTAACTTTATCTAAATTATTGACGCCATACACCTCTATTAGAAGGAAATTCTTGCTTTGCCGCATAAAATCTGAAACAAACTTGCAATATCTTATCGCACAGAAAAAATAATAAAAAGTAGCAAAATATTTCTTAATTATCACTCTGCACTCTCCAATATGACAATAAAATGTTGTGTGATAATTATTTGCGAATATGGTTGGTTTCATTTCAACAAAATTTTCTAACTAAGGTTTCAAAATAATAAACACTTCCAGCTATAGCTACAATCGAATTACTCAATCTTGCGATTTTTATTTAATTATTTTATTCATTTTCGTTAAGCTAAAAATGAATGTATTGATTTAAATATTAAATTTGCTGAATAATAAATTCTAATTTATTTTCTCGACACAAAACAATAAGATATGTATCACTCGAATGATGTTGTGAAACGAGATAAGAAGTCACTTGAGACGATAGATGGCGAAGAAATGCAAAAGTTCATTAATCTGTACTAAATTGTTTAATATTCAACATTCATTTCAAAAATCCTTTAAATATTCGTCATCAGATATAAGAGTTTTCGTTAGAATTGAGTGAAAATTGAAAAAAATTTCATAGGAACTGGAATAAAACATCAAATTTATATAAACAAAAATTAAAGTTACTCAAATATTCATGACTATTGCTAAAATAGTTTTGTTTTTATTTATTAAATTTTTTAAACTAAGTGATTTAAATTTCACTCATATTTCAATCAATCTTTGCTTAAATTGAAATAAATTCTTTACATTGATATGCATTTTACTAAAAAATCGTTATATATAAACTAAACTGATATCAAAGAATTGCAACTGAAATTACATCTAAACAATTTGTGTGAAATTTTACGTTCCATTATCAAAAGCAATACCAGTAAATCCTTCTAAAATTTTCTGGGAAAAATGAATAATGAAAAAAAATTATTGTATACGAGTAAGCACAGTGCACCCCATTTTATGTAAATACTATCAGAACAAATGGAATTAAAAATTTCGAATGTCTGCTCGAGTCAAGTTAATACAAACTATGGAACAACACATTTAAGGTCAACTTACAGAATTTCGTTCAGTCAAACCTTCTGTAATGGGCAATATAATTGTTCACTACTTTTAAGGCGAGTCACATTATAAATCATTTTGCACTCCGTTTTGCACTAATTTAATATTTTTCCTTAACAATAACATTATTTTGTAATAAGTTTCTTTTATGTACAATATATTGCTTAAGAAATAGTCGTTTTTGATATATGATAATCGTATTCTGATTCGAGATTAACTCCATAGAAAATGTTTCATGAGCCCGCCCGGCTTTTAAGCGATTACGGCCCTACTTCCGTGATGTGAGTGCAAACCATACATTCCTCAGGAAATATACAATACACAGGTCTTAATACACCTATTTTGCAACTAAATAATTTGTTAATAACGTTATGATGATGGAAATATAATTGAAGATATTTTATTTGCTTTCTCTCTAACATCTTAAGCAATATTTTTGTTTTATGTTTAACGTAGTGGTGATACTACATTAAATATAAAAAAAATATTGCTGAAGATGTTAGAGAGAAAACAAATAAACTATCTTCAATTATATTTCCACCATCATAACATTATTGTTATGACGCAGACGATGATAATGGTTATTTACTTGTTGACATTTCGGTTATTACACTAATTTTTGGAAATTTCTTACAAAGCCTTTCTCGTGCAGCCACAACAAGAAGAAATAAAACTGTAACCTTGTACTCTTATGTATATACGTAGTACGTACTCATGCTACACTACTAATAATTATAATTTATTTCCCTTTACAGTTTATTGTTGTTTTACGTAACAACATCCTTTTGTTGTTATGTCGTATCATTAAGGTTGTTGTTATTGTTGCTGCTGGCACTCAGCCAACTAATATAATTTTTCGGACGCCTCTCTAATACAACAATTTATTTTGATGAAAAACTTTTTTTGGTTTAGAAATTATCATAATTATCTTAGTTTATTACATTAATTATGGTAATAATAATGTAAGGAATTTATAAAATGTGCTAGTACATTTCAAAATATGTATTTGTAGGTAGCCAAAATCATAACAGTAAAATAAATAAACCAACAAAATATAATTTTGGCACGGTGCACTACTAAGTGGTTAAATATTGGTTTTGCGCTTTGTGCAGTTTAGATGATCGTCAAAAAGCTTTTTTGTATTTTTGTTTTAATCCTATTTTTAAGTGGAACGAAAGTTTAATAATTTAAATAAAAACATAAAATTGTGGAAATGCTTTATTCAAAAAGTGTAGTTTATATTTGTTATAATGGTTTGTGGTACATCATTTATGTATTATATGTAGTAACAAGGAAAACAGAAAGTCAAAGTAAAATATTGTTTAAGCAGGTTTTTCCAGATGGCGAGATTGTGATGCAAGGGAAATTGTTAAGTCCATATACAGCTGACTGATATGAACCGCTGTTGACTAGCCCACGTTTTATTCAAATGTACAATTTATACAGCGTACATTTATTTAACTTTGAGCTTTTTGTGAACTTTCATATTCAAGAAACTAAATGTACTGGGCTGTTAACAATGTATTACTTATTATCGATTATAAAGGAAATATTTAAAATGGTTTAGCCAAAATTAAACTGTAACGGAAGCTGCGATGTTTAGATTAAAAATCGAAAACGACGGGACTGTCAAAAATACTAGGGAGCTGATCACAAAAAATCTACACAAGGAGACAAATGCTTTTTATAAGACCTATAGAGGTCCAAAACCAGAGGTTGCGGAAGGTAATCCACACAAATCTTCAATACTTTAAGATTTGTACGGCGTCTCATTCATGTAACTCTCGGAAACTATTTATTCTTTCTTTACACTAACAGAAACTTCTTTGTTAACCTCGTATACAAATTTTAGAGGCGGTGGAATACTGAAGTAAAACAATATATTATAAATTAAAAACTTTTAATAATTTGACCGTACTATATAAAGACGAAAAATCTGGAACGTTGTACTTGTAGTAGAAATAATTACCGCGTATTTGTAGTATTCTTCCAGAGTTTCTGTCTATATGGTAGAATCAAATGATAAAAATGTATCCGGTGTCAAGGAACTAGGTGCCACGAAATATTGGATGTTGGATTGATGCTAAATGGAGTTATATTTTTACGATTAAGCATTTCATCCGGCTGTATTGCAAAATTAAAAAAATGGAGAAATTAAAAATTAGAAATAGCCTTTGATGTATGCCAAAACTATTCTAATATATAATATCAGTATTTTACTTTGTTGCATCAGAAACATCATTTGATGGCTTCAGCGATATCTCTTAGTTAATTAAAAATTAAATGGTACAACTGGAAATGAAATATTACTAAGGAAATTAATTGATCCCAAATAATTAAGCTTTCCGCTTTAAGCGATACTTTTCGCAAAAAAAATTATCCATCCTTATAAGTGGTTAGGACAGCATAGAAATGCATCGAAGGCCGTTTAACAACTGTTTTCTTAGCCCAACATCTTTAAAAAAAATAGAAATGAAATGCAATTTGGTCCCGAAAAAATTATGGACAGCTTAAAAATGTCGATAGATCATTCGATAATTTCAAAAAACAATACAATTTTTTGAAAGTCCCAATTCCTTCTTCAAAACATCCCTGCTAAATTTCAAAAATTTCTACATTTCATGACACTAGGCGTATGGAATGTTTCAAACAGACAAATCTTAAATGCACGGCTTACGCAGAGAGCAAAATAGAACCAATAACTGAAAATCATCAATATACATATTGGTTAAAGTATTTCTACCATTGTGATGACGTCATATTTCCGGTATTTTTATATCAAGAGTCCAACCGCCTTCTTTTGGAAACAAGAACCCCGAAAAACGTTTTATTCATATGCTGTTTCTTAATTATCTTATAGAAGATATTCTAATACAATAACCCTCAAACATAAGGGATCAACAAAATTTGAATTATGTGCTAAAAATACGTTCAAGCAAGCCAGTCTAGAAGAGCATTCCAGTGTCTAACTACTTACATATTTTTTAATGAAATTTAAAATTAATGATTCCCATTTTTAATATAATTTTAATAAACAATTAATTCGATTTTGCAACATTTCGCTTTCTTCCTCCCATTTAATACTTTCCCTCTAATAGAAAGCTATATGCAAGTATATTTTTTGTGAAGCTTCAAAGAAGAGCACTAATAGTATTAGGAAATTTTACCGTCCTTAGAGTCAGGTAAATAGGATAGTTGAGGATAATTCCGCTGATTTGGTTATTCTATTTTTCAGCTTCCTTAACAGTGATGCCGAGTTTGTAACTTTTTGTCCGAAAAATCATATGGAATCCCGCACCTCAACATTGGACTTGTTACGACTCCAATTCTCTTTCAATTTCGTGAGAAAGTTAAATAGTTAAACTTTCACAATACACAATGTTGCCAGATACGTTCGATTACTTAGAATTACTTAGAATCTTGAACCTAAGAACTACCATAAAATTCGCAACCATTAATGCTCCTATACCAAATAAATTAATAGCAATTGAATAAATTATAAATCTTTGGTGCTGAACTGAAATCCATTCGATTCGAATATATTGGTGAAAATGCCATACAAGTACAATAATGTAAACGCCCTTAACTTCAGAAATAACAGTTATTTTTAAAAATACAATTGCTTAAATAAACTATAAACAATAAATATAAGAGTTACGAGTTTTTCTTAATAAATTTTTGATTTATAATCAAAATACATTGTTTAAAATTGTTGTAACACGTAGGGATTTCAAACTTACTACAGTATTTTCTTGTAAATTCGGCGCAATTATTCAAAATTATTGTAAATCTTATAAAAACTAAACTTTTAGTACATACGAAGGTAAATAGTGGTCCATGATGAATTTAATGACATTTCTTGATTTGAAAGTCGCAGAAAGCTCGTAATACGCTACTTTTATAATTTTATGTTTTGAGAAGTGCATTTAGGCCAGTCTAACAGCGTTCCATATATTATATAAAAGAAATTAAGCAAACGAAATTGAAGGGCAAAATTTTGTTGTGCGAATCACTTTGATAAATACTTTCGAAGCGTATATCCACTTCCATCATATAAGTCTTACGATAATTATATTGATGAGTTATAATGACACAATTGGCGCGCCACTAAATTCGACTTGATATTTATATGACAAATCTCTCTTATTTAAATATATATTATATTATGTAAGGTTATATTATACAAAAAATTATTTAAATATATACGAAACAATATCCACAATAATAAAAATATTAAAGATTTTAGGTAGGTAGATTAGATTAGACAAAAATACATAGATTGCATGCCGGATATTAGTTATTCAAATATATACGATTAGTTATACGAAAACAGAAAAATATAAATATTTTGTACTTCTATCCATCTTACCTGTGCAACTTTTTCACCCATATTCGATGCGTGCCGGCTACCTTGAAAATATTTCGCTGATCCATTGTCCTGAAACAAAAGCAAATTCGGTAGGTATTCTATAGGATGATGATGATGTGTTTGATTCGTATTCAATAGTTTCTTGTTTTGTGTACCACCATCGGCATCATCATCGTCGTCGGATCCTTCCAATAGTTTTGTTAGCTAATTTCATCGTGTCGATTTTTTTTTTATATTTTTATGTTGTTTTTGAGATGCAATTTTTTCAAAGTATTTTTGTTTTGTGGATTTTCATTTTCATGGATATATATGAAGAAAACAAAATTATATAAATAAAAAAGGAATAATGAAATATCCTTAAAATATTGATATTCCTATGCCCCTTCACATTGTGAATAATTAGTTGTATACATATAGTTAGTAGTAGGAGAAAAAAATTGGTCTTTAAGAAATTATAACAAGTTTAGTGGCGCCTCAATAAAAAATAAATTTAAACCGCAACCAAAATAATAAATAGTTAGAGATAGAGTTTTGTATATAAAATAGATAGATGATCTGAAGTGGTTCATTCTCAATTTGCTGTTTTTCTTGTAATACATTTTATTTTTTGAAAAACTTTTTTGTACGTTCTTGTGTAATGTGATTAAATTTAAAAAGAAATTGAAATGAAAACAGAAAGTGGCCAAATCAAATCTTTTTATAAAATAATAGTAACTAAGGAACAATTAAAAAAGTTTTTTATTGTTTTGTTTTCTAATTTGCTAGAGTTTACCTTGCAACGTTCTGAAATTTTATCTGAAGGCACATTGGACAATGATGAACTCCCGTGGTGTTCACCATTTGTATTATTATTTGTATTATTATTATTATTGTTATTATTATTATTTATATTTGTATTATTATTTTGGTGAAATGAAATTGCTTTATATCGTTGTAAATCACTTTCGGATGAAACATATGGAAAATATTGTCGCGTTGTATTCGTTGTTGTTCCTTTAAATATAAAAAAATATAAAAAATTAATTTTACTTTTAAAAATAATTTATTATTGGGTTTAACAAATATAATATTTTAATTTTATGATTTATTTTTAATTATTTATTTTACATTTTGTAATGTTTGTAAATGTGGTACCGCGACATCTTTAAATGAGGTACCGCGACGTTTTTGATGAAGTGTTTAGATTTTTTGAACAGAGATGACCAATGGCTTGACCAACTCTTCCTTGGAAATAACAACAAGAAAACCATCATAATATTTCAAATCTCCGCAGTGTAAAAGAGACAGAACATTATATATGTATAGGTCCCTCGTGCAGGTAGTTTGCTATCACCATAAACAACTTACAGTAGAAAAATCTTTGAGCTCAGTTTTTATATTTATTCTATCCTTATAGTTTTAAAATTATTTTAGACTTAGCTAAATTTTATACGGAATTTTGTCAACTCCACTATTTTTCAGGATGACTTTTTATTTATCTGAAATCTGAAGGCAGCGATACGACGGAAAAAAAATAAACTAATGAAGGATAATCTGAATTAACCGATTCATTATTGTCGTTAAAAACTGTCTGAGAAACAATATTTTGAGAATTTTTAAACGGTAAATTACGGATTAAGTAGACATTCATTTTTATGTAATAATTCCAACAAATATATATAGACAAATATATATATTGACAACCTGTTCTGAAAAATATTGATAAAATAATAATAATCATCGTAATATTTTTGTACATCTTTTTACGAAGCTTTAAATTTTACTGAATCATAGTAAAAATCAGTCAGAAAAACTAACACTAAACTCGAAGTGGCTAACGTGGGAGATTCGTTCTATAATATTTAACATCTATGATGTTTCCAATCGGTCGCCCGAACGTGTAGTAACCCAAACAATGTTTGCTTGAAGTTAGTGAAAAAGTTGAAGATTTATCTACCTTTGCCACTCACGCCTTTAATAGAGGATTGGCCACCACATTGAATTGTTTAGACAGAAATGCGAAACTTTTTATTATCAAAAAACGAAATCAGAATTGCATTATTTCAAACTGGGTCTTCGCTTATTTGTGAATTTCAGCTTGTAAAATTACAAACTGAATTTCTTGAATTGAAATATTTTGCCTTTGGATAAAAGTAAGTTTAAATGCTTTTCTAGAAATTGTTTCTAAATTATTTCTTTTATATCTAAAGTTACAAATCAACGATTAATTGCCAAATATCCACAATAATTTGACTCTGATAGTTGGCCAATCCTAATATTTTCACAAATTCGATTGAAATCATTTAATCATCTATCATTCAAGATTGGTTACTTTGATTGTTTTGATTGTTCTTGGTTGGTCATCATATGATTGAAGCTCGGAATTTTTCCACGTTCCCAAAATCGTACCAAAATCGGCCCTCTGGCACTATTCTGCTAATTTTCTGTTTAATTTTTTTTTACTAATTATGTTAAAAAGTTAGCGTTATTTTTTTTTAAACAAAAATAAATTAGGATTATATTTTTTAAGCTCATGGTTTTTCATTTATTTTCACAGCAATATAAAATAGACAAAAAGTTACACTAAAAAATAAAAGAAATGAAAGGGTAATCATTGCCATTAAAGACAGTGTTGATATATAATTTTCTGTATATGCAAGAACACGATCCTGGACAATCCCTTAATTCAATAATAATAACCAAACCAATAAATATAATTAGGCATACGGCTTGAGCCACAATCTACAAGATGATTCTAAATTTTATTTTCATACTCTTTTCATTTCTTTGTTCTATAATAACATCTGACTGTAATCTGTCCTCTGAAAATTTTATTATAGAAAAAATAAATAAATATTTTTCAACACTAAAATAAATTGAAGTATTTAAAAATATCTGCATTCGCTTAAACTATTAAGATGTAATTTCTTGTAATTATACCTTTAGTCAAAACATCATCTCAGGCAAAAAATCCAATTTTATATTTTATTTTCTATAAATGATGATATGACTTAATATAATTTTAAGTGTAAAGCTGCCGTTTTGTTCGTGTGGCTGAGATTTAAATTTTGAATAAGTATTGTAGTAAGTTTTATTTTGTATTGATTTTGATTCTGTAGATTTTTTGTTCCAATGAAGCATAATGATCCTATAAAAAGCAAAGCTCTTTTTGTTATATGTATTATATACTTAAAGCATTTTAAACTTAAAGCTAAATGAATTATTAGTGGTGGGTGCGTGAGTGTAGTTAAGTTTACACCACATACACCTTGAAAATACGATTTAAATATGGTTGGGCTGATATCCATAATGAAAATGATAGCATTTAATAAATGATACTCACCACAATTATTATATTAAATTATTTTGATTTGTGTGTTTAGTGATTTATTTTAGTGGACAAAAGTAATATCTACATGCTTAACAACAGAAATGCCTTATGCAACACTAATATACCAAGCAATGCTTAAATAAATTATAAAAACATTAAACAAACAAAAACCTAAAATAATAGCAAATAAATCAAATCCGAAATTGATTTTATTTATTTCCACGTTATCATTATGGGACTCATCAAATACAAACCTTTCATAAAATCATCAACCGTATGCGCCCGTTTCTGTATAAGTCCACGACAATTTTTCGCATTTGTCTCATAGATTTGTATAAGTTTATGTTCTGGATCTAAATTAATTATATAAATACATACGGATATATCCATACTCTTATTTTAAAATATTAATTATAATATTTAATATAAAATTTATACAAAATAATAATTATAATTTAATTTAATAATATTAAACAAACATTAGCCAACATTTATAATTATAATTTCAAATACATTTATTTAAACTAATAATTTATATAGAACATATGCGAGTAAATATTTAGGGAAGAGGTTTACAGTAAATTTTTAAGTACACATCGAGATAATATTATAGGTCATGCACCATTAATTGTTTTTAAATATTGAACACTTATAAATAAAACACTTAAGAATTGCTTTAATTTTTTAAACCGCATGCCGGACCAATAAACGAACGTCGCATGTATATTTTAAAAAAAGGAACTAGATAAACATAAGACATCATTTTATTAATTACCTAACAGTTCAGCTCATAACAATTGGGAAACTGCAATTATTTCGAAAAAATTAGCCATTATCAAATTTTTATCAATTTTTATCATACATAATATTAATTATAATAATTAATTATTAAACCTCAATTTATACGAGTGACTGACCATTGGAAATATAAAGCGCTTCTGTTCCAGTTAAATTAACAGTTTATAGAGAACTAACTTTTGAAATTATGCAGGGTAGTATCAATATAATCTAAACACAATACAGGTAAAACCTATCAAAAACGAGGACAAAACCAATACACACTAATTAAACAAAACTGGGGTCTATTATGAAATTTATCCGTCTCAGATTTTTCCGTTAACGAAAATATTCGATTCGACACGGATTTACCCTATTATGAAACTTGTATTATCGAATTGGTAATAAACAAATCTGAAGTTAGCAACATTATTTTTTTTAAATAATTTTTAATTATTTAAATATATTTAATGCTACAAATTAATTTATTTTAATAATACTGAAATATAAATCACTTTCACTATAGTTTGTTGAAACGTCAAAATAACATCAATCGAATACAGAATACGTCAACTAAATAGCAGTCGAATTTTTTGTAATCTAATCGGAAAAATCCGATTCGATTTTACTTTTTAGTTTTACTTCTTCAAAATGTATTGCAAATTTGACTTCTTCAAAATAAGCACCACGCATATGCAAAAGATATCATTGAATTGATCAGCAAGTCAATACACTTATTAAGTCGACTTAAAATACGTCAAAGTAAAATTATAACATCGATTGTTATCTTAATTGTTTGCCGAAGATCTATAAACCAAACGTACCAACCCGAACTTTAATAAATTGTATCACATCGCCTAAAAATAAAATTTTCCAAGATATTAATCAATGGTTCGATGTCACAAGTATGTATACCAACATTCCCATCGCAGAAACTTTACCTGCCAACAAACAATTACTAATGGAACACAATATAGATCAATTTAAAACGGCAAAGTTATCAAATTACTGAACATGATCACCAGTCAAAATTATTTTCACCATAATAGCAATTATTATATTCAGATAGAAGGACTACCAAAGGGCGGCCCATTTTCCGGAACGCTATTAAATATATGTCTAAACAATTTTAAGAAAACACATCCACAATAGTAACATAGCGATTTTATACCAAAATGAGAAGGTTTTCATAATATTTGGGGCCGGGCCCCTGGGTCTAGGGGCTGTCATATATTTTTTTTCTAAAGTGTTAATATTTATAAAACTTTTTTTAATTAATCATACCTGTTTCTATTTACGCTAATTTAAGATGTAATCATGACGATGGTACCCACACACAAAACTTAGATTGCCAATTAATCAGAGCTACCAAGAAATTGTATTATAACGGGTGTTTTTTAAGCCTGATAGAACTTGAAATTGTAAAAAATAAAACAAAAAATTACATTTTTATGAAAAGTATACTCTGGCAGATCTCAGTATACTCTGGCAAATCATCATGAATCATCACGCTTGAACAACGCTGCGAAATTATTCAAATTTACTTTGAAAATCAGGCCGGGGATCGCGTTACGGTCAATGGGGATCGTTACCGCACCATGACCATTGATTTTTTGTTTCAAAATATGTATGATCCGAACGAGATGTGGTTTTAACAGGATGGCGCTACGTGCCCTACGGCGACCGCAACTATCAACTTATTAAAATTAAAATTTGGCGATAAGTTGATTTCGAGAAATGGACCTGTCAATTGGCCTCCAAGGTCGTGCGATTTGACACCTCTCGATTATTTCCTGTGGGGCTACGTGAAGTGACTGATTTATGCTGATAAACCAGCAACAATTGACGCCTGGGAGGCCAGCATTTTTCGTATTATTCTTAACATACGGCCAGCAGTGCTCGAAAAAGTGGCCAAAAATTGGACAGAATGAGTTTCGTCAAGAACAGCCTATATGCTCGAAATCATTTTCAAATATTAATGCCATGTATCTTTCGAAAAAAATTTTTTTCTGATTACAATTTAATTTTTTGTGTTATTTTTTACAATTTCAAGTTCTATCGGGCTTAAAAAAAACACCCTTTATAATATGTAATTCGATTGTTCGTTACTCGACTTCTATCTAAAATAGATGGACCCCACATAAACGATAGAGTATATGCAAAAATGTTAACAAGGAGAGTATTTCAAACGATTTATCTCTATAAGGATTTGTTGCGACATTTCGCTGATGCTCAAAGGTCTCTTGATGCAAGCGAAGGCACTGGAAAAACATTAATTCTAAATTTAGTACTTGCCGAAATTAAACAGTAAAGCGAAATCGGACTCGCTGTAGCAACATCTGGGCTTGCATCAACTTTACACGACATAGGACGGACAGCACATTCAACTCTCAAACTACCATTGAATTTTAATCTGGCAGGAGAGGAGTTTTTATACTGCTAGTAGGTATTTTCGTCAAACTTTGCCAGTCATTGCACGATCAACACGCAGTGAAGAACTCAAAGTCTGCCTGAAACCGTTTCATCTTTGGACACATGCGTTACGAAAATCACGCTAACTACAAACATACGTGGATACTTACGATGTTACTGCCAAAACATTTACAAAACAGCTTGTGGATATTATAACGAAAATTTCCATTTGATCCAACAATATGTCGAATATCGTTCCCGCGTATTTTTTGTCAAATGCAGCCGTCAACTTAGGACGTTTTAATGAGTTTTCCAATCATTTCAAACACCTACAAATATCATGATTGGCTTTGCAAACGTGCAATCTTAGCTCCCAAGAATAAAAACGTTTAATAAATAATGAAATTCAATCGCAACTGCCCGATCCACCAACGAAATATTGATAGATTTGCTCTATTGTTGTGAACACAATTGTTGATGTTGATCGAGCTGTCAATTATCCAATAGAGTTTCCTAATTTGTTGGATCCATCTGGAATTCCACCACAAAAAAAGAGTAAAACTTTGAAAAAGGGTTAACCAATAATAGTTCTCCGTACAGCTTTGAGTGAAGACACTGACGTCTAATGTGATTGAAGCAACGACAGCAAAACGGGAGCAAAATTAAGACTAAAATATTTTATTTATTATTAACATTACTGATTATATGAAAATATGTAAAAAGTGGCAAAAGTAATGAATCTATCCCCAAAAATAGCATGTACAATAATATCATCACAGAATGTTCTATAATATCCCTTTCTTGCATGTAAAAAGGCATTTACAATAAAAGCAAATATCTTCCAAAAAGTAACAATAAGTGGTCACTTCTCTGCAATAATGGAAAGGTGATGCTTCCATTACTGAATTCAGTGCCTGACGAATTCCTGTCATATATATGATGCAATTACAGCGACGTCAAGAGGTTTCCTGCGAAATATCCTAAGTTCGAAATAACTCTCATTTCTCCAGTACAACGCCGGAGTAATTCAGCTAGTATTTATTGCTAACAACAAATAAGGTGCATTATGTGTTCGTTTTAATTCCATAAGCCTCAAAGAGCTATTACGGCAAGAGGCTGCTATTTACGAAAATATTCACAAGTTTTGGAAAGTGTAGTTGAAATTTATTTAAATTCAAGTTTTGCAAATTTTTGGCTATATGTCGCTAACTTTAAAATTTATTTGAGGTAATACTTAAAAGTAGAATATTGGTATTTGAAGTGCTAAACTTTTATTTATTTTATTTATAATATTATTATATTAAATCGTTAGAAATAGATATAAAAATGACGTATATTGGGGTCCTAAGTTAATTTAAAGTTTTAAAATGGTACGATAAACACAAATTTTATTAAAAAAGCTTCCCTCGATGGTGCTTAACAGGCAATAAATGTTTAATCACTACTGTAATATTTATGGCTAATTGCTAAAATTTTTGGTTTCATTTCCAACAATAAAACAGAGTTTTTGTACAGTACATATTGTTTTTGTACAGTACAGTTTATTTTATACAGTACATTGCAGTTTAAAAAATCTGTAAGGTTTGACTCTTGCTTAATTAAACTAGTTTCAGCAAAATCGATTTGATTTGAATTTCCATAAGCATGCATTTTGTACTTCTTTGATTAGAAGTAACTTTCAAATATAATTTCTTTAAAACGTGATCAATATTATTTTCCCCCGCTTATGCTGTAAATAAGCCAGTCTATTACCTACCGACAAAGACTTAAAAATTTACTGTATAAATCCCCTGTTGGATTTTCAAACAACCATTCCATTATATCCAATCCAAAAAAAACGTAAAATTCATATGATTAGTATATAGGATAAATCAAAACAACATAATGTCTGGGAGGCTTTACAAAAACAACACACAATTAAAAATATTCTTAATATCAAAAAATTCATTGAAGATTTTCCAGACAGCCATATTTTTTGTTCGCATATTTGTTAAAAAACCAAAACCAAAATCATAAATTATGATAAAACATAGAACATATATCAATAGACATAATATATTGTAGGCGGCACAAAAATATTCCTTTTTAGAACAACACAAAATATAACTTTTTGTTTTCTTTGGTCTAAACTTAAAAGAGCTTTCAGCCAATTGGTATAAATATTTATTCTGAATTTTTTCGACGAATATTTCTTTTTATCGAAGATTTAAACCAACAAGAGCTTTTTAGTACTTATAAAATGAAATAAAAACTTACTTTTTGGTACTTGGTTTTCGAAATCTAAACTTTTCGTGTGTCCAAATTCTTGTTTTTTATATGTTTCATGTTTCTAAAATAAAATACACATAAAAAAATTCGAATTATTTATAAGTTTTGTGGCGGACTATAATAAAAGTGTTACAAAGAGCTTTAGACCATATCAGAGCTGTACTAAAAATGTATTGGTTATTGGAACGTTTTTTGGTGTTTTTTGAACAGCTCTGATTTATTTGACATACCTTTGGTACTATTTTAATTTCGTCTAAACCTAAGGCATCTTTTGGTTTCAATGTTTCAACTTCAACACTACGTGGGATTGCTGGCGTTGACATTGGTGTCCATGATTTTTCATGCTCGACCTTTTTCGGTAGCCTAAAATTGATTAATTATAATTCATAATAGTTTACAAACAACAGGTAATACAAAATGTTGATTTTGACTTACCCCTCATTTTCTTCTTCTTCCTGCGTAACATCCGATGGTGGCGTTAGATAACCGGCTAATCGTAACCCTCGATCTCGGAGTCCCATACTACCAAAGCGTAACGATTGACGAAAACTTGCTCGCGCTCGATCAACTAAAAAATATTTATTTTTAATCGGGTCATGCCAGGATATAATGGGGGTTGTAGATTGGAGATTGAGCAAAATTATCTTTTTTATTTGTATAAAATCCAAACTCACATTTACTCAACCGTGATGCTAGCACTGATTCAACTTGTTGTGGATGGGTTAAATCTTCAAAATTAATTATAAATAATGATATATCGTCGGCTTCGGAACGTATTGGTGCTATCACTTCGGAACATAAGAATTTTTGTGCATTTTTACGATAATATAAAATCTCAAAGTGTTTCTCGACACCCTTGCTCAGCGATTCTTTTATTAAATTAACAGCTAATTGTGATGTCATTGGTCCATGTAAAAATTCTGTACTGGCCGAACGTTGCATTACCTCGGCCCGGGTAAAACCGGTCATTTTGCAAAATCCATCAGAGCAAAAGATGATATGAAAATTTTCTGAGAGCGCGTTCGCCACCAGAAAACTACGATCTGGAAAAACCAAATAAAAAACAAAGTTGTTAATATTTTTAAATCACGCACTTTATTATGTTTTACAATTAAACGAGTATCGATTAAACAGGCTCACACACCTAGCACATCCTTAACCATAAATTTAAAGTAAAATCGAATATTGTTTGCATATCGAATCCCATAAATTACAACCGTTGCGCATTCATACGCCGATTTATGTTTTATGTAAATTAGATAGAGGAACAATATTTTTGGATGATTTATTCATTATAAAGATTATTTAACCCTATAGACATTACAATCCCAACGTTTTAAGTAAAAGCAGATATAATCTGGTCATTTTGATGGCGCCTTTAACAGATAAAACTAATCATTTTATTGGGCTTCCTGAAAAAACTGTTCTTAACTACATAATATACTTATAACAATATGAACGATTAAATAAGATCGATAAAAAAAATGTGTTCGTATATTTCTGCTTAAAAAAATTTGTTATCCGAGAGTGTAAAATAAAAAATTCATTTGATGCGGATTGGAAACCTAAATTAAATAGTGCGGTCATTTAATTTTTATATCTGAGTAATAAAATTGTGAAGATTACGGTAGTCGATATTTTCAATTTAGTTGTATACATATCCTCGCGTATATTTACGATAAGATTCGCAATCATTATTACCTCTGAATAAATTGGATAAAATTTTAGTATAAATAACAAATTGTCCCACTATTATAGGAATCAAAAAATTTAAGTAACTTATGCCGAAAATGTTGATCCCAGATAAAATGTTGATCCCAACATAAAGCTTCATTCAAATTTATCGCAATGACACTGTTTCTTTTGATCTGGGATCAAATTTTTCGATAAAAATATTTCACCATTAAACTCAATTTCATATCGAATTATTTACAAGGCCAGTTTTATTCTGTATCGTATAAAACAGGGATTCGTAACCGTTTCAAGCAGCAACTCTATATAACTTCAAAATTGAAATGAAGATCGTTTTATAAAACATTTATTTTTATGTTCCTACTAATATAACGAGAAATACCTATAAGATATTTGGCATGAAAGATGGAAATCCACGAATATGAAGTTTTCAACAAAAACGAAGATCAACAAAAAGACATACATACAAAACTTTGTTAAATTAACAAAATAGAACTCTACTAGTCGAATAATAAAAATTATATAAATAATTGTATACAGACATACTTAGCCAACGAAAGCCATACAAAGCCAGCCCACAAAAATTAAGGAATCGCTCTTTAGAACGAGACTACAAACATATAGGTGTGGTGATCAGGAAGAGTTTATTAGAGTGATTAGTGTGTGTGTGTGTGTGTGTGTGTGTGTGTGTGTGTGTGTGTGTGTGTGTGTGTGTGTGTGTGTGTGTGTGTGTAGCTTTTGGGATCTCTAGCTGATAGGGGTCGGGTTCCTACCATAGGAAATCAACCAAACTAAAACAGCCAATACCACGATATTGATTTATATTATTCCTAAATAGTTCTAGATCATACTAGGACAAATCACTTTAGGTAATAAATTTACCGTTTTGGTGATGAAGAATGCTATATATTCTGCTAAAGTACCTTAGTACTTAAAATTACCTTTGCAACGCTTGATGGAGTTACTTGTTTTTCATTCCCAAATAATCAGATGGTATTTCGCTAGGAAAAAGATACAAAATGTTGTCAGTCCCCTAGTTAATAAATTCACCGCTTTGGCGCTGGCAGCTAATTATTCCTTTATTACAGAATATGCAAGTGGTGCACTTATAGGTAAATATGTCTTGAAAAATGTCATAAATTTAACTAAAGCCGATTAGTACTCAAAATTACCGCTGTATTGGGAGGGAAATACTTTTGTTGTCATTTGGATATAATCAAGTGGCATATCGTTCGAAATGTCTTGGGCAAAGCAACAATTTCCTTGGCGCTGGTGCCCAATGAATCATTTGGTATCGAATATAATTATAATAGTAATATGTAACATTATTTTTTTAAATAAGTTTTTACAAAATCAATGAAGAATCAGACTATTTCTCTGAATCGTTTTATGGGAAATTGTTTAATGAAAATTCCTGATTTTCATTTTTAGTAAATTTTCCGGGTTGGTGCAATGGTAAAGTTATTCTTAGAAAAACTTTACTTCGTATCAAATGTTTTCTACCAAATTTCAAACAAATCAGAGCAGTTTAAATTTCTACTCCATTCAGTATCAAAGAAAAATGTTAAAACTGGTTTGATTTTTACGATAACGATAAACAAATTTTTACAAAATCAATGATGATCGTATATTGAGAATATATTTTTCAGAGTCGTTTTGCGATCAATAATCTTACTTGTTTTCTCAATAGTTTCCCAATTTTTCGTGAATTTTCCGTGTTTGTGAATGTTTGGTTTTAGATCAATTTAATTTTCTAATAATTAAAGAACATATTCAACTAAAAGTAAGAGATTGGTCTCATTTTTGAGGTAGTGTAAGTAATACGAATTTTGTAAAATGTTGTCTTATACGACAAACATCTCTCAGTATAGTTCAGTACTCAATCTAAAAATTCCATTATCATAGCCGCATTAATTATTAAGATATATCGAAATAAATTAAAACTGGCCAAAGCACAAGCGGACGGACGGATAACCTCACCCCAAAAACGGTACCAGAATGCTAAGGTGGGTCTAAAACGCCTAGAATAATTTTGAAAGTTCACACGATTAGCATAATTTACTTACTTTGCGTAGTAAAGTGTAGTAAAGTGAAATCCCTTAAAATCGGAATTGTCTGTCTTTAAAATTTATAAAAATTGTTTTTTATCTACAAATTAATTCTTCTTCTTGAACGACCATTGTAATATTGAGATTATGGGATGTGGTTTATATTCTAACATGATTCTTATAAAAAATATTGGAATAGGGCCTTGAGCAATGGGACTTAAGCATTTCTAAACCAATTATTGTCAAACTTAGCATTTAGAAGTGGACTGCTGTTCTAAAATTAATTTTGTAGGATGTTCTTTAAATTTTTAGAGTACTAAACAAAACTAGACGATTTTTTAATAAATGACTGTTAAATTTGGAATGTGAGAAGCTGGGTTGGATGAGTTTCTGGGTTTCAGCTATAATGCATGGAACTTTAAAGACCGTTTCTTAACCGATTAAATGGTGTTTCGGTTTGTAGAGCTGGACTGGGATTCTAAGATATATATTTAGCTACGTTATGGTATTTGACCATTCCGAATAGAACTAGATCATCTCTTGACTAGATTTTGAAAACGAATTTTAATCGAAGCTCCGGAATCGGCCATGCAGAATAAAACTAGGCCGTTTTAAGCTAATTATGTTGAAATATATATATATATATATATATATATATATATATATATATATATATATATATATATATATATATATATATATATATATATATATATATATATATATATATATATATATATATATATATATATATACATGCATATATATACATATATATATATATATATATATATATATATATATATATATATATATATATATAAACGATATATACAAATTATTCACACAATCTTATGGCCTATTTTAGCATCAGAATTAGTAATTAAATTAAAATAGGCCACGAATCAATGAATCGTTTTTATTAAATGTATAACTACATATATAGATTTTTTCATAAAGATATTGTTAAACCAATAAAAACAAATGTAAAATTAAACTTTGTTTGTAAGTTTATTGATTTCGTTTGTTGCTTCCTATTGAATAAAGGCAACATCCTCAGCCTAATTCATAATTCTCACCACTTTTGCGTCACTCCAATATACTATCCATTAAGTTTAATAAAATATTAATGAAAATCTATTATAAGAACAAACTATAACAACAGAAATGTTGTATTGGTAATGAATATTAGAATACGTAATGCAATAAAAATGGAAAAAATAAAACTTTTTCAAAAGTTTATTTTGAGAAAATTAGTTTACGGTTTATTTGCTGAGTGAAAATTGTACCACAATAAATTTTTCCGACATCGCAACAAGAAAAAATATTCGGATAATTGCTTGGGTGCGTTTGTTTTGAATTTATGGATCAACAGGTTAAGGGTAAGACTAAAGGTGGTTTAATAATTAATAAATTTTGTGCAAACTACATGGTTCCAGATTAAACAGTTTAATTGAATATTTATTATTACTAAGTTATGTGTCATTTCCATTGTGTATACTAGGTACAGTAACATATGTCGATAAAATGACGGCTCTTCAATTCCATATAGCATCATATTTTATATAAGTTATAGTTATAATTTATTATGAATTCTGGCACCATATAATATAACCTACCATATTACAATTCAACCATGTTTTAGTATCACACCATGGTTATGCGGTGACCGAAACCAATCATAATTTATTTTTTACTTCAATGACTTTAAAAATTAGACCGCATTTTATTGTTGGTTTATACTGGACAATGGAAATAAATTAAGGATATCTTGTAGCACACGAAACTTTAATCTGTTTTTCTTTCTGTTTGGTAAGTTATTGTGTGCTGAAATAACAATTAATTTTAATTTGGGTCAAATTTATATAAATATTAGATTGGCGACGCTTTGCTTTTGTATTTTATAATATACTCTTTCAATACAGGAATACCTCGTTTGAATGGAACCTTTGGATAAAAATGCGAGGGAGATAAAGCGGAATGAAGATATAAATATATTTGTTTTTTGGATAATATTACAATATTATGGCAAAACTATACTAAAATTACTTGTCATTAACCTCTGCTTTATATATTTTACCAGATTTGTATGTATATGGCAATTGGTTGCAATTTGACTTCATTACTTTTATTCTAATTCGAGAATAACAACAAATAACTGTCAAATTAATAAATCTTTCGGCGAGATTCTTTACTTTCCCAAATGAAAACTTTCTTCAACACGTGTTAAATAAATATCCAATTAAAGCATAACATTTTATAAACAAATTTGCAATTCGAAATAACTTTTATTTCTCTCCTTCAAGAATTTTACGTATAAACTCCCACTCCGTGAGACAAGCCTTAGAGCAATGTGGGTTATGCCTGTATAAACAACTAAATAAAATGTTTTATATGTTGTATTACAAAGAAAAATAAATTGAATGTAGAAAAAATAAAAAATGCAATGAAATTGGTGAGTACATTTATCGCAAAAAGGTTAATAGTGATTGCAGGAGAAAATTACCTACAGTTAACTCGCGTTCAACATTATGGGTAACGTAGTAATTATTTTATAGGGAAATCGTGTGTGTATTATTAAAAATTATTATTCTCAATTGGATAATTATACGCCTGTTTCTAGTTACACTTTAAATTCATGCTGTAAACTAGTTTAAACCATTTTAATCTATCGTGCTCATCGATCTTGTTTTCCGAATGAATCAGTCATGTTTCAAAGTTCAAGGCAAGTTACGTGTATCGGTATTATGTGTACCCGTATATAGTTTTGTTTAAAAAGTGTAGTCATAATTCCTATATAAAACGCGCAACATAATTTCCCTTCCCCTCATCAATTTTAAACTAAATGACACAAACTTATTTATTTCGAACAAAGTAAAAAGTTAGTTTTAAGTTACTTGTCCAATTATTATTTGCATGATCCGTGTTATGAATTTTTTGTGTATTAATAAATAATTGTTATTAATTTAAAACAAAAAGTTCCTCGGGAAATAATTATATGTGAACCTCACACGATGGTTAATTTTCACCAATACAAACATCGTCAACATGTCTATTGGGATGGTCTAGCTCTGTAGAGAATATTATACAACGTTGAAAATTTAATTTTCATTATTCGTGCACTGTAATGCATTACACGTAAACAGACATACAGACAACAAAATATGTTGTTGCATTTGAAAAAAATTACCGCAGTTTTGTAATCGATTCGAGTTAAAAGCTTAGTTCGTTTACATCAACAATATATAAAAAAAAGGATCTTTGTACGGCTTTGTACAAACTGCAACACCAATATAAAGACATTTTATAATATTTAATTTAATTTAATTTTTCTTATCGAGCTTTAAACGGAAATGCCTCATTTGTATCCAGTTGCAAAACCAACTAAGCGATATTTTCTGTGAAATTGCATAAACTGGTTTGTTCAGCTTCTTGGCGATTTTAAGACAGCATGGCATTGTTTGAATCATTAATTATAAATACAATGGTCGTAATAAGAATTACGTAAAATATTTATTTAAGAAATAAATACTCATAAAGAATGGGCCATTAAAAGTTTGTTTTTTAAAACGCTATAAAACAAGGATACATCTATATTTTCTAGAAACTTTTTTTTATTGCATAGGCTGGAGTCTCCAGTTTAAGAATGAAAAGCAATTTCGTCCATGTGGCTCCCTCTGCTGGCCTTGCAATAAGTCATCCTGTGAGTTCAGTTCTTAAGAACTTTTTCGATGATTTCGACACCTATTTCGCGAATAACTATCTCAATGTTGTTTTAAAGCTGGAATTGTCTCTGGTTGAAACTTAAAGGTTATTCACATTCATAGCGTCGATTTGAAGCCATAAAAAATTGGTCAGCTGAAGAAAAATGGGCCAATTATGCCACCACTCCAAAATCCACACCAAACAGACTCGGTGGTAAGGTTGGCATCTCTACTATTACGTGTAGCTGTTCCGAATTCCAAATCCAGCAGTTCTGCTTTGTTTCAACTGCTGAGTCATCTGGCCTAAGTTTCAACACAAACTAAAACTAATTCCCTTTTTATTTTTATTTTTTATTTACTATGCAATCTGCTCTGGGGCCAAAACAAACCCAACCCTTTGGCGGTTCGCTTTTAAAGTCCTACATTAATGCAGTAACCAAATCGAGGTCATGCGGCTATATGTCCGATTTCCGTAGAACCATCTGTACATTGCATTGATCCATGCCAGTATCTAGTACTGGTAGGGAAGATTGGTCGGCCCATGAGTTCTGTGCTCCGCCAGGGGGTCATAGGTGTATTCATTTACATCACAGATCGTAATTGAATGATGAAAAATCCCTTTCGTATCCTGCCTCTATTGGAATTCGAACCCGGTACCTCCCTATGCAAACGCCAAAGCTTTAACAATTGTGCCGTTTGGTCGGTAACTAGTTCCTTCTCCCAACTATTCTTCGATACCTGTACTATGTTGATAATGACGAATAGTTACGATTATTCTTTACTTGATTTTGTATTAGACTGTACACCGTACATATATAGACTAAAATTAAGGCACAACTATTGGATTTTAGCTACGCTATATATTTTATATTTAAGACGAAGAAACTAACAATTTCAAATCACTGAATATGGATTTCAAAGTCTTTAAAAATATTGTTATATACGTAAATAAATCTATGTTGCTGTTTCGTGTTAGAGAATTTCGTTCTCTACAACTTTTCGAAAATTTTAGTAATCAAAATCATCCATAACCATTCAACAAACATCAAGAGCGTTAAACGGAACGCTAGAATTTGCGGTGCCGAATACCTCATTTCGATTCCTTAACGATATTTTATAAGATATAGTGGTAGATATGCGGCCAGCCAGCTAGCAAACAATTTACTAACCGTAGTCCGGCTACTCAATCAATTTGCCAAGAAAATTTGAATTTCAAGTTATATTTTTCTTAAAATGTTTGTGTAGTTTTACTGCGCAATCGCAAAAATAAACAAAAATTTTATGAACAATATCGAATTTGCTTGCAGATTGATTGATAGGTAGCCGAACGAGTATGGATGCCCGCTTCCTTTTGTTAGTTTTCCAGTTTTTATGGTTGTAGGGTAGTATATAACTGCTTACCTGTTTACTGATTTTCATAGGATTCCGGACAAAGGACTTTGGAAATCGATCAATTTGAATGAAGCTAAGCCATTTGATCATTAATTTCGATGAAATTTACGTATCAAAATGGATTCTGGTTTTGTACTGCAAAATAGTTAATTAGTATGGTACAACTCCGTGGGTTAAGTAAAATGGACAATTTGAACGAAGCTTCCCCTTTGTCAACAGATAGTATAAATCTGAGCCTGAATAATAATACGAAGCCGCTCACTACGGTACATATGATAATAGGATGTATATAGCAAAGATACGGAACAGGACCGATTTAAAAACGATATCACAAAGCAGTGCATTGCACAATAATGGATTATTAGTATACTATCAGGTAAAGATTTGCATTCAGTTAAAGTAATTATAAAATAATTTTGAATGAAGATTGACTCAGATAACTGCCGTGTTTCATAATACCCACTGATCCAGATTAGTTCAAATTATCTAAGGAAACACGATCCAAATTTGGTTTTAGATTACAAATTTTGATTTGAAATCTAGTAAGCGCCTTCGCATTGCTTCATGAAACATGAACTTAATTTTAATATATTAGTCTATAGGAATCGTACGCGACCTAGTTCACGATACATTAAAACTATAGTTTAAAATTAATGCATGTCCATTTAAAAGAATTTAAAAGACCAGTTGGTGAAATTTCATAAATGTACCACAAACGCGAACCCTTTAATTAATCTACCTGAATCAAAGAATGTGACGTAATGCTAGTTTTTCATAATTAGGTTGAAAATAGTATTGCCCTTTGTACCGTTTAACATTGCGATTTTATATAGAAAATAATTTTCACACCCAATATTTTTACAATTTTTCGGGCCCTTATTATTGAGCATTTATAAAGTTTTTTCTAAAAAAATTTTAAAAATGTTGTATATTGCTAAATATTACAATAACCTTTAATATTTGGTGCATTTCAATATACGAACTAATTAACAGGGCCCATCGAATATAAACTGATTGTGCTATCATATTTACGACACTTGATTGTATCAGTGCTGTTTGGGTTACCACCCAAATTCAATGTTAGTCTTGGTGTAAAGTATACTAAACTTCTCGGAGAATTTATGGAGCGAAGACAATTTTTGTGAACCGAATCGGGGTTCGATATATTTTGAATTTGGAATTGTCCAAAAGTAGTACGACAGTACTACTAGAAGCGGAGATATTATTACCGTGAACAAACAAGGTATTTAGTTTGCTGGTACATTATGGAACACACAGATTGATCCAGGTTTATCTTGCAGATACGCGACTTTTTCACTGGTTACAAGAGGTACGTCAAAACTGTGCAAATCAGAATGCACTACAATAGATAATTGTGAAAATGTTTCCAATCCTTAGATGACATCCTTAGTAAATATTACAGATAAACTGATCTAGAAGTAATTACAAAAACTGGAAAACTCAACCAACTTCATTATAAACCTAAAATGTAATAAAGTGAAATGTATATTAAACATTATTTTTAATGGGTTGGTCGAGTTATATATACAGGTAGAAACGGAAATCCTAAGAATTTCATTCTGCTTGGCACTATACGAGAACATGTGTACATCAAATGGAACATAGCTACTAGTTACTCTCCATCAAATACCACAGCAACGACAGGAATCAACAAGTAATCATGTGAGAATAAAACTAAAGTCCGCTCACATGATAGTTACAAAACACGGTACTGTAAAATAAATTGTCTGGACCTTCGTAAATCTATTTTGAACTGCCTAGTAATTAAACATGAGGTATTATCATAGCTTCTTTGGTTCGTTGATATCGACGCTTCCTTCTGAAGCATTAATGTAGTATAGAGTAGTAAGCAGCATTTCGACATTTGCACCACGTGGTGAGATGGGACAAGTGTATATCTTGACTATTTAGTTTATCCTTGTGATATAGAAACCAAATGATTTTGTTACTGGAAAAATATTTATTTCATTAATTTTCGTTTAATTTTATTATTATTAGAAGAACAGTATGAACCGCTATTACTCGCTACCAAATTAAACGAACATTTTTTTCTTTTGTAAATTATGATCCAGGGTGTCCGCGACTGATAGTATTATATTGAATGGGGTGAAAAGTATATAGTGCTAAAAAAAATCTAAATTTTCTACCGTTAAAATATGTAATAAGCCGATTACCAAAGTGACATCTGATATTGAGCATATTCGATTAAAAACTACTTGTACTTTTTATTAAATATTTAGTTGCCAGTTGATTTGAATGATAAAATTACAATATTTACAATTATACTGAAAATAATAGAAAATACTGTCGAAAGTAATGTCCTTCATTTATTTGGAAATTAGGTCGTTTAGGGTATTTTATATTATTTTACGATCTCGCAATCTTTGCAGTTTTACCGTTATGGACATTGCGGAAGTAAAATAAGGTAGTTTATAAAAGATCTGTGTGTGTTTGTATATGCCTGAGCTGTTTAGACTAAAAGTTTATAGCGCAGACGAAGCGACTGATAGGTGTAGAACTCATTCTTAAGCTTTTTTCATTAATTGAGAGATTTAAAAGATTTCTGGCTAAAATCGGTCCACCGCAAGTAGCAACTTCCATAGCAGGAAACGAGCAGTTTCGTTTTTTATAAATATATTTAAAAGTATATCATATCATTAACATAAGAAAGTATATCATTTACAAAACGATTATAAACTAAAAGATTCTAAATTAATTTTGCAACACTATCAATCTAAATCAGTTTTCCAAAATTTAAGCAGAAATGTCGATTTTTAATAAAAATTGATTTGCAACAAAAATCCATACAGTCCATGCCGATAATCGATAGGGATGAATACATATATACGATCATAAATGTAGAATCTGATATCGGTACTCAAACTACTAAAACAATAAAAATATTTAAAAGCTCTAACAACAACTGGTCCATTCGTGTTGTTAAACAGAAATACTAAAATAATTAAAAACCTTCCGCGTTAGTTGATAATAAAATGCACAGTGATTTGGTTTTTATTACTGCAGTTATATTCCATCAAGTAAGTTACTTTTTTACACTGAAACTCATAAGCAAAGGATAATTAAATTGCTCAAGATTTTCTCGCCATCTTCATACATAACACTTGTATTGCATATAAAGTGTTTGTTTCAACAATCGGAGAACTTCAACATTTATTGAATTAATAGTGCTAGAAAGTCTAACAATATTGCTTTTATTTTCAGAAAGTGTACACCCGAATCTCGAGGGTGTTTTAAAAATAAAACAAATATTATATTTTTGTCGTTCGAACGGCAAAAAGGTGTGAAAAGAAGCTTTTATTTCTGTTGAATTAATTAAAATGTGTGTGCTATAGGCAAATTAGAAAATATGATCCAAATAATACTATTATATATACAATATATATATATATATATATATATATATATATATATATATATATATATATATATATATTTATATATATATATATATATATATATATATATATATATATGTATGTATATATATATATATATATATATATATATATATATATATATATATATATATATATATATATATATATATATTACTGTATATTCAGCAGGCCTATACCAATATCACTACATATTTTTATATCTACTGTATACCAATACGAATTTTCCACTGCATTGTATCCGAAAATAACTTGTACAACGATTTAAATTATTTATCGTGGAAGTTGTTGTTTCTGCCACACTTGAAATATTTTATTTAGTCGAAAGTGATAATTCCGCAATAAAACTGTTTTCACAGTATTTTTTTCACCTAAAAATTGATTTATTCACATTTGAAATGATTCATTAATATTTGAGTTCAATAATAAACGAAACAAAATCTCAGAAAAGTAAAAATATATGAAAAAGCTCTTTTCGTGCATAAAATATTGATTTTTATTTTAGTTGTTTAACTGTCGCATTATACTACAACAACGCAATACATATAAACAAACCAAACAACGTGTACACATACGAAGAAAATGAACGAAGATTACCTAAAAATACTAAACTAAAATAAACAAATTAAAAAAGCAAAGAAAAAGCTCATACCAATAAAATATTAAGAGCATTTTTAAGTTACATAAAAAATGCTTTTTTGTATTTATTGGGTTGTATTATAAGTTTATTAACAGAAAATTACTAACTAGTACCCTGTTGATGGTATTTTAACTAGAGTATGATATAACATGGTTGAGTGTTTTATAGGCAAGTTGTTGTGGTAAATTGCTCTATGCGAAACAAAATGTCTGGGAAAGGTTTTTTGAATAACTGGGTATTTTTTAATTCAACCCTGGCGAGCAGTGTGCTGTCAAAAATCTACTCTGTGTTTATTATTCAACCTGATTAATTTTACTTTGCATACTGCTTTTTGATTTGTGAACCGTCTATAGTCGGTTCTTCAAATTTAACTCCGAAATGAATAGTCTATAGCAGAGTTAATTATCATAACCTCTAAACATAAACAAAAGTAATTTAGTTTATAATTAAACAAAAGCTTATAAATAATTTATTTACCAATCAAGCTCAGACAGTAAGTATTTTTGCCAAAAAATTATTTTTATAAAAACAGAGTTCACTTATTTTTATAGAAACAATTTATTCAGTTTTACTCCGAGTCCGTACGTACTGGATAATTTTACGCCGCGCAAAATTTGCTCGCTCGGTGCATGCACGGTAGCTCTGCTCGGCCAATTTGAAACTACATAAAAATAGACCTACTATATACGGTATCAGATTAATTAACCTGCTATCTTTTATCAGAAGCAGGAAAAATAACGTAATATTTTTCTAAATTTTCATACATCACCGTGATGTGATTCTCGAGAGCCTATTTCTCCTAAAAATAAGTTCAATAATATGTTGCACCTGAAATTAGTGGCAAATCTCCCTCATTTAAGCCATCTGTCGTTAGCTTTAGCTTTATAAGGCTCTATAAGGCTCACGTTAGGCCTATTAATGAATTTAACTCTATTGTCAGAAATGGGCCTCCTAAATATCTGATAGACGACTTGTCCATACATCCTTCATTAATAGTTTAGAGCACAGACGTAATGTTGTCGCTCCAACTGTAATTTCATTACAGTAGGGCCAATACTCGTTTCAGTTCTAGGCCCTATGTTCCTTTAGAACGTTGAATAACCCAACATTTTAAGTGATTTGTACTCTAAAAGACCTCGATATGAAGCCAGTTAAACGACTCCGTATTTCCCAGAAATCAGTTGTTTTCTGAAGAAGCAGGAGTTGCCGTAGGAAAGGGTTTACGAAACAATTTGTTTTAATAAATTAAATAAATTTACTGCAATATATTCTTCGTGAGGATTTTTGTAATTTTCGCTGGCAATAATACATTGATACAACTGAGAAGATGTGATTACAAAAAGCTGTTTAGTAGTTGGTTTCGAACGAAGTAAATTAGAATTTATAAAACAAAAAAATTTTAAATAAAATAAATAAATATTTCAAAAAATTAAGGTAGGGACGGTGCATATAAAATTAAAAGTTTTTACAAAAAAAATTAAACACGAAATGGAAAACGATATTTTTTAGGTCCATTTTGCATGAAGACAGAAGCGCATAAAGTGTACAAACAATAAAATGTAAACTAAAATTTTAATTTCATTTTATAATTTAATACAAAATAGCAGGATTACAGCCCACAATTGAAAATGAAGTATTATTTTACATTTTCGGTAAACAATTTGGTAGATTAACTAAAACTTTAATAAAAAGGAAAAATGTGGTAATCGATCGGAAGATGCCATTGTTAAAATTTCGTCGAAATTAAATAAAACAAGCATTGAGGAACCTATATTTTTACAATTAAGAGGTAAATAATTAATCAACGCTAAATTGAACACATCAGTTTATAGGTAGGTTTTCGTGCAAGTGAACGCAATTGCAAATCATTACGTTGGTATAGAATATGTACGTTCATATCGTTGTAATGTATTGAAAAATGTTGCAATACCGTATCGAACTTTTTCAATCCTAAATTGGCCCTAAATCCAAAGAACATCATTAGATAACGTGGTGACACAAAATATTAAAATTGTTCTATTTTTTATGAAAATTATTTTTGCTGACAAAGACATTATTCTAAAAATGTCTCCCTTTTATTGGTATAAAAGAGTTGGTATACTCAGAAAAACTTCGTAGAATGTGAAATATCGCATATGTTAAAAATAAATTCTTTACAAAATCTTTTGTGAGGAATATTTTTAACAGAAATACTCTATTTTCCCGAGTTTTCACAAATTCTCAGAGTTGGAACAAAGGTAATTTTATTCTTAAAAAACATTTTATTTATATACTAGTACATGCAATACCTACAAAATCTTAAGCAAATCATAACAATTTTTATTTTCCGCTCCATTGTGTATCTTGTGAAAGGTTAAAACCGGGTTGATTTTCACGAAGCCGAGAGCATGTTACTCTGACTCGTTGCGACTAATTTTTAAATTTGTTTCTTATATATTTTCATCAAGTTTGTTTGGTTTCAAAAGGACCATCAACAATTTGAACAAACTCGAGAAGTATAACAGCGCTTCCCCCAATAGTAAACTTATGTCTATTGCCTTACATAAAAGGTTGGTAGGGAGGCCTTAAGGCACAAGTCACAAGGAAACATTTTGGAATTGGAGATGATCTGTTATAGCCGTAAAACAATTTTAATTATTAGTCTGTTGTAATAATTTTTAGGTTAGGAGTTTTTGGACCTTCTCTGAGCATAAAGCATTTATATCAAAGTAATTTATTTAAAGGTATTACAAGATATCTAAGAAAATAAACTTAGATCTTCTAGATAATCCTCTCGTAATATCTTTTCTTAGACATCACGTGAGGAATGTGTTAAATAATGTACAGCACACTACTTCTTAAAATTGTTAATAGTTAATATTAATAAAAGGATTTTGTTTACCATCAGCCAATCAACTGTTTTTCTTATAAATATAAAGATGAAAACATTGCGCAATTAAACGAAGAACTAGAATTCTAATGGGACTTAGGAAAATTGAAAATAAAGTTTAATTTAAATTTTGAATTTTAAAATACTAATAAATTGAACTAATTTATTATAAATATAAAATTAAGTAAATTTCATTTGATATTCTATAAAAAAACAATTGTTTTCAATTAATTTTATATTATTTTAATATCAGAGTAATGCAAACGATTTCGTTGATAAATTATTATTATTAAAATAATGATTAGTAATAAACCATTTCCTATTAAACTATTAATTTATAACGTAAAACCTCGACTTTTTACATCCTGTCCATAAAACAAAATGTTACAAATTTTTCAGCGGCTCCAAGAAAATTGCATTTTCAGATCTAATACAGTAGGTCAGCAATTCGCAATACAACTGGCGTAGAATTTTGTATACACGAAAAGATCAAAAACCACTTATCAGACACAACATATAATTTACAGCTCATCATCATCATGTCTCAATCAAAATCAATTAAAAACGAGTGATTTACATTAGCATTTAAACTAAATGGATCATCCCATAACAATTTCGAATCATAAACAATTTTTTTTGTTAAAACAACACAAATAAAGAAAAATTAATTTTCACAAGAAATCACTTTGAAATACGTCATTAGTATACAACATCTGTCCGTAAGATAATAATGTATATAGTAAGTGTGTGTAAAAACCAGAGCAAAACTAACATAATAATTTTTGCCAAGTTTTTTAAAATTGAAAATTAATCGATTCATTCAGTATTGTGTTGTACGAGTATGTAAACCAGCGGCATCGCGTACTCCATTTATCGGCTATAAATAACGTGAGCGCACCACCAATTCTTATAAACTTGAGCTAATTATCTATTTATTGTATAAATAAATTTTTAAATCGCCGATCGTAATTGCATTAAGCAACATTTTTCTTTTTCTTGTTAAAAACAAATAAACAAAGTGTTGGCATTAAAAGTGAGTAACTTTAATTTTGTTTGTATATGGTTCACATACACACAGACACATTAATTAGCAAGAGATTTACTAATATACAAATTAATTAAATTAGAAATGGGTATACACATATATACATACATAATCTATTTTGTGTACTAATTCTAATTTAATTATTTAATTTGTAATTCGTATGTTTTGGCATTGTAAATTGTGATGTCCCATGAGATTTCTATCTTCAAATATGTATGCAAATAAAATCAACTTGACATGATAAAATTTAATGTTCCGAATACGGCTGAGTATCAACATACGAGTGTAACTGTAGAAATATAGAGAGGTATGATGGTTTTGGTTGATATTTTACATGTTCATTAGCGGGTCGTAGAATTTTTAAGCTTTTTGCGGAATGTGTAAACGAATTTTAAACAAAAAATCAATTTATTTATGGCGTCCATAGCTCAGATTAGGCGGGATAGTTTTACTCTGCTTCATCAATAGAACCTGATTCAGTTAAATTTTGGCAAATAATTTTTAGAACACATGTGCCAAATATTATGATGCGACAAAACTTCTTAATTTATTTTACAGAGAATTTTCAATAAATACGATGTACAATATAAAAACAAGGCGCCGATCATTATATTTAATTTGGGAATATTAAAAAAAAAATAAGTTTTGGGAAAATACAAAATGTGTGCTGTACACTTGAGGTATAATGGATTTTTAACGATCTTGTTCCCAGGGATGTTTTGATACTCGTGTGGGGTATAGTTCCCATACAATTCTAACGTTTTGCGTTATATTACGTACTATATTTTACTAAATGGCGGTGCAAGCTGAAGGTATATGTACAAGGCCGTAAGTTCATAAACATCCATCACTATATCTCTGCGTAGTTTCAGAACTTCCCTTTCACAGTATAAAATGCGACTTTTAACATTTGTATCATAAATAGCTATTACTACGAAATAACTAATTTAAGTAACCAATACTAAATATATAAAGTGGTTCATAAAACACCGGTTAAATTATAAAATTGCATATAATCATCGTAAACAACTATAAAGTGACAATTTTTCTACATGATTTCGACATTTACTCATTCCCTGCTTTTTTATGTGACACATGACGTGAAGGCAAACTAAAGATTACTGCTAGATAAGATATTCCTAATACACCCATGATACTTGCTCGAATTGCAGAGGAACCAAGAGATCTTAAGGAGGAAATGCATATGTTATTCAAGAGTAAGGGCCGATCAATTTCCAATTGGAAGATGGCCTATCTGGAAGAGCGAAAGACTAATATCAGAGCATATACTATAATATTAAACCAGGAATCGCTGGCTGTATTGGGGAGCGTTTGCGACGTTAGCAGCGTTTTTCTGAAAACAATCGGGTTGAGTTCGCAATAGTTTTTTTTCAAATTGGTCCAATTTAAAATTAAAAATTTAATTTTTTTTCAATTAAAAACTTAGATTTAATAGTAATCTATGTATAATCAAAAAAAATCCTTCATAACAGTTGTGTAGTTTTGTATAGTTCTGCACTGCTCCGTTATTATATGGTACAGAACTATTCAGAACAACAATATTACAAAAAAAACTACACAACTTTTATGACAGATTTTTTTGTTTATACATAAATTACTATTAAAATAAAGAAAATTATTTTTAAATTGGACAAATTTGAAAAAGCTATCGCAAACTCAACCCGATTGTTTTTCAGAAAAACGCATCTGTTATCAGCTATGTGTTCGACATATTTAAACATAATGGTGACAAGTAAGGGGCTCCGGTGCTAGGAGTAAACACCTCAAACGATATCATACCAGGTGATGCCAGGTCACTCAAAATAAAATTAAATCGGAGAATAATAACTAATAACTGAGGCGCCTTGAGGGTATTAACACGTAAGTCTCATTACTTTACAGTGCAACATGCAAACCACGCAGGTAAGATTCTTCCTTGTATTCTCACTAAACAGGACATCTATATATATTTAATTACAGCAATGATGGTGAGGCTATGGAGAGATTGAGATTACAAAATCCCTGGCGAGTATTAGCTTACCTTCCACATAATGAGTAGGACATCGGATCTGCAATTTTAGAGAGCTTATTAACGAAAACTCGATAGAAAAAAGTTACGATTCATTCTGGAGCGTAGCGTACGAACGAGAACTAATTCTTCGTATCAACCAAACTACGCTTCGTATTGGGAGTGAATACAAAAGCTATAAAATTGTTTTTAAAAACCGTAGGCAAACTAACTGTGATATCTTCAGATCCATTCGAAGTAACTCACCAAAAGGGCATGTCCTCCTTGAAAAACTGCAATACATCCGACAAAAATGACGAGAGGCTCTTCATAAAAGCTAAGGAAATACTGCGGATTGGGACTGCTATAATTCTTCTAAATGTACAAACACCAACTAAGCAGAGCCATCAGTCCTGTCATCACCCATATACACTCTAAACTAATACTAGCCTGACCTTTATTCTATAACCAAGAGCCGGTGATGCTGTGGCTCCTCGATACAATTAATAACAGATTTAAATCAGAGTTTATTGGTTCGGGTTGCATTGAGGTATATTTAAGAATACCTAGAATTTGGTCACATTTCTATTAATATCCTAATCACACAGTCCATAGACCTATAAGCTTACAAGTTCATATTGGAACGTCGATTGCACAATGTAAACAATCGAAATCTCAACGTGCGTATTTGAAGAGGAAGTCAGTGGAAACAGCTCTATTAAAAATCCTGAAGCCTCTATGATAGTCATTTTTTGATATTAACGAGGTTTCAACAATGTTCGACCGGGGAGAGAGGGGGGGGAGTGGTTTTTCACTCTGTGACTCACATGACTGGGAGTCAGGCCAGTGTTCTTAGTAATTGCATGCAAACGGGCTGACTGTGGCTTTGAACGTAAATTCCCTTAGGTTTATTGTCCTCTTTTCTAAAAGAGAAGAAGGCGGACAACTATAGCTTAAGTAATTATGAGAAAAGATGAATTTATACAAACACATTAAAAACCCCTAAAAACCCCTAATATTATTATAGACAAAATATTGACAAAATATTGATAATGACATTTTACAATGATTACGACATTTTTTAAGTCAGTGAAAACAAAGAGGCCATTTACTCACAATATATCTACCACAATTCACATACCATATCTACCACAATATCTACCATATCATTTCATTCCAGGTTTTTTCATTTGGTGATATAATTCGAGAAATCGATAATTTCTTGTGTTGTACCATAGGTGCAAAGCAAGAGTTGAATTTTTACAGTTTGGTCGTTGCAACCTGATAAATAGACCACCTTTTTATTAGTACGAAACCAAACTGTCAAGAAGAAACTTAAGGAAGTTCTCATTTTTGTAAGGGTTGTGTTTCTTTACAGAGAAGTATCCTGGAGATAAAAATGGAGGGAAGTGAACTTTTCTACTTTTTGTGGTAGATATATTGTGAGTAAATGGCCTCTTTGTTTTTACTGACTTAAAAAAATTCGTAAACATTGTGAAATGTGATTAAAAATAATATTTGTCTGAAAAGCCGAAAAAATCTTAAAATAAATTAACTAATACAGACGAATTTAAAAACTTCTTAACTAACGTAGTGTTGTACACATACATAACGAGAACTTCCAGAGGCTTTTTGATTTGGTGATATAATTCGGAAAATCGATAAGTCCTTGTGTTGTACCATAGATACAAAGCAAGAGTTGAATTTTTGCAGTTTGGTCGAGTAAATTGCCTCTTTGTTTTCACTGACTTAAAAAAAAAGTCGTAAACCTTGTGAAATGTCATTAAAAATACTATTTTAGCTTACTAAACGGCAAACTTTTAAATACAAAAAATTCTCGTAATTTATTAAACGTCCAAGAAGTTTGCCAACTTTTGTTGAATTACTACGATAACATTATTTTATAAAAAAATTGTTGTTTTAGTCAAAATTCTAAAATTTTTCGAGGTGTCGGTATTACTTTGTATAATTTAAGCTATTTTTTTGATTTTTGAATCAAGTGACTTTCGAATTTTCATTTCAAATCAAGTTTCCATCATTTTTTATAAAATTTGTTTGTCAAATGTTCAGAAATTATTGTAAAGAGTGGTTAAATTTTAAGGGCCGACGTTCAATGTGAACCACACCTAAATGTCAAGTTTTTTCTGCATTTAATTTGACATTTCTCAATTTCAAACTAACTCAATTTGAACCATGGAAAGATACACAATCGAGCAACGCGTTAAAGTTATTCAGGCATATTATGAAAATGGGCGATCAAATCAAAATGCATATCGTGCACTTCGTGGTTTTTTCGGTCAATTTAATCGTCCAAATGTGCGTACAATCGGAAAAAACGTGCAAAAATTTGAACAAACCGCGTCTGTAGGAGTTTTTAAAACACCAGTGCATGCTCGTACAGCTCGTACAGCAGAAAATATTGCTGCTGTTCGCGATAGTGTGGCTGAAGAGTCGTCCACCTCAACTCGTCGTCGTGCCCAACAAGTACACGTCTCACGCTCGTCGTTGATGAACATTATGTATAAAGACTTGCATTTACACGCTTATAAGGTGCAATTGACTCAAGAACTAAAGTCTCTTCACCATTCCAAACGTCGTCAATGGTCAGAATGGAGGCAAGAAATGGCAACAGTGGATGATCAATTTTCGAAGAAAATCATCTTCAGTGATGAGGCACATTTTCACCTCAGTGGATTCGTCAATAAGCAGAATTTCCGCATTTGGGCGAATCATAATCCAAGAGTGATTGTCGAAAAACCAATGCACTCACAAAGAGCGACTGTTTGGTGCGGTTTATGCGCTGGCGGCATGATCTGGCCGTATTTTTTCCAAAATGAGGCCGGTCAGGCAGTTACTGTGAATAGTGTTCGCTTTCGTGAGATGATAACGAACTTTTTATGGCCCGAATTGGAAGATATGGATGTGGACGATATGTGGTTTCAACAGGACGGTGCCACTTGCCACACAGCTAGCGAAACAATGGCTCTTTTGCGCGACAAATTGAATGGCCGTGTTATCTCACGTGGTGGCGATGTCAATTGGCCGCCAAGATCATGTGATTTGACACCGTTGGACTTCTTTCTTTGGGGTTATTTGAAATAAAAGGTGTACGTCGATAAGCCTAGCAACAATTCAAGAGCTAAAGGATGAGATAATTCGCCACATTAACGGCATAGAACCTCAATTATGCCTAAGCGTCATCGAAAATTTGGACCATCGGGTGGAGGTGTGCCGCCGAGGTCGCGGCAGCCATTTGGCCGATATTTTGTTCCATACATAATTGAACTATACCATATTACCATAATAAAAAGAATTTACAATAATTTCTTAAATAATTTGTGTTTTATTCAAAATCAACATCGGCCCTTAAAATTTAACCACCCTTTTTTACTTGAGAGGGAATATATCGTCGAAACGTCGGGGTTTTATTAATAAAATTATAATACAACGGTGATAACCTTTAATCCAGAAATATAAAATAATACTTTAATAAAAAAAAGATTATTGGATTAAAACACCCTTAACGATTATTTAAGAAACTTTCCAATTTATAGCAGACGAAAGGAACTGGGAGAAAATTTAACAGACACATTTATATTATTTTTGGCGCCATGCTTGATTGAAACCTAGCTATACCGGGCAAAAATAATCGTACATATACAATTCCATAAATGTTGCCAACGTAGGCAAAAATGTTGAAATAAAATCGAATCACATTTTGAGTTATAACCATATACTATAATAGTAATAGTTAATAAACAATTTTCCACACTAGTAACTTGTTCAGAAGGCAATATTTATCTGATTCTAAACAAATAAACTTACAAAAAACTATTCACATACTATTACAATATTGATTGGACCAATTTTCTTCATATACCAACCAGAAAATTTTCCATCAAAAACAAATATTTGCGTCTCCATTCAAATTATTTCCAAAGAAATAATTTTCTGAGTTAAACTCTTACTGTTGGCGTAGTATAAGGAGAAGAAATGTTAAGTATAAATTACATTAATTTTCTCGTCCTTATATAAAGTCTGTTGGTTAACCCATAAACTGTCATTTAACAACATGAATCTCAAAATTTTAATTACTTTAGAATTAAATTTGTGATAAAAATCTTTGTACTTACTGTGTGTATCAAATTTTCGTATGATTGTCTCGATAAGGGTGGTCTTTGGTGCAACATGTCCCCTTCGAACCGGCATGTTGATTTTTTCAGTTTAATTTATACCGAAAATAAATTATTCTAATTCAAGCACACGTACTCACACTCGCACATACACGACAAAAATAATATTAATTAATAAATAATTGAAAAATATATTTACGAATAAATAACTAATAAAAAAAATATTGTTCTAATGAAAAATTAAATTAAAAATTGTTTCTTGTAATAATAAACTAATTTGTTTTTAAACAGTGAACCACATAAATTATTTATTTGAGTTTCATTTTGATATTTTATGTGATATATTATTACTATTCCATTGTTATTAAAAAAAAACATAATAAAATTGTATGTTTTAATTATTTACTATTAAATTTTTTTTTAAATAATATAAATTTATTAAACTTTTTTTTATGCATTGTTATTAATATTTGATTAATTAATCGATAATAATTTAATATTTTTTAGTTGTATATAATACGTGTAAATAAACGTATTATTTTTGGTTTGGTTATTTTTTATTATAAATTTATTATTTATACTTAATTGTTAAATGATTTTTTTCATATTTTAATTAAATATTACTATTATTGTTTAATTTTAATTTTCATATTTATTATGTAATAATGAATTTATATTGTTTGGAATTATTTTGTGTTCTCCTTGTATAAAACTATATATCCGTCTTTTTAACGCTATATATGTGATGACGAAGCATTAGATCTGAAAGTATACAAAAATCTACAATTAGTAATCTGTACTGTACTATTTAATTGGGTATATTTGTAAGAGAAAAAGTACAAGTGAGTAAATGAAATCGCTTTGCTGTGAAATATTTTACCCATATTTTAAATCAAAGCCCACTATAATTATTTTAAACGTTTTCAAAATTATAAATTTTGATGACAATTGCCCTAGATGATTTTCTTAAAATTTATTTCACCCAATAAGGCTTTCCTAAACATCGTTTCTGAAATATCAACCGCTATCGTATGCCTGAAAATAGTATGAGACAATAAATTTTTTGTTCAAACAAATTATTAAATGTATTTTGGGCATTTGGTATTCACGGAATCAAATTCGCAATATAAATAATAACTTTTTACAAAACTATGAATAAAAATGTTTGTTTGAATTAATTAGCAAACAAATTACCCATTAAAATTTAAGTATTTTAATATTGGAGGTGAAACTCGATGGTTAACTAATTTTATACTGTGCTTGCATATGATAACCTTTAAAACGGTTCCAAATTTCGAAGCGGTTTAGGTTATCAGAAAAATCGTTATAATTCGGATTTTGCAAAAGGATACTAGCGAACTCTCAAAAAATTAGTTTAATTTACTCATTTACTCATTTTAATTCCTCTAAATACCTCGATTAACACTTCAATCGCTTAGTATTGTAAAATATTCAAGCCTAAAAATTGTATTTCCTTTTCAAAGTCCAATGTTACCGAGCTTCACCAATTCACCAAATTTATAGAGAATCGAATCCGTTCAGGACGTACGTAGAGCGTATTATGCATATATATTTTGTAATTAGACGGATGGTTGGGTATATGATTTTGCGGTTGCGCACATTTTTTTTAATAAATCCATGGGGAACACTTACTGGGTATATTTTTATGTCTTTCGAGAAAATAAATTTTGATAATCACAGTGCACCCACAAAATTTTAAGTCATTTTCAGTAGATCAAATGTGTTTTGTGTCGATTTTATTCAGCTGAAAATATTGAAATCTGACGAAAAGTTACAGTGGACTCCAAAAGTTAGTTGAAATGGTCAAAAATGTAAGAAATGTAAGAAAATGGCAACAAAACCACAAGATATCGTAGTTTTAACAACTTTTTATAAAATTATAATCAATTTAGAATATTTCTATGAATAAAATAACCATACCAATTTTATTAATTTTATTTTTTATTGAGTGTAAACACTAAACAATTAAAATACAATGCCAAAAGTTAATTTAAATAAAAATAAAAAATTGATATGCGGTTTGTGTGACCGTCATTATTCTTCAGAACTGCTTTAAGCCATCTAGGCATTAATTCAAGATTTTGTAAAGTTTCATCCGGTATGGCTGTCCATGTTTCAACTATTTCATTTATAAACAAATACGTGTTGCGCCTCCTGGAAATAGGACTCCTGCGGTCTATTTCGACCCATAAATGTTCGATGGAGTTTAGATCGGGTGACATGGAAGGCCATTCTAGTAAACCTACTTCATTATCCTGAAAATATTCTTTAGTTATTCTAGCTGTGTGCTTAGGATCATTGTCCTGTTGAAATTTGAAGGCCCGACCTAAACGCATTATTTCAGCAGATTGTTTTAAATTGTCGCGTAGAATATTACAATTGACCTGTGCTATCATTCTGAATTTAATTATTTGCAACCGGTCCACACCGTGGCTTATTGAAATACTTTTTGGCAAAACCTAATCTTCGATTTTTATGAATAGAGGTTAACAAAAATTTCTTTCTGGCGATGTGTCCTCGTAAATTAGCATCATGCATTAGGTATGATAGTAGTTTTGGAAACCAAAATTCCCGCTTCCTGTTACTGATCTTTGATCTCTCGTACCACAATATTGGGACTATTGGTGCACTATTTGGTGATCATCAGCAGAAGTAGTAACCCTAGGACGTCCCGATCGTGATCTGTCTGCGAGAATAGGTCCGTCTAAGCTCTTCTTTATTATTATTATCTAGACGCTAGAAAAGCGTCACTAATCCCCAATTTCATATTCCTGAGGAAAGCCAGAACAGAGCCACAGGTTAGTAAAATATCCAATATCAGTATTGGCACGTCTACGCGTATTTCGGAATTGTTTACGTGTTCGGCATGTTAGTGTCGAAAATAGAGCAGACAACTGACATTTGCGTATACAAACAACGTCGACAATTGGAAAAATATGTATATAATTTGAAGACGGTAATGGGCTCTGTCATGATTTTTCAATTGTTGTTGTAGTAGTCCAGTTCAAATTGGGGTTACTGTTACACCAATACTGTGAAAATAAAAATAAAATATTTTCAAACAAAAAGAAGAGATTAATACGGTTAAAATAATTCAAGATACTCTAAATTATTTTAATTTTTGCTTTTTTTTAGTAAAATAAAGCATAATAACCATGAAAAATTTTGACCTCTACATTTTTTAAGATTTACTTTCCACTATATCGCCGAAGACAAAAAAAGTTGCTTTTAAAAATCTCTGAGTGTGTACATGTGTCGACTAATGGTTAAGGCCTCTCTACAGTGCAGACGGAGCGGCTGACCGGCGTGAAATTTCATACCTAGGTTTTTTCATAAATTAGATCCTACTGATTTTTAGCAGAAATCGGTCCACTGGTAGCTGCAGCCTTTCCGTTTTTCACAAATATGATGAAAAGTAATCATTTAGTTTATTTTGCATCAATATCGGTCCCGGCCAGTTTTTCAAAATTTTAACGTAAAATACGATTTTTGACGAATAATTGATTTTTAACAAAAATTCGGCGCCTTTACAGCGCATACGGATTGATTGATCAGGATACTTCATAATTAAGCTTTTTCCATAAGTTGGGAAATCTTTACCAAACTAGGTGGAGATTTGTGTCCCGGAAGCGGTAGCTATCATATCAGCTTTCTCAATTTTGCAATGATATTTAAAAGTACAGCATTTCGGAAATTTTGGAATAATGGTTTTCGGAAATTTAGAAATAATGAATTAAATTATACAAGTTAGTGTTTACCAAAGATCCGTTAAGCACAGATTACTTTAAATTACAGAACAATTATGACCATATGGTAAAAGAGCCGAGTTCGATATCGATTCTAGAATACTCTATGTCAGAAATTCGACCATAAAGCCGTCTTAGATGTACAATAGAATTGAGTTTATTTTGAAGTAGCAAAAATTCAATCAATATGTTTTTGAAATGGCATTGAACATACCTAATAGCGACTTTTAATTAGTAGTGAGTGTGTGTGTGCAATGGTTTCTATCTAAAACATCCTATCACAAATTCATTAATTTGTTGTAACACATATTTGTAACACAAATATTATTGAATGGCGGATGTATTTCGTTTTCAACGTAGTATTTTCTAAATGTACGAGTTTATTTGTGTTTCCCCAATTTCTGAATGAAAGTTTATATGCTATGTATGTTAAAATTTTCTCGGTTTAGTTGTCTTTCGAAAATATTATAGTTGAAGTTCAATGATTCGTGCTTTTTATAGAAATCAGGTTTTAATTTTACCGTCGGGGAATTTTGAATGTTCATTTCCAGTTTTCTGGGTTACTGGATTAGCAATAATTTCCCGCGATTACCCCTGCTGTAGTTACCCTAGGCTAGTTTCAAAACATTTTTTATTGTGTGTTTAGAATTGAGCGTCTGGCGATTGTTTAAAGTGAAATTTTGTATTTTGGCTACTCCTAACCGGTGATAACTGTAAGGACTGATTATCGGTCTTATGATGTTTTTCTATTAAGTGGGGCCAATACCGTTATCGAACCGCTGCATAGCTTTAGGAAAAAATATTTCAAATTTCACGTTAAAGTTTGATATTGAACGAATGTTTACTGCGCCGTGTATTCATCAACTTCATTTGTATTTTAACTAAACTCTAACACGCCAATAATATTTTTGTGTGATTCTAAGCTGCTCAATTTTTCATTATATTTTATAGATACTCGACTAGTTGCACCGAATTTAAATTTAGCTTTCATTGAGCATTAAAAATGGTATGTTTTCCAGCATAGTCATTAAAGCCCGGGCTGAACGCTAGCCGATTTGGGGCTGAAGAAGCAACTAGAAATAAGTAGTGCGTAGTGGCGTTTGATGTATACACTCTTGGCATAAAGGCTTCTACGATTAATCAATAATTTGGCATACGACAAAAATTACGTATTTGGTACAAATTTTACCTACCGGTAGCAGATAAGCTGACTGAGATAACTTTGGCAAAAATCCAAGGATTTTTGTCAAAAACCACATTTTAACTTTTCTTGAGATTACTGGTACCAGATTCTGTCATTACACCCATTTAATTTTTCGAAACTAGGAATCAATGTTGATCATTGATGTTTTGACTGTTACGGTGTCAATCTTCAGGAGCAGCTAAACAAAAGTAAAAAGACAAACAAATGATCTAATTATTAACCATTATCTACTCATCTTATATCATCTTGTTCCAAGCCACCAAATTTTTCCAAAAACTATTATCATCTCCACACGAAAATTTAAACCGGAATTATAAAATTTAATTTCGAAATCTCAATTTTTATTATATTTTGTAAGAGTAGATTTTGTTGTGTATATCAACCAACCTACAAAACCAATTATGCGTTAATCTCAAAATACGAGTAGTGTTACTCTATATCGCTCGTTATAAATGGCTGAGTAATTAAATCGAATACAAAGTGTGTCGAATTTGATTTTTCTCGCGTATAAATATTTAGATTTTCCTATATACGAGTAAATATTATATTGTTTATGGAAATTGGAACATTTTATGTATACACGTTTATAATCGAGTATACAACACACACTCAGTCAGTACACAACAAAATGTTATTGACAATAAAATATTAGTTAGGGCGTCATACATGAAATGCGGACGCGAGATGAATGTTTTACATGCGGTATAACATAATATAGGTTGGTTAACCGGACGCAAGTGTTTTCCCAACAAAAAAAAATTAAAATATTTTTAAATTCATATTTTTTTAATATTCATCGTAATTTATTAAAAAAAATCGCGTTGACATACAATTTACATATGTAGATAAATCGCGCGATATTTAACAACATACCAAAACATATGCTGGTTAAATTAGCTAATATGTAGTTGTTCCGCGAATCAAAAAAAAATATTTTATTAGTGGTGTGTAGCATGTCAATGAATGTAAAATTTACTGCCAAATCTATATGGAGAAACCAAACAGCTGATTAATGCTATTTTTAAAATTTAGCATATTTCATAAACGATTTCAATATTATAATTTATTAAATGTACGCGACTCATAGCTCGGCTTATCCCGCGATGATTATATAAAAAACAAGTTGATTTCGTCTACCCGAGAAGATCATATGCATACTGTTTAATTTACGTTATGCGCGGTTTATTTACGTTATTTTCCCAATATTTTTATTTTTATTTTTTTGACAATGATCTGGTCAAAAATGATTGGTTTTTTATAGAAATGCGGGGAGGTGAAAATTATTTTGGGTGAACTGGTGGTGACATTTTTGATAGTTAAAATAGTCAATAACTTATTTTCGTTGGTGAAGTCGAATGAGTGAACGGATTAAGTAAATAAATCTGATCAATTTGATTGGAATTAAGAACTTAATTATAAGCAAAATAAGTGCGACTACATATGGGGTTACATAATTCGGCACATTTCTATAAGTATAAATTGACAAATAGCCATTAAACTAATACTGCAAGGAACTGTACCAAAAACAAAGCGAATATATTGTAATTTACCAGTTAATATAAACAACTTTAATTTAAATGATTTTAGATAAAATGTTTAGTGTGTGCGTTAAGTTCCTAAATTTCCGACTAACGAAACTGATGGTTTGTTCATATCAAATGTTCATAGATGACACTAAATAATTTACTAATTTGCAAAATACTTCTAATCGGCAACTGACAAATCTAAACTGCAATTTAGAACTAAGTATCAGTAATATTTTTACTTATCAATATTAGAGACATCTATCAATAACTGGTTTGAACTAACCATCAATTTAGTTAGTTGGCAATTGAGATAAAATATGCCATGCCTAGGCACACGGTATTAGTTATGGGTCATGTGTATTTGCACAAATATTTTGCATTATAATTAACATGTCATTAGAGATTGTGAGCATTTCATAATGTTGCTAAAATATTTTGGAGTACAAAGATCCATCAGAAATAACAGAACTGATTGTATATATAAATAAGAGCCTAACTGTTTGCAAAATATAATGAAAGTGAAACGTGGGTCTGGGACCCTGCCAAAACGGAAATTTTAATTTGACTTTAAAAGACAAAATTGCGTCAGAGAAATGATCGTAAGCGTAACGACATCTAGAAGCATAAAAGGAATATTGGAATGTCAAAACTTTTAACAGTTTTGAAAATTAGGAAAAATACCATCAGTTGCGTTTCATTTTGAAAGGAATCCCACCATCATTTTGCGAGCTACCATACAAGTCTTCACATGTTTCAGCATTTGTCGATATAATAGCAGACACCCCATCATTATTCTACTTAAGAACAATTCTTATTTTATATGTTACTTTCTCTATTTAACAAAACCACAAGTGTTATCGGGGCCGACCCGTATTATTCACTGTGAATGAAAGATATTTTTGAATTTATGAAATTTAGAGTTCATTGCATTGGTCATTGACAAGATTACAGATATTGCTTATTCAGAGAATACTCTACAAAGTTTTTCTCTCTCCGTATGTAGGATCATTCGATTATTTTAACTTGAGACTTGATGTCCAGCTATCTAATCGCATATTTGAGCTGTTGGTAACTTCTCTTTTCTTTGGCCAATCTCCAATAGAGTGAAATATAAAATTCCATAAATGCATGAATGTTATTTTCATTATTTCTCACTTCTTTCCGGTTGTGTTTTTACAACAAATTCGCCATGATATTTAGAAGCCTAAAAGGAATATTGAAAAGACAAAGCTTAACAATTTTGAAAACTAGGAAATATCAAGTTTTCCTTCCTGAAATGATTCCCACCAGTATTTCACGAGCTACCGTACAAGTCCACACATGTTTTAACATTTACCGATATAATAACAGTTAGTTCATCATTTCTATGTACAAACAATTCTTATTTTAAGTGTTATTCTCTCTATTTCGGGAAAAAAGCTTGGGTGTTCTCGAGTCCCACCTATAATTTGTGGTACAGCTCAAGACATGAAATTTAAAGAAAAAATTACTCATTTAGCTTGAGATTTCATATCCAGTTAAGCAACAGTATAATTGAGCTCTGAGAACTTCTTTGAAATATAAAATTCCGTAAATGAATAAACGTTAGTTCCATTATTTCTTGCTGTTTTGGGTTTGTATTTAAACAACATTCGCCAAATTAAGCATTTAAACGGATGCTTAACAATGATGAAAACTTGCACAATAAAGAAAAACTCAAATTGCTTTGATTGCTCTACTTCGGGCCCAGCTGACAGGGGTTGCACTTTTATTTTTAATAAAACTAGATCACAAACTTTAAAGTTCCATTGCTAATGGTGTCATTTAGCTTTTTCTTTGCAGAATAATTTCTTTTGACGTTTAGTTTTAATTAGCTGGGTGAACGGTTAGACTAGTTTGGCTCCTTATAACTGTCAGAGCTCCTTTCTCCTGCAGAATTCTCAATTGAAATATTCAACGAAACATCTGTAGCAACAATTGGCCGATGTCTAGCAAATACTGCTCAATATTAACATTGGTTCACGTCGAAGAACGCCAAACTACATACTGAACTTTAATTATAGACACAGATGAAGGTCGAGATCAGCGTACGAAACTATTGAAGAGTATTGAGTACAAAACTATTGAAGATTAATCTCGTTCTCAGGCGTCCGTTCGCACATTCTTTCATTGTCGCAGTAGTAGAGGGGCGTATTGTAGGTGCTCACTTTCTTCTCCTAGTCAGATTCATTTACTAACTGAATTCCTGTTTATTACAGTCATCGAAATCTGTCGCCACTCATCATCACCAGTTCCTCACCGTTACATATGATGCAAAAGAAGGACAAGGACTAGTGCTCTCGTGGATAATATCGACAGTTGAACACTGTCACAAACCCAGATAGATATCCTATCCCCCACATACACAGTTTCTCATTCAAACTCGCTGGTGCCACTATTTTATCGAAAATAGATTTGGTTCGGGCTTATTGTCAAATTCCAAAAGCTCCCGAAGATTTTCATAATACTGCGATAACCATCAATTTGAGGTTTTTGAGTTTACCAGAGCCATATGGTCTTCACAACTCAGCCCAGACGTTTCAGCGGTTCCTTAACGAAGTGTTAAAAGATCTGGATCTCGTATACTCTTATATATCGACGATAACCTCATTGCGAGTCGGTCCGAGCTTTTAATCTCGCGTGGACAAACAGCAAGGCCTGAATTCGTTATGGAATCCTATGGTCCCATGATCAATCCAAAACTTATCAAGAACTATAAACATTATAAGATTACCTGCCCATAAACGTGGCAACTGATACCAAAGTCAGTTCATATTTGGAATTCATTGGGCCGGGACCGGCAATACCTTTGACCATTACCAAGAAAAGCGTGACTGGCCTGCTTCACCTAGCTGCTGGAAGGTGAACTACTTTGTTTGTGAACATAACCTGATCTTAAAAAGGTAAGCTTTAACTTTAATTTACAGAGCGAGATTTTAGACTGCAATTTATAACGAATAAGGATTGTTCTAGATTCTTTGAGTGACATACAGTAATGAGGGCAATGACTGTATTCACTTTGGGGTTATTTAGCCTTTTTTTGAGGTAGCCTTTTCCTGGGTCTTAACTATAGATATGTTATTGTAAATCAATTGTCTTCCCTGCCATGGTTTGTCAGAACCATTTGTCAGAACTGCAGAAGGGGATCCATTGTGGCATTGTGGCGAAATCTCTTTGTGTTCCAGTCAACTTTAATTATAATATAAAATTATATGGGCCATCTATAATATTATTAAGTTAAAAAAGATATAAAAATGGTATTTTATTTTAATTTATGAAGAATTATTTATTTTGTTTCACTCATCCATTAAACTTTTTATTTTATTTTGCATCAAAGCTAATCGAAACTGATTGTTGTGATTCTTCAAGATTTTATTTTGCGATTTCGGTCTATGCAACATAATTATAAAATCAAACTTAATATTTACAAACATTTACTCCTTTGCCGATATAGGGCCAATCAATTTAAAAACAAATATTAAATTTAAATATTTTGTCACAGCTTGGAAAGGATGAAGCTGGTAGAATTACGAGTGCCAGTGTTAATTTTGTTTAAATTGTTGAGTAAAAATTTTCACAATTACAATAAATACGAAGTTAATTGATTATCTCTTACAAATTTAAAAACCTAAAGTAGCTGTCATTTATACATGTCTGAAAGCGGCCAAAGTGAATAATTTAAACTATTCAGATTATGGTGTATAACGACAGATTATACTTGTATAATATGTGTCGGTCTAGGTTATATCGTCATTTATCGATAAATTAATAAATAGAATAAGAAAAATCAAACGAAATTCTTGACAAGAAAAGAAGTTTAATAATAAAGTAGGAAAAGACATCTTCCTTGAGTAAAACATTGCTTGTGGAAAACTAGTTGGTAAAACAATTATTGGGAAATAGAAAAACAAACCAAGGATTATGGCTTGACATTTTATTTTTTGATAAGGGTGATATAATAATGAAAGATGTTAAAGGTTTTCTATTTTTTACAGATAGATATAAACATAGATATAAACGAAAATGTCTAATAACATTTAACTGCTAAACATGTTTGATGATGCAAACAGAAAAATTAGTTGGACACGTGTTTCAATTATTTTCCATAATTTTTCCGAATTCTTGAAACTTTAAAAATACTTTCTATTTGGACTGCCTCAATGGGTATAAAATTTTACTAAAAATAATAAAGTACTTTATTCTGTTCTATTTTAAAAAAAACAACTATAAATCAAAAAAGATACATCTTTTATTGTTGTACGTATCTTGATGTTTAATTAATTATCAACTACTACTTAGCAATTTGTATATTGGGAGGAAAATTAAAACAGCGAAATTATCATAAATAATTTATTTATAGTTGAATTATTATCACAACTGTTTCACTTTGTTTTGATAATTTGAAAGGGGTATTATTGTGTGCAGTGCTAATTTTTTGACGGCTTTCATTTTGGAAAGAAATATCGGTCATTCCAATATGTTTCACAAAATTTGTCGCAATTTATAAAATTTGTATACACCTTGAGCCTTATACGTACTTACGAGTACTTACGTTTTTTTTATTTTCACAGTCAAGAGTCTATTACTTTAGATGTCAGTTTTGGCATTTCCGCATTTATGTATTTTATACATCAACATTTTTGCTAAATTGATTATTAGGTAATTTAATTTTACAAAATATTATAACCATCTTATCAAATGAATAGCATTTGAAGCACGTCAATTTTGTGCAAATGCACATTTACAAGTAATCTAGATTTGCTGCTCTAGAGAGCGTCGATGTTGGAAAATAATAAAAAATCAGTTTTGTACAGTAATAGATGTTTAAATTAAAAGAGAAGAAGAACGATATATAATTAAAAGTATTAATGTAAGGAATTGCGATGTTTCCAAAGATTTAGGCCAAGAACACTAGGATATAATTAATATTATTATACTTAAATATGAAACGAATCGATTATCAGAGGATGGTAAAGTTGCAATGCTAAAGATTATAAAAAATCTAAATGTCATGATACGAGAAGCGATAATATTGGAAACTGCAGAAATCACATATTCTTATAAGGGGCAAATGACTCAACAATTAATTACTTGCTATTTCAGTAACATCGGCACATAAGGAAAAATCATGCCAACCCAAAAATATTATTGTAAGAAAATCTGTTATGGTCGGCCATAGTAACAACAGGGTCAAATATGACTTATTGACAGTAGGGTCAGATATGAACCGTATTGCTAGAAACCATTTAAATCTTATTTGTTGATCTTCTCTTTTAAAAAATTTTTCAATAATAATTCTTCGGTGATATAGTAAATGGTAAATTTGCATAAATCTCGAAAATATTTATTTTACTAATTAATTAATTCAAAGCGATGAATATTTTCAAGACTACTACAGGGTGGCTGAGACTAAGTGTTACCAAATGAAAACACTTTAATCTTTTTAATTTTGATTATTTTTTACTGAAATTTCGTGGAATATGTTGAAAACATATTACATTTTATGAAAAACATGTTACTGCTCGATATGACCTCCTTTGGCTCTGATTATTTGATTCAGTCGAACCTGAGTTTGCGGAATTTTATTACATTCTCAAACAAGAGCTGACGTTTAGGATCTTTTGGCGGTACACCTCTTGGTTTACCTTGACTCCATGTTCGATGAAAACCAGAGGAGTGCGTCCATCTGTAGTCACTGCAGCCCAAACCATAACATAAGCTGGTGATTGCTTGCGCATGGCAACTCTTGTGTCCAAATTGTCGTTGGACTTGTGCTCTAACCAAACACGATCATTTTGTTTATTCACATACTGTTGAATGGTGAAAATTTTCTCATCAGAAAAGACAATTTTTGGAATCTCATCACGTTCGGCAAAGGCCTTCAATGCTCGTGTTCTTTCAAGCCTAACTTTTTTTTGTGCCTCCGTAAGATCTTGAACTTTTTGTATCTTGTAGGGCTTCAAGTGTAGTTCATTTTTCAATATGGTTTGAATGCTGTATCGTGAAACATGTAGACGTGCGGCTAATTGATTGGCACTTTGACGAGGATTTCGTTGGATTCGTTTCTTCACATTTCGTATCATTTTTTTTGATGTTGCTGTCTTTTTAGGACCGCCTCTGTTGCGTTTAGCGATGCTACCAGTTTCGTTGTATCGAGTTATGGTTCGATACACAAACATTTTATTCACATTCAAATGCTGGAGCTGACGAACTATTGCTGTTTGTGAATTTCCATCCAAATACAGTGCAAACACTATTACGTTTGAATTCCATTACGATTTTTTTATGAAGATATTAATTTAGAACAATTATTTGTTGACCACATGTAAACAACTAACCAAACTTCAATCTGTCAAAAAATTGACGCGCGAAAATGACAACTACACAAGTGACATCAGAGTGAAGTCAGTAACATTTGGTCTCAGCCACCTGTATTATCATGCACTTACTTTTAATTTGTAAAAGCAAATAACTAGTATATGACTACTTGATTGATGAATCACACTGTACAGTTGAGATCGAATAATTTTATTTACCTAAACTCATTATGCCTTGGCGTCCCTGGTCCAAATCTTCTCCATAGTTTTTAACCGCTGTTAAAGAGACGACGAATGCATCGACCTGAATAAATATTAATCTGAAGGATCTATTTCTGATGAATACGTCGGGTGGGCTAAAACTTCCCAGTCCTGTCTTTTTAAATAATTTTTCACAACGTTTGACACATGTGGTTTTGCATTGTCGTGCTGAAAAATTTATTTGTTGTGTCTAATTCACCCATTCTGGTCGTTTTTCATCCATAACTCGCTTCAAACGTATTAGTTGTCATCGGTACACAATCTGATTCCACCAGATACAGAGCATAACCTTATTACAGTGAATATTTCGCTTTGGTTGCTATGGACCAGCTTCACCAAAGTTCACCCACGATTTTGTGCATTTGGGATTCTCATAATAAATCCATTTTTCATCTCCAGTAACTATTCGATGCAGAAGCCCTTTTCAATTGTTTTTGCAGCAAATAGTTTTTCGACTTTCGATGTCTTTTTTTTTAAATTAATGTGGAACCCAGTTGCTAGATTTTGAACCTTTCTGATTGTTTGTAAACGTTTTGCAGCAGTTGATCGATCGGTATTTGAGAAGAATATTCAACCAATAACGTTTTCTATTCAGCATCTCTAATTTTTTTAGGTTTTCCATGCTCTTTATCTTAAATGTCAAAATTATCATTTTATTAGTACCACACCCGTTATAAAATGTTTTGTACTTAACCAGAAATGAATTTCCAATAACTTTATTATTTAAGTTTATTCAGTAATTATTTTATAGTACTAGAGCATAGTTCGTTAACTAAAAATGGATAAATTTTGACTTATCATTAGAAGTTCGAGTGGCGATTATTGCGAGTAAATGGCATAAGAAGAAAGGAAAAACTACGTCTAAGATGGACGGATGATCATTCTCATAAAAAGGAATCCTTCGGAAACGAATTAAATCAGAACCAAACGATTTAGAAGTGGTGCAACAATTAAATAATTGGCCGAGATGCACAATTGCCATGAGAATTGTGTTCTAAACCAATTTAGAAAAGCAAAGTGTTAAAGAGCGCTGAAATATGGTATAGGAAAAGGAAGAAAAAGAAAGACAGCGTCTAAGGAAGATGGACGGATGATCATGCTCATAAAAAGTAATACTTCGGAAACAAATTAAATCAGTAACCGGAAATGTGAAATTTACGAAGAATGGTTTTGGAAAAAAATACTAGGCTTTATGTAGTGCAAAATAATCAAAAAAGACTGAAATTTGCGCAAACATACATAAATAAGCCAATCTCATTCTGGTGCACTTTTTCATTAGACAAGTTACTGTAACAAATTGTAAGTACATATTCGACGAATGCCACAAGAAGCTATTGCCGAAGTAAAGCGTAGTTTGAATGAGATCCCACTTAAAATATTACAAATTCTCGTGAATTTCACGTTGCGACGCCTTCACAAAGAAATCTGCAACAAAGGTGGAATTACTTCATACCGAATTATTAAAATAATAATCATATTGCTTAAACAGAAGACCTTCCGGATGAGATACAAATAATATTGAACGAAAAATGAGTTAATTTTATTTCTTTGTTTTTTAATATGGAATTATAATAATTATAATAAATACTTTAAAGAAATTAATTTTTTAGAATTTAATTTTGGACTAAATTTTATTATTTATCAAACAAATGTTGAATTATTAGTAAGACTTAAATAATTTTGTTATGATTGTACTCGTACGTCAATTGCGCAAATAACGAATCAAGAAAACCCGGTTTCAACAACACTTTTGCGAGCTTTTCATAATTGAATAAAGTATAGCTATTATATTAAAACTGATTCACTTAAAGAATATATTATGAACATCGCTAAATCCCGTAAGGGCTATTGCTAGAAGCGTCTTCCAAATATTTAGGCTTTTCATAGGCGGCTTTGGCATTACTTCATACTAAACAAATTTATAACAAAAAATCAATGACAACTAATAAAGTCACGCGCTTCCCATTCCTCGGACTGTATCTTATTTACAATGCCATTCCTACGAAAATTGCGTGTATCGTTTTTTACACAAACACCATATAATTGAATAAATTCATTACCTAGCACAGCGCATAACATATTTCGAAACAAATTTCACCGAAAAATATAGAAAATATATTTTCAAACCCAATGCCATGGGTAGAAAGAAAATTATTAAAAGGTGGTATGTTCTTTCTATGTATCAATCATAAGAACGAACAAAGAAGTTTGAACTTTGAAAACTTTTTTGGCTTTTTTTATCATCTTTTTCTGAAAATTAGTAAAATTTTAGCTTTTGCGCGTTCAATACTTCATAAACAATAATAACACGTCAGAAAATTTTATACCGGAATCATGTTAAACCAATTTTAATAAAGAGGATTATTCAAATTTTCATTAGAGTGAGGTAATCTGGTCCGTATATATAGGTAAATACGAGTATGATGTTCGCTCCGAAATACACGTTTAACCATAAATCAAAATATATTAGGTTCGAAACAGTGTTTCCAATGATTTCAAAGAAAACATAAAACTTATTTTATTTTAAAATTAGTAATTATTTGCAGAATTTTCGCTTTAACGTTTCTAAACTTATTTTTACTAATGAAATTGAATATTATAATTAATATGTCGAACTTTAAAGTTTAATTGTTCGAGCTCCAGCACAGATTTTTATTTTTTCTTAATTGAGTATTTAATGAGTTATTTACATTGTAAATTGTTGATTTATATATTATGTTTCGTTAGTTAAAGCTATGAGTTCTTCAATTCAGATGAAAGTAAACTTCCTGGTACAACTATACACCGGACTGATAAATCTCACGAATTTTTATAACAAATTTTAATACTTTTTACAAATTTTAATTTTAATTTCAATTTTGATTTTAAAATCGATTTAACTGATGGTGCTATTTCTACCCTATTTGTTTCACGAAGGCCACAGTGTTGTTCGATTCAAAACGAGTTCCTCAATAGACTGTTCAAGACTTTCGGCAACGGTACTGATTAAATAAATGCAGTGCTACACGATCTACAAGCTTCCACTTATCCAAAGCTGACAAAATTCTACGAGTAATGAAACGTTTGCTTGCTCTAGGGACCAATTCTGCGCTTAGCATGGGCAAATTAATATTTTCGAAGCTGATGTAGTTATCAGATATCCTTTCGCTGTCATCTCCGATGACGATAATAATGCTTGTGAGTCTATTGGAATTGATTTAAGTTTTTCTTCAAAATATCTTCGTTAACGATTTTTTTCGGCCTCCATACGTTCTGATTTCCGCTTTTCTTTTACAATTTCTTATTATCTGGCTCTAGCAAAATATCTGGCTGTAGCCAAATAATACGCCCTTTCTCACGCTATGACAAGAGCAATCGCTTGTCGTCTTCACTGGTCATCATCGACAAGGCATTGGTATGTGTGCGATATCGAAAATATCATCCAGTTTACTATTAAAGGTAATTTCTCTTTCACGGAAAACTTTTGAAGATTTATTTTTATTCTTTAGAAGATTTTTTGACTCGTCATGCAATTGTTCCAATTTTTCAATGGAATGTTGTTCTTTTTGCACTGGAATTCGTGCTTTTGACCAAAAAATAGACACTTCCTGGATTGTCAGAGCTGCACTTTCACGAATAGTTAATTTTACAGTACAGTGATTGTAAAAAACAGACACAACACTTGCTTATTTGAGAGTAACTTAACACCAATAAATTGACAGTTAGCACAATTAGCTGCACAACTTTAGTAGCACTTTCTTAAAAATATTAATATAACTGTTAAACGGACTAGATTAAATTATTACAAATTTGTCTCGAGAGATTTGGATCTAAACTGAAAATTTACATTTCTTTTGTTAATATATTATATGATACAATGAAACATATTGATCATAGCAGGTCATAATTAATGCGGTAGGCGGATTTAAATACAATAACTAATGAGACGAATGAGTCATAAGGACTTAACATAGTTGTGTTTTGAGATAATGACATCATAAAACACAACTATGTTAAGTCCTTTTGACTCATACGGTTTGTTATGATATCATAAAAGATTTTTCTTGTAATTTAATTATGGAATATAAATTCCAGGATTTAAAAAACGGTATATTATTTGGGTATTCGTTCGGAAAATTCGTACGTTTAAAAGTGAAAAATTGAAAAAATAACGTTCTTATCGAATTTTTCGCTCAAGTTGTCGCTTTTCTCTAACCCATCTTCGACTGACCCAATATTTTTTCTATTTAAGTTTTTAGCATAACTTCACATTTCTAGGAGGGGTCCCTTTAGATATCTCCACATTTTGTCCGCGCTATACAAACAAGGACCACTTTAATGTATATATATATGTATATATAGAAATATATATATATATATATATATATATATATATATATATATATATATATATATATATATATAGAAATATATAATATATATATATATATATATATATATATATATATATATATATATATATATATATATATATATATATATATATATATATATAATGGGATTTTTGCAGCATTCTTAATTGTTAGAAAATTTATAAAAGGGCTCTAGTGTAATGACGTAAAATTTCGCATATTGCGTGAAGCTCTCGTTATCTATCGTCGATTAGTAAACCATGAAATTTTTAAAAACTAAAGCGTTCTCTTTACAAAAACTTGGAAAGCAAAGTTGTTCGATTTTAACTAACAATCAATCATTTTTCTATACACCTTACTCGGATCGTCATTGAAATTCTAAAAATTTCAATCGATATTTATTGACTGTTTTCCAATTTGCGCGTACTCTTTCTAAAGAATTGTTGTAATAAATGTTTTTAAGTTATAGTCTGAGAAAATTATTCCGGCATGACAAACCTAAAATTAAAACTTAATGTATAAAGTAGTATAACAAATGTTTCAATGATTAGGCTCGATTTAAATTACTTCTGTGCTATTTATATAAAAGAGCACAAGTAATTTTTAATGATTTTACATCAAGAGAACAAAATTTTGTTTTACACCGCTTTATCAAATCTATATTTTACCGTGTCGGGCCAATTCTTAAGTTAGTTAGTTAAGATTATTACTATGCTGATAATCTCATAGTTAAGAAGATACTTTATAAAAAATTATATAAATTTATATTTTGAGGAAAATCGGGTTAGCATCTTTTAAATATTTTGGAATCTGTTACAAAATACGCTTGTGTGATAGGCCCCTTTCAAAAAATATATTTAACTTATTAGAAAAAACTAAACCTAAATATGCCGTTTTACGTTAGATTATTTTTTAAAACACTATCATATTAAACCCCTTTTTATTAACTTTTAAATAAATAAAAAACCAAACAAAAATTATATATTAAAGTACTTAAATTAATTTCCGGATGAACATCGGGGCTGTCCTCTGTTTAGATTTTTAAATAAAAATAGCGATATTCAGGTACCCACCGTTGGTAATAGGTCGCGAATATTATTTTTCTTTTTAGGATTCCATATTCTCGTCAGTTTAGTTTTAGCTGCATCCGCTAACCCCAATTCAAATACAAAAAATACTTGTTTGAATTTCGATTAATCTTTTTATTTGTTTTTCGATTATTGCGTGGTCCATACCACACTCCATATGAGTGTAACCAAACTTCTAAAAAGGTATGGTCAATTTGTTCAATATGTTCATTAGTTTGAATAAACATCAAACACATAATAGCGACAAAGCCGTTTTTATTATGACTTGCGCTTGAGTCACTATAAAAGACGATCCGATTGATTGTGCGGTAAATATTTTAGGTGTTCAAATACACACGACACTACTTCATTTCCTCCTCTATTAACCACAGCTTTAATGCGGTTTTCGTTAAGGTAGATCAACAACTGATCAAAGTTTTTCTCTGGGATTTGTTTACGAAAATGCTACGAAAAGAACAGATCTGTGCATTTTCTATTTATAGATTTTCAACAGACGTATGATAACATTCAGAGGAACATATTATGAAGTATTCTGTCTCATTTGGGCATTCCTTTAAAATTGATAACTATCTGCAAAATATTAATGGATGGCTGTAAAAGCAAGCAGATAATCGAAGGCAAACTGCCGGAGACTTTCGAAATAACATCAGAAGCGCGGCAAGCAGACCCAATAGTCCAAATTCTATTGAACCTTCCATAAAAATATGTAATTCGCCAGCTCAACATAGCACAACGCAGCTATTTGTATTATAGATCAAGCAAATATTAGCTTACGCGGATGACATTGTGTTTCTTAAAGAAGTTATGTTTCCGTCGGAAACAACCAGCCAACAAATTTTTAATAGGCGGCACACACTATGAAAAGGTGAATGAATAATACCTGGAATCACTTTTGATCAGACCAGTATTCACTTTTGTTAGTGAGTCTTTATTAAGGGTGAACAAATTTACAGGATGCGTCTGAATCTCGAGATCAGAAAAAATCCGAACAACTCCGATATAATTGAAACATTTAAATCAAAGTCGAACACGTTCTACGTCCCAACCTAGCACTATAAATCAATTCCTGGACTGGGAACCAATGGAGGCAGGACTACGCAGAAGGCCCCCTATTCGGTGGATGGAGGATGTGTAAAACAGGTGCTTCAATCTCATCGGTTATCGGTGGCCCCTTGTTAGCTTCATGGGATGTAGCGGCAGAAAAATAAGAGAGATACCGACAATAGAAAGCTTCACAAAAACTCCTGGATTTTGCCAAAACCATAAGACTGCGTTCGATATAGGAGGACGTAGAGGTGGAAATTTAAAAAGTATAAAAATGTTTCCATACTCTACAGCCATCTAGAGTCGAAGAACAAACATTTCTTAAGTGATAATGGACTTTTGAACTTTGATAATTTCAATTTCGTGAATCTACCTAAGTTAAAATATTCATTAAGTGGAGTCCCTATGTTGCTCCAATCATCAATGACATCTGGCATTTTTAAAATAAGAAAGTTATTATTTTTGAATATAAGATATAAATGATTCACAACCAAAGTTACCAAGAAAACAGTGCGTAATGCGAGTTATTATTAAAATTAGCCAGTCTCAAAGAGTTGAATCGTGGTTTCGATCACAATTAGCAAATGAGATCATCCTCTACAATCAAACTTCGTTAAAATAAGATAACTGGATACGAAGACAATGCAATCATCATCTTCTTTATCAGTAGCTAATGTCATTCTGTACTTGGTCAATTTACAATTTAGGTAGAGAAAGGGATAATTCCAGTATAGAAGACATCGAAAAAATCAGGTAACCAACACGATTTTCGAAATTTGTTTTATAGAATGTTAAATTTAAAAGTTTTAGGAGATGCAAGCCAAAAACCGCCGGAAAATTCCTATACTTTCCGAAAAGTTTTTATCAAATTGTTTTAATTTTCCAAAGAAAAATTTTTGTGATTTCTTTAAATTGTTTTAAATACATAATATTAATTTTATGACAATTTTTAAAAAAAAATTATTTGTTTTATACCTTAAAGGATAGGGGCCGCCACATACAAACCCCCGTTTATCTTTATGATCAAAATTTGTGTTGTGTTCACTTATTACACATTCGATAATATAAGTGTTTATTAATGGATTGAACTTAAAATCCAGTATTATGTTCAGAAATGGGAAATTTTGACAAACAGGAATTTAATAAACAAGATTTTGGTCGCTCCCATTACTAATTGTCTCGTCAACCTTGCAGACACAGATCAAATTGATTGTATCCATCGTATCGCTTCTACGGATAGATCAACCACACATGTTTTTCGTTGTTTCACAAACCCATCATCAAATTCACAAACCCATCATCAAAATTTGGTAAAAATTAATTACTTTTATATATTTTAAGCCAAATTAATTGAAAACAAAAATTGGAAAATTTTCTAGGCAAATTTAGGAATTTTCCTTTGGCCTGGACCTCCTAAATACTTTAAATTTAACATCCTATACAAAAAATTCTTGTTAGAAGGGAAAGTAAGGAAAGTTATGTGTTAGCCTTGCTTGATTCCAACAAGTTTTTAGTTAGAATCAGCTATTGTCAGATTCGATATCCTTAAGGAAAATTGCCTCTTAAAAGAAACATTCCGTCTTTTTATAACTGGGATTTATTATATTGTTAAAAATATAATACACAGAATTAGAAGTGCGAATGTATAAATAAAAGCTAATTAAGCTTAAAATAATGAGACTGAGGCAATGCGGATAGCCGATTTATATTAATTCTGATCTTTTTGGACTGGCGTTTTGACTTGCAACATAGAAAAATATTCGAACATTATCTAAGTTTGCCTAGATATTTTGGATAAAAAATTAAAAACATAAATAAATCTACTACCGGTGGAAATTTAATTTTGAAAATCGTTTAGCAGATTACTCACTGCTATTAAAATATTACAGAAATTGCATTTAAACATCACTCCACATGACTAATTTCAATAAATTTCCCGGTCGTATTTCATGATTCCGCCCCTCATTTTATAAATTATTACATTTCAGAAAATTAGTTTTAAAATTTATAATTCCGGTATAATACCGAAGTACCGATACTGCTGTGGGAAAATACCGAAATACCAGTATTTGTTATTTCTTTGAGTAACTAAGTCCCTATATACGCTAATGATCGAAAGTTCTATTTGAAAATATTATTTAGACCACGTCAACATCTCTAGAACATCGACCAGAATCATATTTGAACACCGCCAAACAAACCGATGCCTAAAATATACTTTAATTTCGCACAAAATTAAGCCTTTCTTTTAGGTTTACAAAATTTTAGTGTGAAACTATAAATGTTTCTAGATTTATGATATGATATGATATGATATGATAGAGGCGTACAGGCCAGCCATAACAGCGATCCTAGGTACGTTACCATAATCCTGAAATATCAACAATCAAATAACAAATTATATCTAAACGCGAATAATATTTCAGCATCATGCGGGCCCAGGCCCTGCCTGCATCCTTAACAGATAAGGTTAATTAGGTAAGGATGTTAGTCACAGAAACGACTAGGGCGAACCGCAGCAAAGTCATTTTCTAACTACTTAAATATATTAGAATGTTAGTCTCAATTAAATTCACACTCTATATTAGAGTTTGTTAGTTAATTAATGTAAGTTAGTTGTGTTTGAGGTAAAGGATACTAATATTCATCATATGTATTCGGCATCAGTCCTACTAGATTGGTTAGGTTATTTAATTCACATCTATGGGTCATCTCATCATATACTGCTTGTAACCTTATTTTGCCCTATCTTCCCATCCAACACCATCTAACCGAGGAACTTCACGTTCGTAATGACACGGCAGTATTATCATACATATGATGACCTAAATACTTCGTCAATAATGTCAAAATAAAAAAAAATTTAGATTCGGTATTGTCATTCAGCTACCTATATTTAAATTCATCCAACTAAGCAGGGTTAATTTATATCTAACATTCACACAACTTCAACATAGCCTGAATTCAACCAGAAAGATCGTCGAAAAACAACATTCCATAGCAAAAAGTCTTTGGATCGTTAACATATTTAATTGTATTGAGTTTATGCTCAAAGCGTAAGTAATTAAATAGACCCCCTGATCAAGAATGTTGCAATCACAATCTTCCCTGACCTTCCGGTATGTAAAAAAAAATAAATAAATAATAAATTTAAATAATAATAAAAATAAATTTAATTATATTTGCCGACAACTTTATTGTTTTAAATCAGGAACTATAAATGTTTCTAGATTTACAACATTTAAAAATCTGTTCAACTGAATTTTTAATTTTCTATTTCTAGCTCAAATTTCTTTATAGGTAAAATTGTTATCATCCATCGTCCTTCATTTTATATAATTAACATGGGTAAATAGCTCGCTACAACGTGACTCTTTACTCGCTACAACGTGACGAAATTTTAGTCTTGAACTCGCTTACTGAATAATTTTACTGGCTAATTTTAGAGTTTTTGGCTTAAGATCTGGAATATCACTATGCCAAAATTAGTTTTAAAATTTGATCATAATTTGTCCAATTCTCTATCAGTTTCTCTAGACTGATTGAAAATTTGACAAATATTGATAAATTTTAAAACTAATTTTGGTTTCAGCTCTTGCTTGATTTTTCTTAAGAGAGCATTGATTAGCCCCGGAATGAAGAAATCTATGTGATGGAAATTTTCGACTTAAATGCTCCTTGTTCGGCCTGCTAAATTTAATCAATAATGACGAAATTTTAAATTAACGCAATGAAGGAAATCCAATTTAAATTTTAAGTTATGGAATTTGGAAAATGTTCCGCTATTAATACTACACAATACATTTTTTATATTTCTGTTTTACAACAAAAAGTTTCTTTTATCTTCAATAATTTAAAATAAATTATTGCGATTTTTTTTAATAATAATTTATGAAACTCAATTTTTTTCGTTCATTTGAGGCGGTTGTTGAAATATTTAATATACATTGTAATGTGTGAAAATTGATTGCGATTTTGTTGTGATAAGCCATTAATTTGTTTAGTACAACTTACAAATAAATGCATTTTTGATAGAATTGTGAACCTTGAAAACATTCCTATTAGTATACCCACTAATGTGATTTCACATTTCTAAATTACACATTTCCAAGCATGAAAAATAGGTTGGGAAAATTGATATTTACTTTATAATTCTTGTGTTTTTATTTACAAAAATGGCAAAATGTCAAATGAACATTATATATATGTATATATATATATATATATATATATATATATATATATATATATATATATATATATATATATATATATATATATATATATATATATATATATATATATATATATATATATATATATACATATATAAGCATCATGCATACTGATGATGGTGGTTATGGCGTTTGTGATATATAAATATACCGCCATCGTAATATACAGTATTTCGGTTTTATCTTATCCTTCATGTTGTTTAAATGTACATGTGTTTCATTGCATTTGCACTTTGAATAATGAGCAACAGAAAAAACTACAAAAAATCAGAAATAAACTCTTTTTTTATAATCAATAATCATATCACAATAAAATTGAGGTCAATTAATTTATTGTATGCGCTTAACTGCGCGACGGCGACTGACCACCCATTAAGGGTTAATGCAAACGGTATGATTGTAAACTAATTGCTGACCTAATTAAATGAACCGTACCAATCCTACTAATAACAATTCCATTCAATTGAGCAAAAATTATTAAATACATTTCCCGTCCCATTGGTACCCCCTATAGGAAAAAATACTCAGCTACTATAATCACAATAACAACAATAATAAAAGGCTTTTCATCTTGTTATGTATATTGTATATAGGAAGAAAAAGCTTTGATACTCGAAATTTTATTTGATTTGTTGAGTTTCTTTCTTATTATATAAGATATAGAGGCAGTAAGAAAAATGAAATTTTAATTTTGATGCTGTAAGTACTGCATTAAAACCCATAAAATATAATTAAATATTCGTTGTTGTTTTCATTAGTTTTGCATAGCTTCCATTTTTATAATACATATTTTAAATTAAAATTTCAATTTTTAATTTAATGTAAAACGTATCGTATACATTTTATACTACAGTCGAACAGAAAAAATAATAATTGCGGGAAAATTGTTCGTGTACTTTAATATGCGCAAACCCTACCTAGTGTTTCGCTCGTATTATATATCCCTTAACTAGAGTCTAGTAAAATATTCAAAAGCAAAATTTCTGTGAAAATCGTACAAAATTCTTAATATTTTTTTTATACTCAGTATACGCACGGGGTAATGAAAACTCAAGGTTGTCTGCAACACAGTAAATTCCGGACACAGTGATATTTTCTAATCTGACATATTCGAGTACAAACCGCCAACAAGTTGTATATTGTTGTGTACATGCATTTTTTTTTTAAATACGTGGGAAATTTCGACCATTCTGTCTTAGAATACCATACTACACTCCTATATAAAAAAAAATACTCGAATACATAAAAAAAAATTGAGTGTCTCTTAATGACCTTTAAACTCGAGCTAATCCAACTAACTAGTCATTGACATGGATTCGTGTGCGCCAATTCAACAACATACCTTTAAAACCAAATGAAAAAAAAATTATCGTAAAGGAAAATTTCGATTGAATTATACTACAAATAAAACGTCAGTTTATAACATAATTTTCGAGAATTTATGTTTGAGAAAATCGAATTGAAAAATAAAAAATCGTTTTCTCAAAAGAAAGTAACAACAAAAATGAAACACCTTTTACTTGTCAAAGTGAAAAATGTTTTAAAAATAATTTTCATTCTTTAAAAAAAATAAAACTTATTTTTAGAATTCACACAAATTAAATAAAAAAATCAAGTAATAATACCACGCAGTGTGATAAAGAAGATCAAAACGACGAAGAAGAAGAAGAAAATTAATTTTCTGAATTTTTGGCTGGTTTTCTTTGCTGTAAAACAACGAAGTGCGGGAAAACAATGAAGTGTGGGAAAAAGAACGGAAGGTGGAGGGAAACAAAATTAAATTTAAAAAAATCTCATTTTCCAACTTTACAAAAAAACAAAACGAGTGTCAATTAAATATTTTAATGTCGAGTTAAAAATTAATACTTGTATTCTATTGTATCTATATAGACGGAAAATTAATTTGTCATTACCATCATTTATGATATTATGACAGAAATTACGGTGGTTTAGTGTTATTTTTGGAGGTATATTAATGACGTATATTAAAATTATGTCAAAATATTTATTCCGGGTTACATGTTATATCATAGTCCTTTGTGCAGAGCCCATGCAATGATTAACACAGTGATATTCTGAATGAAAATAATATCGTACCGATGTGTTTAATACGCCTTTGTTCTCCTTTTCCGTTTTCAAGAGTAATTCCAACACTTCCCCTAAAATGCACTTACACCAAAAATGGTCACATTAAAATCATAGAGATTTTACCAATTAAATTTCTATATTACCATACTATGTAATGTTTAGTAAATTTGGTAGATGATAATAATTTAATTATTTAAGTTACTCAAGTAATAATTGTTGATAGGTATCACTTTCAGTTTGATGAGACGACCATATTTTGTAAATTATTTTAGTATTCAAATATCACATTAGTTAGAAACCAAATAATCTACTAGATCTAGACTTTAAGTCTTCACTTAAACACTTTGTATCACTATATCACACTAAACTGTTGGTTTTTTGAACTATTTAACTTTCCTCATCGTTGTGAAAAGAATGAATCTTCAAGCGGGCCTCAAATTCTTTAATTTTACTTTCGAGCTTCTGCCGAATTTTCCTGACGCTTTGATAAACTAGCTCGTAATGCATACTTTCAATGTCTTGCAGTTTCACCACAAAAGACTTTTAATCACATCAAGCAAATTTTTGTTGACGCTGATCTTATAGACCTGTTTAATTTGATCGAGTTTCTCGTTATGCTTCGAATTGTTTTTATCTTCTGGTATTATAAAATTTTTGAGCATTTGAGCAAAAACTAAAGAAAATAATTGCTGGTGAAATTCACAATTATGTAAAAATGCCTAACGCTATAAACAGCAGCAACTAGGCGCACTAAAATATTGTGAAATGGGGCCTAATTATTGGAACCCAAAATTTCAATCAATCGCGTAGTAGCAATGAACTGGAAATATTTAGAAATCGTAAACGGTTATTTTCGGTTAATCTCCAGATAGTTTGTGACACAAATTATTCGAACTAGTGGTCTACTGGTAAGATAACCGATATTAACATATCTATTTGTTCAATCCGCAACCAAACCTCCTTTAATTTCTCTTTCAAAAATAAGATCTGAAAGAAAAGAATTTATCAATTTAGTATTATTGCGATATGCCAACAAATCTTTACGAAATCATTACGCTTGCATCTTCACATAATGCTGCAATTGGCGAGAAATTCTCTAGAAAGTGTAAAATTAAAACGAAAAATCACGCGAAACGAATCAATGATAAATAAGGAAAAGACAATTTCCAGCACTGGGTCATACATTATGAAATTGATGAAATTTGTACCATCAGTGTTACAGCAGTTCTACATAATATTGTGTTGTTAAATAATAAACATTTCAGATTTTAAAGCATATTCATATATCAAAAATACGATTGAAATCAACAATAATTTCGAAAGGATTAGCAGCTGAAACCGTTTTCAAAAATTCATAATTCATACTAGCATTTAATAAATTCAATGTGGCCTTTTAATTTCACAAATGAAAATTTATTTATTGTGTAGAGGAAATGGAATCGTTTTTTGATTTTTGTTGGCGCAGTTATTCTTAATTTTATCCCTAAATATTGATTGATGGAGATTTTCTCTCTGTATTTTCTTGTCTTATAAAATTTAGCTTCAATTGTTACATATTTTCTGAAAATGTTGACGATGATCAGTAATTTCTTTATCTGCTCAAAGATGTCTTAAACTTCGGTGAGCTTTCTTTCCAACTAGAGAAAGAGTACATCCGTGCTTTTAAATGTATGCAACGTTGTGAATCTGCAGGATCTAAATTGTTTAGTCGATATATCCAAACATTTTGTAATTTCCTGCATGTCCAATTGCAGTAATTCGGTGTATTTTGCCCATTTGTTTTTGTGGCTGTTTTGCAAACGTACGAGTATACAGCACCTGTTCTGGTACATTTTCATCTTGCATTGAATTATTTTTAAATTTTGGAACAAACTATCATATTTCCGAAGGGGTTTGACGAATAAGTTTTTATTTTACTTTTTACAACATAAAGACAATAATGGTAACAAAACTCAAATAACACCAACTTTACTAGGCTACCAGAGCAAAATTGTGTCTGTGATATTCGTCAATATCGAAATGGAAGACATTACATAATATGCTGGTATTGTCGACATAATTTTAAAATAAAAATAAATCCTATTATCAGAGAAAACGTTTTAACAGTAAAGTTTGTTCCAGTGAGTTTTAAAGAATAATTCCACCACAAAGAAAATCAAATAATTGACTGGACAAAAAATAGATTTTAAGCACCACGTTGTAAAAAGTCGTTATATTGAGTGTTACCTACTATTAAATGATATATTTTTTTTGTAGTAACCATTAAATTTAAGTAAATTTTTCACATAAAAAAGTAATTTATTCAAAATGGCGTCTTATACTGCTCTCAACTATAAAGGATTCAATATTGCTGGTCGAGAAGAGGTCGATATTATGATTGCAAGACTTAGAAATGTTTTGCAAAACAAATAAACCAGCACGAAAGCGGGTTAAGTAAAACGTGGTAAATTACGTCAAAACAATCACATATTTCCCGAATTTTTATTTAAGGAACTGTTAACGATTCCAAAAACTAAAGACATCAATCCATAGACATAAAATGAAAAGGTGACGAACCTGATATTACATACATAATGAAAAAGTAATTTACTCAAAATAACGTCAAATAATGCTCACGGTGCCCTATAAATGATTAAAAATAGCATTGTCATCGAGCACTAAGCTATTCTGTAAGTTTAAGCGCTCTATTTAAAAAAAAATAAAATCATTTTCCTAATGTTTCCCTGTACCACGCCTTTAGTTTATTCCGGAAATATTTTAATCTGTGACCGTCCGTTGTCATTCGGCCATAATTTCACCTTTTAGTCGGCAGACCCTTTTTTATAGTTAAACTAAAATCAAATAAAAGAGGAATGGTAACTGATTATTTAATTACAAAGTACGAGTACCAAGTAAAGTTATCATGAATATTGAATATGTAGTACTCGCTGCGACGCGCTCTCAGTAATAGTGGTTTTTAAGAAATTTTTTTGTGTGTGTCTGCCTGTGTCTGTGTTATCTCTACAGCCGCCCATAGATGCATTTTATCTTAGTTGATTCTGTACAATTTCAAATTTCAGCGTTTCTTAAAATATGGTTGTTAAAGGATGTTACTGTTGGCACAAATATTGTTAAAGGCTTTTATGTGAAAAACAATCTTAATTCTAAATCAAATTTGCAACAAAGTTTGCGCTTTTTTCAACAGTTTGAGTCGATGTCGTGTTTTTAATTAATATTATTTTCCAAAAAACCTAAAGTAATTTTTGTTCATGGTTTTCTCGAAACCTATGCTCGAGGTGAAAAGTCTTATTTGCTTCACATAGCACAGCGTTTCGTTGAAATTTTTTAAATTACCATAGATTTTGATGAATCAGCAACCGGAAATACAGTTTTCTTAGTAAGTTTTCGATTTTTAAAACATTTAATTAAACACAAAAAATTGCAAGAAGTTCGAACTTTAGGGTGGATATCGAAAACAATCAATTTTTCAGAGATCATTTGATTTTTGGAAGATATTTAAAAAGATGTAGTGTTTTCGTGAAAAATAATAAAGACTAACAAATCTTAAATTAATTTTCTAATAGAATTTGTCGTAAAGAATTTCAAAATTTTAAGGAATGTTATATGCTAAAAGACAAATAATTTTTACTTCATAAACTATTTTTACCGCGTCGTCTACGACGGACCACCAGAACCACCTGAAACTTCAAGGTTGTTTAACAATAGAATTCCATTATTTATGTGGCAGGGAAACTACTTTTACTTTTCCTCCCTTAAAAGAAAATTGACGGTTGTTAATTGGCCCCTAAAACATCTATATACTAGTAAACAAGCGTTTAATGTTTGTTTGTGTCGATACACCTATCAGCTGCTTCACCAATCGCCATGAATTTTTTACCTTGCATGAGAGGCGAGAACAAATCTAAGAGATGATTTTTTCAAAATTTTGTTACCGTATCTAACGAACATAAGTTCGTTAAATTTTCGAGTTTTTCAGAATAACTTGCATACATTTTCCAGATTTGTATCATAATTCATATTTGACTCAGGTCAGCTTAACAATATTACCAATATTTCATAACTACTAAGTATTTAACAAAAGTTCATTAAATTTTACGGTTTTTCTTAATGACTTGAAGAAATTTAAGCCGATTTGTATCATATTTAATCGAGAATAGTTTAACAATACTATCAATAATATTGGATATAATTAACATATGATTCATCGGACGCCGTCGTATTCCTCCCGGACAAAAGTTCGTTTAATCTTCGGGTTTTTTTCATAAAAACTCGGAGAAATTCCGGCTGCTTTAAATTATACTTGGCCCAGGTTAATTTATTAATCCTACAAATAATTTAGGATATTATTAAGCTTGGATATAATTTTAGATAGAATTAAGACACCCAATACTAGCTATGCTCGACTATAATTCGAACCTTAGAGCACGGTTGAGCTGTTATCGGTCAAAGCCGCTTAACATCACCGGCCCGTTAAACTACGTCCTTTTTGCCTTATACTCGTACATAAATAAAAATTTACAACTGGATGAAACGAACGGGACGTTCTTTTTAAATTATCTATGTTTACATTATCTTATAACGGGTGATTTTTTAAGAGCTTGAGAACTTTTTTTTAAAAAAAACGCATAAAATTTGCAAAATCTCATCGGTTCTTTATTTGAAACGTTAGATTGGTCCATGACATTTACTTTTTGAAGATAATTTCATTTAAATGTTGACCGCGGCTGCGTCTTAGGTGGTCCATTCGGAAAGTCCAATTTTGGGCAACTTTTTCGAGCATTTCGGCCGGAATAGCCCGAATTTCTTCGGAAATGTTGTCTTCCAAAACTGGAATAGTTGCTGGCTTATTTCTTACATAAGACAGCCATCTATATTCATAGTATAACAAGCAAATGAGAAATTTGTACTTATAATGAAGCTACCGAAACCTTGAATAAAGAAATTCATGAGGGAATTTATTTACAGAACAGCTAGGATTACCTAAGTATTTCAAATTTTTGGCTCGAAACATACAATTCACTCAACCGTAGTTCCAAATAGTTTAATCAATGTAAAATCACGGGATGATTATAAAATTCGTACGATTACTTTCTATCTCTACAATTCGTCTTACAAAATACTACTTTTCAAATTCGTCGATGAAATTCGTTCATTTCAAAATTCATGGTGTAGAATCCTATTTTTATTTACATACACTGAAACCACCGTATCGTATTTTGTAAGGCAATCAAGTTGTTCGTATTGGCAATCAATTACATAAGTTTTAAAAATTCGAAGCTAAATTTTTAATATTTTTTCCAATTAAATAATTAGCATTGTTTAAATAATGGTTTAAATAAAATTGAAATATAGCAAGTAAAAATTTCTGAATTTTGATATTTAAGAATTTATTAAATGGCGGATTATGGCGAAGATTTGAAACAACTGATTTTGGAAATGAGCAATTTTTAGAAAACGACGGATTTTTTACCAAAATATATTTTTTAAAGATCGGTGGATTAGAGTACTAAATTTTTCTAATGAAAGCTACCTAATTTTGAATTAATTCTTTCAAAATTACCTTTATCATCATAATATAGAAAACAGTCATTGTTTATGTAATCAAATATATATTGATTAATATATTTTAACACTCATAAGGCAACCAAACCGCTCAACAAATACTTCAAAAAATACTCGGAAGGTGTATAAATTGAAAATTCAAAATACAACTAAATCTGGGTATAAAAGAAGAAAACTTACGAAATAATTTTCGGTATCAAATCTAGAAGGTATCAAATCTAGAATGGCTCTTATAATTGTAAGCCTATTCATACCATAATTACAAACAACTTAAAGATAATAAGTTTATTTGGATCATATTTGCGTTACGGTTATCCCAAAGTTCAGAAGTTTTTTGTTCAGATTTCCCAAGAAGCCATTACTTTGACAATAACCCTATCGTATAATTCTCGTCTAGAGAGCAGTATAAAGTGTTTTAGACTGGCTGCTAATCATAAACATAATCTAATTTGTGTGCTAGACATTTATTCAAGCCGATAGTAGAAGCAAATTGCGAATTTGGAAACATTTTTTAATATGAGACTCTCTACGTTTTTTGTCCCATACAATTTTTGAATTTTTTGTTCTTGTACTGAATTGAAAATAAAAGAATTTAATTCCAGATTTTGATTTACCTAAGTATACCCCGAGTTTGGCTTCGAAGATACAATGAACAGTGAGGCATTTTATCATTTAAAAATATTTGTAATTCTTAATCACTTACAAAAATATACAAAAAAATAATTTAAAAAAATAATAATAATTCATAATTTTAAACGTCCCAAGAAAAAAATTGATGAAACGTTAGTCGTATTAACTTAATCTCGTAATTAAGAATTACAAATTTGTAATTAGATTTTGAGTTGACGAAGAGATTTTTTTATTAATTATTATATTTTACTATTTTCATACAAAAAGTTAGTGCCCATCTTAATAATAACAGATCTTCCTTTCTTGATCAAAAACCCCCAAGCGTTGCGTTTAAATAAATTAGACGTTGCGAAAACTTTCATCATTTACAATATAAATATAGACAATGTCTAGCGAATTTACTTTCATCTACGTAGTAAAATAAAATATAGTAATCAAGAAAAATTTTGATCTCGGTAATTTTGCTAATTTACCATTCGCAAAAAATCACTTTGTGTGTGGTGTCGTGCAGACTAAATATTGGTGGTTATCTACAGCCCAGACGAATCGATTGAATACAAAAGTTTTTTCCATAAATTGGAAGATCTCAATGATTTTTGGCTAAAATCGGTCCACCAGAAGTGCCAGCTCACGTAGAAGCTTTATATTTTTTGCAAATATTTTGAAACGTACTAAAAGATTCTAAATTAAAATTGAGACCAACAAAAATTTACCGGAAATGATAACTTGTTATAAAACACTGTTTTTCAACAAAAATTCGGCCTTTGTACAGCCCAGATAGATTGGCTGATCCTGATGAAACTTCATAGTTAAACTATCACCATAAAGTGGGGGCCCCAGTGATGCTTGGCCGAAATTGGCTACCGGAAGTGACAGTTTCCATAGGAGCTTTTTCTTTTTTCAATTATTTTGAAAAGTATTTATCATTTACGAAAAAACGATTAAAAACAAAAGATTATGATTTTGATAATTGTTTAAACTTTACCGGATATGACGAGTTTTGATAAAAAAAAATTATTTCACCAAAATTCGGCATCTTTGAGTCCAGGCGGATTGACTATTCGAAATGATACTTTTTCCATGGAACTTTTAAAACTTTTGCAATGATGTTGAAAAGATTGGCATTTATAAAAAACGATAACGAATTAAGGCTATGCGACAAACTTAAGATAAAAGTCAATTTGAAGTAAATTTTTTGGTAAATTTAAGTATTTTTCAAGAACCTGTACTAAAACCGGTTTTTATCGTAATAAACGATAAAAGACAGTTTTACCAAAAGTCCGATGAGTTTATTTTTTCTCTTTACGGAAATTAAATGTGGTGTATGCGAGATCTATCTATAAACATTCATGATAAAAAGAAAAACAGCAAGTTCAGGGTAGTTTTGCTGTAGTCTTGTAAATCTTTTTTTAATTATCATTTTGACGATTATCAGTATATGTATTTTGCTCCAGAAACCCGTCTTTATGAGCTAGGACGGTTTTATGGAGCGAAATACTAACACTGACAATTCTCAAAATAATAATTTAAAGGATTTACAAGAATACCGCAAAATTACGCAGAACATGTTGTTTTCCTAGAAAATTTAAGTTTACGGAAAGCGTCTCTCGTATTCTTTTTTTGTTAATGTTGCCTTAACTATAATTAAAATGTGCTGCGATTACAAAATCATTAAAAATAATTTTGATTATTGTTCGGGTTTCTTCCTTCCATAGGATCATTATCATCCGATAACTATAACGTGTTAAAACTCTTGGCATCTTAAAAGATGTTGTACTTATTTGTTGACATTCCTATTACGACACGTATATTTCTCTTATTTAAATTATTGAAAAATTTGAGTATAAAATAAACCAACATATTTTAACCCCTTTAACCATTCTGTACCTTAATAAATTTTATTAAATTTTAATAGTTCATTTACAAGCTCTACATGGCTAAGGTAACATTAATTAATTTACACTCGTACATATAAAATATTCATTTCTAACCTATTTGTTGTTACCAAAAACATTAAAAATAAATAATAAAATAATTACTGTGCCACAACCAGTTCCTGCCTCCTGTACACCTAAAAATATACAGGTACAAAAATACCTAGCCCCTAAAAATTTTTGATCATATATCGTATACTCTTGTGTAATTAATAATGATACAGTACGGAATTGATAAGGAAATTTATTTACAAGTTCTTATCTACATCAACAATAACAAACCATTATGTTATGTTCGGGTCCACACACTACATGCGTCTACCAGTAATTTGCGGTTTTCATGTATGTAGGTATATAGGAGTATATGATGGTAAGCACAACACAACACAATTGACTCATTTAATTAATTTATTATTTTAGTATTGCTCTTGCCAATTCAATTAATTTTTACCTAACCCATTAAATTAATTTAAAAATATTTGTTTTTTTATGTTGCTATTTTAATCGCGCACGAAATAGTTGTAACACCCTGGGAGCCACAGTGTAAATTATGATGCGGTTAATCCATAATACCTGTATACTACACCAGAAAAATACGTTTTATTTATAAGATTATATCAAACCATTATTCGTGTATATCGTCCCTGTCTTATATAAAAGCTGCTTTATTTGGCAAACAAAACCACAAATTAATTTCGATTCAATCTACCTACTTAGCATAATATCTTATATATGAGCTTCTAAACCTGTTGATGTTGCTGACGTAAACGATGTACTATCTTTTGATATTATTCCATGAAGGTTAATCTAGGGAAATTGATTAAAATACTCCTACATATTTTGAATTTATATATGTTTGTTGTTGTTGTAGTTGTTGCTGTTATTCTATTACCGTTGAAATGCCATTATGGATTTAAAATGGATGAAAATTAAAATGGCAGAATATGTAGTATACGTATCGATTTTGAAACGGATGGAGAATGAGTGAAATTAATTTGGTTATCGTGCGGAATTCATCCAGGATGATTTTCTTGGTATTTTAATTCTATTTTTAGCAATTTTTGTATATTGCTTATATTTCGAAACATTTTGTAATTTATTTGTATATCGGTAAAGATTCGAGTGCGATATTTTTATTTTTTTTGCAATGAAAAAATACCTATGAGAGAAGATAAGATTGGCAGAGTAAAATTTTGGTTGCATGATGATTACTTCCTGAATTTTATTTTTAATAGTCTGTAATCATAATAAAACAGTGAGAGAAATATATAACAATGCAATAATACTTCGTACCTGCACCATTAATTAAGTACTACAATTTTTATTTTTCTCGACCAAAAATAAATTCTTGCCAACCATTGCTTTATCTAATTGACTGACCACTGACTGTCATTTTCTTGTTCTTGTATATTTCTTTCAACTGATGCTACATCTACTCGATGGATTTGGCCGCTTCATTGAGGTTACAGGAATCATGTGATCTTCAAATTAATGGGTGATTGGTCCATTCAATCTTAGCCAGGACTGCTGGATAAGGCATACTAGCATACCGGAGGGCGATGTCTCTTTTCATTTTATCCATTTTCCTTTTCGCTGTTCCGATGCGGGCACTGAAATTTGTATTAATCCAACCATTGGTTCGAAAAGTAATCAAGTACGCTAAAATATTGGGTTTGTTTGTTAGTAATCATACTATACGATAATTAAATTCATTTAAATTGAAACCAAGGCGAATTTTCATTTAACTGCTACTTAGTTACGAGACTGTTCTTAACATTTCAAATACTTCTGCAATCCAATTTAGAAATCTTTATCTGTAATATGGTTCGCTTTAAAAAAATATTTTGTGTATTAATTAGAATAAAAATTTTCAAACGAAATTTAAGTTTATTTAATTTTATGTTTTTGTTCCTAATCGAAAATTTACTTTTATATAAGAAAAACCTTAGATCTACACATGACTATAAATTTTATCGTCTCGATGACGAATATGAACTAAGTAAAACTACTGCAAAAGTGATCTGAAAACAATTTACTTCATGCTTTATTTATTAGCGAATATATCTAATTTAATTATATTCAAATTCAGCATAAATTGTTGTTGATAGCCATATATCTATGAAATGAATGAATGAAGTCTATTTATTCCCGATGACAGTCCCGACCGTTTTCAGTCTCAATATTTTTTAGAAATGTCTGATAATATTTTGAGAAAGTTGATTTATTTTATGTAGGTAACGAGGAATGAATACATAACTCTATAAAATAACAGAATTTTTATGAAAATTATTGGTTCGTATTATTCATAAATATTTGCTGCAAATTCGTGCAAACTTTAACCATTAAGCCCTAATTCGACCGTGCTTTACTCTAAAGTGGGTTTATTCATAAGAGCCATGCACTTCTCAGAAAATTCTCAAATATTTTGTGCTTTTTCTATATAAAACGTTTGATCCCTTCACATGACGAAAAATTTACTATTCGCATAAAAGTTTTATTAACTATTCTGTAAACCAAAATTTTATTTAGAAACCATTACGTTCTGAAGCTATGCAAATGTCAATCGGAATTCAATACCATTTCTGTAATACCAAAAAACCCCTTGGGAATAAATTCAAAATTTATTACGAGATTGTTTTATAAACCTAACTGGTGGCCCATCTAGCGTTTGCAACACTTACGCCATTCGTGTTATGACAGAAAATTAGTTTAATGTTTGACATTTACGAAATGGGTTGCTTTATGTTTGAACAAAATTGGGAAATAATGAAAACTTACTTTCATAGAGTATTCTACCCAAACTGCAACGAGTGTTTCGGCCCAAAAACAAATTGCAAAGATTATAAAGAAACAACAAAATAAACAAAATAAATTTTAGTAATGTTGTGGGATTAATTAAAAAATTCACCATCATTATAACTCATATTTTAGAATTAAGTATTAAACATAATCATGATTAAAATCAAAAGTTGCAAAGTTGCTTTTCTATTAAGCATCAAATCCATTCATCAAGATTTTTTGTTTACGTTATGAAAAACCCTATCATATTGCATTGGGTGATAACGATATTTTTACTATTAACCAGGGCCTTTAAACTCTTATAATTTTGCAGGATTTCTAATATACCATAAATGTCGGGCCAAGAAGTTGTTTAGAATCACTCATTTACTTTATCAGACAAATGTACCCGTTTCCTTACACGAGAATAGTATTTTGTTAGTGCGTGTTTCAACTGGTTTAAATACCGCATAAAAAGTTAAAAAATTAAAAATTTATTCGTGGTAAATATTTTTTAACTTTTTAACTTTTTATCTGTTTCAATTGGGTAAAATTTTGACAATAACTACGGTTGCTTGTTTTATGTGTAATTGTGAACGTAAATAGCAAATTTAAATATGAAAATATGTAAAATAAATACTACTTAAATATATATTAGTCAATTATGGTCAGTTTACATCTATATCATTATGATATTTCTCAAAATTTGTACATTGCAAATTTCTGTATACAAACAAATATTTTTGTCTGCCAAATGTTTTCCATATAAAAATTTTATCAGCTCTTGAAGCAGATAAAAAGTTTGACATTTTTATTCACCTCAATTTTTAACTTTTTAACTTTTTATGCGGTATTTAAACCAATTGAAACACACTCTTTTATACAAATGTGGGTCAGGGTTACTTTAATTTACTTTTGAGACAACTGCCTTGTAAATCGATTTATTATAAGCACATTTAAAAGTATCCCAAATATTTAACGGCTACTTAATCGCAAGAGTAATTAATCGCTAGACTAGTTTATCGTAAGCCACCCAGTTAATACAAGTTTTAACTGTGGACAGTAAATCATAAACCTCATATGCACATTCAAATTAAAGACTGAATTATATAAACAGGCAATCGTAAACCAATCTTCACTTATAACCTTGATCGGTTACAACAAAATTTGGAATCGTGAACAGTTTCGTCTTTTCAACAACCAAATCCAATTTTATCATGATGTCCCAGATATTAATATTGCACAACATCTTTCAAAATCATTTTAAAATTCTACTTTCACGCTACATATTAAATTTAAATCAATTAAGGTATCGTAGTTTCATCCCAGTTAGTCATATTCCAGAACTTCTTCCAAAAATTATTTTAGAATTTAATTTTTATTCAACATATAAAATTTCATTTGGTCATAATTATAGAAATTCTGTCCACAAAATCCTCACTAACACTTTAGGATTCCATTCCATCCACCATACAAATTTCATTATATAATCATTAAAGAAATGGCGTTCCTTTACAATTGGCAACATGTTACAGAACTTATTCCAAAAATAATTTTGGAATCCCATTTCGATCCATACCATAACAAATTTCATCATATGGGTTAAGAAATTATTAATGTTTCCACACCTGCGGTAACGGCTGTACGATTAAGTGATTATACGGTAATGTAGCCATATATGGATCATTGTTCTTACGATTAACCGGTCCTACCACTAAATGGTTTTACTACGACGTAATGTACGATAAAATAATTACAATGACGTGGTCGAATACATAGTAAATGTGTGTTCTGAAAAAACCATTTCAAGCATACTTGTATAAACAAAACAATGGAAATCTATACATAAAAAGTGAGTAAAATATTTTTCTATCTGAGACCTTTATCATTAGAGAAAACCAGTTTAATACCAAACCCAAAAGGATCCGGACCAACAGTGGTTTTTTAGTCGCCATCGCGCCATCAAGCAACAAAAATAACTTAATCCGTCCCATTTTTCTCATACTACAACTGTGAAAATCGGTTTAATTTTTTGTCGCCAGTCGAGTATGGTAAGGTAATGCAGCGTCCAGATAATTATTGGACAATTCGTGGTCACAATCAACATAAATTTTTATATTGTTCCATGAATGAATTTCTCTTCGTTGAAAATTTTATAGGCGAATCCAAAGAATAATTGTAATTCTGTATAATAAATTAATACGTAATGTTATTTATTTGGTGTAAACATAATTTGGCAGATTAGGACAAGTCTCAAACAAATTTTTCTTAAATGAATAAAGCTTCTATAAAAAAATTACAGTATGGGTTATTATTATTGACAACTTAGAAATGAATACTTTTGAAGTACGAAATTTAAATGTAATTGTAGTTTCAATACGAGTTGTATGGATACAAATCGCACCCCGCGTTCAAGACATACATAAGTTTTCCACTATTCTTGTGGTACACCAGAATATGCAATATTTATCGACTGACAAAATATCACACCTCTTAGACACCTCGCTCAAACGTTAATTGCTAGAATGTAAAATCAACTGTTTCCTAATTTTGAATTATTTCCATATTGTATTATGTTAAGTTTATGTTTTAACCAATATAGATGTAAAAAACCTACTGGTATTAAGACATTGAGATACCTAGAATTGCTTGTAATATTTTTACAAATCATAAAAAATGAAACTAAAATTTCAAAACGTTCTCCTGAAAATCGACTTTTTCGACTTACCATAGTATTGAATAGGCTGTGCGATATGGTCCGTGACCCAATTTCGCAAAGTTGCCTCTGAAAGATTTTTTTTTTATTTTCCTAAACGTAAGCCATGAGTGTGACCATCTCGAAACCGCATAGGTTTAATCCGACAAATTTATTTATTTTTTAACGTGCCATATTTAAATGTAATTTTAGTTCAATTAAGAATTGTATAGGACATATTCCGTCAGGGCTCTAACTTCGCAAAGTTCTCACAGAATAATTTTTCTTATTTTCCAAAAACTAAGACATGAGAGCAAACTTCATTGCTTTAATCGGACAAATTTATAATTTTAAGGCACATAATTTAAATGTAATTTTAGTTGGAATGTGAGTTTTCTAGATGGTTATTTCATAAGTGCAAGTGTGTTTTTGATTTTAGTTGCCTGATGAATTTTTGTTATTTTCTACGATATAATCGTGGCCATTCTCGTAAGAATATGATGTGCTAGCACTGGTTGATATTCGGAGTAGTTTATTGTAAGAGCTTACTTCGCCAACCGGATCTGCTATATGGTAAAATTTGTGCAATGTACTAACTTTCAGATGACCCAATATAAAAATTTAGAATTGCCACAATAAAAAAATTTATAATTAACATGGCACGACTGTTAGTTAGGGTACATGCTCATTAAAAAAAAATTGCCCTGTGATGCCTTTGCACCATATTCCACACCAAACAGTCACTTGTTTTTGGTGATTAGCTTCTCAACCGTCACGAGAATTTTCTGTGCCCCAAATACGGCAATTTTGCTTGTTCACATAACCGCCGAAATGAAAATGAGCTTCGTCGGAAAAGATGGCCTATTCGGATAGGCCCCGGATTAAAGAATTGGCCTATTCAGGGAAGTGAAAACGCATTTAATGATCAACTGCCTTCAATTCTTGAACCAATTGGACTTTGTAGGCTTTTATAACCAGGTCTTTCAGCAAAATTCCATACGAAGTCCTATCGCTGATGTTTAATTCTTGTGAACGATGACAGGTTGAGGTGCTTGGATGTTGATGCGCACACACGCAGCTGCGTGGCGAAGCGGTACTTTAACTTATACTTTATTCACAAATTTTCTCACACTGTTCTCTGTTGGCGCTTCATTTCTACCGAAGCTTGCACGCAATTTTCGACAACTAACTCACTACTTTGGAAATAAGTTTTTAATATTTCCTTATAACGACTCATTTCATTTACCGGGAATATAATACTGAATTTATGCCACTTGGCAGATAACATAAGAGCTATGAGCGGCAAAATAACTACTTCAAAACCGAACTAAAAGATTCTGTACTCTTTATAAACCACACACTGGAAATCACACTGGAAATCGCCCGATTATGCCAATTCTATCATAAAGTTGAATCATTCAGTTCAAAGTTACTCCTTACCAAAATAATCGACTTGAGAAATTAATTCCGAAAATTTAAGAATGGCCCAGTTCTTCATTTGTATGCTTATAGATTCAAGGTTATAGACAAAATTAGTTTAAACGGGAGAATATTGGCTATAAAATCAACATGGTGGAACTACGAAGCCCTGCAAATCATGTTTTACAGTCCCAAACTGCTTAAAAAACTGAATTCGTTTATTCTTGGTTAAACAAAGCGCGGTTGAATAAAATATGAAAGAATCTGACGATAACTATGTATAGCAGAGCTAAGTAGCAGAGAGTGCAGCTATGCAAAATAAAGACGTCGAATAAGCTATTGCAAAAGATAAAGAGAACCTTAGTTGTGAAACGAGAAGTTACAAAATCGGCATAACAACCGTCTCACAATAGTCCCATCGACACCTTGAATTAATTGGTTGTCAATTCTATAAGGAATTATGATCGGAGCTGACCATAAATGATATTTTGAAGTTATTACAATAGAATACAATGGAACAAAGGAAACCAGTAACCTTACTTCTCACAGTTATAAATTGTGCAGCTTAATTTAATAAGAACGTTTTCAACCCTAACGAAACAAAAAATTAAATCAAAAAAGGACTAGAAAAATTGTCAAAAATGTATGGAAATTTCAACGGAATTGTTTGAAGCAAATCAAATTCAAATAAGATGATCTATTATTTGGCCTGGTTCTGAGAGATATTTAACAGGATGTTAACGAAAATATTTTCTGTTGGTTCTACAAGTTCCACCCTTGATAGGGTTATTATATTCGGTTTCAGATAACTCTCAGAATAAGTAAAAGTTAGCTATGCCACCACTTTCCCTTAGGCACACGCCCTGTTAGACTAACTCTACCATTATTAGGACGACCATTTAGAGAACTTTTAGAGAGCATTTAAGAACCGCTTTTTGAAAATGTCTAAAAGTTTTCTTTAGAACTCAAATTGTAAAATTTATTTTTGTGCTTTTTCAAAAATATTTTGTAGTGTTTGTTAATTGAAAGAAAATGTATAGGTTATCATCAGAAAAATTAAAGGAAACAACAGTAATTGGTTATAGGTATGTACATTTGTCAAAACATAAAAACTTTGCAGTGCGGGCCTGTTGTTTATTAAAATAGATTACCTTAAAGTGCGCTTAATTTAACGATTATCATAGTGCGAACCACTGGGCTATTATCATTAAGTCAGAATACTGGAAAATTGAAAATTTTAACTTCAATTAATACAACACAAATATACTGGGTTTGGGTCTTGTTCTAATTTTTGCATTAAATCTCAATTAAAATTCCCTGTGCAGAAACATAAACAAAACATGCACATTCTTCTTAGCAGAGTAGTCCAACAACGATAATTTAAGTATTTATAATCTAAGGAATCTAATAAAAGACAAATCTTTCCAGATATTTTTTAAAGTTTTCAAAAGGCACTCAGTCACGTTTAAATTCCAGAATCAAAATGTTCATGAAAATGAACAAATTTTCGATTACACTTATAATACCAAATTCTACATTTTTTATACAAGCAACTGCAAAAAAGGAAATAAAAATCTTGTAATTGTTACATAATAATACTATACAATCCTATTAACCAGAGAGTCCGCATGACTAATTCCAATTTTCTATGTACATATAAGAACGAGTACCTCGAGTATTATTCAACAAAAATAATCTTAATACCATTGTTGCTATATTTTACCCAGCTATTCGTTTATATAATAATGCTGAAGCAAATCTGTATATTGAAATAAAATACAATAGATTTATTTTCATGAAAATGGGAAAAATTATAATTTACTCTACTACCTATATAGTGGGTACTTGTGTATTCTTTACGCTATAATTATTGAATAAACGCAATCGATTTTATCATCGCTTTATTAAATACATAAACAGGATGAGACTTATCATCTTATCTTATACTAATACTCTTCTTAATTTTATTATTATGAATATGTTTCAGTTACCAAATGTACCACCATTACTATTGTGCTACCTTTAAGCTGTTCCCAGAAGCTATACATCATTTAAGCTGTTCGGAAACAAACATGAAAAATCTTTGTCGTATATTTTCTTTTACGCGATACCTCAACATCCTATATTTGTGTTTACCATTCTACGTAAAATCGTAAAGAGCAGCAAAAACACCATTTTGAGCATCGTACACACGACAAGACACTTGTATTTACATAGCAGGTAAACAAGATGGGGGAATTGTTATAAAATAACTTTCATAATTAATGTAAAATGTACTACACATATTCCTGTACTATAAACATAATCTCATTATTTATAAGTTTTCATTGTTTTGTTATTGTAGGTACTCGTACTTTTACGACGAAAAATCTTTTTCAGTTTCCATACCTAAATATTTTGAAAATTTAATTATCTTTGCAATAACATGAACAAATATTTAAATTTTTTAATTTTGTTTTTAACACATATTGTTGTTGTAGTTTTACTAATTAGTAAACTTATTACCTTGTTTTAGTTTTCTTGGAAAACACATAAATTTTTTGTTTGTTTGTCTGTATATTCATAAACATTTTATAGTTTGAGTATGTACCTGTTTAAATTGCTAGACCGGATACTGTACCCGAAACGTAAAATTCGGCCTTAACACACTTTGCAGTGTTCATTGCTATTATTGTATATATTTTGTCTGAAAGTATGTAAATCCGCCTTAATTTTGATTTGTTTATTAATCTTCGAGATAACCGCAGCACACACAAAACTTCGTTTACAAGATTATATTTTATGAGATTTTGTGTGTGCAAATTTAATAAATTTAAATATGCGCTCTAATCTGAAGATAGTAAAATTAACGTTACGACTATAAAGGAAGAGAATTTTTGGCATAATTTCAAGTTTGGCGTTTTTGTGCATGTTTATGCTATACACAGATTTCTTACGATCTTTTTTAATACAAAGACACTTTGCTTATGAATTTTTACTTATGAGTTTATGACACTTGAATTTTACTTTTAGTTGGCTTCTCGAGGTAAAATATTGAAAAGGAAATTTAAAATTTGTACAATAAGCTTAGTTCAGACTAATGAAATATATGCAGTTTCGGATGGTATCTGCACACCTCAAATGATAGATAAAGTTAGATGACTATAACTTTAATACGCTGTTCAAAAAGTGTGTTTCTTACAAACTACTTGATCAACGAAACTCAAAATTCGACAAATGGACGATTCTACTACCACTGAAATTTTAAAACTGATACAACAATTCTTTTACCTGCCTTACGTCAGGAAAACCAGAAGCTTGGGCACTTTGTAACTGTCAATTTTTTCTATGTAGCAAAAAATCAAGTATAGTCAAAAAGTTTAGTAAACGCCCCCAGTATTGTAATTTTAAAAATAAACTAATTTTATATTACAATTAGCAATATTCTAAATTATTTTCTTCAATGTGAGTTAGATCGGGTTTCTACTTTCTTGCTCTACAAGTATGAACTAGTGCAATTATTATGTAGCACTAGGTATGATTCCAGAATTTCAAAATTTAAACAATTTTTAATTTTCCAAAATAACAAAATTATAAGTGATTTCCAATCTTGTGTAATTGTAGGATAAGTTTTGGTGTTCCAAATTGCCAATTTAAAATCATTTGGATGACGCCTTCCGTAAGTTCCTAGTGCATGATCGGTTTCTTATGCCAAAAACGGGTTTATAATTTATTGTGAACAGTTTGCAAACTGCTCGACAAACTTTATCGAGAAAAATTTATCGCAAAAAAATTTGTCTCGTAAATCATTTGGGAACAAATTATTTTTATAATTTATGAAATATGTAAATAATCGTATTTACTCATTCTGAACAATGAAAAATATATATAAACTTGAGCCTTTACGGAAATTTCCCTCGCAACTATTTTTATATGCTATTGGTATTTGATGTTTCTGTATAGGAATATGTTCTACCGTTCCCAATACCATATAAAATTATAGCAAGCATGTGGTTCAAAAGCGGGCGGATTGGATATCTAATTTGAAAAATTAAACCAATCACTGTCAAGAAAAGTTTAAAAATGTAATTCATCCCACTTATTTGCACATACATACGTTTCCATCCGAACCAGGTCAATTCGGCCGACGCAACTCGGCAACGGACAACTCGGCGACGATCAACTCGGCGACGATCAACTCGGCGACGATCAACTCGGCGACGGGAAAAAAATTCAAAACAATCAAAAATGAAGATAAAAATTGACTGATTTCGGGATTGTACACCATTGGTTCGAGAGACGTCATTTTTTTAAAACTGGCTAAAAAGAATAGAAGTACAGTTTTACCTGTACTGTTTTGTTTATTTCCGAATAATAGAGCTGAAACATATATAAAATTATTATACATGTTACGCGAGATTCTTTACATAATCCAGAAGGTATAAATGTGGGTTACGAGCTCGCAATTCATTAAGTCATTCGTACAGTATTTTCAGAAACCACGTTAATGGTTACCTAAAATCTACGAAAACACTTGGCATCTTGTTATCTTCTACGAAGATATAATACAGATGTCGATTTCGTATAGAATGGAGAAATGATCACGTCCATCACTTACTTCCAGAAATGGAACAGAAGTAATGAGGAAAAGTACTTCATTTTTTGTGAGATATTAAGGACAGTGAGAAAAGTTATCAGTTTGAAAAAAGTTATATTGAGCTTTCTATTATACGCCTGTGAAAAAAAAAACATTAGCTTTCGAATTTCCAGTTTTTCCACATAAACATTTTACTTTAAAAACACCTCGGAAGAAAAACTTCTAAACTACTTCCTCTTAAGTACTTTAGAAGTAGTTCTTGAGTATACGTCTTGTATGTCCCTAAAGATTTATTTTAAATTTAATCTTTTGTTATTAATTTAAATTAAATATTTATTTGTTAAGTATTAATAATAAAATTAATTTTTATATGATAAAAGTAAGCTTGTATCGAATAAATGTTTATTTCTATCATGTCTACTAACTAACATTCTAGTTTATATAAAACATTGCGGTGTGTAGGAAAAGTCGTGTGCATATTTTTAAAGTAGTGAACTTACGTTTGCTTGGCAGTCTATATGTGCAGGTACATTTAAATGAATATGTCCGAGTTCCGTTAAAAGTTCCTGGCCATAGTCCAGAACTACTTTCAAAACTCATTTTAGATTCCCATTCCATCCAACATACTTGGACATACTTCCATCCTCATTATAATCGGTTAAGAAATGACCGAGTTCTGTCCCAGGTTGCCATATTCCAGAACTCCTATTAAAACTCATTTTAAAATCCCATTCTATCCAACACACCAAATCCCATCAAAATCGGTTAAAAAATGGCGAAGTTCTGTCCCTGGTGGTCATATTCCACAACTTGTCGAATTTAATAAATTTGCACGAACCAAAGTCACTTTAATATTTTATTTAAAACAGTTTTTAAAAAAATGACGTCGCCGAGTTTACCGTCGCCGAGTTGTCCAGAGCCGAGTTGTCCGTCCCAGATTTGTTATTGCCGAGTTGTCGCGTACCGTTACCATCCGTAACTTGTGCTTGTGATCAGTAAGTATAAAGTATTTCATTCCATTCTATTCGTCAATTTAATTTCGGAATATCAACGACCTAATTATTTAAGGCACATGAAAACGGAAACGACATATTTACTCTGTAGCTCCTATTTATGTAAAATCAAAGCGACTATTGGTTTAACGTTTACAGCCTATTTCGGACACACAGCTTTACGATTATCGTGGCATAGCTTGGGATTTATTTTATGGTACAGGATTGTCTCTGTTGCTATATTATCTAAATGTGTATAGGTACACCAATGCAATATAAACTTCACGTTTTATTTTAAATAACATTGGTAACCATATTTTTTATCTTTAAAGGTACTAGAGGTGCAACATTTGAAAAGTTTGCAGCTATATCCTAACAATAGAAAAAGATATATAGAAAGCAACAAACAAACTACAAAATGCAGTGAATTATTAGACTAAAATTGGTCCATTTGATTAAACGAATCACAACACAATCAGTACAAGTCCGCTTCATAAATCAATAGAAAAACTGGATCCTCATGAAACTTAACATCAAAAACGGAAGAGCACATCAAAAAAAGAGTAAGATGTGCTGGATATCAACTACTAGTATTGTATATTCTATTAATTTTATTCGATTCGACATTTTTTCATCTTGTAAATGTCGATTGTTTAGTTGTTTTCTGAGGTTTCAATGTCAACATTTTAACAGATGAATCATTTTCTTTTTTACTCTTTATTGTTTTCCAAATATTTTTCCTCAATCATTTTGAATATGACATACTCGAATATTGAAAAATGTAAATTGCGAATAAACCTTTTTTCAAAATTGTGTAGGTCCAGAAATTTTTGCCGAATTCGGTCCACCGGAAATAGCCGCTTTAGAAGGAGCTATTTCGTTATATTGCAATTATTTTAAAACTATAACATTTATGAGAAAATCGACAATGGATAATGAACTTAAATATTTTAAATTAAATTTGCAACAATATTGTTCTTCTTCAGTTTTCCAAAATTTAAGGGGAAATGGCAGTTTTTGAAAATAAAATGTTGTTTCACATACCTATCTACAGCCAAGGCTGATTGAATTATCTGGCTGGAACTTCATACATAAACTTGTCCATTAGTTGGGAAGTCTCAGTGAAAATTAATGGAAATTGGCAAACCGAAAGAAATTTTTTAAAGTTAAGTTAGTGTAGCAGCTATGTAAAGTTTTAGTAAAGTTAAAAATTAAATTTTCAAAAACGTTGCCCTTATTGTGGTATTCAACTATTAATGCGAGAATAACGTTTTTTGATTAGCCACGGAAGGTTTTACCAAAACTATGCTACCTTTATTTTTCACATAAAATTCACGTCTGCTATACGTACTTGAGATTTATGTAAATTCGTATTAAAAGAAAGTCGATTGTTAGTCACAAAATATAGAGAAATTATATGTAAATTGTGACGATATTCCCTAACGCTAGGGAACCGATGGAAAAGTGCCACTGAATCGTTAACTCTAGTCATTTATCCTTGCCTAAAATTATGTTATTATGTTGTCAATTCACATTATGTATTATGTTGTCAATTAATTATAAATATCAATTCGATTACACAATTTCCTTATTGAATCCACAATCAAAGATTTTAAAAAACGCAAATTCAAAAATTATTAAAATTTCTGAAAATATTTTTTTTACTCTCGATAATTTTCTAAAATTGATTTATTATTTATATTGAAATTAACATTATTGGTCAACCTCCGTTCAACATCAGATAAATCTTGCAACTACAATTATTTTTCTTTAATACATTTACTAAATCACAGAATCCAATCACAGAAAATAAAAATTATACAGAAAATATTAATTTGATAAGTACAGCAACTTATTAAATTTACATTTTCTGTTAGCAAATAATTTCTATTTTGCTGTTTTTGGTTTTGTTTTCAAGGGAGCTTAATATTAGACTACTGAATGAATAAATTAAAAATATTATCGAAATTGGAGATTATTGGACTTCCACCCATTTTCATAAGTTTTCCTTGGTATTTGTACATAAACGGTGACTCGTAATCAACCAGCTTTTAGTTGTAGTTCACCGACTTGGGAGTTTTTGAAAGTATCCTATCTTTGCTTTTGCAGCAAGATCATTTGTGTGTAAAAATTAGTATGCTTTATCGAATGTGCTTTACTTTGTGGCTAAACTTTGATCTAAATCTCCAAAAATTTCATGTTTTGGTTTACGGTCTTGTGAGCGCAACTTTTAAACTTTGGTCAGACATTTGAGCTCCATGTCAGGCAAAAGTCGCCTGAGAGAGATTATGAACAATGTTCGCACATTACAAACAACATTAATTAAAAACATAGAGGTGATTTGATAATCGATTATAAGAGCATTCCACTGGTAGTTACCAATCGAAACGAACATTCGGACCAGCATAGCTGGATACATGATAAACAGCCGACGGCACAAAATTGATTTTCAAAATTCTAAAATCACTAAGTCGGTGAACGACAACTGTTAAGTGGATACACAAACATCAAGAAAACATATGAACACGAAAGAGAGTCCAATAATCTCCTATTTGTTTAGCGTATAAACTTAAATTAATTTTCCATAATATTTTAAATTTATTCATTCAGTAGTTTTTATATTTTTGTTTTTGATTTTTCTTGTAAATTTCATTTGATAATTGTTTATGCTAATTTCTCATTACATACTAAGCTTCCTTGATAACAAAAACGGGAAAACAGCAACTTACCGAATTTATATTTTCTGTAATCAAACAATTGCTATTTTTATTTGTTTATTATCTTTTCACTCTCGTTGGTGAGTACATAAATTTTGTTATGTATTCAATTGTACAGTATGTAAATGTAATGTTAAAGAAAAAAAATTGTAGTTGCAAGATTTATTTGATCATGATCACCAGGTGATCGAAAACGTCAATTTTAAAATAAATCAAATTTAGAAAACTATCTAATAGTAAAAAATTATTTTTATTAAATTTTAATAAATTGTTTATTTGCAATTTTTTTAATCTTCGATTGCGGTTTCAATAAGGTAAATGTGGAGCCAAATTAACATTTATAATTAACCTAAAATTTACAAATGATGGCAGAACCCTAATCAGTATCAGAGCCAGCAGTATCACAGAAAATAATACCTGTTAATTCAAAGAGCTAATTAATAGCTTACGTAAATCCTAACAATTTTCCTTAAAATGATAACTTTTTTGTTTTGCATTTGGGGCCATTTTTCTGATGGTATTGTCTTTCTCAGGATGGTCGACGAATAAAATCGAATAAAATACATTGCGCATCCCAAAATGCGGAGCCCATACCGGCTGACATTTGCGTTTTTCGCAGCTGACTGACGATTTGATTCCGGAGTGTAATGGTAGATCCATGATTCCTCCATTATCACAGACGATGCAAAAAATTCTGTTTATTACGCGGTAATGGTTCTGTTTATTAAACGGTTTCAAACAGCTATCTGAATCATCAGTGGGTTGCTGTTTTTGATCTAAGGTGAGCAAGCGCGGCACCCACTTTGAACAGAATTTTCTCAAGGACAAATGTTCATGCAAAATAGTGCATCCACTTCTTTTTGATGTTTTTAAGGTCTTAGCTATTCAAGCAACTTTACTTTAAGGTTTTTCAAAGCAATTTTGTGCATTTTGTTAATCTTTTCTGGCATAACTACCGAATTCGGGTGACCAGCTGGTTCAGCACCATCGGTGTTTGCCACGTTTAAACACAGCAAACCAACGTTCGACGGTTGTTGAAGAACAGTGTTTAATCAACACACGAAATTAATTTTTTCCCATTGTTTTGAAAATAAAAAAAGTAGCGTTACTAAAACAACTGTAATTTGTAAACTAATGTTCGGATTATCATAAAATGACACAAATCGTTTGATGGTTGGTACTTTCTAAAAATCGTATAAGTTTTTCATTAGATACAACACCTATGTGTCAGCCTCGGGACTTATTTGCCGACTAGATCGATTGGGCAATAGCTTACAAGATTTTTAACACAAATACCTCCAGCTAGGAAACTGATGTAGGTACGTTAACTCCAAACTTTCAAATTCAGAATCGCCAATTAACGTTCAATTGGGTTTATGTCGAGCCGGTTATTCCAACATATTTATTTTATTTTGCAGTCACCATTCTCGTGTAGCTTAAGCTGGACTTGAAACAAAAGATATAAATAACGATAAAATAAAACGTTATAATTTTAATCAAATGTTTACTAACGTATACCAGTTGGCCAATAACAACCAACGATACCAAGGAGCTTAGCTAAAGAATAAATATGAATATAGTAAAATGATTTATTTACATAATCGTTTCGAGTTTCTGAAACATAAACTAAAATTAGTAAGGTAACATTTGTAAACGTCATCGATTTATTTACAAACAATTTAACCTTGCCCCACTATCACCAATTTGTAGTCTACGTATGTGATATTCTTTTCACATTTAGCTAAATTTATTAATCGATAAGTTTTGGACGATCAAAATATACTCGTAAGTTGTTTTCCCAACAATACAAACAAACTCCATTCAAATATCTAATAGTATATGTTTTTAAAAACACAGATCCGTACAATGTAGAAATATGTAATAAATAAAAATTAATTTAATTTCCGACTATTATCCTTTTTCATAATCGTAGAAAAATAGAAAAGACAAATCAAAGATATATTATTTATCAATAAACTAATAAATTCTTATATTGTTTATCATAAGAACAAATAAAATATTTATTGTTTTGGTTCTGATTATCGTAAAAAATGATTGAAAATATACGAATGGAAAAAGGTTGAATCAAATCAAAATAACGAATAAAAACAGGATTGAATTCAAATGAACTCTCCGCTATCTAAAAAGCAGCTGTTGAATTTTGTAGGTACAAATCTGTTTATTTCTGTTGTGTTTATGTTTTTAATACTGAGTTTCAAAATATGAAACATGAATCCAATTAAAATGTAAGATTCTTTCTCGTGAAAAATGTAATTAGCGAGGAAAATTCAAACCTAGGTGTCAAGTAAAAATATTTACCCCAAAAACATGATGCAGTACACTACTGTTTAGGTGGTTAAATATCCATGGTGCTATAAATATCGATTTTTTCCACCCCATTCTCTAGATGTGTATGTGTGTATGTGTATAACTTGTAGTAATTTTCGTTTTATCAGAACAAAACATATAGACATAATATACTAACATGAATGTATTTTGTAAGCAGTTCACTGTAATCAAATCAAAATGGGTCAAAATTGGTGGAATAACAACGACGAAAATTTTACTTTTTTGCGAATTTGAAGGATCTATTAAATTAAAATTCAAGACAATATTTATTCAATTTATTCAAATTACGCAATGGCATTGCTATCGCAACAGAGTGACATGGATAATCAAATTCAACTGTGCGGTATACATACACAACTGCTTTGTTTGATATGTATCTCTCATATTATTATAATCCAATTATATCAATACATTTCTATATAAACAAATGTATAATTTTATGTTTATCAAAGGGTGTAATTTAAATATTTTCACCACTTACCATTCAAGTAATCATAATACTTTACATACAAATTATAATTTGGTTTAAATATTAGGCCTAAACTTGGAAAAACTGTTTTGGTTTTTCAAATTTTATTAGTGGATTAGTCGTTTTTCATATCCCGTATTGCAAATTGCCACGTCGAGTTAAGGAATAATCCAACAACATGCTTTATGTGGCCAATGTGACCATGTTAGATTTATGATTATGGATTACTATGTTGCTTAGAGATTCCGGTTAGACAGATTGATTTATGTCATTACATCTAACATATGTAACTTCTAGGGTGCAAGCAGGCATAGGAAAAGTATGTGTTTAAATAGTGTTTACAATGCACCTCACAAAATTTGATTAGTATGTAGTTACCAATGCTTACAATGTTACTTTGGATTATCGAAAAGAGTACAAGAAAATATAATTTCTCATAGCTATAATCTATTTTCTGGTGTGTCATTACTGGAAAATTTATGATTTACATCACAATTACCTTCGAGCTGGAGTTCTTCGAGCATGAAGTTATTAAATTTTACTATTCTACTGTACTTCACGTTTTGAACGAAATACTACACTTATTTCGCGTAGGTTTGGTTCTCTTAACTCAGCAATTAAATGTAAAAGTAATTCATCGGTTCCGTCTTCATTTTCATCGTTGTGCGTTACCTGTAAATAAGTATAGGAAGGATGGAAAGGAATGGAAAAGAATAGTTAACATAACACTCCAACAAAACAAATATTGTGAAATTAATTTTTTCAACAAAATTTTAAATGTGTTGGGAGAAGGATCAAATTAACAATACAATCAAATAATCAATACATCAATCTCAGGTTTGTCATTTTGCCATATTTTAAAATTTGTTTAGTTTAGAGGAAAAATGGTTCGAAATTACAAAAAAAACAGTAAAAAATAAACAATTTTCTATACCTGCGGTAGCAACAAAAATAACCAAAATGCTATTCAACGGTGATTATCCAGGAAAGTCAAACATACAACTGGAGTTTAGTATGGGATCCAACTAGGATTCGAAAACTGAGTTCTATCGAATAACAAAAAACTTCAACTACTTAACTAAAAATGGAGGTGGATATATTTCGCTAACACCCGACTTTTCTTTTACCACGGACGTATACATAGATCTTAAATACACCACTCTTGACTTCTAAAGCAAAAAATTAAATTTAACAGACTTTTGGAAAAACTGTCTTGTATAATGTAAAATCATTATTAATAAAAAGGAAGTTTGATTCCGAATATTTAATCCGCCTGGACTGTAGAAAGGTCGAAATTTTGTGAAATAATGCTTTTTTATCAAATTCGTCATTTTGGCCAATTTATTAACCTTGTTTGAAATTTTATTTACAATCGTTTAAAATTTAACAGTTTTTTGCACTTACAGAAGCGAAAAAGCTCCTATGGCAGCCGATTACGGTCGACCGAATTCAGGAAAAAATTCCTGCGGCCACAAAATTTATGGAAAAACTTTAAGTATTAAATTTTATCATCAACAATCCATCCGTCTGGGCTGTACAGATCTGGGCTGCCCAATTTCATCATTCCCTCTTTAATTTTGGAAAACTAACCTGTTTTTCCTTAAAAAATTCTTAAAAAACAGTTTTTGTCAAAAATCGTAATTTCCGCTTAAATTTAGGAAAACTGGTCTAAGTCGATATTGCTGCAAGCTTAAATTAAAATCTTTAAAAAAAAAATTATTTATCAAAAATCATTTTGATCTCCTAATTTATGAGGAAAACGTAAGTATAAGATTTCATCCCGATCAGTCAATTCGTTTTGGCTATGGAGAAGCAACAGATATTTAGTCTGCACGAAACAAAATAAGTACACACAGAGATTTTTTTCAAAACCACATTTTTTGACTTCGGCGATATAGCGTCAATGGTTAATTTGCAAAAATCTGGAGATTAAAATTAAATCTGGGAATTAAATTTCCTAATTAAATTGTTTACATATATTGGAAGATCCCAGTAATTTTTTAGCCGAAATCGGTTCACCGCAAGTGGCAGCTTCCCTAAGAGTATTTTCATTTTAGCAAATATTTTGAAAATTATATTATTTATGAGGAAAATGTATTACGCACTAAAACATATTAAATTAATTTTGTAATAATATATTCGTTCTATAACTGTTTTTGAAAATTTAAGCGTATATCGCGGTATTTGAAAAAAATTATTTTAGAACCTAACCATTAATTGATCAAGGTGAAACTTCATACTTAAGCTTTTTTCATAAATTAAATAGAAGCTCATTGATGTTTGGTCCAAATCATTTCACGGTAAGTGGAAGCTTCCATGGGAGCTTTTTCGTTTCTTGCATATATTTTGAAAAGTATATAGCATTGTAGAAAAAACGGTTAAAACAAAAAAAATTTTAAATTAAATTTCAAACAAAATTAGTTCAGTTTTTTTTTTAAATTTTACTGAATTTGTAGAGTTTTCATAAAAAAAACTTTATTTCGCCATTCAGCAACTCTACAGTCCAGGCGGATGGACTATTCAGAATCAAACTTCATACTTAAATTTTTTCATTAATTGGGAGATTCTTGCGAAATTTGGAGGAACTCTATGTACTGGAAGTGGAAGCTACCATTGAACAAAAAACATAAAAAAATTAAAAGATTCAAATAAATGTAAAGAGTAAATTTTCAACGAGTGTTGAAGATTTTGGTTTTCTGAAATTTAGGCAGCAATAATGATTTTTGATTATATAAAGTGCGACATCTTTTGGTTCGTTTTTGAACTAACAATAGTTTCGCCGCTCCTAGCTCTAACGTCATTTGTCAAATAACAGAAATTCAGTATTCTATTTCCGATGAACGAAATGAATTGTTTTCACTTCGCTGAATGGGCTAATTCTTGGTTGGAAGAAGATGAGCATTTTTACCAACAACTTGTCTTTTCCGACGAAGCTCATTCTCACCTGGGCGGTTATGTGAACAAACAAAATTGCCGTATTTGTGGCACACAAAATCCACACGTGACAATTGAGAAGCAAATACACCCAAAACGGTTATTGTTTGGTGAGGAATATGATCCAAAGGTATTATAGGGCCATTTCTCCTCGAAAATGAGCAAAGAGCTGCACTAACAATTAATGGCGATCGTTATCGTGCCAACATCAGTAGGACGGCATCACTGCACAAACAACCAACGATACAATTGACGTTTTGCACCCTATCTTCGAAAATCGAACTAAAAGTTGTACAAGACTATTTTACCAAAAGTCCGATAAGTTAAATTTTTTATTTTAGAAATCAAGTGCGGTCTATTCGAGATTTATGTATACATTTGTGGTAAAAAAACGTCGGGTGTTAGCAACAACATATTCACTCCTCCATTTTTTTTCTACGTAAAAAAAGATAAAATGAAAATAACATTAGTAGATAACTAATGATATTTATATTTATTTGTATTAACCTCATCTTATTACACACCACAAAAACCTTACAAATGTTTGAAAATGTTAATACCCCACGAAAAAGTTGTGTAGTTTTTTGCAAGCCGTCACCAATTATGCGGATTCAATACAAAAATTGTTGATTATACTTTAGAGTTTTATTTACAACCATAACTTATGGTAACCATATCGAAATTTGTAACCAACCCTAATACCTTGACGAATGTCATCTAGGGAAAACTTCCTTGGCAACATATTTCTATTTATAAAATATGGTATGAACATGGAACGCATATGTCAAGGTTTTTCGTTCCTAAAGAGAGATAAGGCGGCAATAAGTACACCATCAACGTTGCTTGGGTTAACACAAATTTGGGTGATCGCATGGGAACAGCACAAAATGTAATTGTAAAAAATTTAAGGAAAACGAAAGATCCCCTTCGCCTCTCGCAAACCAGCATGCCTCAACCAGTACCAGCATGCCACTTCCAGCAGTTCGGAAATCTGGTTAGGAGGTGATCAAATCACTCAGCTTATGGGAAGTAGCACCAGCGACCAGTCATTATCATTAATTTTGGTTTCCGGCAATCTTGTAAACCATTGATTAATCCATTGTTTTTGGTATAATAATAATTCTTTCTAATAATAATTACATATTAATATTTGTTAGTAGTAGCTAATACTTCTTATCCCACAGTTGCGCAGTACATTTATTACTGTCAGATCTGGTAGTTTTATTTAATTCCATAGATAACAAATTTATTTTATTAAAGGTTTATGATCAGAGTACACACTTGTTTAAAAAAAACGAAGCGACTATTGCTGACGTTAGCTTGTACTGTCGAAAACCGATTTTAATTAAGTATTGAAAAAAAAATTCAGTATAAGTAAATTTGCTTCCTATTTTATAAAAAATTTAAATTTTTAAATTGTTTTGTTTATAAATTCATGATTTTAAAAAACGAATAAAATTACACACAACAAGTTAAACATTAAAAGTTAAACAAATAAACTATAATATAAAATTGTGTTATCCTGTGTTAACAACTGTACATTGTAAGTGTAATAAGGGTGTATGACGGCATTATTCGGCAGGCTTGCTAAATTACTTGGTCATATACTCACTAACACAAGTTTTTTGTCCCGTAAAGCCAAGAAATTGGAAGTGGTCCAATTAAAATTACGAAACCGTCAAAAATATGAAAGTGGAGCAAGTGCAAGCAAACAAATTTGTCGGCAAACAGCAACAAAAATAACACTGAACACGAAAAAGATCATTTAATTTTTGTATTATATATTATATAGTGACGTAATTCGGTGTCATATAGGTTCCAAGGACTCCACATTGTCGCAGTAAAGAAGCGTGGAGCCCTAGCTAGGTTAACATGATATAAGTTAATACAAAGAATTGATCTATAACCTTCGGCTAAATTCGATTAAAAATTTAAAAAAAAATTAGTTAAATTTCTTTAAATGTGGAACTTCTTTAATTTATTCATTTATTTACTGGCACTACATCTCAACCAGATTGGATCATAGCCATGTCACAGGGACTGTGGGATGAGGCATATTTGGCATACCGGATGGAGAGATGATCTCCATTCCTTTCCATTTTACAATTTTTGTATGCTGTCCCCAATCAGTCAACCAAATTTATTTTAACGCAAGCGACCATTGCATCATGTTGATATGGGAATCTTGCTGTTGCATTATCTGTTAGGTTTTTGGTTTTGAAAGTAAAGATAAATTTCCATTTTTGATCTATACCGAAAGTACATAAAGCAAAATTAGTTCTAAAAAAGTTTACGATGGAAATTTTGATAAAACTATAATAAAGCAACTCTCTAAAAACAATAAAAGAAAATTGTCTGCCAGTTTGTAGAAATTGAAAACTTTACAGGACCTAGAAAAACAGGTTTTACAAATTCTTGGAACCCCGATCTGCTTTTAGTTATAACTATTTCTCTTCAAATATAGGATTCGAGAATAAAGCACTGGGAAATCGGAGGTTTAAGGTATCAGGAATAGATATAGTGAATCAGTTTCGAGTTTTAACTCATGTAAAATTTAAGCTGAAATAAAGAAACAGCAGTCGATCATCCTGTTGTTTCATCTCAATGAACAATGCACATTTCGGTGTGAATTCCTGACATCAAGCCACCTGTGTTCAATAATTGTAAGCGATTTAAGTGCTACCAAACATGACAAATAATTAGCCGAATATTTTATACGTACAAGTGTTTTAGATGTATTGTACTTTGCAGATGTATCTCTGAGGCAGAATATTATGAGCGAATGGATAAAGAATAGAACAATCTCCTGGTTGCCTCCGATTTATCTTAAAAAACATTAAATACAAAACAAATATAAAACCGATGGTATATCCAAATTAGGCCGAACCCGATGTGACACGTGTCATTCTTCACCAAAGTCCTAAATTAGTCATTCTGTTTGACATCCTGTACGTTCTGAAGGCGTTGTCGATGTAGATTGCTAATGGCTGTGCAACCGACAGAAAAATGTCTAACGGCCGGTTAGTTATGCGCTAGTTAAATGTTTTATGTGAAATCTGTTTTCGACGTTTAAGACGTAATCTGTATATTAACTTTGAAAAAAAAGTATTTAGTTCCTATTGCTATAGTATGTAGAAGTAAAACTTATGAAACTTCAAACTTTAAAGCTTTGCACAGGTTTAGTGGTGCAAAATTCCAAGCTACAAAGATATTTCTCGTAACTTTACCGTCTCTATAACGACCGACGACAAATTTTTAAATTTTTCGTTATTCCAAACAGGCAAACAGTCTTTCAATTGCAGAAATAACATAAGTTTAACATTAAATCATTTTTTTTACCAAGTAATAATAATGTCTGGACAATTTGTCTATTCAATAATATACTTACTAAACATTAAAATGTTCTCATGTAAATTTTCCAAATTGACCTGATTTTCAAGAATCTTAATTTTGCTTTATGCAGATATACTTTGTCCGCGTTATCGTTCCTTACGTATGCACATAGTTTTTATAATTCTCTCAACAAATATTACAAGAATTTATAAAAATAAAAATGTATAATTTATGATAACTTTGCCAAAAGTTAAAATAAAATATAAAACCGGAAAAATCGTTTTATTGTTTTAATTGAATTGAGGGAATGAGTTTCTGTTTATCTCAATTACTCCCTTATATACAAGAATGCAGAATTGTGCTCCAATTTATTTATATGGTTGTCTCTGCGTATACCCAAGCTCTCCTGTGGCACGGGATCAAAAAATGTATATACACCAATTTATTTATGCCTATACTGTATGAGCTAGAATGGTGGCGTCTAAATGTCTGCGGCACCCGGCTAAAGCGTATACAGTAAAATAGTATAGCGTTACTGCAAAACAACTATAAAAGTAGAGTGGCAAAACAGCATGCAAGCAATCAATATTTTATGTATATGAGGATGGATGGTATGGGTCAGCGTAGTTAGAAATATTTTAAGTAATAGCATAGTTAGCTGGTTAATTGTAATTCATAGTTTTATCCTTCGAAATATTTAAATATATAATTGACTTCATTGAACGAAAAAAGTCACATAAACTACTTTATACATTATTCTGATGTATTATGGAAATGTTATGTAAATTTTATTTGGCAGTTTGACGCAATTACATTAGGATGAGTTTTCAAAATTCCCCGCTAATTACAAAACTTTTTCTTTAATCAATGAAATGTGTATGTTATACAACATTTTACTTTCTTTAACGTGGTAAAATAAAGTATAGTAATCGCATGAAACATTTTGGCCTCGGGATTTTTGCTGATTTCCAATTCGCTATATCGCCCAAGTAAAAAAGTGATTTTTATAAAAAATGTATATGTGTGCCTGTGTGGTTCCGTCGATATCACTAAATGTGATATCATAGCTTCTCTATAGTCTAGATGGATTGACTGATCGCGATGAAACTTCATACTTAAATGTTTCTCATAAATTGGGATCTCTATGATTTTTGGTTGCAATGGGTCCAAAAAAAGTGGCAGCCTCCGTAGACGCTTTTTCGATTTTCGCAAGTCATACAAGTAAATGGACAAGAAAACAATTAAGAACTAAAATATTTTAAATTAAATTGAAAATGAACAAAAAAACTGTTTGCAACAAAATACGGTTGCGGTACAGCTAATACGGATTGATTGATATGGATCAAACTTTATACTTAAGCTTTTTCCATAAATTGGAAGATTCCAGTGATTTTTGCCCTACATCGGTCTATCGGAAGTGGTAGCTTTCATAGGACCTATTGCGTTTTTTGCAAATATTTTGAAAATTATATAGCATTTACGAAAAAACCAAGAACCAAAATATTGTAAATTAAATTTCGAACAAAATTACTTGAAATCATTTTTTAAATTTTACCGGAAGTGACTGGTTTTGAAAAAAATAAGTTTATTTCACCAAAATTAAACATCTCTTAGTCCAGACGAACTAATCGGAAAAAAAATTCCGTTAATTGAGAGATCCTTGCGAAAATTGGTGGAAATTTATACACCGGAAGTAACAGCAGGTTGTTATTTAGCTTATTGCAATGATATTGAAAAGTTTAGGATTTACAAAAAATTCTAGAATTGAAAGGTTTAGATAAATTTAAAGATTAAATTTACTATCCTATGTGAACGTGCTAACATAACCACCGCAAAGTCCAGACCTGTCACCTATTGAAAACTTATGGAACTTGCTCAAATATCGTATTACAGAAAACCTCCAAGAAATTTGACTCAGCTTCGCAGTTTTATCACCGAACTGTGGTTCAAAATTAGTGTTGAGGAATACCAGAAGTACACACACTCATTACCAACCCAAATTGCACGGATGGCTCAAAGAGACATTATGAATATAAAATAATTGTTTAATTTTTTTGTTAAGCCGCAGCTTGACTATTTTTTTTGAGTATTTATATAATTTTCAAATCATTTGGTTTACAAATTGTTATAATTCACTATTTTTTATTTTCAAAAACAATTAAATTATATAGAAAATATAATATAAAATATTTGTTTACCCTACTTTTGCGAGACAATGTACGCTTGATTTTTCAGAAGTTTAGGTAAAAATACTGATGAAAAACGGTCGTCAAAATTAATTAAAATATTGCAAAATTCACTAAATATTTTTTTAAATTTAATTCTTCGGTTCCTTAGTAATAATTTAAGACGTGATCTTAAAAAATTGTACCTTAATGAAAAAAACAAGTCATTAAATAATTTTTTGTTTGCTTATTTTTAATTGGGGCTAATCTTCTGCACCCAACGCGCGATCCTTCAAATAAAGGTTAAAAAGGTGCATTAAATTTGTGCATTTTATAGTCCAATGGAAATTCGAAACCATTTAGCGAATTTCACTTCTACAATGTTCGATAAATAAAGTCGCTTGGCTTCCACAGTTCGAGATTTCGGCAGCTTCACCGTAAGCCTATACGCATTGTGTTTCCTCTTGTTATTCTTCTTGAATAACGCATGTGGTGTTTTCTCTGTATAACACGCAGATTCTGCAATATTCCTGTGGGGTTGGTATTATTCGGATGGCACGCCGCTGAATCCTATCCAGTAACTGGAGGGCAATATGCTCCACTCTAAATTTAACAGCAATACTCTATACTTGGTCTAATGAAGGGTTTCTATATCTGGAGAACCTGGTGCGATATAATGAACCTTCTGCATCGATTGTCGAAAACAAGTTTTCGAGAAGCTGGTTTGGCCAATGCAATAATGTTTTATTTAATTTTAAATTGTTGCTAATTTATGCACCAAGCAGACGAATTGAGTTACGACCCACGAGTACGAAATTAGAGCATAGAAATAATTCATAAATGGAATAATCGTCCATTTCGGTTAGGAAAAAAGATACATAAACTTCGAAAAGACTACTTACACCTATAGTAACCTGAAAGTGGAGACCGTGTATTCGAATTTCGAAGGCATTTACTCTTCTTCATATTGAAAATGCTAGCTTCACAATTTTGGCGATGGTTTTCTTTTATTGAAACGTCGGTAAAACAGACTGTTTTAGAGTCATTCGATTGGCGACTCTCGTAGCCACATCCAGGTTGTGTTTGATTCAACAAGACGGACTCGGATTGTACTAGTCTGATAAATAAATAAGAAAGACCACAACATCCGGATCTTGTCAGCATCAGCATTCTAGCCAACTACCAACCTGACTCAGACAACTCAGTTTGGAAAGCATTGAAAACACCTGGTATCAATGATGGTCACTAGACATACATGCGTTAGGCGTGTGAAAATTAGAAGCAAAAATTATTGATTAATTGAGTGTTGGTTTGCTGTGGAGTAGCAATGGTGAAGAAGCGCGAAATACGAAATTTTGAAAATATAACAACTGCTATCCGGGACCACGACATAGTTATCTCCGTGTCAACACAGGAGCACACATGAGACATTGGATAAATCTTTTTCTAATCTACCTAACAACCAACTATTTCACAGAATGTCGATGCTATTAGTCAAATGCAAACAGTAACGGTAAGTGGCAGCGATATGCGAAATATTAGTTTCAAAGAGCATTTCGTCTGAATTTCCACTGCGGTTGATTCTTATTACGATTTTTTTTATTACAATGAAACATCTGGTGAGGTACACCAGGAAATTTTAGGCTTCAGGAAAGATTATAATTCGATCAAACGAGTTGCGACAGACGCCTGGTTTGCCATATAATATATAGAAATGACTATCGACGACCGTAGAATGACAGTGTAAACGGAGCCATTTTTGCAAATAACTCTGAGGTTTGGCAGGGAGAATTTCTGCTCTATGCTCTATAATCTATGTTGAATTATATCTTCCTAGGAAGTAAAACATTACAACTCAATATTATCGGCACTTCAATTAGCTGCCATATGTAAATAATAAGTGAAGATGTAATTGCGATTTGTAACAACGGAGTAAGAAAAATACTTGCTTGTGTGTTCTACAACATTTATCGAATTTAAAATGAAAAATTAATTTAGATGGTGTTTCAGTAGATGATGATGGAAATGATCCGAAGCACACGGCGAAGGTGGTAAAAGACTGGTTTGCTGCAAATAAAATTAATGTAATGGAATAGTCAGCTCAATCTCCTGATCTATACCCAATAGAAAACCTGTGGGGTGAGTTAAAACGTGGTTTAAGTAAATTGCCAAGGCCAAAAAATGTATAAGAGGTTTGAGAAAACGTGCAAAACGCTTGGTGGAGCAAGCCAGTTGAAAGGTGTCAATCACTGGTAGATTCTATGGGGCGGCGATGTAATGCGGTGTTTAAAAATAACAGGTACAGCACCAAATATCTTTATGTAAAAATTAATTATTTCCGACGAATAATTATTTTTAAACAAAATTGCTTAAATGTTCCTACTTATTTGCACAGATGAAGTAAATGAATTTAAATTGAACTATTGTAAAACGATATGTGATCACAATGGATTGATATTGTAATATATGTTTAGTTTTTAGAAGAGACTGACAATTAAAAAAACCATGTTTCAATTTTTGATATTGATGAATTTGTTAAAAAAACGTATTATTTGTACATTTCGACTAATTGCCTATTATATTGCACACAACTGTATTCGACAACTTACCATCAAACTGGGAAAATATTACCCACCATTAAGAACGGTATGGATATTTTTGAAATGAAAACTCGACTAAATGCTTACTCTTGTTGTTTGAAATTCATTGCATCAAAGATAAAAATAGTTTAGAAGACAATCAATCAGTGCAGTGGTTAAAGCATCCTGTTCATCCCGAGAATTTAAACTATTTTGTAACAATATCGGAGTTAAAAGGAGTACTAAGATGTGTTAATAATAAAAAAATCGTATGGACTGGACGAAATACCAAGTATAGCATTGAGACACCTCCCGGAAGAGATTACAGCTGAATTATGCATAATATTCAATAATATGTTAAACAACAAAACATTCTCCAAGTGCTGGAAAACGGCAAAAATCTATCTTATAAAGAAAAAAAAATAAAGATCCATCAAAACCAGAAAGTTATAGACTAATAAGTTTATTGAGCAACTCTATCAAAATCTACGAAATAATTAGTATAGACATGGAAAAGGTGTTTGAATCTGTCTGGCTAGATGGATTAATATTCAAACTACAAATAATGAAATTTCATGGTGCTACTCCAAATTCTACTGCTGTACGATAGAAATTTTAAAACCACGAATGGGGTTGATATTTCTAAACAAACATTCAAAACCCATAATGAATTACAACAAGGCTCTATCACTGCACCTGTGTTATTTAATTAATACATAACCGATCTAATTGAAAATCAAAATGTGAATTCAGAAAAAGTACAATGCATCGCATACGCAGACGATATAGTACTCAACAGTGCAAATACTAAACTAAAACGTATCGAAGAAAATTTACAGGTAGCGGTAAATTTTATTTACGAAACAATGATATTCAGAAACCCGGTTCAAATTGCATCTGGCGACACTAAAAAAATTGGAAAAACTCCAAAATAACGCTAAACAACGAACAGCTGCTAAACAAACCAGTAATAAAATATCTAGGGGTACATATCGACAGGTTTTGTTACCTCAACGAACATATAAACATTCAACTAAACAAAGCGAGAAAAGCATTCATTGCCAATAGATGAGTATTCAAAGCGAAGCATATTCACAGGATGGTCAAACGAATTTGCTATCAAACATTAATACGGCCGTTACTAACATACGGCTGCCCTATATGGTTTAATTTAAACCCCAGCAATATCGAAAAAAATCGAATATTTGAAAGGAAATGTATTCGTCATTGCAACGGGCAATTCACGAAAATCAACAACGAACAGCGGCATTATATTTCAAATAAAAACCAGTATTCGCAATTTAAGGCTGCGACAGAATAGATATCCATATCAAAAATCTAATACGTAAACATATCCTGAAACCATCCAAAACAGCATCCTTCCAGGTAACACCTCAGGTGCCGAATCCTTTATATTCCTAGATCAACTGAAGTACTTTCAGAACGATGATCAAATTTCAATAATTTATGACATCGGCCGTAGACCAAACGAAAAGAGGTTTGATCCTGAGAAATTCGCAGACCCGGCAACACATACACTAAGATTAAACACTCTATTCAATAGGAAAACTCAAGAAAAATTTAACAACCAATTAGGAAAGTTCTGGTGGCTTAATTCGTCAGTAACCTAAATTTTAATATTTTGTAGAACAATTATTTAGTCTTAAGTAGTTTAATTTAAATTTGTTTTAATAACATAATTGGCCATTTTTTAAGTAAGCAAGTTTTAGGCCAACATAAATAATGAAATTTTTAATGAATTTTTGCAAACCAAGAAATCGAAATTAAAACATTAACCAAGCATTAGCCTGAGAATCCTACAAAGAATTAAATATTTTATAAAAAAGTGGTTAAAGCTTCGGTAGTTGGATCGAGAGGTACTGGGTTCGAATCATCGGTCATGTTAGTAAATAGAACTAAGACCCTCTGTGGGAGTGAAGAATTCAGCGCCAACCCACAGTCCAAGTCAGTGTACAGGTTGACATGGAGCTTGCAAGGGGGTATTAATTGACCTTCAAAGGACATAAAATCCACTGGACAATTAATACATTTTTTCTAAAACAATTAATAAAATAATCCAAACATTTTTCATTTTTAATGTAAATATGAACAACAATCCGCGGCCCTGAACTTGTGTTAAAAACTTAAGAAAATTAAATAAGCGAACCAAACTGGCTTTTTCGATTCATTTATTAACTTCCGATTTAACTTCAAGCAATTGTAATGCTTGTACAAATCAACAAAAAGTTGTAGTTAATCCGTGAACTAGGTATCGAAGATTCGATGCCGATGGCTAACGTCAGGAGTAATCCTGATACTACTCTATAAAGAAACATATTTTGTATAGTTACAAACAAACAGTTTGAAACGACCCTTACTCTTAACCTGCAAACTATCGATTCACTGAATAAAATACTTTATAAAAGATTAAACATTACATAAAGCTCTTATATGCACACCGCACAACAAAGAAAACGTTAGCTGTAAGCTTTTGTATGGATGTACAGTATGGAAATAAAATATTATTTCCTCTGTATAAATGAAAAGCTCGTCGGTCGATAATAAAATAGATACGAACTTAAACTGTATGAAACTAGATTACCTACATTCAACTCGAACGAACAAAGTACAAATGCAAGGACGTAAATTGTGTACATTATTATCATGTTTTTTAATATTATTATAAGAATTTCAATATTATTGAAATCCAGCTGCTGATATACTAATTTTATATTTTGGAATTCTAAAAACAAATATATTGCATAACGTCTGCTACCGCTGCTATATATGTGATCCCCGGCGCGAGCGCTAAATAAAAATTTATTGGTAAATGCTTTTCGACAATAATATTCGTGTTACCCATATTGGATATGGTACATATACGTGTGATTCGAGCTTTCAACCCATAAAAGTTTGTGAACGCACCGGATCAAGAGATTTAAACAGCCTGTCATTACACGTTACAAGTTTATTAACATTTTTTTGCACCAAGTGTTAAATAAAATTAGGTGCCAAGATAAAACTTGTATGCAAATCCCTGTTGGCTGTAACCAGAAATAATATCTCATATAATGAATGAATAATAATGTCTCATTTATGGTATGTACACAGAATAGGAAGGAATTGTTATAGCTCATATCGGTATCACGGTAAAATGTAATTACCATAAAAATAAAAAGCTTTTTGGTAATTTGCGCATTACGCGAAACGACAAAAGATATCGATTGTACGTAATAGCGGCAAAACAATAAATTTTGCAACACGATAACGCAATATTGTACGGAATGTACATAGCGTGATTCAGCCACTCGCTTAAGTTTATTTTATAAATTTGAAAAATTTGAAACAAATCAAATAGTGTTAAACTTACCGGAAACAAATTCTTCATATTTCCTTGTGTATCACGAATTCAAATTTTTTCTAACGCACTTTTAACTTGTTAAATAAATAAATTACGGCACAATAAATTAGTTGAATAATAATTTGCAATACAAAAAGCGCACACCAACCATTTTGAATCGACAGGAATTAACAAATGAAGAAACAAAAACTATGAACGTGTCAAAAAATATTTGAATTTTGGTTGCGTGCAGTTTTTTATGGTGCGTATAAAATACGAGTAACTTTGTATGCGCGTTCATTTAAAATAATAAAAAAACGTAGTAGTGCCTTGTTAAAAGGAATTGGTTATGACTTTTACGCATTATAGAGGTTGTCTTTTATTATGTAACCTGTGACGATTAAATAAATTACATTTAAATAGAAAATGTCGAATGGGTTGAAATAATAAATTCAATGAATTAAACGATTTAAATTGTCAATTAAAACATAAAATTCAAACATTTAAAGGCATAAGTTGTTATTAAAATGTGACTCAAGTGTTGTGTTTGTTAATCTTTCTCAGATTTTTCTCAGAACAGATTCACAATACTACCACATTTATGGTGACGCGTAAGTAGGCCTAGGGGCCCTTCAACTGTTATAATTTTAAATTAAGTTGCTTATACACAGCAAAATATTTAAATAAAACCAACGAACAATTAATTTTCGAGAAAATTTCTGAAACCACTTAAAGGAGATTAAATGCACCGAAGATTGGCTTCTACGTTCTTATTTTGTTCAGTATCATTCGAGATAAACATAAACAGCAGATCTTTATAAACAGTAGATTTCTTAATTTAATTTTACTAGTGGAAAAGTTCACACCATTTTAAATCGACAATAGGCGGCACACTGAAGCACCATTGGCACCATTATTAGTAAAATCAATGACAATTTGATTTCAGAATTTTACAGTTCAAAATTTTTATTTCCATCGGATTATAACTTAATCAACCTCTTTCCAACCGTTGTCGTACTTGAAGGTAACCAGTGAAACTAAAAAAAATGTTATAATTTAGATATTAGAACAAATCAATCCCAATTGCAATGACCGCCCGTGACGATTATTCTGAATCGGTATCTCATTTCGTACTTAAACGACGAAATTTTAAACTCCGTTGTCTCTCTTTCATAATTAAAAGGTTGACTATCCCAATACGCACCAGATTAATTACATATCATGTGGTTTCCCTTTTCACTTCCGTGGTTATCTGGGTTCATCAGACCATGGGTTCAGACCATGCTTCTAGAGAATTCAAGCGCATCCATGACACTGATGTATCAAGAATTGGCACAGGCAGTTTAAATCCACTATGAACTGTTGGGCCACCTATTAGCAACATTCCAGCAATTCTCGTTGTGGCAAACGAAAGCGCAATTTGTCCTCGACTTCGCAAAATTGCAGCAATGTAAGGAATGTCTTTCTTGAACCGATTTGCAATTTTCTCTGCATTTTTTCAATTGCGCATTGCAATTTTCTCTTTCTCTTTTTTCTTGAACTTCAACGTAAAGTTGGATTTGTGGCACATCTCCTGTTGGATTTGGAAGACAAGACCAAACAAAGAGGACGGAAGTGAATAATGTTTGAGCACCGCTTCTATGCCGTGCCATATTTTACATCGTTGCCTGAATCGACTGTTGAAATCGAAAACCATATCGAGCGAGTACTTATTTCACAGATTTACCGGACTCGAGGGATTGCCGAAACAGCAGATGTAATCGAATATGTATCGAATTTCCGTATAGCTTTAATATACAAGAAGTGGTGTGGAATCTCAGCATTGAGATACTGGTGTGAGTGGTCACTGTTTGTGATGAGGTCGAACCATGATTCAAGTATGATACGGCAAATGGATGCTGCCGGTGAATCTTCTTGTTCGTGTCCCAAAGAAAAAAATTCTTTGTTGATTTGGTAGATGAACGGGAAGTCGCTCTACAGTATTTGAACGATCATGCATTTTCGATTCAAGAAGTCTCCACATTGGCTCGGGTGTACTAACATAACGCGCATTTATGAAGTTTGAAATCTCGTTGTAGTGAAGTTTAGGTTAGTCCCATGATGTGATGGCGATGATGGCGCAGTTAAATCCCTTGAAAATGTACCTGTAAATGGACTTTAAAGCTTTCAATGATGTGCTTCAATTTCAACGTTGATGCGCGCGTTGTATTTGATAAGCAAACATTGCGATTGTCCATCACAACGTCTCTCATTGTTACTTGAGTACTGCTGCTGCGACGACGGTACAGCGAATAACCGTTGACATTGGGCAAGATTACTTTTGCAGTGGGTTTGGGAAATCTTTTTGATCAATGATCAATTTCAATATTACATGCATGCTTCGTTTTCGCATGCATCATGCAGCGCCTGACGATCTTGTGCAGTCTAGGACTCGCGGAGGGAGGGTCGCGTCTGAAATCTCAGCATATACGCATTGATCTGTGCGTGTCGGTGTAATGAATCTGTCTTCAGCTCAAAGCGTCACCAATAGTGTGCGGGAAACAGTGCTTTGGAAATTTAATCCAGTAGCAAAAGGCTTTGTAAATGCCGAAGAAAGTATGCTCGGTCAGATCATCCATCAAAGCCTTTAATAATTTGATTTTTAATACTCGCGCTACCGGGTCTGGTTGATCAGCTGGACCCATTTGGATTTGCAATTAATGTGATAAACCGATAAGGAGGTCTCATTAAGCAAAGATCGACATTACATCATTGCACAGTTCGCACATATTAGGGATGATCTTTTGAAGCTGGATAGAAGAATGACTGGAATGCCGCACCTGCAACATTCTCATTCTGTTGTGGCGTGATCGACGAATCCTTGTATTGCCGTGCACGTAGGCTCTTTTAGTTTGCTCCAATTTAGTAGGCTCGACCTGAGTGGGTTCCTATGTTAATGTTAGCTCAAATGTGAAGAAATGCTGAAATTCTGTCGAGCAGTCTAAGTTAACCTAAATCCGCACTTAAACCACTAGGGCAATTAGATAGGCCTTAATATTAATCCAATTCAATCACACCCACCTATTATTGGGTATATTTTGATATTCTTTTAGTAGCAAACAAAAATTCATTAAACAGTCAAATAACACTTTCGTATCCCGATTAGAATTTCCTCACAAGTGGGCTAGACCTATCAGACATTAAGGCCTATCAAAAGAACATAGTGGGATAAATGCGGAATTAGGTTAATCTAGAGCGCCGAACCATTAAATGAATTTTGCCGAAATTGAACCATCGAAATCATTTCAGATTATACCCCGTAGTAGTCCCATCAGAATTTCTTCGCAATTGGGCTGAAGTTAACAGGAAATAATGTCTATCATTGGGGCCGGAACATTCCATTTAGGGATGGAACCTAAAATGCCAGACCATTCAATGAATTTCCAAAATGGAACTATCGAAATCTTGTCAAATCACACCCCTGTAGTCCCATTAGAATTTTTTCACAATTAGACTAGAGGTAACAAGTTTGAAAGCTTGCTTGGCAAACGACCATAGTAGTATCAATGAGAATTTAGGTTAACTTCCGGTAGCCTCATCAAAATTTCTCTACAGATGAATTAAAGTTAAGAGACATTAAGGACTATGAATCGGATATAGTGGCTTCAATGCGGATTTAGGTTAACTTAGGACACCGGACAATTCAATGAATTTACATAGAAATTTTGTCGTATTACTCCATCGTAGATCGATCAGAATCTCTTCACAATTACAATATAAGTAACAGGCATTAAAGCCTAATTCAGTTTTGGGTTGACCTAGAGCGCCGAATCAATAAATGAATTTTCAAAAATTTGATCTGTCAAAATTTTGTCAAGTTACACCTTCATAGCCCCATCAGAATTTCTTGAAAATTGGAGTAACTAGAGACATCAATACGGATTTAGGCTAACCTAGAGCGCCGGACCATCAAATGCATATGCAACAAATTGAATTATCGAAATCTTGTCAACTTACTGCACAGTAAACCTATCAGAAATTTTTCAAATTTAAGTTGGATATATCATACCTTAAGACCTATCAAATGGTCAAAGCTGCATCAATGTGGATTTACTAAAGTGCCGGACCCTTCAATGAGTTGATAAGAAATTAAACTATCAAAATTTTGTCATATAATACTCGCATAGCTCCTTCAGAATTTGTTCACAATTATAATCAGAGCGAAAAGGCATTAAGGCCTATCAATAGGACATAGTGGCATCAATGAGGATTTAGGTTACCTTAAAGCGTCGGCCGAATTACACCATAACCTCCTTAAAAACTTGGTTAAAGTAAACAGGCACAAAGGCCTTTCAAATGAATATAGTGACATCAATGCGGAATTAAGGTAAACCGCCACACTATTCAAAGAATTTTTCTTTGTCATTCAAAGATATTGAACTATCGAAAAAAAGTTATATTACACGCCGAATCCCTATCTGAATGTCTTCATAATTAGATTACAGTTAACAGGCATTATGGCCTATCAAATGACCAACGTGGCATCAACACGGAATAGGTTAACCTAGAATACCAGACCATTCAATGAATTTTAAATTGACATTCAAAGCTTCGAAATATAACCTAATCACAACCCCGATGCACCACCACAAATGTTTCACTATTGGATTAGCGTTAACAGGCATTAAAGTCTATCAAATAACCTTAGTGGCATCAATAAGGATTTAGGTTAACCCATTCAATAAATTTTGCAAGAAATTGAACTATCGAAATTTTGTCAAATTGCAGTGTCGTAGATCGAACAGAATCTGTTCACAATTAGAATATAGTTAACAGGCATTAAAGCCTATCAAATAAAAATAGTGGCATCAACCATTAAATTTCAAAAAATTGCTCTTTCTGTCAAATTGCACCCAATCGTAGCCCAATCAGAATTTTGCGCAATTGGGTTAGAATTAGCAGACACTAAGACCTACCAAATGACCATAATGCGGGTTAAAGTTAACGTAGAGCGCGAGACCATTCAATGAATTTACAAGAAATTGAACTATCGAAATCTTGTTAAACTACACCCCGCAGCCTCATCAGAATTTCGTCAAAATTGAAATTAGGTTAACCTAGACCACCAGACGATTCAATAAATTTCTCATTGATTGGATCCCCATATCACAGGCTTTCTCAATATTCTGCTTTTAACGTTGAAATGTGTTTTCATCTTTTAAAAGTTCGCCTTTTAAATTGAATATAACTTAACATAATCTGAAATGTTGAAGTCCAAAATCGCCTCAAATTCATTAATAAATTTATTTTCCGTTGAAATAAAAATTGTTTGGTTGAAAAGTACAGGATGGTAAACTATCACCTGAGTTACATTGGTCGACGTAATCGGATTTGTTTATTTTCGGCTTGCCTAAACATGAAGTAAGCAACCCCAAAATAAATGTAATTAAAATAAAGTCTACTATATTGATGCGGATAGCGTTTCTTTGGTGCGGAATGTGGGATGAAAGGTAGTAATACCCACATTTCTATTATTAGCCTTTAATTTAACTATCTATTATATGTTTGAAATAAAAACGATGTGTTGGAGGATCTAAATAATGTTTTCTATGATGATGGTGCAAGTTAACGACCGATCATTTACATAATACTCCCACCTTGTTTATTTGAAAAGAAGTACCCCGTTTTCAGAAAAAGTTAAAATACTATTCCTTGGTGGCTATTGTTGAGGCAATGACTGCCCATAAAATTGCCGGAAAGCCCAAACAGGGCCAAAAATCTAGTATTATTTTCTATAAAATAAAAGCAAAGATCATTCAAGATCAATCAAAATTAGCCAAGGTGGGTGTTAGCAAAAAGGCCGGTTTATTCTAATCAACTGGATAAACAGCTTTTGACATATGAGGATATGCTTAAAGAGTATAAAAATCAGCATAAAACAAAATTATATTTAGGTTTTATTAAGGGTAATACTTTAGGGGTTTCTTCTGTTCTTCTAAAAAGAGAAAGTCGCATTTAAGCCGATGGTGGTGATACCATTATGTTTAATGGTCTATATTTTATCAGAACACTTATTGCGCAATGCATTATGGAAAAGAACCACATACTGCATAGCAAGGCCACAATCTGCATTGTCGATTCTGTTGTGTTGGCTAGACACTTTCGGCTTACTTTAATAAAGTAATAATTTTTAACTTAAAACTCTTAATTTTTTTGGTATCATTAAGATCGATGAATATCGCTTCATACACAAAACTGATAGGTTGTAACACATAAACGACATGTACCAAATTATAATTTCTGCTTACAGTATTTTGGCTACGTATTGTCGACTTAGATTACAAGTAAACTACACGCGTTGAAGGACAACATTGTCTCAAACCTAGAGCATCCGAGTGAAGTTTATACCAAAATAACAAAAAATACACTGCGCCCAGAAAGTACTTAATCTGTAAAAACACTCAAAAATATAACTTATCATAATAATATTTTTAAATCACTAATAAACACGAATTTTTGACAACTGTATTAAGTAGAAAAATATTAGTTTTTGGAAACAGTTTTGAGTGGAAGTTATAAAATTAAATTTTTTAACTCGGTTCCATTCATTAAGTGTAACACAAAATTGTTAATCATTTGAAACTTTTTAACTCACCTATTACGGTTCATTCAGAACCATTTCGATCGTTTGTGTGATTCGTACGGACCGAGTTAAAAAATTTTGAATTTCTTATAACTTTCACTCAAAATTTTCTTCAATTAAAATTTTTTTTAAAATTCGTATTTATTAAAGATTTTTACAAATTAAAAATTTATGAGACGCAGTGTATATTCAGCAATTTCGTAATATTCCCAGGCCTCTTACGTATCATTAAGGTCGATGAATATCGCTTCATACTCAAACCTGATAGGTTGTAACACACAAACGACATATTATAATTGCTGCCTAGAGTATTTTGGCTACGTATTGGACAACATTGTATTGACCCTAGAGCATCCGAGTGAAGTTTAGCCAAAATAACAAAAAATACGCTGCGCCCAGAAAGTACTTAATTTGTAAAAACACTCAAAAATTTAACTTATCATAATAATGTTTTTAAATCACTAATAAGCACGAATTTTTTAAAACTATATTAAGTAGAAAAATATTAATTTTTGGAAACAGTTTTGAGTGAAAGTTATAAAATGAAATTCTTTAACTCGGTTCCATTCATTAAGTGTAACACAAAATTGTTAATTATTTGAAACTTTTTAACTCGTCTAGTACGGTTCATTCAGAACCACTTCGATCGTCTGTGTGATTCGTACGGACAGAGTTAAAAAATTTTGAATTTCTTATAACTTTCACTCAAAATGTTCTGCAATTAAAATATTTTTTAAAAATTCGTGTTTAATAGAGATTTTTACAAATTACGAATTTATGAGACGCGGTGTATATTTTGTTATTTTGGCATAAATTTCAGGCCTCTTACACATTTTTTATATATTAATTTGGGACGGAAATAATTGGACTTACTCTGGCGCGGGATAAAAGCGGTACGTCGCTGGTTATATTTAATGGCGATTTATTTGGTACTATGTTTAAACGGGTTCCCAAGTAGCTGCCTGCTAGATTTCGCTGATCATCATAATTTCATGAAATACAGAAAATATTGAACCATGAATGTAGTAAAACTTTCGCGCTAAGTTAATTCAAATCACTTGTACATTTTTTAAGTATTTTAGGCGAAATATCAAAGCTTTCCCAAACGAGACAAGAGATTGGAATCTCTCTCTCTCTCTCTGTTTATAAGACACTGCTTATACTCATTATATCCTTATCTCAATAAGTTTATAGAATGGGGCCACTCACCCCACCCAATTTTGAAATGTCTTTTCACTACTAGTCTCAGCAAAACTAAACGGCATGGATCATGTTTATTGAAATTAGAACAAATTCCTTACATAAAATGCATGCAGGTGATGTAGATAAGAGAAGAATAAAAAAAATATTTCTGTAAACAATTCAAGCAAGATTTGATCGACTTTAATAAATAAATCTTACCTGCTGCTGTGATAAGATAAAAATAAAGTTGATCTGGAAACGGTAGGAAACTTTATTATTTTTTGTTGGTTTTGCATTAAATTGTGTATATTAACCTCTCGTAAAATACTTTTTATGTATTTCTAAACATTATTATGTACAGCAGCAGACCGAAGATAAGATATTTGTATGTAGTTAGCATCTGTGTATGCGGTTTACCTATGCAAACACTATTTAAAGGTAAAAGCATTTAAAAGCAAACCAGTAAATAATTATCTCCGGTATATAGCAGGTTATTAAGGTATGTTTATATATGTTGATTAGTTCTGGGCCAGCATAAACACAACAAAAATATTTCCATCGTAGTATCCAATCAATCAACAAAATCAAATTACTGGGTTCTGTAAATTATCCAAATCCAACCCGACCGACCGCAATCGTACGAATATACATTTTTTGGTTTAGTTATTTTTCCGACTCATTTTCTCACAAGTAAACAAAAATCCAATAATAATCAAAAACTGTTTTATGTGTTTGGAAAGGTGTATATAGAGGTAAAGGTATATGATGATCAAATATGGGATGGATGTAGATTGATAGATACTCAAGTGTTTAACGTACATTACTATAGGTGATTAAATTTCTTGATGTACACAGGTTAGTCGGTTGTCTGCATAGTGTTTAGTCAGCATTTTCCGAAACACGTGTGTTTGTCTTGATAAACGCCAAATGTTAGATACCATTTTTAATTCTACAGTGGGGCTTGCGATTTGCATGCTCAAACAATAATTATCATTTTACTCATAAATGTTCGTTCATCTACTTTGTCCATTGATTGGGGTTTCTGTGTTAAATATTCAAACGTATTTTGTGTGAAAAATAGGGTGACACCCCTCATTTGAATACGGTTTATCAGTGTGAATTTTATCTTATCCATCTTTGATCCCATTTCATAACATCTTAATTATGACAGCAACATTTTTTGTTGGAAATGAACCAACTATGATACAGAATAAAATATTTTATCGATTTAGGTAATATCGTACGACGTACCGGTTTTATGTATGTTGTGAGTATAGGTGGGATGAAGTTCAAACTGTTAAAGTAATCTGCTCTTTGTAAATGGCTTGGAGAACGGTAACTTCTTCGGTTATAATGGCAAACTAACATAATTCTACAATAACAAACAGAATCTTAACAAGAGGAAGATTAATTCACCTGGTGTATTAATATAGACGGTGTTGAATTTGGTATCATGGCTGTTTATTTAGCATATAGTTTGCTATATGCGAAATAAGAAAAAAAACATGGATGGATCTGATATTCAACTAAGTTCTCACATAGCCCCTATGGAAACAATTACGGCAGTTATATGCCGGATGCCTGCATTAGCGAATTTCTAATTATTTAAATAACTAATTAGAGTTCATCAGAAGGCAAAATTTCATAAACAAATGACTCCGTTAAGTTTTCATATTATTCTGTTTTTAATTTGATACTACCAGACTGTTGGAGGGGCATAGATCTTTAATGAGTTAAGTCAGTAAAGATTAATTTTTTACATTTATCTATTTTTGTCTATTTCATTTAAACTGTTTAGACAGCAGAAATTTTATGTATAAATAAGGCCTTTTATGTATAAATAAGGCTCTGATTATTTGAACCTCATCAGTGGTAATCCAAATAATCATACAACAAAATCAGACCAAAGCCTGATTTTTTATTGGTCATATACGAGAACGGGGTCAACGGAAGTCTTTCAACGAAAGAATGCTGCACAACATAGAGCGGCTGCCCGTATACATTCCGTTCGAGTCGTTTGTAACGTTAGCTTTAATCACAAAATGGACCAAGAACCAGCTAAGTTTTATGAAACTTTCTATTTCGACTTCATAGCGAGAAGCTTCCAATCGCTAGAAGCAATGGGGAGCACAAAGTCAAGCGCAAGGTGAACACCTACCGTGTAACCAACCATGCCACCACTAAGACGTATAATGTCGCAAAAATCATTATTCCTGATGAAATTTCACAAACCCAATCAGGTCAATCTTTGTTAAAAAATTAATCTTAAATATTTAAATTGAAAAATATCCTACGGAAGCTGCCTTTTCTGGTATAAAGATGTCCCGCTGAATTTCCCAATTTATGGAAACAGCTTTAGTATGACGTTTTATTCCTAATGGTCAATCCGCCTAGCCTGTAGAGGTGTCGAATTTTGGTGAAATAAAGTTTTTCTATTTCCGATAAAATTTAAAATTTGATTTTTACTAATTTTGTTCGAAATTTAATTTGAAATCATTTTATTTTAACCGTTTTTTCGAAATGATATATACTTTTCAAAATATTTACAAAAAATCTAAAAAGCTCCAATGAAAGCTGCCACTTTCGGTGGACCGATCTCGGCCCAAAATGTTCTGAATTAAAAAATCGTAAGCATGAAGATTTATCCCGATCGAACAAACCGTTTGGGCAGTAGACAGGACACACACATTTAGACTGCAAGCACACATACACACACACACACATAGAGACATTTTAAGAACTTTTTTAAATTCGGCGATTAGCGAATGGTAAATCTGCAAGAATTTCGAGGTCAAAATTTTTCATGATCGCTATACTTTATTCTACTATGTAAACTAAAGTATAGAAGGGGAACCTATATAAATATTACGGGCAAATGTGGAAGCATGTGTTGGCTGTTTTCAAGGATGCCAATATGGAACTAGAGATGTGCGGGAATGAACCACAGATGGTGAGAGTGAGATTGGATGGTGGGTGAGCTGACGACAAATGAGTTGGTTTAGTGTAAATTAGTTTTATAATATTTTATAAAATATAACGACATCTAGGTTTCAGTATTGGCATTAGAAGTAGTTTATTAGCAGCTAGTGGCATTGCGAATCGGATAAACACAAGAGTGAGTCTCAAGTTAATCTTTGGTGAGTCTTGATTTAGACGCGGTACGCGATGTGTAATAAAAGTGAGTAGTGGGGAAAATTAGAATTGCACTTTAAAGTGAAATAGTGATGTGATTAAAACTAATTGTAAATGGTGTGTACAATGAATTAATAAATAATTGTGGAAATTATTTATTGTTGTGTTTTAGTAACTAGTGGATATTGGGAAAATTGTTGTGGAATATTCGGGAATATTACAGAAGTGTTGTAAGTATTATGGTAGTGGTGTAAATGTTTGAGAGATTATTCCCGGTATTTTCGGGAATATTCCATATTGTGCATATGTGACATACTTTGTGGGCCAAATAATTTTTTTTTTTTGAACTATGCGGTTTTTTTTGAGTATGGTAAGGGTTATGTCACTTCTGATTTGACAGAAAGTTAGTTTTATCCTTCCGCTGAACGAAAATGGTTGTGTATTCGCTGGAACAACGCTGGGAAATATTGAAATATTAATTCGAAAATTTTGGCAAAAAAATCATCTTTTCGGATGAGGCGCATTTCCATCTTGGCGGCTATGTAAACAAGCAGAATTGTCGCATTTGGGGCACGGAGAACCCGCACGTGATCGTAAAGAAGCCGATGCATCCTAAACGAGTGACTGTTTTAGTGCGGATTTTGGCCCGGTGGCATCATTGGGCCATTTTTCTTTGAAAATGTGCAAGGAGCCGCCGTTGTCAATGGTGAGCGCAACCGCGCCATGATAAATGATTTTTTGTTCCCGGCACTTGAAGAGGAGGACATAGACAACATTCGGTTTCAACAAGACGGCGCTCCGTGCCACACAGCACACGTTCCAATTTATCTTTTGTTCACTGTCTTCGAAGATCGAATTATCAGCCGAAACGCTGATGTGATTTGGCCGCCTCGGAGCTGTGATTTGACGCCGTTGGACTATTATCTTTGGGGTGCCGTCAAAGATAAGCGTTACGCCGATAAACCAGCAACGATTGACGCTCTCAAGAACAATATTCGCATTGCCATTGAAGACATAATGCCGCATATCATCGAAAATGTGCTCAAAAATTGGACCGACCGTATGGGGTACGTCAAGGCCAGCCGAGGCAGTCATATGAATGAAATAGTATTCCATAATTAATCGGAAGGATTGTTCTTTACAATAAAACAATTAATTTGAAAAAAATATTGAGAACTTTTTGTTTTATTGCATTTAAAAAAAATTTATTTAGCCCACCAGTAAAGAAGTCCGCCTAGTATTAGAATCAACAGCATCAAAACTGCTCGATCATCTTGTATGATGTCCCTTTGTTACGAACCGCAATTGGAGCTCTAAGTTGCTTAAAGCTCTAACTATCTTCTAATACCTTAACATAAAGCAAATAAATTGGCACTATTGACTAGATTATTTATACTTCTAAGTAATTTATAAAAACAAATTAAAATTATTTATTGAAAAAATAAAACGTTTAAAAATATATTATCCGCCGCTAAATTTCCTCAACCTTTTTAGCTTAAAAACGAAAATCCATTTCCTCTGTGACTTGGTTATTCAAAAATAAAATCTTAAATCCGTCGGTAAATCAATGTGGTAAATCAACAAATCTCTGCTAAATATGATCTTGTTGGATTAAATCGGCAAAATTCTAAATAATCTACTCGTTCATCATACCAAAATATGTGTGCGGGTATATTTTATCCATATATGGAGTACAAAAATGAATCACCTATATGTAAATCGATTCGATATGACCCCCAGAGAGGCCTTTTTAGTATACAAACGTAATTTCATGTTGTGTATCTACAGTCGATATAGACACACATATGTGAATTTATATATTTTTGTTTTATATTTAAGCCAAAATAACTTTCCATTCTCGATGTGCCGCTTACCCACGCACAAAAATATTATTATGAATAATGTGGATAAATAATAATAATATTTATTCACATTGTGTATATAGTTTGGTGCGGGTTCATACATTATTAAAATACAATGAGCGACGTAAAAAAAAATGTCGATGCCGATAACGAACATTTTTAGGTAAATCAAATTCGATTGACCGTGACCATAAATTTGTTGGAATACACCAAAAATCGGCCAACCCTTGAAGTGTTAACCACTTACAATATATTTTTTATCGGGCTTACAGAATTTTTACATTATATAGGAACAAGAATATTCCAGCGGCGACCGAAGACACTACTAGTATAAAATTTATTTCCACTCGCTATCTCACTCTAAAAATAATTTTTCTAACCTTTTATATTTTATTTTGTTGTAAACATATACAATTTTTTATACTAAATATTTTATTTATAAAACATTTTCACAACACTAAAGCTTTTCCTTTATTTCCATTTATATATTATATACTATATAGACGTAAAACGATAAACACAATTAAAGCTTTTTTCCTTTATATAACATTTTTTTTTATCGATATTTGATATAATTCACTAGTATTATATTTAATAAACTATAAAGCACTTTTTATTTTTATTTTTAATTTATTTTTATTTATTCGTTGATATGCAATTTTATTAATAAATAAATAAATAAATAAATAAATATGTTATTTCACTATTATGTACTAAATACTATTTATGTAATATAAAGACGAAAAATGAACTTTCAACTAAACTTATAAAAAGCACTTTGCATAAAAACTACTTGTATGGTAAACTACTTAAACTTGATGTAAAGCACAAAATTGGAGAACGGAAAAAATATTTTATTTTATTAATAAAAACTATTTTTTGTAATAATATTTTTAAAATTTTTCTTTTGTTTTTATTTTATTTTTATTTTTTAACTACAAACTACGTGGTAAATTCACGTAAAACTTTTCATCGACTGATGAATTCATCTGCGTTTTTGAGTTTTGTTGTTTCAATTTTTCGTTTGCTCGTTTTTTGGCGTATTTTCGTCAAGTATATTTTGTTTTCGTTAAAAAAAACAGAAAATCGAGAAAATCATGTTACTAGAGTTTTCTTTTATTTTATGACGTGTATACGTACACGAAATAGATTTTCCTTTAACCGTATGTGTTTACACGTTCGTATTATGAGTTTTGGTATTGAGAATTTTATGTCTGTATAAGTTTGACGTGTAAATACAGAATGCATGTGAAACTAAGAGGGAAAGCAATTAGTTTGTATAGCTTACGTGTGGAGGGGTTACGGGAATAATTTTTATACTGTTTTTGCCATTTGACATATACAAGCGAAGGAACCAAGTATGCTGGCTTGATTGTGGTTTGAATTTTTGGATATACTTTCGATACAAACTGTAACTTTACAAGTGTTTAAACGTCAAATACATGCATAAAGTGAAATACAACAAAACCAACAAACATGTGTAGCATTATAGGCTCTATGTGTTTGGTTGATAGGAAATGGCAGATTTTATTTCCCTAACACAAAACAACTACAAGTTTGGGTAAATTATTATTGGGTAAATCAGTTATTTTACAAAACATCCAAATCTCGTCATTTAATTGGAAATATAGTGGTCTAAGCCCCCACCCGAGGTAAGCGCACTATTCCTAATTAAAGTATTGAGAGTAAATCAACTAATTACCCGGCAACACTTCTAAGGCCGGACAAATATTGGTCCTTCGGACCGCCTGAACTTCGAAAATTAGTTATTATCGGAAACAAGTGTGTAATAATTAAAATTCTAAGTTGAACAGAAAAGTGAGTTGAAACAACGGAATTCGAAGATCTAGCATCAAAAACAAGGGTAGCTCCATTAAAAAAAATACACCATCACTAGAACTATGCGGGGCAGTTTTGTTGTCAAGATTAATTAACAGTGTTAGGCAGTCATTAAACTCGCCGACATCAATATACTCGTATACGGATTCAACCATTATTATTGCATGAATTCAAGGTCCTTCAAACAAATGGAAGGTGTTCGTAGAAAATCGTGTAGGTGAAATACAAAACAACATCAGTCCAGCTTATTGGTTCCACGTCAAATCAGCAGATAATCCCGTTGACGCAGCTTCACGAGGCCTTACGCCGAAAGAAATCCAACACAACGACCTGTGGTGGTCTGCCCAAGTGGCTTCAAAGCATGAATCGGCCATCATCAAAACATCAAGTTCTCAGCACTCAGGAAGAAGTAAAGAAAATCATAATCACTACTTATGTAAAATGGTTTATCAACAATGCCAGATGCAAGGATTAGTTAAAGATAACATCAGGCCTACTGTCGACCGACGAGCTAAGGAGCAGTCCAAACTTAATAATCAACAACATTCAGAAGGCTGAATTTCACGAAGAAATAAGAATGTTAGAAAGGGGCTTCAATTTAAGCAACAAAAGTTCTTTGTGGCAATTATATCCATTTCTCGACTAGGTATTCTACGAGTAGGCGGAAGAATCAGAAACTCGATAGTATTCGATACTAAACATCCTAATTTGATTAGGCCTGCCGAAAAATCATCATTTTACGTTACATGAAGGATGTCAACTAGTTTTAAGCCAAATCAGGAGCCATTATTGGATTATAAATGCCAGTGTATAAGACAAAGGAAGCAACTCAGTTAATGGGACAACTATTAGCATCGCGTGATAGATCATCTCGTCCCTTTACATACACGGGAATTGATTATGCTAGTCCAATCAAACTAAAATCTTCAATGGGCCGCAGTAAAAGGCTTACATCGCGGTATTCATCTGTTTGACAACAAAGGCAATACATCTAGAAGTTGTTAGTTATTTAACAACAAAAGCCTTCAAAGCTGCCTTGAAGCGATTTATTTCCCGTTAAAGACAGTGCAGCCACATCTACAGCGATTGCGGTACAACATTTAAAGGCGCAGATAAACAATTGAAGACAGCCATAAAGGAGTTCAACAAAACCTATAACTCAGAAATATATAATATTTTATCAAATGAAGGTATAAATTGGCATTTTAATGTCCCGTCAAATCCCCACTTCGGTGGATTATGGGAGGCAGCCGTAAAATCAGCTAAATACCACCTAAAAAGAGTTTTAGGTGAAACCGTATTGATATACGATGAGATTTCAACAGTGTTAAGCCAAATAGAAGCATGTCTTAATTCTAGACCACTGTGTTCCACTTCTTCAGATATCGAGGACATATTCATCTTAACCCCCGGACATTTTATTATCGGGGAATCATTAATCACTGCACCTGATCAAGATATTAGTGACGGAGTTTGAAGCAATCGTTGGAAGTTAACTCAGAAGCTGATACAAGATTTCTGGAGAATATGGTTGTGTGAATATTTAACATCATTACAACGTAGATTAAAATGGAACGAAGAAAGGCCAAATATAGAAATTGGAAACATCGTTATAATTAAAGAACCGAATCTACCGCCATCTCAGTGGGCTCTAGGCGTGGTTACGGTCCGTTGCAAGGGAAATACCTCTCTAAAAAGACCAATCCAAAAAATATGCATTTTGTCCATAGACGACAATCTCAAGGTTGAGAAACCTACCAGCACTGAACTCCAACCAAATACACAACCAGAAAAGTTAATTACCAATCTTAGAAGATGACCAAGGTTTGTTACGGGAACACTGAGTAGGTTGATAATCTACCTAATGTACATAGGAATGGTGACTGCGTTCTTTATAACACCAGTCCTAAAATAAAGGGTTAGGGAAAGAGTTCGTGGCCTTTTTTGGGTGACATTGAAACAAGGAATTTTCTTATTTCAATTTAACTTTATTAAATCAAATATGTGCCATTTTGATTGCTGACCTTTTGCCATTTTTTGATAGAGCCATGATCCATGAGCCTTTTCCATATTCGTTCGAGAATTGTACCCAGAAACTGGACACAGTCTTAACATGCGTACTATAAGGGTAGGTCCATGGACACAGCTTTACATGTCTTGATTCGGGAAATTGAGAATTCACTGAATTTTAGGGATTTTTGTTGGTGGCGTTTCTCGATATCAAGGGCGCTTTTAACAACATGAAGGTGGAGGCAATTAGGGAAGGATTGTTGCCACTTGAGATTGGATACCCAGTAACCATGCTAATTAATGACTTGCTAGGAAGCAGAGGGTCATAGCGGGGATGGGATAAGTCTACGTCAGAAGGCGGGTTGTTTAGGGAACACCGCAGGGAGGTGTCGTCTTTCCCCTTCTTTGGAATGTAGTAATCAACGGACTACTATTGAAAATGGAGAGGGAAGGAATGGGTGTGATTGCTTATGCTGACGATATAGCGATAGTTGACTCGGGAAAGCACCTGGTTTCAATCAGGGATGTGATGCAGAATGCGATATCCATCACTGTGGGTTGGAGCAGCAGATGTGGATTGGGGATCAACCCATCTAAAACAGTGCTGGTTCTTTTCACTAGAAGGTATAAAATTCCGGAAGTGGTTCCACCAAGTTTGAATGGTCCCAGGGATTCTTCTGGAAAGTAAGCTCAGTTGGAAACCAAATACGATAGAGAGAGTGAAGAAGACCACTGTAACACTCTATACTCTTACAAAAACGCTATCAGAAGAAAATGGGGTCTGAAACCGGGATACGGCCGCCCGGCTATCAACGGTTAAGAGGTGGAATTGACTACAGAAAGGGCACTCAACTATAATCAATTCTGTGAGGCATAACCTGGTGAATTTGGATTATATAACACCTGTTTTGTGCTTTTGCAAGGGTTTTAAGGTTGAGAATCTAGGGTGAGACCGGAACAGGTAAATTCTTCATCGATGGCTCCAAGCTCGATGGTAAAGTGGGAGCTGGTGTGTTGTACAGCGTGTACCAGGCTGAAGTTATAGCGATTGAAGAACGCGATTGAACGACCTTTGGTTCCAACAAGACGGAGCTACATGCCACGCAAGTCGTGCAACAATCCATTTATTGTCAACAAAATTTGTTGGTAAGCATAATTTCAAAAAATTGTGAAGTTCCTTGGCCTTGATTATTTTTGGTGGGGTTATTCGAAAGGTAAGGTGTATGCTAATAATCCACAAACAATTCAACAACTTAAACACAACATTCGAACTGAAATTGAGATCATTGGTCCGATTTTATTGGAAAAAGTTATCGTAAATTTTGAGAGACGAAGCCGTGGTGGACATATATGAACGATATTGTTTTTTCATACATAAATGGCATAGAACTACCTTTCCTTTGTTAAGTTGTGCAGTCCGTTTGAGAAGGTTGCCATTTGTGAATCTATGCTTCAAACTTCCTTTTTGTATACGTTTAACGTTGATTCAGCTATAGATGTTTGTTCCTTTAGTAAGGTCAATAGGTGCCTTTCATTTTCTTCTACACTTTGTATTTTAGACTCGTGTTTATTTGCCCATTCTTCATCTAATACGCCAAAGAGATCGCGAGCTAATATGCCAACAAAACTGACAAGTGCACGTCTTCTTCTGACCGGATAATTTTTATTAGTTTTCAAGATGTTATTTGCATCATCGATGTGCCGTAATTGGCCTAGCAGAAATGCCACACTATGTTGACAGAGGTGTGCATCAATCACAATTTCCTTTTGATGTGAGCATAATTGTGTTAAGTGTCGTACATTGTTTGTTAATTGGTGCAACCCCATCCAATAATTTTTCAACTTAAAATGAACAACGATCTTCCATTCCTCCTCGGCTAAAGTTGTAAGTTCGAAGTTTTCGAAAAGAAATATCGGGTGTATTTCGAATGGGAATATTTCAACCGGGGTGGTTGATGATTGCTTAGTGAATAATAGGTAGGGGAAAAAGTTCGTGGCATTTTTCCCGATAGATGGCTTTACATTCATATATCTCAGTAACCATGGATCGCATCGGGCAATTCTTATGTGTGTTTGAAAGGTGTCATTTTAACTTGTACTTTGACATACAACATTAAAATCAGTGAAGTGAATAAAAAGTTACAACATTTTAAACATGGAGATAAACAATGAAAAAAATCGATATATTTTACAATTTTATTACGTCGAAGGTAAAAAAGCGGCTCAGGCTTGCGGAAAAATTTGTGCTGTTTATCGAGAAGGTGCTTTATCAACAGCAAAGAACAACAGCAAAGGAATGGTTAAAGTGCTTCCCAAACGGTATCAAAGCCAGGATTGATGTTAAGAAAGGTAATGCTGTGTGTTTGGTGGGATTGGAAACGAATCGTGCATTTTGAGGTGCTGCCACCGGGCCAAATGATTGATTCTAATCTTTACTGTCAGCAACTAATGCTTTAAGGCAAGCAATTCAGTTAAAACGTCCAGAATTGATGACCCGGCAGAAACTGAGAGAGCTTGGCTGGGAAGTTTTGATGCACCCACCATATACTCCTGACCTTGCACCATCCGACTACCATTTGTTCCCGTCCATGCAGAACCATCTTAATGGTTTCATATTAAATTCAAAAGAGGCCTGCAAAAATGAGTTAGCTCGATCTTTTCGCCTCTAAGCCACAGAAGTTATACAGTAACACCTCCCTGAGGTGTTCCCCAAACAACCCGCCTTCTGACGTAGACTTATCTCATCCCCGCTATGACCCTTCTGCTTCCTAGCAAGTCATTAATTAGCCTGGTTACTGGGTATCCAATCTCAAGTGGCAACCATCCTTCCCTAATTGCCTCCACCTTCATGTTGTTAAAAGCGCCCTTGATATCGAGAAACGCCACCAACAAAAACCCCTAAAATTCAGTGAATTCTTAATTTCCCGAACCAAGATATGTAAAGCTGTGTCCATGGACCTACCCTTATAGTACGCATGTTAAGACTGTGTCCAGTTTCTGGGTACAATTCTCGAACGAATATGGGAAAGGCTGCTGGATAGCCTTTTGATGATTTTCAGCAGAAAGTATTGCAGCGATATTGGCCTTAAGTCCTTAGGGTAGCTGTGCAAGCTTCTACTCGCTTTCGGGATGGAAATCACCCTAGCTTATTTCCATTTCTACGGGATGTAAGGGGAGCAAGATCTCCGAGTTCTTCTGAATTTCTACTGGTACAATCCCATTCGGACCAGCTGACTTAAAGGGCTTAGAACTTTTAATAGCCCATTTCATCTTCCGTACATTCAGAATATACTCTGTACACAACATTTGGGCCCCGCAGTTATCCCCCAGTTATCCTCCAGTTATCAGACCCACAGTCATCCAAAGGCCTTGCAATCAACGCATCCGTACTTCCCGAGAAGTGGGTTTCCATCAAAAGATCAAGAGTGTTTTCACTAGAAGCCGTCCAGTTTAATCAGATAGTCTGGAACAGTTGGACTGGTACTTAAAATGTTTCTTAAGCACGAGGTTTCCGAGACCTCTTTCATTCTATCACAGAAGTGACTCCACGAACTCATCTGCGCATTCCTTGTTTCCCTTTTATATTCTCTGAGGCATTCCTTATAGAAGCCCCGGTCCTGACTTTCTCTCGATCTTCTCGCTCTATTGAAAGAAGACCCACAGACTTTTCGGCACTCCACAATTGCCGAGGTCCACCAAACAGGTTCTCGCATTCCCCTCTGCTTTTTTAATGGGCAGGCCTCCTTCATAGAGGTATTTCACGCCCTAATAAGAATATCCACCATTGTATCCAGATCACTACCCGTGTCCGGGAGTTCTAGTATAAATATAAATAAAGGTGGTTTCCTGATTTATATTACTAATAATGAGGTTAATTTTTTATTAGATATTCAAAAAGTGACTCACCCCTATCATTGATGTCCGAGTTACCCCAGATGGTATATTCTCCCGGTCCATATATGCGGTTGCAAGCCAGAATCTAGAAAAACATTTATATTTTTTTTTCACCTGTATACATGATCTGCTCTTATCCGACTCTCAAGCGTATCATAGGTTGTACCCCTTCACTTGCAGACCACAGATCCAGTTATTATTGATCCATGCTTCTTAGTTCAGAGCTATCTCCTCCCCTGAAATAGCAATTCTGAGAAGTCATAATCATCAGAAGTCAAGAAGTCATTATTACGACAGCCGTGCTGCGTCGGTTAATTGGACCCGACGGAGTCGACGGTCTTCTCCGTCTCACTCCCTCCGCAGAACCTAAACTTAAGGAGGTCTACTTCTCCTCCTCAGAGTCCGATGTGTCCCTCTTCCCCATGCCTAGGGATGGTCGATTCCTCAGTTCCCTAATTAACTCATCATTTGGGTTCGCCACTAGTTGCAATTTTAATACCGCCTCTGGAGAGGTAACACTCGTCAAGCTTCCCTCAACAGGCGGGACCTCTTTCTCACCCTTCTCGGCTTGCGCGGTACTTGGTTCTTCCCTGGCCTCGTCTTTCTTAAACACTTTAAGTGTTTTTGAACCGAAGCCGAAATTTATTACACCTTTGGTTATTGACAGGGGAGCCAGAGATTCCCTATTGATTATCATAATAGATAATCTGAAACAGCCGAAGATCCGAATTGCAAACCTGGAAAATCTTCAATTATTCTTCTAGGTTAGCCGGCTCCGTGGGAATGCAGAACATTGTCTTAGGTCTGCTATAGGCTCTTATGGATATACGAAGAAAGTTGATTTCTAATCTGTGCACGCGGATGATACCAACTCGCGTCCCTACAAATTGGCGGGGGCTCCCCTTCCCATGGCTCTCATCCACGACGGCTAGCACCAACTCCTCCTTCTTCACAATTTTGCAAAAACGCTTATACTCCTTTGGCGACTGTCCCACATGAAGCTTGGCCCGTTTCCTCACAGCATCCAGACCTCCATGTGCCTCTTCATTAGTTCCTTGCCTTTTAGAACCAAGATCCTTTTTACGTGCATTGCTCACATTGGCAATGCAATTCTTTGCACAGTTAACATATTTTCTCTGTTCCTCAGTCCACTGCTTCTCCGGGAGCCAGTCTGTCCAAGACACGGAACGCTGAACTCCTAGTTTTCTATCTCCGAACCGACGCAGCAGTAACTTTCTCTTTCTTACCTCTAGTCCATGGTTTGCATGCCTCGGAACCGCTCTTAGCATCACTGACCGCTGGAGTCACAGACCTTTTGGCCTTACCAGCGTTTGAGAGGTGCTAGTCATTCCTTTAATTTTATTTTTATAGGATTCCATATTTGATCCTATTAGTATCGGAGAAAATGATGGTCCACCCGTGCAACAGGGCTCCGTTCAGAACAGGACAATTATTTTTAGATGCGCCCCAGCCTGGCTGATCATCGGCACGGTTGCATAACACCTTGATCCAATACATCCGCCACCATTTAGCGTGGCTCGCCCCACACCTAGGTTACTTGTTTCACATATTCTTGTTACCAAGAATGAGAACCTGGAGGCGGCGGCGATTGTGCGGCACAGAGTTTAATCGAATGCAAATTTTATTGAGAGGCACATATTAATACGCAGGGTGAGTTTATTTAATTAATTCCAGGCTTTTATCTCGGAAACGGTGCAAGATGGTAGAAATTTACTAATAATGAAAATTGTTCAGTGCAAGGGGGGTGTTTAGTGGCGATCTTGAATGACCTTTAAGTTCATTAATTTGAGAAATATTGGCGAAAATTAGTTTTTTTTTAAATTAGAACCTATACTTTTGAGTGTATTGTTTCATTAAGCAGTTAAAAATAAATAAATTCATTTTGGTTTCAGTGATATGAACAAAAATATCTTCAAATAAAAGTAAATTCTCTCTGACTTTTTATTTCTCGTTACAACGAAATAGTGCTTGAACTTAGGAAAAATGTTTTACTTTTGTGCAGATATTTTTGCTGATATCTCTTAAACCAAAATGAACTTATTTATTTTTAACTGCTTAATGAAACAATACACTCAAAAGTATAGGTTCTAATTTAAAAAAAAATTAATTTTCGCCAATATTTCTCAAATTAATGAATTTCAAGGTCATTCAAGATTATTCTCCTTGCACTAAACAATTTTCATTATATGTGATTTTCTCCTATCTTGCACCGTTTTCGAAAACAACGCCTAGCACTTATTAAAATACTCACTCTGTATATTGGCAAGCCTCCAGACCTCCGAATCCCCCAGAAATGGATATTAATATGCATACTTCTGGGCAACCTCTAATATAAAAGGGTCTCAAAGTTAACGTACTCGAAAAATTTCGACTCGGTGTTAAAACGAATTGGATTTTTTGGAAATGTTATTTGTTTTTATTTTAATTTATCGTTTTTTTCCGATTTATCTTCGGTGGGTACATGTACATTAACGTAGAGCTGTGACGAAAAGTATAACCAGTGGCGATGTCATGGATCCCACTCCCAGATCATCATCTTTAAACTTTTGTACTCCAAGTATATCTAATGTGTAACTTTTTGAATGGTTCGAAAGGTTTTACATATCTCCTCTCTAGATCTTAAGAAGCTAAGCAAATTCCATGTTTCCATTTTAAAAGCTTTGGCCATGTACAATTTCCGAGGTCGTGTTTGTGATGAATCCAATATGATAATCCGAGGCCTTGAGCGTTATGTAGCGTTCATAAGTTAGTTGATTTTATGATAGAAGGTTGTTAGCCTGCCGCTGGACCCCACTTGTTACATGTGTGGGTTACGTATTGGTGAAAAAACTTGAGGCATTCTTGAACACGTGCACAAAATAAGCCGTTTGCTTCCATTGCTTGTCCAAACTTCCTTTGCTTGTCGAATGCCTAATTCGTTTAGCATTGCCCAGCGAGCACCGCGAGGAGGTACGATTCTAGGGTCCTTTCTTCCCAATTGGGTCTACAGTTGTAGGTTGGGCATCAATCCACTTAAGAGTAAAAATGTCACTGGGAAAGTTGATGTTTTAAAACCCATATTGCTCATTGGAATCCATTTCGTGCAATGGAAATATCACTGGTTCTCAATCCCTAAGGTGTTAACGGATAATCCAAAAATGGATGGTGGGACGTTGAGATGAGATGTTCTGTGATAAATTAAATTTAAGCGTTTCTTTCCGTATCCCCAACTATTGTAGCGTGTTTCAAATTAAAGTTTATATTAAAGTTTATTTAGCACTGCCAAGATAACGAGGAACCACAGTATTCCTTTTGCAAGGCACCTTTCCCTACCTAGCACTAAGCATAATGAAATGTCTGGGAGCACCTTATGCACTGAAGGCTTTCTCAGCCTAAAAGTTTCGCAAACTCATTTTATGTACTGCCTCTGACTCAATATTATCCGATTCATATACTGGAGTAATAAAAATTCAAATCGATTTATTGATTACGTTACAATCCAATATCTGCAGTATCACGAAAATAAAATGTTTGCATAACCACCACGAGAATTTTCCAACAAAACCGGTTAACTCGTACGTACACACGTACCGTCACATTTACGTGGAATTCCTCCGTTTTTTGTTTGTAACAAAATCAATAACTTTTCTATTGTGACGAAACTGAATGAATTTTCGAATATAAATAAATTAGGAAAGCACATAAATATTTCCACTTCATTCCGATGTATACGATATACATTTTCAATCAAAATAAAACGAATTTTTCGTGTATTATGTAGTTCGAATAGCATAAACTAAATTAAATCCACGTATGTGCACGATACATTCACATATGTACATCGTTCTCTCAAAATTTCCACTTTGCATATTTTCGTTTCGTTAAATGTTCTCGCGATGCCGAATTCGTTGTGAAAATTCATTTCATTCACGGCGCGCGTTCACTAACAAATACAAACGCGAACAAGAGCGGAAAATGAATTTTCCCTTATATTATGCGGTGAGCGAGACGTTACTAATGATGCCGGTCTCTATAGCGGCACACACATACATGTGCACTGCACCATATGCGAAATAATAATGAAAATTCTTTGGTGTGCTAATTAATCATAAATTTAAAAAAAAAAATTTGTGTTTTTGGATTTTGAAGCGCGACAGAATGATATACGCGCGGGTTGAGTTAAGTAGAGCTCTCTTCTTCTTAATAAAAGCAAACGATCGAATCGTTATCATACATTTTCATTTCGACAAAAATAAATATTAAGACGACCGAAGAATTATTACATTTTATGTCTGAATATTTTTTTTTATTATTATTATTCCAAAGTGTCGACAATTTGTCGTCGGACGGTATACGTACGTACGTAAACTGGGATAAAATAATTGTTTGCTTTACTATATCACTTTATGTGTTTCGATATAAGCGTATATGTGCATGCGAGTAATAAAAGCTCGATATATAATTTTTTTATTTGTCTAGTCATTGTACCAACCGATAAGTTCGAGTATTCAAAAAAAAAAATGCTTCATCAATTAACTCTTAATGAAAATAGATATGCGGTCTATAAATATGTTGGGATTTTAGCACTAGAAAATGACTATCAAGTTTTTTGTACAATCACGATTGTGGATAGTATCCGTGTTGTGTATCGATTCGATGGCTCCAAAAAATATCTAGAAATATGCGCGTATCAACATAAAACGGGAGACACAAAGCTCGTCTCTATAAATGTGACCGCAAGGTTAAATGGAATATAAAACAGGCAAACCCCCCATACAAGATTATCATAGTAAAACCGTCGATAGCGTATTATAATTATTCTACGATAAATCCACCTGTTGATAGTGCCATAAAAATATATAGGATCTTTGTAAAGAGAGTAATTGTTGAGCATTACGTAATCGTATAAGAAGAAGCGTATAGACAGGTAAATCTGAGACCATTCAAACACAATGGTAAACATTTAAATAAGATTAAAAATTAGTAGTAAATACTCGTATATTCAGCAATCGGTGCTTGAATGACTTAAATTGTATTTGTAGTGCAGCGTTTGCAACTTGAAAGTCTTTTATTCGTTGTATGTGTGACTTACCACTGATGAGAGCATTTATAAGTTAACAACAGTATCAACGCACATGGCGAACGTAATCAGCATGTTAGACGTAATATGAAACGTATCTAACACTTTTTGTATATAAGATAACATGAAGCTATTTTGTCTTCAGTAACTTTCATGGGAAAATATTTGAATTTGAAACCATTTTAAATTTCAAGAAAATGCTCTGGTTGATAGGTAAAAATTAATTGTAAAATCAGTTGTAAATTAGTCGTAGAAGAACAAAGATTAAAATAAAATATATTTTTTTACTTTGCTGCGCACCAACTCACTTAACTGGCGCCGAAACTAAAGTTGTTCTTTAATTTATGTAATCGTGTAATAAAGTGAAAAGTGATAAAACTGTACCGCGAGTAGGTTATCCACGAGCATAAAAGAATGAATCACCAAAAGGGATAACTATACGGTTTATCCAATTATTACGCGAAGTGCAAAAAACGACAACTACAAGTGTAGCCACCGGCCGTGCACGATAAAGATCCTTAAAGAAAGCACTCATTTCATACAACATATTCGACAATGGTTGGACGTCAATAAAAAAAATGCTTGTCTCTGCACTACGCGGACAAAAGAGACGTGCGAACTCTAGAACATCAATTAGGCAATCTAACCCAACCAAACATGAGCTTAGACGAGTTTTACGCCAATGTAAATCACCAGTTTTCACTCATCGTTATCAAAATAAAAACGGAAGACTACACACCTGATACAATCAACGTTCTCGTCGAGACCTACCGGAATCGAGCACTGGGCGTGTTCATCAGAGGATTAAATGGGGATCTGGCAAAAATGCTAATGATCCAAAAGCCGCAAACTCTTCCAGAAGCATACGCATCTTGCTTTAGAAATGCAAAATCTAACCTTCAGACACTTACCAATTCATACGAGAAGTTTTAACAATTCGGTAACTCCATAAACCAATTTCTTCCAAAACTTCGATACAATTCACAAAGTAGCTCTAACCCGATGCCATTAACACAGAAGAACATGACGTACAATATTCAACATCAAAACAATCCGAATATGGCTTACAACGTTCAACATCAAAACAATTCAGTTCCGCCTAGACCGATCAATTTGAAACAACCAGTACCGATGAGTATTGATCCATCGGTACAGACAAGACAAGTAAACAACGTCAATAGCCCAAATCATCAAAATAACCAGGCATTTAAACGGGAAATCTCAAACCACAATAAACTCAACAGGAAGAGGAGGACGACTACAACGAACTCGTGGAAGATTACATGGAACACGAAACAATTGATGAAGGTCAAATAGAAGAAAATCCGGAATTAAATTTTATGATGGATGCCTCTCAAGCATACCATACATAAAATATAAACGAAAAAATGGCAACATTCTTAGATTTTTAATTGACACCGTGGCTAACAAAAATTTTGTAAAACTGGAGTTAGCCAAAACCGCCATACCGACCAACTTTAAATTTAAAATCAGATCAGCAGCTGGAGATATTGAGATTAACAAAAAAGTTCGAGGACAATTTTTCAAAAGTATAGGCACAAACAAAACAATTGATTTTTTCGTTTTGCCGGGATTAAAAACCTTCGATGGAATAATTGGTGACGATACGCTGAAGGAATTAAGAGCAATTATTGATCGCCGAAGTAACATTCTAACTATATGGCTAAACATCAAAACCCAACTCGAAGAAAAAACATCTCATCAGGTCAACAATATGGAACTTCGTGACAACCATCTACTACCAGAAACCAGACAAAAACTCCAGGAAGTTATATCAACATTTCAAGCACTATTCGGACCTGTAAACAATACGGAAACATCACCACCGAAATAAGAGCCGAAATAAAAACAACGACGGAGGAACCAATATACACGAAGTCCTACCCGTATCTATGCCATATGAGACAAGAAGTGGAAAACCAAATCGGCCAACTTCTAGCGGATGGAATAATAAGACCTTCCAAAAGCCCGCAAAAACTCTCCGATTTGGATTGTTGAAAAGAAAATGGACGCTTCACAAACGAAAAAGTATAGAATGGTAATAGATTTCAAAAGACTAAAGGCAGTAACAACCTCGGACACATATCCAATTCCTGATATAAGTAACATAATCACAAACCTCGGAGATTCAAAATATTTTACCACCATTGAACTAACTTCAGGATTTCATCAAATAAAGATGAAAGAAACCGACATACCCAAAAGATCGTTTTCAACGATGAATGGGAAATACGAGTTCTTAAGACTCCCATTCGGCCTACAAAAACGCTCCAGCCATATTCCAGAAGATGATAGACGACGTTTTAAATGAACTCATCAGCGATATATGCTATGTATATATCGACGATATCATAATATTCGGAGGGAGAACTGAAGAAGAACATTTATCGAATATCAGAAGAGTATTTGCGAAATTGGAAAAGGCCAATTTACGGGTTAACCTGGATAAAACGGAAATAAATAAAGCGATCATATTCAAAATACTACGGGAAAGATTAAATCCAACCATAATTAACGGAATAAAAATCCCCGAGGAATACATCCAGGTCCTACAAGAGGTTTATAAAGAATGCTTTTCCACATGCAAATTACGGCTCACTCAAAGGATAATTGACGGCATTGGTAACAACAGAACAAATTCGCAATCATAAAAGATGAACACAGACGAGCACATCGAAACCATCTCGAGAAGTATATGTGCGTGTGGCAATCCTCTCCTCTGCCATTCCATTGAGTACATCTAGTAGCGCACAAACCCAAACACTTCACTTCATGAAACCCATCAGCGATATCAGCTTCTGTCTGAAAAAACGTGCTTTGATGTCATGCCTATCTACCGGCGATTGCCCAGGAAGTAAGAGATATTGAAAATATATCGTCCCAAGCTGGATTGCATGTGCATGTGGTAAATTGTCTAGACACGCGTAGTGACGAACATACGCAATTTCATTTTGAGCGTTCTCATGCATATGACGTGACGAAGATGGCAAACTCGTTAGTCTTCCAACGTTAGTTGTATTACCGTCATTTACAACTGCATCTCGCAATTTAACGTATTCTTCACAGTGCAGCTTGGTCTGATTTAAATAGATGCGTATCAAAATAATAGTTCATCGCGCTGCATTTCTTCGCCACTGACTTGATTTACTACTCGTATATTAACGTTGAAGTGATATCCATCGGCACCATCCCAAAAAATAATTGGATATTGCAGGGCATCGTAGCATCGATGAGCTTCTGCAACTTTTGTCAATTGATTATTTCACCGACAAAGAACAATATCTCTAGGTTGGAATGTAGTGATGATGGACTATAACAATTGCCACTTCGTCTATATAGTTGGACCATTAAATCTTTGCACATGTTCTCCAGCAGGCGTTTTGTCAGCTTGTATATAACAATCATGTGTGTATCAGCAGGCATCATGTCAATTGCTGTTTTGAATAAAATAAAATTCACGAACTAAAATGTTTTTTTCGTGAAGAAGTTCTTGCAGTTGGGAAAACGATGGACCTTTTTATGCCGATAGAAATTCCGCAGCGTGCATTCAATTCATCATTGCCATCGCCGAAAAACTACATTTGTAGGGATTTATGTTAACCACCTGAAAACGGAAGCAGGAGCTGGCTTTATGATAAATTTGTCGTTTACTTTGAAAGTTGACATGAATTAAACTGTTACGATTTCTGCGCGGAACGACGCCATTTGGAAGTTTGAATTGTACTTTATGATGTTAGTTAGACAATGCTTTGATTCGCCTTTCCATCCGCCAAGCAAAGTTTGTAATGGCTCAGGCGGTTCTCCAAGTTGAATAAGTTCCATTTTCCGGCGGAGCCTGTCGGGCAGATATCGACTGCCTCGTTTCCTAGAATGGTAAACATTTCCTTTACGGCAGCATCATTTGAGTTAAAAGAAAAAGAAATCAGACGAGGATCAATATCATCAATCTCAACAAGCTCAAAAGTTTATGAATACCGTTGAATACCCAAATTGTAATAATATTCAGATCAAATTATTGGGGTTTAATCAAATATCAATCCAAGGGGAACATTCTGACTGATTTAAGTCTGACTGCTTAATGCTGATGAAAAAGATGATTAAAGGGAAAAATGTCGAGATGGAGATCTCTCTTGTATGAATTAAAAAACCTTATGCTTCGGCAAATCACGAGAGAAGTCTGTTTGGAGACTCTAAAATCATCATCAGAAATCTAAAGAAGATAAATGAGATTGTTGCGAGAACTAGTCAGTAAGCTTTAGACATTTTATTGAAAATCAATTTCTAGCTGCTAAAAAATGCTGCTAGCTGTTAAAATTGTAACAGAGAAAATAGTGCGTTAAGGCATCACTTCTTACTCCAACCTTAAAACACTAGATTGGGATGATATTTTTCCTGTCATCTTGCAGGAGTCAGTGAATTTTCTTTTTTATTTTTATTAAATAAGGATGGAAAGCTGATATGTTAACTTGAAGAAGCTTCCAGCCTTTAAGTCTCTTGCATGCATAAATATTTAGAACACTTAGCGGATGAGTTTCCATTCTCATTCTTCGTAAATCAGACACCAATCAGATGAGTAAATCTGTTGATACAGTGCAACATGAAGTTGTTACTTCTTCAAATTGTGGGCAAGATGTAAAACTAGACCAACAAGGCGCCAAATTTTACCACTGGCTGTATTCAGTTTGCTGAGCTCGGTAAAGAAAGAAAGGTAAATTTTATCTGAAGTACCAGGCAAGAGGAAGAGCTCTGACGATAAATTATAAAAAACCATGAAATAGATGTTGAAAGTCAGAGAGCTCGGAAATTAAATTAAAGACGTGAAGCTTAGCGATTCATTGCGATAAGAAAGGTTAATAGTTTAAAACGGATGCTATCGATGGGAACTCGAGAGAAATTTTAAACCTGCCGTCATTAGCCTATTTTTGCTTGAACCTTAGGATATTAATATACAAACTAGGAATTTGTTGTAAACGCTAACGTTGGTAACACATACAAGGTTTGGGAACTTTGCGTGGAGTGTTTTAAATGCAAAGTTCATTATGAATCTAATAAAATACCTGAAATTCATTACACCTATGACGAAATGTTGTGGAATAATCCTTGCCTAAATTGAAATGATTGTAACGGAGACAGGAACACAATGGTTTCTAACGTCAATATTTCTTTGGTCAATAAATTCCTCTTCAGCATTGCTAAAATAAACTGTCAAGATAGTGATAGATTTTTTTGGTTTTTTATATTAAAAAGAAAGTATTAATTGTCCAGTGGATTTAATGTCTCTTGGAGGTCAATTAATACCCTCCTTTTCATTCACGCACACACCACCCATTCACACTATTACAGTATACCACCTGCGCATTGCAAGCTCCATGCCAACCTGTAACATTGACATGAACGGTGGGTCGGCACTGAATTCTGCACTCCAACAGAGGGTCCTAGTTGTGTTTATTAACATCACCGATCGTAATCGATGACGAAAATTCGCTTTTCATCCAGTATCTGGTGGGATTCGAACCCAGTACCTCCCGGTCCAAGTGCCGAAGCTTTAACCACTGCACCACTTTTCCATAGTTCAGTGTTGCCATCTCGTTTTTCGGACTGAATATTGGGCGAGCTTCATATACACGATCATTACGATGTATCTACATTCACCGAAAACTATTCCGCACGCGAATTAAATCACGGAAGTATGTCTATTAATCATCAACTATTATCAAACACATTGGGAAGGTGAAGTCCGACGTATAGGTATTTAAACCGATACGAACAACCCAATGGGTCACTCCAATTGTTCCTGTGATTGGAATGCGGTCATACATATAAGCAGCAATGAAACTGAATTGCGATATCTTTAATTTTTCACACATGAACGAAGTGAAGCTGTTGTTCACTTCTTCTAAAAAATGAACGACGCGTTTATTTAACAGCTGATAATGTGCCCTGAATCCACTGGCTACAACGTTAACTGCTTTCTTCACGAGGTGTCAAAATCTCGAACAGAGTTACGAGAGAAATATAAATCACACATATGAAGCGTTGATTTTAATGATTGAAACTTTGTGCTTAAAAATCGGGAACAAAGTTCTCAACCAATTGAGAATGGCTTCACCAAATCGATCTGCTGCAGCTTCGTTCGATGTAGAATTGCATCTTGAATAAAACGAGTGCATAATGTCGCACAAATAATCGCTGGAGGCTCCAAATCGACCATTGCAAGATTTGCATGGGAATATCAGATAATCAGGCAAATATTACCTGGAATTAAAGTTTGCCTGAAATACTCTACTTTGTGGCGACACGTAAAGACTTTAAAATTAACCACAAATATGCGTGTCCAGCTATGCAAAGCGATCGATCAATTGAGATATTCTCACACCAATTGCTGGAAATTGGGAACAGAGAGGTGCCGGTTGAATTGCATTGCCTCATAGCATAGGTTGAAAAAGTATTTCCCTATTATCAAACCAATTATAAGAATCACGACTGACTGAGTGAACGAGCTGAAGAAAAAAGACGTCTGCGAACTTAACAATATTATTCAGAGTAATATTCAAAGCGAGGCAGTCACATACAAGTCCGTCGACAATGTTGTTTAAGCGCAGTTGAAGCCTGGTATGCCATCGCACATACTGCATTTGAAAATCGGCGTGCCAATTATCATGTTCCGAAATTTCAACCAGCCAAAGCTTTGCAACGGCATGCGGCTTGCAATTCGATTAGCGTTTTCAATCACCAACAACAAAGCTCAGGGTCAACCTATTGAGTTATGCAGCCAAAACAGACAATTAGTATAAAAAAAAACCACACTAAAAAGCGGCAATAAACTGCCTGTTACAATATCTACCACAAATCACTATCACAATAATTTTAGTTTTATAAATTTAATATTTGGTTTTTTATGTCGCCGAAACATAAAACACAAAATAAAAGCCATAAGATTAGCATATTGTCCATAAAATTTAAAAGTGTTCAAGTTATTGTGTAGTAGACACGTGCACGTATGATTTGGTTCTATATCTGGTGAGTCTAACTTTTTAGTTTTATGTTTATTATTAGTGTTGTCGATTATCGCTAGCCTACCTTTAAAATGAAATTTCGTTCGGAATATTAATAAATTTTGCTGTACGCTGATATGTTTGATGTCATTCCATGTTAGTGCTAGATGGTTTATTCGTAATGTGTAAGACCTCACAAAGATGGGGTGCTTGAGCCTCGGGTCGCAGATTTCAATTGGCCTCGCTCGCAATTCATATACAAATCTTATTTAATCACTGCGTTTCTCAAAATCGTATCAAAAAATATTTCCAGTCTGATACTTTCTACATTCTACCGAACCATTTGGTAAAGAGGGTAAAAGCTTCGGCACTGATGAATGATTAGTGCGAGAATGTAAAAGGGAAAAGGTATTGACCTTGAAAGGACATACATTTTATTGGATAATTCTTTCTTAACAAACCATGTCCCCACCTATTCACATAATGTATACGATGCGTCTACTTGTATGAGCTAATTAAACTAAATTTCATGAAAAACTGAATCAACGCGGAAATTACGTCGGAAATTGTACTAACTGACTTTTACGTGAATATCCCGATTCCTGGAAACAATACCTACATTCGAAGAAACCGAAGGACTTTAAGGCCAAATCCGGAATCTACTAAACCCGGGTGGTATTTTATTAGAAAATGGACAACAGACAAGCAATTCTGTTGGAATCCCAATCAATACATTTAAGAAACCCAAACTCAGCTCAAAAAGGCAACTAAATGAAGCTTGCATAAGATGGCTAGCAGCAATAACAATCGTAGAGCAGTTCTTTGCTGAACACATTGCCTCTATTAGAAGAACTAACTATACCTAGATGGGTTTGAATTCGAAAACAACAATTCAACTGAGCTTCATGGATTCTACTTCAAAAACCAAGGTTGCTTCAACCAAAGGCCTGTTACTAAGTAAACTAATGAGGCACGTTAACGAATCAACGCCTATCAAAAACATTAAATCTTTTCTCTAAACCGATCTAGGATAACATTATATGCTTGATTTGAGAAGGACCGCATAAATACACAAATCCAGCACAAAGGGTCCATTAAGATGTATTAGTTATTATGAGAATGCAACGTCATACCAACAATTAATGGTGGGTGGGTTCCAAATGGCTACAATTTACATCTGAACACTAGTCGAATCACGTCTGTTCTATTAATGACATGGGAAACGAAATGAATAGTGAGATTAAAAGCTAGAGTGATCCCGAATGAGTTAATTAGAATAATCTACCATATGTGAAGTTTCTCAGAACTAGAAAAGAATAAACATGAAACTCTACAGAGTAATTGGAGACACAACTCTCACATAAGAAGAATTAGCAACGGTTACACCACAGATAGTTTCAACTGATCCAAATGCGTTGATATACTAACACCGATAATTTTTTAGTTACTGAGTCACAAATTACAATCCCAGAATCGAACTTGCTGAATGAAAACATTCCCGTTAGTGGCCGATGTTGGTCTCTAATCCAAAAAATGGTTTAGTATTTTTTGTAGCGCTGGTAAAATTTTTACTAAACCGAATTACAACAAACAACCAATAATAAAACTGGATCCTTTGCAAAGGATCATCGATCTACACCCTGGCTATGATAATTTGACAAGGGTAGTAAGTAAGTGTCTTATCTCTCAGCACCGAGCAGCCACAACGATCCTACGATTGCTGCTATCTTATACCGAACATCAGATGTACAGCATCACTAGTTTTAGGCATCAGCTTGGTCTGTATCGCGAAAACTTAGGAAATTTGCACCAGCGGAAGACAGTAGTTTCCTTAACCTCACATTCTTCTATTCAGATTTGACATCATTCAGAATTCTGGAAAGAAACATGTATCAACTTTGCATGGAAACTGCTGAAAAAACACAAGATATGCTTAACAATCAACACTCAAAAATTGATGCTCTAAAATTGCATGCACTTCTTCTAGGACTTGGATTTAAAGCCACCGAACAAAAACTTAGTGATGTCATTTTAATTACACAGAACTAGGTGTGACCTCATCAATCCAACATCCAAATCAACTTAACAAGTTCTGTTGCTCTCACATAATGAAAACTTTGAACTGTTAAACCTGTATCAAGACGGCGAAGTATCAAGTATTCCACCCGATAACTCTGCCCACACCGACGATACTTTCATCAGACTGACAATGGACTATTTAGTTCGTTATATCGTGAATCGTGATAAGTGCTACATGATGACAAGTGGCGGGTTTGATCATTGTAAACTATAGCAACTATGAATATATTTGAACACTGTTACTTCCAATCCATTTCTCCAGCTACGACAATTTTGTGAACTAAATTTATTAACATCAGTAGAAATATGAAATACAAAATCGCAAGGGAAATGCCTAAGAGTTAGCATGATACATGGCTTCTAGGGGAGTATTTCTAGGGTAGTATATATGCATATGGAACTCCTTAAATTGTGGAATTAAAAATTCTACAACACCAGTTATGTTTCGTAAAACGTATTTCTCACCATTCAATTAAAAACTTAACTTCTTACTTCTTACTTCTAAAACTCAGTTTCGTAAAATTGAATTGAGCCAATTTTAACCGTCTGCATAGAAATAACAATTCATCATGACGAAATTGTTTCCATTGGTGGAAACTGCTCCTCTAATAAAATAAAAATAAAAAACCAAATGACAGCCCAGCATGCATCATAAATTTATCCACCTGACAGTTCTGCATCAAATAATTATCCAAAGTAGAGCGAGCGTAACGCGCGAAACTCATAAACACACACACACACACAAACAAACATAAAAATTAATTTAATTAATTGAATAATTACGCTATTAGTCGAATATTAAAATATAAATGTTATGTGTTCGTGCCCCAAAGTGTCATTTGTGACATGAGTGTATACCGCTTTTACAACCCGTTCATTTGGCTTTTCGTTTTTGTATTTTACTCGCGGAAATTTTATCCATTTTGGATATTAATTTGTATGTGTGTGTACTGTGTAGTACCACGCATAAGTAAATAATATAAATTCATGTCGTTTTGGCGTTTTCACATACGGCTATATACGTATGAGTTGATTATATGTAGCAAACATTAAGTCAAGTAATGCGACAAATTTTTTTTTTTATATTTTTCGTCTTCGTGTTGGAAAACTAATCGATTTTTATTTTATTTTATTAATTTTAATCATATTCATGTGTGTCGTTTGAACACATATACCTGCTTGCCAATTCAGGCCTATACAATATGTGTTTTAAATATTCAGACGAATCCAGATTATCAAATTCTCGCGAGGAAATTTTCTGCAAAATAAATAATTAAGAATTAACTCGTTCATCGTGCAAGTCAACCCGTTGTAGTACAACCACCTGTTCTGATTAACAAATTAGACGTCGAATCCAAACAAGCTTGGGCATTGAAAATGTGCGAAGAGAAGTTACCGCAGCACCAACGATGTATCAAAACGAAGAGGCTTCGTTACAGCACTAACATTATATTTTAATTAGAACTCGGTTAAGGTGCAATGTGTTTTAGGTGTACCATCAACCAGACAACAAAAAAGTTCAAATTTTATTAAACTACATGCTGTATAAGATATCAGAAAATTTCCAGCCGAAAAAATGTGTTTTTGCTATTCACCGCTAGAGGCATCACTATCACAAAAAGGAAATTTTTTCTCATGATATTTTTTGAAACCAGCAGAAATTTTTTGAAATTTTTTAAGCAAATCAATAATTCTCAGCATAAAGCTTTATGAAAAATCAAAGATTTATGAAACAGAAGAGAAAATATATGTTTAAACGTTTTGAAACGAAAAAAGTGAAATTTTCCTTAGAAAAAAGAAGGCTCCCAAAATCTACCAAAATTATCATAATCATCATAATACAAATACAAGTTGGTAGCACTCTGGGTATATGTTTTTATGGTAGCTGAAATCATAATCTGCATGCATGAGCAACATAAGAATGACAACTAGCGTCAGTAGCCTTCTATAAATTTTTGAAGTCGTTCTAATGTGAAATGTTTTCAGTTTTTTACCAAAAGTGTTAAAAAAAACCTGTAAAGTCCCTGGGTGTATGTTTTGAGTACGCAATGTAAGAATCGCAACTGGCCAAAATGAATGGAACATGGCGAATGGAATGCTACTGACGCCAGTTGTGATTCTTATGACGCTCATGTATGTAGATTATGATTTCAGCTACCATAAAAACATATACCCAGAGTGCTACCAACATGTATTTGCATTATGATGATTATGATAATTTTGGTATATTTTGGGGGCCTTCTTTTTTCTAAGGAAAATTTCACTTTTTTCGTTTCAAAACGTTTAAACATATATTTTCTCTCCTGTTTCATAAATGCTTTGATTTTCCATAAAACTTTATGCTGCGAATTATTGATTTGCTTAAAAATTTCAAGAAATTTCTGCTGGTTTCAAAAAATATCAACAGAAAAAATTTCCTTTTTGTGATAGTGACGCCTCTAGCGGTGAATAGTAAAAACACGCGCCTTTAAACTACAACGGTTGCCCCAAAAAAGTAACAAACCAATACAAATCCATCAATCGATTTTTTTTCGTTTCTGGATGCACGAGTCGAAGCAGTTAATGAAGTTCAAATACCAAATAAGTCAAAATCTCCTGCATCTACCTGCATCTTACCACATTTTCCAATCAAATCGAATCAAAATCCTAGTCCTGTACACCGTGTATGAACGAAGCTGACCGTTTGCTCGATTGCTCAAAATACAATGCCATGGAAGTTAAAAAAATGCCAAGAACACAATCGATACTTCAACCGTCTTAATACTAGGCGCCGTGTTAAGTTTTGCAACTCAAAGCCAAGGTGCGCCATTTACCACACATATGGATGGAGCGAGCACCACTGATTAAAAAACTGAATCTATTATTTCAATCGAGTCACGTTTGCAACAACTAGGCACTATTTTAAGACATGAAGTTGAGGTAAAATGGGTTCCCGATACTAGGCATATATCTATTTTTTCAGTATTTAGGAAAATTTCTAATTCTGGAACATGTGGCATTAGCCCATTTGCATTCCAGGATATTATTCTTAATGTTTTATTTGTTGTTGTTTGCATCATTCTAATAGAGCATGGATTTCATTTCATTTAGGGAGTCTTGCTTATCTAACCTGTTGCTTAGGGCTTGAAGGCATTTCTCTTGTTTAGCTAGACGAATGTTAAGAACTTCCATGCTTCTTATCTTTTGGAGCACGGCAGTACCTTCGGTAGTGCCCTCCGAAATAACTGGTTTTCTCATGACTACTTGCGGGTACAGTTTTGGTTTTGGTTCTCCCGTTTTACTAGCATGAGGTTTAGGTTCCTCTTTGGTAGAAGTTTGATAATATTTTACCGATATTCCTGAACTTTGTTTTCGCGTTTTATTTCTTATTCTTTGTAGCTCCTTAGCTATTTCACATCCCCAGTAGTTTGCGGGATGTGACTTATTGCAATTGACACAATTTGCAGCAATATTTCTACTAATCGGGCATACTTCGGCATGATGCTTTCAGACACATTTCGGATTGACCTTGAAATTGTTTGCACTGCGGTATTTATCTGCTGCAGTAAAACCGCTATTTTTCAATGGCTTTATTTTAGCTCTCATGTTAAGTATTGCCTTGATATTATACACATCTTCCATTTTTTGTTTGTTATTAAAAGTGAGCATAAATAGTGGAAGCCCGCTCTTGTTAATTTGAACTCCTTGTTCAGTTTCGATTTTTTTCTTAATGATGTTTTTCTATTTGATAACCCTTTTGCTTGAGATCTTCAATAATTTCCTCATTTGCGCAGGTTGGGTAAAGACCTCTAGCTATAACTTTGATTGGGCGATCATTCTTATCCTCATAGGCAAACCAGTGAAGCCACTCGGAATTAAGCTTTGTAGCCAAAGCTCTATAGGTTTCAGAGTCTACAACATTAATTTTCCAGACGCCATTGTTTAGAGATACGACTTTTGTACTCGGCTGCCGTATTCGATTTCATAATCGATTGAATAGTGGAGGAATTTGATATCCCGACGACATTTATTGGTGGAGGTGGTTTTTCTTCTGGTTTAGCTGGTTGTTGTTCTAGAGCTAGCTGTTTCTTGTGGATTAACTGGTTTCTACAAACCTCTTTTGAAGTTGATGGTAAAGTTACTGCAATTTCTGGTGAGTGTTGCGCTTTCCTTTTCTTACTTGGTCTTTTTATTCCGGTTCAACATCCAATTTGTTTTACTTTCTAATTCTTCTTTATCCATATGGAATGGATTAATGCCATCCTCGACTGCAGACAGACTTTCAACTGTTTTTTCAGTTCTTCATTCTCTTTCTTTAAAATTGTAAATTCTTCTTTCAATTTAGTTGTAAATTCCTTTATTTCTTTCAGTTGTTCACGGAGTTCTAACAGAACTTTAAACTTGAAATAATTTAATTTTTTACACTTTTTCATAACATATTCATAACGAATTGAGTCACACAAATTAGTCGATAGTGAAAAATAAAAAATATTTGAAGTTGATGTACCAGTAGATAAACAGTGACATAAAAAATGTATTCCAAATATTATCAAGTGTTATTTTGACAACGAATTCAAATTATTTGAGTTTCCCAAATGTTGCAAAAGTCAGTCAGTATGATTGGTTCAATAATGAATTACAACAGATGTTTATAAGCAATATTTTTTTTAATTTTTCAATGAAACTTAACTCTATATTACTACAATTTGAAATTTTTTTTAGTTTGACTCGAAATGGATGGATTTTATATTACTTTTATTTTTACACCATTCGTAAAAGCCCTTTGATCGCTGCCCTCTTAATCGTACCTCCAATAGCATCTGATGGTCCGTTACCAAGACTTATTGCGAAGAAATTCCATTCGCAGTCAATATCAAAATCTTCTTTATGGTAGTTTTTCTTATTTTTAAACTGCGAAACAGCTCCATCCGTAAAGTAATATATTTTTTGTGGAACCGAATATTTGAGTTCAGTTTGGCCTTCTTGCAACGGAAACCCCCCGTTAGAAATTTAATAAATTTCGTTTGAAAACAATAAATTGCTGCTGTGTCGTGGGTTTCTTCATCTGATATGACTGCATAAGATAATATACTTATTTCATCTTTGGAGGATCTAAAGTACGCAACGATTGGAAATAGCGTTGCTTGATGAGTGTAGTAATGGGCTGCTTGTATCTCGTTTTGTGTTAAATATTTATAGTTTTCCGAGAAATCCATAATAACATATTCTCCAATTTGAAGATTGTGTTTTACTAATTGTAAATATTGTGACTGTTGCCAGGCTATGAAATCGTGTTTTCGTAGTGCTGACAAGCTAAATTTTGGCGAATTGGATAATGTTTCTAGGAACTCCTCGATGGGAGATGTACCCTTCTCTAGTGTGTAGATGCTATCCTTAAAATTGCTGTAAGTTAATTCATCAACATCTGCAGTTTATATTTCAAATTTTAATGTGTGAAGAAAGTCTCCTCAAGCTTGTTGCATTCTTCACAATTTCCTGTAATAAAATGTAGTTTTATTTTGACAACACACTGTCTTTAGCAACTCAGTTTAATTTTTCTTAATAGCATGACCAGGCAAGAACTCCGATATAGCTGGACATAACAAATTAATATTTTGATGAATTACACATACGCATACAGTATGTATTCCGGCTCTCCCAGCTAAAATGCACTCTTTTGGTCGCAGTTTCGCAAATTGCGAAAATCCGATTTTATCGAATGAGTATTCCTTCGTTCACCTTTGGAATTACGAACACTAACATAGTCCTTTATTCCAGGAAGCTGCCGACTAATATCCATACTTTTATAGAAACTTTCAACCAACGTAGATTTTTTTCCTTCCGTCCGGAAAGCTACCATGTCCCTTTTCCGTTGCTATTTTCTTTGATTTTTCTACCATGTATTGTGTTCCCGAGAACTCGCTCATAATTCGCTCTTACTGATGACCAATGCTCCGGTACAAGTGAGAGAAGATAAATTTTATTTGAATAGCTTTCCTCTCGACGAAATGCTTCTTTAATGTTTCTCAGAAGATTTTCTTCATCTTTATTATGATCTGGTTGATTGTTGTCGACAAATACCGGAACATTTGGAACTGGAACTTGTAGAACATTTTTGCAAGTTAACTCTTTACCGGCACCTGGAGTGGAAGCAGATGATGAGACAACTTCACTTCGATTGAATCTGTATAATTTAATGTTGCATTTCACACAAATTCGTTTGTTTCTTATGCCACGGCCTAAATTGTTTTAAACCTTTTCCGCAATATTAGCACTAACATGTCTCGTTGTTAGTTTCACAGTGCAATGATTAACTATCTCAAAAGGATTGCAGCATTTGTAATTAACCATTTTACCAGCATGTTACGGTAAATTCAAAATCAGTTAGACCACTAGATGAGACACTTTCAAGCACAATTTTCAAAAATCACTAAGGTAAATTTGTAGGACTATTTATATGAATAATTAAACTTAAAAATAACAATATCTTAGTATGACTCATTGAAACACCCTCAAAATATTTAGAGGTATGAACTACAACAAAATACAAAAATTTATGAGCCAAAACATCCTTAAATGACAAATTGATTTTTGAGCAGGTACAAGTGTATTCAAATGTAATTCGTTGTTTTCGCATATGTCGTACGTTACAGATAATATTTTAAAAATTTGTGTTCATTTTAAGGTGTAGTCATTTGTGGACATACCACTGCTATTCTGTAAAATAGAATATTTTTAAAAATCGACTAATTTTACTTGCCGTATGTAATGTTAAAATCGGTAAAAATCAGTTTATTGCGAGTTTGAAGCTGTGTATCACTAGAAATAAATATTGGACATTTGAAAAACTAAACTTTATATAGCTAAAGTGTTATACATATATAAAGTATATATCAATAGCGGAGCCTTCACCTTTCGAACTGTGGGTCACATGTCTTTATGGGTTGGTAGTTGCGCCCAATACAGGTCAAAACATTTCGCTACCTTAATTTCACTAAAACTCTTAAAATAACGGTACTTCCATGAAATTATTTATTGAATAATTTAACACTATCTAAGGTCTTTCTAAAGTGATACCACTTTTAACGATACCTTCAGTAGAATGAGATATATACCAGTCTAATATAACCTCCAAAAAAGGAGGTTATAAAAAACCCTTTTATTAAACCTGGGAAAAACTGAACAATTTTCTAACCGTATAATGGGGCAACTGAAGGTCACAAAACTTAACCAAAAAATAAAAGCAAAAAAATTGAATTCGGTGAGGTGGAGTTCAAAAAGAGCCAAAAATCTATACTCGTATATATATATTTATATATATATATATATATATATATATATATATATATACAGTACCGAGAATAGAAAGTGCAACACCCATAAAAATACACAAAAATATGTATTTTGCCAGTACGACGCACGTTTAAAAAAAAATTGTTTTAGAAGTGGTTCTTTGTAATATAACACACATTTTATGGAAAAACAAAATTTCATGCTAAATGGTTTTATTGTTTTTAAATCCATTAAATTTTTTTAGCATTTTTCAGGTAAAATTAAATTCAGTTTCAAGAACAGTTAATAAATGTTGAGTCACTTTTTATTGTAGTTTTTTTGATTTTTTTGGTAAACAGGTGTCTGACGAAGTAATAAAATGTATATTTAATATTTAGTTGCCCCGCCTTTGATGCAATAACAGCTGCAATCCTTGTTGGCATGGAGTCAATTAAATCTTGCAGGTACTCGAGGGTCAGTTCTTTATACCATACTTCTTCGATGATTGAATTGAGTTGTTTGGATGATGACGGCATCTTTTTATTGATTTTCATCCCGATTACGTGCCAAAGGTTTTCAATAGGATTCAAATCCGGTGAGTTTCCAGGCCAATCCAGAGTGTTAATTCCATTTTTCAACAGAAAATCTTTAACCTGAAGAGAAATAATAATAATTAACTGTTTCTTTTTTTATCGTCTTAAATATAAAATTAGTAAATGAAAAAAAAATAATGCTTACCGTTTTTGCTCGATAACAAGGGACGGAATCATCTTGAAAAATCACAGACTCAGCACTCAAAAAATGCATTTCAATGGAAAGGAACAAATGGTTCTTTAAGATTTTTTTGTAGACTTCTGCGTTGACAGTTCCTTTAATAAAGGCCATTTCTCCAGTTCTATGATAGGAAAAACATCCCCAAATCATTTGGCCCACTGGATGCCTCACTGTATTTTTCAAGCACTGATCTCTCTCTCACTAAGCTCAGTCGTTCGCCTGACATACTGAATTTCATCCGATCCAAAAAGGTTAAATTTACTCTCATCGGAGAATATTTATATCATTAATACTATATACGGTCCATTCAGACGGTAACACAAAACTTTGGATTCGGAATGTTCCAAAAAAGTTCTACGTATTTGCACAAGTATAAATTACTCCGAGGTAACCTCCAAAAACATTCCAAAATTATATAGTTTAAGTTTATTTGAATAGAGTTTTAGACTTATGCTCCATAATAATAAAAAATATTATTTTTTATTTTCTACAATCGCTAATGCAATAAAAAAGAATTATCGTACGATTTGCGGGCAGCGTATGGTGCATACGCCAGTAATGCAAGTCATTTTTAATAATAGCAATCCGCCTAAAGTATACTATACTAATAGCATGCCAGCATCGCCGGCGTAATAACGATTCAAATGGTATAATTAGTTGTGCTTAGTAATCGTTTAGGCGTAAATTCAATGATATACATTGTGCCACAAAAGTATACGCGGTGCGTAAATGGCACGCACGTTACTTGTTTTCGAAAATAATAAAAAGTTCGAAAAAATAGTTGAACTAAACTAAGCAGGTGAAAAGTTTATTTTGAAATTGGCAACGTGTCAACTGGCATCACTTGCTTCCGGTATTTCAAATTAAAACTTCAGTTCAGAATTATTTACTGTTTAGCTTAGACCTTTCTTAGATATTCAGCATTTTTTTGTGTATTTAATCTTTCAATTGGTACGCTATTACACACGGCGCCACTTACAGCATTCATTTACCTTTGATATCGAACAATTGTACATAATAGCTGAGCTCCATGATGTTAGCAAACTACTGGCTAGTACTTGTGAGTAGTTGTTCGATGGAACGCAAATAATTTGTTAGTTATAGATGTAAAGCATAAAGGTGCCAATACACCTGCAAGCTTGTTTGACAACCATCGTATTTACGCAATCATTTTGATCGTGTTTGGTGGTGATTGAAGGCTTGCTCAATCCTGAAAAGATATTTAACGAAATATCAAACAAGTTTGTTTTGTGCAATCATGATTGAGAGTGGCATGTTGTACTTATGAATGTTATTGGACAGCTGGCAATAATAGAGAATTTTACTCATAGTTTTTGAATGAATATAGAGGTCTTCCAGCATTGTGGCAAGTTATAAGTGATGACAGAAAAATAGGAATAAAAAATTCTCTCACGTGCTAGTTTAGCAGAAGATGAAGAATCTCGGTTTGTTGAGGGCTTCAAACCAAAAAATTGTGTTTTTAAGTTACAGCTACCTTGTTCAAATTTGTCAGAATAATCCTCCACATCTAAATAGAGTTCGAAATAAGCGCCCTTTTTCCTATGTAAGTAATTAAGTAAGTGGCAACAGGTTATTACTACTTTTGATGTTTTTTTCTGGATCAAGATCAGTGTTGTGCCGTATTGTCTACACCGCTACAGTTAAAGTGCGAAATCGTAATATGTGCAAAGTTAAAGCTTTTTAAAGTTTACACGATTAAAAAATCGGTTGTAAATAGGCTCTATGTTGGGAGGATTAAATGGTGGAAGGGAGGTACAAGAATACAGTTCCTGTTGTCTAGACAACGCTATAACCTTCCATGGTAATTTGCCATACACCACTGAACAATGCACAACAGATTTGACAACATGGCTGCTATAACCTAACTAATTTCGAGCGTCCCTAAAAAAATGGTAAATTTTGAGGCAAATGATGGCCATACGAGTACAAGTTCCTCGGGCTCATAGTCCTAATCAAAACAATTACACTATCAAAATATGACCGAAAGCACAGGGCTGGACTCTACTGGGCTGGACCATCAAACTCTATTGAGTTCTATTGTTTCGATTTTCACCCACGACCTTCCGACTTGTTTTGCTTTTTCGCCCGATTCTTCTCTCTTGTCGGTTCCATTTCAGAGACCTGCTTCTGAATAAAATTTAATTCAGCGACTTCCTCAATGTTGGCAATTCATCTCAACGAGCTCAATATTTGTTATTTTGTTGGACTAGAATTACCTCAATATTCTCTTAAGGCATTTATTTATAAACACCTGTACAGCAACACTGATTTCACTTATGAATTAAAAATTCTTAGTATGGTGGTTACGGGACAGGACAAATGTGTTCCAGGCTTTGTGTAACATGTTTATTGTTTTCTGGCTTTGTTGATTTGTTTCTTTATAACTTCTTCTGTGCCACCCGTTCTAGCTAAAGTACAACCACCGTATACGATTTCATTGGTGTGTTTATAAGCCTCATCGTCTGGTTTTCCTGATTTTGAGGCCAACTTCTTTTGCAGGATCTGAGTAGGTGCAGTGGTGAATTCCATTAATTAGACTGCTCAATGAAGATGAATTTTGTTTTAATATGATAACATTGGTTTAACTTCGCCTTGTCTGAACCCAGCTTGTTCTTCTCTTAATTTCGAGTTGACTCACGGTGAAATTCTATAGAATATACCCTTCTATTCAGCCAATTTATACATTCCCTAAGGCCACCTTTCTTGACAATCGTTATTATTTGCACAAATATCATTTTTTTTGGTTATTCTACACACATTGATCGTTGTAGTACGCACATGTTTTGATCCAGGGGGTTTGCTTCTGAATTCTTGGTACCCGACCCGAGTGTGTTGGTAGCCTTTTCGATATAGGTTTCTTAGATTTGTTTCCAATACTGCACTACACTGATAGTTGCTTCTTCAATGGTTTCGCAGAATGTGTCTCTTGTGCCCGGCAACTTTTAATCTGTCGGTGTTTAATTTTTCCGATTTGTCTTGATGCGTTTTGCAGCGACTTTAATTTTGAATTATGATATTTTACCAGTTGGTATGTCTCTATAAATGACTGCACCACTCGTTGCCCTGACATCTTGTAATGGCTTGAGAAATTTCTTGTTGGTCATTGCGTGATCTATTTGGTTCGTTATTATACACTTCAGATGATGTCCATATTACTGCCTTGGAGTCATATAATTTACTGCCTTGGAGTCGTTCTTCATTATTATTACGCACAGAGTCTATATTACTTGTTCCGCCATATGGTGGTTTATCAGGGCGGTTTTATATATTCCAATTTTTGTGTTGAAGTCTCCTTCTTGTAGATGCTCATAGAACTCATTCCTATGAGTTTCAACTTCGTCTTTTGTTGGATCGTATCATTGAATATTAAGGTTGTATTAGTATTTTTGCAAAGAATCATGTCACAATGCTTCGATTATTCTGCAAGTTGCTGTTGTTATTATGTGGGCCCACACCTTAATTCATCGCTTTCAAAAAATTTATTAAGTATTTTCGCTTGTGTTTTATTTCACCACTGTTTGTGCATTGAGATAGCACTGAGGCCGAGAATTTCGTTTCTATTTTTCTCTAATTGTTGCTAAGCCTTCATGTTTCTGATGAAGTTTTGATGTTTAAATTTCCGATTCGTGTCCGTGTGCATAAGCCATTATTTATTCTAGTATTGGTTTCTGTAATCGTTTTGAATACGGCCCAATGAAGGATTGGTCCATTGGTTTCTAGCCAGCCCAGTGAAGCCATAAAAACTGCTCAATAATGTATACTGGCCTATGCGGGAGAGGGGGGGTTCATTCTGCTTCATTATTCATTTTTTTGTATGATGTTCCCAAGCGGTGATCCAACCTTGTAAAATAATCAATGCAATGGCTGCTTGACGTTGGTTGTAAGAAGAAGCTGTTGTTGTTTTATTTATCTCGGCCACTCGCCTCCAATTTCAAGAAAGATAACTCAAGTGAAACCCCCAAATAGAAAACGAAAACGTTGATTGAAATTCAATTGGCGAATCTCTGGAACAAATGTAATCCTGAGCTAACTTAGGCAAAATGGATATTGCTTACAATTAAAAACTCTCACCTGTATTCTTGTTCAACAAAAGATCATTATCGCAGCTAATTTTGATAAAAATACAACCGAAAATAGTAAATAATCAATAAAACACAGACGTCACATTTGGCACAGTGAAACCATAGCCGAATTTAGCCTCATAAATCACTTATGGTTGTTCAGTAGAAGACATCGATTGGACTAAGATTTTCAATCTCACCTTTTGTATAATAAAAATTGAATTTGAATTGCCAAAATATAGATAAAACTCAATTTAAACAGCAAACTAAAAGATGACGACTTCGAACAGACAAACAATGAACAAAACAACAAAAAAGTAATAATCTACATTCTCTATAAATTGTCTACATATTCTACAAATTCTCGACATTGTATACACAAAAATCAATTGTCTACGGTATTTTCGACACCAACATGTAGACAATTCGGAAATACGCGGAGACGCACAACACTGATCAAGGTTAATAGTTTACATTTTAATAGTCTACATACGTTCTCTACACATGTAGAATATCATTTATCTACATGGTGTAGACAATACGGCACAACAATGGATATGGAAAGTTTTCTTAACACGGATAGATTCGTTCTCAAAGTCGTGACGAAATTTCAAACTGTGTATAAGTCTCATCACGATATTCACTATATTTAAACTTCATTTGACAAGATTTTTTAAACATTGTACAAAAACAACAAAATACCAAAATTGTGCACTGTCATCAAATAAATTAAACTCGCGAACTAAAATGATTCATGTTGAAATTGCAGTATGATTAAGTTTTCGAAGATATTGATAGATGGCAGGACAAATATTTCAAGGTAAATATGTTTTCTGGTTTTACGTTAGTTTTATTATTACGTTATTGTAATTTTATCGTTAAAACTACTGTGCTGGGATCTACCAACATCTTCTGTGACTAGCAAGAATGATTCGATTTTTTCCGATAAATAAGTCTATTTGATAAGAGATGGCGCGCAAAGCAAATAATCTATTAATATAAATTTTTCAGAGATGATATTGACAAGGCATAAAATTTACTCAATTTTTGAGAAACAGAGTACTTAATCCAGCTTGAAAGTAGTTTATACAGCTTTACATACTCCATCAATATTTCAGCACAGAAGCCCACATCAAAATAACATTTTGCATTCGCAATTTTAAATTATGCTTGAATAGCGAAGGTTAATAATAATTTCGACATGTCATAATTATTTTGTAAATCTATCGTAATCTTAGCTAGTTCGGATTCTATGGATTATTGTAAACCATGAACAACCAAGTAATATCAACGATCGAACATTTATTTTTTGGCAAGCAGTGGAATTTTAATTGTTAAGGGCCCTAGGTGATTAAAACATTAAAATTGCGCCAATCGTAATACTCGATTTACTTGAGAAATTAAACTGCAATTTTCTGAATTCTGGTATCCACCGGTTACTGCAATCTTCTAATTTGGTGTGTGCTCTTGCATTACTCGTTTGGCAATCAAACCATCTTATTCCTTCACGTTAAATATATTACCGTATCAGCTATTATTATTACTAATCTTGGAGCTTGATGCTGAAAATAGAGGCGTTAACTATGTCCTAAGTAGTTATTGGATCGCTTTGAACACTTAGTTCAATTGTAAGTAGTTTAATTAACGTAGGTGATAGGCTCAAAACCAAATACATATTTTAACTCCCGTTGGCTCTACGTCAGCGGTTTAGTTTCGAGTACTTGGGGCGTTACATTCAAAATTAATTAAATATATGGCTTAGGGCCGGTTATTTTCTGTGTCTTAAAATTATCACTCGACTATTGCAACTTAGGATTGGGATTGAAAAATTATATTATACCGATAAACAATTTTAATGGAGAGTTACTAAATTGAGTGATCGTCTAGACCAGCCTTTGTGCCCAATTCAACCAGGCCAATTCAATCGGTCCTAAAAAAAAGTTAAAGTTTTAAAATTTCTCTGTAAGTAATGTTTTACCTTTTAAACCCAGATGTCCGTCGTAGTGGTAGAGGACTATCGATACTGCTTTCGATTACTATCGATAGTTTTGACTATTGGACACGATCGATAAGTTTTTGAAAATAACAATGTTTTTCAATGGCCCATTATTTATTCTGATTTTTTTTTATTTGTATTTCATAAACAACTAAATATGATAAGCCAGAACCGTAAATATTTTGGTAATACTTTTTATTTACCAAAAGAAGATGAATATTCTTACATAACTGCAAATTGATATAGTTACAATTCTACTCTATCAGGTGTGTAAGTATGAAACCGGAATTTACCAATAAATGGCGCCACCTGTCAATGTACCTTTCGACAAACCGCGCCGATGACGTGGTTTGTTGTTTTCTTTCGTCATCTGTCAACAACATCCAATTCATAACAATACAAGTTTCATACAAAAAATGTCGAATTTTGTGCCTGCATATTACGATTTGCCGACATCATTGATTTTCTGTTATCATTTGAAGAAAACTGTTGCAGAATCACATCGAACGATGGTCAAAGCTCTTGGAACGTGGAAGACTACCAAAAAAGTGAATTGCAAGCATTGTTGGATGAGGATGACGCTCAAACGCAAAAACAACTCGCGGATTAATTGAATGTGTCACAAGAAGCCGTGTTCATACGTTTAAAAGCCATGGGAAAGATCCAAAAGCTAGGAAAACGGGTTCCGCATAAATCGAATGAAAGGCAACAGGAAAATAGAAAAATCACTTGCAAAATGAAAAATAGACCTATTTTGAGAATCCAAAGCACAAAATGTCTTGGGTTGATCCAGAACAATCATCGACATCTACTACAAGGTCAAATCGCTTCAGACAGAAGACTCTGTATTTGGTGGTATCAGAAGAGTGTGATTTATTTTGAGCTGCTAAAACCTGGGGAAACCGTAAATACTGAACGCTACCAAGAAGAAATTCTCAATTTGAATAGAGCTTTGCGTGAAAAACGACCAGGCATTTGAAAGGTGGGAAATGTATAACTAATAATGGGCAATACTTCGAATAAAATACTCGTAATCATTATCATACGATGAACGTGTACTTTTTACTAAAAAATTCCGGTTTCATATTTACACACCTGGTAAATGCGTATATCACTCGGTGGTCGAGTGTTGTCGATCCAAAGGTCGTGAGTTCGAACCTAGTCGCAGAGTCCATAATTTTACATCGAATCGAGTATTCCTTCCAATTCTGATTTGGAATTGGATTTTAGAATGGCATTCCAAGTGGCAAGGAATGTGAAGATAACCATCATTATTCATCATGGTAAATACTGGAAATAACAACGGCGTTAATTATTATCAAAACGGAGGAATTGACAAAAGATTAAAAGTGCGAAACAGTGAATAGTATACGAGTGAAATTTGTGAGTTGTTCAAGGTTATTGGGAAATAAACTTTGTAACTTAAAACGATGAGTGTTTTATTTGCAAAATTCAGTAAGAAAGAATCCGTATCGAACGCCCGAAATTCGTAACAATATATTTATCAAAATTTATTTGTAATCATTTGTAATTGTTTTGATAGTTGATTTTGGTGTAAACTACATTCATCTGAGTCAGTTTGTCATTTTTGGTTTACTTTATAAGATTTTATAAAATAATAGTCTAAAAGGAATTTCTTTACACGATAGCACCTTAAACGTTGCCATCCAGAATGTCTTAAAGCAAATGAGACAGTTTTTTTTGATTATGAAGCACCTCCTACTTAACTTACTCCTAATCTAAACGTTTATGATTGTGATAGCTAACGGAAAATAAGCATAAGATAGAGTGCCAATTGGTAATTTGGCCCTAGATTTGACCCTAGAGAACAAAAGTTTTATAACGGTGACAGCGGACAATGTTGCAACTCAAATCAAACAGGTTATGGTAGATTGGTAAATAGATGAAAAGTGGCTTCACTTGCCAATGATCAAAACTTGTCTCAAAATACATCATCATCCCTACTTTGCGCATTCATTGAACTTAGTCGTCCAAGATGGACTTAAATGCAAAGAAAGTCAACATGTGCAAGAGAGTAAAAATAAATCTCCTCTTAAGTTTATTCAAGAAGTTGCAACTCGGTGGAACATAGGATTTTTGATAAAAAGAATCATGGAAACGATTCAATAGCGATTATCCTTTATAAAATGCCAAAGACACCACTAAGCCTTACGTTAGAAGATATAATGGTGTTGAATGATGTTGTATCGATACAAAATATACTCGATGAAACTATAAATTGATTCAAGTGAATGATGTTACAATGTTTTTAATTAAACCTCTTGTATATTCCAAAAATACTATACTACTATATACTAAGTTATATTATAAAATTTCCGTTTTACAATCTACAAGGCCGGAGGGTATTGTACTTCTCAAGTCGTTGACAGTCGAAGTGAAATCTCGTCTCTTTCTTTATGAAGAGCGAAGGTTAGCCCGGCTTGCAACGATTTTAGACCCAAGGACGAAGAAAGAAGTTTTTCGGTCACAAGTAAACGGGAGAGCCGCTCAGTCTCAGCATAACTGGTAGGACGAAATTATAATCTCGAAAAAGAACCAGTGGAACCCGTTAATCCACACCGCTTCTTCATCTTGTCGACAAAAACAGACAGCGCACTGGGGATGCGCTAATCTACTGCAGTTCCAACAAAAATCCGATGTTATATTGGAAGGTATTTGAAATCTAAATAATCTATACCTGTGATTCCTCCTTTTATCTCGATGATTACAATACAGTCAATTCAGAATTTATATCACTTCAGTAAAAAGTCGTAGTACCCCAGTGGCACAGTTCTCAATGAAAGAATTTTCAGTAAAACAGGAGAACTAATATTGAATCGAGGGTCAAGGATCAAAGCTAAAAACGTAGCTGAAGCGTACCTGAATTTGTGAGTAGATTTGAAATTTTGTTCGCAAAGGAAATAAAGTTCTTCTTAATTGTTCCCTTTGTATTTATATCAGTTTTCCGTTTTAATACACTTAAATACAGAGTCCGCAGAATTCAAAACTAGCGTAAGCTATCGATGGTGCCGACTATCAATATGTATTTCTCCACCAATGGTGTGTAGCTTATTTTTTCGAAATTGTACTAAAACGGCGAAAGCATACAAGAAATATCAATCTTTCCGACTATTTCGCCGTTCGAACATAATGACACAATCTTGCCAAATGTGTAGTAAGAATGAAGCCCTAGATCTACAAATGGTTTCACTTAACAAATAAATCATGAACGTTTTGCTGATTGCTAACAGAAATAATAATTTTCTACATTGTCGACATATTGTCTACATTACCTACGTTAACGCCAATTTTTAAATTATCTACATACATTGCTTACGTGAGTAGAATATTAATTACCTTCGCGGTGCAGACAATACAACATTGGTGTTTTTAAATGTGCCGCACCAACATCTTCAAATTGGGTTAATTTCATAAGACTTCTCCGCTAGACACAAATGCGCTTTAAGCTAACAAAACCGTTAAATAGCTAAAAGTGTCGGTACTTGATCACTTCTACAGCCCTTACTCTAACAGGTTTGGGCGAGTGTTTTTAAATGTGTGGTAATGATTTTTATTGAATCAATGATTTTGAGTTTAACACCCCAATTGTCATAAGACGACTATGACAATAAAATTGGTATTGTTGAAGTCGACTCAAGCACCACGACGGCAATTAACAAAAATAAGAAAATATACTAGTCACTTCTTCTCACTTTGTAACATGTCGCCACATATTACAAGTATTTTCATATTTTTATCTTTATTCACCGACTGTACCGGATTGTTTCGTGACAGCTGATCGATATTTTGATTTCTTTTGTGCGGTGATGATCGAAAATCTGTTTTTGGGTGGTCAGTTAATTTTGAGGTGTGGTAAGCGACAATCAAGTCGTGTTCTAAAATAAATTATTATATTTAATTTAAAAGTACAAATTTTTTTTTTAAACTTATACAAAGTATAATTTTTTTTTCAATGCCAAGTGATGGTAATAGTTTATCTTTAAACGTGATAACATAAATTTTAGTTAAAACGTGAACATAGTGATACGCATAAACTGAAAATTGAATACCGTACATTGAAGGTACTAGTGTCCGTACCTACGTTAAATACAATTACCGCGAATGTGAAATTGTGCTTTAAAATCAATTGGAAAAAGGTTTAAATTTGTGTAATCGAAATTATTAACTGTTATTATTAACATGAATTTAATTTAAAAAAAAAAAAAACTAGAAAATCATTGGTGTTATTTCCTTAGTTAAAGTTAAGAACCTTTATTAACGTTATATTAAGCATTTTTATGTGTATAATTGTAAAAAGATTTCGTATAATAATATCAACGTATAACTGAACTTAAACACAACTGATGTAAAAACCGTGCTTTCCAAAAATATTCGAGAACTCGTTGATATGAAAGAGTTAGTGGTATTCGTACCATGTATAAACCATTAATATTAAACAGTGCATTTGCATATGTGTCATATAGATTACGGTCATTAAATATAAGTTATAAATAATATTATAGTAATTAAAAATCATAATATAACTGAAATAATATTTAAGCCGCACATATGAAGTATCTTCGCTATGATTCCTAAGTGTGCATTTTCTACGCAAATATCATGATAGAATCCTGTCGCCTGCAATCTTCATATTATGGAATATTCGGACTACGTCATACCATCGTATAAAAATCGTAATGTAAACATATGTATATAATCTTCATAACTAGTATATTAATTCAAATTATTTTTCTTATTTGCTTATTTTATATTGTATAATTATTATTAATTTTCTTTGTACCTAGTTTGGAAAATATCGTTAATTTTTAAGTTCATAATTAAACAGTACGCGTACTTTAAGATAAATTGCATGGGCGAATATAGAAAATATAATATTCTCGGGTTATGGATTTTACGTATAAATATTATCTATATTCACTCATACATTAAAAATTTAAATGGATTTTAAATAGTCACCAACGATAAACTTAATTAAATTCATGAAACTATTTGATTTGGTACATTGTCATAATTTGTTATCACATAAATTAATGGTTATTTCTGTAACAAATTTAAACTATTGCGTATCATTCAGTGTTTTGAAATTGAAAAGCATGTACTAAAGTTTTTTTGCGGGACTATGAACGGGGTAAGTAGTGTGAGGCTATCAGTGAATCTTTTCTAAACTCTCTCTGTCATCAAGGAAGCAGTGCAAGCTATGAACATCTAAATCTATCTATCCACGACCGATAATTACCTCTCCGACGAGCTAGGGGAAAGGATGACATATCAAAGCAAATCAGTTCATGGCCCACTGATATCACTTATGGAAACGGATGCAATAAATTTGCACCCCGTTACAACTTGTAAAATTGATCTGACAGTAATGTCATTTTAAGTGACATTTGTCGATGTATGTCTAATATCCATACAAAGATCGCGAATAAAATATCGGCAATAGCATCTGTTGATATCAGATACGACCGACATTGCTGTGTATTTTTCTAGGATGTACCGTTGAGATTCCTTTGTGATTTTTAGTCCTGCAAATAGAAAGTTGTAATCGGTATTTAAAAATTGTACAAACTTTATGAATTACAGGGAGCAACGAAATGCGATAAAAATAAAACTTAAGCTTCTGTCAGAAAATGCAGTAACTGCGATGGAAACCACACAGCGAATTATAGAGGTTGCCCAGTTTATATTGAATTTAAAAGGATAATTAACCCTAGACAGCGAGCTGAGCAACGTTTGCTTAAATTACATTCAGAAGCTAAAGTTCAAAATAGAAACCAGAATATAAATGTAAACCGTAGTGTGCATCACGGGGTTTCGTACTCAAGTGTACTTAAAAGTGCCGTACTCAAGCATTTCTCATAGAGCATAATATTGACATAATGTTAATATCGCACGGTGGCACTGCTGTATTGATTAAGAGAAGACTAAAACATTATGAACTTATGAAATATGAGAAAGATCATATCCAATCAACGAGCATCTGTTTGCAGGAATGGTCTGGAAATTGTGTGATATCAGCGGTGTACTGCCCTCCAAAGCACGCTATAAAAAATTGCAATTTATTGATTATTTTGGTCAGCTGGGTAATAAAATTCTCGCGGGGGAGTTTACAACGCCAAACATACTCAATGGGGTTCAAGACTAATAACGCCTAAAGGCAAACAACTTTATGAAGCTATCACTAACAATTGAAAAATACTACACACAGTTCCATATCTCTCTAATTGTTTTCCCGATAACTATTAGTAAAAGTAACTTCTGTTTACCCAAGCCGAATCATGAAGTTCTAATAAAATCTACACCCTCAAATATGGCCTAGAACGCCGTAGATGCGATACAGGCAAAATTTAAGGGTGTAGATTTAGAAGAACTTTTATTAGAACTTCATGATTCGGCTTGAGTGAACAGGCATTACCATTATCTAATATTGCTATCCAGGAAACCGATGATAAAAATTTGGAAATGTGTCTAGTATTACGTAAATGTAAGTGAATAAACATAATTAAGGGTAGGTACAATCCGGACAAATATTATTTATTTATTTATTTATAAATGGTACCTACAGTGACTACAATCGACCCAACAAAACAATTGGTAGAAAAAAAGAAATTATGAGCTCGACTATAAAAGATTATATAAAGCTTTCTTGAATGAATTTCCCGACCAGTGATAATCGAAAGCTCCGTAGATCTTGTTGAACACCCGCGATACCCTCGGAATTGGACCAGAAAGACCGTAGTTCGTTACCGCTAGGTCGATGAATAAATCTCCATCGCGTTGACGCATTCGACGTTCGGGAGCGTACAAGTTGATACGTGCTAGTAACTCGATACAATCGACACGGGGGTTGATGATATCACGCACAAACAGCGCGGAAGCTACGTCTCGGCGAATGTCTAGTCGTTGCAGTTTCAAAAGATTGCATCGATTCTGATAAGGCGGAAGAACGTAGCCCACGGCACGACTGGATCGTAAATTTCGTAGCACGAACAAAATAAACTGTTTCTGGATACTCTCAATCCTCTCAGAATGACAGTGGTAGGAGGGTGATCAAGCTTGAGATGCATACTCCAATTGGACCAAACAAAGCATACGTATGATGATGTCAAAGATAACGGGTCACGCAAGTTCTTGCAGTTTCGTTTAATGAAGCCAAACACAATGTACGACTTTGAAATAATGGCATCAACATGTCTGGTAAATGTAGCATCAGATTCAAAGATCACACCAAGATCCGAAATGAACTCAACCCGATCAATGGTTTCGTTGTACAGTTGGTATTGATAAAAAACTGGCGAGCGGATACGGAAGAAAGAAATGGTTTTGCATTTACTGACTTTTAAAGTCAGTAAGTTGTTAATTGACCAGCTGCAAAAGCGGTTTAAGTCATCTTGTAATATTTCGCAGTCTAACACGCTAGAGACCCGGGCAAAATTCTCATCGAAAATCACATCGAAAGCCTTTGCGAAGTCTGTTTAGACAACGTCAAGCTGCTGCTTGGAGTTTAGGCTGTCAAATAGATGACCACAAAATGGACAAGTTAGACACGCTAGACCTACCGGGATAAAATCCATGCTGAATAGGAGAAATTAGTCTCTTGGTATGGAAGTGCAATACTCTGTGAAATTGCTTATAAGCTAGATAAGAAATAGAATTAGGGCTCATTTTCTAAAGACGATATTTGGAAAAACGAACAGAAATAGCATTCGAAATCTCTTGCGTCATCCAAGGGGGGGATCTAGGTCTAAAATAAACAGTAGTGAGAGGAACGCAATTATTAAATACATAATTAATAGAGGAGTTAAAAAAGTCAATTTGATCGGTAGAAGTACTAAGAGAAAAAATGTCGTCCCAACGAATAGAGCCACAAATTGATGAAAGGTGAGATTCATCAATTTTCGAAAAATCCCTAAAGCTGAAACTTTTAGGTTTAGGACGAGAGTAATAATTAACAGAAAAAACAAGGAGATCGTGATGAGAACCAATACCAAGAGACGATTGATTGAAAAACAGATGGAATTATCAGCAGAAGCGACAACATGATCAATGAGAGAATAAGAACCACCACTTGCGGTTGCATAAGAGTAAGTGGGCGCTTCAGTGTTATAAACTGAAAGATTAATGCTATTTAAGATATTTAAATAGCTACGAGAAAATAAAGTCTCTGGAGAAATACCAAAATTGAAATCACCCGAAATGAAAACCTCATCATATCGACAGGAAAAATAACTAAAAAGACACTCAATGTCTAAAAGCGATTTTTTAAATAGAGCATACGACCTCTTGTTCGTTTTAGGAGGATTATAAACTACACCGAAAAGGAATTTCCGCTTATTGGCGAAGACATTTAGAAAAAGAAACTCAAAGTCAGAAACGAGCCTTTGAGAAATTGAGAGGGGTACCGATACAACATTACATTTAATATGCTCGTTAACATATAGGCATACTCCGCCATAATTAACTGGTGGATTAGCTCTATCACGCCTGAACAAATTATAACTACTAATGGCCAACGCGGAATCGGGAATATCGGACGATAGAAATGTTTCCGATAAGCAAATGACATCAATTGGGACCCCATTAAAGGTATGACGAAGTTCGTCAATATTTAAAATAAGACTCTGGACGTTTAAACTAACCACATTAAGTAAATTGGACCTAGTCCGAAGCATGGATTTAAGTAAAATGGAGGGCAAAGAAATACTTTCGGTGGACATCGCGAATCGTGGCGCACTTTAACAACAATACTTACATGAGCAATTTTTAAATGAATAATTAAGTTCGCCTTCAAAAACCAGGTTAACCTCAAATATCAAATCTGAAACAAAACAAATAAAACCAAATAATACCAGCAATATAAACGGTAATAGAGGAACGATACTTATCTAATCATAAACTCTTCAAACTATAGTCGAGCCCCAAAACCCCCAAAATATATACAAAAAAATGTAAAGGAAAAAAAAATTAATTTGCTGGCAGTCACAAAAAAACAAACCATATACGTAATATCCATACCAAAAACAAGCAAACAGGACTATAATCGTGTCATTATTCGAACAACAATCGAACAAAACCAACAGGTTTACTTAGAATACAAGGAACTTATCAATCAATCGTACATCAACATCAGTTATTCGGAATAACATAGAAATGCAACTTGCTCCACGAAACTACCATTTGCGAAAGAAACTGCCTATAGAGGAAATGAACAACGACCATTGTATCAGCAAGCTCATAAGGGGTACGCATGCAAATTGTGATTACCAATTCAACAAAAATGAAATAATTAAGCCACCAAACGACAGCACAATTTCCCTGAACAACTATTATAAAACAATATAACAGTGAGACCATAATAATCAACAAGATAACATTCACTAACCAAGTAAGGCGGACATCCCAGATCTTACCATCAGTGATTCAATTAAATATAATAGGGAAAGGTATGAATTTAAATCCGGAATACCTTCACAATCTGCACCTCAATAACGTAGGAAAACTACAAAAATTGTTCACAATCCACAGGTTAGGGATGGGAACAAATTAATATAAGTGGGGTAAGTTACATGTCAAAAATCGAATTGCACTTCTATGGTGACGCCTATAAATCGGAATTCTGTCTTATTTCACATTGAAATATCTATTTTTGAAATTTTCAAAGAAGTGCGGTCATTTATGCTTCAGAAATGTAGAGTGGTTTTCATGGTAAAGGGAGACTGGTGTTTATGGCTATTAATATTAAGTTTATGGCAAATTTGGTTAAAATCAATAACGAGCTTAAATTTTCAACGTCTTCTTCTCTGTGGTTTTAGGAGAAATTTAGTAAAAACTTCATATCGGTCTAGGATTCCTAACGGATTCTATAAAACAAGAAAGTTTCTGAAACCCGAATAAGAATCAGCATTTGAACCGTACCTGGAAACCTAAAACTTCTTGAAAAACGTTTAAATCATGTTCCGGGAGATTCCAAAAAACTTTCGTTTTCCTGTAACGGGTTAAGAACGTTTGTTATGACCGGTCTGCATAAAACTTAAAAGTTTCCAAACTTTTGAAACTAAGGTTTCGTAGGGTATCAGTAAGAGTTTCGCAACTGCTGTTGAAACTTGCAAGTTTTGATACCCGAGTTGTAAACAACTTGGGTGTTGGGGCGTAAATCATCCACTAATAGAGTCATCTACGGCCAATCTTTTATTATTACATTAAGAATTCTATTTTAAATGCAAGCAATATCAAAAACATTATTTTCAAAATATTTTAAATTAAATCATATTATTTTTATTATAATTTAAATAAATGTTAAACTTTCACTATTGCTTATTTGTAAATTTATGTATACATCTTTTTTAATATTTTTATAGGCTCATCTTACATTAAATAATCAAAATTAATTTGTATTTTCTAATTTGCTTAACTAGTTTGGCTTTACGTTATTAAATTATAATGAATTTGTTGTTTTCTGTAGGCGACATAAAAAAATTGAGAAGGCTGAAATTTAAAATTACAAAAATAATAAAATTATAAACTATTTTAAATTATATTTTATAATAAAAATAGTTACGACATAACCCGCATTTTACATTAACAATATTATAAATTTTTATAAATCATCAGCACTTTTGTTAAATAATTTAATATATTATAGTACAATAGTACCAACAATAAATTTATACATTTTATTTATATAAATAATAACAACAAAAAAATTATATTTAAAATATTTACAGTAAAAAAGTAGTAAGATTTAATAGTATTAATTAATTAATTATATTGTTTTAATTGTATCACAAATATTTATAAAAGTATAATTTAAAATTTTAATTTTTCGTACAATTTTTATTTTTTAATTTTTTGGATTTTGGATAGAAAGTCATCTGAAAACAAATAAAATTTATTAATATTTAATTATAGCACAAAGCTAGTAGTTGTAATATATTTACCTGTATTATAATACTCGCAATTATAACCAAATTTGTGATCATAAACAGTAGACCAGGTGGGAATTTGGTGTTCACGAAAACCAGGGCATGGCACAGCATAAATAATTCGGCATAGATGAATGCGAGCGCACCATAAACAAATAATTGCAATATTTGTTTATTGTGTTTGTTATTAATACTATTTATACTGGTGCTGCTGCTACTGCGACTGCTGCTACTACTACTATTGCTATTGCTAATACTATTTAAATTATTTTTAATTTGATCTAAATAGATTTGTTTGTTTTTGCTTAATTTATCATTAAAATCCTCCTTAAATAATTTATCCAGATCAAAATTATCGATTAGCGCACGATTTGAATTTTGGTTTGTTCCTGTTGTTAGATTATTGTTTATTAAATTATAATTTTGGATTTTCTTGCGAAAAATCAACAATTTCTTTTGTTTAATTATATATTTGTTTTTGATCTGAAAATAAACAAAGCAAATATAAATATTATGTTGTAATCAAATGGCGTAACGTGGTGTAACGGCGGCGGCCATTTTATATTTTATTATATTTACCTCATCGGACACAGTTGGATTGATTACAGATACTTTGGCGAGTATGTTTAATATCCAGACAAGGATCGTGAATAAAATATTGGCAATCGCATTCGATGATATCAGATACGACCGATACAGTTGTGTACGAGATTTTAGAATTAAAGAGCTTTCCAGGATGTACCGTTGGGATTCCTTTGTGATTTTCAGTCCTGCAAATAAAAATTGGTAATCGTGTTATTAAAAAAATTGTACACAATTTATGTGTTGCAGGTAGCATGGCATTGTTTTGAATCACCTTGCCAAAAATTAGTTAGCTAAACGAAATTTATACGATACAATATTTTGTGTTGTTGTTGCTCGTTTTACGTACTCAAGGCGATAGATAAAAAAAAGTACTAAGTAAACGTAAGAGGTCATTGCTTGATAATATCGTTTTAATTACTTGTTCCGATGCACATTTGCAGCGCATTTTATGCATTAATTCGTGCAATAGATAAGGCCAAATCTTATGCGCTGCTACGACTTATAAAGTTCACGGCTTTATTTTTGCATCATCCACAAAATTATTTTATTAAATCTTATCAACTTACTGCTGATTGTTTTGTCTCTCAAATGTGAGCGCAATTTAGCAATTTAAAAATACTTTACATTTCATATTCTCGATTATTCCTTAGTTAAGTAGATAGAATTGGTGTACATGTAGGTACAGAAAGTTCATAAGATCGTGCATAATAATACAGAGATTTGTTACTAATCAGGATTTGCTTAAGCGGCTATATACGTACGTACACCGACACCGTTTAAATAACTGCGACAGTCAACAATAATACCGCAAACTAGCATAAACATAATATTTACGGATATGCGCGCACTGCATCACTACAATTTTTTAGTCACGTCTACGTAATTTACATTTCTTCTCATATTGTAAATATAATGTAAGTAGACGAATTAGTAAATATTTTCTTGGGAAAATCGATGACACTAATCTAACATAAATTTAATCAGTAATTGTACAGGTCGGCTTGGCATACAAATAAATACACGTAATTAAATTAAATAATTAGATTATATAAATAAAATACATACCGGCCTGTTGTAGAGGATAAATTAGAGCAGCCGTACATTTCAATTTTTCCAATGAGGCCGATCGGAAAAATGTATGTTTACGTTCTTGTACCGAAGACATTTTTAATTTGATAGTTCACGAAACTATTTATTGCAAAATATTACTAAATTATTATTTTGTAAATCGTACTAATTAACTCCTTCCAAAAAATATTTTCTTTTAAAATTTTGTAAAGCGTCTCAAATCGACTTTTACATAAAACAAAAAAAAACTATAAATATCACTTTTCAACTATTCAACTATTTATTAATTGAATATTACAAGTCATTTTTTATTATTAAATATTTAATTAAAATTTAACAACATTTAACACTTTGGCTTTAAATAACTTATAAATAATTTTGTAAAATAACTTTGAACGACAAACGGTTGATATTTATAAATCATCCACATTACTTAAAAGACAGAATACAACTGAAATTTATAAGGCGGACGCGATTAACTGGTAAAAAATGTACGAAGTTGGAAAATTCCCAGTGTTGATATTTTTGTTGTTATCATATGTGATTTTGTATGTATAAAAATAAATAGAGAGGCATGTCTGAGATTATGGGTATTTATGGGCATGCAAAGAGAATAACGGAAAATCAATGTAAACGGTTACCTGGTGGCAAAAATAGTACTTTGGTAATTGTCGCTTTAAGGGTGTGAAAATACCAAAAATAACAAAAATTATAATACAAAGTTAAAAATATTCAGATACCAAAACTCTTCAAGCTACACTGTTATTACAAAAAAATTTAAAAAACAGCCTTTTACGGACATTAGTTGGCAACACTGTTTTGTTTGACGGCCGATTTGACAGCTGACATTTGCTTTTGTTAGTTGATAATACAAAAATACGTTTTATTAAAAAAAGATTAATTCTAAAAAAATATACTTCGTTCCCCATTGTCATACTTTTTTATACTCTCGTCTATTTTTGTCCTTTTCCAACCTTTTTAGATCTAGATCTTTATACACTCTTTGTTGATATCCTCATCGCTGTTGTTGATATTTCTTACTTCCTCCAGACCTTCTAACGAACACCAAGATTTTAATCGATCTGAACTGCATACACCATCAAATTTTCGCTGAGTTTGTTCGGCTCCTGGAACGTCGACAACGTAATATTTATCGTAACCGAAGCGCTTTATCAATTAAATATGGTCCCCGAAAATTTTGGAATTAGGTTTCTTGATGTACCACTTGGAGTGCCTTCCCACTTTACAAATACCTCGTTGTATTTATGAGGGGCACAGTGTGCTTAATTAAGTATTTCATGCCCACGGCATGTTTCATATATTTGTGTTATAATTGCTATCGACTTCTCCAACAATTGCTCGTAACATTCTCAAGTTCTGTTGTACCTTTCACATTGGCCGTTAGCTCTTGGCGTTGCGGTAGCATTCAAAATATGTTTGATATTGTTTTCCGAACAATATGTTTCGAATAACTTCGAATGAGCGATATAACTCTAGCTGTATTCGTTGATTTTGCTGCTTTGGTAACTACGTATTTTGAAAACGCATCTATTGTAACTATCAAATGAGCATTACCTTTGGACGCTTTCGGGAAAGGAACCAAGTGCTCTACATATACGGTGTGAAATGGTATAGGCGTCTTATCAATAGGACACAATTCACCTTCCTTCGTTCCAAGTTTCGTATTTTGTATAACCACATTCCAGACACCATTATTCGAGAGAACCAAGTGTCTGCGAATAACTTCAACCGTCTTTTCAGGGCCCGGGTGTGCCATATCGTCCTGACATATCGTCCTTAGCTATACGCAATTTTAATGTTCTGGGCACAACCCACATTCGTTTATCATGTACAAGCGGTATAATTGTTCTTTATATACCGTATAATCTGCATGCATCTGTCGTTCACCAGAATTAAATTAATTGGTTTTCGACTCATAACTTCGATTAACAGTATAAAATTTATATTCAGCCAATCGCAACCACCACCTTCCTATTCTTGGAATTAAATGCTTTTTCGTAGCAGAAGTAGTCAACGCAGCACAATCCGTGACCAAAGTAAATGGCTTTCCGATTAAATAAATACGGAACCTGTGAAGCGCTTCAACGACCGCCAAAGCCTTCAATTCATAAGAATGATATTTGGTTTCGTTTCTTACATCTCTTACTTGCATCGGTGCACACCTCATATTCCAACTCCGGATTATACAACGTCAAAATATCACGACTTCCCAACTTGCTTTTTAATAACTCGAACGACGTTTTTTGTTTCTTTGTCCAGTTAAAGGATTCATTTGTTTTAGTTAGCCGCGTTAACAGTGAGTGATAATTGAAAAATTCTTCACAAATTTTCTGAAATAATTTACTAATCCTATAAATTGTCGTACCTCATGCTTATCTGTAGACGTTGGAAATGGTAAAATTACATTATTTTGTTTGATCCCGGTCGTATGCCATTAGAATCAATTTCGTGCCCAAGAAATTCAACTTTATCCTTGCAAAATAGACACTTTAAAGTTAATCCCCGTTGTTGTAATTCTTTCAATAATCGTTGCAATTTTTCCATACCTTCCTGAATGGTCGTGCTTTGTATGATAATAGCATCCAAATAAACGATTACTTCATCGCTAACCTCGCGAGCAATGGCCGAAGCGTTTGTTAGCCCAAAGGGCATCCTCAAAAACGGACATTGTAATCTGATAATAACCGGATGCTAAACCAACTACAGTAAAATAACTACAACCACTGAGTCGTGATAGTTGATCTTCCATAATCGGTAATGGATACTGGTCCCATATCGTTTGATTATTCAATTGTCGGTACTCAATACACATTCGTTCATCACCATCCTTCTTTTTAACTAGGACGACTGGACTAGCATCATTATTTTATTTAATAACCATTTCAACATCCGTTTTCCCAAGTTCTTTTAAATTTCGAACAAAACAACTACCAAATTTTGTTATCAATTTAAATAAACATTCGCGTTCACTCGGAGTCGTACACGTATCCATATTTATTTCAGCCAATAGAACTTCAATTACACCTCCGTTTTGTTCATTTGAAGAAATACCAATTGAAACATCACATCTTTCTGCCATATCCAAAGTTCGATTAATCAACAAAGTATCGCTTATGTTGAGATTTTGAAATTTTAACGCATTCTGTTATCAATAAAATTTTGGCCAATTAGAGATTGTGTGTTTAAATATTGGTCAGGAACAATAAGCAACTCGATCTCGTCGAAACTTCATCAATTTGAACCCCCGGTCGGATTTTCTCGTTGGCTACCACACCGCCACTTGCAATTCCTTTGACTAACACGTTACATTTACTTCGTTCCATTTCAAGCCCTACGTTACTTTCTCGTATCATTTAGCATTGACATCCACAATCAATTAATCCCAAAACATTCACGTTACCGTTCAACATTACAGTTTTGATATAGGAACACGCACGCGTCAGTTGTTATTCTACCATTAAAAGATTTTTGAGTGCCAGCCGTAGAGGAGCATTCTGTTTGTCCCCTCGGATGAACACGCGAACATTTTCTAAATCGTTCTCGTCTCTATGGTTCAGGACAATTTATAGAAAAATGTTCTGGTTTTGAACAATTATAACATTCATATGTCCTAGCTGGACGAATTTCGTTGGTTGCTTCCTGGTTAACTGGTACACTCTGCGCTAGCCGCCTCTGAGAGCCTTGGCCCCAGAACAGACTGCAGCGATAATAAAATAAAAAAAATCTGCTTCGCCCATACGTGAATTAAAATGTTTCATCAATTCGGCTGCAATAATTCTCCACTTGATAAACACGCATTGTACTGAATTAAACCATAATTTGTTCCGACGTTAATAATGTTGTCCTTGCAGGATCAAATTCTGGAAGTATATCGATCACATCACGAGGTGTAAGGTTAAATCGATTTTGAGAATTACGATAGTTGGTATCTTTCTCTGGGAATGTAGTACGTTTATCATCGTTTGCTTGGTAACGCGTCAATTCCGATAATTCCTCATTAAGCATACGCTCACGTTCAATAAGCAATTTCCCTCGCTCTAAAAATTGTATTCGCTGTTCCCGTTAATTTTCGCTCGTAAATAACAATTTTCGAATGCAACATTACATTCATGGGGTTACATTAATTAAGAATCTTGGTTTACGTGCTTACAAAATTCAGCTTGTGCAGGAATTAAAACTATCCAACCATCCCACACGCCGCAAATTCGGCCAATGGGCTGAAGTACAAATTGATATTGATGTTGACTTTCCAAACAAAATTTTGTGTGGCGATGAAGCTCACTTTTGGTGATCCTTGAACGGATACGGTAATAAACAGAATTGTCGGATTTGGAGTAAAGATAATCCACAAGCCTTTGCCGAAACACCATTACATCCAGAGAAAATCACTGTCTTCAAAAACGACGATGGGCGGAATTTACAATCAACGGTGAACGGTATAAAAACATGATTTCTAACATTTTGTATCCCACTTGGCTGGCATAAATCTTGCTGATATATGTGGTTCCAACAGGACGGTGCCACATGCCACACAGCGCGGGATACAATTAAAGAACTCAAAGAAATATTTGATGAAAGACAAATTTCACGTAATGGTTCTGTTAATTGGCCAACGAGATCGTGTGATCTACTCGTAACTCCATTAGATTATTTTCTTTGGAGATATGTTAAGTCACTTGTCTACGCCGATAAACCAGAGACGATTGAATACTTGAATACTTGAAGAGAGTGTTAGAAAATTAGATCTCCGGATTACGCCAGGTACGCGCTAGCCACGATAAAGCCTGTTTCACTGATATTCAAAATGTTTTTCTTCAATCAGATCCCAAATTTCTAAGAATGAAAAGTATTTAATATTTATAAGACACACTGCCTTATAAAATCGTGTGCCAAATTTTTTTTTTATAGGGCAAGAATGAAGTTAGCTGTTTTAGTACAAGTTCGGAAAAAATCGAAAACCAACTCAACCAGTAAAATGGTAAAACTAAATTTTACTGTGTAGCTGATTTGTCAAAACAGAAAAGTAAACAAACAACGGCAATTTCTCATCAACCTAATAAGTGAAGAAAATTCGCATATCCGATTGACGTGAGGTAAGGCCCAGATCGGACTATACTAAACGATTGCAACTGTTATACACGCCCATTTAGTATGCACTTACAATAAACTTGTAATCGAAAAAGTATTACGCTAAATTTGATACAGAAATTTGCCAAAGTTGCATCAGAATTCTACGAAATAAATGTTAATGAAATGTGGAAGAGGACATGCTTGACGTTTCACCGTCCCCGAGAGAAAAAGATCCACTACGAATTTAGACAGTCCAGACATGCCAATCTATTTACCTCAACAGAAGAGAAATACCAGAAATCTAACCGACATACTAGTTCGAAACATGAAATAACTTAAAATTCAACATAAACGACAAATACGGAACTCAACCGATTTGTTACTGAAAGGCGGTGTACGGTATGATGAGATGTTGTGATATTAAGGAACAGCATCTTGATATAGCTCAAACATGTGACAATTGTGTCTGCCACGCCAGCCGGAACCATATCAGTCGGAACCAAACCAACTATGGCACAAGAAACATAATGTATTGTGCATCATGGATACTATAGATATGGAAACCGTATAACTCCAGCCGGAACCTTATAAAGCCAGCCGGAACCATACCCCCTACAGCCAATCTATATATAGCACAAAATGCACAATGCATTGTGCCACATGCTTTTTCAGCCGGAACCTGGTAATTCCAGCCGAAACCTAATTATGTCAGCCAGGACCATACTACAGCCAAAGCAACTATGAAGCATCGTTGTGCACCATATGATTTTTCAGCTGGAACCCTATAATTCCCTCTAAAGCCAAACCAAGAATGGCACAAGAAGCACAATGTATGTGCACAACATGATTTTTCAGACGAAATTTCATAATTCCAGCTGACTTAGTATGGGTTCCGGCTCTCAAATCAGTCAGCGCACTTTGATGCAAAATGCATTGCGCTTGTTGTGCCATAGTTGGTTTGCTGTAGTATGTTTGTGGCTGACATAATTAGGTTTCGGCCTGAATTTTAAGGTTCCGGCCGAAAAATCATCTAGTGCACAATGATGCACAATCCAGTGTTCTTCTTGTGTCGGCTGTCCATACTCCCGGTTTCGGCTAGCTTTATAAGGTCCCGGGTTTAATTTTAAGGTTTCGAGCAAAAAATCATATGGTGCACAATGATGCACAATCCAGTGTTCTTCTTGTGTCGGCTGTCCATACCCCCGGTTTCGGCTAGCTTTATAAGGTCCCGGCTTTAATTTTAAGGTTTCGATCGAAAAATCATATGGTGCACAATGATGCAAAATGCATCGTCTTACTTGTGCCATAGTTGGTTTGTCATGACGGACTCGATAATTTCTTATATAAAACTATCAGTCATTCTTTCTTTTGATACATTGAAATTTTAACGTACGCTAATCTGCAGACAATGATGTTGTTGGAGACGTACGGCGAGAAATATTTTAATGCAGCCGAGAAACCAGCGACGTGTATTTCGCCATTTTTATATTGATTGGGCAGTTTGAGATGGAATTTTTATCTTGATCCGAAAATTATCGTGTCGGTATGCTGTTCATATTACATTGCCTTTTAACAAACTGTATATGCTAGGAAGTGAACTTATTGATCAGGAACCATTATGTAATTGAATTGATCCATTATGTTTTAACCATTTCTCATTAAATTTTGGTTTCTTATATTTAAGTGTTAGCCGATATTGAGGAGACATTACGACACGCCGATTCGAAATATTGTACGCTAAAAAATTCTAAATCACCAATTCAGCCGAATTACTTCAGTATTTCTTACTTTTGCGTGAGTTAAAAGATCCGATGGTTTACTATCCGGTAAAATACAATCAAATTGAATATGCTCACGATCACTTGCGGAATCGATTGACAAGAAAACAAGAATAATTGCCTTTCGAATTTTCGATTTGGCCGAGAACTGCAACAACATGCAAACATTACACTACACATTGATCCTTCCATCACAAGTGGCCGTCAGTCCAACAAGAAAGGTTCAATACACGAGAAAGATTAGATTCCCAGATGTGTTTTAAGCGGCGTTTCTATGTTAACATTTTTTTCAATTTCAGCTATGATGTTTGCTCTTTAGTTTAGGCAAGGCTAAATTAGCTGCGTTGACCAGTAACTACTTAAATTTTCAATCACTATTTCACTAGACGTCAAGTCAATGTGAGAACCAATGTACATCTTGGATTGCAACCAGTTAGTGAAGGTATTTGTTATATGGTTGATTATAAAGGGTGTTCAAATTTGAGGTATCTTTTTAAATATTCCGCCATTTATATTTTTTGTACTAGAGTATCATATGTTATTTGACAGATGAGAAGTACAAACATTCTGGTTAGTTAAAAAGGAGGGATATACGATTGAACAACGTGTTTTCATTATTAAAACTTATTTTAAATATGGTGAAAGCTATTCAGAAGTTGGAAGAAAATTTCGTTCAAAATTCGATAGAGATATTGCTCCGACAAGCCGTGCTATTAAACTTATCATTGATAAATTAGAAGAAGCTGGTTCAGTTCAAGATCAGCGAAGCAGAATTTATCATCGTTGAAGTGAAAATATCGCAGCTGTTAGAACAAGTGTTGCTGAAGAGCCAAGAATATAAATTCGACGTTCTTCACAGCAATAACACAAGAATTAAAGCCAAATGATCACGCATTGCGTCTGAAATTTGGTTATTGGACCATAGAAAAACAAGAAGGGAATGAGAATTTTTTCAAGCAATTTATCTCCCCCGATGAAGCTCATTTTGAAATTGGCGGCTATGTCAACAACAAAAACTGCCGCATTTTGGCTGAAGAAAATCGTATAGAACTGTTCGAATAGACAATGAAACCAAAAGAAATTACTGTGATGTGGATTTTGGTATGGTAGTGTAATGCCATCAAACTGGCAATGCAATTACTGTGAATGGAACTCGATATCGAGAGATGAATCGAAACTTTTTGTGGTGTCAATTGGAAGGTATAGATGTGCAGAATATGTAGTAGTTTCAACAGAACGGTGCAGCATCAATCGATCTTTTGAAAGAGGAATTTAATAATCGAATAATTTCTCGAAGAACAAACGTGAATTGGGCACCAAGATCATGCGCTTTAAAACCATTTGACTTCTTCTTATAGGGTTTCTCGAAAAATAAGATTTATGCGGATAATTATCAAACCGTTCAACACCTCAAAGACAATATCATCGAACAAATATCACCAATTGAACCATCACTATGCGAAAAAGTTATTCAAAATGTTATCAAGAGATTGACAGCCTGCCGAGCTAGTAGAGGAGGTCACTTGAACGACATTCTCTTTCATTATTAACCGGAACCAATGTACTTTAATTTCCAATAAAAATAAATAAAGATTTTACACAATTTATGTCTTTTATTTAAAATTTAAAAAGGTACCTCAAATTTGAACAGCCTTTAGAACATGGCTTTTGGTCAGCCCAGTAATGTAGTAAGACGGGAGAATCGTCAAAAGTAAGTGGCTGTATTATTTCTACGTTTATTTTATCTGTGACAGCAAAATCAAAGACGTCAGGAGTTTGTTGTCGATCAGTAGGCCAATAAGTTTGATGGCCACACGACGCGACAAGGGAGTGGTTTTCTTAAATAACTTCCAATAATTGACGTCCACTTGGAGTATATCAATCTTCACTCTAGTAGGTATGTTTGGAATTAAAGTCACCGGCGACCATAAAACGTTGACCCAGAGTTGTAGATACTGCCTAAACCTTATTATTTGGAGCACAATATATAGAAGCGATGACTAAGCTTTCTTTATCGAGGTCAACACGTACAAATGTTGCAGGAATTTCCTCAGTGCTGCATTCCGTAAATTCGCTTTTTTATAATAATAGCAGTTCCTTCTGGACTTCCGCCCATGAGATGTTTCGTGTCTTAGACTTCGTAACCATTTATTCTGAATTTGTGCTTATCGGTTAAATAGATTTTAGAAACTAGCATTAGACCAAGTTCATGTTTTGCTAGGAAATGTTGTAATTCGAGTTTGTGTTGGCTTATACCGTCTGCGTTCCAGTGGCATATCTTCAGATAATTTATCGGACACATTCTAGTTTCTGGATGATAATGGTTTGACTTTGTAGCATTGCTTGTAGCATATTTTGCATTGTTGTCATTATCTGCATCATCAGTTGCATGCAGTTATTTAAGGAAGGTTCAACTTTTGAGGATTCACCTTGAAGAACGATTGGAACGCTGGACCAGAGTCGTTTGGCGTATGCGAAGGTATATTATTCTGCGCATTTGAAATAGTTTTATACTGCCGTCTTGGACGTGACAATTGAATAATATTTCTGTAGTTTTCAGTGTGGTTTCCGTCGCTGCATTTCTTTTCGTTTGAGGAGTTTTCTGGTTTTGGGCAACTGTAGTGTAGTTCACTGCATATTATGCACACTGATGCATCATATGATGATCACAAAATGCAATATTCAGATAAAGGGTGTCCTAATAAGACGTTCAGATTTAAAAATTTAATAAATTCAATCTTCCTGGTTATTTATGGAAAATGATTTCATTTAAATGGGAGCCGCGGCTGGCATTGGCGTACTCCATTTGGTCGGTCCTATTTCTGAACACATTTTGGATTGTGTGTGGAACTATTTTGGCAATGGTTGCTTCAATATTGGCTTTCAAATGCTCAATTGTTTGTGGATTGTCCGTATAACACATGTCCTTTACGGCACCCCACAAATAAAAATCCAAAGGCAACAAAACGCAGCTCCTTGCCACCATTTCGACTGATAATGCAGCCATCGAATTGTTGACGCTTTTTCGCTATTGTAATGCCCGATGTGTGCATGGCGCTCCATCTTGCTGGAACCAAAGCTAAGTAGCTATTTGGTGGCTATTGGTCGTTTTTGGAACGCACGTTTTAAGTACATACAAGCACTTTTGACAACTTCCAGCTACCCTTACTTATAAGTACTTAAAACTAACGATTGGAAAACGAATGTGAATACCTCCTTTCGTTGGTTGTAATAAGTTGATGATCGGTTATTTAGTCTTTTCTTGTAGTCATCATTGTAGTTTCTAATACTGTCTCTCTTTCAAGTATTCTTACGGTGACGTATTTTTGCCATTTCAGTCACTATTTGTGGCACAGTAATGATCACTTCTGAGCTTTATTATAAAAATGGCATCATTCCCTCATTCATCCGGTTGTCTGACAATAGCGTAAAAGCGAGTAAAAGCGAAAATGGTTCAACTGCGAAAGCAACCTGAGAGTTAACTTCTTAATGATAAATTCCTGCCCCTGGTGTGACGCGGTGAAAGTTTCGAGACTTAACTGTTGACAATGCATTCAATTCGATATTCCTTTTGAAACTGAGCATACGTTGCTTTTCTGCTTCTAGTTTATTCGAGTAGATTCTTTCGCAGTATCACTGTCAAACATAGGATATAGTGGACCGGTGCAGATTATGTTGCCCTTAACTGATTTCACAATTTTTTTACGAAATTTTGAATTTCTCAAAATAATAGCAAATCATATAATAAAAAAATTAATCTGATTGTCTCAAACAGCTGCTCAAAATCACAATAATCATTATCTTCATAAAGTGAACTATTTTTAATGAGAATTATTATTTTCTACAAAATATAGAAATTCGCTTATCATGAGTGCATTGAATCACCTTCTTGTTTTCCGAATATAAATCACTAATAATAGTCGCCAGTGCTCGGAATTATTCAAATTCAGTTTTGAATGTCATAGAAGCGTGCCAAATGTAAATTATGCCAAGCAATTTTCATCTAAATAAGAATTTGTTGAAATAATATTTTAAAATTGCTTAACCTGGTCCGAGAAATTTTGTACACATTTGGAACCGAACTATACGTCAAATCCAGGTAAACCGGTCACAAAAAATGTTACTAGATCTCTATCTCCTCTGTTAACTATTAATTCATCGATTTCTTAACCAACGATGATAAAATTTGAAATTAAAACTCAGTTGTATTTGATTTGTGATGCAATTAAGAAAAATGATTTATGGGAGAAGTTCCGTTGTGAGGTTTAAGATGAGATTTGAATGATTGGGTTAGTATATGAAGCTGCAACGCGAATTTATGTAGTTATGTGATAAGCCTGGCTAAATGGAAGTGGAGTGCATCGTCCGCCCATCAAATAGGGCCTACCGCCAAGTCGTGTCTGCATTGGTGCCACTCCAGATTATGTCTTATCATAAGATTTTTGTAACGTAGCCTTGACGATTTAATTCAAATCCATCTCAGCAGATGATTTAATTATTCCAATTATATCAGAGTTGTTTAGATCATTTCTGATTTCGAAACTCAGACTCATCCTGCATATTTCTCCATTCTTAATAAGCACAGTACATTTGTTACGAATTTTTGAATTTCAATTTTGACTTTGAGTGAAAATCGTAAATGGCCATTAGCATGCCTTCCCTGAAATTGGAACTCAGCTTCCAATAACACCTGAAATTGGTTGTTGGATTAATCATCCAATCAGCCTAATTGGAACTTCTTAAGCAGGGCCAGGACAGTAAATTTGTCACGAATTTTTGTTTTAATTTTGAGTTTGAGTGAAAATTGTAAACGGCCAGAAATTTGAATTCAGATTCCAATAACACCTGAAATAGGTTGTTGAATTACTCATCCACTCACCCTAATTGCAACTTCTTAAGCAGGACCAGGACAGTAAATTTGATACGAATTTTTATAATTCAATTTTGAGTTTGAGTGAAAATTGTAAATGGCTATTATCATGCCTTCCAGATATTTGGACTCAGATTCCGATATCACCTGAAACTGGAACTTCTTAACCAGGACTAGGCAGTAAATTTGTTACCAATTTTTGTATTTCGATTTCGAGTTTGAGTGAAAATTGTTAAAGGGCCATTATCATGCCTTCCTAGAGATTAGGACTCAGATTCCGATAACACCTGAAACAGGTTGTAAAACTGCCCATCCAGTCAGCCTGATTGGAATTTATTAACCTGGACCAGGACAGTAAATTTGTTACGAATTTTTGTATTTCAATTTTGAGTTTAAGAGAAAATTGCCATTATCAAGCATTCCCAGATATTTGAACACAGATTCCGATAACACCTGAAATAGGTTGTTGAATTTCTTGATTGGGTGAGCCACTCTTCTTCTTCGTCGTCGCTAGAGCTACATCTTCGTAGCTACAGCAACTTGAGCGACAACAAGCAGGTACCAGACACGGTAATCGAGAGTTTGAAGGTCCTGTTCTACATCGTCCGCCAATCAAATAGGGCCTCTCGCGTGCTCCTGTCTTCATTGGTGCCACTCCATATTCTGTTTTAAGGTATGTTTTTTGGAACGTAGCCTTGATGAATTGATTCAAATCCATCTCAGCAGATGATTTAATTATTGGAATTATATCAGAGTTGTTTAGATCATTTCTGATTTCGAGATTCTGACGCATACTGTATGTTTCTCCACTCTTAATAAGCACAGTAAATTTGTTACAAGTTTTTGTATTTCAATTTCGAGTTTGAGTGAAAATTGTAAATGGCCATTAGCATGCCTTCCCAGAGATTACGACTCAGGTTCCGATAACACTTGAAATAGGTTGTTGAATTGCTCATTCAGTCAGCCTAGTTGGATCTTCTTAATCAGGACCAGGACAGTAAATTTTGTTACGAATTTTTGTATTTCAATTTTAAGTTTGAGTGGAAATTGTAAACGGCCATTAATAAACTTTTTCAGAGATTTAAACTGAGGTAACGATCGCACCTGAACTAGGGTGTAAAATTGCTCATCCAACCAGCTTTATTGAAACTTCCTAACCTGGATAGCAAATTTGTTTATATTTCGATTTTGAGTTTATGCAAAAATGGTAAACAGTAGTTATCATGCCTTCCCAGAGATTAGGACTCAGGTGCCGATAGCACCTGAAATTGGCTGTTGAATTTCTCTGCTAGGCTTCTAAGTGGAACTTCTTAAACAGTACAGTAAATTTTGTTGCAAATTTTTGTATTTCAATTTCGAGTTTGAGTGAAAATTGTAAAAGGGCCCTTATCATGCCTTCCCAGAGATTAGGAATTAGATTCCGATAACACCTGAAATAGGTTGTTGAATTGCTCATCCAGTCAGCCTAATTGGTACTTATTAACCAGGACCAGAACAGTAAATTTATTACAAGTTTATGTATTTCAATTTTGAATTTGAGTGGAAATTGTAAACGGCCATTAACAAACTTTTCAAGAGATTTAAACTGGGGTAACGATAGCACCTGAACTAGGTTGTAAACTTGCTATGTGCCGCCAGAGAAAAAACTCTTATTTACAATTTGCGTCGTAAGCAAACAGGGGTCATTTCTTTCGGTAAGCGATAGGTTTGGAATGGCATCCAGCGCTGGACACTATATTTTGTACAAACCGTCGAAGCCATCAGTAAAATGAAGCGGAATTACATAAAGTTTCCTAATGTCGAGAAACAAAAACAAATTTCAGATGTAACTGTTTGCTTAAATTCTGACAGTTAGTCCCTTTAAAAAATTAGCTAAATTTTTTGTATATTTTGTGTATTTCAAATCGAAATCTCGAATTCCGGGTATAGTTGGTGCCATAGATGGATGTCACATACCAATAAAGCAACCTCGGCGTAACCCAATCAATTTTTATATTCGAAAAGGTTTCCATTCCATCATATGTCAGTGTAAAGTTCTGTTACACACCATTTAACAAGTAGGTACTTAATTTAAATTTAGATTTTTAAAGGTCTATGTGACCATACAATGCGATTTATCGTTGTATTCGTGGGAATGCCAGGCCGTGTAATTTTTAAAAGTAGTCCACTTTCCAGGCAATTATAAAGCGACGTTACATCATTAAAACCAGAATACCATCTGATGAAGAACTCAGCTTACGGTTCTTCAAAACATTTGATAAAACCAAAATAATTGCAATCTCGCGATTGCGAGCGCGGTCTCTGCTGAGATTAAATACATAACTCAGTAGTTCTGGCAAGATTTCAAAGGCAAGGTTTCAAATCAAAAGAACAACAACAAAACGTTGATCTAATTAATTGAAGAACTAAATATATTTGGTAATCTCATATTTCGGAGATCAACTTCCCAAACAAGCAGTACCCTCCCCTCATTTTGTTTCTGAATTATAATTTATTTTTAAACGAGATCATCTTCTGAACCCAAAACTTTCGTTATCAATCAGAAATGGGCAAATAACAAAATAATTATAACATTTAAAAACACGTATTGACGACTCTGACGGGTGTGTCGTTCATATAAGTGACGACAATCTTCGTGTACAAATAACAAACACATCAAACAGTTCGAATCAATAAATTGCTCGAATGCAAAATGAGTAATTTTCTATCGATTTGTTGCCGACCGTGAAAAAAATTTATATAGACATGATGGATACAGTCTGTTGGCAACCAAATTGTCAACAATGATATGCGCTAAACTTCCACCAAAAAAGTGATGATAACGGATAGAAATTGTAAATAATTAATTTTTTCATAAATTGATAAGTAGTTTATATTTAGCGACACCAAGATAATCTCGCGGTCTGTTCCCATGTAAAGAACTATACATCATTTTTGCTGTACTTGAAAAAATTTTCTATTCTGTGATATAATAGTGTGTCGTACACGTGATTAAAATGCCGGGGAGAATTTACACATTTATACAAAAAAAGGTTATCATTGCTATAAAAATCTCGACTTAGAACATTATGCACTATGAGCATTATTTAGCTGCATGCTGACGACGATAAGAACTCGTGAAATAAATTCGGCCGTTGAGTTCTTCATATACGAGTATACAAAGCGAATGCACTTTCCTATACTTTCACATCCGTTTATACACACCATAAATGTACTGACACAACACAACATTTTGGCATGATTGTATTGATTTTATTTTAAACATAAATTCTCTCGTGCTCTCTCCAACATAAATCGTTAACATCAAACCAAAATAGTAATGACCTTACTTCGGTCTTTTTCTCAAGCATAATACATAAACAGAACAACAATTATGTCTATCATGATTTGTTCACGTGAATCATCACAGCACAGCATACTCGTAGCATGCAAAACGAATTTAAAAAAGAAAGAGAAATGAGATCGAACATAAATACTTTTGGCACTTCCTAAAGCGAATTTTTAAATGCGGATAATGGAAAAATACAGTTTCCAGCTGATCAGCACGTACACGATTAGATCTGCATGGTGACAGTTTATTTGGTTTTAAAAATGTTAGATGTTAGACAGAGAAAGCTTATATCTGATTTGTTTACAGGGTAACTAGTTATCGTATTACGGTATTTAATTGATATTCCCAAGGTTTACGTAATTTAAATTTTTGGACTTTTAACGCCTCGGAACAAAAAATATTATGCGTCACCCGGCGGCGTACCACCAATATTTACGACCGTTCAGCTGATTGTATTATTATGAATAGATAGACGCCGAGTTGTTTCTTGTGCACAAAGAAGAGAACAAAACCAAATATTGATTGTGGTGCGAAAGAGACACAACGAAAACAAACTACTTCACCAGTCTAAATACTCAATAGATAGTATCATATGGTATCTATGTATTTATTGGGCAGCCCTTTTCAAAACATACATACATAATGGTTTACGAGAAAACTGTCGTACACGCATTCTTCACGTGCTCGTATCGTGGGAGATAAATAATAGTATAGAGTTAGAGTGTACTACTTAAATGCAATTACGCTATTGGTCGTTGCATTTGGTGTTTCAGAATTTCAAATTGAATTAAAAAACTAACAATTTTACATGATTACAGTTCATTTGCACGACACATGTATTATACCAACCAGTATAGAAAACATAAATAGTTATGAGACAACAGATATTACAACAAGAAAGTTGTCGAGTACAAAGTACAGAAATATATGTATCACGTACTGATCGGATGTAGTGTGCGAGTGCGACAATTTTTGAATAACCATGCCTAATTTATGGAAAGTTCTCTCAGAGGGCTACGTGACCGCACCAATGTACCAAATTTAGCATTTACCTAAACACATGCTTATAAAACTCTTAAAATGGATATCTCCAGCGAGAGGTTTATCAGGAACGGCAAAAGTCGAAAATGGGGTGTGAAGTTTACAAAATTATTAAAAATAAATAAACAAACCAACAAATATTTGCGATTTAGGCAGACGTGACCTAACGAACGACTATCCTTACTATCGGTTACAACAAATCATAATAGATTGGAAAATTTGTAAAATGTGAAAGAATATTTTCGAGCACGTCGTCTCATATCATTACATGGTTAATAGTTTTAATATCTATTTTTCGTCCCACTGATTTTTCACTGTTCTAGTTATGCACTATCTTTGTTGGTTAAGTTGATCCGGTCAGATGCGTCGAACTCTCATTTCTATAGTAAGAAGACTAACGATCCGTTTAATTTTATTAAATTTTTTGTTATTATGCGACGACTATCGATCAACCTTAACAATAAGTCATTTATCATTTCATAATTTTATGTGGGCATTGGTTTAAAAAAATTACTAACAATGGAAAATTTTGAATGCACGAGGCCGATTCATCTAAATTTATAAGTTTTAGTATCAGTTTGGATTTTATAACGGTTTGGTTACGCCTCCTATTTATCAGCATATACACCTTTACCGCATTATTCGCAGTATACTAGTTCAGGATATAATTGAGGGTCGAACTTAAATAACACCAACATTTCTAGTGACTCAGAATATTGATGGTTAAAATGTTTCTGTTACTTTATCTCGAGGGTCGTTGATACCCATTTTTAAAATTGAACAATATACTTGGAAAATTTTAACTTGAGTGACTTATATAGGCGTTCCAATTACCTGGCGATCCGTCCTTTTACTTTATTTTACAAGCTAAAATAAATTACAGTCATATAAAAAATTTCACTCCTAGATTTTTGCAGATTTACCATTTACTGTAAAAGTGATTTGTGCATTTCTTTTTTTTTCGGTATGAGCAGTGAAATTTTTCGAAAAATTCTTAAGATCATATAGAAGATAGCGACAGTATACCAGATTTTGGTTAACTTCACTCGCTGCCATGTTTATAACCTCATTCCACATTTCTTCTACCATCAACATGTTCACAAATAGATTTTCGGGCTTTAGAACTTCACTAATACCCTTCTCAATTGCTTAATCACAGGCTCCACATCTTTTGGGGCGTTTTTAAATTGCTTGTGCAGGTCGGCTCATTTTCACTTCCAATTCCGTATATAGATAAGCACGGACAACTCCATGTCAAGGTTAATTTGTATTAGTAGTATGTAGATCTTTATCCTCGTACTTGCCTCTGCCACATTGCGATATCCGTTCGCGTTCTTATACTAGAAAAATAATGTGGATTAATTTCTAAATATTCTAATATTTACCATTCAGCTTGTCGAATTAAAGGCTTTCTTTATATTCAGTATCGTTAGTAAGTTTCGCTCAATCGCTTTCTATTAATTATTTTACTATTCGTATAGCGTCCATCGTTAAGTGTGGTTTTAAAAACCCATAATGGTGTGATGAATGTACACCACTCTTTTTACAGAACGCAAAGAATTGCAAGCGTAACGCCGATATTTAGAAGATTATTAATTATGGATATAGGTAGGATAATTTTTGTGTGACTATGCGGCGGTCTGTAGGTAGTTGCACTATATGCAGCCGTCGCCTGAACCGATTGCATAATTTACCAGCCGAGGAAATAAAAGGAATTATCATTCTCGCATCAGCCATCACGTCGCATCAAAAACAAAAAAAAAAACAGATTAAACCTCCATTTGACAAGTTTCAAATTCAGCGTCAGTCACAAGAATTAGCCCGTCAAGTGCATGCTGTAAACAAGATTACGCTACTCGCCGCAAGTGGCGGCACCATCACAAAAGATAATTTAGTTTTTGGAATTTTTTTTATTAATTAAAACATTCCAGCGGAATAAAATATTAAAAGTGATCCTCAAAACAAACACCTGACAAATTGGTTGATCTCCGAAGTAAAGGACCTCGGTAAATGAAATCTTGAATTTTAACAATATTCCGTTTTTCAGTCATTTCTTAAAGAATGATGATGAATAGTAGTATTGATCAGTGATTTTAAAGTAAGTTTTGGACAAAATTGTAGGATCTGTTCATGCTTTACTAAACTTGCTCATTTCATAACCGATCCTTTTGAACAATTGGCCACTTTTGGCCAATATATCAAAAACTTCCACTAGTAACCAATACGTACTAGTGAAAGTTTTTGAGATATTGGCCAAAAACTGAAAATAAATAAATAAAAAAATTTTAAATTTTCAATAGGATTGGTTATGAAATGACCAAGTTTAGTCCAGCATGAACAGATCCTAGAATTTTGTCCAAAACTTACTTTAAAATCGCTGATCAATACTACTATTCATCATCATTCTTTAAGAAATGACTAAAAAACGGAATATAAGTAATAAAAACGTAATAAAAATTTCCAAAAAACAATGTCTCTTTTGTGATGGTGCCGCCACTTGCGGCGGGTAGCGTAATCCGAGAAAGAACACCTTCAAGAAGATCATATACGTGCTGGTTTCATCGGAATATGGGATGCCAGCAAAAACATGTGTTAAGCCATGTAATTTTGCTCAGCAAATCACATCAAGCATCGTATTGCCACATAACAGCCACATCATTGGTAACAATTGGAATAGAGAAACATCGAAATCATCAGATATTAATAGCAGTGACGACATAATTCAATCACCATCACCAACATTATCGTGGGACGTAATAAGTATCAATCAACTTTGAGATCAGGGTAGCATGTTCGGGTTTTTATCGCTCTGTAATTTACTTGTTGACGTCGATACCGCAAAATTAATCGACAGCATGAGGCCAGGTAAATCAGCCGTTTGCGGCCCTTTTGTATGAAATTAGTGATATAAAGCGATTCAAAATCGAGATAATTACCAGGTGTGTAAATAAGTGGTATTCGGAGTAAGCCACATGTGAAACTATTTACCAATTAAATGCTTCCAACGTTTCCATGACCGGTTTTGCTTTGTGAAACGGTCCATTATCATGAAGCAAAATCACTTTGTGTTGTCTTTTATCATATTCTGGTCGTTTTCATCACGCAAAACTCGATTCAAATTCGAATCATTTGTTGTTGGTAGCGTATCAGGATTATCAGTATTTACGGTTTCACCAGGTTTTAGCAGCTCAAAATAAATTACACTCTTCTGATTGTACCAAATACAGAGCATTGTCCTAACAAAACTTGTCCCTGTTGATTTACTATGGTGACGGTTTACAACGGCTTGATGCATTTGTGTAGTTCCTTACAACTATTTACCCAACATGCCTAGCTTGCTGTGGTTGTATAGGTCCGTTTTAGCGGTGGTATATACTGTGGTCGGCTTGTCGTTTGTTTGTTGCTGCCCATGGCTTCTCGTGATTGACATCTGTTTTCAAGGAATTTGAAAACTTCTTCTAGCTGTGGAATATCTCTGGGTTTTTCTATGAATGATTCATAGAGCCTGATGGGATCTGGGTCCAGTTTTTTCATTAATATGAAGCTTACGAATGCTTCAAAAGACGAACTTATGCTGAGCCGATTTATGTTATGCATAATTTCTTTTGCTGTATCGTGCAAGCTCCGTACCGCTTGTGAGGACGCCATTTGAATTGTTGTTAGTGGTAATAACGCATTGAATTGATGGTTGGCGAGTAAACTCGCGTTGTTATGTCTATTTTGTATTATGCTTCAGGCTGTTTTGTAATTGTAACCAGTTGTTGTTAGATGACTTATGAGTTGAGCTGCTCCTTTTTGAAGGTGTGATTTTAAATATGTCATCTTCACCGTGTCAGATATTTTGTTGTTTTAATGACTCATTTCGGTGATTATATCGTTAAATGTTTCCCATCGGTCATATTCACTGTAAAAGTTTGGTAGTTCTATTTTTGGCAGTTTCATCTGGACTGATTCTGACGTAGTTGTATTATCGCCGTGAAATCGTTGTCAGACGTTTGCTCGTCTTCTTCTGTTTCTATTAAGATCGCAGTGTGTTGATTGACGCCAATTTGTGATACATTTGTTGATATCTTCGGTTGTCGTTGCCTTGTTGAACTCGTTGATGCGGTATTAGGGGCATTCACGAATATCCGTTATTAATTTGTGGTATACGTCTGTGACTTTCTTCCGTCTTTCCATATATGCACGGCCAGGATTTTCTCATCATTATCGGCGTAGTCGTTATAAATCGTCTTTAGAGTTGTCAACCATTTTTCCAAATATGCCGTCATTTTCCTATCCTCCCCGTCTTTACGGTGGTCTGTTTCCATTTGGACGAGTTTGTTACCTGCTTCATCTTGTTGCTGGAATATGATTTCCATTTTTGTTGTTAGTTTGATATGTACAGATGCTTTACTTAAGATTTGTTGTTGTTCTTAAGTTTTGTTTGTTTACTGTTTTTAATGTTTCTAGCCCGATAGATAACTTAATACTAATTTACAATTATACTTAATTCTAAAACGTTGGCATGCGATATACATAAATGCATTTATGCCAGATTGCAATTCGCACAGTTGCATTTACGTATATTCAGCGATTTCGTTGCGCGTGGTTTGCATGGTGTTACTCCGCTCGTCGTTTGTGTATCATACAAAAGTAGTTCTGCATTCCATGTTACTTTGTTATTGTGTCGCGTGTCGAGGATCGTAACTCCTCCCGCCGAAGAGAAGGCCATAAGGATTTCCTTATGGTCTTTGGTTCTGTTGTTGATGATGTATTGACTGTGTGACTTTGTAATATCTTTTCCAGATACAATACATGATGATTCCAATAATAGAGATTGTAATTATGCTTGTAATGCTGTATCCCTGTATGCTGTGAGATAACGCCCGTTCTTGTGCACGTGTGCATGACGTGATCTCTATGTTGTAGGGTCCAATTAGTCATTTGTGATAACGACAATGACTGAATAACGTTTTGACTTGCCACGTCGTGATATGGTATAATGACGATCCGGTCTTCCCGGTAGATATATTTGGTACTGCTATAGGTAATGCCCGATTAACGCTTGGCCCTTGATGGACTTCGTAGATTTTTGACAGGTAGATGTGAATTCTACTTCTGTTGGTGTGGCTACATACAATTTCCCAGTGATGATTTCTGAGACTACATCTTCCAATTCGTAGACAGTGTGATTACATTGAGCTGGTTATTGTGAAACGATGATTGGTATGCAGGTGTTGCCTATGGTTTGTAGTGATTGTTTAGTGCAGTAATACGTGTTTTCCAATTCGTTACATGGTTGTATGATGTATTGATAGTAATTTTGTTCGTTTAGGATGATATTATTTATTTTTATTTATATATTTATTTATTGATAGATTGACATAACAATTTTAGAAGAGGAAAAGCACATATGGAAGCATAATAAATGAACATCAACAAAAAAATACTTCCATTAGGCATAAAAACCTCAGATTTTTTCAAAAAACAAATCCACTCCATGCTAATACCCTCCATGTTGAGCTCAAGCTCATTTGTTACGGAGGATACTGCAAGAAGTGAATGCTTACAAACTACGTACAAAAACAATATAAATAAATATAAAAATATTGGTATACAAATGTATTGTCATTCAAGTGCGCCACGCTAAATAACTCGTTTTAAAAGATCTAAGGGACGCCGATCTCTTAATATCTAATGGAATAGAGTTCCAAAGAGAAATACCTCTAACAGAAAACGAAGTATTTAGAGACCTACACAAGTTCATAGGGGGAAGTAAACGTAAATTTGAAGAATAAGACCTACTGAACAATAACTTATTAAATAAATAGGGAGGTTGCTTAGTCCTGAGAAGCTTAAAAATAAAAAGACAAACGCGAAGTTCATAAAAATCAACTAAATTACAACCCAAAATCAAATTCAAAAAGGGCGAAATGTGATCATATCTCCTAATACTAAAAACGAAACGAGTACAAGCATTGAAATATCTTTGGAGAACATTCATACTCTCCTGAAGCATACCAAACAAAACAACATCCCCAAATAGAAAATGTGGAAGAAGGTGCGAGAGGAACATACGCTTTTTAAAATTACTATCAGAAAAACCAACAACTTTATACAAACAACTAAGCATTCCAAAAACCGTTTTGCTAACCTTAATCAAATGATCACCCCAAGTTAGAGTTTTATTGAAAATTAACCCTAAATTTCTAACTGTATTAGAGAATGGAATTAAAGAATCACCGAGAAAAATTCCAGGGAAAGAGGAAGTATCTATAGATTTTTTATAAATTATAATAGACTGAGATTTATTAGCATTAAGAGCGAGCCGGTTAGATAGTGACCAATTATAAATTCTTACCAAATCTTCATTAATAAGAGAAATATTAGAGTTAATGGAATCATTATCTAAGCGACTACTCCTATAAATTTGTAAATCATCAGCAAAAATATGAAAAGAAGAATGGCGAATCGAACATGCAACGTCATTAATGTACATTGAGAATAGTAAAGGACCAAGAACCGACCCCTGAGGAACACCAGAAGAGACAGGTAAGAAGTCAGAAAACGAATTGTCAAAAAAGACTGCCTGAAAGCGACCCGAAATATAGTCTAACATTAATTTAGCAGCAGAGAGAGAAAAATTAAAGTTCGAAATAAGCTTATCAAACAAAATTTGGTGATTAATTGAATCGAACGCTTTCGAAAAATCCAACAAAGTAAGACAAGTCATTTCTCTTTTACTCATACTACGACGAATATCATCCCAAACATTCAGTAAAGCAGTGGTAGTACTGTGGAATCTTCTAAAACCCGATTGAAAAATACTAAGCAAATTAAAGCTATCAATATGAGATTGAATTTGGTTTTTTACTACCAATTCAAACGCCTTGGACAGAGAACTTAAAATACTAATAGGTCGGAAATGGGAAGCGCTCAGAAGGATTGCTAATTTTAGGAACAGGAATAGTTTTACTCAACTTCCACTGAGCGGGATAAAACGAGGTCGTTAAAATAAAATTAAAAATATGTAAAAAGTATCTTGATACATTAGGAAAAATACGCTTAACAAATTTTAAACTAACCATATCTAGACCAGTGGATTGCGATTTAACTTCCCAAATTGCAGAATGCAAATCATCAATTGATATATTTGCAAATGAAAAAGAGTTAAGGGATTCTACGGATACTAAATCAATATTGGAAATATCATGGGTGGAACTAGAATTACTTAGGTAACGGTTAAAATCATTAGCTTTGAAACTTACCGAAGCACCCCCTTTGCAACTACCAAGGCCCAAATTGCAAACGTTACGCCAAAATATCTTAGAGGGAAGAGAAGGATCTAGCTTATCCTTGAAAAAATTTTGCTTAGCGATACGAATTAAACTTACCACTCTATTTCGAGATTGCTTATAAGCTAGATAAGACTAAGAATTATGGCTCATTTTCCAAAGACGATATTTGGAAAAACAAACTGAAATAGCATTCGAAATCTCTTGCGTCATCCAAGGGGGGGATCTAGGTCTAAAATTAACAGTAGTGAGAGGAACGCAATTATTAAATACATAATTAATAGAGGAGTTAAAAAAGTCAATTTGATCGGTGGAAGTACTAAGAGAAAAAATATCGTCCCAACGAATAGAGCCACAAATTGATGAAAGGTGAGATTCATCAATTTTCGAAAAATCCCTAAAGCTGAAACTTTTAGGTTTAGGACGAGAGTAATAATTAACAGAAAAAACAAGGAGATCGTGATGAGAACCAATACCAAGAGACAATTGATTGAAAAACAGATGGAATTATCAGCAGAAGCGACAACATGATCAATGAGAGAATAAGAGACCACCACTTGCGGTTGCATAAGAGTAAGTGGGCGCTTCAGTGTTATAAACTGAAAGATTAATGCTATTTAAGATATTTAATAGCTACGAGAAAATAAAGTCTCTGGAGAAATATCAAAATTGAAATCACCCGAAATGAAAACCTCATCATACCGACAGGAAAACCGTTTTACGAGGATTATAAACTACACCGAAAAGGAATTTCCGCTTATTGACGAAGACATTTAGAAAAAGAAACTCAAAGTCAGAAACGAGCCTTTGAGGAATTGAGAGGGGTACCGACATGTAGGCATACTCCGCCATAATTAACTGGTGGATTAGCTCTATCACGCCTGAACAAATTATAACCACTAATGGCCAACGCGGAATCGGGAATATCGGACGATAGAAATGTTTCCGATACGCAAATGACATTGTTACGAAACCCGCTCACTTATTTTATTTTAGGGATGTAACTTTACTTTTACCGTAACCGAAGCACAAATGCTCACGAGAACAAATGAGGTATCTGAGTAAGCGAGATCGTAACAAGAAAATTTCTTCGACAGGGACTCCTACGGCAGCACGTTTCCAGGCTAGGTGGCAGTCGTTGGGGGGGTCAAATAAACTGTAGGAGTGTATCCGAAGACTGGTGGGTGCTGCACTGGTAAATGATTTTTAAAGGAAAGATGAAAAATGATTAACGAAAACTATTGACACTACTTCTAAAGGATGTGAGCTAAATTAATTCGTAACCATTAATCCGTTTGTTTGTTTGGGTGGTCGAACAATTACTCTTACTAACATCCAAATGAGGACATGTTATTTATTTGGTAAGACCGTAGATGTGGTGGTCTTAGTGCGTACGCCGCCCAGTTGAAGTGTAACCTTAGCACTTCCCTCCCTCAGTTGATGAACTCTAAATCACCGCTTAATTTTTACTGATAATTTTAACAACACATAATTATCTCATCAACACAAGAGAACCAATAAATACATATTAAAGAACATAACGAGCAATCAAGAAAAATTACTTAGGTAGAAATCCAATAAATAAATTAAAACAATTTAATTTTTAGTACCAACAACATAACCAAATCATACGAGAAAGGTTTATTGCCAAATAACAAACAAATATTACTTAGAAAAAAAAAAGACATTAGATATCTTAATTTATACCAATTACGGTTTCACATAAACATAATTTAATTAATTAATGATTAAGAGCTACTTAAAAATCATGGATCGATCCCTTAGCGAACCTAATAGTACAATAATTATAAATCTAATAATTATAAACTTATTAATTAGTTTGTTTTTTTCTTTAGTTTAATTTTGTAAAACTTAGTTTTTAATCATTTTTTTTTTTTTTTTTAGAGGTAATAATTGGCAATAATCATAATAAAATATAAATATATAACTTATAAATTTTGATAATAAGAAAAATAAAGACAATACATATAGTTTCACTTAGCTGATTGTGTACAAAGTCGCGATCAGTTGATCATAATTTCCGGTAATTTTAACGGCACGCATTCATATTAAAACCACATGGATTTTGGTTCGTTCAGGTATTCAACTATACCATTAAGTCCTTTAATAGGCTATAAATTCACCTCATAACGCACTAAAAAAACACAAATAATCCGCGCAGAAAAGTCTCGTACAACCAAACGGAAATTGTCTGGCTTTCCTGCGATGCAAATGATAAATAAAAATTTCCCCCGTTTGTAATCTAAAGACTTTACGGGAATGGAAAAATGTATACCAAGAATCTCGGTAGATTTTTCCCCCTTTATGAAAAGGCTGCAATTTACACCAGCAATTAACGTTTATATAAAGCGTACCGATTGAATCAGTATTAAAAATATCGAATTTGCGACTAGCACGAGCGGACTTATAAAAGTTTTAGCACTAAATAATGTACCATAAATTTGTACATACAATTTAAATTTTTTTATTTTTTATTATTATATCGATATAACACTGATAGAGTGAGTAGTGTACTCATGCAATTGCCGATTTTTAAATGACTCATACTTAAATTTCTAAATAATTGTTTCCTAGTTATATCGAGGTATATTTACCCGTTAGTCTTTATGTACGAGTACATAACAAAAAAAATCGAAAGAGTTAAATGCTTATGACCCGGTTGTGAATATGAATGACCATCAAATTTACACTGGTCACCTGATCAACATGAACCGTATGATTGTTATTTGTGCGATTTTTTCAGCAAACCAAACAATATAAAAAAAATTTATTACTGTTGATTGGCTTTGTGTTCAACAAATTGCATTCGAATTGTTTTAATTTAAATGAATTCTACAAATAGGGTGTACAGGGGCAGAATATGCATAACAAAACACAAGCGGCGTATGTTAAATTGATGAAATAACTTTTTTTGTGGTGCCAACAGAAATAATTCTTACAGTTTAATATCAATTTAATAACAAAAATAAATTTACCAATTACCAATTAACTCATGTAGCAATTTTGATATACAAAATTGTAACAACATCAATTGAGACCCCATTAAACGTATGACGAAGTTCGTCAATATTTAAAATAAGACTCTGGACGTTTAAACTAACCACATTAAGTAAATTGGACCTAGTCCGAAGCATGGATTTAAGTAAAATGGAGGGCAAAGAAATACTTTCGGTGGACATCGCGAATCGTGGCGCTCTTTAACAACAATACTTACATGAGCAATTTTTAAATGAATAATTAAGTTCGCCTTCAAAAACCAGGTTAACTTCAAATATCAAATCTGAAACAAAACAAATAAAGCCAAATAATACCAGCAATATAAACGGTAATAGAGGAACGATACTTATCTAATCATAAACTCTTCAAACTATAGTCGCGCCCCAAAACCCCCAAAATATATACAAAAAAATGTAAAGGAAAAAAATTTAATTTGCTGGCAGTCGCAAAAAACAAACACGCGCATCAGCTAGGCCTGCTATCAAGTATTATATCAGGGAATTGGGGTAATTACGAGGTTCTTGGATGGAATTGGTTTAATTTTGAAATAACTGAATATTGTTTCATAAAAGGTCGGAACTTGTATACTGAGAATAATTCTAGACTGATTGTAATATCCCTGTAATGTCAATAGATCATAAATATTGTTTGGGTTGATAATTTCAATTCGGTCGTGGTACAGTACATCGTTAATAAAATGAATTTCATTGTTAGATAATAAATGTCGAGCGATGCGTCTGTGTCTAGCTGAGCTGAGTGCGTCTAAACTGTCGTCTATATGTTGAGTTAAGGTATCTATTGTGTTAGTTATTTGCCGTCTTTAGTTAAGATAGTGACTTTGTTATCTTTAAGAATTTTCTTAATGGCATGTCCGGGTTTGATCTTTGAGCGTTTTTTATTACGAACGTGCACTGTTTGGTCGATTCTCATTTTTGGGGGTTTATTTCGACCAATATTGAGTTTAATGATTAACTTAACCTTTTTTACATGAGTTTCCTCATGTATAGCTTGCATAGCTCCTCGTATGCTAAGGTATGATTAAGAAGGTATTCTTGTGCACTTGGGGTTGTAGGATTGATAGGTTTCCCTAAAATAGTATAGTGTCCACTCAATAATTCGAACGGTGTAAATTTTGTTGTTGAATGGATGGAGTTGTTGTAGGAGAGAATAGCACGATTCATTAACTCTTTGATACCTAATTGAGGGGAACTTAAATGTGCAATTTTGACAAGCTCTTGAAGAGTTGAGTGCAATCTTTCAACGGGAGAGTTCCCTGTTGACGAGTATGATGATGTGTGGTGTAATTCAATATGATGTTCTTCTAAGAATGCTCTGAACGAAGGTGTGTTCATATTTCCTTCATTGTCGGTAATGATCTTTACTGGTTTACCGTGTATGCTGAAGAATCGCTCAAGTTTTCTTTGGATTTCATCGCTTCATGTAGAAGGCTCCAGCCAATTTGGTGAATTTGTCGAGGAGTGAGAGAAATGCATGATTTTGGAAGAAACAGAAATCTATATGGACGATTTACGTGGGTCGTTTCGGTGTTTCTGTGATCTCATACACTACTTTCAGTGGATGTCTGTCGTATTTGGACTGAAGGCATACTGTGCAGGTGTTGATATAATTTGTGATAATGTCCTTCATATTCGGTAACTAGTAAGTTCTTTTAATGAACTCGTGGTTTTCGACTATTCCACGGTGGTGATTTTCATCATGCCTTTTCCTTATTATAGATTGTTGGTGCTCAGGATTGAACACATCTGTTAAAAGAGTGTGTGTTCTTACCATATATGGTTTGTAGTTTGTTCGTCATTGTTTGAGATTTGGGTACCTGTAGAGGAATTTGAGGTTTCGGAGATGTTCAAGTTATTGATAACGTTAAGTTCAGGTTGCATTCGTGAGAGCGCATCCGCACTCTCACGTTGGTGTTTTTTACGCCTTTATTGTATACGATTTCGTAATCGTATTTCTCCAATTTCAATCTCCACCGAACCAACTTCGAGTTGAGTTCCTTGAGGTTGAAAAGCCATGTCAGAGGCTTATGGTCGGTGACGATCTTAAACTTTTGGCCAAATAAGTACGGTCGAAAGTACTTAGTTGGCCAGACGGCTATAGACGCTCTTTCTCTGTTTATCTTTACCTATAGGTCCTTGGGAAAGAACGGCCCCAATTGTTACGTTGCTGGCATCCGTGGTAAGGATAAATTACTTAGAAAAGTCCGGATACTGTAATAAAGGTTCGTTACACAACAACTCCTTACAATATTCGAAACACTGGATACATCTCGCGTCGAGGGTGATATTTTTGTCTTTTCTCAAGCATTCCGTTAAGGGCTTGGTAATTTCGGAGAAGTTTCCGATGAATTTGCGGTAGTATCCCAATAGGCCTAAAAAGCTTTTAATCTCTTTCTCTGTTTTGGGAATTGGAAAGTCTTTAATCGCTTTTATTTTGTCGGGGTTTGGTTTGACCCCGTCACTCGTTACGATATGGCCTAGGAAGGCAATTTCTCTATGGAGAAATTCCGACGTTTTTAGGCTTTCCATGTGCTCCTGGAGTGAGGTGGAAAAGGTCCATCTAGCACAAACAAGATTTACCTTGGATATCGCCTAACTCATTATCCATGACCCTTTGAAAAGTTGAAGGGGCATTCTTATGTACTCATAATGGTTATGATCTACGGTTTTAGGAATATCTTGTTTGCTTACCTCTATCTGGTGAAATCCAGATGCGAGGTCCAAGGTAGAGAAATACATACATTTCCCTAGTTTATCGAGAATATCGGTGATGTTTGGTAAAGGGTATCGATCGTCGATTGTCTTCTCGTTTAACCTGCGATAGTCTATTACCAATCGCTACTTGATTTTACCGCTTGCATCGGCCTTTTTCGGCACGATCCAGATGGGTGATGACCAAGGAGAGAAGCTGGGACGGATGATTCCATCCTGGAGCATTTTGTCAATTTGTTCTTTACCTCTTCTTTATGGATGAAAGGGTAACGATAGCTTTTGGTGAAAATAGGTTTATCGTCTTTTAAATTTATTTGGTGTTTCACCTCATTAGTGAATGATAATCTTTGCTCCGTTTTAAGAAATAGATCCTCGTATTGGTGGCAAAGTTTAATAATGGCTGCTTTTTCTTCAGAGTTGAGATGTTCAATTCTGGTAAGATTTTAAATATCTTCGTCTTGTTGTTCACTCAATCCTTGCACATTGCAGTGGTGAGATTCAACTCGAAAAGATTTTTTAAACAGCTCCACCATGATCGGTTGTTCGATCACGAAAGTATGGTATTTATTGCTATAATTGACGGTTTCCAGAGGTGCGCACCAATTTATACTATGGTATATTCCTTCGGGAATAATTAGGTTACCATTAATTGTAGTTGGCATTACATAGATATCGCCATAGTATAGCGCTTAGATGAATAATTTGGTTTGAATAGAAGTGGGATCTCGACCTCGTCGGTTTTGAGAATCGATTTGGAAGGTCTAAAGTTACTCCTAGTTGTTGCATCGTCTCCAAACCAATTAGACCATCAAAATATTTATGAAATTTAAAAAGAAGGAATTCCAAAGGTTGGTCCGGGGACCATGACTTTCTGGTCTATTTGGTGATCGTTAAACATAGTTTTAACGTTGATCGGAGGTACGGAGCGTATCCGTGAAGGATGAATGAACTGTGGGCTCAGGAAGGATTTATTTGATTCCGCGTCTATCAAGATTTTAAGGATTTTAGTTTTATTTAAGTGAATATGGATGTATGGAAGGGAATACGACTGATGATTATTGACATCTACGTATCCGATTCCTGTGGAGAGGCTTCTGGATGACAATTTCCATCGTCCACTTCACCTTCGTCGAGGTCAGGGTAGTATAGAGGAGGCTCTTCTTCACGGCACTCATCCGTTACTTCCTGCTGTTGATCCTCGGTAGTAAATAACTCTCGAGATCGGATCTTTGGAGGAACCATCGGCTGGAATTGGTAGTTATTTTGTCTAAGCTGGTTACCGTTTGAATATTGGTTGAATTGATTATGATTGGGGCTCATAATTTAATATTATCTATACCGATTTTTGTTGGACGTGGTGTCCATCGGTTCTGTTCTTTTTGGTGCAACCATTGGAGGTTTATAGTTGTTGTTTTGACCACTTCCGTTCACTATTTGGTTTTGTTTGGTAAATGGTCTATGGCTGTAATACTGCGGTGTTTGATGAAAACCATAGCTAGGACCAGCCCTTTGTGCCAATATTGGTAAGCCGCTAGGGTAATTGTTCCGTGAAGACAATCCGTGAAGGATTTTGGCTGCGCTGTTCTTTGTGGAACAGGTAGAATGTTGATGTTTGTCCGTTTTTTCATGTAGGACATGTTTTGCTCTTTGAGGCAATTTGACAATGCCTCGGTGAGAGATGTGGGCTTTATAGCCCGAATCATGGACCCCATAGGCTCTCTAAACTCCGCCAAGAATGTGTTGAGGCACATGTCTTGGTATAAATCACGTTTAGTGTATGTTTCGGTACTATACAAGTCCCTCACCAGGTTAGTCTCATTACGTTTGTCGGCATAGTGCGTAATGAGGTTGTCTTTTATATTGTCCCACTCTAGTGGAATGCCGTACATGGTCAGCACTTCATTAGCGTCGTCCGTAATTTTATTCCTGATGGTTCTAAGGAATATCTTCGAGCAAGGGTGACCATCTAGCGCATCGCACAGACTTAGGATTTCGATAAATTCGAAAATCGTGTGCCTACTACCTTCGTATTTAGGCAAATCCTTTATCGCAACCGGTATTCGGAGTATCGGTATATCGGTATCTTTATTAGAATTATAAGGTTTTCCGTCAAGTTTTTTATTTCTATTGAAAAATTTTGGTTTTTAAAAATTCTGTTCGATTAATTTACCCTTTTCAGTAATAAAATTTTCGATTTACTGGTTATCGTGAAACTTTGAAGAAATTATTTTAATTTCATAAATTATTTATTGGGAGGAAAAGTTTCCTTTTTATGTATAAATTTATTTTTTATTTTTATTTTGGAGTTCTATAAACCGTAGAACTTCCGTGAGATATTAAGTTATTTCTTTCGGGTAGGGGGGAAATTTCCGAACAATAATTATTATACAAAAAACCGCTTACCATGTGATGACTGCTATTGTTGTAACTGCGTTCATCTTATGCGTCCTTCAATTTCAATGTACCTTCGAAGTACCTTGGCTCTTGTTATTTTTTTTCCACTGTACAGGTACATACGCCGACCAGAAGCACGGTGGATATAGCTGTGATGTTTTCCACCGCCGCTGGTACTTTAATTTTTTTCCGATTAGAGAAAAATTAGAGAAAAGCAGCTAGCATTAGAGAAAAATTCCCTTGAGAGTCTTAAAGCTATAGGGCTCACGCAAGGAAAGCCTAAGGAATGAGAATAAAATAGTAGATTTATAAGACAGCGACTGTGTAAATCATGACTTGTGTGAGGTTTAACATAATATTGATCAATATTGTCATATAAACTGTTGCCAATCAAGTCACTTGAATCAGTTTCTCTGAAGTGAATAGAGGCGTTTTTGTGGCCTTTCGGCGCTTAAATGAGCGCTTCAGGAATGGAACCGAGTTTACTAATAAAAGTACAGATATTTAATAAATTGTATACAAAATGTTCAGGTTTCATGGAAGTTTATATAATTTGTTATTATATCTGGAAGTAAAATATGCTACATTTCGATTTTTTCTATTACGTTTTTGGGAAATTCATAATTTTAGCCACAAGGTTAGCAACCTTGTTTCATAAAAATCTTCAAAAACGCGTTATCTTATTACATAAAAATTGTGTGGACTATTTTTATATAAAACGACACTCAGGTCACGTAATATGCATGCGCCGATTTAAAACAACATGAAGCATACAAAGTGTAAATATAATTTTTGCCTTGTGCAACAGCATCGCTATATTTCATTCCACAAAGGGGGGTTATTAGGTGATCGAGCTGAGTTTTCGAAAATTTAAAGACACAACATTTCCAAAAAGTAGTATAATGTCGTTGATAACACTCTGAACCAAATTTAATAAGTTAAAATGTATAACGTGGTTGTTTGCTTATTTACAACACTCTAACAGCTAGACATAACTAGCATGCATGCCTACCATGCATGATTTCCTCTCTAATCGATTGTAAAATTACCAAAAACGTTATCATCATGTGTACGCTTCTTGACGAATGTGTGTTCCAATTTCGAAAAATACAACCCATTTTGTAATTCGTATTTAGTCTGGTATTTTAGAATTTTTCGATGAACTTTAGACTTACGTATTTACTTGTCAGATAGATACAGAGACACACTTATTTGTGTACCCTGAAAAAATCTCTAATTCTAGTCTCAACTAGATTTCGAGCGATAACAGAAGCGCAATTATATAGAAATGACTAATTATAGGAAATCTCAGGGCCAGTGAATAATTAGAGTATTTCCGATACAGCGTTTACAATTAATTTGCCTATAAATTATGTTGCGTGTGTGCGGTTATGCAGATCGAAATTAATCAGGCATCAGGTATTATCTTATACTTCGAGAAATCGAGACTCGTCCTTTTATTATATACGCGCGAACATAAATGGTTATTAAACTAATTAATAGTTTAAGCACATCGCACATCCACAATTCTAATTATATGATGTTGCACCAACCATACTAAGAAATAATATTGCAGAAACTAGAAAAAAATTTATGCAGCATTAACCTTGAACTTCTGTATGTCTTCATAATATACCTTAAATAGAATTGTATATTATGCTTAAGTGAATTAGCTGCACTCGATATATATAAAAACCAGACTGGAGAAATATTTTTATGTTATATTGTTGAACGTTGTTATACGTCTCTTGCTTCTTGCTTTACCTAATCAATGTTTACGGTCGTGTTAAATTATTTCATAAATAAGATGGGGATCGACTATCCATTTGGCGAAAATTGCACAAATTGTAATTTCATATAAATAGAATATAGCCGAACATCATGGCATAGATTCATGATAAGGGCGGAATAATGAAATTTTATTGATAACGATAACGCTTGGGATTGATACATTTGTCAATATTGGCTGATGATGACAGTTTTACGACTATATTTGCTTCATTTATTATGTGTACATATGCTCGTACTTGACACGGCAAACAGTATGATATACATTTTGTAAATATTTATTACGCCAACAACTTCGTAACGCAAGTAGACTTGACGGAAATATCAGGTGGAACGCCTTCAAGAGATAATAATTGTTTTTGAAGTGATTTTATTTTATGTAGTTACTTCAGTAAACATTCGATTCAAGGGACAACTGACTTATATAACAACAGAAACAAAAATTATCAAATTTTCTTTTAAGCAAACAAGAAATTTAACTCAATTATACCATCTGCCCGATACATCAAGAGTTGTTATATCTCTACCTACCAAAAAGAAACAATTTTCTCTTTATCCTATAATTACGTCTGCTCTAATCGAGTTCTTCTGGAATTAATACCAACAACCGGCAGCAGTTCCAATTGGCGACAGTAGTTCTGAATTTGGGTAAAGAGTATTATACATATACAGTGACGCACAGTGAAAATGGCCCGAACAATCAATTAATATTAAAACCAAAAATATTTTTTTTTTATTTATTCAATGTTACAACTGATTCAGAGACCATCTAACAATTTATCTATCTTATCCAGCGGTCTCTGCCTTTGGAGTCTTCTCACTTCATTGGCGGTGTCCAACATACGACGGATATCTGCATCTTCATGTCGAGATAATCGCTGTATGTGTTTCCTTGCTTCTTTTTTTATTTCATCAGTGACGTATTCCATCTTCAAGCCCCTATGAAGATTGTCGTTCCTAATGTACCATGGCGCATTCACAATCACTCGCAGCACGTTATTTTGGAAGCATTGTATCATTTGTACATTGATTTTCTTGGCATAACCCCAAAGTTGGATATCATATAGGTCCATACTGGTCCATTTGGTTTGAGTTGAGAACTACTGTTGCTTTGGCAGATCTCAATGCAGTTTAAATTCAAGCCAAATTTTGTCGAAAGCTAGAGCTACAACCAAGAAAACACTGGAGCATATCTTATTATTCTCAAGTGCATCCTCAATGACTCCGTTATTCTGTGAATTTGTTCAACTGTAGAGTGATTTTCTCTAAACCCAAATTGGTGTGGTGGAATTAAGCATCTCTCGTCGATTATAGGTCTCTTCAGCAACAGTTGTTCAAATATTTTTGATATGACCGGAATCATAATTACTTCAGCCGCAATATGTCGCATAATGCCATTCGCATTCCAGATTGCTATTTTGAAAGTTGTGTTCTTACTTAAAATTTTTTGTTGGATTGCGTTGAGGGAGTTGCATTTTCTTCAGTTGATCAAGAATCATGTTGTTCAGATTACTTTGGTCATCTAGCCGCTATGTAATAGCTGTATGTTATATGTTTTGTTAAACTCAAACCTTTCACTACCTGGGCAAGTGAACTTATTTGCCCTGTGATGCTTGGTTGTGGGTTTTGATCCATCTAATTTGATATTTGAACATTTCGATTGTCGTGATTTTGCGGTTGGTTTGTTGTTTTATCTCTTAATTTTTGTAGTTGTTTAGCAACCTCACAGCCTCGATAATTAGCCGGATGTTGGCCTTTACAATTTGTACACTTGGCTGGCGCACCTCTCCCTATTGTACATGTCTGGGAAGTGTGATTACCAGAGCATTTTACACACCTTGGATCCCGGCAATATCTTTGGGTGTGATTAAATGCCTGTCATTTCTCGCATTGGGGTATGCGTGTTGTGGTTCTCCTCATTGGTTCGATTTTCACCTTCATGTGAAGGATTCCTTTTATTCCATAAATGTTTTGAACATTTTCTTTGTTGCCAAATACCAGCATAAAAAGCGGGTGTCTCTTTTTACTGATAATTTGGTTTCCTTCCTAGATTTCTGTTCTCCCTTTTTTAACAATATTCACAGCATCTAGTATTTTAAGGCCTTTATTTTGTTAGTCTTCCACTATTTCTTTGCTTGAGCAAGTGTGATGCAAGCCTCTTGTCATGACTTTTATAAGTCGGGCCTGATTGTTCTCGGAAGTGAACCACTGATACTTTTCAGCATTCAATTTCATAGATAAGGTTCTATATAAGTATCTGAGTCCAGAGTATTAATTTTCCAAACGTCATTGTTTAGCGCTGTTACCTTATAGTCTTTGCCAGTAACCGATTTCATCAGTGACTGAATTTCTGGGTAACTGGTTACACCCACAATATTTATTGGTGGGGGTGATTTTTCTTTCGGTTGCACCAAATTTGGTGTAATTTTCTTGGTAGATTTACTACATTTTGGTTGATTGGCTTTGGGTAGAACATTTTTTCAATCTGGACTAGATTGTCACCATTTAATTGCTCAGCCTCTGGTGACGGTTCAGCTTTTCTTTTCTTACTCTTCCTGGACTGTTTTTTCTTCTTTGTGATCCAGTCCGTCTCTCTTTGTAATTCATCTTCATCAGTGGAGTGGATGAGTTTGTATGGTTCAATGCTTCCTATATCGCAATCTTATTTTGAATCCCGATTCATTTTTAGGTTTTCATTTTCTCGCTTTAGATACTCAATTTCTTCACTTAGCTTGGCAAATAATTGCTCCATATGCGTAAGTCTCGCCAAGAGATCCATATTCTCCTTTTCTAGGTCAATAGTTGTTTTACGTTATAACGTCGTTTATAACGTTAGAAAAAGCATCGGCTTGGTCAGCTACCGAGTTGCTTCTATTTTTCTTTATCGGTGATCTTTGTAAATTTGATCTTCTCTGGAACGGATTTGATGTTCCATAAGGCCAGTCTCAACAGAGAGTGGATTTATCAATGTTGATATTGGTGTATCACCTGGGGTATTATTTCCTTTTGTTTTTATCATTCCATAGTATTGATTGACTAATTAGCTATTCTGCTTCTCTACTACGAAGGGATTGGGCACCACAACCGTTCGTTCTACAGAACATTGCCCGGAGTACGCCCATATCCATTTATGAATACTTCGTGGAGGTTGTCAATCCCGTACTCCATTTCAGTTTTAAGTTCCAATAAGGTCACATGTCTTATGTTAAGATCATCTTTCAGGAAATTTACAGATGCTTGTGAATTAATGCTTCATTGTAATTGCTGATTGTGTAGTTTAGAACTGTGTTGTCATTTTATTACTAACGACTTTACATAGGTGTCTGTAACGGGTCGAGTCAACCAATTTTGGTTAGGAAGCTGAAAAGTATTAATAGAATTAAATTTCAGGAAAATTCCAGATGCATGTGAAATAATAATATTTTTTCTTAGGTTGCTGTTTTAAAGAAGCAATTGTTGAAGACCAATACCATCGTTATCCATTAACCTATTAAGCCTTTATCCTTCATCTAGTAGATTAGAATTGTGTTGTCTTTGTGTTACTAACTATCGGCTATACCTAGGTGTCTGTAACCGGGCCGATTCTGTCCCACTTAACTAACCTATCCAATCCTTCGGTTTTGTTATGTGTAAAAAAGGGTGTACGGTGGACCCGGCGTCATCCGGGAACTCAAGCCTAAGAACTTGGTCGTACATTCAAAATCAATCAATCAATCAATCAATGTCTTATGTTAAGATCATCTACTTTGTTTACGACCGTTGTATTTTCATTTACTGTTTACCTCGGCAACGGTTCAAAAGTTCCTTCTAAATAAACAGCAAATAGAGAGACTTTCTGTTTGTCACTTTTAGCCCAGGAACCGTCATCATTTTTCATAGGGGGCACAAGCGAGTAGTCGTCAAACTTCAAAGTTCATAGAGCCTCGAAGTCGCTTATTTATGCTTTCGTTTTTTATTTCTATAATTAGCGTTTCCTCCTGGATTCGAGTCACGTAGTTTAATAAATGAAGTTCTTCTGTTAAAGAGTTTCCGCTACAAGACAATTTATACCTATATTTTCTAGGTTTAGAAAAATTTCTAGCTCTGGAACATGCTGTGGTAATCCATTCGCGTTCCAAATAACAATTCTAAGTGCTCTGTTCATTTGATTAGTATAGCATTGATGTAAGCTCATTCGTAGTTTCTTGACTATTCAGCCGTTTAAACGCTCATTCCAAACGTTCTTGTTTTACTAGGCGTGCGTTGATCGTTTCTATACTTCGGAATATCCTTTCCAAAGGGTTTGCTTTAGTAGTATTAGTTAACTGCTGCGTTATCTGCGAGTATTATCTCGTCTCTGGTTGTGCCGGCACTGTAGTTGTAGCTGGGATCCTTTCTCTTATAACGTTAGAGTTTTGAGTCGTGTGGCGTGTTTTATTTCTTAATCTTTGCAGATGTACCACTACTTCGCATCCTCTGTAGTTGGCTGGGTGTTGAGTCCTTTATAATTTATACACCTTGCAGGTTCGATTCGGCTGACAGAATAGTTTTTCGCGTTGTGTCTGCCGGCACATTTTATGCACCTAACGTTTCGCTCGCAATATCTTGCATTGAGGCATTAATCTCGTGTTCTTTTTCAGTGGTTCTATTTTAACCCTCTTATTGCGTATTGCTTTGAATTTTTTCGCTTTTATTGAAGGTGAGCATGAATAGCGGGAGCCCACTTTTAATGATCTTGGTTCCTTCAATATTCTCTACTTTCTCCCATTTAAAGATGTTTACTGCGTCTTCAATTTGCAGTTCTTTCATTTTGAGGTCTACTATTATATCCTCTTTCTTGCAGGTGGAATTAAGACCCCTGGCCATAACCTTAATTTCTCTCTTATTATTGTTTTCATAGGTATACCAATCTTTACCTTCTTCAGTGAGCTTTGTGGCTAAAGCTTTGTATGCATCGGGATCTCTTGTGTTTATCTTCCAAACATTATTGTTTAGTGCCACCATCTCTATAGTCGTTTGTGGACAATGATTTGATTAGAGCTTGGATATTCGCAAACTACATTAATTGGAAGTGATGCCTTAGTCTTCAGTGCGTTCACCTTGCGTTGTTCTTGTTGCTGGTGATGTTGAGGTACAGGAACTGGTTCAGTAGTTTTATTCACTTTTGCTTGCGACGCCAACTTCTGGCGAGAATTCTGCTCTTCGGTTTTTCCTTGGTCTTTTCTATTTTTTGTGCATCCAATCAGTTTCATTTAGTTCAGGCAAGTGTTCTGATTTCGAAAGGAGTTTCCAGAACAGTCAGTCTAGTCTTCTTCAGCTCCTCATTTTCTTTCTTTAACTTAGCGATTTCATTGCTAAGTTGTGATGCCACTTTCACTATTTCACTCAATCTTCTGCGTAGTTCAACATTTTCAATTCCCTGCTGAGTCGCAAAATATGTTTGTCTAGGTGGTGATCTAGATATTTTTGAACATCCATCGAATGGGTATTGCAATGGTTAGCTTACCCCAGAATCCTTTGAGCCGACCTCGTTAGAGGGTGGATTAATTAACTGAGCAGTTAGTTGTACAACCTGGGGTAAAAATTCCTTTTTGTTGTAAACTCATTGCAACCAATCTAACCAGTGGAATTGGTAGTGGGTCAGTGGAGAAAACATCATTTCCTAGGTTCCTGGTATTCGGTTACCCCGCCGTTTCCCGGTCGCCAGAGCCTCGTTGGTTAATTAGCAGAGAGCACCGCGAAAAACCGTGAACAAGCCAAAAATGAATATTTTTAAAGGTTTATTGTATTCTTAAATACTTTTTCTAGATGCATATAACCTAATAAGACCAGACTTCACTGGTGACATACTCCTTATCAGCCAGAATTGGGAATATAAAACCCTTAATTCAACCCTATATTTAAACTTAAATTGAAAATCGCCCATTTTATTAATTAAATCACTTAAACTACTTGCACTGAACATACTGATCAAGTTTCATAACTATGTAAACTCCCCATCAGCCAGAATCACCCATATAAAACCCCACTTCAACCCTATTTTAAAAAGGATCAATTTAAAACTACTAAGCAACTAAAGAATGTTGCTAGAAAAACTAATATTCAGGCTGATTGGGATAAATTCTCGGTTATGCAGAAAGACTACAAAATGAGTTTAAGATCTGCTCATAGATCTTCCTGGATTACTTTTAGTGACGAAATCAATAGTATGTCTGCAATCACCAGGCTCAACAAAATATTAGTCAAGAATAGGCAAGAACAGTGACTAGAAGCTCTTCGTCTACCTAACAGAAATTTAACTCCTTCAAAAAAGGAGGTTGGTGAACTGCTTTTTAGTGCTCATTTTCCTAGTTACAGCATAGTTGGTTCCGATACTGCTGCTACTAAAAAACTAGTACTTCTACTCCTACGGTGGATTGGTCGGTTTCGTAAAGGCTAATCAAGCAAGAAGTTCTTTGTTGGAGTTTGTTCTCCTTTGCACTGTTTACAGTAGTTGATCCTTATGTGGTTTTTCTCTTCTAAGCTTGCGTGGCCTTTGGTTTCCTAGATTGTGGAGAAGGAGTTAAGCCGTTTTTATACATAAATCTGGCAGGTTTGATTACACTGATGAATCGCCTATTTTCCCCTCAGTAACATACAACATGCTTACAGAGTTGCCAGATTCTTTTGAAACAGCGCCACATGAGTTGCCAAAAGATGTCCACGCAGGGTTGTGTTCTTTCTCCACTGTTGTGGCTCTGCTTCCGGCTCAACAGTCCGGCTTTTGTGCCCAAGACTATGTTGACGACCCTGTTATATGCATCTCAGGAAAGCATTTGAATGAACTATCTGACCTGACACAACAAGCATGTTGGCGCTTAAATAAGAATTTTCACGTTAATCCGTCCAAAACTTTGTATGGTGGTGTTCATCAAACGCAGAATTCAATCTACTCTTTTTGAGAGCACGATCACTATTCAGATCGCGTTAAGTATCTGGGTGTCATTTTGGGTTCTTGTATATTGGAATTACTATCTAGAATATAAACTACAAAAAGCAACTGCTATATGTTGGTAATGTTGCATAGCTTTTGGCACTTCCTGGAGATTGTCTCCGAAAATGTTGTGCTTCATCTACAAGTCACTAGTTCTACCTATGCTAACTTACGTATATGTCGTGTGGTGGTCTGTAGTCAACTTATAGTGTTCGATTATGAAACTTGGCCTACGAAAATGGCCTACAAAATATTGCATATAGGACAATTGCTGGTGTTTTGTCGTCTACTCCACTCATTGTCATGGGAACCATTATTTTCCTTTCTCGTCTTCAGACCTGTATTTTGGGCACAGCTTGCTCTGCTATGCTTATCGCTTGTAATTCAACGGGGCTTGGAATGTATTACGGGCACTCACAAGCCACCGGTAAATCCTCAATAAGTATAGCTCGTTAAGTATAGCTCTAAGAAGCTTTAAAAATTTAAGAATGAACTGTTCAAATTCCTAGTTTTCCATTCAGACCGTCCGAGAGATAGCCTTGGTACGGGCTTTAGTGCTTACAGTCTTAAGTTTGCCTACATCAAGCGGCAAAAGCGGTAAAAAGACATTGCTGAAGTACGATTTAGAAGAATCTGTCTGCGTAAATGGTGCCAATAGTAATCCGGAAATAGATAAGCTTATAGAAAAATTAAAACGGAATTCAGAAAAAAACAGATTTTGGGGCAACCTGCACACGACGTCGAAAATATGAAAAAAAGATTTTTAGTAAAAGAGGTAAAAACAATCGATCGATTAAACCGTAGAATAGACAGTGATATTCAATGTGTTGGTAATTTATTTGCAGAAGATGATCAGAATTATTTTTATCGTATGCTCATTACGGTATTCATCACGATATGTTAACGGATGTAGTACGAATGAATAAGTACCGGGACGCGATCCTCATTAATACCCAAGTATTTAACAAATAAAATTGTTTTAGATCTAGGATGTGGCACCTCCATTCTCTCAATGTCCTCGTCAAAGGCTGGCGCTGAAACCGTAATTGCCGTTGATAATTCTGATATTATGTATCAGGCGAAATAAATTTAAGAATATTAAATTGGTGAAGGGCCGGATTGAAGGATTGTGAAATTCTTACAGATAAAGTTGAAGTGATTGTGTCGGAGTGAATGTGACACAAAGAATTTATCGATTATTGGCACATGTTTACTCCTTGGATGTGTCGTGCATGAAAAAAGAAGTTCTAAAGGAGACGACCATAGAAATCTGTAAACCAGAATGTGTTCTCACCTCATCGAATGTTATAGCGGATTTTTATTTAATGACGGTGGATATAAACTGCCCTAATTCCATATACCGTTTTAAGGGACGTTACAAGGGGTGGTTAATTAACCACAATCGTTGAATATTTTGAAAATTTTTTGAGTTACCGAATCCGGTTAGCTTTTCCACATTGCCGCGTGCAAATCAACCCATTGGAGACAAATCGCATTTTATACGAAGGAAGTGATTAAGGTGAACGGAGGGGATTCCACCATTAGGAAATGTATATGCCAGCGAAATATAAAGGATATAATAAGGTCACTTGCAATTGAAATGTTTTAATTTATTTATTTAATAGTCGTAACATGCAATTATAGTTTTGTATTTATTTACATTTCTAAAATTGTAAATATTTCTAAATTTGGAGCATATGGGAATCCAAGATTTGATGACCCTTAAGCTAGCAGAACCCATACAGCAGAACATTACAAGATAGTATGAATAATTATAGGCTAATTTAGCATTTAGCTCTATTAAAAAATTTTGGGCTCCCCCTTCCAACCAAAATGATGGGTTCAGCTAGCTTTAGAAAAAGTTAGCAGAACCCAAAACAAAAAATGATTTAAAAATAATTGAAAAATTAAAGGTTAATTTTAGGTTCATTCTAGAAAAAATAAGGCTTTATCACTTCAAAGTTAGCAGAACCCAATTCAAAAATCGGACCAAAACCGAAATTAGAACCCAAAACAAGATCAATTAACATACAAATAATTTTAGGCTCATTATGGTATATTCAAATGACCCATTAAAAAATGTTGGGCTCTACTCCTTTTCGATCAAAATTCAGGTCATTTAATCTCTCATCTTTTAATGAGACATTTGAATAGACCATGATGAGCCTAAAATTATTCATTTCTTAATTGATCTTGTTTTGGGTTCAAATTTCGGTTGTGGTCCGATTTTTGAATTGGGTTCTGCTAGCTTTGAAGTGATAAAGCCTTATTATTTCTAGAATGAGCAGAATAAAGGATAAAGCCTAAAATTAACCTTTAATTTTCCAATTGTTTTTAAGTCATTTTTTGTGTTTTGTTCTGCTAACTTTTTCTAAAGCTAACAGCTTCGTTTTAGTTGGAAGGGGTGGAGCCCAAAATTTTTTAATAGAGCTAAATGCTAAATTAGCCTATAATTATTCATACTATCTTGTAATGTTCTGCTGTATGGGTTCTGCTAGCTTAAAGGACGAAAGATTTCGTAAGAATTCGTTTTGATGTGTGATGAGGTGGTGGTAAGATAGGTGGCGTATTATGGATATTATTAATCACCCACTAGATTTGCAGGTTGGGGATTCCCGATCGGAGTAGGTGTTGTCGAGCTAGATGAGAGTTTGATCTTGGTGAATGAATATCATATATATATGTGAGTTTATTTGATGCTGCTATTGTTGCATTAAGTTTGGTGATATCGACTATATTGATGGATGGCGATGGTGCGCTAGACTCAGATAAATTTTTATACATATTTGGTATGGAACGTCTTGATATTATTGGCTTTATAACGGAATTTGTAGTCGATGCCATTGTAGTATTTAGTGGAATGTATCCAATGCGATTCACTCGATTCGTGTTTGTATACCTATTAGGATTATTTATACTGATACTCGTAAATAGCGCCGAATAAACCGATCCCCACATATTCTTACTTTTTACTCATCTTATTTAAAAGCTAAACGAAACAAATTATTTTGTGTGGAAATACAAAATGGAAATGCTTTTTAAGGAAAAAGGTTTATGGGCAGTCATCAATGAGGTACAACCATCACCAGTTACAGCAGCGTGGACAGCAAATGATGAAAAGGCACATTCAAGAATCGCATTGAATGCCGAGTACGATCAAATTCATGACATCATCGGTGCAGATTCAGCAAGAAGTACATGGAGAATTCTTAAGGAAACGTATGAATCAAACACGTCAAGCAATCGTGTGCACATTTTGAAATTAATCATGCAACAGCGGCTTGCTGAAGGCGGAGATGCGGAATAACACGTAAATTCCATGAACGAGCTGCTTCGAAAGTTATTGGCGCTTGGTGTAAATTTTGATCCGGAATTTTTTATGAATGCTACGTTACTGGCTTCTTTGCCACGAAGCTATGACGGTTTGGTAACGGTGCTCGAATGGATCGAGGCGGAACAACGGATGACACTGCATTCAAGATTGACTCATCAAAAGCAACGAAAGGTTAAAAAGGTGAAAATAAAAAGTCTGAGTGCTATTTTTGCAAAAGAAGCGGTCACATCAAAAAGGATTGGAAAATACAAAGCCTGACTCAACAAAAAGGAAGGAACTGATCAGAAGGCGAATCTAGCGAAAGATGAAACAGAAAAACTGTTTGTGACACATCAAGTAGGTGATGGCTGGATTGTCGATTCAGATGCCACGTGTCACATTGCCAGTTCTAAGGATACTTTCGTCAATATCGACATGAATTGTAGTGATAAAGTAAGCGTTGCAAGTGGTCAACAATTAACAGCTGCGGGTAAAGGCACAATTAAGGTCGATTTTCTGGACGAGGAAAATCAAAGTGTTCCAGTAAGAATCACAGACGTGATGCTAACGCCAGATATTAAGGGAAATTTGCTTTCAGTCAAAAAGCTAACGAAAAAAGGTTTTCAAGTAAATTTCAAGGGCAACAAGTGTGAAATAAGGGAAAACAGTCGGAAAATTGAAGTTGGCGAAATCAGCGGTAAACTTTACAGACTAAAGAAACCTCACAAAGTTTACGCGGTCGAAAAGGAACCCAATAGATGCATACATTATTGGCATAAGGTTCTAGGCCACAGAGACATCGAAGTTGTGAAATCATAGGCGAAACGAAATTTCGCGGATTGCGAAATTAACTCCAAGAGCAGAGTGTGTCTCGAAGGAAAAATTACTCGAATCAAGTTTCCGATCAAGTCGAGTAATAAAGCAGTTGCAGTCATGGATCTGGTTCATTCGGATGTTTGTGGTCCGATGCAAACGACCACACCATCAGGTAATCGTTATATTGTGACATTCATAGACGATTACGCAAAATTTACAGTCAGCTATCTAATCGCAAATAAATCATCAGTTAACAGCAAATTCAAGGAATACATTGCGATGGTAAAGGTTCAATTCGGAAAGAAACCTAAGTGCATCCGTACAGATCGAGGAGGAGAGTATCTCAGTAATGAATTCGTGAATTATCTAAAGTCCAGTGGAATTCAAATCCAGAGAATTACTGCGTACACACCTCAACAAAACGGAACAGCGGAACGCAAAAACAGAACGTTGGTAGAAATGACTCACTGCATGCTAATTGATGCTGGTCTAGAGAAAAAGTTATGGGGAGAAGCTGTTATGATGGCTAATTGTGTTCAGAATTGTTTGCTAACAAAGGGTACAGAAACAACGCCATACGAAGGCTGGTTTCAGAAAAGTCCGATTGTGCTATTTACTTCAGTAAATTCGGATCAGAATGTTAAGTATGTACCAAAGCAAATCAAAGGCATATCGTTGTTACATTCCGGAAATAGAGCGAGCCACAGTTAGTCGAGATGTTCAGTTCGTCGAAAGGGGCCATTTGTTACATACCAATCCAGCAAAAATTACCAACAGGAACAAATTATCGACAATTCAGGGTTGAACAACTTTGCACATGCAGAACACGATCCAGTACAAGAGGAATTAGTCGATGAGGAAGTTCAGGAAGAGAGTCCAATACAGGATCATGTTCAGAATGAAGATGAACAACGGCTAACAAAGGAATTCCACCAAAGAGACTTATTGAAGAAATGAACGTAGTGAATTCAATCATTCAAGACCAAAGTGCTACGAAGATGCTATCAAAAGAGGCTGTGGATTCAAGCAATGACAGATGAGATGAAGTCATTAATAGGGAATCAAACATGGGAGCTTGTGAAAATTCCAGATGATGCAAATCTAGTTGGCTGCAAGTGGATTTATGGAGGAGAAGTAGTCAGACACAAGGCAAGGCTTGTCGCTCAAGGTTTTTCGCAGAAATACGGTACTGATTATGATCAGATGTTTGCTCCAGTTGTTCGTCAAACTACATTTCGAACATTGCTTACAGTGGCAGCAAACAAGGACATGAAGGTTTATCATCTAGATGCGAAAACGGCTTTGCTCAACAGTGAATTGTCTGAAACAATTTACATGAGACCAACCTCCAGGATTCAAAGTTGAATCCGGCGAAGATTTAGTGTGTCTACTAAAAAGGAGTTTATATGGTCTAAAGCAATCAGCCCGCAATTGGAACAAAACAATTCATCAAATTCTCATGATGGAAACATGATGGAAAAATATGCTACGTATTAATCTTCGTTGACGATGTGGTCATTGCTGGTGAAAACAACGAGATAATCTCCAAGTGCGAAACATTTTTATGTTCAAAATTCAAGATTAAGAACTTGGGAGAGATTAAGGATTTCTTGAGTCTTCAAGTCAAGAAGGAAGCAGATGGCCATTACACGTTGAATCAGACTGCTTACATTGGAAAAGTACTAAAGGATTTCCAAATGTCTGATGCAAAGGCGACCTCAGTTCCATTATCAGTTGGTAAAGGAGGTAAAGGAGGAGATACGGATTTGTTGCTGGGCAACGGCAAATATCAAAAGTTGCTTGGTTGCTTACTGTACATATCGGCAGCGGTTTCAATTCTCGCACAAAAGATGTCCATTCCAAACCAGGAAGATTGGAACGAATTGAAACGAGTATTAAAGTATATCAAGGTTACTGCCGGTTTGCGATTGTCACTTGGGAAGAGTGATGGTTCAGATCAGTTAATCGGATATGCAGATGCAAGTTGGGCTGATGATCACGCAACGGTATTCTCAGTTGGTGCAGTCGAAAACAGGACTGCATTGCATTATCATCAACGGAAGCAGAATTTTATGCGTTGTCTGAAACATGTCAAGAGGCGAATTGGATTCGTCGTTTACTCAAAGATTTCGATCAGGAAACCGACGACAATTTTTGAAGACAATCAAAGTTGGTTGAAATTCATTAAGGAGGAGAGGCATTTGTCAAGGATTACATCGACAAATGTATTGTTACATGCCAATATTGTCCTACGGAAACTATGGTGGCAGATTTATTGATAAAACCATTGGCGGGACCTCGTGTCAATGTTCTTCGGGATGCATGTGGAGTTAACTGATGATTCTAATGACGAGTATTGGAATCATTGGAATCATTTCCTATGTTTATTGTATTTGATTTTTGTAGCTAACTTCACTTCTGTACGAACCATCAATCAAGTAACACACGAAAAACATCATAAAATAAAATCCGTGTTTCATTAATTCCATTAGTTTAAGCCAATTGAAACACGCTCTTACAGCGTGAATTTTATTTTTCAAAATTAGCGTCATCTTTTGGCGTACGTAAGAACTACTTTTGGGGTATTGTCAAAAAAACTATGGGTTCTAATTGTCGTTTCTGTAGTATATTCTGTGCCCTTACCTCGGTCTAAACTCGTTCATTTTGTCAAGGTTACAGTGCGCACGTACGAACTCTGATGGATTTCCAATGGCTTGCAGCTAAGCCTCTCCCTGCAAATTTATTTTATGTTTTAGAAAAATCGATTTTTACAATTGAAGTAACGATAAACAAAACTAAACTTTAGACAGTACACATAAACTGGCAAAACTGTTTTATCAAAACTTTCGCGATTTGATTTGTAAAAAACTGCAATACCGATAAAAACATTTGTGTGGTAAAATTTAAAAGCTTACCTAGAAACTTTATGGTGCTTTCAACTTGCGACCAGCCGCCATCTATCATCGAGTAGCCGAAACGAGTACTAAAAGCTTGTATTCCAATGAGAAAGTACACCACCGCCACAGAAATAATTTAATCACCATCATGTGGAATTGCAAAACATCGATTTTGTTTATTCCCCATTTGATAAGCCGACGGCCAGCGACTGGAAGCAAAACAAAAACAAAACCAAAAAATTATTTTGGAATAAGCAAAACGTAAAGAAAATAACATTTCTTTGATTATTAGTAAAATGGCTGCTCACATAAAAACTGCATAAGACGACGGGTGTTTAATTTTTTATAGTTTTGTGTTACAAGAAAAAATCAAATCAAACTATAAATTAATTTAATTTATTAATTAAAAACAAAATATAATTTTCAACCAGTGTTAGTTCAAATAATTGTGTATAATTTTAATTTAATAAATAATAAAAGTAATTTTAAATAAATTTCTGTAAAAAAACAAAATTATTTCATCGATCAAAAATTTTATTTTTGTTGTTGTGTTCATATTAGTGTGTGCCTGTGTGTGTGTGTGTGTACATATATACATATATTTAGTGAAATAAAAAGTTTTGTTGTTTTAACAACAAAATGTTTTTGTTTTTATGAAAAAATCTTTAGTTGAATTGATAAAATTTTGTTTTAAATTGAAAAATGGGTGTATTTTGGCGTCACACATCGTGAAAAGTGTTGAAATATAGTGTTTAACCGAAAGTTTAGAGCTTAGTATATACTAGTGGTGTACTTAAGAAGTTTATAGTTTTTTTTTTGTTTTATTTTTTAATACCTGTTGTTGATAGTGTTATATTCAATGTAACTGTATGAGTGTTCATTTTATTTTTTGGTGCAAATACATGTGTTATTTTCTTATAACGACGTCTACGATATATGTAAGGCTTATAATAAGAATATATTTTGTTATATTTTGTGTGAATGCCAAAAAAATTGCTTTTCGGAAGACAAAATGTTACAACAATAGACACCACAATTAACGGTAAAAGTACGGTTTTTTTTTAAATTATATCGCGTATAATTTAGTGTCGCGCATAATTATAGGTTAATATAGACTGCGTTAGCTAAGTTGTCTCGAAAATAAATCAAATTGGATGAAAGAAAAATGTAAAATGGACGAAGTTTCTTACATTTTGGAATTTTTATGTTTGCGTATGTGTGTAGAAATATGTATATGTATGTGTGTTCAGATAGATATATTTTAAGAGTATGCGGAGTACACAGAAAAAGATAACTTACCTTTCTTTGCAAATCAAATCGAAACTTTTTTTTATTTTAAATTTTGCTGGAATTAAATATTATGATGGTATAATTAAAATTTTGAAATATTTTTGCTATAAAATTTTCATTACTCAATAATACGTGAAAAACACATCCAAGAGATAGAGAAAAATTTTCTTATTTTTTGGTCCATCAGCTTCTTATAAAATCGATCAACAAGATGTACCTACTTACATTTTAACTCGTAATTAATGTGATTGGGAAATGATGAACTAGGAACATTAATACACAACATGCGATATAAGAAGATAATTATTTTTTATTAAATGCCGTCTTGAGTATCTTTTATATAGTTAGTTGACATTTTTTCAAGCAAGGTTACGATACTACCTCTTAATTGTGTAATTGATTTTTGAAATATTTTATTGTCTTGCATTGTTTTGATCAGTATAACGCCCTTGCTTTAGGCGAACCTAATTAGGAAAATTCGCTACGGTCAAACTGCGTGGTTTCGTTTTAAACAGTGCATTGAAATAAGACAATATGTTTATGATCTTAAGATCGGATTAGAAACAATAGAATAAATGTCTTAAAATACAAAACGAAAACTTGTATTGATTTTTAAATTTTATAATTCCATCTATTCAATTTTAAAAAATCAGTTTTAACGTTTCTGTGGTGGGCTCTTTGAAAATTACATTCATTTCAGTTTGGCCAGAATTCTGTTTAGGCTGTCTAAATGGTTAAATGGCTGCTGCGAAAATTAAAAAATTTGCAAGATTTGAATTAAATTGTAAATTAATTAATTTAGTGTTTACAACCAAAATAAGAAAACAGTTTGACAGTTTAGAGTTGTTATTTTTTTGAAAATGAGGCTGGTTAAGCAGCTACTGTTACTGGTGCTCGATATCACGACATGAATCACATTCACGACCGAATTCTTTCTGCCTAAATTCAACAAAACGATGCGACATGCCATACAGCCAAACAATCCAATTACTGCATGAGACATTTCTTGGCCGTGTACTCTCACGTTTCGATGATCAAAATTGGCTCCATTGATCATGTGATTTAACACCATTGGATTTCTTCTAATGGGGTTATTTGAAATCAAAGGTCTATGTCAACAAGCCTACATCTACCCGTGCAGTGAAGGAGGAGATTCAACGCTGCATTAACGAAATTCAGCCATATTTATGCAAAATGGTCATGGAAAATGTTGACAAAAGAGTGCGTATGTGCCAGCAGGGCCGTGAAGGTCATTTGCCCGATGTGTTAAGAAAATAGAATTGAAAATAAAACTATATTTTCTATATCGTGCATAAATTTTGGGACACCCTTTATATACAGCGACATAATATGGTGCTTGAGCGATTTTATTAATGAAATTTTGGATTATTCTGGCTGATAGTCCGATATTTCTTTTATATCGACGTTAGGTTATCAAGAGATTTTATTACGAAGGGGTTAACAAATGTTTATCGAAAATATAATTATTCGCTAATGCATTGTGTTTATACTTTCAATATAGATCAAAGTATTTTTCATATTTTTATAGTTATAGTTGTTTATTTGTGACGAGAAGCCTATAAAATTTTGGTGATTGTAGCACAAACCGAAATGGTAAAAGCAGCGTGCAACTTAAGCTCTTAAGTGTTCGCTGGTTGAAAATTAAAATTTTGTTTATATGTGAAAGGAAAAGAAACGGAGAAAAACGCAATGTGAACACTACAATGCATCAAGATGGAAAACATGCTTGGAATTTCATCCAATTTCTCAATTTCTTCGCTGTGCATCCCATGAAGGGGTTTGGCTGCCTCAAAAATGCTCTTCCAGATAACTTGATCTACAACAAAGGGCGCCAGACACGATAATCAAGAGTTTTAAGGTCCTGTTCTACGTCGTCCATCCGCCGAATAGGGGCCTCCCATGAGGTCGTGTCTTCAATAATTAGATTTCAAGAGTCGCTACAAAAACTGACTACTGGTCTTGTCAGCGCTTTTTAGATATTTAATTTGGATTTGCAAGATAAATGTTAGTGTTATCGTAGTCGTGATTCGAATGTTGCGCATTTATTATCGATCCCAAGTATTTAAACTAATTCACATTTATGTATTATGTGTCGCCTGTTAAAAATTCTCGAGGACAGCCATGTATTTGGTTTTCGCTTCGTTCATATAGAGGTCGATTTATTGGGCTGTTGTTTCCAATGGTAGCAGTACTATTCAAGATGCATATATCGTCCGTGTAGGCTAATATTTGGCTTCATTTATATTATAAACAGCTGTGCTGTGGTATTTTGGGCTGGCGAATACATATTCTAACGAAAGGCTGAAGATTATTTGGGCTAAGCCTCAGAGAGTTTGCCTTCGACTATCAGCTTGCTTTTAGAGCCATCCATTAATATTTTGCACATGGTTATCAATTTTGAAAGAATGTCTTAATGTGACACGACACTTCACAATCCTCTGGATGCTATCACACGCCTGCTGAAAATCTATAAATAGAAAATGCACAGGAGTGTCGTTTAAGTGGCACTTTTCTAACACAATCCCCATAGAAAAGGCTTGATCGATTGTTAACCTGCCTGTTGAATTGAGAGCTTGTCACCATCTACGGTGGCCAAAACCTTGTAGCGGAATTCATCCGGACCATTCATCCACTCTTCACGCGCTTCATCGTAAGGTGGAGCGAGTGGATGTCTCATTTCTATATTGATATCAGATTGGCAATGATGTTGGCTGTTTGCTGGAGGATTATATCTCTCTATTTAAAATCGAAGAGAAATAATTCCACCACATTGAGGATGGTGTTTGATTCCATTTGTACCTCGTCAGATTCGTTGCGAATAGCGCTACTAGTGATTTCTTTTGTAGAGCGGTATCTGTCTCTTAAACTGGCGGCTTCGATTTTAAGCACTTATTGTGTCGGTTGGAGTGTTTCCTCGCGACCTGGTAGTCGTTGTGTGATTACCTTGTTGTTTGAGAGGTTCCGTTTCCGTGCGCGCCACTTTTATTGAATTGAAGTTAGACAATTCTCATCCAGCCAAGTATTTACAGGTTTTGATGTATTTTTACCTTTATTCGCTTTTGAAGCAGTTGTTATTAACAATTTTATTATGTTCCATTGTTCTTTCACAGTATGGGGTAGTGGTTAGCTGTCCAAGATTTCTGAAATTACTTCTTCGTTGTTGGCCCCGGTAACTTGATTGTTTAATGCTTCGGTATTCCAACGTGAGATTCATTGGAATCGGTTATTATACGGGGTAGAAAGTAGTCAAAATCGATGTTGGCGATTTGATTGACTGTAACTCCATCATTTGATTTCCACGTGCCCTTATTATTCCCCGTTTCGCTTACGTGGGAAGTATGTGCTGGCTACAACCAGATAGGAGAGCTAGCTCGGTGGTGCGCATCCCATTGTTGTTTGGTGGAAGGTGCAGGGAATCTGGTCCGAAGATACCGCGATGAATATACTATCTGTATTGCCAATTCGGTCACCTCATTTGAACGTAGTCGTAGAAAGTGTTTTGATCATGTTTTGATTTTATCTTCGTTGGGCATGTATCTTCACAAATGAGATACTGCAGTGACGTGTGTAATCTGAGTATGCAATTGACAGATAGTAAATCCGTTGCGACCGTGATCGTACTTTGTGAAAAAAATTGATAAAAAAACAAAAGAACTCTTGTTTTTGGTGGGTGCGCATGCGATTTCTCTAAAACAACACTAAAAGTGGAATTACGTTTGCACCATCAACAATTGGAAAAAATTTGACTTGGCTGTTTTTGTTGGAAATGAGCTCCCCTATCACCCTGTTTCATCTGATCGTCCTATTCTGGGACACCCTGTTTATGATAAAATAAATATAATCGAAATTGTACGATCTGAGGAAATATCGCAAAATATGTATATGATCTAATCATCAGACGCTGGAATTAATTGGAGAGTCGACAAGAACTAATATGATCATCGTGCAACACTGCTAAGCAATAGAAGTTTTTGATTTGCTTTGCTTTGGAAATATAAGCTTACAAGCCAATATCTATTAAATTGCACGTTGCTGTTTTCCAATAATCCCAAAATGACGTACTTCACCCAAGATACTCGGCCATTAGCTAAGGATGAGAGAATTATCAATACGGCTGATACTCTCAGCAATAAAAATTGTGTCAGCATGGCAATCTTTGAAAATCTATTTAAGCGAATTGGTGATTATACTCATTTTTGAGCTATCTCCTCAACACGGCAACCATCGAATTATAGGGCGTATAAAATTCAAATTCGCAGGGTCGCTTAAATTTAATTTTTTATTTAATATGTTTTGCCAAATTTACTACTGAATTAATTAATTAATTGTGTTTATTTAATTTAAATAAGCGACTCTGTATCAAATTAGTTTCAGGTAGTTAATGCTTTACTTCAAAAATTCAGGATTCCTTTGCGCAGACAAAACACAATACAACTCTCTCTGTGCCGTGATTTTCGAACAAGTAGATATCGATTTAAGAGTTCTGAAACGTTCACCAAATTTAAATCAGTGGAATAGCAAAAATACTTGGACTTAAGTAAGGCCCAACAATTCTCCATAGGGTATAAATCCGGAGAATTGCCAGGCCAAGAGAGGATGTCAATATTTTGGTTAAGGAGGGCATTCTATATTAATTTTGCGGTATGGCAAAGAGCTCCATCTTGCATAAAAGCGTAAGTGTAAGGAAATAAGACGTCTGTTAACACCAAACACCATTTTATATTGTTATTTTCTCATGGTTTTCTCTACGAAGTATATTGGACCAGGCCCATCTCTATATCATAACTGATGGTGAATGTTTTTTTTCCTAACATGATTTTATAACGACCTTTAGCCTGCATTCGCCACGCCAAAAAAACTCGTTAATTTCGGATTTTTTTATTGAATTTTTGAAAATAAATAATGAGTGCTTCAAAATGCGATTTACCTTCTTCCAGTCTATTGTCCAGTGCTTATGAAGTTTAGCCCAAATAAGACGTTTTTTCCGCATTTTTCAGTAAGTCTGGGTTTCTATGCTGGACGCTTGCATTTCAAATTATTTACGTATAGCCTTCGTAGCAATGTCATCGCTGATATCTTTATCCCTTCTTCACTAAGGTGGTTTTGTAGCTCGCTTGTCGTTGCTCTACGATTTTCAAAGGACGATTGAATAATTTTCCAGTCTGTTCTGGGCGTTGTCTTCCTGATCCCCTTACAGTTTATTCTCTTGTTCTCATAAAATGTACCCCCAGATTGAAGAATCTTTGCCAAATTACTTACTGATGAGTAAGAAACTTTTTCCTTTTTTGCGATCTCGCGATTACTCCGATAGAATGTTTTTTTCACTGCTTAGGTCCTATTTTTAGGTTCTCATTTGACGAGTTTCATGTCTGGTATATTTTCGGTTTTAATTTTTCCAATTTTTCCAGGGGATGCTGCCATATTCGATATTATTTTTTCAGACAGTTTTAAATTTATAAGTGCATCACTAGGTTTCGGTTATATTATGGCCGAGAGTTCTGGAATTATATCAATTTCCTACTTAACCAATATCTTCACTCTTCAAACGACTAGCCTCTTTGAATTGATTGCGAGTTTTTCGTGGAATAAAATAAGGCGGGACAGTTGAATTTAATTCCGACAAGCAAAAATATAATAGAAAGAAACCAAATGTGTGGGGGCCCAGATTTTTTTTTGAATCTGTAAAATAACATTTTTAGCAATGAAATTAACTTACTTTAGATGATATTTACGAACAGCCTGTATAGATTGTCCAGGATGAAGTATTCCTTAAAAACTTTGTGTGAACAAATGCAATAAACTTATTTTGGTTCACCAGTAAATTATGGATCAAAATATTAATCGATTTGGATTATTTGTTTGCTCATCCAGAGTTTTAATTGTACCATCTAGAATAAAAGAATAGAACAAAAGAGTCTGGAATGTATCAAATTTAAAATACAGATTAGATACTGGTAATATTACCAATGCTAATAATAGGTAGGGGAAAAAGTTCGTGGCCTTTTTCCCGGTAGATGGCTTTACATTCATATATCTCAGTAACTATCGATTGTATCGAGCAATTCTTATGTGTGTTTGAAAGGTGACATTTTCACTTGTGCTGTTGTAACTTGTGCTTGTGTCATACAAACCATTAAAATCGGTGATACCACATTGATTTTACAACTTTAATACGACAAAGGTAAAAACGCGGCTCATGCTTGCGAAAAAATTTGTGCTGTTTATGAAGAAAGTGTTTTATCAAAATCAGCAGCAAAGAAATGGTTCAAGCGCTTTCGGTCTGGAAATATGGAAGTTAAAGATGCACTTCACTCTGGTCGACCAACCACTGAAAAAGTCGATGAAATTATGCAGAAAATTAAAGAAGACCGGTATATAAGCAGCCATGCAATTGGTAAAGACCTAAATATTGATCACAAAACAGTTTTAAACCATTTGAAAATGTCAGGATACAAAAAAGCTTGCCGTTTGGGTACCACATGAATTAACAGTTAAAAATTTAATGGACTGGATTTCTATCTGCGAAACGCTGCTGAAACGGAACGAAATCGAGCCATTATTAATGCGAATGATTACTGGTGATGAAAAGTGGATAAGATACTACAACGTTGTGCGAAAAAGATCATGAACGAAACGAGGTGAAGCTTCCCAAACGGTAAGAAAGGTAATGCTGTGTATTTGGTGGAATTGGAAAGGAATCGTGCATTATGAGGTGCTGCCTCCGAGGAAAACTATTGATTGTAATCTTTACTGTCAGCAACTAAGGCAAGCAATTCAGTTAAAACGTCCAAAATTGATCAGTAGAAAGATATTTTCGTTAGTTATGTTATTTGTGTCGGTCATCGAATTGAAATGTTGTTTATTTCATTAATATCACTTTAAAAATATTATTGTTTATATGAAAAAAATTATTTTTCAGCGTAGTCGCCTTTTAGCTCGATACACTTAGTCGAACGTTTTTCCAATTTTTCGACGTTTGTTGCATCGACGATCTCCTCATTAGAGTCGAATCTCTTTCCGCCGAGCCATTTCTTCAAGATCGGAAACAGGAAATAGTCACAGGGGACTAAGTCTGAAGAATATGGCGGATGTGGAAGCAATTCGAAGCGTAATTCATGGATTTTGGCCATGTCAACTACACACGTGTGCACCCGTGCATTGCCTTGATGGAAGAGAACTTTTTTCTCACATCTTTTTTTTGTGCCTCTGAAGTTGTCACAGACCAAGTTGCTTATAATCGACCAAGTGGTCGATTATAAGCAAACGCAGCACCCAACGCGCGGATCATATTCAAATGTTCGTGTTATATATTGCGCACACGTTCATCTGAGATGCCTACTATCTCAGCTATCTCGCACTTTCACTTTGCGGTCTTGCAACACCGTATCATGGATTTTGCCAACCATTTTTGGTGTGGTGACTTCATTTGGGCGTCCTGAACGTTCGGCATCAGTTGTGCTTGTACGACCACAGCGAAAATCATTAAACCACTTGTGAATCATTTTAATCAATAGTGAAGAGTCCCCATAATATTTATCAAGCTTTGTTTTGGTTTGCTTTGTCTGTTTTCAATGACTGTCAAAACTGCACTAAATGACAGATCTGTCTGAAAATTTTAATTTGGTCTAGTGACAGATGGTATTGACACATGACATCTCACTACGCCCTCGTATTGGGAAAACTACATGTTCCTAAATAGTAGTTGACATTTTTAGATTTGTTGACATAGATGTACCGCCCCAGTTAAACTCCCTACCTCGCAGTGTCCTTCAATTGGATCATTTCTGAATACAAAATAAGAGTACTTACGAGTACTGTAGTGGGAACACATCTATCACAAAAGCGAATAGATTTTGTGTGCACTTGTTCCATTTGATCAAATAAGTAAGGAAACAATAAGAGTAGTGGTATTTCATTGTTGACCTAGTAAACCAAGTCTCCCACTTATGCTACATCTCTTATGTCTCCTTACAGTGCCAGACTAGAGTCAAGCTCAACAGGGTCTTCTCTCCCCGCTAACTTTTCCAAGCCCGTTCCCTTGGCTGTGGTTTCGCTAGATAGTAGATTTCGTTGTAGTTAACATTTCCGGAAAAATTTTTGTTACCTTAAACTAAGAATTATTCAAATTTGTATCGGTTTCATGTAAATCAATTAGCGCAGTTAACCGATACCAGTGTTTGTACATTTCAGCTCTTATAATTCAAAAATTATAACGTTACCGTCCCTAGTCACGGGGAGACATGTACATTCCGTTTCACTGGTCTACTATTGTACACTGTTCCGTTCTTTTAAGATGTTGATCAGTTCAGTACAATATGGCTGAAACTTCGGGAGTAGGTCGTTGCTTAGTAATATAGGCAGTGGTAATTCATGTATGTTCATTTTACCAAGCCACTTGTGTTTTAGTGACATAACAGTCAACTCGTTACATTCGAAAAGTAGGTGCTTAACGTCTTCTACTTCCGATCCGCATAAACATTGACCTGGTTCGTTATCTTAAATCTCTGCAGGTATGCTTTAACCTTACCATGTCCAGAGATAACTTGGTACATCGAGCTCGTCAGTGGTGATTTCATTTTTAATCTTTCTTTTATATCTGTCAATCGCCAAGGTCAATCGCCATCGCTTCAATATAATTTTAATTATTATATTGATCCTGCTTACAATCAGCAGCATGTACATATTCACCTGTATCATTTTGGCTACGTCTTCCAAGGTGGTACAAGTTCGCTCGTTTTTTGATTAGAATATCAACCGGGAGTACGCCGGCCACTACAGCACCTTTAGATACCGTTCGGTAAGCTTTTGTTACTCTTAGCAGGATATTCCTCTGAGCACTTTCTAGTGATCTGATATGGTAAAAGTTTAACCTACCACACCAACCAGCCGCCGCATACGCGAAAAGCGCCTCCGCCACACCTTTGTATATTAACATTAGTGTTTTGTGATTAAGTCCCCATCCTTCTCTTGACACTCTCGCCAAAAAGTGGAATAGCTTCTTAGCGTTTTCACAGACTCTAAGAACGTGGGATGCCCCCCCCCTTAGTTGCAGCATGACTGTTTTCTCTGCTGATAGTGACACTTATTTGCTTCATACCATTGGATCATATTATTTATTGTGATTTGACTCTGGCGCTGAAGTTCGAGTCTCGGTTGCCGTGCACCAGAATGACTTTGTCATCCGCGAATGAAATTTCGTCAAAGTCGTTGATCATGCTTATATTAAACACGATATTCCAGACTAGAAGATCCAAAATAGAGCCCTGAGGACATCCTTTTGTAATTTGCTTTGAAACAGAACCAAACATGTCTCTGATTACTGCGTATCGATTACTGAAGTAGCTCCTAAAAACATTCATCGTGTTTCTAGGGAGATTTTAGACCGATAAACTTGCAATGACACTGGGCCACGTAAGATTATCAAATGCTCCGGCAATGTCCACGAATATACCCATAACATATTTAGAACTTTAGGTTTTGACAGTGTTGGTTAAGCGGACTATCGCATCCTCAGTAGACATGCTACGTCGAAATCCGAATTGCTTGTCCGAGAACAGTCCGCTCTGTTCAACTCGCGGTATAGTGCGAGTGGCAAGCAACCTTTCTAGGAGCTTCCCCGCAACTGGTAGTAACATTATGGGTCTATAAGATTTCGAACATAGTGGATCTCTATCACCAGGTTTTCTGATTATGATCATTTCACCCTTTTTCCACACCTTGGGGAAGTAACCAAATTTTAAGCAGCTGTTTAATAATTTTACTATGCTAGACCCTATGATGGGCCATGCCAGCTGGATTATTTCAGCGTTCAAGTTATCCAATCCAGTCCAGGGGACTTGTTACGCTTGAAGCAAGTTAAGGCACTGGTGACCTCCTCCCATGTAAATGGGGGGTCTTCCGCATCGTTCCAACTACTGTCGGTAGCCATCTCGTACATTTCTGCTTGAGACCCAGTTTCATCTGGCGTGTCGTCTGGAAGAAGTAAGTTGAGTAACTCCAAGCGTGTGTCATGCCACGTATCAGTGACGACTCCATTTGCCTTCCTGATGGTGTTCAAAACTTCTGGGGGTCTTGCTTTGCCAGCGGCAAATTTGTATGTGGGAATCTCGTTAATCCATTCATGCGCGTCACTAATTAGATGACGAGGCATTTGGCTACCTTATGAGAGTCATAGTTACTCCCGCCGTTTACCCGCGCTTGCTTGAATCTCTTCACGTTGACATTCAGAGCACTGGGCACTATGTTGTGAATATAATTTGGGTAGCTTCAGTGGTTCAGCCGTGATGGTCGGACATACATACGCACCAACGTTTTTGTATATATGTAGAGAAGAGACGATAGGTGTAGACACTTTTGACATTTTTGATAAAAACTAGTAGATGCTATTTGTTAATGGATGACAAATTTTTCTAGAAGAACAAATTGCAAAGTTGAAATTTGTCCTCGATTTTTAAAAATTCATGAGTAAATTATTTGGGCATGGTATTCACTATAAGCAGAGTTTTGGCCGCAAATGCTTTGTTCGGGCCTTCGTATGGTGGTTGTAATCCAGTGCGTGTTCTTACGAAAACGAAATTGTAATTATCAGCAGAGCCATTTTATAAAGGACTCAACGAGTAGCTTGATGGTTAGTCCAAAAAATATTTCTTATGATGAGGATTTCTACTAAGACGACCTCAATTTCTCAAATTGGTGTAATTTTTGAAATTTTCTATTTTTCGGGAAACACCCCGGTGCTTAAGAAGTGGTTGAATAGGTAACATAATGGAATTGCTAAAATGTCAGCGTATACTCCTTCAGAATAGAAGAGGGTATATTGTCAAGACCACAACCGTCTCCAAATCCCTTTAGAGCCGACAAAATGTTATCCTCATATATAACAGGAGGAGTTATTTTTACGTTGCTATTGCTGGGTTGTTCGTACAATCCACTAATAACGCTTGGTTTATAGACTGATTGGAAAAACTTCGCGAACATATCAGCTATATCTTTGGAGTTTGAGGAGCTGGTATTGTTATATGTCATATTTGCAGGGTATCCGTCAATTTCGCGTATATTCCAAAAGTATTTTCAAATTTGTTTTGGATTTACTTTGATTTTTCCTTGAATTTGGGCGAGGTACGACCTGTATTTTGATTTGAAGTAAATTTCAAATTCGTTACTATGTTGTAGAAACATTGTTTTCTCGGCTTTTAACCCGCTTTTCAACATTGTGGCATACGCTTTTGACTTCCGATTTTTTAAGTTAACTAGTCTATCATCTAACCACTGAGGGTGAACATTTTGTGGTTTACAGCACATAGGTACATAAAGTTCGAAGCCTTATGTCATTGGGATTGAGAGTTGTTTGTCAGTTGATGGATTCTAGGTAACTTTGTAGCCCCGCACGGTTTGTTTTTTTGAAGTTGTATTTGATTGGTTGTAGGTGTTCCGAACTCGCTATTAAATTAGTTGAGTCAAATACAATATCTAAAGACTTGTGATTGATATCATTAATTACAAAAGGTAACACGGATTCTGAAATTTTGAAAGTGCCAATGTCGTTGCTGAAGACAAGATCCAGTAATTTATTACGATTATTAGCAACTGTGTTGCTATGATTTTTAAAATGTTTGCGATATTCGCAAAACTTCGTTTGGAAGCTGCCTATTCCAATTTATCGTTTTCAGCCAAAAGTTCATTATGAACCCCAAATTTATATAAAAGATATGAAGTTTCACGTGGAACATTTAACTCCTCTGAAGTGTAGAGAGAGATATTTTAAATCTGCAAAAAATCTCGAAGTCCAAAATTTTCATGATTTGTATGATACACTTTTCATTTAATTTTGTAAAAACAAGTAGAAATCGCATCGCAAGTCTAAAATTTGGATTATGCAGAAGTGGTTTAAAATTGGGTTACGATTATGAATTGTACCAGGCGCGAAAACATCTAGGACTGAATAGCAGAAATTAGGAACTTCCTAATACTAATAGTGTCCATGATTCAATGAACAGGGACTGTATAGACTGTCTTTTTTTAAAATTTGGCTCTAATTTCTTCATATACGAAAAGCTTGGTCTGGCCAAAAAGCGACCTGATCCCCTATTTCGTGCGGAAATTGTGTATACGTATACGACGTATAATACACAATTTTGAATATGTGTGTGTCATTTTTTATACAAGTATGTGTGTTTTTTGTGATCATAAGCATCAAAATTTATCGAATCGGTTCAATTTTTGGTTCTTCCACTCTTATTTTGAGACATTTTCCCATGGTATTGAGATGGGGAATTTAACTTTTCAGTATTTCGGGCTTTTCGTTAAAGCAAATGGCTTTTGGAATTAATTTTTTAATTTTATTTTATGTTTTGAGTGTGAAATGGTGGGGCGCGACGTCCGAACAAATTACACGTGTTTACTAACACAAACACATTTATGCAACACTATTGCGGTCCGATAATTCGTCTCTCCTGTCATTATTTTTGGACCTAAATAGGCGTTCTGATTAAAAATTATCTTGCGAATATGTTTTTACATGTTTGCAAAACAAACATTCCCAGCATGTTAGCGCCACCCAACACCAAAAATATCATATAAAAACCCTGAGTTGGCGTTTTTATTGTAGAATACAATTAGAGGAATTTGCCAGTTCATCAAAACAAATTGTAAACAATTTTGGGTGCCGTTTAAAGTTTACATAACTACTAGAATTGTGTATTTATGATAAAAAAAAATATTTAATTACTTAGTTGCTACTATTTAGTCCTACACAAAATAAATGTCGTTAACCTACTACATGTTTATAAATTATTAATTAAATCAAATTTAATTTTTAATCTGATGCAAAATAATTTGTATCCTTTTTCCCGTTGGGTATCGATCTATGTGGTATACGTCACTCTTAATTTGTAACATTAAATATAACCAACAAATAGTTTGGGTTTCGTTTTATTAGAATACCAGAGGACAAAATGAATTTTAATGTTAAAAGCTTATCGATTTTTTAAGGATTTTCCTGCACAGTACATATAGTACAGCTAACTACAGGTTCGTTTTGCTTTTATACCTCAATGGTTAGTATATTAACAGGAAGCAACAAATAATTAATAAATACCGTATTCTTCTTTCCATAACGTACGGGAATATATAAAATGAAAATCTGCTGTACCAACAGAAAATTTATATTCATTTACGTACGTATGGTAGGTACATACGAAGTTAGTTATACAACATATATTTGAATTAATTAATGTTGAAAACGTGTATGTTATATACGTCTGTATATCGAATACTGACCGCACTTTACCAAACGAAAAAAAAAAATATTTGGAAATCCGGCGGAACATCGTACCCATCATCATCGTCAACATCGTAATCATCATCTATACCAAGCTTCTTAATGACATCCATCCACACACAAAAAGTGAAACGTTTAATATTTTTTTTGTTCGTTTTTTTAATTAAATCAAAGTTTTTATTTTTAAATATTTTTTTATGGTTAGATTATATGAGAAAGTGTTGTAATCGCATCCAAGACATTGAATTTTTGTTGTAAATGATTATAAAACATGCAACACACAACGATTTGTATATGTTATGTTTTCGTGTCACAACATATTTATGGGTGTAATATGTAATAGCTAGACTTTGGTTAGCTGTGTGACATAATCGGGTATGCATGTGTATATATAACCCACATATATACCTAAATACCTTCACATATTGATTTGGTGTACGTCACAGCAATATGATGAGGTCGAGTACGAAATACTATTTAAAGCAACAATGTACTCATCTTTTACCCTTATCATCGAATGTAATCTATAGAAGTGGAATGTGATATAACGTCATACAATAAAACATTATAAATAATTTTGTGATATTTATCGGAAAATCATTATCATAATAACGGTAATATAAAGTGTTGAAATTAATTGTTTGTCACACACCTTGCACACACTCACGCCATAAAACTAATTACGAACACTATTTGCATACCGGTATATGAATGAAGCTTTGCAGTCTAATTGATATAGTGGCATTTACATAAAGTTCATAATTTAATAAATTTTATCAAATTGAAAGCTCATTATTGCTCGTAGCTTAAAATAAATTATTTTCAATTGTATCCTAAAATAGTTTAAACTGCAAGAGTGGAAGCTTATGCGAGTAAATCCTGAACCAGCGAAAACTTAAGAGCTTAAGTTGTGCTCCGTTTGGACCACTTAAGAGAGCGGCAAGATCACCAACATTTTAGAGGTCACAACATTTTGGTGATTGTCGCACTAATCGGTACAAACAGTGTGCAACTTAAACTCTTTAGTGTTCGTTGGTTGAGGCATAATACCACTCACTTTGACTCTTTCATCGTGATTCTTTCCTCGTTTCTTTCCTCTTCACCAACAAACTAATTTTGTGGCGAGAAAATTTGTAATTCTTTTTTCAACAAAATTATTTTGATTCTCGCACTACTACAAGGATAAAATATTTCAAGGCCATTTTGTTTATGTGTCGTTTTTGAATTTCAGGTAAATTTTTGCTTCGAGTGCCAAAATATAATTTTTTAACCAAGGTAGCAGACGCAGCAAAACATAAACTTATGTGTTTTACTATACGAATAAAACAAATAACTTTACACACATGCATGAACAAAGAAACGCGCAAAGAAATCTTATGTGGATGTCGATTGATTTTTGAAGTGATGGAATCAGGGCGAAACAATCAAAGTGTGGAGAGGCTCACTGAGAATGTAGTTTGTTCCCATTTACTTATATTAAAACATGTTTATTTCGAATCAAATTGTTCCTGACAATTTTGACGCACTTAACAACTTATTTGTTCCTGGAAACTCCGTTTTTGATTTGTTCGGCGTTGTTACACTAAACTGCGCAAGAAAATATCTCATCCCGGAACTATGTTGAAACTAAGCGTTAAATTACGGTTAGGTATAACATTATATAGTTAAGAAATCAGTAGTCTGTCTGTAGTTATAAGCTACACAATTGAATATTAGATTTCCTAAAGTATTTCGAAATTGAGTAAAAAATGTCCTTAAATTACGTCACTCCATTTTGTTGAAACCTGAAGTCATAATTTGTAAATACTTCCACCCATATATTTTTTTAATATGATGGTTATCAGCGTTCGTTTGATCTTTCGAGCATCCCATATAGCTTTTAACGGGAAATTAGGGGTTAGTTCTTTGATACTGCCACACTATTTCAGGCAAAAAAATGAGATTACGTTGGGCTATTTTCTAGTATAGGTTTTGAGAAAAGGATGGCATCATCTGTGAATAATATACGGCCGGCTGTTTCCTTCGCTGGTCTCCGAATCGACACAGATTCATCGCGTATTTCCCTATTTTTATCAAGTGAATATTAAGCCTAACTAGAGATATCAGTGATTGGTGGTTCATCTCGAGTACTGCTTCGAGATGCCCGATGTTTTTTTTTTCTCCCAGACGTATTCACTATATTTATTATATTTACACCCTTCCTCGAGAAGAGTTTCGCTGCCCCAATCCAGAGGATATAATGTTCTTAACTTGGTCCCGATCGAGAATTCTGATCGATAATTGAACTATTTAATTTTCCAGATTTAGTTTGGCCAAGAAACTGCTACGACTTGGACTGTTCGGTTTTATTTGATTTAATATTTTTAGTTTGATGAACATAGAATTGGTCATGTCTTTGAAATGTAGATACAAGGGTGTACTCCCTAACAGCAACTGTCGTGTGAGTTTTCAAAGCTCCTGTTACCTCTAAATTGTATTTAGTATTGTTGAAGGTTTTGCTCTATTGTTGGCCATCAAACTAAATCAGCGTACGAAATTATAAGCCATACAAAGTCTTTATATAGTTATAGTGGCATTTTTGTGGACTGATAGCCCACGTTTTTCCAAACGTGAGTATTCCAGGTATTTAACTTTCGGTATTGTTTTGTTGACTGATTAAGATCAACATCCCTGCGCCAGTCATTTAATAGCCTAAGAGCATGTTGCATATGCTCCACTATTGTCACTCAAATTTGTCCCGAACCATCAAGACTAGGCCTACAGCATAGCTGATGTTCGTAATGAGAGTGTTTTTTAATTGGTCCACCAGTAGCAGCCACAAAAGTGGTGAGATAACTCCTTTTGAGGAATAGTCGCTCTAATAGAGATGGTTTCGTCTCCGGAGGAGGCCTGTCCATCTAAGGTCAGAGGAGTCAAGAGAGCAAGAGGAGCAGAGGAGTCTTCAGCATCTTGGAACCAAGCTATAGCTGGCACTAAAGAACCTAAAAAGTAAAGGTGTTATTAATTCTATACCTTGTTGAAGGTGCATCTCATCTTCACCCGGGGATTTGTAAGGATCGAAAGAATTTATTTTCCCAGCGAATTACGCCATGGTTGAAAATGTTAATTTACCGCGTGTAGGGTTCCTGATTACCCAGAATCTAAACCCAGAGCTAAACCGCTTCATTTGATATAGTCCACCATTTGGCTTCTTTACTGATCGCTTGGCTTTACGTTCTAAGGACCTTAGGTTGTCGACAAGCTAACGAGAGCTGCGTTGCCGTCCAGACGTTTATTCGCTTGGACTTGTTAAACAGTTCACGAACTTCTCTCTTTTTCTCAAGATCATGATTTCGCTAAGGAATATATCTAGCACTCTTAACGCAAACCAGGAAGAAACTTATGTTTAGGCATCTATTATTAGGTCATGTGTGCAATGCTGTAAAATCTGCGATTGTATTAATGTTGGTTTGATCGGATAAATTATATTGGCGTCTGTCGGCGTAAGCTTGCCTCTTGGTGTATTTAAGTGTTCTTAATAATGTTCTTTCTCTTTGTTTATTCTAATATTAAACCTAAATATCTAAACTAAGTACCACAACTTATGTAACTAACATTGTTCGTTAAATCGGTTAAGAAAAAGTCGATCACGAATTGCTGTTGGTCTCACGTCTCACCTGTTTTAGACTATCTTACCGATCTTGTCTGTAATTCCTAGAATCCTTTCGTTTTTGGGTGAAGACTCTTGTATAAGTCCTGTATCCCAGTTTTTCGATGTAAAGAGACGGAAAAGTTCAGCAGGCTTTGTTATTGACTTATGCAGGTTAACCTGAACACAGCTCTTTCGATTGGGTCTCTTTCGATGGATAATTTAGTAGTTCCAAGCCCTCTTCTGTATGTTTAGACGGAGAAAATTCTCACTTTGTCACCTGTCTTCCTGGCCTTTTAAGGTCAGAGAGGTCTTATCTTGATGGCCGATGTAAAGAGCGTGTAATGGTTTAATGCGTGCTCGTTACGCCCTTATATTGCACCGACATATTTTTGAGAACGAAAGGACCTGGTCGAAGAGATTCATGGTACAGGATCACCGTCGCTTCTCCAGTGTCCCGTTTGTACTGTGTATTTACCAGCCTTGCGAACATGTCGATTTATTCTGATTATTTGGTGAAATTCTTGCCTTTTCCTATTTATTCTTCAAACTGAAGTATACGGATACTAAGGTGAGTTGGAGGCAGTATACGATGGCATTTTTCTTATTCGTCTGGCAGGTAGACGAAGACAGTTGGGTGCGTGAAATTTTATCCTCCCTCTCGGATCCGCTTTAGTAAGCCATGTTGCTGTATCTTGATCAACACACTTATTGCTGAAAGTTTGGGTTCACATCGTGTCCATGGGGAGCTCCGCTACTACATCTAACTGCATGCATTTTCGAGTGAGATCTCTGGTAAATTTTGGCTGATCATTGCCAATCTGATAGCCTTTAACCTGACACGGTAACGGAGCAGTTGTTGAATCTTGGTTCGTTTAGATGGTGCTTTAGAATTGGAGTTGACCAACAGGCTTCGTCTACCTTTCATATGGACAGTCCTCTTCTGATTTTAATTTAACGCCGACTCCGCTAACCTATGGTCTTCTTTTCTTTTTACTCTCCAGTTCATTACAAGTTAGTTCGTTTTTGATGGAGGTTGTAGTGGTAGTTGTGGACATGTTGTACTCGCAAATTCGAAAGCGGGTCCTTGTCTGCCACATCTAGACGATTCGGAGCTGTCCTAGAATATAATATCGTGATAGCGGCCGGGATTAGACCCTAAGGGTTTCTTGACCTTCGGGATTGCACCGCTCTCATAGTTTTTATCCTTAACACTCCCTTTGCGCAGTATTTCACTATCCTATATTCAGTCCTTTGTGGTTTTCAGTATTTTCGGTCTTTATTTCTCTCGCTAGTTTTCATATTCTCTCACTCGATAATCAGGAGGCCTCGAAAAACGATCATTCCATTGCTACCAACAATATCGGACGTAGTGACCTAACTTTCCGCACCTGGAGCATCTCCTTATACATCTGCATGCAATATCCTCTGCATCAAGCGTGAGGTTGCTAAACTTCTTCTGGCTGCCTCATATTCTAAGGTCAATGTCAATATTCCATTCATGGTTTTACGTTTAGAATATTGGTTCTCAAATGAAGTTTCAGATGGTCGTCCTTGACAACACTGATAAACGCGTCCACTGTTGCTCCGTTCAATGTACCTGTAGGTGCATTACCTTAAGCTTGACACGCCAATCTACTTACCCTCTTTCGAGGGTTTGCAGGTTCTCTCCACATATTTGTCGCTTATTTTGCAGTTATATGCTACATAATTCTCGGACGTGCAAGGGCCTATATCTTAGTTCCAACTCAGTCATGACCCGTGCGTGACTCCGTTCCGTTACGGTTACAGTTTGCAAGACATGTGCAGCTTTCTTTCTGCCTTAATTAATTTTCTAATTTTACAAAGATGGTTGTGTTGCTCATTAAATTTTGCACTGTTTCCTTCTAATTTCCTATTGTATTTTCGTCGTCGATCTTTAGGTTGTTGTTCGCAACGTGTTCAGGTTAGTAAAAGGGTAGCGTCTCTGTGAAAATGCTTCTGTTGTCAAATCTGAAGACATTTCTATATGCATCCCTTAATGAGTCAAGTACCTCAACCCTTTTTTGTAGCTTTGAAATATTGGCCCAACTTAATCGATTCCAACTGATAAGAATGGGCAACTTGATGTAACTCATGTCTGGGGCAGGTTGCTCATTTGTTGGGAGGAGCTCAAAGTAGAATCGTTGTTCACGCACGCTCAATATTCAATATTTTTGACGTGATAGAGCTGTCAATAGACTTGTGACTGGTTGCAGATGAGGGTTTGTGCAAAAATAGATTTAGATATAGCGAATTATCAACCGCCACCTTTGCATGAAACGTATTTCACTCTCTAATGCGAGTGGATTCGTGACCAAGTCTCATCGCTTGATATTAGCCACTTAGACCCGTTGAACCTTAATTCATTTTTTATCAAGTCTCCTGCTGATATTCCTCGTGCTACTAAACCCACAAGATTATCCTTGCTTCTGACGTGTCGCCACTTTACTTGAGAAAGGGCCGAATGAATTATTGCAATGAGATGAGACTCCCTTTAATTAGTATGCCTCCGGACCATTTTGTGTTAATTTCATTATCAAATGTGCGCCACAAAGCTCGGATCTATTTGGTTGATAAGCCACAGTAGATTTTGCCGTGATTAAATTTGCTACATATTGGTCACCAATTTTTACTCTTGCATTGTGGCAGCATATGCAGGTTTATTGAAATGGCAAAATCCGCGCAACTGAACTTCATCTGAAATGATTCATAAATGTTGCATAAATAATTTCATATTTATGGTAAATGGGACTAGCCACCCCATCGAATCAAATATCCGTGTACAAATTGATAAAACGTTGCACTTGGTATATGTTTCACATGGTAGGGACACTTACTATTTTAAAAAGGAATTCATGTTTCTTTGATTGGCAAAATTCTCTCGTCTTCGGTTATCTAGAGAGGATCGCTTTCTCTGTTCCCACTTTCTTCAACCCTTAACGTGCCCTCGCTTTTTCCTCAGTGAGAACCCAGCTTCTGCTAATACTCGAGTTATTTCCCCTTTCAGCTTCTCTGCTTGCATTTCACTTCCAGCTTCAGTTAGCAAATCATTAACATCAGTTCAACTGATCAACTGGTGCAGCTGACGCCTTAAAATCTTTTGGAGCGAGGTTTGGCTTGGGTCGACCAATATTTGCCGATACATCTTCGCAATATCGGCTTTTATCTATACCTTGAAACAGTGGAAGCGTAATAAAATTGTCCTTTAAGTGTTTTGTATGGTCGATCCTACAATTAGTTTGTTATTAAGTGAAACCCCGGTGAACCTTGCAACTGAACCATCAGACACTACTCTCTGTTTGATAGTGGAACTGTCTTCCTTGAAAATACCATGAGGAGAAAGGCAATTCATTTTACCAATATCTGCATGTAATTTACCTCCAGGATCCCCGCACATGTGACCTAGCCATAAACAATCGTTCATGATTTGGATATGTACATCCTTAAATTCTGGAGTCCGACTAAATTTTCTCTAGGTTGATAATAAGCACGATAAGGCAATTGAACTGTGGAACGGCCTCCACGATTTCTGCAATGAATTGATTTAAATTAATGTTCACACTCTTCTTCTGCTTTCAACATTGTGGTTCTCTTGCGTCTATTTTATTAGGCAGTTCAATCTGTTTTCCAAGCAACAGATGGAAGAAATAATCAATTCCAGTTAATATATCGATTTCCTTCCATTTCAGGAAATCATGATCTGTGAAGTTCGACGTGACGTTCAGGTAAAGTGGTAATTTTTGAAAATACAAATGCGGTAATTTATATACTTTGTCATTTCGATTTTCAATGGATCGTTAAGGAAACCTTGCCTATTGTAGTCACGTTCGATGTGGCAAGACCTTCAACTCTTATTCGCCCTAATTTAATATAAAATCCAAATTTTCACCATTTTTTTTAAATAAATGAGACTTGGGATCTCTAATCTAGTAACATATCACTTAATCACATCCTTTTACAATAGCTGTTGGTATATGGACCAACATGACGCGATTTTGATGTTGTGGCAATTTGAGTTGAATAATTTGATTTATCTCCATAAACTCTCCGTTACATTTTCAGATGTGGAGTCACTCGAATTGTATGTTAAATGTTTATGACTAGTGTTAATATCCGTATGAAGTAGTAGTGATGTTGGCATCGCGAATGCCCGTTAGTTTATCACATTGAGTGTTGCTTGATAACATGCACATTCCTCAGATATCGAGCTAGCAATAGATACGATTTACATCATCTGCGTTATTATACAGTTATCAACATTTGTTGACTAAACTAACTTGCATGCCTGGTTGGGCAAAATGAGTGTGTTGAGTTGCTTCCCTGTCAGATGCTTAAACATTGTTCTTGAGCTTCCGGCAACTTGTTCTGTTGAAAATGTTTTATTTAGCTGGTCATCTCATTTCAAATCGGCCTCCACTAGCTTAATTTTATCTTGAACGTCCTGGCATTTGACGTTCATATTCTTTTCCTCCTCCCCTGCCTCCTTCCCCAAGAGACTTTAGTTCTCTTTAAATGTTTTTAATTTTGAGATCTTGGGTACTTGAACCAGTTTTTCATTTTGCACGTTTTGCTGTTTACGCAGATCGCCTTGCTTGTTTCGTAGTTCTGCCAATTAGGCGCTTTGCTTTTCGTCTTGCTCATCTATTTTTCCTAATTTAGCGTTCATTCCCTTTAGTTGAAGTGAGAGTGTCTTCATCGTATCTCTTATGTCTAACGAAAGTTTCTGTAGTTCAGGAGTAGGCGGCTGTACTTAAATTGTTGTTTTTGTTTGATCCATCGCTCCAGTTCCCTCATTGTTTACTTCTTCTTCACAAGGTTCGACTCACTGCTCGTCGATTGCGGTAACTGGCTCATTCCTGATGGTCTTGGCTTCGATGATGATTGTCGCGATATACGCCCTCACCGCCCTAGGAGCTAGTTTTTGATTGCCATTGATTAACCATGGTATTTATCTGCAAAATCCTACTTCTAACACCAAATGGTACGAATTAAAGTTGCAAATTTTATTTACACTAAAATCTATAACTTCTTCAACAAATTCACTAGTTCACTTATTCACTAAGTCACTATTAACTTATTTCACTTCTATCATCCACTTTTTTTCTCTTTCACTTTTTAGTTAAATTACAACTGTATCTGAGATTATTCCTTTTATTAAGAGCATACGAATCTGGATATGTATGCTTATTGCAGCTATATTAAATCAATTGCATTTAGTTGCATTCGCGAACATCATTACATCATCAATTCCCTTGTCTTGATGATTAACGCCCTGCCAATTTCAGTATTTTGCACGATGACTATTGCCCGCCGTTTACAATTGCTTTCGTTATTTCGATATTCCCCTTCACATGGAATGCCATTATAAAATACAATTCTCAATCAGTATTGTATTGGAGGACTTCGTCGCATAATTAGAAAACTAATTGCTCAATAAAATTATTTCCTCGGGTGATGATTTCCTCGAGTGACCTTAACCTTAACTCATTTTGCTTTATTTCTGATAAAGCCGGTATTTTAGCACCCGAAATTTTGTAAGTGCATTTTTTAATAAATACGACTTGCCTTGTTAAGAAATTGATAAAAACATTCTGTTGTTTTCCCATCAGCGTCACTTAAAACACAACTAAATTTTTGGGAAACAAAAAACCTTCACAAAACCATTGTTTTCATTTGGCAGAAGATAATAGAATTTATAAAAATGATATTATTGGAAAGGTGGTTTCTTCAAGATCGTATTTAAAAAAAGTTAAACTCTTGGTTTTTTTAAATTAAATTTTGGTAGGTGTGCATGCGAGTTCACCAAAACACACTAAAGGTGGAAGAACTTTTGAGCCATCAACAATTTAATAAAACTTTGTTTGGCTGTGTTGGTTGTAATTGAGTTCCCGCATCACTCTGCTTTGTTCAATCATTCTTTCCTGGGACACCCTGTATATGCATGATTTGTTAACAGACGTTTTAATGTAGAAATTTATCCACCAAATATCAGAAGATTAAGGCTTTCCATGGAAGATCAGAATCGATCAAACCCTAGGGTTTGCGATAAATTTTAAGAGCCTGTATACAAACCGTTTGTCTCTATAATTTTCTGAGATGAAATTTTTTTTTAGGAATTTCAAAAGACTAACAAGTGGGTAGATTTTTTAAGAATACTAATAATACGGGTTTTTCTATAAACATGCGAAGAAATCGATCCCTAAGTAAGGTAGGGTTGATGATCTAATTAACTGGTCGTTTACAAACGGTTTACTGCATCAAGGTTAAATAAACAAATTTGTCCAACAAATATCTAAAGATTGGCATTTGATGTTTATGACATGGTATTTCTATGGAAAATTCGAAGCGATACCAGTGGCCGCTATTACAAATAAAAGGTTGATTTCAACTAGATCTAGATTCAATGAAAACAACTATTAAAAAAATTTCAAAATATTTACAAGAGATTTGTTTATATGATCGACCCCAAGTTCTTATTTATATCACAGACGCCATGTAAAGATCAGACTAGGTTCATTCCAAAACTACTTACCCACATCCAGAACTACTTACTTTACACCAGAGCGCTTTTCCTCTGATACATATTCGTGTCAACAATTATATTTTATTACGATTTTAATCTAAAAAGAATTAAGATCATCAAGTTTCACTTTCAATTTTTTGAATCCCCCATAAACCACAAATAAAATCTCTCTACTATTTGTGATGTATTATTAAATTTGTGCAGTTGGTAATATGTACGGAAATTGAATAAATTTTGTGTAAATATAAAATGAAGATGAACAACAAAGAATCGTAAGCCGATTTATTGAAATTAATTCTTTTGAAATCGATTTGATAATCGCGGCGCAGAACTGTGCTAAAAAAGCTTAGAGCTTAACGATTATATTTTTTCTGTTTTGCCAATGAAATATTGGATTTCAAAATATTTGGTTTCCCTAAATATATTTTTAGGTGAAAATTTAAGATACGTAACAATAATCCAGAAATTAATTTGCAAACGATATGTGATTTTCTCGAGCACCATAGAGTATCGCTATAGATAGAGAAACTCCTTTACAGTGAATCTAAATTAGGTTTTACGTATAAAGCATTACACCGATTATTGTTCCATTAACATCGGTTGTAGGGCCAATCCGCCAAATGAAAGATTTATTTCCCAATCAATTTAGAAACAAATAAGAATGACAATCGTCCACGCTTTTCGAGATGTATATGCCAGAATATGTATTTATTCAGTAATCTCTTCTTGTTGCTCTCTACTCTCAATTTGATTCTTTAAATCCTTGAAACGACGAACTCTAGAGAGTGCTACATATAGCTGACCATGGGCAAACATAGGCTTTCTTAGGAAGATACCAACATTGTCCAATGTTTGTTCCTGCGATTTATTGATGGTAACAGCGAATGCTGCAGTTTGATAGGAAATTGCCTTTTTCTAAGGGTGAAAGGAAGGTCAGTATTAGTTGGTGCAAGCTCTATTTTCGGAATAAACACTGTTTCACCAACACCTGATTTAGTTAGTACAGTCAATTATTAAATTTGGCCTTAGGTCTTGCACCAACATTCTTGTTCCATTACAAAGCTCTCTTTTTGTATTTAAATTTCTCAGTAGCATTACTACGGATCCGGATTTTAATTCCAGCTCATATAGATGCATTCCTGATGGTGATTGTTCATTGATAAACTCTACAGGATAATGCCCTACATCAACTGAACCGTCATCATCAATTGAGTCAACACTTAAATATATTGTGGATAGACCTTCTAATAAATTATGTACCTCTTCATTCAATTTGTCGAACCATGTCATGTTGACATAAAATTTTCTTTGGTATTTGCGCAATTTCTTCTGGTAGACCGTTAGTTCTTTCATGATCTCCATTGCCCAATGGCAAAAGCCGACGACTGAACACTTCGTCGTCAGATCTAATATTATTTGTCAAAGAAAAACATTTGAAATGATGCCAAAGATTACTAAATTTTATGGAAGATTCAACAATTTTAATTCTATTTCCGTACCTAACCACCGGCAGAGTTTGTCTGAAATCTCCACATAATAAAATTAATTTGCCAACAAATGGTTGATCCACAACTGATAAAGCTATTCCAGATGCCACTTCTGATGATTTGTGCATCTTTACTGTTGATTCGAATATTAGAAACCTTGGTTTCTGTTAATGGTGGTCCAAGTTTAAAAAGATTGAAGTATGTTTTACCACCATCTAGTAAATTTGCAGCTATTCCAGTTGATGCTATAGGCATAGCAATACCTCCCTCATCCTTGAAAGTATAGAGTAGTGTCTTGTATAAGTAGGTTTTTCCACTTCCTCCCGGACCGGCTAGAAAAAAACATCTACTTGGCTGGCTATCATCATTACTTGCAGTTATAATGCCATTAAATATCAATAACTGTTCTCGGTTAAGATTCTCAACCATATCAGTAGCTAAATTTGTATGCATGTTAAAAATTGATGGGACAGGGAGACCAAATTGATCACATGATGTGTTGTCACTTATCAAAATGTTGTTTATCTCATGAAGAGTTTGCTTTAAACAATACTCACAATCATCTGAGTGGTTATTGTGAATATTTGAAAAATCCTCCCATAGATACAATTTGTATTTTTCAAATAATTCCTTTATATTTGGTGGTGAACCAAATATTAGAATGTACGCAAACAATTCTCTCAGCTGTCTAGGCATTGAAAAATTATGGCTTCCTCTAATGACTTTCCCCAAACTTCCTCAGTGTTTATAACACATTTTTGCCTAGCTGCATCTTTGAAAGAAGAATAAAGAACGCCATTAACTGTCCTTAAAAATTCGAAACTTATTGCTCATGGCACATGTAGTAGCAGCAACCGCAAACAATATCTCTCAGGATCAGTACCAAGATTAACCGAGTACATTCTACCTATGACATTACTTTCTCCTTTCTTTCTTTTGGTCCATGCTCTATTTTGTTTATGAAAAACATATTTTTTTGGAATATTGAAGTATAAAAATGTTTTGTGATTCAGCAGAAGTTTGATATAATTTAAACCAAGCAGTAAGCATTGTATCTCTTTGTGCATTTTGAAGAAGCATGTCCATATTATTTATTTGGTTACTTTGAAATACAACAGTATGTTGTCGCGGTAAATTAACTGGTAGCCTGATAATACTATGAGATTGCTTGTGCATCTTAAAAAAAAGAATTCGCCCCACTGCTTCTGGTGCCCTCACATACCTAGAATCCACATGTTTTTGAATTTCATTAAACTTTATATTTTGCTCTCTGATTTGCACGTTAGCGCAGCATGGCCTTTGAACACATATTTGAATAGGTACTTCACACTTTTTATAGAGGTACATACTTCCACATTAATATGACAGTCGTATTTTAGCATTAGAAACGGATTGTATGGTGCTACCCAACTATTATCAATAATTTTTGCTTTTGTAGTTGTTGTACTTCCAGTGGATCTTCTCCTATACTGGGGATGAGCATTTACCGTCCTTTAAGCAAAGTGAATTGGAATTGTGTGTTCCGCAAGGCCCATGAATCATGTGCTTCGATACTGTTGCATGTAAATTTGGATATTGTTCTTTATCAGGCAGTTCAGTAGAAACGAATTTGTCAATGTCAGTATCTCCAAATATACTTCTCTTTGTTATGTCTGTCATCAACTCTTGTAATTTCAAGTGAAATACACGTACAACTAAATCAGGGCGATTCTCAACAGATTGTCCATTCAAGTTATTTCTTTCCATTATGATTGCAGGTTATGGTAATAAATAAGTCCGGTTTTCCGTTACTTCTTACGATTGCCATTGCATCCTGATAGTTTGGCACCATATTACGTGGACTCCCTTGTAAAATAAAAGCCTTTCCAAGAATGGAGTTAGTACCTTCATTGTTGGCTGCTTGTTGAATTTGGTCCATGAGACCGTCAAATTGTGCTACTATACGTTGATTTTGATTCTGACGAATATACCTAGTTTAGTCTATTTGATTCTATCTTAACGTAGGCATCAACTATATATTGTTGAGTCAATTTTCCAGCACTTAAAAATTGATTAAATTCATTTCGGACTGAAAGCCGGTACTAGTAGTTTTGCATTGTGGATTCATTGTGTACATTGATAATATATCTAGGCTTTTGTTGCAGTGGAATTCCCCAACTTTGATCATCGTACGGAAACAAAATTGGATAAACTAAAGGTTCCAAGTTTGGATCAAGAATGTTGATTCTTTCTGTTTGTGTGTTGTTATTTGATGTAAAAGGTCGACAATGTATCAATAAATCCAGGTGTAGAGGTGGTTCACCATCTGCATTTTCAAACATGAGTGCGACCTCATTAGTTCTTTGGGCCTGATATCTTCTTTGGCCATTAATGCGGTCTTGAATTATCACCATTGAAACATTAGAAGGTGCAGAATCATTGTTGTTGACTTCTTCAATACTTTCTTGCTCAACCTCATATAACATTTTGCAAGCTGCTGCAAACGGATTATTTTGAGTATAAAAGTGTTCAATGTTCTTAGCAAATTTGGGTTACAACTTCTAGTTTCGGATAATTGCATTCTTTGTTCAGTTGCCTCATCAGGGTCAAGTATGTAAAATTGAGCATATTTTCTCTGATCATCATTACTTGGATGTAAAGTGTAAGTTGGATGTTTTGAATAAAATGAGCCCTTTATTCGAAAACAATAAGGATCATAGGCTGGAGGGGTAGCTATTTGTGCTTCCATGGATGAAAGATCTTATATTTTTGAAGAAATTTTTGGAATCAATTGTGATTTGCGAATAGAGCAGCAGGTAGAAAATTTATTATCTTTTGATTTTTCTCCATTAAAATGGATGGCATTACAAAACTCGCAAATCTTATTTAAAAATGCCGACCGAATATTTATGAGTATCATTTTCATTAATAATTAGCTTTAATGCTAATGCTTTTTCTGAAGCATAGCAAGCTCTTTTTGTCGCTGATAAACGGTCAGATTGCAGCCTATTATCTCCCTGATCGTCTCCTTCATTATTTCTAGACCTAGCAGCTCTTGATCTCATATCCGGCAATCGAATATTTCTTTCTTCATTTGTCTCTAAAGTTCTAGAAGTAGTTGCCATTGACCTCATGTCATTTAATCGAATAGTTCGTTGTTCATTCGTCTTAGAAGCTCTAGACTGAATAGCTCGCTTAAGATTAAGTTAAAGACGTAAATCTCGCTTTTCATTGTTTTTATTTGTTCTGTTGATTTTTGACTTTTTTGAAGAAGTACTTACACGTCCAATTGATGTTCGTTTTTTCGGAGGCATAACAGGATAACAAATCAATTTAGGATTTTTCTTTTTAAGACAGATTTATCTGAAAATTAAATACTGAGAAAGTAATGCAAACTAATGTATGGAAATTAATAAACTTTTATTGTAATAGTAGGTACATTAGAAAATATTGGTGTCAATCAATTATAAGGTTTTATAATTTAAAAAATTTTATATAAAGAGTCCAAATATTACATGAGTACAAAAGTCAGAAACCACTATAGACGTCAAACGTATTATTATGCTCACATCATGTGGTTTGAAGATGTTCAAATGAGGCATGTGGTTAATTGAAAAATAATTGAAACGCGAAGCCTACGACCTTCTCCAGTTTAAATAAAAAAATCTCCATAAGCATACATGGAGAATCTTTGGGATCATGTATCTCGGCTCCAGGATAAAATTGGAAGATAAGACGACGCCTACGACCTTCTCCATGAACCAATCAATACGTACATAAAATTTGGTTGAAATCGGTTAAGAAATGTGGGTTTGTAAATATAAGGTTCATACGTACATACACACACACATACAGTTTCTTGAATTATTATATAGGATTGAGATTCCAACACCAATTCATTTATAAAAGCTCGATGTTGATGTGCGTTAAAATTAAATAAAACATTTTACTTTTTAAAGAATTTTGATTCGTTAAAATTCCTTTGAAGAAACGGATAGTTTAATGACAGGAGGAGAAGAAATAAAATTCCTATATTCTCTCGTTTTTGGGAACATGGCTATAATTTAAATAGGTGCGGCAATAAAATATATCCTAACTTTGTCCTAAATGACGTCATTATATTTATAACAATTATTGTAAACAATATATATCTTGACTGAGCAAACATTTAGGCGAACTTATTAGATATGAAAGCAATAAAAATAATATAAAATTTTGTTAATAGCAATTATTATTTAATAAGAAAATGCGGTAATACACCGATAAAATGATGAAAATGCGAATAACTTGGAAGTTCAGGGATTTACCATGCGAAATCTAGCCTGTGATCCTCTTCTGATATCGATTTTATTTTTAGGTATTGAGTTTTACCTTAAATGAAAATCGATATCAGAAGAGGGGTCACATCCTAGATTTTTCATGGTAATATCTTAAAACATGAGTCCAAACATAGTCCAACTTCACAATCAGAGCACCAGTAAATTGTTTCCTTCCTGCGTCCACGTTTGTAGCAAACAACACGTCTTCTTTGCGGCTTAGCTTTTTGTTGAGTTGGAGGAATTCTTTTAATAGAATGACGATCACTAAGTTTTGATAAATTTTTATTTTGAGAATGTCTTCCTGAAACCTATCTCTGGACCTTATTTACATATTCCGCAAAAATTTGTTCTACCAGTTGAACTCGAAATTTAAAACGGTCGACTTTTTGTTGTTTATTGCGTTTGTAAATGATGTAACTATTTATTGTAATCTATGACACTTACAGGTTTTGGACCTTCTTTGTTCACAGTGTTGGGCTTTAATTTTTATTTAGGCGCAGCATTCCCACACAATCTGTACCCCACGTCTTCAACTCCTTCGCCAGTGTTACAGAATTAAAAAAAGTGTCCATCCATATAGTATGGCCTTTATGTAATAATGGTTGTACAAGCTGTAAAACAATTTTGTGGGTATTTGTCATATCTGGCGTAATGAGAGGTGACGTAAATTCGCAATCTTTTCCAAATATGTATTTTGCCCAAATTGGGAGTGGAATAAATTGTTTGAAGGATAATCTTCCTTTCCACAATGTAAGAGATGCATCCACTGAAATGATAGCCCAGGTAAATAATGCTTTATCACAGAATAAATTTTGAATAATTTCTTTTGACCTTCAGAAGCATTGATCGTGTCATTGTCAACAAAGTAAAGAAAATTTGTTATAGATTCAAATCTATCCAAACTAATTATTTTTTGAAGATGGGTGTAGCCATTATCTCATTTTTATAAAAGTAAGATCATATCGTCGGTTTTTGAATTATTCCCATCAGCATATATAATCCAAATACTACATAAATTTCTTATACTGTTGCATTTGTCCAAAAATCATTAGCGATGCTTTCTTCTGTTGCGCGTACAGATTTGTTTGTTCAACAATATTTTCAACAAATTCAATTGGGAAAAATAGTTCAAAAATGTCTGTAGGTTCAGTTTTCTCTTTGCTTGATGTACTTTATACAAATAGCATCTAAAATAGTTCACGATGACTTATTAAAGTTCGTATTTTATGCATAACGTGCACGTGTACGTCATTCCACGCGGAAGGGTTGATAGGCTTTTGTAAACACTTAATTTTTTAAAGGATTTCACTAACCAAGCACGATTTAAATACCAGGTTTATTTTTGTTTAAATATCGATATCTTGAAATCCGGAGATTTTAAAGCTTTCGGCCTGTGGTTTGGTTTGCTCATGGTAGCCTTGGTGCTTATTGTCAATTGTAATCAACGCCTTTTGTCTCTGTGAGCGTCCTTTTGCTTCTTTTCGCTTTTTGTTCGATTCAGATTTTAACTCTAACTTCTTTTTCACCTGTCGTCCTTTTCATAACATCGACGATTTGTTTCTGGGAGCCTCTCGCGAAGGTTTTTGTTTTGCCTCTGTCGGCAGTTTGTCCTTGTATGCCTTTTGTTAGTTGGCATTGGGTTTGTCGGCATTTTCTCGTGCATCTATTTAATAGTGTGTCAAACCGAACTAAAATGCCTATGGATGCTTGATTAAATTTTGCTAAATAGTCCTTATTATCCTCAACTCTGTTAACAGTATTTATTGTATGATAAGAGCTAAAATAGCCCAAAATAGATAGACTGATAAAACAATACCAAATACCAAAAATACCAAAACCAAATAATAACTAAAAAATAAATAAAAATATTATGAGTATAATAAAAGGAGCAAAAAGTCGTGATATAACGTGTAAATAAATAAAAAAAAAATCTAATCTCCAAAAACTATACTGACAGCTAAAATCTTCAAATCAAGTTACAAATTTACTACCATGTATATATAGCATAAATAACAGCCCCGAAAATACCATGTCACTTAAAAAAAAATATTTTAAGGAGTTAAGTAGAAGTATAGTTTCTCAAAAGCACAAACAACTCGTTGGCTGGACTATTGGCTTATCTTTGATGAATAAGAAAGATTTAATGTAATTTCAGTGACTTTTGTAGAATTTTTCTATGGGGTAGAGTTGGGATATAGTCCTTCAAACCAGCAAATAATCGTTGGCCGGACCATCGGCTTATTTCTGACGATGGAGGAAGATTTAAAGAAATTGCAGTGAATTTTTTAAAAATTTTCTATGGGGTAAAGTTGAGATATAGTCCTTCAAACTCAGCAAATATTAAAAATTTACTGCAATTGCATTAAATCTTCCTCCATCGCCAGACACAAGCCGATAGTTCGGCCAACGAATATTTGCTGAGATTCAATATCTCAACTCTACCCCATAGAAAAGTTCTAAAAACTTCACTCGGATTACATTAAATCTTCCTTATTCACTAGACCTAAGCCGATAGTCCGGCCAACGAATATTTGCCGAGTTTCAAGGATTATATACCAACTCTGCCCCATAGAAAAGTTCTAAAAAATTCACCCGAATTACATTAAATCTTCCTTATTCACTAGACATAAGCCGATAGTCCGACCAACGAATATTTGCTGAGTTTGAAGGACGAGGTATAGACCTCTAGCTCTACCTCATAGAAAAGTTCTGAAAACTTCACTTCAATTACTTTAATTCTTCCTCCATTGCCAGAGATATTTCGATTGGTTGTCCATAAAATATATCACGTAAAATTTCTAAAAAAAAAAACTCGTGAGTAGGCAAATAATTGATATTTTTTAATTGTCCCAGCCCCAAAAATCTTTCTATCTTCATATTTTCATGAAAATGTATAATTTTTACTCTCAGCCCCGAAATTTGTTTGTGTCGTGACAGATTTAGTTGCCATGACAGTAAATATTTTCGGGGCTGATAGTCTAAAATGTCATGATATTAATAATTAGTTTTGCCACCTCATTTTTCTGGCATGAAAATTGGGCTATGTTTTTATTAGTATTATTTATACTCTCAGCCCCGAAAATTTCAACTGTCATGACAGTTTTTAACTATCGTGATAGCAAGTATTTTCGGGGCTGAGAGTAAAAAATGTTAAATTAATGTTGCCATCGCATTTTTCGGGGATCAAAGTTGGCCTATCTTCACATACATACTGATACTGACGAGATACTTTTTTTTTATTAGCTCTGCAATCTGTTCTGGGGCCAAGGCTCTCCCAACTCTTTCGCGGTCTACTTTTTCCGTCCTTACTTTTACGCCAGTGTCGACCAATACGAGGACGTACGGTTATACGGTTATAGGTCCGATTTTATCACCATATGCACATTGCCTATACTGGCACGGAAGATGGGTCGGCCCATGAGTTTTGCACTCCGACAGGGGGTCATAGATGTGTTCCATTTCATCACGAGATACTAATTTAAAATACGAACGTATTTCCTAAACAATTAAAGTAATATAGAATTATAGCCAAATCCCATTCCTAAAACCAGTACATATTATACATAAATTTCTAATCAAATACACAAAACAATTGAAAAATATCCATTAATCAAATTAATAAACATTTTTATTACAACGATAATTTATATTTCGATCGTCGATTTATTAGCGATAGGCTAATAATGTTCAAGTGGCTTTTTGGCCACAACAAAACACAAATTAATTTTAATTTTCGTATATTTCGCGGCCGAAACACCAAAATGCCATTAGGTCAACTCTTTAAAAAATAAAAATTGCTCATCTAATTATTAAATCAATAAAACGAACAAAAACATTTTGTAAGAAATAACAACAAAGCACGACATTCAACAAATCCATTTATTGATTGCCAATTTACCACTACCGAATACAACAAGTGTTTTTTTTTTTTGCTTTTTTCGCAATTCTGTTCCCCCTAAGTAAACGTATTTTTTTATACTTTTTGCGCTAAGTTAATTTCAAGAACGATTTTTATGTGGTTTATGAAGGCATGCGATCTAATAAAACGATATACAGGTTAAATGTATTTATATACGAGTATACGTCTTGAGTACTTATAGGTAAGAAGGTATATACTATAGAGTTTTACCCTTCGACCATAAAAAATTTATGCAAATCAAAAAGAATAAAATATTCAAGACATTTTATTGTATTACCAAACTCAATCCACCTGTTTTCTGACTGTATACACATACCTCTAGCCGAGTCGAGTCATATTCGGTTCATTTTTACAACACGGTTCACCGAGTACATACAGAAATAAGTTTTGCATCTGCTGGTTTTAATTACTCGTCTCCGTATATTTCCATGGTAAGACCAACATATATACAGGTAACACTATAAATATAAAAAAGAAACATGGAGGAGGGTTAAACTATAGCAATATCGGTATAGTAGGTCTGGGTACTTATACAGGGAGAGACTTTATGTCGGTAGTAATTTTAAAATAAAATTCCAACTCTCCCAACCAAGTAGGTAAGGTACGTCGTCGTTTTCATCATATGTGGTATGTACATTGTGTGCTGTAACATCGCACACACTTTCAATCAATTTTTACAATTTTATTTTTTATTTTGATGGGCAATAAAATGTATACATGTGTGTTATACATATGCAGGAATAATAACACATATCAGTACACTTACGCCCTGAACTGTATGGATACACTATAAATTATGATACAGCCATATTGTATTTATTGAAAGAGATAAACTTCTGACAATAAATTTTTTTATGCGATATTAGATTTTATTTGTGTTTGGTGCTAAACGCTGACGCCTTTAACCAATGACTACACCCAAATAAATATTTCCTATTTTTATGACCTGTGTCGATTAGCTAAATAAAGCTACCCACGAACTAAACTGGCTGCCAATTTACCATTTAAGTTCAAATTATTTTGTTACGATATTAGATAGAGTTACATAAAATTAAGTCAATAATGGTTTACATGAGCGTGTGATATTTAATGTAAAACACGGTTATTAGATGCAGAAATATTTAAACAAGATACTAGAACTAAATTCAGTTAGCAGACTCTTGCAACCGTTCCAGCCCAACCGATGTAAAGTTTTAAACGAAAAGTGTAGCTACACAAATTAATGAAAACTGTAGCTACACAAATTAATGAAAAGTGTAACGTCTAAAAAGTGTAGCAATAAACAGCACACCTTTACTAAAAAGATCGTCAACAATATATATTTGACGCAAACATCGGGATCAAATTTTCTCATAATAATTCTAGTTTAAAAGTTGTGGCCAATTCGAGAGAAGTTAGTAGTGAACAAATTCACTTGTTCGGAACAGTTAACTAAATTAAAATAAAAGGAAATGGGGTGTCTTCGCAAAAGTTTTAATGTGCAACACTTGGCTGACTCCAGTACCCTGAAAAATGTTGCAAAGTGTGGACATATATCTATTGAAACAGTTAACCAAGTAAAATTAATTAGATTTGGGGTTTCATGACGACAATTTATATAGGTAGCAGGTATTTTGACGAATATTAGAAAATTCATTAAATCCACCGATTTAAAAATTACCGTAAAGCAACCCCAAATCTTTCTACTTTTACGAAGTTGACTGTTTTAAACAGAACGATTCATCTACTTGTAAGAAAATATATGCCCACACTTTATAACATAGTGTAGCCCATATTTTGAAGAATATTTAAATTTTTATGAAATTAACGTCCTAAAACTTGTGTGAAACCATCTTAAAACTATTTATTTTAATTTATTTAACTGTTTTGAACAACTCAAGTTGTCTACTATTAGATAGCATACGCCTTTACTTCGTAACATCACTGGGATTTTTTTAATCGGCCATAGGGTCGCATATCTACAGTGCTGTCCGCATTGTCTACGCCGCGTAGATAACTAAAATTCGACACGTGTAGACAATGTATGTAGAAAATTAAATAAATTGCGTCGACAATGTAGACAATGTCGAAAATTATTATTCTTGATAGCAATCATCAAACTCTATAATTTCTTTGTTAATGGAACCATTTCATGATGGAGTTCATTCTTTCCACACATTTAAAATTTGAACCCACGGTTTTATATGGTAATGAAGCACATTTAGGTATGTGTTACGGTTAAAGTGCGAAATCGTTAAATCTGCGAAATTAACATTTTTCTATTTTATACGATTAAAAATCGATTGTAAATGGGTACTTTGCTACCGTTATATTTGCTGACCTCGTTACCTAAATACTGAAGTAACAATCAAGAGAAGGCGCCAGCGAAACAATGTTCACTGATCCAATATTGCTACGAAGGCTCAACTAAAAACATGACATAAAAAGTCGCACAAGAGCTTTAAATATTGAAAGTTAGGTCAGCACGTGCGAGGCTGTAGGCTGCTAATCTCAGACGAAGCGTGTACAACGATCAAGCAAGCAATTTTCCACTTAGTGGTTTGTTGTGGCTGTAAATAAAGCGAAAAGGAAGATCCCCAGCAAGAGTTAAATCACAATTGGAAAGGATCGTATGAAATTAGTAAGATCATCAGCTACGATGTATCGAATGCAAGAAACCCACGGAGTTTCGACGACAAATCAAGGTGATAGGATAAATCGATACGACCTTAGATGTGAAGAGAATTAAGGTGGGGGCCAGCCATCTGAATGGTTTGACATGGGACGATGTAGCTGCGAATACAAACACAATTATACCTTCCAGAGTTGTGGTTCCCATTTGTATATGCGCTAACAAACCTCGAAATGCGGAATAGCATACTACAATTTCACTGCCAAAAGAAAGAATTCCGCGACCGAAGAAAGCTTATAGTAAATGTTATCCGAGCTTGTACTAGAATTTGATTATCTAATTGCATTACAGTACGGTTAAAAAACCATGCTCAAATGAAGCATCGTTGGAAGAATCGTTTAGAAAGAGCTGATATACAAAGTAGAGTAGGTGATATACATGTGCTGCTAACATTGATTTTAGTTTGTGTTCTTCAGTAGTGTGACCTTTGTCCAGAAGTTAAGGTTGATGATTTTTATAGCAGTATCTTTAAACGGACCACCCAAAATTTAGTTTTTGGTTCCCAAAATGAGGTCCTTCGTAATAACATCAATCCTTATACTAAATATTATGTTATGAATGAGTTATCCATTTCGATCGAAATATTATACGCACACAATGATAATAGTTGTTTGATTAGAGATCTGTTATGAAGCAATTTAGCATAAAATGACTTCGTTTAGCGTTTGTAGTCGATCTGCCCCATTTATTAGAAAATGCATTATGAAATCAAAAAATCGGAGGAATTTTCATTCACTTTGCCAATTCGTAATTTCAAAATCCACTTGTTGGCTAAATATTCATTTTTATGTCATTTTTATTTGCAAAAGAAAATCAATTGGACACAAGAGGTTTGACCGATATTTATACGTAGTGTACAACTTCAGCAACAGGTTGCCCCATGTGTTTAGGAGACTTATATAAATTTGCTTTTTGATTCATAACCTCGATTAAACTAACCAAATGCTCAGTTTTTGTGTCAACAAAAACTCTACGATTGCCCGTTAATATTCAAATAGTTTCAGCCATCTCTACGATTACCCCTCGGCTTATACCAGTTGATTGTATGGGGATTAAGTGAATTATTTATGAATGCAAGCAGCCAAATTATTACACCATTAATCTTTTTTGACACAACTGAAATAATTTTTGTATCATTTCATTGGTGTTGTTGGGTATGCGCCATTTTTTCGATTAAGAAATTGTTTGTTCAACTAAATTAATACAATTAATGAAATATTGGAGCCGAAATAAGCTTCAGTTATCTTATTTTCTATATGCAACAACGAGTATAACAATTTTTCATTAATGTCAAAAATATTCCTTGTTCTTTCCCGTCTTACTTTACGCAATTACTGCCAAATCGAAAATGTACGGCTATAGGACCAATTTTAGTTATCATCTGCGCATTGCTTAGCTTAGGCATGGAAGATGAGTTGGCCGATGAGCTTTGCACGCCGATAGGGGTCGTAGTTGTATTCCTTTTAATCACAGATCGTAATCTGTTGATGAAAATTCCTTTTTACATCCTGTCTCTTTAACAAATTATGCGAGAGAAAATTATTTCAGTAATGTTAAGTCACTAACTTGTTTTAGTTAGTGACTTAACATTAGTGAAATAATTTTATTAAAAGTGTAGTACACCAGCAGGAAAGTCATTGATAACTCACCAATGACTAATCAACGACATTTATCAGCAAATAGAACTTCTTTTCGTTTGAAACAAGTCTTAGATGAACCGTTTATGACATGTCTGAGGTGACGTTTCAGGCATGAATTGTATGTGGTATATCTGAAATGAATCGTATTTGATATGTGCGGCATAAATTTATGTATGGGGCAAATATTTTATTTAAATTAAATGAGGAAAGAATCAAATAAAGATTTAACAAGAACCATCAACACTTTAACGGAGAGTAACTTTTATATTTTCGGGGATAAACGAGGAAATATAAAAGAAACCAAAATTCAGCAGTAAAATATTGAGACATACAAGACCTTGATAAATCATTTTTATGAAGTGGGAAAACACTACTATACTTTTCAACTACAGAGCCAAAAAGGGTTGGTTGTGATGTTAAAAGGAATTGAAAGCTTCGTTGACCCAAACGAGATACAAGCTGCCCTCGCTGAAAAAAATTCCGTGTTAAATCTATAACCAAGATTATAAATCGGGAAAATGTGCCACAGCCAATATTCCGTCTGGAATTAGAACCAGATAATAATAAAAAAACAAAGGGAAGCATGAAATGTATGATCTAAAATATCTTATACATAGAAGAATTACTGTCGAAGAACCCAAAAAAAGAACTGGACCGGTACAGTGTGTTAAGTGCCAATTATACGGCCACACGAAAGATTATTGCACTTTGAGCGATGTTTGTGTAATCTGTGGTGATCTGTGGAGTTTATATTGAATTGAAAACGAGAATTAATGCTAGATAGCGAGCTGAGCAATGATTGCTTAAATTACATTCAGAAGCTAAAGTTCAAAACGTAAACCAGAATATAAAAGTAAACAGTAGTGTGCATCATGGGGTATCGTACGCAAGTGTACTTAAGGATGCCGTTCCAAAAGTGGAGGCGAGTGAGGAAGGTAACATCTCATCAAAATCAAAAATGATTCTCCTCAAAATAGCAATATGGAATGCAAACGGCCTAGCGAGCATAGAGCGGAGGTTCAAGCATTTCTCATTGAGCACAATATTGACATAATGTTAATATCTGAAACACTCTTCACACGATCCTCTATTTATGACACTAAGCATCCGGATAACAAAACGCATGGGGCACTGCTGTATTGATTAAGAGAAGACTAAAACATTATGAACTTATGAAATATGAGAAAGATCATATTCAATCAACGAACATCTGTCTGCAGAAATGGTCTGGAAATTGTATGATATCAGCAGTGTACTGCCCTCCAAAGCACGCTATAAAAAAATTGCAGTTTATTGATTATTTTGGTCAGCTGGGTAATAAATTTCTCGCGGGAGTTGATTACAACGCCAAACATACTCAATGGGGTTCAAGACTAACAACGCCTTAAAGCAAACAACTTTATGAGGCTATAGAGGAACAGTCCCTGGATTTTTTATCTACCGGTCACCCTAATTACTGGCCCACGGATAAAAAGAAAGTACCTGATCTAATTGATTTATGCGTAACCAAAGGCATTGCGCGTACGTATGTTAAGGCCACCGATTGTTATGATCTGTGGTCTGATCATTCACCGATAATAGTAACAATGAGTACTGTTGTCTTAAAATCAGAAACAGCGAAACGTCTGACAAACAAACGAACTGATTGGAATCAATAAAGCAGACTAGTACCAGCAGATATTGGTGTGACTGCAGAAAATCTAACAGAGGCACTGGAAATATCAGCAGAAAAGGCTTCACCAAACGAATCAATCAAAAATTCTGAAAAAATTAATAAATTATCGCATAATATCCGCAGTCACTAATCCAGGAAAAGCGGAAAATTCGACGGCAATGGCAACAAACTAAATCATCATTGTTGAAATGCAAATTAAATCGAGCTATCAAAACTCTGAAATTTGCACTACAGGAAGAAGAAAACCAATGTGTCCAGAATTATTTAAGTGAACTCTCGGCAACAGAGAAGACTGATTATTCTTTGTAGAAGGCCTTTAGATGAAGGCACATCTAGAGACGGTTTTTTCTCTGCACGAAGGAACTTATAATATCTTGCTGCCTCACCAGATGGATGATGATTCAACCTTTAAACCTATACAGTTTGAATGGAAGAAAGTTAAGAACACAATCAAAACTTGCATTAGCCCGAAAAAGGCGCCAGGATATGACCTTATTACTGAAAATATGATAAGGGAATTACCAGACAAATGCAAAGTCATATTCCTTAAATGTGGAAGATATCTTTGATCACAATGATATATAAGCCTGGGAAAAACGTAACTCAAATCTCGTTTTATCGTCCAATAAGCATGCTTCCCACAATCTCAAACCTGTTTGAAAAAATGTTAATAACAAAACTGAAACCAGTATTAGAAGAAACGCACATCATTCCAGACCATCAATTTGGGGAATTATAAATGCAATCAGACAGACCTTTGAGGCAAAGCAATACTGTTCTGCTGTCTTCATGGATTCAAGACAATCATTTGACAAAGTTTGGCACGATGGACTAATATACAAACTTAAAGCGTTCGTGCCGAAGAATATTCACTCAGTTCTGCAAACTATCTCCTCCAAAGGCAATACATGGTCCAACAAAATGATGCAACAACTTCGCTAAATAATATAAGCACAGGAATCCCACAAGGAAACGTTCTGGGACCTAATTTATACTTGTTGTACACGGCAGACTTACCTGTTACCTACAATGTAATAATATCAACATTTGCTGATGATACAGCCATACTGGTATCACACGAAAACCCGGAAACAGCCTCAAGAGAAGTGTGAAGTCATCTGAGCAAAATTGAGGATTGGCTCAAGATCTGGCGAATAAAAGTAAACGAAAAAAGATCAATTCATGTCACATTCACGCTGAACAAACGCTCCTGCTCACCAGTACAATTAAACGGTGTATACACCATGTAGTCCTCAACAAACCAAGGTCAAATACCTAGGCTTACACCTGGATAGACGGCTAACGTGGAAAGAACATATTGAAGCAAAGCGCAATAAAATAAATATAACAGTTTCCAAAATGTATTGGACAATATTAGACAATATGGTCTTGCTATACAAAGCGTTAATCAAGCCAGTATGAACATACGGTATTCAGTTATGGGGATCCACCATGCTCTATGGCATATCCGAAATACTAACATACACAACGACCTTGCTATTAAAACCGTTAAAGAAACAATCAAGAAATTCAGTTCGAAATACTACTCAAAACTTCAGGAAGATCCCAACGAATTGGCCTGGGATATACTAAAACAGCCGCGATTTAAACGACTGAGAAGAGCAGATCCACTCAGACTATTGAACCTGTAAAATCATTAAATGTGTAGAGTACGCTTATAAGTAGGATCTAAATTAAATTGTGAACACTAATATTAAGTAATAACATTGATTAAAACTTAAAAAATGTAATTAGCTTAAGATTTGAACACTTCTTGTTAGTTTCCTATGTAGAAAGTTTCACGAATAAAGCCATTGGCAATTAAAAAAAATTAAGTAATTTTCAATTTATGTTAAAGAGACCAGTAACATATATATGCTGTCGCCTTAATTGTTCCAAATATAGGAACTTTGCGTTTTTGTTGAACGTAAAAAATAAAAAAAATTAGTTATGCCAAAATTATAATTTAAAAACGAAAATAAACTTACCTCAATCCAAAAAATAAAAATATTCGTAATATCGGATGTCGTCACAACGAGAGAGCATGTGAACGAAATGAAATTTTTTTCATATCGCTTACCTAACACACACACACACACACACACACACACACACACACACACACACACACACACACACACACACACACACACACACACACACAACACACACACACACACACACACACACACACACACACACACACATATTAAAAGGTACGTGACAGAATGAGAAACATCGAAGACTTGTTATACATGTTTCACTTAGGACACTGACAGTCACTGGACGAGTCATTTGAGAAGGCTAATTGACTTGTCATAAATTACATACCCTAAAAAATCGATAAAACACTATTTTCTCGTTTTCATGCATATTTAGAAAGCCGGTAATAAAAGGAAACGAACGTTGGCAAATTTCCAACTGGGACACTTCTTGAAACTTGTAATGCTTCTATCTTTTGTCATACACTTTAGATTACTTTACATTACAAGCTTGAACAAATGATCTTGATTGGCAGGATCTCAATTCTGGATTTCATCAGGGTCATCAATCTTCTCAAAGCTTACTTTCTGTTGGAACTAGTTAGTGTGCAGTTAGGACGGAACGCTGACATTGTTTTTTTTTACCAAAGTTGTGTTAAGTCCATAAGAACAAGCTTGCAGCTCACGTGCAGTGTGAAGTTTAAATACTTAAGTATTAATCATCAGTACCAAATCAGCAATTTAATTTAATACAAATACTAAACACAGTTATGTACCTTTTTCCTGTACCATTTAAGATTAGATTTTATAAAGATCTTTCTCTCTTTTTCTCTCTATCTCTTCTCTAGAGGAACTAAGAGAGATTCAGTTTGAAAAATAATATTTGAGATGCATACTCTCAGGATACGAAAAATAAATGTCAATCACCTCTTGAGTAACAGAACTAGCAAAAGTTTCCCAACAGTCATAATTGAGCGATCTGCTGAACAGCACTGATGAATATGTGCGGCTTTCATAGTATTAGAAATACAAAAGTTTCTTCTTTTTCGTCCATTTATTGTTTCTAAATTAGTCTCTCAGAAGATGTAAGAAATTTCACTAGAAACCAAATTAGCCAATTCCAGTAATTAAGATTTGGTCGACGTAACAAAAATATTGATAAAATCTTACAGCGTGAGAAAAACGTATTAAACCAAGGTATAATTTGAAAGGCAATACTCGTCAAAATTACCATCTGACATGGTACTGTATGTTACGATTACATGTATAGTGTAAATAACGTTGATGAACAAATAACTATTAATCTCTTAAATCAAGTAGAAGTTTAGCTACTCATATATGTACGTACTAAGAGCATATCTACGAGTACACATACTCAAGTCTCATGTTTGTACAAGGTTTTAATGTTGTTTGGATGATAATTTTGTGTGTCTCGTGCGTACATGATGAAATTAATGTGTAAATAGTTTTAAAAAATAATTACTAATTCTAATTTGTTTTTTTTTCTAATTGCTTTCATATAGTTAATTAGCTGAAACAACAATAATCTACAATTAGAGGAATAAATTAAATTATTAAAGTTATAAATGTAAACAATAAAATTAATAAAAAAAATCGCGCCAAACGATGATATGACATGGAAACAGAAAGACATTCAAGCACCCGTTTAATTCGACCAATATCCTCAGGTAATTTAGCAAAATCTATTATTTATAATTATTTTATTAATTAATTCTTGATTTAGAATATTTATTGCTATTTATATCGTTTTATTAGCTGATTTTGGTAAATTGCATTGTTTGTCGACAAGTCTGTTGTTTTCGATTTCAGTGTAAAAAATATCAGGTATGTCACACTCAGAACACCCAAGATACCTATAATATGACGAAGGCATATTAATGTATCCTTGTCTTTTGTTTGCTGCAGGTAGTATCAATCTACTGTTTAGTTTACATCATAACTTTAAGACATTTACCATCTTTCGGTCTTCATACTATTTTCATAAGTAGAGGGCTCCGGAGATCGTTGTATAATATATAAGCCTAGATTGGCTTATGGGAAATTTATTTATGTTTTATGTAAACAACTGGAAATTTTCAAGTTAATTATACAAATAATAGAGATTTTGCTACTCGCCACAAGAGGCAGTAGTTTTGTAAGCCTAGCCATAATAGTGTGTGGCAGGGATGATATTGACAAGAAATCAAAAGTACTGAATCGATGAGCATCAGAGTACTGAATGCAGCTTAAAAGTGCTTTCTGCACCTTTATCGATATCACCAAAATTTCAGCAACTTTACAAGCAAATTTCAGGGTATGGAATTAAATTTCATGGGATTCATATGACCCAAGTCACAATTTTAGGCTGAAAACAGATGTGCGTAATTATATATGCATCCAAATTAGAATGACTAGTATATATGAAATGAGTTACATGTATTCTGCACGCCGTGCATAATTATGCTAGTTGTTCATATTTCTAAATTTGATTCGCATCAGCATTGTTGGCAACAACAAAAAGAAAAAAAAATTAATTAGTTCTAACTTCACGGCTTATTATTCATTGTTTCGTGTATTACCCGAGAGAAACGTCCAAAGATTTACAAAAATGGAGGATTCGTGTGCGTATTCGCACGCAGCAATGCACGCATAAATTATGCACATCTGATACTCGTATCAAAACCATCGCATCGACCATACTCGTATCAAAAAGTTCTTGCAAATCTATCGTAATTTAGATTCTACGGGTGCATTTGAATAACCAACAACCTCATTCTAAAAATAGTAGTGAATTATCCACAATTTTTTGTTTGCCAAGCAGTGGGATTTTAACTGTTGGGTGCCTCGGGTGCTGTTATTAAAAAAATTTCATGGAAATAGCGCTCGATTTTAATTGAGGAATTAAACTACTTTTTTCGCTACTTAGCTATGCTTGCTGTTGCAGATTTGCATTGCGCATTTGGTGATTAAACCTTCTAAACGACGCATACATGATTATAGATCTTATAATGATCTCAGTAATTATTATTTCTAATCATAAAACTCTTTACTGGTTAGAGCGACATCAAGTAAGTCCTCTTTACTGTTTGTTTCCATAGATCACAAAAAGACTAGACATTTAGTGATCTTTCTATGTTATCTTGCTGTGGTAGTTTCTAAAATAATTATCCGCTTAAACATAAAACTTTGCCAGAATACAAGCCTCTGGGTCCTGACAACAATAATTTTAATGGAAATTTACTAAATTTAGTAATTGTTAATTGAGCTTTGCATCCAATTCAAAAAACCAAAATTTGAATGTAAAAATCTGTTCAAAGCGGATGGTTAATATTGAGGATTTTCTATTTACACTATATGTAGTGCCCCATTTGCGATGTTAAACAGTTCGGCATTTTTGTTTTACTATTTTGGTAAACGTCGTCGCCCCAGCCTTTTAGCGAAATGGGATTAAACTAATCGAGACCACTTGAAGATTTATTTAATTACTTCTCTTTACACCTAACGTGGTTTTATATAAGCATAACAAATATTTAATTAACAAACTACTCGAGAAGAAAATTTGCCAGGAATTAATAAATTTTAAATTTATTATCTGGATTATAGACGTATCATTTAAACCTTTACATGGCTATTGCTGTGCTATATCAAAGAGTTTCATAGGAAAAAGTTGTATTTCGCATAAGGCCAACATTTTACACTTGGCTCAAAATATTAAGCTTCGTAAGTAACTTTGAATTAAATATTTAAGTCTTTGAATTAAAGCTGTTAAACATCTCTGCTATGAATCCCAATGGATTGCATCGACCGATTTCCGAATGATATATCTTGGATTTTCTCTAAAGCTCTAAAAATTTATCGAAAGTATCGAAGTACTTTCATACAGCCAAAGTATCGAAAAAAGTACTATAACTATAGTATCGACGATATCTTCTCTGCGCAGCAAGATGATTTCTTGGTTATAATAACGTCATGTCAAAATAAATAACGTCTTACTTCAGTAATTTGCAACACAATCGCATATTTTATTCCAAATTGGATAATTATCACCCAATTTTTTTTTTGCTGGTATAGAAATTATATTCTATATGAAATTTGGGTTACTCTGGGTGATAGCCAGATATTGTTTTTACATCTAGGTGAGGTTACCAAGACGTTAGAAGTTTGGTTTCGAACTAATGAAACTTGACGGTCGTCTCATCAGGCTGCAGTGACCAAACTACAAAAATATTGAAAACACTTTGCACTTACATACAAAGTATAATCACATTGCCTTAGCGAATTTTTATGTTTCGCTACACAAATGTCAACCCCTTCGTAACCTCGAATTTGATTGTGATTTACATGCGATTTGGAAAATTTTCCAAAGGAAAAAAGGGGTTGATATTTGCGTAGCGAAATATAATAATTCGCTAAGGCAATGTGGTTATACTTTGTATGTAAGTGACGCCCAAATTAAAAAATTCAAGTTTCATTAGTTTCTCGAAGCTCAACAGCGTTGTTGGGACGGCAAATCTTATTAATGGGGGTAAAACTAACCTTTGTGAAGATAGCCCAAAATTCCAGCCCCGAAAATAAAAAATGGTGCGTATGACAATACTAGTTAATTCTATTTATACTATTACGACATTTCATTATAATTATAGCTCTCGCCTTATACTTTATACTATTTATATATCAAAAATTTAATAAATAAAAATTTTAAGAACCCTTTTAAAAAATTTAAAAACGTGTGATAAAAGTTTGCATACGGAATTCTATAAATTAAACTAGACTCGTCATTCAAAACATGTCCAACGTTTTGAGCCCTAAATAAATTACATTAAATAAAAAAATTACTGTCAACTATACTAACAATATAAAAGTGTCGATGATTATTTGATCATAATTTCTATGCTTATTTGAATTTAAAATGAGTTCAGATGTCCATAGAAGTCAGGAACTATTCAGTGGCCTAACTAGCGGTGCACATCGTTTGATAGTAAGGAGCATGTACGATTTTTTTTAGAATTTTTCTATCTGTAGGAGTTGAGTTGAGTTCCTGACTTCTATGGAATATATCTCAACTCCTAGACATTCACATGTCAAACGATATGCACCGCTAGTTGAGCCAACGAATAGTTCCTGACTTCTATGGACTATATCTCAACTCCTAAACATAGAAAAATTCTAAAAAAACATCATAAATGTTGTTTAAACATTCACCTATCAAACACAAAAACATCCCTCCATTTTTACTCTCAACCCCGAAAATTTCGATAGTTATGACAGTTTTTAACTATCGTGATAGTAAAAAATTTCGGGGCTGAGAGTAAAACGTGGTGATTTTTTGGGCTGAGTATAGAAAATGTCATGATAGCAATATTTTTGTTGTCATCGCGTTTGTTTGAGACTGAATTTAGCCTATCTTCACACACATATGTAAATTGGTCTTACTTCACAAACATGTTTTTATAAGTACATATTATATATACTCTCAGTCCCGAAAATGTCAGCTGTCATGACAGTATTTTTACTATCGTGATAGCAAGTATTTTCGGGGCTGAGAGTAAAAAGTGTCATGATAGCCACAATTAGAATTGCCATCGCATTTTTCGGGGATGGACTTTGGGCTATCTTCACATAAATGTAAAACTATGATAACTCACTTCTTAAAATTTATGTTTAGGGGTGCTATCAAGTTTTAGTGAACACTTGATAAATTATGTAACGAACGAAGTATTTGGAAGCAAACATTGATATCAAATTAAATAATTTTAAATTCTGGCTTAGAGAATATCATAATCCGTTCCGCGTAACCTTTATAACATGAACTGATATTTCATGTTCGCTCGTATTCAAATGGACCACATACGAGAATATGCTGTGAATCTTTTTTTTTAAAACAAACAACAGAAACATATCCGCGAATATCTCGTCATGTCGCCCTTAACGATTAATCGAATTAAGTACAAAAAAATATACTGGGGGAAAAAAATTTGCATGTTAATAAAAAAAAATCACGATAATGCGGAATAATTTTTCCCCCGCAGATTTTCGCATTCTAATTATGTGTAGCGCGCTCTTTGAAATTGATTCGTCGAAATGGTTTAATGAAATTCAACACACGTACAACAAATTTTTTTTAAATTTATGCGAAAGGGTTAGATTTATTAATATCGCGCATACAACTTTCCTTTTCCACTTCCACAGTGTTTTGTTTGTAATCGATGTGTTATATGGTAAATAGCTAAGGCAATAGTGCGGTGTAAGTGGTTGCAAATATAAATAAGTTGCGCGCTCCTAACACTACTTTGTTGTTTTGCACAAATTCTAATTAAAATTCGTAATAATTTAATGTACCGTTTGAAAAAATGAGTTAATTTAGTTATTTTCTTATGGATATGATTAAAATTATCTCATTACTGCGAGGCGTAAATTAAGAATAATATTTGTTCAACCGTAAACGCATCGCGAGTCGAAAGAATATAAGAATTGGTTTAACAACAAAACAAAATTATATTATGAATGTCTTATTCTTAAAGAAAGATAAATAAAACGATTTATTGTTGTTTATTGTAATTATTTATATCTTATTGTTTATGGACGAATTATCTGATTTAATAGGATGATGCTAGGTGGTTTTTTTATATTGTGCAGTAATTTATGAATTATGATCGGATAAATTAGGCGCTCCGGTAATTTTATTAAATCGAATTTAGACATCGTATAATTTAGTTGCTTAACTATAATTCAATTATTTTAAATCGGGGACCGATATTTTTAACAATAGAACTGGAGTTTGGTTAAGCCTCACTGTTGATATTCAAAGGCATTACGATGGATGCTTAGTATCGATCATATGTTTTTTGTTAGCTACATACGAGTAGTATCGATTTTCTAAAATAGCTAATGTCTCTTTCATACTTTATGCTAATTTTTCCTGGATCCTCAGACAGATTGTTGAAGTTCACAAGCAACATGTAATTATTTATGTAATGCCGCATAATGAATCGACCTGCCTGAACAGATTTTACCGTTATATTACCTGACTACCAAAGAATCCAATGCAAAAGCCTAAAAGTCAATCTTCAATTGAGCAATTATGTGTAAAAAGTTACGTGGGAACATGTAACTACATTTACGTATCTTACATTCCCCTCATTCTGGAAGTGATATATAGTTCATAAAATGTTGGGATGCAATTGAAGAAATTTACAACGAGACCAAACCCTCAGAATCTGAGGCTCAGATAGCATGCTTGTACTTGGGCATTTCAATCTAAATACCATACATCCAATGTGCCCATATGATGATGAAGACAAAAGTGTTTTACCAGACAATTTAACCCTAGAAACCGGGTGTCAGCCTTACACATTCAGCAGCTTACACAACAAATTCAAACAAATTCAATCAATATCTTGAATGATTCAATTGGCAAGAAAAAATAACATCTGACAAGATCGACAAAAATATTGACAAAGGAGTTAATTATATTGAAATCTAGAGCCAGAGACACCGCATATAGTTGAACGGCACAAAGTTCCAATCTAGAAATGGTCCATTTGATTCAGTGGCCATAATAAAATGGGCTTGGTAGATTTCCTATGGAAGGTAGAACTATACGCCTGAGCTAATCAAGTTTCGATGACTGAAATTAGTCGAGGAATATTTAGGCCACTAGAAGAATCGGTCCCTTAAAATCAAGATTCTTGTCACAAAATTATGATTACATCGTTTTTAAAAGTCAGTAGCAGAGATAACATCGGTAAATCATTTGAAAGAAGTCTGGTGAAACGTTAAATAACAAGTCATGCCAAGTTGCTGAAGTAACCGATGCGCGGCCGATTCTCGGGAACTAGAAAGGCCATCGACACTTTGGTTGTCGGCCAATTCGAGGACGTATGGTTATAGGTCCCATTTTATCACCATCTGAACATTGCATAGCTCCATGCCAGCCTATACTGTTTTTTCGAATTCACACACACACACACCATTCGGCCAAAACACGAAACCGACATATTCTACCGTCTTGAAGTTATCCCAGGCTCGGGCACTAGCAGCACAAAACACTCATTCCATACTTTTTAGACGTTTATAATCCCATGTTTTCATTTCATCCCATAATTTTTTGATTTTATCATCCCACACTTTTGGTTTTTGTTCATACTAATAACTGATGTGATAGTACAATTTTGGTTTATGAAATCCTTTAAAAAAAGACAAACTGTACTGTTAAAATATAAGGCGGGACGACTGATTTCCCATTGTGCTCTGAACTTTTTTGCTTACCTCAATCCTAAGTGAGAAATTCCACTGATCGTATAGGAACCACCATAATGCAATTATACGTGATAAGGGAAACTGAACAGGACTGCAGATTTGTAATTTTCGATAAGCACTAGACTCCTTTGGCCATCTACCGTGCGAGTATGAGGGCCCGCTGATCGTGGAAATTCCCGTTATGTAAATTTGTGTAAGCATCCCACGATATTCTACGAATTGGTGCAACTAAAATTAACTGGGATACTTTGACGTAAAAAAGTAAAAAGGTTCGGATGAATTTTTTAACACTGGTGCTGCTAGTGGTATTTTTCTAAAATTCGTGGAATGAAAGAATGGGACACCTTCAAGGCGGTCATATTTTAGACGTTCATACACAGTCATACAGACACTCGTACAGGTGTGTGAATTTTTCTGCGAATTTTTAGATCCACGCAATTTTGCTCAAAATATCTTCGCCATTTTATTTATTAAATTATTAATTATTTTATTTTAGTTTGTATTTGGCTTATTGGCTGTAATAGAACATTTTAAGCTAAACTCAAATTGAAATAAAATAAGAATTTTTGAGCAAAAAGCGTGAATCTAGAAATCCGCATAAAAATTCACACTCGAACGGTGGCTTTCAAAGAATTCACCATAGTTACTGACTGTGCAGAACCTATTGGGAGTCGCCTTTGACTTTCAAATCTATCAGAATTGTTTGTTTTTGACTAATTTTAACATATCTTTTCGTGTACGATACCATGAACCACGCACGTGCTTATAAATTATTGGGCTTCCATGCCCAAAAAGAATGCCTGGTTCACAAAATGTATGTATAAGTAAATATGTATAAATACTAATGCTTTAAAATGTTGGCGCATTTATCAACCGTTACAAACCTATATACCCGAAAAGCAATCGCAATCGCAAACACACTTTCAAGATTCCACGTATACTGGTATAGTGGCAGAATCAATAGTCCAGAGAAATCAGCGTAAACGTGACGCTTCAAAAATTTCCAATAACTCTCAATTTATCAAAAACGTTATGTTTTGGGACTTCCATAAGCAAAAATCGTTCATACCCACCTGATTTCTGCAAATTAGTATTGCAAAATATTGTCAAAATAATAAGATTGGGAAGGAATTTAAAAGATTATAGAATGAATGGCTCAGTGCCGTCTAGATAACAGAAAACAAAACATTTTGCATTAACAACTCATTGGACAACCACTTGTGGTAAAACGTATTTCAGAATTTGTTCTAGATATAGGTAACATAACCATTATCAATTTCTGCATGACAACGATATTGCATAACATCATCCCTCATCGACACGAGTTCGACGACGCAGGAATTATCGAATTCTCAAAATTATTTGAGATCGTACTGTCCAAAAACCAATATGGATTCATAGAGCGCTAAGATTTCACATTAAAAGTTGTAATTATGATGTAACTATGTATATGGCGGACTAGTTCGGGCCATTATTGAACTTGAACAAGAGCACAATTGCTTTTTCAACTTAAGCTTGATTTCATTTCACTTTTGAAGAAAATAACGTAAAGCACAACATGACGAAAATTTTCGACCCCGAAATTTTTGCAGATTGGCCCTTCGCTATATCGCCAAAATAAAAAAAATTGTTTAAAAAAAACGCTGTGTGTGTGTGATCTGTGAATACTAAAAGTTTGTAGGCTCTCTACAGCCCAGACGTAACGACTGATGGTTTGATTTTTACTAATCGTCGAATCTTAGGTATTCTTGCGGTCTCCTATTTTTCTGGAAGTTTGAATTATCTTCGATTCTGCGATATTATGGAATTATAATGTTAAACATAAACTACAAAAATCTATTGCTTTGTCACAAGGCTTTTGGTAAATCGTGGGTCAGTCTTTTAAAACTGTAACTAATTGTTTCTGTGTCGGTAGTTAATATGTATGAAGTGTAACGGGTGTGCCATCTTTTGTGTCGGCATGTAAACATTGATTGACTGTGACATTTGTCCATCGATTGACTTGATAAGACATGTTTTTGAAACGTCAATTCAATACGATTTTAACCATGAACCGCTTCACACTAAAGCAATGCGTTCAGTTGTGTTAACTCAACGTGCATATCGTGGCCAACAGGCACCGTCTTACAACACTATTCGTCGTTTGGTGTCGAATTTTGTTCAGCACGGGATAGTGAGAGATCGTCAACATGCCGATCCATCAACAGAGAACCCAAAAGTGTCGTATCGTCGCTGGGCTCAGTGTCTTGGCGTCAGTGCATGATTTGCATTTGTTTCCGTATAAAGTGCAATTAACACAAATAATTATATTACGAATAGACCGTCCACGTCGCTTGGACTATGGCCAAACAGTCACTCGGATGGTGGACACTGAATCTGATTTTTGGAAGCAAATTTTGATGACCGACGAGGCCCATTTCACACTCTCTGGAGGCGTTAATAATCGAAATTGCCGTATTTGGGGAACGGAAAATCCACACGAGATCCATAAAACGTCATTGCATGCCCAAAAAGTGACTGTTTGTCAATGGAAATCGATATCGCTTGACGGGCCACCCAGATCTTCAGGTTTGACCCCTCCGGACTTATTTTTGTGGGGTTATTTGAAAAGCAAATTGTACGCCAGAAAACCTCAGACCATTGACGAGCTCAAGGCAAACATTCGTGCTGAAAGCATTATTATACCGCCCGAGATGCTCGAAAAGATAATGGAAAACGAAATTGATGTTGTATTCAAATTGAATACAAATACCGCATATATAGACATTGGTTGTTTTTTTCAAAGTTATTCAATGTTTACATACCGACATAAAAGATGGCGCACCCGTAATAATTTTTTAAAATTAAATGGTTCAGGATTTCAATAACGAACTTCAAAGTCTATTATGTCATCTATGGCAACGGCACGCAATCGAGCTTCAGTACTTACTGGTTTCGGAATCTATTATTGCTCATTTAACCTTAAGTCGTTAGACAGCCTAGCTGTCTATGTTTTCTAGAATTCATTCTTCTCTGTCAAAATTGATTTACAGTATTTTAGTTAAATATGTAATTCCGCGAAAGAGAAATTATATTTTGTTCTCTCATTTGAGGCTGGTCCTGAACCCCTATGTGAGGACTAGTTGGAGGAAAAGATGATGTCTTGCATACGACAGGATAAGATCCCTCATATTTGATTCTTGTTTTATTTTGAATGATCAATTGCTTATATTCATCGGGTCAAACTTATACAGTTCGGTACGGGTGCAAAGAATCGCGGTCTTTGATGGAATCCATGGTTTGTATTTTAAAATATTGACACATTTTAGGCGAACGGACCCAGCGGGAGACGGATGGAGGACGACCGGAAGAGCGATGTTTCCGACGCGGAGAGTTTGGTGGGGAGAAGTAGCCTCCTCTCTCTTGAGTCTGATGGGGACATCCTGTCGATCTCCCGACGAGGGGCGGATGGTATCTGAAGAAACGGCACTATCCCGATGCAGGGAGTGCACGAATTCGTGAGTAAGGCAGATCTCAATGATTAATATAGTACAAATAAACCTGCATCACACGTAAGCTGCCTAGCAGTCTGAGCTCTCGTTCTCAGACTGGCTAAGTCAGATGAGGACTTGGTGTTAAGCCAAGAACCTTGAATTAACAATAACAGGATCTGTGGCCTCAGAACGAATGGGTATAAATTATTATACTCAAGTAACTCTGAGAAGATCAGATCATGTATTTTAGTGAAAAGTTATTTCAAAATTTTTCTTCTTCCTCAAGGGGAATGGAGAGTGGCAAGGGAGCACTCATTCTATGATCACCGATATGTAACATATAACCTCAACGTGGTTACCTGTTATCCGGAAAGCCTTCAGAAATCCCAGAAGAAAAAACTGGAACAAATATGAGGAAGTGTTCCGGCGACAGTAGAAGAATTAGATTGCATGGTGGATATTGTCACAAAGGCTAGGGGCCCGCAGAAACCGACATGTTGGACCGCGTAGTTGGGAACCTATTGGAGGGCGTGTAGGACAGCCTTTAATAAAACCAAGAATACAAGGGAGCTTCGGGATTGGGACTTCTATAAGAAGGACCTAAGAAAGTACAAAAAAGAGTTGAGGAAAGCACAAAAGTGTCTTGGACACTTTTCTGTTTTAGAATAGTGGAGGTCTCTGAGAGTTCTCACCTTAGGAAAATTCTATCTACTAACTCAGCCAGTCCTACTTATTTAATTAGACCGGACGGATCATGGACAGCTTCAAATGTGGAATCATTGAAGCTTCTCGTGAAGATCCGAGCTCAGATCGGAATATACCAGCAGAGATACAAAGGAACTCGGCAGTCATCCTCCCCTGGCTGGAGGTTATCTTCGCGGGATATCTAAAACTGGTCTATCCTAAGAAATGGAAGGAGGTCAGAGTAGTCTTTATCCCGAAATCAGGAAAGAGCTCACATGCTTGCCCAAAGGATCTGAGGCCTTTAACTCTATCACCCTTTCTGTTGAAAGCCTTGGAAAGACTGGTAGATGTAGTTATTCGAACAAAAATTGAAGCAAAAGCTTGAGCAATGTCGCAGCATGCGTACTGGTAAGGGAAAGTGGTGAACACAGCTTTGCACGATCTAGTAAGCACGATTGAGAAGTTAATTTATTCACAAGAGTTTTGTATGATAGCATTTCTGGACATTGAGGGTGCCTTTAATAATGTAATAACGGAGGTGATCATGGAAGGAGTGTCATTTTTGAAGGTGGACTACCCTACAAGTAGATTGATAGACCAGATGCTGGTACGTAGGATTATTACCTCGAAACTGGAGGAGTCCGCCATTAGACGGCGGGTGGTTAGAGGAACCCCGCAGGAAAGTGTAATGTCCCCCTTTCTTTGGAGTGTAATGATGAATGGATGCTTTTGGAACTGGAGAGAGATGGAACAGGGGTGGTAGCGTATGCAGATGATGTAGCGATAGCTGTCTCAGGCAAATATCTGGTTACGATTAGGGATGTTATGCAGAATGCATAACCCCTAGGAACCCATAGGTAAGAGATGTGGTTTGAAATCAGAGCTGGTAGACTGGCTGTATACCGCAGTGGTAGGACCAGTGGGCACGTGGTGGCCAGCTTTGGATAAGGTAACATATATGGGGATGATGGAGAAGATGCAAAGAACGGCCTGCATGCTTATAAGCGGGGCGCTTAGGACAACACCTACACGCGCTTATAGGTTATTTTCCACCTCATTCCAATCGAGTTTTTTGGTAAGCAGATGGCAATCAATGTGGCTTCGAGACTCTCGCCTGTCTCTCAGTGGAAGTCTGTTCAGGCGGGGCACTCGCCGATAGTTAGGTCGCTAAGGGCCCAACTGGCGAATCTAGATTATATTAAACCAAAGTTGTGCTTCGATAAATGTTTCCGAACCATCTGTTATTTGAGGGAATCCTAGAGGAACGGATTCATACTGGAAAACGAGGCAGTTCAATTTTCACGGACGGTTCTAAGCTAGACCTAGCTATACCTGACTATTGCAGCGTGTACCAGGCTGAAGTGCTGGCGATCGGGGAAGTCGTGACATGGTTGAAGCATAACGTGGTATCCGTGAGGGATATCGCAATTTATGTGGACAGTCAGGCGACGGTCAGATCACTAGAGGCGATTTATCTGAAGTCACGAGTGGCGCTGGATTGCCGATCTTCTCTTAATAAGATGAGCGAGTATTTCAGAATCCAGATATGCTGAGTCCCTGGTCACTCGGACGTTACGGGAAACTGCAGGGCAGACGAACTAGCTAGGTAAGGTCTAGATGCAGCCGGAAAAAGCAGGTCTGGGGAGACCTATAGCAACGCCCAAATTTGCGCTCAGTAAAAAGGCAATCGCCTCGACAAACGAGAGGTGGACCAACACTCTCACGTGCAGGGTAGCAGGGTTGCCGCGCTCCAAGACCCTAGTATCCCTAGGGAAACGAGAGATAGGATTGGTCGTATGGATACTGACAGGACACTGTGTTTTGAGGAACATGCGAGAAGGCTGGGTCTACAGATGGACGACCTATGTGACCTTCCTATGCTCGTGTCCGGCACTATCAGACAGAAGGCATAAGTACTTAGGTGTGTACGGTATGGACAGCCTTTTGGAACTCGTGGACTCTGAATTGCGAGATATTTTACGATACATATGTAGCTCTGAATGGTTTCAATGGGAGTAAAGAGGAGATAGGATGGCCTATGTGTGAGATAGCAGCAGCTCTAACCTAACTTAACCTAGGGGACTATTTTGTTGAAAGTTATCGTTTTTTATAAATAATTGTATCGTTCAATGATGACTTCTAAACAACATTCATTAGAAAACTCGGGTCACGTTACCTTTATTGTAAAATAAAAAACCGATTCACGTTTTGTTCAAATTTAAAAAAAGCATTAAATTTTACCTCGATTATGTCTTAATAATATAATTTTATTTATTATATTTAAAAACATAAATTAAATATTATATATGAACACTCATTAAAGCTACGGTTAGACCGAACTCGCCGATCGCCTTCAATTTGGAGATATTGCGTATACAATGTACGGGCTCACGGATGACAATTTATGAATCACTGCAACTAAGACTAAATATTTGATTTTAGTTAAAAACTATGTACAATTCGCAACAACAAAACCATAACAATACAAGGTTGCAGTAAAACGTACATAAATATAGAAAAAGCACAATTTAATTTCATACAATTTGTTGTTGCTGCTGTTGGATATGTGATATCGCGCACAGTTGTTATTACACGTGCTTGGAAAATAAACAATCTGGTTATTTTATGTATATACAACATGGATTTTATATGCCGCAGCTTCAATTTAATTTAAAAATACACAACAAATATTTAAAATCTGTAAGAAATGTGCCCTATCGCAATTACCTATAATAAATCTAGGAGAACGCGTGACACGGAATCGCGCGCAAATTTTCGAACTAATCGACCGAAACTATATATGCATTATATTTTGTTATCTGCATAGTTAACCGTTAAACTCAACGTCAGATCTCATCATCATCATCATTATTTTAATACACGAGTACAAATGGTTGGCTTATTATCATAAATATCGTTGAAATGTTATTGTATGAGCAGCAACCTAACTAACGAACGAACTATGTTTATGTACAACAACAACAAGAATTCCAAAACCAACTGTATTTAAATTCAACAAAAAGCTTTAATTTTGTATTTTTTTCTCAAACAAAAGAACAAAAACAAATTAAAAAGTTTTTCTATTTTCCAATTATTTATTTGGCATTGATTGAAATCAACGGGCGCATGGTGCGGTGGAAACGGCCGAGGATGTACGTACACTGGAAAATATTAAATGTTCAAGCTTTATAGTGTTGATTTTTAGGTTATGTTTTCACAACATTTGTTTGTGTAGTGTTCAATGATAATATTTTGAAAGTTCTATATTTAAAAGGAAATTGTTTAATTTTTGTGATTACGTTTTCTACTTTGGGGTTGATTTTTTGTTTTGATTGAATAATGTGGGGTTGGATGTATTTATTTATGGAATGAATCGATGCTCATCACGTACCAATTAGAGACGTTTTTTGGTAATTCGATAATTAATGATATAGAAATGCTATTTTTAGCAATTTTAGGTTATGTTTATGGTTTGACTTTAGTTATCCTTATGTATGTACCTTATATAGGAAATGACGATTTTTAACAAAAAAAAACGTTTTATCAAAAAAAATTCGGCCCCTGTACATCTCTCTTGGGCTGATTGATCGGGATGAAATTTTATATTTAAGCTTTTTCCACAAATAGTGAAATCCAAGTAAATGTCGAATGGAAATATGATTATATAATAAATTGGCTACTTGAGGCGAAACTCGGCCATTTATTAATGCGGGTATGTTGGATGGATATCGGATTCTAAAAGGATTGGAAGAAGTTTTTGCATATGGCTACCTGGGACGAAACACAAACATTTCTTGGCATATTATTTTGAAATTAGGCATGTTAGATGGAATTCTAAATTGATTTTTAGAAAAAGTTCTGGAATACAGCCGCCTGGAACGAAACTCGGCCATTTCTTAACCGTTCATGATGGGGTTGGATATGTTGGTTGGAAAAGGAATTCAAAAATAATTTTTGGAAGAAATTCTGGAACAGCTTGGCAGTTTATAAAAAATCTCTGTGTGTGCGTGCATTTGTCCATTCATACTAGTATGCGTGCCGACTTAATGCCTGTTGGCGCTGTACAGCCCAGACGGATTGACTGATCGAGGTGACACTTCATACTTATGCTTTTTTTTTTAAATGAGAGATTTCAGTGTTTTTTGACCGAAATCGGTTTACGTGAAAAACGATTATGAACTAAACGATTTTAAATGAAATTTGCAACAATACCGTTCTAGATCAGTTTTCTAAAATTTAAGCGGAAATGAAGATTTTTAACAAAAACCATTTTATCAATAAAAACTCGGCCGCCGTATATCTCAGTTGCGCTGAGTGATCGGGATGAAACTTTATACCTATAAGCTTTTCCACAAATTGGGAGATCTTAGTAAACCGAAATCGGCTTACTGAAAGTAACAGCGTCCATAGGAGCTTTTCATTTCTCCACCGGAAGTGACAGCTTCAGTAGGAGCTTTTTCGTTTCTTACACGTATTTTGAAAAGCATGTCATTTACGAGAAAAATGGTTATGAAGTACCAGATTGTACATTAGTTTTACAACAATATCAGTCTAGATCAGTTTCCCAAAATTTAAGAGGAAATCGACGATTTTTATTTTTAAATATTTTTCAGTAAAAATTTGGTCCATCTACCGCCCATACGGATTGATTGATTCGGATGAAACTTTCATACATTTTGAGATCCCGTAATTTCTGGCCGAAATCGGTCCACCGGAGCTTTTAAAACATTTTTTTACACAAAATTTTCTGTGGCGATCGCAGAGATGTCTCCTTCACATGACAAACGTGACAGTACCGCCTTTAGATGAATTACACAAAAACGGGATACCCTCGAAATCCCGGATTTAAAAATCCAGTTTTCAAAATACCGGAAATAAAAATTGCCGTTATCAAAATAAACGAACTCGGGCATTTTAGGTACCTCGAACGGAACAAAATAGGTATGTCGAACGGAAACAGGGTTCTAAAATGAATTTTAGAAGTTTCTGAATATGGCTACCTAGGACGAAACACTAACTAGATGGAAATGGAATTCTAAATTGATTTTTAGAAAAAGTTCTGGAATACAGCCACCTGGGATGAAACTCAATCATTTCTTAACCGACTATAATGGAATTAAGTACATGGGTTGGAACTGGGATTCTTAAATGATTGTTGGTAGAGCTCTGGAATACAGCCACTTGAGATGGAACTCGGCTATTGCTTAACCGTTCATGATGGGGTTGGATATGTTGGTTGGAAAAGAGATTCTAAAATGAGTTTTGGAAGAAATTCTGGAATATTGTGACGTTGTTTATAAAAAATCTTTGTGTGTGCGGGCGTGTGTCCGTATACTCGTATGCGTGCAGACTTAATGTCTGTTGGCGCATTAATATGGAGATCCTAGTGTTTTTTGATCCAGTGTTTTTTGACCGAAACCGGTTTACGTGAAAAACGATTATGAAATAAACGATTTTAAATAAAATTTGCGACAATACCGTCCAAGATCGGTTTTACAAAATTTAAACGGAAATTACGATTTTTATCAAAAAACTGATTTTCATTAAAAATGTGGTCCCCTGACAGCCCATACGAATTGATCAATCTGGATGAAACTTTTAACTCAAGCTTTTTCCATTAATTGAGAGATCCCAGTGGTTTTTAGCCGAAATCGGTCCACCGGATTGCAGCTTCCATAGCTTTTAAAACAATTTTTTACACCGCATTTTCTTGTGGCGATCTCAGAGATGTCTCCCTCACATGGCAAATGGAGTTAAGTGTGCCAATCAATAAAGAGCTTAACCTTCTAGCAGGTACTACCGCCTTTAGAAGAAGTAAACAAAAAAGGGTTGCCCTCGAAATTCCGAAAATCAAAATCACGGAAATCAAAGTCCCTGGAAAATCAAAATCCAGGAACCTAAAATCCCGGAAATCATAATCTCGAAAGTCAAAATCCTGGAAATCAAAATCCAGGAAATCAAATTTTGGAAATCAAAATCTCCGAATCAAGTTGAAAATGAGTATGTCAGATGGAAAAGGATTCTAAAATAAATTTTAGTAGAAGATCTGTAATATAACCACCTGAGGTGGAACTAGGCCACTGATTATAATGGGATTAGGTACATATGGGATGGAAATGAGATTCTAAAATGATTTTTGGAAAATGCTCTAGATTGCAGCCACGTGGAATAGAACTCGACCACTCCTTAACCGTTCATGATGGGATAGTATATGTTGGTTGGAAAAAGGATTCTAATATGGTTTTTGGAAGGAATTCTGGAATATTGCCACCTTGGACGAAACTCGGAAATTTCTTATCCGATTATGATGGGATTGGGTATGTTTTAAAAGAACTCGGTCATTTCTTAACTGATCATGATGGGGTTTGGTATGTCGAGTAGAAATGGGATTCTAAAATGATTTTTGAAAAAGTTCTGCAATATTGTCACCTAGGACGGAACTCGACCATTTGTTGGTTGAAATCTGATTAAACAATTATATTTAAGATAAATTCTGGAATATGGCCTCCTGGAAGAGAACCTGGACATTTCTTACCCGCGATGGGTTTGGTATGTTGGAGATAAATGAGATTGTAAAACGACTTTTGGAAGAAGTTCTGAAATATGGCCTGCTGGGTCGGAACTCGCCCATTTCTTAACCAATTATGATGGGATTGGGTTTGATGGATGGAAATGGGATTATAAAATGTTTTTTGAAAAAAAATTCTGGAATAGGCCGCCTAGGACAGAATTCTCCAATTCTTAACTCATCTTGATAATATTTGGTATGTTCAATGAAAATAAGATTATAAAATGATGTTTGGAAGAAGTTCTGGAATATGGCTTCCTGGGATGGAACTCGACTTTTTCTTAACCGATTGTGATGGGATTGGGTATGTTTGATAGAAATGAGATTCTAAAATTATTTGAATGAAAGGTTCTGGAATATGGTCACCTGAGACAGAACTTATACGTCCGCTGCATAAAAAAGACGCTTGTATTATTTGTGAAAATTTACCGCAATATATCACTGTTAAACACCGCTTTCAAAGTGCTTGCTAATGCTGTACTTGCCAGAATAATTCCCCTTGCTGAAAATATCATCGGTGACTATCAATATGGCTTGCGGCCAAATCGTTCAACCATTGACCAGTGATAACATCCACAGCGAGAACCTCAGAAACGCACCTATATGCCTTGCATTTCCAGCTTGGATTGTCTTTTTCTGTGAGCTAACAACATTTGGCTCGCTGTGTAGAATTATAGTGTAAGGGACTGTGTCTAATCTCTTCGAGGTAGCATTAAGAAAAAGTTGTATGATATCACGCTTTTTGGGGCGGAGACCTAATGTTATGTCATATCAAGGATAACTTATTACCTGTTATCCTCCAGACAAAATAACTGAGTTTGAAAGTGAGCAGCAAGAAAATTACATGACTATCAACACCAAGGAGCATTCATATCAAAAATCTCGAAACAAACGACCATAACTTTGGTAATGTGGAAGAATTTAAATATCACGCATCACAACATCAACAAACAATTTCTAACATTAACAAATGGCGCCTATAACCCCGCATTGCAGCTGGACATTGATTCTTCTATGCACATCCAAGGTTGTTACGATCAAAATGTCTTCCGCAGTCTCGCACTATACAAAGCACTAATAAGACTTGTGTTAACTTTCGGAAATGAAAGTTGGACCGTGACTATTAATGGACCATGACCTTTCTACCTTTGAAAGAAAGATCAATCGATCTATGCATGGTGACTGTGACTTTATCGGATGTATTAAATTCAACCGAGTAAAGTGGCTGGGTCACATTGAAAGATCTTGGAAACACCGAATGATCAGTGTCCATCAACAACCAGTCGGCATACATCGCAGGGGAAGACCAAGAGTATGTTGGCAATATGATCTGCGGATAATAGTATGTCGATACTGATGTAATAAAATTGCTCCAGCTTATTTTTTTTTAAATTTAAGCGGAAGTGACGATTGTATCAACTTCTGTTTTTTTATCAAAATTTTATTACTTTACTGTTAAACCAGTTGAGCATGTTTAAATTTCTTACTTAAACCGTTTCCAAAAATTAGAAAATTAGTAATTTTGCGGAAACCGACGTATCAGAAGTGGCAAGTTTCACAGGACCTTTTCATTTTTTCAAATATTTTTAAAAATCAATTAAGAACAAACGGTTTCTAAATTAAAATTTACAAAAAAAATTTAGGTAAAATTTACGTACATTCGTAAAATAAAATCAGGTGTTACCCACAACATTCACACCCAAACTCACCAAAATCGTGTCGTTGAAAAATAAAATGATGGTAAGATTTTAAAAAGTACTGGATTATCTTCTTTGAATTGATGATTCTTTATCATTAATTTAATTTTTTTCTAATAACTAATTAGTGTGTGAGACGGTTAGGAAATGGACGAGTTCAGCCCCAGGTCAACATACCTAATCGCATCATAATCAGTGAAGAAATGGTCGAGTTGCGCCCAAAGTGACCATATTCTGGAACTTCTTCCAAAAATCAATTTAGAATCTCGTTTTCATCCAAAATACCAAATCTCATCATGATCGGTTAAGAAATAGCCGTTTTCTGTCCCAGGTAGCCATATTCCAAAACTTCTTCCTTAAAATCATTTTAAAATGACCCGCCATAACCCATTTTCATACAACATACCAAATCCCATAACAATCGGTTAAGAAATGGTCGTATTCTTCCCAATGCGACCAAATTGCAAACTTCCAAAAATACATTTTAAATCCCATTTCCAACCAACATACTCAATCCCAATAATCCTTTCCACATGATTAATAGATGTCCTAGTTCCGTCCCAGGTGGCCGTATTTAAGAACTTCTTTCAATAATCCTTTAAGAGTCCTATTTCCATTCAATATTCCAAATCTCTTCATGGTCGGTTAAGAAGTGGCCGACTTCTGACCCTGGTGGCAATATTGAAGATCTAAAAATTTTAAGTAAATGCAGTCTATACAGCTCTTTCCCATGAAGTTCTATTAGTAGACTCAGTTCATTCAGTCCATCACCTAGTCGATGGTGATCTAGTCGATGCTCATCACCTACTCGATGGTGATCAGTTTCGTTTGATCGTTTATTCGGAAGATCTTATCCATCCAGAACATCAGGCCCATTGAGTCAATCGACTCTGTCCAGTTTATGTCATCATGTCCATTTATAATCTAAGCAGCTTGACCCAGACGAATATTTTGGTGTTATTGGTATCTTTGATTTATTTAATTAAGATAATCTTATCCTTCGATTTAAAAAGTCGTAGTACGAACAATTGTCTAGAATTTCTGAAGAAAAGGGTTAAGTCTGCAGTAGCGGTGTTATAGTTTATGTTGTGCCTACCTTAAGCACGTACATCGAGGATGATTTGTAATCAATTACAAAATTCGGCAAGAAAATGTTCTGCGCACTAAATGCTCTTTATATTCTCATGTTCGGAAGACATTTGGATAATTGTTGACATTTATTTATTTGGGTCCACTGTTAAAAGTGGTACGAACGAAAATAAAACCGCTTGAATACTAAAAAGAAGTTTCATTTTATTATACAAACCGCCAGACTCAAATCTAAAATTTACTTTACTGATCTAACCTCTTACATTTAAACCTGGCAGGGTAACCTATTTTCACTTTCGATGTGTTTAGTGTTATTTTATAATTTTTATGGCAAATCGCCACCCAGCATATATCACTTCTGTTATCACACATTTCAAACACCTTACTCAAAAGTACCTGTATATGAAAAGCACTTCACCTTAGTATATACACGAGTGCAATATCTTATCGCAACACCGACCTATTACAAAAAAAAATAAATAAATTCCGGATATTGTGTCAAGATTGTACGATACATTGCAACAACAATGGTAAATTACTTATCTCTTATCGAGAATTGCATAGTGTAATTAGATAACACAAATCGCAACAAAGAAAAAAGTTTGAAATTCTTAAAAAAATCCAACAACAATAATGTGGTTCCATCCGTCTTTGTATCGTATAGGATTACTCTATATACCTCTCCTACCTTATATACGTACAATAGAACATTAAAACGAATGGTTTATAATTTCATTTTCCGGACATACAATCGAATCAAGAGCCGAAACGGTTTTAATTGCAAATTTATGAAAATTTTTCCCAAGCATATACGAGTACGAGCTACATGAATCGTCATCATCAATGAATTTATATACAACGGCAAGTCATGTATACAGACATAATACAAATTCTATGAGAATAAAAAAAAGAAATGTTTTAATTTTGTATTCTATAAAATACCATCCCGCCCGCCCCAGCATTTACGCCAAGTGCCTTTCTCATTTTTATGTGATATCTACTATCTGCTATACTTGTGTCAAGAATTTATGTGAGATAATTCCACTTTATCACAATCATAAAATGACAAGATTATTCATTAGCAAGTTATTGTGCGATTATACAAGTTTTATCTATATGAAGATATCTTCTCAAGATGTTCCCGTGGATAGAGAATCTAGAGTAGAATTTTAAGACAAAAATGTATAACGAAGAGAAAAGGCCAATTAACCTTCAAACGCTTTTTATAATTATGTGTAACCTATTTCTCAAGCGACGTTGGTCATACAAAAATTGATACACTTCAAAAATCTGTACACAATGTTGTTTTTTTTTAAATGTATGCCATCTCGTGGCGGCCATTGGAACGTAATAACAAACCATACACATAAGCTGTTATTAATTTTTTAAATTTTTATTTCTTCTTAAATCTAGTGAATGTTCCACGGGTTTAACAAGGTTTAGTTAATTTGAAATTTAGGCAAGCGGGTACGAATCTTGTGAATGATATTGCCCACGCACATTATTCAACTCAATATTTTCTAAGCATTGTTAGGCAGTGCTTCATAACCACAGCCAAATAAAGAAAACAACAAGTTCGTATAAATGTTTTGATTGCTACACTATTTAAATTTTGCTAACCTATGATCACCTCAGTTCCTATTTACAATTGTGGAGCCCCAATATAGGTAAAATCCGATCATTTGGCGTCGATTGCTGCCTCCCCGATCAATGTTTGTTTACACCTGAAGGAGCAACAACAATTAAACCCACAGCATATAAAACATTTATCTGGATGAAGACGACTGTACTCGCTGTAATAATGGTTATTCATTTATAATATCCAAATGAACCATAGTATTGCCCATATATCACAACGTTATCAACATTCATCGAAGGTTCTAGTAATCCAACTAATCAATTTCCAGAATTACCATTCGCCGATCAAACTTTTTATAAACAAAAGGAAATAAATATTCTGCTTGGAGCCGATTACTTCTTCCATATGCTCCGTGATAACCAAGTACAACTAACTAATAATATGATTGCTCGTGAAATGATATTCGGTTACGTAATTGCTCACCCTGGCGAGGAAAAGGATGAATTTCCGGCACATAAAACATGTCATATAAAAATCATGTATGATCAACCACTCGAAACCATACTACGAAGGTTTTGAGAACAAGGGGAAGTGGTCGAACACCGTCTGTGGACAGCAGAAGAGGAAGCTTGTGAAATCCATTTCAAGGCGACATACACAAGAAATCTAGAGGGACGTTACATAGTTCGGCTATCATTGAGAGAAGGTAATCCACATTTAGGTCAGTCGCATAACGCAGCTTTGCGACGCCTGTTATCAATAGAAAGGAAGTTAGTGTGTGAGGATCAATTAAACTTAGGCAATCATGTCGTTTACTTTCTTCCACATCATGGGATTTTGAAAGAAACCAGTATAACCACTAAGCTTAGAGTGGTTTTCGATGGATCGGCTTCTATACATCGACGGGTGTATCATTAAACGATAAGCTAATGGTTGGCCCTACATTACAAGATACACTTTGTTGTGATACAAGACACACTATTTTGATCTGGTCTCGTGGATTCAAGGTAGCATTTTCCGCCGATATAGAAAAGTTGTACCGCCAAATTCTAGTTGACCCAAGCCAAACATCGCTGCAGAGAACTTTATAGTGCTAGCTTCAAACTGACCGAATAAACCAGTACGAAGATTGCAAGGTAGCATATAATGCAACATCTAACATTATCAAGGAAACTTTTATGTCGACGGGGGCGAACAACGAAATACAAGCAGACACATTAAAAACGGAAATTTCTACAATTTTAGCCCAAGCTGGCATGACCTTAAGGATAGGGAATGTAGACAAATTCATTGAACATTCATTCAAGTGAACTCATTTATATAACGGAAGAAGTCAGAATGGCTCCTATGCTAGGAATCTATTGGTATTCAACAAGGGATAACTTTGGGTGTAAAATCGAAGCGATCAGTACTGTCGATGTCCGCCAGAATATTCGGTCCATTGGACCGGTTAGCGCGTTTCACTATAAACATAAAATTATTCATGCAACAGCTGTGGCTCCGTAAGGTATCATGGCATGAACCATTAACGTTCAATTAACCACCCGTCATTCGGGCGACATTCAGCTGCATGGTTTTAGTGATTCCAGTGAGAATGCCTATATGTAAGAATGAAGAAGGGTAATCAGTACGTAATCAGTCTACCTCGGTTGGAGCTGTGTGGTGCACACCTATTGACAAAGCTAATGAACAAGGTTGTGACAGCATATGAACTAAAGGGAGCTTCCAGCTGGTTGTGAACGGATTCTACGATTGTTCTGGCGTGGTTAGCAACCCACCCGAGAAGGTGGAAGACTTTCGTCGCAAACCGAGTGTCACAATTCACACTTTACTTCCCCAAGCAGTTTGGTGGCACGTAAACAGCAAGGATACCCAGCAGATTTAGCTACGAGGGGCATATCAGCTAACCAGTTGGTGGACAATGAATTATGGTTTAATGAACCAAGATGGTTATCGTCAGATGAGGAAACTTGGCCTGTAAAACCTACCATAATAACAACACTTCAAGAGACTCGAATCAAGGAAGGGCCACGCATCATTGCAAGATAACAGCACACATACAGCACAACGACGGTTACAACGATTTTCAAATTGGTCCCAGCTAATTCGATCTATGGCTTATCTTTTGAGGTTTATAAACAACACGACAAATATGATGAGAATATCGGGAAATATCAGAATGACTGAGCTTGTTAACTCAGAAAAAACGATTATACGATATGTACAAGAAAGAGAATTTACAGAAGACATTAAATCTTTAATCAAAACCAAGCGAGTGCCATCAAGTTCTAAACTAATTTCATTGGCTCCTGTTCTTGATTCCCAGAACATTCTAAGAGTAGGCGGCCGATAAGAAAATTCCAATTGTACGTACGACATGAAACATTTCATTGTAATACCACGAGATCATCAAATTGCAAACGTGATACTGCAATATTCGCACAAAAGGTACTTACATCCAGGTCCAACTCTGTTAACAGCACTTTCAAGAAATAAATATTGGATTCTGGGTATACGTGAGAAATATCGTAAGCTTTGCCACGACTGTACGAGTTGTTTTAGATATTCCGCGTTACGTTCAGCTCAGCAAATGGGAAATCTACCACAATCGAGAATCATTAACAGTCGACCGTTTTCAATAGTTGGCATAGAGTATGCAGGCTCAGTGGTGCTCGCCACGAAAAGGGGGCGAGGTGCAAGGCTCATCAAGGGTTTTATCGTGGTTTTCGTATGTTTCGCTACTATAAGGCGCTGCGTTAGATCGTTTTTTTGCACGGAGCGGAGCCCCCAGTGATGTATTTTCTGATAACGGATCAAATTTCTGGGGCGCAAAGCATGAGTTACGGGAACCTTTCAGATCATTCCAAACCAAGGAGTGTAAGGCCAAGGTAATCAACTATACCACCAATAAGCAAATTCGTTGGCACTTAATTCCACCCATTTCTCCACATTTTCGACGAATTTGGGAAAGAGCCGTAAGGTCTGTTAAGACTCATTTAGTAAGAATAATAGGAAACACTCATCTCATCTACGTAGAAATGGAAACTGTGTTGATCCAGATTGAGGAAATTCTAAATTCAAGACCGTTATGTGCAATTAGAAACGAGAACACCTGTAACATCGACACATTAACACCAGCACTCACTCTTGGCCCGATGACTTCCCTTCCTCACGCGGAATACGAATTAATATGTCCAGACTTACCCGTTGGAAACAAGTTCAAAAACTAGTTCAAAATTTTTGCCGTCGATACACAGCCACGTATTTAAATACGTTACAGCAACGCACCAAATGGCAGCAGAAAAATAGAAATCTAAAGGTGGCTGATGTAGTCTTAGTGCATGACAGTAAATCACCACCATGTAGTTGGCAGCTTGGTCGAATAATTCAATTGCACCCTGTACAAACGACCAATTACAAGACTGTTTCGATTACCGATCGATGAATCATAAATGAAGATAAAAACGTCGTTTTTGGGGGGGAGCATGTTAGGCAGTGCTTCATAACCACAGCCAAATAAAGAAAACAACAAGTTTGTATAAATGTTTTGATTGCTACACTATTTAAATTTTGCTAACCTATGATCACTTTAGTTCCTATTTACAATTGTGGAGCCCCAATATAGGTAAAATTCGATAATTTGGCATGTATTACTGCCTCCCCGATCAATGTTAGTTTACACCTGAAGGAGCAACAACAATTAAAACCGCAATATATACAACATTTATCTGGCTGAAGACGACTGTACTCGCTGTAATAATGATTATCCATATCCAAATGAACCATATAGTAATGCTTATGTCCTAGAATAGATATTTAGTATTTAGTAATTAGCTTTGCCAATTATGTTTATGTAATATAGTAAGTAAATATTACCAATTTGACAGATGTAAACAAAATTTCAGTCCTATTTTATAATGACCGTACTAGTGTACTACTGGGCAAAACTCTCGATTAATCTGGCAATTCATTATTGTAACACTTTGTAGAAATATGGGTGAATGTGTTGGTGTGTCATTCAAAAAGGAAGAACAAACGTTAGTCAATCATGTTTTTTTCGGGCTCTTTTCTGTGATAGCACGCACACACATTGTCATCAAATAATTAAACAAACCATCAACCATCTTTTAAATAAAGTGAAGGCAGTCATTATATACGAGTTTTGGTACAGTCCACGAAATCATTTGTGCACTAATTTGTCAGGATAGGGGAATATTCATATTTAAATTGATATCCTGAGTGTCTCCTATCTTCTGTCCCACACAGAATAGCCCGTCCCGGAGAGCGAATAAAAAAACACAGTTGCTGTGTTTATTATTCCCTATCCGGGGCGGGGCCGAAATGTCCTTAGAAATCAGTTTAAGAACAATAAGGTAATTGGTTACTCTATATCTCGAAGTCATCAACTTCAAATCGGAGGCACCAACTTTCCGCTCAAAAACTCTCATCAATATGCATGACAGTCACCAAAATAATGGATTAGCCCGTAACAGCTAGGCTGCACAAAACCTAGGTTGCACAAAATTTCGGACAAATGGAAAAACCATGGAGATCATCATTACGATCCCTAAAAAAGTTTGTTCCGTTTTATCACAACAACACTATCTGCATTAAGGCCTTTTTTGTCGACTTTGAAAGTGCATTCGATATAGAAAATAGATATAGGAAATCTAGACACATCGAAAACCATAGCTACTACTTCAGTTAACTTTATACTTTGTATAAACCGTTCTTATAATCACTTGTTTATGTTTGGTCAACGATCGACGCCAGCAAAAACACCGAATATTAATGATTTGTGAGATGAATTCTGCTGTTTGAGTAGCAATATTATGATAAACGATGACTCGAAGGCGGACATCCTAGTTCGCATAAATAAGGCCCATAACCGACATATGTAAAACAGAGAATGATGTACTCTTGCGATCACTCACAAAAAACTCCCTAAATCAAATTGATCGTATTTTCGAAAAGTGTTAGAACAGAAAGCCCCACATACCGCAAAAAACATGTAAAAAGTGAGAAGTTTAAGACTGAATCGGTGGATCACACAAAAGCATCAACAAGAACAAAATATCGTAAATTGTCCGACCATTGAACAGAATATGCAAGTTCCTAAACTAAACAGGCGTGGAAGATAAGCAGAGAGTGTAGTATGTGCTAAAGTGTAGTAAGGGGGTTCAAGGGCTTAGTGAAAAAGCGATATTTGTTTGAGTAGCAATGGAACCTATTCGGTTGTAACACATTGGCAAATATGCGATAAATTTCGTAGAACTCCTCAAGTTAGAAAGAGAAAGAAAGAACTGTTCAGCGAATTATTTGGAAGGGAAATCTGCTGTAATAAGGAAAAGTTACAGACGAATCGGGCGACGGAAGATTAATCGTGCTTGCATTGTAGTTGCAGATTTCGAAGAGCCCCATTGTTAACCAGCTTCCAAATTATATTCGCACCGTATCTTGGATTCTAGTTGTAAACTATTGACGAATTTCAAAATTGTGTCTTTTCCAGCCCCATAAGATGATTTTATTTTAGCAAAGATTAAATTGTACTGCCAATGATGTTATATTTACAATAAATAGTCCAACAACAATTCATTATCTAGGAAATTCTAGATAATGAACCATGGGTTTGAAAACCAGAATTCGTTTTCTTTTAAAATCGATATTTTGAAATTTGAAATTTTTTAAAGAGCCGGGTTTTTGATTTCTGCAGAATTTGATAATCGTATTTTTGACTAATATTGGAAAACAATAATTTTTATGATCCACACACATACTCAAATAATTACAGTATATACGTTAGGTGTATACACTAACATCACCGAATGTAATCAAGAAGGCGATCTGTGTATTACTCACACACTCCGCTTATGGCGCTGGCCAAAATAATGAAAAAAAAACACTTTGCTTATAAAACGATGTGCTTTTTTGAGTACTTGAGGCAGTAGCTTTATCTTTAGTTGCGAAGAAATAGCTCAATGAGTTTGAAATGTTCGCAGCAAGCAGAACATTTTGCTGCTTCTGCTCCACAAACGCTTATATGGCGACAATGGGCGGCGCCCCTATATTTTATATTTACTTCTCCGAAATATTTGCCATGCATTGCAATCCGTTAATTAAGGTTTATGCTTTTGACTATTGATATATAATTTCAGAATGGGAAATTTTATAAATTGAAAAATTTCTGAGCAATCTATTGTTAATGCACAAAAATTAATTTATTATGAACAATACAATTATTTAACACAAACTGTTTCTCTTAATTTACAGATGATGATAGCGACGTCGATTTGGTAACAGACTATTCAGAAATGAATACGATTTCATCGAAAGATGTTGATGCAGCAACAACAAATGCAATAAACAATAGTCGAAATAAATTAAACAACAACAATAGTACATCGTCATCGATTACGTCAACAACCAATCCCGTACTAATACCAACAACAAATCTATGCAATAACAACAACAGTAGTAGTATACCACATCATACTACAAACAACAATATGGTACCAATAATTAGCGTTACGCCCCATAGCCCGGGTGCTAAATATAGCGGAATTTTAGGTATGTTATCATTTCCAGTTATGCCTGGTAGATTGATAAGAATGATAAGACAAGCATTTTATGTAGACAAAAAATTGACCGAACTCATTTTTAATTTTAATTTTATAGAGGATACATTAAACCATTTACAATGTATCAGAGAGAGTATTGTACAAATGAAAAGTTCCAATTCGCAAAACGCTCATTATGGTGGCACAGGAGGTCTAATGAATCCTTCGGTAAGTACAGATTACATACCCAAATTAAACATTAAATGTTTTTTTTTTATTTATATACGTAAGGGATTATGCGAATAAAGGATTAATTTTTTTGTGTATTTCATATTTACAGTTAAGCGCATCTAAATTATTTTCATCTTGTCCATCATTGCCTGATTTAACACAGGGCGCTAATATATGGCCCAATCAAAATTATGGTGGATTAAATTCAGATCGACGAAAATCGTGGACCGCTATTGAGGATTTAACATCGGAATGTGCCAAAGGACATAAAAGGTAAGGAATTTAGCTATGACGTATGTATAGGTCAAACCTTGTAAAACCGTTTAAAGTTTTTTTTTGAAAGCGCAATCGATCGGCTATAGTGAATATTTAATTGTTAGATGTTTTATGAAATGCGCATGTTTTAGTTTTTTTGCAAAATATTTGCTTTACATTTTTTGCATCAATTTCAATTAGGAGGGTAGGGTGGACATTTGGATAGTCCTTTCGAAAATAAGCTCTCCTGCAACTCTATACAAATGGATTTGTTTTATGTTTTGTCGTTTTCTAACTGATTGCTATATTTTGGCCAAAATGCGGCGTTTACCCGGCGCGTAATGATCCCTTATGTAAAGAGTATTAAATTGTTTTTACTTTGCACACTCTTCGTCAAATTTGATGAACCGAGTATACATGAAGCCAGCACACTTCACAACGAAAAACGCAGTGTGCTGAGTAAAATCACTTACAAGCCGTTATACTACGTGCCTGACGACGATTTTTTTGTTTCAATGGAAGGAGTATAACGAGAAGTATACTTGATAGTATAAACGGAAATTTAGCCAATTGAATATTTTATATTTTCGAATGAATTATTACAACCGCCCACAATTATTACAAATCAGGCGTAATAATTTAAAAAAATAACCTATTTTTTCATGCAAAATACTAATTTGTTTTGGTTACCACAATACGTTTCCATAATACGACGAAAACCGTAATATCGTACCCGAAAAAAATTAAGTCCATAGTTGTAATGAAAAGATGATACGAGTGACCTGTTACAATTTTTCGGAATTTTATATTCCAAATATTTCGGCATTTAATAGAAAATGCTCAAAATCAGTTAAACGAATATTTCGCTCCCGTTCGTTACTTCAACCAGTTATTGACAGATGAATCTAACATTCTATACCAAAATGTGTTTGATATTTAGTTCTAAACTGCAAAATTTGTCAATCGTCGATTAGAGATATTTTGAAAATTGATAAATGTCAATTTAATTAGTAAATTTCTATTAACACCAGACACGGTTGGTTTAGACCATATATGACTACAGTATGAACTAATCACCAATTTAGGCACACAGCATTAGTAAATTTTTCAAAGTTTATTTGGCAATCCGTAAATAAAGTTGTAATATAAGTATTCTCTTGGGGTATCAGTGTTATCTATTAAGCGACTTAGGCAAAGAATTCACCTAATATGTACCTACCGCTTTTTCTGGTCTATTTTAGTTTTACTGTTACCAAGTAACAATATAGACGATTTCAAGTTCTTAGACAGATCAGTTCATAAAACTTATAACTAGTTGGCGATATATTTGGATTATAATTCGCTTGACTAAAGAAATTGTCCAGTGATAATTAATAATGCCAAGTTAACATCGATTTCAACTCAATGTAGACATCAAAATCATAATATATTTCAAAACCGATACATGGCGGTTAGTAATGCTTCAGAAACCACTTAAGAAGCATTAGAAAGAACACTCAACTGAAACTACCGAGCTGCGCATAGATAATAAGGTTTTAAAGGAGCATCATATTTGGAGTGTTCCGTAATGTTCACAACACGACCAATATAAAATTAAACAACTCCTTACTTCCAAACTAAAACAAACTATCCCCCGAAAAAAGTTCAAATGGAAGGAGCATCATGAATAAAAACTTCAGGTTGAGCAAATAAAGCAGCTTTGATCAAACAAAAGCTACTCAACCCGTACCCTTCACTACCAAAATTATTTCGATGCTAAAGGAGCGTAATCATCGAATCTCGTAATCTCGAATTAGAATCTCAATCAATATTTGTATAACAACAACAAAGTGAAAAAAAATTTAATGAAGCAAAGATTTTGATGTCGAAGTTTTGCCTCCAATTCTCGTTTGTGTGCCATCATACACTCATCCCAAATGATTATTTTTGCAATTCTGTAGTTCTTTCACCATTGTTGATTTTTTGGAAATGTTGCACATCAGTTCATCTATCGTTTGCAAATTTAGTGACAATTTGAGCGCAGATTGAGCTGTTCGTCCTCCTTTAACAATGTGGCAGCAATCCCAGATATGTTACGGCCACTCGGCCAGTTCCGTCAGGTTTATTGAGGAAGAAGATTACTCCATAGCCGTCGTTAGACTTTTGCTCGTACTGATTGACTCAAAACAACTCGATCGTATTGCCGTTCTCATTCCAATTCTCAATTCAATACATCGTATATGAAACGATTCGGCGCTGGCATCCCTAATTCGTGCAACATCTTGCCGGACATCATTATGAATCTCCGCGTCTTCAGCCATTTTGTCTTTGTATTTGTTCCACAAATGAATTGAGTTCCGAGAAAACACGTTGTAATGATGGTGGCCAAAAGTGACCGAATATGATACCAGTATGATCTCAGTGAATGTCATCCTCGAGCAAATGTAAACACTGACTGACAGGCTTCTCGAAATGTTGCACACAACTCACCATTAACAGTTCGTAGAAATTCAAATGAAGTCGGTCGCCGAACATTAACCAATAAAAAAACGCAAATAAAAACATTCGTCATTGCTCGAACGAACTGTGTAAATGAGCCCCAATGCATCGGTTGACTATATATTCACGTATCCAGGAGCAGGCTGTCCATGTTTCCAACCTTGGAATTTTTTGATTATGCGTTCCATGTGAAATATCTTGGCATCTCCGAGTAAATCAGCGTTCTTGTAAATCACTCGCGCATGTCACGAAGAAGCTTGTTCGCGTTGTCGCGTTTGCTGCCGTGAAAAAAACTCGTTGTCCATTATCGAAGTGCACAGTTAAATGGACCACAGCGGGATGACGTTCGTATATGGCGAATGTAAAGATTTTTCAAACCGCCTCGTTGCTTCTGACATATCTTCCCGTCTCATCTTGCGAAACTTCATCGTTGGCATCAGGAGCTGCAATACCAAATACAGTCATGTCGCTTTCTTTCTTAACATACTTGCAAGCGTATTTCATGGACTTGACAGAACTGCAGTACTCAACATTGCAATGCGCTTTGAATGTTTTGGAAAGCAGCGCCGAATACGGAACAATCCAGCTGTTGTCGACACGTCCTTATTGTTGACCTTCAACGAAACCATTCTGCCGTTATCTTCTGCAGAGTGACGACGATACAGTGGGTAACCGTCAATGCCCGTGATTGTGTCAGCCAACAAAGCACGCGGATAACGTTTGGAGCATTTGTTTTCGATCATGCACGGTGATTCCCGGTTGTGATCGCCACACGGTCCATGAAGCAAATTCGCTGTCACTACTTCATACAACTCTGGGTTTGTTTCGGGATCAGGAATTTCTGCGCAATTTCTGCGGTCTTGTTTTCTCAATCATGTACAGTGGAATAAGTGCATGAGGCTGTCCATGTCAAGTCTATGAGCGCCTTGTGTTTCTTTCTGCTTGAATATTTGTGCTGTACGGTCTTAGCGATCGCAGGTGATACGTCGATAGGTTACCGCATCTTGCGCGTATTCGTACATGTGGCTCGGGCTTCCAATATACGTTGCTGGCAAAACGATTAGTTGGTCCACATTGTTTACATTTCCATCTACATTCATGGCATCGCGCAGATGAATGTATTCTTTCGTACGCAATTTTTGTTGATTTAAACGTATGTATGTCAGACGTTTCGTCTCGATTTTGTCATACATATGAACGGCGAACTGATGAAATAATCTGCAGAATTTCAATATCTGATTGTCCTGATTTCGACGAATCCTCAAACGATAGGCACAAAAATTCATCGAGCTGACCTTTTTGTTTGTTTCTTAACCTGTAAATAAGTAATGAACTTTTGTTATTAATCGAATTGAAAAACAATATACAACATTGCTACGTACCGGTTAATGGATTAATCATATTGATCAAAAAATGATATCCATCCTCTACGCGGTAAAAGGTCAGCGGATATTGTAATGCATCATACGTCACAGATACGGTGAAGGTTATCACCATCACGCCGTCGAACCACATGTCACGAGACTCTAAATTCTCACCAATAACCACAATGGCAACTCCATTCAACGTCGGGGTACATAGAAGCGTCCTTCGTGTTCGCGAATTGCTGCGGTTGTGTAATAATATCGCGCTTTGGCGCTTGACTGATAGCACAACGCTGATTAATGTCATCATCAGAATTTTCAAGAAAACAAATCTGAATAAATTTGTGATCAGCATTCACTGGAGGCAACAATGCTCTTGCACGACGGTAGTTTTGTCCTTGAATCTGTAAAATTAAAGACAAACTCTTAATTTATGAGCCTCGAAAGTCCACATTGTTCCTTGGCGATGAAACGTTGTGAATCGTTGATGTGGGTTTCTATGATGTGTGTTATAATCGAAAAAGGATTTACCTTAAAAGTTAGAGGTAAACTGAACCGAAATGCTGCGATCGAAGTTCTTGGTGGCGATGACAATTGTGCTGATTTGACCTTTCCGCTCGAACAACATAATCCCGATGAAACCTCAAAGCATTGCAATGTTGACAAACAGTGCTCATTGTTCCGAAGTGGACCGATATCTGATCGTATCTGAATGCCAAACGTTCGTATCCGTTGTTCCGGAATCATAATGGACCGCGCTTGAGAAATTCTTATTTCATTTGCCTCCAAACACTGTGTGCGCTCTTCATCCGTCTCATTGACTCGATGATCATGTAGTTGACGTGCGTTGCGCTTATACCGACCTATATTTCGATGAATCATTGGTGTCATTTTTTCCAATGAAATAAACTAACATCAATTCAATGTTTGCACACACCAAATTACAATGAACTTAAATAAATTCAAATTGATGAATTTTGAATGCACCAAAGATATGATCACCACCGATTCGACACTACTATCGTTTTCAATTTAATTCTTCTTCTTCTTTTTTGTCCTGCCAATTACGAACGTAACAAAAAACATCAGCCCAGTCGGTCGAGCTGTTCTCAATTGGTTTTTATTTATATAAATTTACACTTTTAGAAAAGTACACGCGGGCAATGCCTGTCTAAAATCTATATTTCGTTTAAACAATTATTTTTGGACACTCTCATACATGTCCAGAAACTTCACACTGGTCCTGATTTAATATTTGGACAGCATTGATCATAACCAATAGTGACACCGTTCCCTCATTATCACTTTCAGTGCGAACTGGTTTCTCACCCGCTTTATTTTTTGGAAATGGAGACCCTGATCCGGAGGATAATTTATCCTATCCTTAAGTGTGTATGTTCCTGTACTGCGTTTACCCATGTAGTGGATTTTTATTTCAACGTATAAATGGAACCACTACTTCGTTGCTTCTCCTCAACCTCGTAGAGGTAAAAAGTTGAGGATGATGTAGAAACAATTCCTCTATTGATGGGTTGGGTAGCCCTATCCTTTTTTAATTCACAATGACGCTCGCTTTTGTAAGAATATTTTGATTATATTATTAAATTTTGGCTTGTGACAATCGGCGGATAAGGAGATTGATTGCTAATCGCTAGCGTTTCTTTACGCAAAATTTGACACCAAAATTATTTCGATAAGTTAAGGCATTCTCGCAGAGATTCGCTAGTTCTAACCAGATCAAACTGATTCCACAGTTGGTCAGGGAAACAAATTGCTTTGAAAACATTTTTCCGAAATTCAATGCCAATGGAAAGCACAATAAATATCATTTAAATGGGATTATCACAATATGTGCTGATCGCGTGCCACACATTAATAATCAGTGGATTAATTTGAAAATTATTATAAAAAATTAAAAAGTTGGGTCAGTTTGGTTACCAAAATTCTATAGGAAGCAAAAGAAAATTTTAACACCGCAAACTGATTTGACTCCCAGGAATAGTGCCACACGTTGTTTAATATAAGAATTCGGTCCTGTTTATCAAAAATTCGACTAAATTAATTATTTATCTTATAAAATATATGAAATTGAAAGCCTGTTAATACTAAGTGTTCAGCTCTTCCAAGTTGTTCCAAATTTTAAGAGATAAAACTCTAATGCGACTTTGCATGGTTAGTACAATTGAATATTACGGTCAGTTGGTCCCGAGGCTTGAAGCTAGTGGATAGAATTTTTTTAAACGAATTTTACACCGTCTGAAAAAAATACCCGGAGTGATTTAAAATAAGTTTCATTTATGTTTACTGCACCTAAGACCATAGAATGCGCATCGGCATTTCAAACATTTTTCTGAATTGGTGCGTGTGACATTTCAATGCACTTCCTACAAAAGCACCTATTTTACTACTAATAACTGTGGATATGAAAAGTATATGGGGTTTTCCAATAAGAGGTTTCATTTTGAATAGCCTTCTATTTGGGCAGCTGTCAATTTTGAAGCTGTCATATTTTGACATTTGACAAGTAAAAACTACGCCATTACTAAAAATGGTACGTTACACGCTTCAACAATGCATTTAAATTGTTAAAATTCACTACAAAAATGGTGAAAATTTTACAGTCACAGTTCGCAAAACTAAAGCACTTTTGAGTCGTCGTGAAGCACCCTCTCGCCCGGCGATCTTGGGACTCAGAAAATCCAAGAATGATTGTTGAAAAGCCTCTCCACCATCACCGTGTCACTGTTTGGTGCGGTTTTTGGGCTGACGGTGTGATTGGACCTTACTTATTCGAAAATGAGGCTGGTGTAACTTTAACGGAGAATGGATTACGCTACCGAGCTATGATTAATGATTTTTTATGGCCGGATTTGGAAAATATTGAAGTGGACGACGTTTATTTTCACCAAGACGACGTTACGAGCCACACAAGCAACGCAACAATCGTATTTTTGCAAGAAAAGTTTCCTGGCCGTGTTATTTCTCGAAGAGGTGATCACAATTGGTCACCGAGATCTTGTGATTTAACACCTTTCAATTTTTTTTTTGAGGCCACGTGAAAGATAAGGTCTATACCAATGCTCCACAATCGATAAGACCTTAAAGAGGGAATTCGTGAAGTTATCATGTAAAATTATCATGTAGATTTCAAACAGAATTGCCTCGATAACTACTTAAGCGAGCTAGGTCCAGAAATGGATAAAGACTACTCGTTATGGAAAGCAACCAGAAGATTTAAACGACCTGTAGTTCGAGTACCACCTTTAAGGAACGCTCAAGGCAGTTGGGTTCGACAAGACAAAGAAAAAGCGGAACTCTTTGTTCAACACCTAGCAGCAGTGTTCCAACCCCATGACATTCAATCCAACATTGATGCAACACCTGTTTATCAACCAAATCAGGACTTTAAAAGGGTCACGTCAAAGGAAATTACTAAAGAAATCGACAAAAATCTTAATCATAAAAAAGCACCAGGAATTGATGAAATATCACCGGGTCTATTCAAGGAACTTCCACGTAAAGCAATTATCTTAATCACATACTTATTTAATGCCTGTATGAGATTGAAGTATGTACCCAAATGCTTCAAAATGGCCCAAATAATTATGCTAAAGAAACCAGGTAAACCAGATGAAGAAGTAACATCATACAGACCAATCTCACTGCTTCCGACCTTATCAAAGCTGTTCGAGAAACTGCTACTAAAACGTCTAAAGCCAATGGTAAACGTTCCTGATTTCCAATTTGGATTCGGTAAACGTTCCTGATTTTTGCGTTAGAAGAAAAGAAATATTGCCCCGCCGTATTTCTGGATGTATCCCAGGCCTTTGATAGGGTTTGGCATGAGGGATTGACATTCAAAATGAGCAAAATTCTACCACAAAACTATTGCCAGCTGCTTAAATCATACCTCTCTTATTGCCAATTCAGAGTCATTCATGAAGAAACATGTTCTGACTTTTATCCAGCGATTGCGGGAGTTCCGCGGGGAAGCGTATTGGGTCCCCTCCTCTACCTTCTTTATACTGCGGACATACCTACAACGAATAAAACATTCATCGGCACGTTCGCTGACGACACTGTAATTATGTCAGTAGGCGAATCTCAACCAAGAGCAGTGGAAAATCTTCAACGAGCAATAGACAACGTTACTAAATGGACAATTGACTGGAAAATCGCACTGAATGAGCTCAAATCAACATATGTGACATTTACGCTCCGACATAAAAATGACACTCTTCATATACACCTCAAAGGAGTGCAAGTGCCGCAGGCTGAATCGGCAAAATACCTTGGTCTACATTTAGATTCCAGGCTCAACTGGAAACAACACGTGAGACAAAAAGCTGAACAGATACGATTGAAACAACGTCAAATGTACTGGTTAATTGGACATCATTCCAAAATGAACCTGTATTGCAAAAGACTGGTATATCAGACTATCTTCAAACCAATATGGATGTATGGTGCGCAGCTATGGGGTTGTACACATAAATCCAATAGAGACATTATACAACGAAGCCAAAATAAATTTCTTCGAATGGTCACCAACGCCTACCGATTTGTGACTAACAAGGAAATCCACAATGATTTAGAAATACAATTGATAGACGACGTGATCCGCAAATGTGCCATAAAACACGAGAAGAGACTTCTTACCCACACCAATCTTGAGGCCGTACAACTACTGGACAGTACAAACGAAGTAAGGTGGCTCAAACGAATCAAACCACATGAGCTAACCGTACGAAAATTATAAACCAGAGGAACTGGACACTGGTCCAGCAGACCCACACAAGCTTATGCTTATCTCATAAGTACTAATGTCAACCTTACTAATGAAATAATAATGTTTAAGATTGTACTAGCCATATCAATAAAGTTGTTAAAAAAAAAAATTTAAAATTTCATGAAAAGGATATGGTGCCATTTGGCTGATATCGTTTTCAAATGTTAATGGCATACCGTCCTCTTTACAATGAAATAAACATTCATTGATTTCTCTTAAAGAATACTCGCTCTTTTTTTGAATATCAAAATGAAACCTCTTATTGGAAAACCCTTAATAATTGCCTATAAATAGTTTTGATTGATATTATTCCACCCTGCGCCTTATCGTTGAGCCACTATAAAGAAAATAAATATCCCTGTCAAAATGGATTAAGGAATGCCCTTTGTGTAAATTTGCCAGTAACCCTGAAATTAATTAAAATTAAAATAGTAAAGGTTTGATTTATATCTTTTTCAATTCTAAATTTTCAATTATTCTAATTATTTAAAACCAAATATTATTTTATAGTGTTAGTTTATCAAGTATCGATAGTGAAGAGCAAGAATCATTACGGGCCGCCGAACGGTTACACAATCGCACGAGTCGAAATAGTACGGGTGGAATATCGACTCATTCGCTAAACGAGGCAGAACTAGCGGTAAGCGTATATATATACACATCTCCCGCCCTTTGAAATATATTTTTCTAAATGTTTTATGTTATTGTTTATCTACCCCAAAACACAAAAAAAAAACACAAATAAATTTAGCGAGACTTTGAGCGTATCGCAGCTAAAAGAAATTTGGCGCCAATCATGAGTCGTATACCGCTGCAAAAAAGTATATCAACACCATCGATAGCACCAATTCGTAACCAAAATGCCAAGGAAGAGAATATTATAGCGACGTAAGTATTTTTCCTTATTTTATTATTTATTTTTTTGTAAATTTATATTTTATTCAGATAAATTTTAAGCTAGACGCTAGTTCCAAAGATCGAACGAAATATAAATGTCCTTTATTTTTTTATTATATACACATAATATAAATAATTATTATGCCTGCTGCCGCCATTATATATAACGTATTATATATTAAATACATAAATAAATATATAAAAATAAAATTTTTGACGTTTTACAGCTTCTTGTTTATCATTATTAATCCTAACTTGGATATCTCACGTTTTCCATTATGTAAAGATTGATTCATGATACGTTGCTTTTTATGTTTAACCCTTTAAGAAACCGGGGTTCATTTTTTTAACAAACTTTCATTATTTTATATATTTCCAGTAGTTTATTGTATTTCTTCTAAATCTTCTACATGTTTTCTAATTCTAAATATGCTTTTATTAGACAAAGCTTTATAATTTACTCTAATTATTTACTAGTTAAAACATCAAAAATATTTTTTTTATATACGAGTATATGATAGCTGTAAGAGTGTCCCAAAGCCTGTATTTTAATGAACAAAATATATATGTAAAGTATATTTTTAATTAAAATGGTTAATGGCTCTTCAAATTAAATACAAACAATTTTTTTTTAAATTAAACTATGTAAAGTATTTTTCTAGTACATAACAGATAACTACACTATTTTTATACAACTCATATCTTGCACATTTATCAATTCGGTAAAAAGTAGAAAACAGAAGTTGTACCTGGCTGCAACATAGAAATGTATGTAAGTACATATGTACATATATAGTTTGTTTGCTTTTAGTCGACGATAAACTTTGTTAGAAAATACAATACTCATGTGTCCACAGTTGATAGTCCACCCGCATTCTTACCACTTTAATTTACAATTTACATTTTTATCACATTGCCTTATTTGAATTTGCTTGCGACTACTTCACATAGAAATCTTTTTGAAGAGTTCGTTTACCCCGATAACGGCATGCCCATAAATTTTCTATATTCCGTCAGGAACACGAACACTTTAATTAACTTGAGCTGAAATAGAAATTATCCTTTTGAGAAAGTAAAACAAGGCAATCAGAACCGGTGTGAAGTTTTCAACATTTATCAAATGTGTAGCTACACAAATTAACAAAAAACAAAAATGTAGATACACAATTTAACAAAAAGTGTAGAACTACATAAAAAATTTGTGGCAGGGTTGAAATTGTTATAATTTACACTAAATATAATCGAATCTAATCCGCGGCATATCACTGCGACCTTTGGGGATTTTTTTTTGTTTAGTGTAAATGGAAATCATAATATAAAAAGTGTAAACCGGGTCTTGTGGGTGTTTAAGGGCCATCAACACTAAATTCTAGAGATGGCACCACAAATCTGAGTATACTGGCATTTCGGGGACACTCCCTTCAACCTTTAGTGACATGCGGCATATTTAGTGTTGATGGCCCTTAAACACCCACAAGACCCGGTTTACACTTTTTATATTATGATTTCCATTTACACTAAACAAAAAAAATTCCGCGAAGGTCGCATAGTTATGCCGCATATCACTAAAGATTGCAGGGAGTGTCCCCGAAATGCCAGTATACTCAGATTTGTGGTGCCATCTCTAGAATTTAGTGTTGATGGCCCTTAAACACCCACAAGCCCAGGTTTACACTTTTTATCTTATTATTTCCATTTACACTAAACAAAAAAATTCCCCGAAGGTCGCAAAGATATGCCGCATATCACTAAAGATTGCAGGGAGTGTCCCCGAAATGCCAGTGTACTCAGATTTGTGGTGTCATCTTTAGAATTAAGTGTTGATGGCCCTTAAACACCCACAAGCCCAGGTTTACACTTTTTATCTTATTATTTCCATTTACACTAAACAAAACAATTCCCCGAAGGTCGCAAAGATATGCCGCATATCACTAAAGATTGCAGGGAGTGTCCCCGAAATGCCAGTATACTCAGATTTGTAGTGCCATCTCTAGAATTTAGTGTTGATGGCCCTTAAACACCCACAAGACCCGGTTTACACTTTTTATCTTATTATTTCCATTTACACTAAACAAAAAAATTCCCCGAAGGTCGCAAAGATATGCCGCGGATTAGATTCGATTATATTTAGTGTAAATTATAACAATTTCAACCCTGCCACAATTTTTTTATGTAGTTCTACACTTTTTGTTAAATTGTGTATCTACATTTTTGTTTTTTGTTAATTTGTGTAGCTACACTTTTGATAAATGTTGAAAACTTCACACCGGTGCAATCAGACTACTTTTTCAAAATTTTATCTAAGATGGAATGCTTTGTCCATCTATCCATAATTTAGCAACATTTCAATAAAATTATTTCTTAAGAAGACAGTTTAATCGTATTTTCTTCAAACTAAACAAGAGTGGTGAATTTTAAATAAGTGTGGTGAATAAAATTTAACATTTCAGAGACTATTCATCTCCAAACTTTTACATCAACACCAGTGTTGTGCCGTATTTTTTACACCGCGTAGTTAATATTATACACGTTCTACACGTATGTAAACAATGATAAAAGTGGCGTCGACAATATAGAGAATGTAGACAATGTCGAAAATTATTATTTCTCTCAGCCATCATCAAAATTCTACGATTTTTTTAATGGAACCAATTCAATATGGAGTTCCGTCTTCCTTCACATTTAGAAACTTTAACCTGTTACGTTAAACGGTTAAAGAGCGAATTCGTTAAATCGTTAAAAGATTAAAAATCAGTTGTGAATGGGATCTGCGGTACCGCCATGTTTCCTGACCCCGTCACTTAAATACCCGTAATATTATTTATCCATCTTGAGAGGATTAATTGGTAGAAAGGAGATACAGCAACTTGCCGCTTACTTGTGACAATTATGTTAGTCTACAAATTTGACGTAGAAAGTTTTTATTGTAAAAATAAAAATAAATCCGCTTTAGATTTGATAATAGACAAGTAATTTGATAAAAAGTAAGTAAGATGACTACTATTAAGTATTTCCGTTGGATCGTTTAGACCCAGCAGGAGATTACCAATAAAACTTAGACATGTTGGTTGTTGCTAAAAGTTCTTTTGAATTTTCTCAATACTTTTGATATGTCCGTCGTAGAACGGACACCACATATTTACAGCAACAGGACCTTAATAATCTCCAAATCAAAAATAGCAGCCGTCCAAATGCGTAGCTCAATGAGCTTGTAGAGCGAAAGTAATCTATAGGTCCTTAGTTTCCGGTACTATCTGAAGAAGTTGATAATTTACCTTACTGTTTGCTAGATTGTCTTTGTTAAATAAAATCTAATATTAAATTATTAAATTTTAAATCTAACAAATGCCAAAATAAGACGGAAGAGTAATTGGATATTTCAAGCAATATTTTTTTCTTTATTTCAAATTAAGGAGCATACCTAGGCTGGACCATCTATTCTGTTGGGTGCTATTGCTTTGATTTCCAGTCATGACGTTCCGGGTTTTTTCGCGTCTGCTTGCATCGTTCGTTTTCATGTTGCAGCTGGTCGTCTGACTTTCCATTCCAGAGACCTTCGTGTTATATCATTCTGAGACTTTTTCATTGTGTAACCAATGCATTTTCACTGGTGCTTTCGTATTTCGATGCCAACGACTGCAACACTGATTTCACACACGAATATAATATTCTTAGCTTGGTGTTATGGGATAGGGCAGATTATTCCATAGTTTATGTAACTTGTTAAATGTTGTTCTGCCTTTGTAGATTCGTTTCTTTAAATCTTCATCTGATCCAATCCATAAATCTGTGTGGATATTGGGGCGTTTAGCCTCATCGTCTTGGTTTTTCTAATATTTATTTTGAAGCCAATTACTTTTACTAGATCTGTATCTACTGTACTTTATGTTGCATTCCGGCGTGTTTATGGGGATGCAGTTGGGGAACGCGTTATCTAATTTTCCCATGACATAATCTAATACTAGGAACAGATGTTCCTAGTAGTGTATTCGTATTGAACGCGATTACTCGCATATCTTGTATGAGTTTGATTAATTTCTTTGGCATGCGCATTTCACAAAATGCCTTCAATATTGAGCTACTGTGTATTGTATCTGCTACACGTTCGAAATTCACGTAGGTGCAGTGGTGAATTTCATTCATTAGACTGCTCAATTATGATGCGTGTTGTGTTAATATGATCGGTGCAACTTTGCCCTGGTCTGGATCCAGCTTATTCCATCTATATTTTCGAGTTGATTGTCTGTTTAGTTCTATCTAGGATTAAAATTGCTATTATTTTTATGGTTGTGTTGCGGAGAGATAAGCCTACCTTCCATTTTCGCGGTTTTCTACCGGAAGTTTATACTTCTTTTTACTTAGAGTTGTTGCAGTTGTCGTTATGTATTCTTTGAATATTTCAGCTCTGAACGATTTAACTACTAAAATAAGGTAAAAACCTACGAAGTGTTTAACAAACGCTAACGAATTAAATATTCTCCATTTTGTTTCAATACCTTTTGTCATGTTTCTGGTAGTAGCATAATTCCACGCTCATAAAACTCCTGAACTTTGCTGGCAAAAAACTGATCCAATGCATTTTTGACGAAAAGGTTTTGCCGTCTAAAAAATTTTGTAGAGACCGGAACAAGTAATAATCTGAAGGTGCCAGATCTGGAAGCTATAATAGCTGTTGGCGTGTTACCAAACTTGTATGAGGTCTTGCATTATTTTGCTGGAACACTATACCTTTTCTATTGATCCATTTTGGCCCATTCTGTTTGAGTGCATCATTCAATTTATCCAGTTGATGACAGTACGCTTCAGAATTAATTGTGGTATTGTCCGGAAAAAACTAAAAAACGATTTCCTTGAAATCCCACCAAACAGTCAGCATCACCTTTTTTATGACTATCGACTTTCGAAGTGCTTTGCGCCGGTTCATCTTTTTCACTCCATGATATCTTGGTTTTAACATTGTTATAGACCCATTTATCGTATCCAGTGTCGCTTCATAAATGGATCAGTTACTTGACGTTTGAGAAGCAAAACGCAGACGTCAATGCGAACTCGATCAATTTAATCTGTCAGCGATGTCACGAGTTGTTATTCGGCGGTTTGCTTCAATCAATGCCTTTCTTTTGTCTTCATCAGCTTCAACTGGCCTTCCAGAACGTGGTGCATCTTCAACATTAAAATTGCCAGAACGATATTTTAAAAACCAATTTTGACACTGAGGTTCTGTCACATTTTTGCCTTTTCGAAAACAAAAAAGTAAAATATGCCGATAATGCTGCTTTCGATTTTCCATATTTAATATGGCACCAAACACAAACTATTGAGCAGAACCAAACAAATTTTTGCACAAATAAGTCCTGCTATATCAGCTGTCAAAATATATAATAACAATGCGGGTTAAGTTTGAAGTTGGCTATGAAACATTACATTTTGGTCGCCTGTTAGGAAAAAACGAAATTACTTTCCGAACAACCCAATAATATTTGAATAGACATAGTAATAAAAATATGGGCTGATAGCTGACAGCTGTTATAAAATTTAAATTTGTTGGATTATTAGTTCATAGGCAAATTTTATCTAACTAAAACCATGGAAACGAATAAAAAATTACGAGTGGTTTCATTTTACAATGACATTGAAAAGTTTCTATCACAAATAACCATGGACAACAAAAATTTATCAGTCTTGAAAGTTCAAACACAAAAGTTTTGTGAGAATGAGCACTGACTGTTACAACTGTTATATAAATTTGTAATGTAATAGTATTTTCTTGGTTTCCGAGATCATTAGGAAAACGTTTATAATTGCAGATTACCACAGTAATTCCAATAATTTACAATAATTTCAGAAATTAGAAGAAGTTTTCGAAAAAGTCACATAGCAGGGCCACATACCATGTGCGATGTAATCTGGCGTTAATAAAATATTTATTGTTGCTAAATTTAGGGTTTCTTTATCACTTTTTGACTTCTTTATCACTTCTTTCCGAATTTAAATGTTCTCGGTTATCAAGCGGGAATCGCGATAGCTGAGTTTTTATATCAGTACCGCGAAAGTGTTGCCATAAGTTCATTTTGTTTTTTCGCCAAGAGTTGCGATTTACATGTAATAGGGCAATTCTTGCTTGCACCTGTGGCGGTTTTAATATCTTTAATTTCAAAGAAAGTTAACGGGTTTCCGATTCGAGTCAAAAATTATTGGTAGCCTCGTCTTTCGATACACCTTTAACTTCAGGGTTCGCCACTTATGCTATTTATCCATTTCCATTGTTCACGTTATATGATATTATATCCCCTCGACTCGATGTCCTATAAACTAAGAGAAGCCTTAAGATATGGTTTTAGATTAGAACCTGCGTTATAGCTTCGAGTAAACAAAGGATATTTTAGCAGAAAAATTTTTGAAATATCACCGTTCAAACTAACCCCAAATATACATAATTAAATAGATTCGACCTCGTCTCTCGGTACAAATTATTTCTGATCCTATCTGTCTACCACTTTATATGTTCCATTTAGCCAACATAGGACGATGACTGGACAAATCTGTCCAATCAATCAAAAAACCAAAAAAAAAAATAATTAAAGAATAAAATACAAATTATGCTTTTCCATTTGACTTCCATTAGAAAATTATTACACATGTCCTCATAAAAGCCAACAAAAAAATATTAAACCTAACATGCAAGACTAAAAGCAAACAAATACATGTACGAGTACATGTACACATACATAGATATAACACACAAGATTAGAGATTAGAAAACCAAAAAATTATTACAAATATGATTCACTATTAAATTATGTAATTATATTTATATCACTCCATGGGCTTATTATTTTGTTAATTTATTTATTTTTGTATATTTTTTGTTTTTTATTTAATTTCATAAAAAATTTTGGTTTTCAAAATTGCCAAAAAAAAAAAAATTAAACCATTTTTATGTACAAAAAAAACTATCACACAAAAAAATAATCTGAACCGTATATGTAAAAATAAAATCATAGAACACGGCATCTATCAGACACTGAAGATGAGGCTCAAGATGACAGATCACTATTGTGTGTGAGAGATAAAATGTAAGTATATCTATATTACCACAGCATTAAAATTAAAATTATTCCTATGAATAATTAATTATTTGAAACAAAAAATAGTTTTTGTTGCTTTTTTGTTTTTTAATAATTAAATTTAGATTTGTCGTACTAACGTGCTGTCTTAGAATAAATTTTTACTAATTATGATTTTGTGTTACAAATTTTATATAATAAGTGTACTGTTATATGCAAAACAAAATTTTATTATTATTAATTAGAATTTTTTAGTGCTATATACTCGTATACGTACATATGTACTGATGTAAATATAGTTAAATTATGCCATGTATAGTGCTGGCTGAAAAACTCATGTAGATAGAGAGAAAATTGGTTTCCAGATTTATTCGTTTGTTGTTCATGTTTATACATTTTAATTGGAAAATGCAATTGGATTTTTGTTTGATTTATTAAAGACACATACTCGTATTGCATATTACATTACTTCCATGTTACATGTTCCATAAAATTTGATATTTCACCACATTGGTATAATTTAAAACGTAAACTAATAATTTTTGGATAAATACGGACGGAGATTAAAAACGTGTTGACTGTAAAGTCGACTGCAAACGCAAAAAAAACGCTTGAAAATATTTTTCCATCATTATTGCCATATAAGAATTCCATTGCCAGTTAAAATATTTTTATCTTTGCACTACTTGGTCCGCAGGCGACCAACCTATACAGGGTGTCCCAGAATGAATGAATAAGCCTGAAGCACCTTATAGTAGAGCTATTGGGCGCTCAACATAAAATACAAAAAAAAATATATCCCAACTAGTACCTCTTAATGAACTATACTAATCGATATGCAGTAAATAGTACAAGTAGCTGTTGCTCTTTTTTGAAAAAAAAATCTAAACTTCAATTTTCAGCATGAAATGTGGTAAATATTTTTTTTTATAAAAGTTTGAGCGACTTTGGTGAAAAAAAAATGTATGAGAACCTAAGTGGCCAACTATTTTAAAAACATGCGTGTTTAATGCAGATTCTAAAATGGTATAATGCATCCTTTTATCTAATGTAGATACGAGGTTATTGCTATTAGTATGCAGAAGGAATAAATTCGATTAAATAACAAACTTTCAAAAATTGGATTATTTCTTGTCTTAAACTGTACCTGATGATAAGGGATTTATAAACTTGATATTTGCTATACCTAAGCGTGCTCTGCGCTACCCATCTTTTGTTCATAAAATGTATTAAACGGTAAATAATTAAACATTAACATTATTAAACATTGATTTAATGCGTCACTCGACTTGTTCGCCAACACATGTATTTATTCCATTTTTCTAGCTTGTATCTGGGCGGATTTTTATGCGTCACAAGAATACGCAACCATGCATTATATTTATGGTGAATGCAGAAGTAACGCAAATGCAGCTGCAACCCTTTATAGGGCAAACATACCCAAACACGCGTCACCCGGATTATCGCGTATTTATCAGAGTCCGCGGTTGTTACTCGGAAGGAAGATTACCTGGCAGCGGTGTTGGTGGTACTAGCACTGGACGAGTCGCTTATATTGACACTGAAGAAACGGTGCTTGAGGAAATTGAGCGAGATCCGTCTACCTCTACAAGAGCAATAGCACGACGCACTGGAATCGTAAAATCGAACGTGCACCGTGTATTGAAAAAAAAAGAAATTCCACCCTTACCATATTAGATGCGTGCAAACTCTGGAACCAAGAGACTACTACGCAAGATTGGGTTTTTGCTGACAGATGCTTGAGAAACTAGAACAAGATCCGCAATTCTTTAATAATATTCTTTGGAGCGATGAATCAACACTGAATAGAGGTGGATGATTTAACATGCACAATCTTCACAGCTGGCAACTTTCGAATCCTCATCTAATGCGAGAAAACAGATCCCAGTACAAATTCAAAATAAATTATTGGACCGGCATATTTAACGGAAAGATAATTGGCCCAATGGAACTGCCCGGGAACTTATCTGGCCAAAGCTATTTGAATTTCTTTAAAATGATCTGCCAAATTTATTGGAAGAGGTGTCCGAGGAGGTGAGATAATCCTATTGGCTCCAGAATGATGGGGTCCTGCGCACTATGCAGTAAACATTCGGGCGTATTTGAATTCCACATATCCAGATGATTGATTGGCCGTCTGGGGCCCATTTCCCCGGACCTAAATCCGCTGGATTTTTTTTACTGGGGCTGCCTAAAAGAAGACGTATACTCTAAACTGATCAGGAGTTTAGAAGAGTTACGTAGCCGTATCCAGGAAGCCGCTTCAAAAATTACTCAACGGCGTTATGCACGACTTCTCAAAAGAGCTTTTATTCGGAGTTGTCGGGCGTGTATCAGAGTCGGTGGCAGACAGTTTGAGCATTTACTGTAAATGTACATTGGTTGAATAAAGTATTATCAATGTGTAACGTTGTTTTTCATGAAGCCTGTATCATCAGATACAGTTTAAGACAAGAAATAATCCAATTTTAAAAATTTTGCTATTTAATCGAATCTATTCCTTCTGCATACTAATAGCAATAACCTCGTATCTACATTAGATAAAAAGATGTATTATACCATTTTAGAATCTGCATTAAACACAAAATAGTTAGCCACTTAGGTTCTCATACATATTGTTTATACCAAAGATGCTCAAACTTTTATAAAAAAAAAATGTTTAACACATTTCATGCTGAAAATTGAAGTTTAGATTTTTTTTTCAAAAAAAAGTGCAACAGCTACTCATACTATTTACTGCATATCGATTAGTATAGTCCATTAAGAATATTATAACACCCAAAACCCGATGGATTTAATTTATTTGTAGCTGTGATGAAACGTAAAGTAATGTGAAAAAATGGACTTTTTTTAAAAAAAATGAAATATCTTAGGTACTACTTGGGATATATTTTTTTTGTATTTTATTTTGAGCGCCCAATAGCGCTGCTATAAGGTGCTTCAGGCTTATCCATTCATTCTGGGACACCCTGTAGATATAAAAAAATTTGCTTAAAAAAGAAACTGAGCAAGCGTTTTGCTATTTTATGGCAACTACTTGTCATTCAATTTTTTTTTATAAATAATAAAAATATTGTATCGTCTAGACCGACTTCTAGCCGCCTCAATCTAAATCAGCGGTGAAGCAGGAAACGGCAAGACGTCCTCATGCGCCAGCTTTATCAAAAATTGGTGACAATCAATCCGAGATATGTTAATCTAAAAATAAAATTTTAAAGTTGGAAAAAGATGCAGAAAATAACGAACCAAAACACTGCGACCTTAGTAGAAGTAGAATATGCGAGCATACGTCTGACTATTTGGAAAAAGATTATTTTGGCCAGCTGTAGGGTTTTCCAATTAGAGTGATATGATTTCTTTAAAAAAATTGTTTCACTTGCTGTGTGGCACATAGCCCCGTCAACCAAATGTTGTCAAGATCAGCTTCTTCCATTTTCGGCCATAAAAAGTTGGTTATCATCGATCTATACCGATCTCCATTGACAGTAACGGTTTTACCAGCTTCATTTCGAAAAAAATACGAACCGATGATTCCACGAGACCAAAAACCACACCTAACAGTCAATTTAGGTAAATGTAATGGGTTTTCATGAATAATTTGTGGATTTTCTTCGCACCAGAATCGACAGTTTTCAAAATCAGGAAATTTACGACGTTTACGGTAGTCCAATGGCTTCAGTTCTTGAGTGAGAACAATTTTATACGGATGCAAACCCAAATCCTTTCTCAAAATCCGCCAGGTTGGGGTTTGAGACAGTCCCAATTCTTGAAAACGTCTTGGAATCGACAAATTGCGGTCTTCAGCAACACTTGCCTGAACCGCAGCAATATTTGGATTACTTCGAGCGAATCTTTGTCTTATTGGCACTTCAACATTATGTCAAGAAAATGTACGCTTAAAATTTTCAACAATTCGACGAATAGCGAGCATACTTGGACAAATATTACGACTATATAATGGCAAAATCGCACGAAACGTTGCAACTGGAGAACGATTATTTTGAATAATTTGTAAACGTTGTTCTTGCGTATATCTCACCATGATGAAATTGTAAACATTACTGAATACATTCATTACTGAATACGCCACTTAAAAATCCTATCATTCCTATTGGAAAACCCATTACAAGGAAAAGTAGAAACCACAATGATCAAATTGCAACAATTTAATGGCGATAAAACAGCCACGACAGATGCAATACAAATGAAACTGCGAAAAGCAGAACTACCAGTCTTTTACGGTGAATCATTTAACGACAAAGAGGAAGCATTTAACGACATATTCACTGAGATGATTAGTGACAATTACCAAACAACTAGGGAAATAATACAAAACAGATACATCAATGCGACGTTACTCGCCAACCATCAATTCAATGCACTACTGTCACTAACGCCAATTCTGATTCTTTGTTTGTATTTTATTTATTAAAACTTTATTTTAATCCACTTTAACAATTTTACTTTAGTAACTTTATTTCTTAACTGGGATCTTTCTTAGTCTACTCTAAGGTTACAACTGATTTCTTATTCTAATTAAATCGTAAACCAAGCGGTTGTACGTTGAAAAATGTGCTGAGTGTTGTTCTCGCAAGCAGAGGAATATGATCCTCTGAGTTAACTATTCCCCTCTCAAATTCAAATGTTTCATTTGATTGTTCCAGAAGAATGGAGTCTCGAAGAATTTTCTTCTGGGAGGAACTGTACCTGCTATCTTGGTTACATCAGCTGTTGTAGTCGGTTGAATGACATGGGTTTGACTTTATCTATTTATTCGTAATTAATTGAATTGGTAATTCGTAACGTTCTCTTCTTATTTATTATGATGGCAGTTATGAGTATGGTGATCAATATGCCTATTGAAAGTAACCCGAATCCCATAGATTGTTCCATGAATATATCTTGTTGAAAGTGGCCAATTCGTTTTCGTGTTGTTGATGCTTAAGTGCTTGATTTATTGACTATCTCTTGAACATGTTTATTATGTAATAATTTGTGATAGGGGTTTGAATTTTTTAGGAATCTTCATCGTTTTCAGTATCAGTTGATTTCGGAAAGCATAGGAGTTTCGATTGTCGGGATCATGAGCAAAACTTTCGTCGCTATGTTGAATTGAAGACATTGCGTTTACTTCAATAGGGATTCCTATGTTATACATACTTCAATTCGTAATTGTTCTCCTCTAGTATAGCCTTCGGAAATTACTTAGTGACTTAAGGGACCAAATGATTGCCAATATTTTTTTTTCGTTGGCTGCGTAGGTTTCTTCTGTCTTGCCTAGAGTCCTTAACAGAAACGTAATTGGTCGTTTTGTGAAAGAACTGCACGTGCGAAGTTGGAGACATCCGTGGTCAATTGGAATTCGTCATGGAAATTGGGGGAAGATAATATGACCTCGTTTGAAATTAGAAAACTTTTTATTTTATTGAATGCACAAATTTGTTCGTTAGTAAAATTCATTTGATTAGTTTTTGAGGCAGTTTTTGGCACACGTCCAGCTTTTTTTAAGAAAGTATTAATTGTCCAGTGGATTTAATGTCCTTTGAAGGTCAATTAATACCCCTCTTTTTCATTCACGCACACACCACCCAATCACACTATTACAATATACCACCTGCGCATTGCAAGCTCCATGTTAACCTGTACAATGACATGAACGGTAGGTCGGCGCTGAATTCTGCACTCCAACAGAGGGTCTTAGTTGTGCTTATTAACATCACCAATCGTAATCGATGATGAAAATTCGCTTTGCATCCAGCCTCTGGCGGGATTCAAACCCAGTACCTCCCGGTCCAAGTGACGAAGCTTTAACCACTGCGCCACATGTCCGGTAAGCCATTTCTATAAAGCATCTGAGCTCTTTCACTATTTTTGGTGTAGGAAATTCTGCTATGGCTTTTACCTTTTCTTGTTTGACTTTACCCCATCTTTGGTGATGACGAAACCTAAACATTCGACTTCATCCCGTGGGAACTCGCCTTTGTCTAGTTGAATTTTGAAGTTGGGTTTTTCTGGGACCTTAAAAATAATTTCCATGTTCTCAAAACATTTCCATGTTTATTTTCTATCAAATATAATTATCTCATCAATGTAGACATATTAAGGTACTGTACAAATTTTTAACGCAGTCGAAATTTTCAGGATTCCGTTCGAGCGGCGTCTGTATACTCATAATTATGTGTGTCTGCAAAAAGGTTTCCTACAACAGTCGATACGTTAGAAGCTTTGTCTCTTTATATTTCTGTTGTTTAACATCTCGAAAGATATGACCAGGTTTTGTGCCAAATTTTTCATTAATTATACTGTTAATACAGACCCAAGTTAATTGTTCAAATCCCGCTTTCATGACGACTGCGCTCACTATGTCGGCTTTATTAAGAAAATTCAACGGATCTTCATAATAATCTGTATGTACTGATATAGGCTTTCTAATTATATCAGCCGTTTTGGGTTTTTTATCACATTGATTTCTACATACAGAATTGAATTTAATTGCTATGACGATAAAATCCGGTTAAAATTATCTGGACCAACGATTTACCAAGGCCCTGTTGTGCATCGTTTGTAAAACATATTTGGAACATTGGGTGGGGGGTATTTTATAAGGGCCCACTTTGGGATCTTCATGTTTCTGCAGTTGGAATAATACAGGGACCTCAATCGTAGGGTAGAATAAGCAAAAAAAAACTTCAGACTGTGAGTGCGGGTAAAATCTCACAGTCGTGCAACAGGCTTAACACATAAACGGATATGTTTTTGTCAAATTCAGTTTTATTTTCCAACCTCTTTAATCTGTCCAAATAAGTAGGTGTCTGTGGTTGCAAACTTAGAGAACAGGAAACAGATTAAATATCAACATCATGTTCCCTGCCTATGAAAACACCTTGATCTTTTAAAATGGTACTGCGCCTATATTTATGGTGACAAATAATAGGACAGAGTCAAATACAAAGAACCCAATGGACCGTGAAAATTCATCGATTTTTTAAATTTTTATTAAATTTGCATTTGATGCACACGATTGTAAAATAATAATTGATCAGATGTGTTGATTTTAAAATTGACCGCATGTAGAGTGTTTTGCCCACCCAATAATTGTTAAGGTTGCACAAAATTGATTGAAAACAATTATTTTATTTAACTGTACAGGTTAAATATAAATTGTAATATTACGTACGTAGATTTATGGAGACGGGCCAAACTAACTATTGGGTGGGCAACATTCATCATCAGGTGGGCAATTATAAATCATTTTTCAATTATTTGAATTGATAATTAATTGATCATTACGAAAATTCATATAATTTAACTCAAAAGGTTAAGTGAAAATTTTAATATTCCATACGTGGATTTGTGGGGTGGGCAAAATTAGGGGAGAAAAATTCAACAACAGGTGGACAATTAACTCATTTATTTAAATTGACATTTATTGAATATAGAAATCTCTACGTCTCTCTACATAGAATACCCGATACCCATTAATTAGCAAAAATTTAGACTTTAAATTGTAATTTGAGACTGCTTTACACAAGCTCCGTAGAACTGACATTATAATTCACTTCTTTATGAGGTTTTTTGGGATAGGCCAAACTTTTTAATGGGTTGGCAAAACTGGGAAAAATGTGGGCAAAACTAGTACATAACTCAGATCTCAAAGCCTAAAATAGGTGAAATTTTTTCAAACATGTTTCAAGGCTTGTTCGATTATAGTTAAACGACGTTAAAGCCCGTTGCACACTTGAGCTATGTTTCTCTAGCGAACTGAGCTACGTTTTGACATCACAGCTTCTCGAGATATTTTACAAAGCTTGAAATGATTGAAACTGAATTCCTGGAGCTCAGCTCAAGCTATCCGTACGTCCTGATTTATTTAAATGCTATATTGAAACTTATGGTATAGAAACATAGCTCACATCGCTCATTAAGGAGCGATTGGGTTGATCCTGCGATTTATATACAATGTCTCGCTTATTTGAGTTTTGGAAACCAAAACGGGAGGCTGCAAAACGAAAACTTAGCTCACATCAGTAAATCTCAAAACACTTGAGACTCCTCTCGCAATTAAAATTTGCTTAGCTATGAATAAGACTGTTGTGATTTTCCTGTTTATACACGATGTCCAGGTATGAGATGCTAGTATGACTCGGTTTTAATAAGCCAACGAGCGTCCAACTTTGAATATTCATGTGGTGGTTGTTGTTTTCACACGAAATTTCGTTTAAATTTCCCCAAACTGTTCTAACAGCAGAAATCCGTGTAAATTAACAATGTAAGGAATTACTAGATTGACCCTGAATGTAAAAAAATTTGATAGCCGTAACGTCGCCATGTTGAAACTCTACACATCCTGCAACTATCAATATGTTCATCGAAAAAAGTCTCTAACATATTGACCAAAAAAATAGAGACCAAATGGCACAGTGGTTAATGCTTTGGCGTTTGGATCGGGAGGTACTGGGTGCGAATCCCTATAGGACCAGGAAACAAAAGGAAATTTTCATGAACAGATTACGATCTGTGATTAAAAGGAACACAACTACGACCACCCTTCCATGTCCAGTACTATAGGCTGGCATGGAACTGCGCAGATGGTAACTTAAATCGGTCCTATAGCCGTATGTCCTTCGATTTGGCAGTAATGCTTAAATTAAGACGGAAAAATGAACCGCGAAAGAGCAGGGAATGCTTCGACCCCAGAAAAGATGGCATGGCTAAAAAAAATATTGACAAAAATCCGCCAACAGACAGTCAAAAAGTTTAAATTACAATTTAGATTACGCTATTCGCCGCAAGAGGCACTACCACAAAAGAGAATTTCTAATGTTTAGAATGTTTCTAATTTTTAATTGATTTGTGTACCTCATTTTTGCATAAAAGGAAACGTTCCAGCGGAATTAAATCTTAAAATGTTAGGCGAAACTCCGCCATTTTTTGTAGTATTGGATAGAGATTCTAAAGTGAATTTCGGATAATAATCTGGAATCTGTCTATGCTGGACCAAACCACAATTTCATAACTCATGACGATGAAATTTGGATTCTAGGATTAAATTTATATTTGAACATAAATTATAGAAGAAGATCTTGCATTTTCCATTTTCCACGATTCTAAGATGCATTTTGAAGGAAGTTCTGAAATTGAACTATGCTGGATAGAAATAGGTGATTTTTAACCAATAATGGAGAAAAATGGGTCGTGGGTCTATCTAATCTAATATGTATTTTGACGGTCTAACGACTTTTCCAATCGCTATCAAACGAATATTAATGGTGTAGAATCCGCTACACTGAAGAACAGTTTCGCACTTTTTTACAACAGATTTTTTCAACAGAGGAATTTCAATGACTGTAAAAGTGTAATCAACTTATTTTTAGTCACAAGAAATATAGGGTTTCGATTTTTTTTAACTTCTTAGAACAACCACAGTTTTACCAGTCATACCATCTCTGGCACTTGCGTACTAAATACAGAACAATCCACACTGTTTAATCCGCAGGGTAATGCGGATGGCTAGTAACCTTTCTAGCAGTTTCTCCGTAACATCATTTCTCCTATGATTTCCACACCTTAGGTAAGTAGTTAAACTTCAAACAACTGTTTATTAATTTTATTATGCTGGGTCCCATGATTGGTTATACAAGTTGAAATATTTCAGCGTTTAAGTTGTCAATTCTTGGCGACATGTCCCACTTACAGCTTTTTAGAGTGCTGGTGATAATATATTTCCATGTGAATGGGGGATCTTCAGCAACCGTGGATGTCCAACCACTGTTGGTAGCGATCTCACGCATAGCAACATTTGAATCAGTTTCATTTGGTGTTGTGTCCGGTAGAAGTGAGTTAAATAACTCCAAACGTGTGTCATGCCACGTATCTGTGACGGCTCCATTTATCTTAGTCTCGAGTTGCCGGCGGAAAATTTGTATACAAGACCTCGTGCTTATGCATAGAACATATACGTTTCCCTAGATTAGAGTTTCATAACTATTTCATTTCTTAGCTCTTTTTTTCCTTGGAATTGAGTTATTGCCGACTCTGGTTAACTGTGTTCAGAACTTCAAACCAACATCAATTTCATCGATCGAATCAATTTCTGGAAGTGATTCTACTCTCATACACCAACTATCTCCCAACTATCGAGTACCACGAGGCTCCATTGGCTATTGTTAGAGCAGGTTTTCACAGCTTGTTCATATGAAAAGATCACTCCTGGACACGAAGCCCTCTACTTTTCGTCCGTTTTTATTAGTTAGACAGTCATGCCACATTTTACTTCTAGAATTGAAGTCTCCAGTGATCATTATTTTTTGATGTTGACAGATGGTGCTCGATCGGTTCACTGTATTGATCGTATATTGCAAATAGATAAGGAACCAACTTCCGAAGGAATTTCCACACATGTGTAGTGGCTATCACAAATTTGATCAAGCTTCACCATGTTCGTGTCAACATTATAAAAATTAATTGTGGTCAAGCTGCGTGTGGTTCTTGCATACATAGAATATCTATGTCGTGTTTGGAGATCCGTCCACATATTTTTGATCCAACTGTTTTGGTGCCCTGCATGTTGAAATGGACGATGTGTAGGTTGATGTTGCAATGTCTTAAATTTTGACTAAACATCATGTTTAGTATAAGATTTCATACGTCTTCAACTCTCTGTCATCTTGTTTTGGATGCTGGTTCAAATTCCAACACCCAGTGAGCGGTTGCTTTATTCTTCGCACCAGTTCTATATAGAACCTTAAAAACCTTTCGATCCCCGCCCATAATTTCACTATGGAACCACACCCCCCCTCGACCTCGTAGGGGTACACAGTTGAGAAAACAGGAGCAATTCCTGTATTGTTGTTGGGTTCTATCTAGTATTAGTTGATAAAGACTTTTCGATGTTTGTAATAGTAACTTATCCCCGAGGGGAGAAGATATAAAACCATATACAGCAATTGGAAACTTTCTGGAGCATTGCACAATCAACACGATCCTTCTTTGGAGCCAGGCCGTTATCAGCCAGAACCAACGCATTGCCAGCCAGATAAATTTAGCTCTAGCACAATAAACGTAATGTATTATCGATAATTGTGCAAGAAAATAACTTTAAGTCGGAACCACAACATCCTGAACCTTGTGGAATAAGAGTATCCGCGACCATTGTGCAAACGGATACAATGAGAGCTGGACCAATAAAATGCCAGCTGGGATCGCGGTTTTACCAACGTAACCATTGATTGCTTGCACGATGAACATAATTATTTTAGATGGTTCTGAACTATATTAATGTTCAGTAAGGACCATCGAGGCTCGAAACTACTGAAATGACAGCCAGATCCAGCAAACTTCAGCCGTATAAAATGCCCGGTACAATTCCGGTCGGAACCATTACAATGATATAGCCGGAATCAGTAAACAGCAGCCAGAATTACATGAAGTCACTAGAAACCTTTTGGCCAATTCCACAAGGATTTAGTTATTTTGTGAATTGGATAAAAATAAGTAAATGTTTTTCCTGACCACTTCAGGCTGCCATTTTATGATTCCGGCTGGTGTTAGATCGGTTCTGACTGGAATTTAAGATAGTCCACAATCATTTAAAATGGACCGCCAGTGCTCATTGTGCAATATTTCAGATGGTGCTTACTGACTTCAAATGTTTTCAGCTGACCTTCTAATGGCTACGGCTCAAGTTGTATGGTTCCGGCTGAAATCTTATTCTTTGTACAAGTGCGATTTTATGGATTCGGCCGACATTATATCGGCGATAGGGGCAAAAGCCGTAACTACTATGGCTGAAAATTAGAAATGAACGAACATATAAATAACATATGACACGTTTAACACCCAGTCACGAGTTTTTTACACGTCATCACCATACTAAGCAAACGAAGGCGACAAAACTATTAGCTGTGATACTGGGTACAATATCCGTAAACGACTGGCATTGTAGTGTTGTTAATTTTTTGCGGAGTTCATATAGCCTAAATCGTTTCCGGTGGCTTTTATGATTCCGGTTGTAGCTGTGTTGGTTACGGCTGAAATTTTATATTGCACAATGGCATATAGAAATGATCATGCTCTTGCAAAGGTTCAAATTTATCCTGTCGATTTTAAATATTTCGGCTTCACTGATTCTCGATACAAAATTAGACAATGCACAATGCATGGTGGTACTTGTGGCGTAGTTGGTTTAATTTCGGCTGGTGTGTTTCCGGGTAGTATGACGGTTTCGATTATTGTCCAGAAAGAATTCAATGGTTTTTATGCCAAATGGACCTTTGTAAAGATAGCCTAAATGTATATCGTCGAAAATAGAAATTGTTTCTTATGGCAACATTATAATAGATTATGTATACTATTGCGATATTTTATTAAAAATTATAGCTATAAATCTATATTAAAGAATAAAAGCTAATTTATAAAAATATTGTATGTATGTCCACATGATCAATAAAACCAACACTAAACATAAAAAATAGCAAAATTCTACTGTTCTTTAGATACTGGCAACAAAAATCTTCAAAAGTGAATTGATATTTTCGGGAATAGTTCTCGAAGTTGAAAAATTCGGAAAAAATCATAGAATTTACTTTAAATCTTTCTCTACCACCAGACATAAGCCGGCCATAAACTACACGCCATACAAATTCTGAGAAATATAATTTCGTGTCTGAATGAGTAATTATTTTGTCGTGATAGCTGTGATCTCTGTGATTTTTAAATTTTTCTATGGAGAGTTAAATTAAGATGTAGTTCTTCAAACTCAGGAACTATTCGTTGGCCGGACTATTGGGTTATGTCTAGTGAAAAAGGAATATATAAAGTAATTTCTGTGATTTTTTCGACAGTCCGAGAAACAAATTGATCCTGAGTTCGAGAGGTTATATTTCAACTCCATCCCATAGGAAAATTCAGAAAAAAACACAGAATTTACTTAAGATAGTCCGACCAACGAATAATTTCCGAGTTCAAGGGACTATGTCTCAACCCCCCCACTCCTTAAGAAAATTTAGGGAACATTGCAGAATTTACTTTAAATCTTCCTTTATCGAAAGACATAAACGAATAGTTTCTGATTTCGGCGGAGTGTATCTCAACTCATCTCATAAGAAAATTCTTAAACAATCACAGGACGTACTTTAAATTTTCCTCTATAATTTCGGGGATGGGTAAATAAATAATATGACGTTTTTGTGCTAATCCCGGAAATTTTTCTATCGTTATAGTGGTCGAGTATCTTCAAATTGCCATTGCGTCATGATAGTTTTAGCTATCATGACAGTACATATTTTCGGGGCTGAGTGTAAAATGTGGCGTTTTTCAGGCTGATAGTCAAAAATGTCTTGAAATTAATAGTTAGTGTTCCCATCGCATTTTTCTGGTATGAAAATTGGGCTATCTTCACATGCATGCCAAATGGAAGAATGGCATTGTTCAGGTTTTTTTCTAGATAGACGATATATGTATATTCGTTTTGAACTGTAATTCATTTAACCCTTGCCTTCGCCCCATGTACATAAATAAACACCATCTGACGCAGATTAATAAACCCAGATTATACCATACTTCATAAATTCGTAACAATATCAATAAGTCGTAAAACATATCGAATGAGGGAAACATGTACTGTTCACATACATGTTTTGGATAAAACACAACACTATAACATAACATATAAAATCCTATTGATTTCACATATCATGATGTATTCTAAATTAAGCTCTTGGCTATAACAGTATACTTAATAAAAAAATAATATTATCAACCAAAGGTAAGTAAGTGTGTTTTACGTCCATCCAGCAAAATCATAAAAATTTAACTCCAGAAATCATAATTTAATGTAAAATAATATTTCTAATCAAATTGAACCAAAAATACAGGTTGGTTGAAAAGTATTGAAAGCAAAAATGAAAAAATTTTAATTTTTTAATGAAGTTAAATAAATATAATCTCAATCAACTTCAAATACACTTATTCCTTCACTTAGGATCTCTTGCAAAATACTGTTCCACGGTCGCAATAGCTTCTTCATTCGACGAAAAACGCTTTCCACGAAAGAATTGTTTCAGATTTCTGAACAGATAGTAATCGCTAGGAGCCAAATCTGGTGAATGTGGTGGGTGTTCAAGCAATTCGTACTTTATTTCGTTCAATTTAGCCATCGCCAAAATTAACCGTTTTACTCTTTTCAAGGTAAGCAACCAATAAAATCGCTTTTGCTTCCCAAAAAACTAATGCCATGACCATTTTTGCCGATCGTTCTGACTTCACCTATTTTGGAGCTATCCATAGTTATAAATCTACGCACAAAATCGGTTTTATTATGCTTAAAATGCTTCAAATTTGCGCGAGAAATTTGTTTTCGATTCAGTTTTTGTTGAATTGTTAACGAATGCGGCACCAGTTTTCCAAGCAGATCTTCCATACGTAATTCTGCATGTAAAATATGGAGTACTCGTTCGTCCAAGATGCCTATGGTATCAGCAATTTCACGCTTAGTCAAACTTGGATCTTCACAAACTACAGTATACACTTGCTCAATGATGTCTGGTGTTGTTGCACTCTTTGGTTGTCAAACCAAAAACCCATCGGTGCACAGTTGGAAATGAAGAAGCAGATTCCTTAAACACTTTTACCATTTTTGTATGAATTTTCTGTTGCTGGTAAACCTTCCAAAACAAAAACATTTATGACTGCCCGATACTCGGTTTTTTTCCATTCTAAACGAATACACTGACACGTCAACTTCTAATGGCTTGTAAATAAATAATGAAGTGCCAGATCGAAATAAAAAATGTTCATGTCTTCAAACGAAAGCTGAAATATTAAAATGGCGTATAAATTTTGATTTCTCTACTGGTTAATAGGTGTCGCTTTCAATAATTTTCAACCAACCTGTATTACACGAGCACACACACGCACACATATCGCTCTGTATAAATAGAACCGTTCTAGGAATAAAAGGTGATCTAAAAACTTAAAGCCACACGCACATAGTTGCACTCCTTCCCCAAAACCAAGGCATCCTAACCACAGCATATATCAAAATTGGTGTCATTACATTTTAAACTGACGAATTTTATAAAATATGTATGTGTATTTGTGTGTGTGTGTGTGTGTGTGTGTGTGTGTGGTAAAAGTTGCGATCACAAAATTTTAAAAAAATTTAATTTTTTGCAAATACACCTGCCGCTTTAATTTAATTATGAGCAATTTACCTGTAACGTTATGCAATGCAAATTCTTGTATATTTAATATTCACGTTGTGCTTTTAAATAATTATTTGTTAATAAAAAGGTATTGATAGTTAAAGTAATTAACAGAAAGGATTATTAAAATTAATTTTATGTTTGCCTATAATATACGAATATTTATAATTGTCACGTGACATTTAACACAACATAAAATAATTTCATGTGCAGAGAATCGTATGCAGACCATCCGGAGAAACGGAGAAAACGTGGCTCAATATTCTTTCGGAAAAAGAAAGACAAAACAAAATCGAAAACGCAAACGACAAATTGTGAATGTAAGCCCGCGCAATAAAATGATTTAATTGTAAATTACTTACATAATTTTATCCTTTCCCAATTATTTTAGCTTGCGGTGTCGCTGTTACACTGTCCGGATATAAAGACCATCTAGTGGAATGCAAAGGGAAATTAAAGGTAAGATACATTTTATCCGTTCTAATACTTAATCCGGTCCCGAACAAAATAAAAATATTAGATTTTAGATACGAAATGTTAATTATAAGCTCTTTACCTATGTGATGCAGTATAAAGTTACGATAATTACCACACAATCATATGTACGTCATATATCCTATACGTACGTAGAATGTATTTAATAACATAACTGTTTCTAACATATGTATATTTTATGATTTATTAATTAGTAATTAATATACGAATTAATTACCACGTGTAAAAAAGTTTCCGATCGAATTTCACGTCTTTATTCTCTCGAGCGTTCAATAGTAAAATGGATGAACGGAAATAATAATATGAACTTCTACGTTAATACTCCTTAACTATTTATAGTGCCGCCATAATAAATTATTTTCTTGTATTATGTGTAGGAAGAGGGCACCACAATACTCCTCTTTATAGCGATAACGTTGGGGTAGTTGAGTTTTCCGCTTTTCCGCATTCGTTTGTAGCCTATCATTTATATTTGGTTCATCATGCCAGCTAAATGCTGGTTTTCAGCCGGTCAACAGACATGTTGGTTGTATAAACTTTAGTTAAGTAATACGTCGTTTTGATTCTCGCTCGATTTTTGTATGTCGGAGAATTCACGTGGAATACGTAATGTCGTACCATAGACTAATTCAGCTGGCGTTGTAAACAGGTCTTCCTTAAACGATCCATCTCCCAATGCTATAATGTTATAAAGCTCTCGCAATTCAAAAGCCCAAACAAAAGTCCACATGCGACTGATTCTGCTGACATATCATTTAATGGAATCGCTTTTGGCCAGCGAGTAAAACAGTCGATTATGTTTAAACAATACCGATAGTTCCAGCCCAATGAGATCTATGTTGATGTAGCTAAATTATCGATTTGGCGGTTTGTATTTGTTTATCGATGTTTTCGTATAACGATGTACCTTCTTGGAGCGTTGGTACTATACACAATTATGTACGAAATTTATAACATCTTTTCGTTCGTTTGGCCACTCATATCGTTCGGTTACAAATCTAATAGTAACTTTATGCCTGGATGTGAAAGTTCTTGAGTCGATGATATCACGTGTTGATGGAATTTCCATGTTATATACGGTCGAATTTTCGAAGTCGATATACCGTACCAGACCATCTCGTTAGAATCTGGGATAGAAAATTTTTTAACCTTTAGAGAAGTTGAATTACCTTGACGAATTTCGGTGAATTCATCGTCCATTTCATATGTCAAATACCGGTTGTAGCTTTGTATAACTTCTGTTGATAAGCGAAAACAAGCGGTTTATGATCCGCATAAATTCGAAAATGTTTGACAATTTAAGTGTCAACATTGCCAAAAGAACTCCATCATACATTCATACATACTCCTCCATTTTGTTGGGTATCGGTCAACTTCTTCGAAAAATTTCCATTGACGTTTTGATGCAATGCGGCTCCATACCAGAGTTCGATGCATATTCGTGTAATGTAAGATCTGCGTTCTTTATCGAAAAAGCAAGTAATATGGCTTTATCATCGAATGACGTGATATTTGGCATCTAATGCATTCGGTATAAATTTCCGATAATAATTTATCATCGCCAAGAAGGTTTTTAGTTTCTTTCCCAAAAAATTGATCGGAGTGAAGATTTTGCCAAAATAACAAAATATACACTTATACTTATTTTATACTACGTCTTATAAGTACCTAGAATTAAAAAAACACTCAGAAATTGAACACAAACATTTCTGCACAATAAATAAAAAATATTTAATTTTTGTGAAAAGTTTTGAGTGAATTTTATAATAAGAGATTTTTACAACAAAACACACTACGAATCGCACAGAGGTGATCGTAGTTGTTCTGAAGTAGAACTTGACGTAAGAAAAATTTCTCGTTTATCCACATGCTCGGTAATCTCTGAGATGTTAGTTATCCGAGAGAGAACATCATTGAGTGTAATATGAAAATTCTTAAACATATGAAATAATTTATCTCGGCCCCTAAGGATCGCACAGAGATGATCGAAGTAGTTCTGAACTAGAACTTGATGAAGGAAGCAAATCTTATCTATCCATATGTTCGCAAATCTCTGAGATTTTTGTTATTCGACAAATCATCATCATCTGTGCGGGCCGAGTTAAATAAGTTCAAATGTTTAAAAATTTTCATATTACACTCAATGATGTTCTCTCTCGAATAACCAAAAACTCGGAAAAAAGATTTCCGAGCATATGAATAAACGAGATATTTTTTTCACATCAAGTTCACCTTCAGAACCACTACGATCATCTCTGTGCGATTCGTAGTGTGTTTTGTTGTAAAAATCTCTTATTATTAAATTCACTCAAAACTTTTCACAAAAATTAAATATTTTTTATTTATTATGCAGAAATGTTTGTGTTCAATTTTTGAGTGTTTTTTTAATTCTAGGTACTTATAGGACACAGTGTATATTTTGTTATTTTGGCATAAAATTCACTCCGATAAAAAATTGTTATTTTTCTACGGCTATCTCACACTTAGCCACAATGATGGCTCGAATACTAATCGTAGATGTCTCTCGTGTTTTTGGATGCGATTAAAATTTAAGGCCTCTTAATGCTTCATGTGATGTCTGTTTTTGGAATGTCGTTCGGATGAATTGGAACCTGATGAAATGCATTTTGTAGATCTATTTTGCTTTGTTTGAGCATTTAAAGCGCGGCAGTCTTCGCACATACGCCATGTTTCATCGGATGTCGTTAAGCTTACTGGTTGACGGACGGCAAATACGCATTCTCATTAAATATTCGAACTCGTCTCTTGCAGCGGCTAACTTTTCTAAGTCTAATCTTCGAGGTCGAGTGAATGATGATTGTCTCGTTGTTTATTTCCTATGTACGATGTCTGATTTCCGGTTGTCGATGGCGAAAACACTTTTGTGATCTCTGCGAATTCGTTTAATGATGCAGCACAACGTGATTGTTAATTGAAGGCTTGAATTTCGGTTATTTGGAAACGAAGGAAGTCACAAGTTGTCGATAATTAGTTATATTATCTACCAAACGACCCCCTTTCAAATCAATCAACAGGTCGAAATTGCGTATAAAAGCTTAGATCTAGTTTAATTCGTTTTGTGCCATAAACGTCTATCATTGTTCCATTTGCGGTACTACGGATACGTCTACACTCGTATTGATGCGGAACTTAGTAGCCGATTTTTCGTGCTAAACGAAACGGCTAATAAATCCGTGTCTCATCATAGCCTGTTCCTGATATGGCTACAGCAATTAAATGATGTACGGCTGCTTGAACATTTCGTGTACGTGATGAAGAGCGAGACGTAATTCCTAAAGACTCGTCAGTTGGTGCAATTCTTGCTTCATTTCATTATCGGGCTCGATTGAATTGATTGATGGTACGCGTTTGCATAACCTCAATACGAGTAGTATCGGCTAAATGTTGAGCCCTTAATCCCGTAGGGGCTGAGTTACTGATTGAATTCCTGGCTACTCGACGCATTTCGTGAAAAGGTTGACTAGGTTTCATGTCACCCAATGTTAGGTCAGAATTTTTTCGTAAGAGTCAATCCAAATATTTGTATTTAATGTTTTAATGTTCTTTGAAATGCTCTTTCCATTTTAGTTTTGTTTGCATAGGGAATTTGCTGCGACTTCAGTTCTACTGGTATCCAGTTGACCTTTTTGTTGGTAAAGTTTACGTGAACAGATTTTATTTGATTAAGTTTTACTCGCCATCTCTTCGTCCATGGTCGTATCATCCGCAAACGTTGCTATGTTAGTCTCCTCTAACGCCTCCTCTGAGTATTCGCCATCTAATTTAACGCAAAAGTGTCGGTTTGGTATTAGGTGTGCAAGTAGAAACTCGGCTCTGAAGTTAATTGCATTAAAATATACTTGGACTCATCCAAATCGCCCGCCATTTTGGATATATGTAGCTTAGTCATCGCTGCTTTATGACATAAATTTCAGTCATTTACAAGCTGTCGTTCCGGATGGATGTCTTCTATTCTGTTTTCAAATAAAAAAATGCTGCTACAGCTATGAAATTGATTAATTCGACTTTTTTCGTGATGGCAATTTTAGTCTTGAGGATGATCCACGTCCAGGTGCATTTTTGAGTTTGACATGGGTAAGATCTTCGTCTTCAAAACAATTTGAAGACGAAGATCTTACCTATGTCAAACTCAAAAATAGCTTTCAGAACAGTTATGGTAAAAGTTACTCGCCACGCAATATCACTTCGATGGCATGCAATGGGGAAAATACAGAAGGAGGGAAAATGAGTTCCTCATAAACTGACCGAAGAGTTGACATCTGCATGAATTTGCTTTCTCGGTACAAAAAGAAACAATTTTTTGCACAAAGTGCAAAACGCAGAAAACCATGGGTTGATTCAGGCCAGCAAAAATGAATATTCACGCCAAGAAAGTGTCTGCGGTGCGATTGGCACGAAGTAATTTATTACGAGCTTCTGGAACCTGGCTAAACTGTTACAGCTGAACGTTACCAAGATTGATCAAACTAAATGATGCTCTGGAGGAAAAAAGACCATTTACGGGCTAAGGAAGGCGGGAGGTGATATTGCGCTTGACAACGCTCGCCCACATACAGCAAAATCAACCCAGGAACTCATATTCTCCTTAGGCTGGAAAGTTTTACAGCATGAGGCGTGTTCTCCGCACTTCTCTCTGATTACAACTTATTCAGATCGATATCTTCGTATTTGAAAGAAACGAAATTTGAAGATGAGCAAAAATGGCTCGATGACTATTTTGCTTGGAAACCACCAAGTTTCTATCGCGAAGGCATTCATCATCTAGCTGACAAATGGCAAAACACTATAGATAGTAATGGCGGATATTTTGATAATCAATTTTATAACCATTTTCTTGCAGAGGCAGAGTTTCTACTTTCACACCTAATAATATTTTTTTTAAACAATACAACAACAAAATTATTTCGTTGTGGAATTTACGTTTTGCTTGCATTTCCTATAATTTGTTCCGGATAGTATTAAATTTAAGAAAGAAACGCACCCAAACTGAAAAGGTGTTTTCCGTGCTGGTGTTTCGTGCTAGCTTGGTTGGCACGTTTTTAATATGGCTGTTGAAAAACTGAAGTTTCTTATTTTTCGAAAAAATGCGTGCTTTTTGGAAACTCAAATTTCATGATGAAAAGTCCCTTGGCCAAGCATCAGAATTAATTATAAAGGGTTTTTCAATTTGGGTGGTTCGATGTTGAAATGGAATAAAACAAGCTATGTGAGGTATTAACGATTTTTTTATTTGAAAAGCCCATGTATGCCATACATCGTTCAAATGTCGCGGCTTCTCACGATGGCACAAATGCGACTGAATTTGGCTTTAAGGGCATCGGTCTATTGCGACGTATTTGTATAAACCTGCGACTTGAGGAAACGACACAAGAAAAAGTCTATAGCGAGAACAAATGGCACGATCTTGGTGGCCAACTCACATCACCTCTGCGAGAGATACCCCTACCCTCAAATCATTCATGCAGAATGTCCATCGTTACGTCTGCTGAGTTGCACGTAGCCCCGTCCTGCTGGTAACACATCTCGTCTAACTCCATATTGTTCTGTTTGGGCTAAAAGAGATCGGTTAGCATCGTTCTGTCGCACTCGCCGTTGATGGTGATGGTGAGGCCGTTTTGGTCATTTACAAAAAAGTACGGTCCAATGGCGCCACCGGCCCAAAATCCACACCAAACAGTAACTTTTTGTGGAAGGCATTGCCACCTGATGAACCTCGTGTGGGTTGGCGTCGTCGCATATACGGCAATTTTGCTTGTTAACAAATTGCGTTTTATCGCTAAAGATGATTTTTCGTTATATATATTAACTTTGAGCTCCTGGGTCAGTTGGATCTTGTACGGATCCAGGCCCATGGACCGCGGCAACGTTGTCGGCCGATCTGGCGTTCCTTTGACGGACGGTTATCTCGAATTTGCAACGCGTGCAACGCCTCTTCTAATGAACACTCATTTCGATAATAAAGTTTTATCATTTGGATGTGCTGCTCAATCGTGTAACTTGTTACGGTGATTTGGCATCAGTTACTGAAAAAACACCAGATTAGACAGACGCCACCAAAACAACATGCCCGCCACAAGCTACCAACATTGATACTGATTCGATACGAAACGTCGTAGTTTTCTTTTGGGATGGATCTAGCTAGAGCCGCGCTTAAATTTACAATTTGCAATTTATTACTCACCAATCTCTGTCGGTATCATTTAATCGATTTAGAGTTCATACGATTCTGTGAGTTACGGTTAAATACGAGGGCGTAGTGAGAACTCTAGTAAAGTTGCAACAGAGGGCGCCATAATCACATATTCCAGATATCATGTGTCAATACCTTCTGTCACTAGACCAAATTAAAATTTTCAGACAGATCTGTCATTCAGTGCAGTTTTGACAGTCATTGAAAACAGACAACGCAAACCAAAACAAAGCTTGATAAATATTATGGAGACTCTTCACCAACGATTAAAATGATTCACAAGTGGTTTACCGGTTTTCGTTGTGTTCGTACAAGCGCAACTGATGCCGAACGTTCAGGACGCCCAAATGAAGTCACCACACCAAAAATGGTTGAAAAAATCCATGATACGGTATTGCAAGACCGTAGAATGAAAGTGCGCGAGATAGCTGAGATAGTAGGCATCTCAGATGAACGTGTGTGCAATATATTACACGTATGACACCTTCAGAGGCAGGTTTGGCGATGTTCAAGCGAAATAAAAAGGAGTTTTTGGGTCGTTTCAAAACTGTGGATGAAACATGGATCCATCACTATACACCTGAGACCAAAGAACATTCTAAACAGTGTATTTCTGCTAGCGAATCTGCGCCGAAGAAGGCTAAGGCGGTTTTATCTCCCAACAATGTCATGGCAACAGTTTTTTGGGAGGCACGCGGCATATTCCACATCGATTACCTTCAAAAGAGGAGAACAGTCAACGGCGAATATTACTGCAACTTATTGGACCGTTTCAACGATATTCTAAAAGAAAAACGACCGCATTTGGAGAAGAAAACAGTTCTCTTCCATCAAGACAATTCACGGGTGCATACGTGTGTAGTTGCCCTGCGACTATTTCCTGTTTCCGAACTTGAAGAGATGGTTCGGCGGAAAGATAATGAGGAGATCATCGATGCATCAAACGCCTATTTTGAAGGGTTGGAGAAATCGTATTATTCGGAAGTGATCGAATATTTTTTATTCCTTGTTTCATTTTTACCGGATTTCTCACTCCGTTCTCGTAACATTCTACGATAAAAACCTTTTCATTTACCAAATTATAAAAATGTTTCCACTCATAATGTTGGTTTCCTAGATCAAAATGTATTTTTGCCATAACGAAATTTATTCATTGGTTTTTAAAAAAATAGTCTATAAACACATAATTAAAATTTTATCAACATAAAATCTATCATCGAACCATAAAACCAATTAAATTTAAATTAAATTAAAACAAAACTATTTTCGTTTAATCTATTTACAGAATCAGCAAAAATCTAGTTCAAATAAAAAAAACTCAACCAACAGGTAAATATACAAAAATCATTATTTAATTAATATTTATTATATTTTTATTATTTATAATTTATAAGTTTACATAAAACTTTAATTTTGTTTTATATAAAATAAATATTTTTATAAAATTAAAAAAATTACAAAGTATAATTCTATGTATATTAAATTAATTGTATATGGGTTGTGCATATACATAAATTATAAATAATTTACATAATTTATTTTTATACATTTTATGTTTTATTATGAGTTTTTAATTTAACGAATTAAAATAAAACAAAAAAAAAATATTATTAATTTTTATTAGTGGCGTGGCGGGCGGCGTACATATTATGAACCGTCCAGATAGATAACAAAAATTTATTTTTATTTGATTTATTCATAAAAAAAATTTTATTTATTTTTAATAACATTATTTAAAAAAAAAATATTTATTTACTGCATAAAATAAATAAACCTACGACATATTGAAAATAAATAAAAATAAAAATTTGGTCGGTTTTTGTGTTATTATGTCGTTATGAATGAAAGGTAATCGAATTTATATTTTTAGGATGATTTTCTTTATTTAATTTTTCCTTATTTATTTATTTTTAAATTTTAATAAATATTAAATTTATTTTATACATAAACCAATTCGAAAGTATGCAGTATACTATTCTATTTCTCTTTCACACATTGTAAGACTTTTATTGTTATATTTACTATTTTTTACACTAAAAAAAAAATCGGGCTTTCAAAATTAATTAATGAAACTTAATTTATTTTTTTTTTTATTTATTTAAATTGGCTTACGTAAAATTATTACAGTTTTGTTTTTGAAAATACAACCATAAATTGCATAATTTAAGCGTTCGTGATTCAGACTTAAATGGTTTTTGGCGTGCAGCCAAGTTTCGAGTGTTGTATTTCTGCACTCGAGAATATTTATGGCGTAGTTGTGCCAAACACAATGAGATTTACAACGTATTTTGTAGTTTACGACAATTATGAGTTTTATGTATTTGTGTGGTTTTTATTGCAATGAGTATATCACCAAGGCGAGCTGCTCAAAATGATTTATTGCGAATATAGCAGAAGTGTTAGAATTTATTGAGTCGGATGTGGTATTAATTTTTGGAGGTCAGTAAAACTTAGAGCTCCTACTAAAAAATATTCTTGCTAAATGAATGTATTAAATAATATTCCAACAAGTGTTTCACGTAAGATAGAAATTTATTTATATGATGCCTTCGCAGAGATATCAACTCATCCAGTCCTCTGTGGTGTGGGATTGTTAGTTCTAACCAGTTCGTCTAAAATTCGTCACGAAGTATTAGAGGTACCCTAGGTGCCTCTAATTTCATATAAAAATTAATTTCACGCAAATCAATTGTTTCATTTCATTTCTGGAGTAATTTAATGAACACATTTTTTGAAAATTTAAAATGTTTTAAATATTAAACATTGTGCATTGATTTTAATTCGAAAGATATGTTGAATCTTGCATTTGATTTACATGAAATTATTTTTTTGCGGTAGGCTAAATAGAGTAATAACAAAAATTAAATAAAAAATTATATTACCGTTATTTCATATTAATTTACTGTGTAGTCTGTGCATTAAGTTGGGTAGAAGGGTGAGAGATGAAGGAGAATCTCTAGTGCGTGAGTAGTTGTATTCCTCAGCGGCCCACTAATCACAGAGCAGCTGTTATTTTTAGTTGTCTTACCAATATGCTAGGGTTACAGATTAGTTTGCGATCTAGGATAGTTGTGGTTCATTCATATGGCAAAGTTTTTACTCTTAGAGAAAGGTATCAACTCAATTTTGTGTGGATGAACGCTTAAACCAAAGCTGTTAGTTCAATTGGAGAGTATGGTGAACGTTTTTTGCAGCTTAGAATAACATCATATGCGATAACACAACCACTCGGAAATCGCACACTTCCGGATTCAGTAAAAATTCTTTAACAACTAAGTTCCAATGAAGGTTTGGAGGATCCTCCCAGATTAGCCAAAACGATCCTGCTTTTACGCATCTGATCTATCTAGCCTAAAAGTAACTTGCCCAACTTAGAAGTGTGTGTGCTTGAGTGATTGCTCCCGGTTTGGCACTGTTAAAAGCTCCCTCTATATCCAGAAATAATATGTAGATTTATGGTTAACAGTTTTATCCATAAAATAAATAAGTAGGTTAGAAGCAGTTTCTAAAGATATCTCCTTGCAATATGCGTGTGGAGATTTCGACAGCTTATTCGGCATCTGATATGACCTTCTCTTTGGCATGTGAAGTTATCCCAGTTTTTCATCCCAGGATTTTTTTTTATTATTATTTACACGAAACTATTCTATTCCATCCCAGTTTTTTCATTTTATACTTCTATAAGACGATAAAAAATTATAAACACAACAACAAATTACCCCATACCAGGGGCCCCAGTTTTTTTCGTTTATTTTTTGTTCATGTAAAAGAAATTCATACTTGGAAATAATGAATTGGGTTTTGGCAATAGTAATTTTGTATATTTTAAGTTCGAGATAACTATACGCCATAATATTAGTTTAAATAGTAAGGGTAATTTATAATGGCGACCCCGGTGCCAGCCGTATGTTAGGATTGACACAATCTTCCAGCTTCGATACGGCCCCATATAAATATATAAGAAAATCGTCTATAACTTCCAAACCCCTTTCTGGGCCGCAAATAGCGATTGATGTTTTGAGATGGCACGTACCTAAGTGATTGCTGACCAAATGGCGTTCACCAGACGTATGTTCAAATTTGAGTAAATGGCCCAGTTCCAAAATGTCAGGTTACTTTAAATAAAAATTTGTATCTCTTAAAAACTTTCTAGGCCGGAAATGATTCCTTAGGATTTGAGTTGCTAATGATAAGGAAAAACTATGGTGGGGACCCCAGTGCCAGCCGTATGTTAGTGCTGTAGTGCTCACCATAATTTGCTCTTAACATTACCAACTCAAGACTTAAGGAGTTAGTTCCGGCCTAGAAAGTTCTTAAGAGATACAAATTTTTATTTAACTTAACCTGAGATTTTAGAACTTGGCCATTTACTCAAATTTGAACATACGGCTGGTGCTGGCCATTACGTACCATCTGAAAACATCAATCGCTATTTCCGGCCCAGGAAGGGATTTGGAAATTATAGACGATTTTCATATAAATTTATATGGGGCCGTATCGAAGCTGGAAGATTGTGCCATTCCTAACATAGGGCTGGCACTAGCGTGATCACCATAGTTTGCCTTTATCATTATCAACTCAAAACTTAAGGAATCATTTCCGGCCTAGAATGTTCTTGATACAAATTTTTATTTAAATTATCTTGAGGTTTTGGAACTTGGCCATTTACTCAAATTTGAACGTAGGGCTGTTACTGGCCACTTGGTGAGAAACCACTCAATTACTTATCATTTCGAAACATTAATCGCTATTTCCGGCCCAGGAAGGCTTTGGAAGTTTTTCGATTTTCTTATAAATTTATATGGGACCATATCGAAGCTTGAAGATTGTGTCAATCCTAACATAAGGCTGGCACTGAGGTCGTCATTATAAGTTACCCTTACTATTTTAAACTAATATTATGGCGTATAGTTATCTCGAACTTAAAATATACAAAATTACTATTGCCAAAACCCAATTCATTATTTCCAAGTATGAATTTGTTTTACATGAACAACAAATAAACGAAAAAAACTGGGGCCCCTGGCATGGGGTAATTTGTTGTTGTGTTTATAATTGAAATCGTCTTATAGAGGTATAAAATGAAAACACTGGGATGGAATAGAATAGTTTCGTGTAAATAATAATAAAAAAAATTCCTGGGATGAAAAACTGGGATAACTTCACACGCTTGTCTTCTAAATTAGAATTCGTAAACCAAATGTTTAGTAGTGAGCAACATACCGATCAGCGAAATCATAAGTTAAATATTTTTACCTTGCCTAAAGTGATAAACTTGGACATCCGTGGGAGTAATGCCAACACATCCTGCCGACTTAAATCGCTTAAAGCTATTTTATGATCACAGAATTTTCGTATTTTACACTGTAAAAATTTTCCTGCGGCCCCTTAAAATATTTGGTATTAAACTGATAGAATGATAAAATGTAAATGACATAAATAGAAGAGAAACAGTAGAGGTAAAATATAAAAGTGGAACGAAAAACATTTAACTTTATTTTGATATGGAAAAATTAGTCAAAAATATTGTTCCGAAATCGGAACATTATGGGGCAAATCAGAACTGTTTTATTTTTTCGATTCATTGTGTATCATGAAAAATTGGTTTAATTTTCAAAATCAATGAGGAATGATGAAGTCGGGTTTGTCAATTTCTAGACCAAAGCTCTGATAACCAAGAGGTTCCAGCTCCTAGCACTTTTTATTATGTAAAGATACATTTTTTAATTTTGTGTATCTACAGTCTTCGTGTAGGGACACTTTTTGCGAATATTAAGATTTTCTCTTCAGTCAAGTTTGCCCCTTAAACATGACTATTAAAATATTAAAGCTCAAAAACGTTTTATGTTTGGATCATTGAAAATATTATCGAAGCTCCGTAAAAGCTCATAATGTTTTAGTCACGTGCTTTTATTTCATTATTAATTTGAAAATCCGCAGATACCCTTTATTTACAGAGCAAATATATCTGCAATGAAAATTTATTCAAGATATTTAAGCTTTTTCTGCAATGCAACTGTATAGGTAGATATAATTTTTGGGTGTACTACGAAATCCCGGTTTTCAAATCCCGGATTTCAAAATCCCGGTTTTTTAAATCCCGGTTTTCGTTTCTTTTAGTTGTAAAGTCTTGTAATAATTTTTGGGCCTAATGTAGCCGAAGTACCGAATGTGTCGAAGGGCCGATAGTGTCAAAGAGGGGTTAGGGTTACCGTTTCCGAAAACATCGAAACAAAATTATCGAATGATAAAATATCGAAAAATTATTGATCTAAAATAAAAATGTCGAAAAAAATTTAGTCGAAAGAAAAAGCATCGACTTTGTTTTAATCGAATTCATGGTCGAATTTCGACTTTAATATTTTAAAATATTATGTTATATTATATTTAAAGCAATATTTGGTTAATGCAACATTTTGAAATGCAATGATTGTGAGGCTGACGACTTCGATAACTTACACGGGCACGCGGAGAGTCGCTGCGCCCCTCCGAGGGACTTTAGATATGAACTTCGGAGGACGTATTAGCCGGGAACAGCAAACAGGTCGCACTGCATGTCGCACGTAGGAGCGGATTATATAGAATCTATTAATGACACCTACAATGTTGCATGCAACATTTTGAAATGCAACATTTTATATCGATGCCAGAAAAGCTATTTCATTAAGTATTCATTATTTCATTATAACATAATCAAAATAATTATTTCGGAAAACAAAATTTTAAAAACCAAGATTTTTTCCTAAAACATTTTGGTCTCATTTAGATCATGTCAAATTTAAACATAATCGGTTAACAAATGGTCAAATTCCATCTCTGTTGACCATATTCCAGAGCTTCATCAAAAAATCATTTTAAAATCCCATTTACATCCCACATGTCGGTTTTCGACTTAATCGGTTAGGAAATGGCCCGGTTTCATCCGTATCCGCCTTATTCCAGAACTTTATCAAAAACGCATTTTTTGAATCCCATTTAGGACCCACATGTCGAATTTGAACTAAAAAATGTTCCATAACGATGGCCATATTTCAGAACTTTATGAAAAAATCATTTGAGAAATCCATTTCCATCGCACGTGTAGAATTTCAACAAAATCTATTAAGAAATGGCGAAATTCCATCCCTATTAGCCATTTTCAAGGACTTTATCGCAAACTCATTTTTTAATTTTGTCAAAAAATCATTTAAGAGTCCCGTTTTCGTACATGTCAAATTTTAAAAATTCAAACCTTTTAAAAACCGGGATTTCACCCATAATTTTTATTACGTGTTTTTATAACGATACAAGCTTTCATATTATCGACGTCCTAATTGCTTTTTAATTCCGCTTTGATTTAATTAATTTGATTTAGTTAATTTTTAACGTTCACAAAGTGCTTCCATAACACGGGTGTGAAGTATTCCACGGATTCCACGACTGTGTGTATGTATGCATGTTACACTGCTAAGCCAAAATCTAATAAGAAAAATTAAGATTCTAACAGAAAGTTTGAGTGATAATTTCTCACTTTGAGTAATTTTTTATTTTATTTTTTTATTCAAAATTATTAATAACATAATTTTGAATAAAAAAAAAAAAAAGTAAAATCCTCAAAGTGAGAAATTATCATTCAAACTTTCTATTAGAACCGTAATTTTTCTTATTAGATTTAAAAATTAAATATCCTACAAATTTGAAGTAATTAAAATAAAAAATTATGAAAAATTAAATTTTTTAAATTATACAATAAAATAATAATTCGTAAAAATTAATAGAAATTCAGCATTAAGAAAACTTTAACTCTTCAAATATAAGGAAAATGGCTTGTAGCTAAAAAACTGTCCAAGATACCCATCAATTTGATTAGTTTTCCTAAACGGTAATGTTAATAATCTAGGCCAAGCATCAACAAAACCTGAATCACCATCTCTGGTGATGGCCGATAACGACCGTTCAACATTGAATAATATTTACCTCTTCAAATATAAGGAAAATGGCTTGTAGCTAAAACCTGTCCGAGATACCCATCAATTTGGTTAGTTTTCCTAAAAGGTAATGTTAAAAATCTAGGCCAAGCATCAACAAAACCTGAATCACCATCTCTGGGGATGGCCGATAACGGCCGTTCAACATTGAATAATATTTACCTCTTCAAATATAAGGAAAATGGCTTGTAGCTAAAAAACTGTTTGAGATACCCATCAATTTGATTAGATTTCCTAAAAGGTAATGTTAATAATCTAGGCCCAGCATCAACAAAACCTGAATCACCAACTCTAGGGATGGCCGATAACGGCCATTCAACATTGAATAATATTTACCTCTTCAAATATAAGGAAAGTGGCTTGTAGCTGAAAAACTGTCCGAGATACCTATACATTTGTTTAGTTGTCCTGCTTTAGAATCCTGCTTGCTCATCAACATACAGATATATTGAGATAATATTGCAAAATGTCATCTTACCGATTTTAAATATTAAAAATACACAAACAAAATCATAATTTCGCTAGTTGGATCCAAACTTAATATTTTGCATTTTGGCTCCAAATTGGATCCCGGTCGAATTATATATTTAGATTTTTCAAAACGATGTAAAGTTCAATTATTAATAAGTTCGTTATGGCATTTTTTAAAATAGGATTATTAAAAACGACATGAGGCTCAAAAATATTAGATTTACATTGTTGCCATTATCAGGCATTTCCAAAATTAGTGATTCAGTTAGTGGATGATCATGAAATTTCTTTTGGGGAGGAAGTTTAGGCACTGGCAAAAATATAACAATTTCTATGTTGATTGATATAATTATAAATATTTTTGAGTCGTTTTTGAATTAGATTTTAATATTCATATTGGAAATTTTTTTAATGTGTTAATTGGTATGTATCTTTGGTTAACTGATTGTTGTCTTTGCTTGTTTTTGGTACTATTTTCTTTACTGGAGTGAGACAAAAAAATTAGTTTTACTGATTTTTTACAACAAAAATTTAATTATTTTGGTTAAACTATAGTTACGTTATTATTCAGCTATTAATTATATTTTAATTTGACTTATATCTTACAGAAATGTGCGTATATTTCTTATTCAATACAAGTTTCATGATAGCTATATCTGTCTCTTCTTGCTGTTCCAATTTTACATGTTCATATATTTGTGATGTTCGATTAATGATCTAGTTTATATTAAAACATGTTCTTTGCTCCTATATTAACATGTTTGAATTAAAACCCATTAGATTAGTTTCGTAAGCAATAAGAATTTAATTGGATTGAACCAAATTCTAATTAGATTTGTATACGCATAGCCGTGGAAAAATCCGTGGAAAACTTCACGGGCTCTTCCATAACTTATTTTCTAAGACTTTTAAAAACTGTGAACGCGTTTTCTTCTATTAGAACGTTTTATAAACTTTGAAAAGAAAGCTACACTTATCTAAAATTAAACACAACTACGCCTCACATCTACGTCTGATCACACGTTGAACTACGCAATCCTCATTTGTTAAATTAAATCAGGCTTTTAAAATTCAAGAAACATCAACCTTGTTCGAACGCAATCAACATCGATTCGCTAGAGCCGACCGCTTTTATTTTTTACCATTGTCACGAAAAAGTTCTTAATACATAATAAAAAACAAATTTATAATTAAATTACAGATTTATAAAATTATTTAATAAAAATTTCATATATGAATTGTTAATAAGCTTTTGCTACTTTCAATTTTTTTATACTTATATATACATATCATATATATTTGAGCTTTTTTTAAATATATAAATATATTTTTTGGCGATTGCTTATACATAAATTATTATATAAATTAATAAAATTATAACTAAGCATGATTATTATATTATAAATATTATTATTATTATTATTATAAATAAATCAATTTATACACAGATGGATGATGGATATGGGATGCGATTGAACAGATTGCGCAAGGGAATTTATATTTAAATAAATTTATTATGCATGGGCCAAAGGAATTTTTAAGCTTACCAAACATGCTAAAAAAAGCTTTTATATAAAAATTCATAGCAATATATCCATTTTATAATTATTAAATAAGTATTTTATTATTACTATTATTTATTTATTTCAAATTAAATACTGCATACTTTTTTATTTTTTATAATTTTTTTTTCTTAGAAAGCTTTTATAATTTTAATTTAATATAAAATATTAAATATAAAAGAAAATCATAAATATTTTGAAAAAAAAATCAATTAAGTTTGCATTAATTAAAATAATGCTTGTTTTTGGTACGAACGATTATTTAATTTATTACGATTAATAAATTAAATTAATTACTTATTAAATCCATCAAATCCCCTCTCAAATATATACATAAATCTCATCCGAAAATGCTTGGCTTAAAATGAAGTGTGACCCAAATATATTTATAAATTTTTTTATTTAATTATTTATTTAATTATTAATTATTAGTATTTGAATTTATTTGAATCAGATTTTTGTTGAATAATTTATACTTTTAAAGTATTAATAAAGCTAAAACTTGTGTTATGCATTTAAATGGTTTATCGAAAAGCTTTCAAATATATAAAATAAAATGAAAGCTAATAAATTTTAATTTATCTCGAAAATGTCATCAGGTAAGCTTTAACTGTATTTTGCAAATTTGCAACGAATTTTATCAAGAGTCCTGTGCAATTAAGCTTTTGTTAAAAACATCGTCATTTTAGATTAAACACCTTTGTTGAATTCTACTGTTTATTTCAAAATTCAAATCATACAGATGATATTTGTATTCGACAACGGATAATAACAAAAATCTAATTACGATTGTATTGAAATTTTCTATTGGCAGCCGTCTATGTTTGTATGGAAAAGAATGTAAATATAAAGATTTCAATCTTAGCTTGAAAAATGCTTACAAACAAATGGGAATTCATAATCGATTTTAAATTTAACAGGTGCAGCCGGAACAAAGGATTTCTTTTGTAATACTATTTAAGCGTTCAAATTAAGGACGTTTTATCTGAAACGATATCTATGCATCTACGAGTATATCGTCATCGTCAAAATAATTTAAATAATGCGTTTTATCCAAAGAATGATTTAAACAGCTGTTTCATAACGCAAATAAACCTTAAATCGGCTATGGCCCAGTATTGGCCCGGTAATATTCCGTATGTTTGTTAAGTAAACAGCTTTAAAGTGCTGGTTCACTTTGATTGTTTCTTGAAATTGTCCAATTATCCGAAAAGCCATAGAGAAGAAAATCGAAACTTCATCCAGTTCAAGATAATATTGAATATTTTTCCTACCTGACAGACAAGATCTGGCAAAAATATAACGATAAAATATTTGCCTCTACAGAGTGTCGCTAAAGTAAGTCGGTGAAATCAACCCGAAAAAGGAAATCCAAAAATGTTTGGTTAATTTCTTGGCTAAAATGTAGTCGACCTTAAAAAAAGTGTAAATGTTATAAAAATGTAGGAAATTAAAATGTAATACACTTATAAAATGTTGCTGTAAATAAAATTAAGACAAATATGGGACATACATTGGGATAAAATATGCAAACGTTGGTATGTACAGTGCTGAGGAAAAAAATTGGGTAAATATATTTTATTGCAAATTGAAGTCTTTTTGCTAAAATTACAAAACTTTTGAAAGCAATTGGCTTATTGTTTCATTTTAAATAAATAATAAAAATTACCTGCAATTTAGGGGCAAAACCCCGAAAAATGCCAAAATATTCAAAATACGTTGATTGGAGTTAAAGTAATGGAATAAATTAAGCACCTATTTTTTAACTTTTGTTTTGTTTTTTAGTGATTCAGCGATACACCTCCGATTCATTGAATTTGATAAATTTTTCAAAGTCGTAAGAGGTATGGATTCCCAAATCGTCATCAACAAACTTTTCAAAGCTTCATTCGATTCTGGGCGCTTTCTTGCTACTTCTAGCTTCATTAAAGACCAAATATTTTCAATGTGATTTAAGTCTGGACTCAACGCATCGATACTTCTTTCTTCGAAGTAATTTTTTACCTTTAAATGAAAAGATAAGAAAAAAAACAAGCTTTGAACAAATTATTTATGTTTATCTGAAAGGCAATTTTTCTATCTACAATTCAAAATTAATAACTCACAACTTTGGCGGTATCGCACGGAGCGTTGTCCTGTTGAAAAATAAATTTGCAAGTCTCGCCAAAAAGCTTTAACACAGGAGGCTCCGATTCGTTGTGTAAGACCTGCAGATAAACAGCTGCTGTAATGCTGCAACTAAGGAAGCACAATCGACCGGTTTCATTTCCAGAAAAGCATCCCCAGACCATAACTCCTTCATTTTTCGATGGAAGTCTTAAAAGACATTCGTTGCTAAGTCTATCGTCCTGTATTTTTCTGGCGATAATTCTTCCATTTCCAACATGCAGCTTGAATTTTGATTCATCGGAGAAAATCACATAATTCCACATCTCTGGGGTACAAGAAAGATGCTCCTGGGTCCATAGCAAACGTTTTTTTTTCACTAGTAATGTGAACTCGGACTTCTGAACTAGTTTAAGTGCTCTCAAACCAGCTTTAACAAGTCTCTTTATCACTAAGCTGGCTGAAATTTGTTTTCCCATTGCTCGCTCAACATCCCGTCTTATGTCCAATGAAGTTTTTTTATGAATCGATTTTCCACTGGCGTTGTCTTTCTGGGCCTTCCAGAGCCTTTCTATCTTTGTGTACTGCCCATCTTTCGCATTTTTTTAATATTCCACGCGACAGTACTTTTAGGAATGTTTAATATTTCTGCTACTTCATGCGTGGTTAAATTTTCTCGCGCCAAAATCAACATATTGCTTTTACACTGCTCACTACCTTTTCCCATTTTTTAACTAAAATTGCACTTTATTCTTTATTTGACTAGAATCACTTACAGAATAACTTAATAAAAAAACTTTTTTGCACATCAGTTATCAGTTGCGGGGTTGTACCGGTGTAATAAAAACAAAAGGCAGTCCAACAAAATATTAATATTAAAGATAGAACTTCTATAAAAATTAATAAAAAAACAAATGAAAATAAAAAACAAAACAACGTGTTTTGAATATTTTGGAATTTTTCGGGGTTTTGCCCCTAAATTGCAGGTAATTTTTTTTCAAAAAATTACGTCTAAAATGTGTTTAAAATGAAACAATAAGCCAACTGCTTTCAAAAGTTATATAATTTTAGCAAAAAAAGACTCTAATTTGCAATAAAATATGTTTGCCCAATTTTTTTCCTCAGCACTGTATGTGTTGAAACTTAAAGTTCCGGGTGATTTTTTTAAGCTGAAACTTTCAAATATCTCGGGAAATAAGCACTCTACGAAAAAAATGTCCATTATCAAAATTTAATCATTCCGGGGGGGGACATACATTAGTGCTAAAATTAGTATCCCCATCTTCTAAGTAGAGCAGTAGGTAAATTTGAAATTAAAATAGGCACCCCTATTTCTTATTGCATATTCGGATTCTACGGCTTAAAGTACGTAGTATTTCTTTGAAACATTTTTTCGAATCATGATAGATGGCGCTTTAATAACGATACTCGAAATTAATCTTATACAAATTGTATTTCTTAACTGGGAAATTGTTACTTGTAGAAATGTAATTGGCTGGTGAATAAACTACTTTCAGCGTAACCCAGGAACAACGACCTGGACTTAGTAGTTTTCTATTCCCTTCGGGGTGCTTGATAAACGTGAGTCCCCTCGCCTCTCATGTACCATGGTGCTTGATTTACATGGGTCCCCTCGCCTCATCATCTTTTATTCACACGAATAGTGTGCTGGACAACCATCATGTTGAAACCACATGTTCTGTCACAATTCTAAGCTCAAGTCTTCAAATAGTGTTGGCAGTTCATTTTCCAAAATGTCTCGGTACATTTGACCATTCAAGTTGCCTTCAATAATGTGGAGGACAATCAGTTTGTTGTCAATTATTCCACACCACACGTTGACAGTCCAAGGGCGTTGATGTTCAACTTGGCGATACATTTTTTTTCAACTAACCGTTTCATGGTTTGTAAAAGACGACTCGCCGGAAAATATTAAAAAGCGAAAAAAATTGGGATTTTGATGTATTTGTTCACGTATCCACCACCAAAAAGTTACCCGATTTTGGAAATCAACGTCATGAAGATCTTGGTGTAAAGACACATGATACTGATGATACTTATGACTTATGACGTTTTCCAAATACTGGCTACTATTTTTCGTGTACTAATATAAGGATTATGATTTACTGCAGCCAATACAGCAATTTCATTATTTTTCTCAATGACTGTTGCTCGACAGGTTCTTTTTTTCTATTGAACACTTCCATCAGTAATAAATTGTTTAACAGTCCGGTAAAATGAAGCATGTGACCGAATCCTATCCGGAAAACGCGAAGCGTATAGAGTGACAGCATTATCAAGACTACGGCCAGCTTCTCCATAAACCAGGACCAGTTCAATTGTTTCTTGTACAGTTTACTTCATTTTGTATTAATAGCCTAACGCAAACATGTCTTTGTGTGCTCGAAATAATCTCGATCATACTACATCTTGAATCGATATTTAAAAAAAAATCATTTATTTGAAAGCAGATTTAATCGCATGTTTCTAGGTTACGATAATAGTTAATTTTAATTCAAACGTATTGCAGTAGGAAAATCGTCATTACAGCGCCATCTATAATAAATCGAGAAAAAATGTTTCAAAGAAATCCTACGTACTTTAAGCCGTAGAATCCGAATCTGCACTAAAAAATTAGGGTTCCTATTTTAATTTCAATGTTACCCCTCGCCCCACCTAAAAACAGGGAGGAGAGGTACTAATTTTAGCACTAATGTATGTCCCCAATAATGGACATTTTTTTCGTTTATTCGCTTATTTTCCGAGATATTTGAAAGTTTCAGATTAAAAAATCATCCGGTATATTGCACTATTGTTATATACGGCCAGTTAAGTCTTGGTTACGCTAATGAACCCTAATAATCTCATTATCCCCCAAGGGGATAAAATATGTAAACGGTGGACGCATATTAGTGTAAGTAGAACGTTCTCAAGAGATTTTTCTAACGGAACTTAAGATTATGTGAAGCTAATAACCGAGATATATTGCATTAGTTGGATATACGGCCAGTTAAGTCTTGGCTATGCTAACGAGTCCTAAAAATTGTATTGGCATAACCAAGGCCTAACTGGCCGTATATACCACTAGCGCAATAAATCTCTAGTATTTGATCCACAGAATTTGAAGTTTTGCTTGGCAGAGCTCACATCAGAATATTTTTCTTACACAAATACACAGCTACGTTTTATCCCAATGATATCTATATTTTATCCCAATGATATCAAAATGTGGTTATCAAATTTGCCTTAATTTAATTTACAGCAATATTTTGATAACAAAATATTTTTTGGCGGAATCGCATGCGCCACACCCATCCAAAAATGTATTTAAAATATTTATCTCTATCAAGATCTTGCGAAAAAAATCATTACATCGTGGTGAGGTTATCAAGACTTTGGAAGTTTGCTTTCGAACTAATGAATCATTAAATTCCTTAAATTAAAAAATTACGTCGGCTTATCAGACCAACGCGCGGCGGCCATCGTTTAAATTGAAACTGAAAATTGTAGGGAATAAGTGGTAACTTTCACCTGTGCCTCATCCCGTTATAATTTCCGCCATAATTAGATTTTTTTTGTAATTTGATCACTTTCGTCTAGTTCTGTTACATAACTTTGGAGAGGTTAAGTTTCGGATAAGTGTAATCGGGACACCGACTTTAAGTGCGATTCTATGTTCAGGAAGACCGTTTGCAGTGAGAAAATTTAGGAATTCTACCGGATAATTTGTAGCATCATCTTAATCGACTACGGTGTTTTTGACGTGTATACTACTTCAATTCCTTGAATCTCTGACATAATGACATTGTTAATTGCAGCCACTTGGTCATTTTTAGGCGTAAAAATGGCTCGTTTACACATCGTTTGTGTATCGTCTTCGTACACTGAACGATTGAATTCCTCTACCGTAGGAACCATCTTGCCAAGCGTTTCAGGTAGTTATACCTGGTTATTCTCTTCTGGTAAAGTTCCTCCGCCAATTTCCAGCAAAACGTTAGAAAATTCTTAACGTCCTTGTCATCAAGTCGCATTTTAAAATGTTTTGCTTTTACCCTTTGCTGCTGCAAGAAAGAAAATACCACTTTCACTATTCACAACACGTTCTAATATTTTGTGGGTAAATTTTCTTTGTTCAAGCAGCAGCCACGGCACAGTTTCATTCACAATATGGCTGTATCGTAGTTCAGCTCTCTCGCAAGAAGGCTCGAATGCTCGCCACTACTCACTGGAAGTGGAAGCGTATTATGAAATGTTCGACAGCGGAAAATTTACGACACTTAAGAGGTGTCGAACATTTTTACGAATACATAAAATATTAAATAATGAATTAAATAATTTTGATTATTAAAATTTAATGAGTTTAATTATAAAAAGGATTCGTAATACAATTTTATTGAGATTTTTATATTTTCGAAACAATCGAAAAATTCTTAATAGTGAGTTTCGACGTTACCGATTTAGTAGATAGATTCGAATAAACACGCTATTGAAAATTGCATAATAGACCCCCTGGTGTAGGCAGACCAATGTCGGCCAGTTTATTTCCGGATATTGTCTTCAATGAGTCTCAGTGCTTGAACAAATTGAATGAGTGGATTGAACAAATCGCAAGTGGATATTATCATCCCGAATGGCTCTCTTATTTTCGCCAGCGAGCCACACGATACTGCCTCTTCAATAATACTGAAAGTTGCTAACATGGAGGTGTATATGCGGCCGAGGGAGACTTCCGCCTTCACACCTGAGCAGCCCTCCTTCCCGATGCGTCCCAGGTATAGTAGCGAAGTACTTCAGCGTAAAGTAACGTTTTTGCAAACACATCATTTTGTCACAGCAGGAAGAATGTTGTAAGAGTCGTGCTATAGGTGGTCGCTACTCTTGCTCTAAAATTACCTTCGGTGAAGTACACCAATGGGCAGATGCACCAAAATCCACCACGCTACTGAGTTACAGAACTCTTCATTGATTGGTTGTCTGCCACAACTTCCTGCATGCGCCGTTGGATTATAATGGTCATTACACGAGCTCCCTACCTCTCTGGTGTTCTACGCCTGCCCAGAGGATACCCATTTTCGTTGGTTTGAGTTTCGTTTAAAAGTCCCCTAGCGTACTTTTTGGTAATCTTGTCTTCCTTCATGTCCGTCGATGACGAATTTTGAACTTCACAGGGCCATTTGGTTGTTTAGTGTTTCTGCCTTCTGCCACTTGATCGAGTATATAAACCACCGTGTAACTCTGAATATTTTACCTTTTGTAAGAAGAATAAACAATTTTTTTTAAAACTCTAGCTGTCAAATCATGCCTATCCGTGGCGTTGGCCGGCCATTAGCCCTTGGGGAATTTCACGCCAGGTCGGGTTACATGTTGTGAATGCAACAAACAGCAGACTATTCACAAATGATAAAGTGGATATAATTTTCCGCCCATAGTCTTTTTTTGGTTTAACGAAATAAACGATTAAGTTTATGCGTTCGCTCTCGATCTACACAGACATGTCTACTAGAAACTGATGCAAGAGTACATTAAAATTGCCTCGATACACCATCATATGATAGGCATAGAAGTCCTTGCTCGATACTTTTCTGTCAATACTTTTCATAAAACCTATGCTGGTGAGCGTGTCAACGTCACTATGTCTCGAGACGAATGCACGCAATTTGTTAGTGGTTGGAGCATTAAAGCGTCTTTCATGCTTACGTAGTGCACAGACTGGGCGGATAACGACTTTGTAGTTTCTCGTTTGGCATCTATCCCGAGCCGACTTGAATTCATGCACCAAAATATTGTTTTCGTGCAAAACTCGCTTTATTTTTTGCAAGATGTCTCTTTCTACATCTTGTACATATTTTGAACGTCCATAGACTTCAGCTTTCTAATCCTTTATAAAATACTCTGCAAATATTGTGGTTGCATGTTGTCCACGGGAAACAAAGGACCAATTTTGTGGTAAACTTGTTCCCGAAAAGTAAAGGTCGGGAACAATTCTGCCATTGAAACAATTATGTCTAATGAAGAAATGATGACTTTGTCTCCAGAACAACATATTCCTGCCGATTCCTTCTTCCATTTAAGAGCTCCACATAACCTGAAAGTCTTGCCCATTGACTCGATTTTTATAAGCCTCTGGCTTGTATTAAGAGAGAGTTTCGTCGTACTCAAATGCAGCTTTCTGAAAGACACGTCATGTGTTTCTTGTGAATGTATCACGTCGTTGTGCTGCTCTTTCAGCAACAGTTCGTCTGTGGGCTGCCACCGCTTCAGCGGTTTTTGTAGCTGATATCTTAGCAGGGCGTTGAGACTCCACATAACTTGGTTGTTGTTAACGCTGAGTTGCTAAATATTCTGAGGTAATGAAGCAAGCGGCTAGTAGTTTGAAAGAGTTGAGTTATCATGTTTAGAACTGGTTAAATATTCCTCGTTTGTCAACTTCAAGCAAATTTTAAGTATTTACAATTGCTGAAATATCTTTAGGTTAAATTATTTTGTTTTGATTAAACTAAAATTTTGAAAACCATCTTACCCGTGTCATCAACCATTTTATAGTAGGGAGAATCGGTTGTTTTGATCAGTTGTTAGTAGAATAGGTGTGGCAATAAAATATGATCCTAATTAATTTTGAAGGGCGGTTATTTAATGTTCTGCATTATAAAACTAAGAAAATACAGATGATAATTTGCTAAAGTGTGATTAAGATTAGCAAAATATGAGAATGATCGGGTATTTAGACCAGATTTCAAAATTTTGCTCAAAACTTTACGATTCAACAACCTCAGCAGCGGGGAAGACTCATAAAACGCCGTTCAACCTATGACTAGTGCCATTATCTTACAAATATAGACTTTGATAAAAAGAGCAAATGTGAAGAGATTGGTTTAAAAATTTAACTTAAATCTGCCAAATATTGAATCTGAAGTTAGAAGGAAGCATGAATTTAGGAATGACGATTCACTGATAACAGCAATTAGCCCTCGAAATTTTACGTGATAACTGTTGCAAAGGAAAAAAAAATTCACCAAATTTCTAAAAATTTAGTTTTTCTATATAAATGACTACCTGGCTTTTTTGTTTTGGGATAAATTAAAGAAACTCTTGCTTTGGTACAACTAACTTAACTTTAGAACATTTTAAATAGTTAAAAATTATTTAAAAACTTGTTATAAGCTATTTCCAATAATAAAAATATAAGTTTCCAATTTTGACATTGAAAACCGTTTGCAAGTGCATTTTGTCACACAAAGAAGATAAAACATTTGTAAGCCAGCACAGTTGCATAAAGCTCAACCTCAAATAGAACAGAAATAATATCCAATATATTAAAAAAGCTTTCGTATCGATACCATTTAATTGCATAACACAAATAAAATTAACCGAACACGAATTTAACTAACAACAACAAACTAAAAAGCTCTCCTAAAATACATAAAAACATACATAACTACTTTTTTCATTTAAATATAAGAAAATTTTTCTTTTGTTTGGTTTGGTTTTTACATAAATAATATGATTTCGTTTAATTTTCGATTAATTATAAAATTAAACATTAAAAATTTATTTTTATGTTTTTGTTTAATAAAAATTTGATTTATAAAAAAAAAACAAAAATAAATTAATAAATTTTGTTATATAACAATATCATAAAAGCGGCAAAAAATTGACCGGATGCTACTCTCCTTGGAGGCTGGTTGCTAACAAATTAGGCGTGGTCTCACATCACGCTAGGTAAACTCAACACGTCTCTCTACTCTAAACTAACTACTTACTATACTAACTAACTTTACTTATCGAACAAACAAACGAAATTTCACTCAAAAATTACAAATCTGTTTTTGTTTTTCTTCTTCAAAAAATTAATTAAAGTTTTTTTTTTCTAAATATAAAAAAAAATTAATTTTCGACTTTTTATAGTTTACAAAAAAAAATTATTTTTTGTAAAAGGATTTTGAATTTTAATTTAAATAAATTTTCTTTTGTTTAAATTCTATTCTGTCCAAAAGTAAATTTCTTATGTTATCTCTTATATCTATCTATCTACTTAGATCCTTTATATTTAAATATAATTTGTTTAAATAACTTATTTGTTGATATCTATTAACAATTTTTTTTTTCAGTTCTTCTATTTATGATTTACAGAAGACAAAAAGTTTTTGTTTTAATTTTGTATTCTTCTTTTCTTATTTTAATTTGCTGTGTACAGTAGACCGAAAAAATCTTTAAGAAAAAATTTATTGCGTGAATTTTGTGCTGAATTTATTTATTTTGTATGTATTTTGTTTTTTGGTGTACTACTCATTTTTTATTGTTATCAGTTTGATAAGAAAGATTTATATTTGTGTTGTTTATGTTAATATCTAATATCAAGCAAGATATTTTATAACGCAAGCTTTATTTAATTGTTTGTAAATAAAATTTCAATTTTGTTGAAACTGTTTCGTGTGACTTTTGGAATCGCTGTATCTTCACTCTATCTCTCTCCCTCTCTCTCTTAAACTCTCTATAAATTTGTTCTCTTAAAGATTCTTATTGTTTAAATTATCAATTTTAATTTAATTTTATGAATTTAGGAAAAATATGTTCTGTCCGTGAACTGAAATGCTTCAGGATTTTTTTGTTTTGACCCAACTGTTTTATTTCAGTGCTTTATCGACAGATGGAATCGCAAGCAAAATTCTAACAATCAAGAATTTAGATCTTTCTTTTTATCTCTATTAACGAAAAATTTAATTTTGCGAGCACTTTATATTCTCAGCAAAGATGTGCAATCAAATCCCATCGTTCTGATATGATCACGTCCCAAAATTTATCCCCAAAAATACTAAGGCAATACTAAAATAAATAAACACTATCAATCAACTATAAGTTGGGCGTTTTACAACTACAACTGTGTTAATTTCCACCACTTCCGAAACGTTCCCGAAAATACAGGAAATAAATATCACAATAATTTAGCCAAACATCTAACACTTAGCACTGAAAATACAACAACAATGATTACCACAATTATTTTTTAATTCACTTTACACAATTTACAATAAATCACACACAATTTATTTCACTTTAATCGCCACTAAAAAAAATCGCACTACATAATTTACTTTCGTTGACGGTGATGATGGAACAGCCCGGTGGTGTCTGTTTTATTATTTATGCCGAACAAGTGACAAATATCCCTGAAAATGGCCGAATCGCCGATTCAAAATTTCTACCTTGATCCAATTGAATTTCATCAGTACTTTCATACCTGAGACCTGCTCGGGTTTACCCGTCGGGCCCGTCCCCGAATATTATTATGTTCGGTCTAAGGCCGGCCCGGGCTATATAAATTTATTGAATTGGATTTATATTTTTATTTAGACCAAATTTCATTATTATTAACCCTAAGACGACATACCCGAGTACCTTTTGCACTTTTAGACGTCTATTTTTGTATGTTTCAGTCACAATAAAAACTTTAAATTTTATGAGAACTTCTAGTTTAATTGATAGATTACGATCACACTTAAAAAATGAGAAATTTTACAACTTGGACGAACGTGGAAAAAAATAGTTTCCATTCGAAATGCATGTAGGTATTAGATCACGCAATTTAAGATATTTTTTCTTCACTCACATCAAATGGGTTGGGTTAATCAAGTCATATGCGAATCTTAATTTAGCCTAAATGAAGACATTTCGACAACATCAGCACACCATTTGTTTTGAGCTCGATTAAAAATTAATTGGAAATGGTCGGGTTCAGGTCGGGTCGGGCTATTGGAAATTCAGTTCTGGTCTCTACTCCATACTAATTAATCCAAGCCGTCAACGATTCTTGTTATTTCTTGATTGTGTAAAAATACAAAAGTCACTGGGGGCATAAAATCGAGACAATCTGCTTTTAAAAATTTTTATCGTTAAACAAAAATCAAACAAATAGTAAATTTTATTAAAACTCTAACTCTACATCTTCGTGTCTATCTAAGTGGGACAATTCGCACATATTTTCTAGCGTTGCCAAGTTGTAAGACTTAAATCCACTTAAGTATGGTGGTTATCGCTGTATCTTTACGTGGTATGGTATAGATCATGGTCATACACCCATCCACCTTTCCAAGTCGAGTAGCGTATACACTTCTTTTAAATTTTCTCAATGCGTTGGATATGTTCTTCGTATAGAAGTACGCCACACATTTACAGCATATTCTAGCTGAGATCAAACATAAGCACAGTACAGGATCTTAATTGTCTCCAAATCCAACACGTCACCCGCACGACGAAGTGCACCATTTATCTTATATCCTTGTGTAACAGGATTAATTTTTCAATAAAATGATACAGGTTTGCACTTTTCAATGTTTAAACTCAGAGAATTAAACTCGCACAATATCACTAGTTTAGCAATGCCTTTGCCTTTGGCATCGTTAACTGGCTGGTTCTGTAGATTTTGAGGTCATCTGCAAACATCAGGATTTTAGAATGCTTTATTACTTCAGTAAACCCAATAATGCAGATTGTGAGAATCCATGGGTCAAGGCTACGAACTGACTGGAAAATCCGAACTTGAAAATATGAAAGATTTTGCAGAGTCGGTGAATATTACATCAACTCGTTTGTGTTTTTCAATTTCCTTAATAGAATAGCTGATAATTCTACGAGATTGGTCGACTCTGTTCTTTTGGACATAAAACCATGGTGGTACTACGCCATATATCGCGAGAAGAGTTGCATATTACCAGTTCAAATAACTCAGGTATATCAGATATACATGCAATACCTCTGTAGCACGAAACATTATTCCTAGATCCACTTTTGAAAATAGGCGACACCATTGTTATTTTCCTCTTTCGTAGAAAACTTGCCAATTTTAATGACTATTTATAGAATATTTCAAAAATGAAGCGGGAACACTATTAGAACCACAAACTTCTCCAAATCCTACGAATGTGCTGTATTCACTAGCGGTTTCGATTTTAGTAATTATCAATGTCGTCTGCTTTATAATCAGATTGGAAAAACTCCGCAAACATGTTGACTGAACAAGACTTTTTATCTTAAAATCTCATCCAGGCCAGTAACCATCAATTTTGCATTTGGTTTTAAAAATCTCAGAATGTGTTTTGAACTCCTTTAATTTCATCCTTTAGATTGGTTTTGCAGTTGAGTTCAAAATAGGATTCAAACTTTACGTTACGCACAGCCAATTTTTGTTTGCTATCCTGGGAACATAATATGTGGCTTCCTGTATAAGCCTGGTCTATTTTGTTTTTAAAACTGAGAAGTTGGTAATCATGTCATGTTTGTTCGGTTTGCTCATAGACACGGGAATGAATAAATCAATCCCTTTAAATAGGTTTGTGTAAAAATTTTACTAATAGAATTTCATTAATAATGCAAATCATTAAAAATTAGGTCCAAGGGATCGGCCTAGTTCATTTTTTGTCTAGCATATTTGCAGCATTTGAGTCAAATATGTTGTCGATGAAAAGGTACTTGTTATCCGAATTTACGTTTACTGGTATAATCGCGTTCGTTTCTTCAAGTATACCACCCGGAATTTGGTCCGGTTTTGCTACATTGTACTATTGCGCTGACCCTCAATTGTTTCATGCCTTTGCCGTTCGTGTTCTTCATATTCGTTTTCAACCATTTTGTAAATAACCAATAGACCAATTGGCCGATGATCCTCTTCCTTATATATAACGCAGTATTATTGAAAACAGTTCTTCGTCGTGATAGTGCGTTAGCATTTCTATGTTCATTTTCTTTCCGGAAGCTCGATGGCAAAATCGTAGCTTCGCATTTCGATACAATGAGCGTCACGAAACAGTTACGGTCTGGTTTTCATGGGATTTTTAAGTAATTTGCAATAACTCTCCCTTCCTATTAGTATATGGTACACCAGAACTAGTGCTGTGCCTAGTCGCCTTATTAATTCTATAAACGATTCGTCCTATTTGTTAGCCTTAATCCGAAATATTTTTAGGTTTTCCAAAATAATTTTACTTTTATCGGGCGGGACGAAAATTTAAATAAAAATCAATGAAATTCCCCATCCCAGGCCTACAGTTTTCCATTAGTATACTCATTTCAAAATCTAACGGTTTTTTTGATACCTTAGTTATCATTCGATTAGTTTCATTTAGATTGCCATCAGTTGGTTTGGTTTGTAATTTTTTTAATTATATGATTTATGTCAAATTGAAATTAATAAATTTGAGAATTTTTCGTTCTTTCATTCATGAATGCTGGGATAACTTCATATACGTTAGTGTGTCTTAGATGCAGTTGTGCCGTATTGTCTACACCGCGTAGTTTCGGTTAGAAATCAGCATAGTTCTATGATTTCTTTGTTAATTGAACCATTTCGACTTCGTGGAGTTTCAGTTCTAACTCACATTTGAAAAATTTAAACTCAATTTTTTATCTACCGCTCGGAAAACGGTATATCATAAGTTCTTGGATATAATTTCGCTGGCTTAGTATGATTTTGGAAATATTCCAAAAAAGGTAAAAACCATCACCACGCAATAAAATATTAAAGCACAAATTCATGAATGGATAATAACGGCTATCACACAGTACAAATTTAATTTCGGTAAAATCGCTCAAATACCCCAATATTTTTATGAACCATGTTAGATTTACACAAATATTTGATTGTACAAATAATTTGCATAAATAACTGCTTTCAAATCCGCGAATTTAGCATCATACGACGTTATGATAATCGATAGAGCTGATACGTAACCACGTTTTATTTGGTTTCTGGATGAAAAAAATGTTTTGATCATGTTCCGATTTTCCGGTTTCCTTGACTTACTACTCGAAGTAGATTACATCGACAACTGTGTTGCATCTATGGTATATTGAACCAGGGGCTAAACACCTGGGATTAAAATTAAGCAACCTACCGGTGAATGATGATTTACCGAAATGTGAATCATGTGAGCAACTACGCAAATACGCGAAAACTTATATTAATCCAAACATTTAACAGATTTCTAAACCAACAAATTTTCAATTTGCGAAAGGGGATTGGAATCGATATACGATTGTATTGGTGCACAAACCCGGCAAATTGACATAAAAACGAAAATTTTCACTAAAAAATTCTTCACAAAATGACTCAAGAAAAATTTCCTGATTCTTCATTGGTTTCACCAGCGCAAAATCAGTGGATTTGTGAACTAAAGTGCTGGTAATAAATTTGTTACTTTTCCAAAACCTTTCAACCATGATTGTGTTATGCGTCACATGATTTTATTGGAACGAACTAAGTATAACTGTTCCAAGCGTGCTTCAATTTATTTTGGAACATTCTTCAAAACCTTTCAATGATATGAGATACGTATATATGCTCCAAATTCTAAAAGCGATAAGCCGCATGATCATATAGCAGAACGAGAAAAAATATATTTGTAATCAGCGCCACAATGGTATTGTGGAGTATTAATCAGATGATTTGTGACATCATTCAAGACCTTTTCATTGGTGTAACACTTTTTATAATAAATCAATTATTCGCTACCAGCGCCAAAACGGTAGATTTATCAACTAACTGGCTAATACAAACATTTTATTTTTTCCAAGACCTTTCAAATGATTTGCTACATGATAATATGCGAATGACAAAAATTGTAACTACTTCCAGCGCTACAATTGTAGTTTAAATACTAAGGTGCTTCAGAAAATTTTACAGCATTCTTCAAGACTGTTTCAATGATATATGACAAAAATGTAAAGGAATGTCGTGGTGATTGGGTGATTTCCTATGGCAAGTACCAACCCCCTTGAGGTAGAGATCCGACAACTTTTCAATGCACCGAAATAAAAATAAAAGAAGATTGGCGCGAAAAAAATTCAAATCGTATAAGCCGTTCTTGAGATATCATCGGTGCAGTCATCCTTCCATCTATCCATCCAGACAAAGGATAAACATTTATGGAATTTTTTGATCAGGAACCTTCGAACCTTATCATTTTTATCAGAATTTAATAACTTGACCTTGACAGACCGAAATTAAAACAACAAAAATAGTAATAATCTACATTGTCTACAAATATTCTACATACTCTACGCATTGTCGACATTGTATACGCCAAATGAATTGTCTACGCTATTTTCTACATCAGGATGTCGACAATTCCGAATTACGCGTAGACGCACAACACTGTTTTAGAAGCATTTATCAAGAAATTCACGTATACTTCCGGTGTGCTTTGCTGCAACGGAGTGTCTTAAGGCAGTAACATAATTTTCTTAATCGGTCTGATAGGGTGTATCATAAGATTAGTAAAATTGTTTTTATAAAAATCCTTTGTTATTCCAAAGGCATTCTTAACAGTTCTTAGGCATTTATCAAAAGGCGCTTGTCAAAACTTAAATATTTTAATTTTGCTTTGCGATTCAAGTTAATCAGCTATGTGGATACTATTTTGAGATCTGACTATCTGAGCCATGGAATTGGTTACAATATTTAAATTATTAAAAATCCCGAGATTTATGAATTGGACATTTTCATAGTTTATTCTAGAGACCCTATCCTATCTTGCCTCGAGGATTTTTATTTATTTAAGTGACCAAATCGTTTTATCTTACCTAGAGGTTATCAAAGGTTTGAGGACAAACAAATTCATTACCTCGCGTTACTCCAATGTAATAAAATACTATCGACAGAGATGTTAGAAACCTAACGTCAAGAATTATTTGGTGTTAAAGAAGTTCGCGGGATTTAAAATCAATTCTTCTTTTACTGAAAACTTGAAACTATAAGATTTACGTCACAATCCAAAATAAGGAGCGTATTGTGCCATAGGCGTAAATTTTTTAAACACATAGCTAATTGTTTAATAACATACCACACACTACAGTGAACCAAATTATGTAACACAATCCATCTAACAATGTCTGTAAGTATAGATAGTTAGTATATAACAGAAGTAGACACAGAAACGTATCGTAACCAAACTTAATTAATAGTGTTGACAGTATGTCTAACAAATTGCAATTCAATTCCTGTTCCAGTTTTGTGATGCTGTTGTTGTTGGTGGTGGTGCCTTCCTTGATTTGTAATTAAAATAAAAATTTAATTAAACATCTATATAGTTTCGGTTTGTGACAGGAAAGTACAAAATCAGAATTGTATATACTCGTAAGTATACCAAGGCAATAACGGGGCGGGAAATGAATATATTATATTAGAACAAGATCGTAAAAGAACTATAACGAGTCTAGAGTACCTATATGTATATATGGAGCGTCTAGAGTACAATGGAATCATATTTTAACTTCAAGTGCTTATCTATACTACATATACAATATATTTTAATATATCATGTAATTGGTTTTATATATTCTTGTCGTTAACTACTCTACTCGTATACGAGTACTATACAGTACGTTAGAATATTGATCGGGAAAAATCCGTATAAGATTTTGTACGAGTGAGTACTATGGAATAGAATAATTTATAGATTTAGTTATTTAATTAAGGAATATACAGTTCAACAATGCAGCGTGTTATTAAGTGATTTATTGTTAGGTAATCGCTTATTGATTCGTTTTGGGTGGTGAACTACTAAATTTTACCAATAAAAATAAAATAATTAAATCGACGATTAATCGCACATGTTTTAATCGTTTTATGTTGAGCACAAACGTTTTAATTATGTTATTCATGAGAATTGGTCGTTTATGCTGGAAGGTATCAACCGCTTGTATAAATATAATAAACCTTAAATTGGTTTTTGCTATGTTTACTTCGTACATATAATGATTTGTGTTGTGAATCGTGGTAGCTGAACAATTTGTGGTTTGGTTCTAATTTTCTCACTGGAGCTCACATTACAAATGCAAATGTGACCTTTGAAAAATAGTATTCCAAAACTGTACATATGCTTAAACGGCTAATTGGTAATTTTAGGCCAAATTAGAAGAAAATCGGATAATGAAATTTGTTTTCAGGAACTTGTTATTCTGTTAAAAGTGTAACGGAAATTGGTTAATAAGACATCAAATATTTGTTGTTCATTCAAATTTATTATATCTCCTTCAAAGTAGTCTCCTCCCGAAATAATACTTATGCCGACGAATAATCCAATCATCAAAACATTTTTCACATTTTCCGGAATCGACTTCAGTTATCGCCGCGAATCCTCTTTTATCTCTTCCATCGACTGAAAACGGGTGTCTCGAATTTGTAATTTGAGTTTTGGAAAGGGAAAAAAGTCAGTCGGAGCCATATCATGCGAATACGATGATTGTTCGATAATATTTATTTGTCGAGTTTTTGGCCAGAAATTCATTCATAATGATAACCTTGTGAGATTGTGCGTTGTCGTGGTTCAAAATCCATAAGTTTTCTTTTCCAGAAGAACAGAGACATTTTTACGTTTACGATTATATCGCCCATCCCAGAAATATTCACGGGATCTCTTTCATATATTCGAATAGATCAGAAGATTTTCTATCAATATTGTGAAAATGGGACAAGAATGATGATTTTCTTCATGTTTTCCAAAATTTACAACTTCTTCATTTACAATTTTACTCTCAATTGAAAATTTTGATATTTTCTCCAATAGGATTTTTATTCATTGACATTCCCAAATAAGCTACGGATCCGATTTGTTGTGGAAATAATCAAATAACAAAAATCTTATGCATGTTTACAACATCACGTTTATACTTTTGAATAGCTCAAAGATTCGACTTTCGACAGTTCCAAACAGGGTTAAATTGTGATGATATTGAAAATTCTAAGTCGTATTTGGCCCAGTAAATATCATCACAATTGAACCCTGCTACCAAAATTTCCAATTGAGAGTAAAATTGTAAACGAAGAAGTTGTAAATTTGGGAAAACATGATGAAAATCATCATTCTTGTCCGTTATCACAATATTGATAGAAAATTTTCTGATCTATTCCAATATATAGTTAAAAATCATCATAATTAGATCCCGTTCATTACCCTCATAGGGTTTTGAGTGATATATATGACCATGTAGGTGAGACCCCGTGAGCATCTCTAGGATCGGTGAAATAAAATTTGAAAATTTGTTCAAATTCATGAAACTTCTAAGTCGTATATGGCACAGCAAATATTATCACAATTGGACCCTGTTCGGAACTATCGAAAATCGAATCTTTGAGCTAAAGAGTAAAATTGTAAACAAAGAAGTTGTAAATTTTGGAAATCATGATGAACATCATCATTCTTGTCCCATTTTCACAATATTGATAGAAAATCTTCTGATCTATTCGAATATATGAAAGAGATCGCGTGAACATTTCTGGGATGGGCGATATAATCGTAAACGTAAAAATGTCTCTGGACAAGTTAAAAATCATCATAATTAGATCCCGTTCATTACCCTCATAGGGTTTTGACTGATCTATCTGATCATGTACGAGTAGGTGAGACCCCGTGAACATCTCTAGGATCGGTAAAATAAAGTTTGTAGGTTAATTTAAATTCATGGAACTCCTAAGTAGCCTGTATGGCACAGTAAATATTTTCATAAATTAACCATGTTCATTTCCATGTTAGAATTTTGTCTATGCTATCCTAAAATACATTTAAAAAATAATGAACATCTCAAGGAGCGGTAACAGAAAAATTTGAAAAACCACTATTGTTTAAAATACGCTGGACAAGTTACAAATCATCATATCTAAATCTTATTCACCATACACGTGAGGTTTTGACTTAGCTATTCAGCCATATAGGTGAGACCCCGTGAACATCTCTAGATTCGGAGATTTAAAAGTAGAAACATTGTCTAAAATAACCTTCTTTAGAATTAAAAAAAACTTTAGTAAATTATGTTTATCTAAAATTGTTAGAAAATTATTTGATCTTTATAGCGACACTATTAGGGATTCAGGGACTTCTCTAGTATAAATGTTAAAGATTATTTAAAAAAGTTTCAATATCACTAAAAAATAAATTCAATTGGAATATTTTTGAATTTAACAGTGTACGTTTTTGGTATATTGTTTTTGGTATGTATTTGACAATCATCAAAATCCATAAGTTTTCTTTTTCAGAAACCTGGCCTTTTTCGACAAAATTTCTCTCTCAAACGCCGCTTAACGCCCAAATAATATTCTTTTTTTACCGGCTGACCTTCTGACAAGAATTCCGAGTGCACAACACCGCGGTAATCAAAGAAAACAGTTAACATTACTTTGAATTTTGATCGAATTTGACGTAGATTTTTTGGTTTCGGCTCAGTTGATAGGCACCATTCCGAAGCTTGTTGACTGGTTTGCATTTCAAACTCGTAAACCCATGTCTTATCAGACCATTACGCGATTGAGTTTTTGAAGAAAATTCAAGTATTTCAGAACTAGTCTAACGGTAACGCGTTCCATGCCCAAACAAGCCCAAACAATCGCGTACAATGGTACGAATTGATTCGTGGGACTCCGAAAGTTCAGCGGCTAGCTCTCTCAAACCTAAATGACGATTTTCCGTCACCATTTTCTTGGCGTTATTGATGTTAACTTTAGTTAAAAACATTGATGGCCGACCAGAGCGAGGCTTCATTATAAAAATCGCAAAACACACTTGAGCTGCACTGATAAGATAGAGCACTGTAAACAAACCAAATGGCAGATCGTGCTCAAACTGCTTGGCAAGATAGAGGACAGTTGTGCCAATTTAGCGACAAAAAATTTACAATCCCTTAAATGACCAATTCCCGTTACTTTTTTGACAGTCAAAATCATGTAGCCTTAAACCGAGACATTTTTAGTTTTGGCGAAATCATTTTAATTTTACGGGACGAAAATTTATATAAAAGTCAATGAAATCCCAGAGTTCATTTTTGGGGCACTTGCCGCAAAGCGATTTTCTTCTAATTTGACTCAAAATTAGCTACTAATGTATCAATTTCAAAATCGCGTAGCCCCCGATTTGAGATATTTTTAGGTTTGGCGAAATAATTTTAGTTCTACCGAGCGTAACGAAAATTTAAATAAAAATCAATGAAATTCCAAGTTCAGGGCTATAATTTTCCATTAGTATTATGCATCTCAAAATTTAGCTATTTATATTGCCATCAGTTGGTTTGGCTTTTAATTTTTTTAATTATACGATTTAAGTTAAAATGAATTTAATAAATTTGAGAATTTTTCGTTCTTTCATTAATTTTGATAAAATTTCTGGGCTGGGTTAACTTCAGACAAGAGCAAATTGGTTATTGATATGGTAGTGTTGCCTGATTAAATTTATTTTTCGGGGATAAAATGCTGCAATATCTTCATATACGTGCACATTAAGCTCCCGAAATCCGCCAAGAAAATATTTTGAACTCGTTTGTGTAGGCAAGAATTTATAAAAATTATAAAATATAGAGATGAAACCAACGGTGACCGTCAGCATCTCTTTTAAAAGCACATATTTAATCCCGGATAAATTCAACTTTTGAGACCACTCTTAAATTCAAAACTAACCCTTTAATTAGTTAGAATAACGAAATACTTACTCCTGGATAAGCTTAAAAATTGAAGTTTCTAAAGTAAAGCTTCATAAATATTTTAAATTTTATAGAACAATTTAAAATTTGACCAATTTTAGAAGTTGGGGCTAAGTCAATATTGACTCAGCTCATTGAGTCAAACGGTTGTTTTTGCAAATTTCGAGAGCTCTTTATTCTGAGGAACAACCCAACAGGAATAGTACAATATACAGGACGGTGAAACAGCTAAACATTACTTGAAAAAAAATTTACATTAAAATAAATGTTGGTTCTTTATTAGGATCTCGATATCCTTTCGAAGAATATAAACATAAAACTGTAAAAAATAAATTTATTTTGATGAATAATTAATAAAGTAAATCTAACACAAAAATATTTGGTGTAATTGGTCATTGGTATCAAAAATATTTTAACATATAATTGTAAGGAATGAAATGGTGATTTTATTTGAAAAACTCAGTGTCTGCTACAGGATATGTTAACGGAATGTGTTGTCTGTTTCGCTATCTGTTTCCCAATTACAATTAGTTTCATTCAGCCCTACATCTCCTCCACGTTCACATGTTTCCATATTCGTTGGTCCACGCAAATGTTGTAAGTGCAAATTATTCATTTTGAGGTAATTACAACTCAAAGTTTACAATTACTTTACAATTTGTCATTTGAACGAAATCTGACGTTGAAATTTGAAATGGTAATTATTTTTTGATTTAATCGTGTTAAAGAAACCCCTTTCCTCTCTTACAACATTTGCGCACTCCGTTGGTGTATTAACACAATTGTGCTCCAAATTTGTTGACGTTTGTATAAGATAGTAATTTTAATAGCTATCTTTCGATAGACGGTAAAAAGTGCATTTTTTATGTACCAAATATTTTTTTATTGTAATAATGGGATCTAGGAATAATGTCGACTTGCATCAAACTCTTCAAATCCTTTTTTCTCCTAGGAAATACTGATTTTGTTGGGATATTTCGGCAATAAAGAGACTAATCCCCAAGTAAACTTCCAAAAAAATTTCGGCTTATCTTTACCAAAACAAAGCCATTTGATGTTTAGCCAATTGACTTGGGTTCCGCCATAATTCTTTGGCGTATTCTGCAACGTTTTAGCTAAATCCGTTAAACCGCGTTTTTTCTTGCTCCAGATATCAGAAAAACCCACTCACGTTTTGTATACCATTTTTATGTTTTCGGGCTCGTTCAATTATTGAATGCATGGAACCAGCCTCTAAATATGGGTGACCAGACTCCATGAACTTTAAATCGATGGCATCAACATTTTATTTATTTACCACGTACAGCATTGCTGCAGTAACGTTTTTATTGCGCTTTTGTCCCGTGCAGGTATCCGAAAATGTAGATATATGTTTGACCGATTCGGGTAGTGAAGAAAGATATTTTAACAGGCATGTGCTTATTTCAGCCCTTTCCTCCATTAGCTTCATCTTACAGAAAACAAACTCCGTTCTGATTGTAACTGTCGTAAATAGTTAAATTATAAACATTAAGTTCCCTGTTCCTTGCCACTTGTAGTAAAGTTTTTTATCTGCAGCATATGGTACACTGCTTGCAAATCAAACGTAATGGCGCAGTACGTCGAACCATTTCGTTCATTCGATGTTTTTTTTGTCAAGCTCTTTCATTTGCAAGGCTTGATTACCTCTTCTTCTATGGTTATCTCATTCCAATTCTTCTGTACCAGAAACGTGTTGGTTGCACAATGGACACAGATCTTTTTTGGAATAAAGAAAGAAAGTTTAGAGGAGTAACTGTGGATGACTTTGCGGTACACTCTCAAAGAAACAGCAGAGATGTTGGCTTTTGGGCAGAAATATTTTTGCTATAGGGGCGATGCATTTTAGAAAATTTTAAATCTGATGATAAGTATGCCTTATTTGTGTCCCGCCTAATAGTTTGATCCTATTCTTGAGTCCATCCAGTTGAAAGTAGAAAAAAGAAATGTTAAACAAACCCTTTCTGTAGCACCTCGTCAAATAATACTTTGTGAAAATTGATTTGGTCTTTTTTCTGAAGTTCTTTTCCTTGCAACAGACACATTACTAATGAACGAACTTAAGAACATTTTGTGCCTGGCGTAACTCATCAAATTAGTTTCCTGATTATAGCATTTTCGTTCATACGTTCATCATGGCAATAATGATTGAGATCAGTAAAAATAAATTATGAAGTTTTCTCTAGATACTTCGTACTCCGGTTGCCTCTATTTCATTCAGTGCTTTTCAGCGAAATCTTTATAATTATCGGTATAAAAAGATTCAAATTTATATATTGAAATAATTGTGGATGAAACATTGTCCTGCTTAATTATGTAAATTTACCCTAACAGGTTGAGATCGCAATAAAAAAAATTTGGAATAAGGCAAATAGTGTAAAATTTAATTCCTGAGAAAAGAAACGGAGACATGAACATTAAACATCCATCTCATACACGTGAAGAAAACAAAAGTAGGTTGGTTAATGGGAAAAGTGCAACTGGAAGTACCAATAATCAGAGTTTTCATAATGCACAGATGTGTTAAGTACACTTGCCACATCTGTGCAGTCGAAATTAAGAATTCAAATTTATTTTTAAATGTCCAAATCTTGTAAGATATTCCAACACACTTGTTAGAATCAACTTCTAACATTTGGGAAAACCTTATTATGCGCCAACAAGTGGAAACTAATAACTGATGTCCGTTCTTAACCCGGTTCAGCCCAATTGTGTACTGACAACATTTGCGCGGTTGATCATCGAACCCCATACTGTTTTATCCTTAAACTGTTTTGAAAAATCTCTTTTTGAAACGACTCCTTTTGAACCTTTTGAAAATATGCATTTGTAAAGGGATCCCGCTATAAATAAGAAGTCTAAAAAAATTAATATTAAAAGAAACAATAAGACATGTTGCAGGATGTACTAATAAAATTTGAAATCACATTTATTCGGTCAATACCGGGTGAGCCACAAAACAGGAGTGAAGTACTCGTATGTCCTAACTTTTAATCGTGAGGATGTATCTATTAAAAAACGTCAACTTAAACGCAATTTTTAGCAGCACATTTAACGAAAAAATGGTGGTGAAGAGCACACCCAGTCAGTTCTAACTATACATTTATACATTTACACGTTTAAATCAAAATTTGAGTATTACCTTGGAAGCGGTTCACGAGTGTCTGTCGTATAACTAAGAAATAGAGCTCTTGCGATATATCGTGGATTTGTTAATTTTAATGTTAAAGACAATCAACGAACACTTGTTAAATATGGGATTGGGTTCGTTGAAGAGTCTTCTATTACACGTAGAAATGTAAGTAACAAAATTTCTGCTTCCCAAAAATTCATATTTAGTCGAATGAGTAAGAGGAAACAAAATCCGTTGATAATTTCAAATCGGCCGATTTTATAATACACGTGCATACCAGATTAATTTTCTTTGCCCTTGATCTTGACATTCCCTCCAATTTAGATAGTGGGAAGTTGCGGGATAAGAGCATGATTTTTTACTTGGGATTGGAAGCGATTTTTTTGTTTCTGGTGGCTCTCATATGCTCAGAAAATCTTTTTCTAATGGTTCTTCTAGTTTGGCCGATGTACACGTTGGTGCGGTTTCCGCATTATACTTGATGTATTCCTGACCTTTGATGCTCTTAAGATTGCCTCTGGTGATTACGGAAATGTTGTATTGTTTGAAAATATTTGCCATAATATGGTGGATTAGAATTTGTTTTCCGTTTCTTGAGATTTCAGTGTTGTGGTTTCTTCTAAATATTGCCTTTATTTCGTGTGGCTTACTATTTTATTTCTAAAATTATTGGAATACCCGTTTAAGCTGGATATTTCATATATTGTGTTTAATTCTTTCTGGTAGTTTTCCGTGTTCATTGGTATGAATGTCAGCCTGTCCAACATGCTGTTAAATACTGATTTTTTATATTGAATATGGTAGAATGAGTGTGATGTGATGTATCTCGGCGTATTTGTTGGTGTCCGATAAATACTGAAGTTTAAATGTTACTCATTTCTGGTCATAGTTGTTGGTGATAGTTATTTACAATTTTTATCCTGATTGTCCTGGTTACACAAATGCGACCAATAGCTTCAAACATCCATTCACCAACATCAAAGATTGCAAATTGGATAATAAACAAATTTAAATACATAAAACCATCAGACAGCTGAAAATTTAAAGACACAATAGAATTGGTCAGTAAAATTAAAGCAAAAACTGTAGTCATCTCGCTGTATCCTATCATTCCAAGAGAAATAGCAATATAATATCTGGAATATTGGCTATTAAAAAGGAAAGTCCAGCAAACACCACCAAAGCATACGTAATTCTCAAAAAATTATGTTTAAAAGACAGTTACATCCAGTTCAGAGAGAAATATTTCTCAGAGAGAGCCTGAGTCCAAATCTCTGTGAAGGCGTGTTAATGTCTGTTAACAATTTTTGCTCAAACTCAAAATAGAAATACAAAAATTCGTAGAAAATTTGCTGTCTTAGTTAGAAAGTTCTAATCAAGCTGGTTGTATAAGAAATTTAACAACCTATTTAAGGTGCTAATGGAACCTGAGTTCAACTCTCTGAAGAAGCTTGTTAATTGCGGTAAAACTCAATACTAAAATACAAAATTTAGCGAAAATGGCAAACGGCTATTAAAACACCTTTTTGAGATATGAATTTCGAGTTTCCGCTAACACCTAAAATAGGCTGTTAAATTGTTCATCCGGCCATTTAGATTGGAACTTCCTAACCAGGAAAACAAATTTCCTACAAATTTTGTAATTTTTATTTTGAGTTTGAGCGGAAAAGTTAAAAGGCCAATAAAACGACTGAGATTAAAACTCAGGTTCTGTGGGAACCTCAAATAGGTTGTTAAACTGTTCATTCAGTCAGCCTCATAACAACTTCCTTACCAGGACAGTAAATTTGTTAAGAATTTTTGAATTTTTATTTTAAGTTTGAGCGAAAATGATAAACTGCCATTAACACGCCTTTCCAGAGATTTGAACTCAGGTTCCGTGGGTATCTAAAATAGGCTGTTATTTTGCTTGCCCAGCCAGTCTGATTGGAACTTCCTAATCAATTTTAAGTTTGAGTAAAAATGGTAAACGACCATTATTACGCCCTCCCAGAAATTTGGGCTCAGGTTCCGTTAGCACGTTGTATCTCTTATTAAAATATTTAATTCGTTAAAATTAAATGAAAATAAATGAAATGGTTTGATTTAGTACTCTTATCTTATTTATAAATTCATAACCGTGTGCTCTACTCTGTTCAAGCAAATTCAATCAGAATCCAATAGGAAAATAAATATTCCAATAGGATTAGGCGTACTAAAACCACTTAGCGCTCGGGGTTTTTGCTACAAAATTGTATTTTCTAGGTGTTCGTATGTTATTTTAAGTTAAGTTTGAATTTTAATAGTTTCACTGATTAGTAAAGTTTTATTGTAATCGTTTGAAAGTTCTCATCTGCTTAAATAAAAATCTTCTTAATTCTTCACACTACATGGCGCAGTTTGTTTATAAAGTTGTATTTAATAAACAATATTATAATTTTTTTATTTAAACTGAGATTTGAGTTATTTTCTAACAAAAACTCAAACTAACTGCTTGTACTAAAATTTCCAATAAGAATGATTTGTACCTAGTTGAATTTGGTGTAACAGTGTAATACTCATACAAACATAACATTTATGAAATGTCTGGATAAATCACATCCGCCAGGAGTCAAATTTTGAGAAAGCTTTTGAAAAAGGAGCCTAGCGAAAGAAAGCTTTATTATTCTGCAGTTGCAGCTTTGAGTTCTGAAGTTCTGGAGCATTACTTTTTTTCTAAATTATCTGTTCTACCAACCATTGGCAACTATTTGTATTGCCAAATATAGTAAACCATACAGCAAATTCTTCGTAATTTTTCCTTTACCAACCACCAATACACTGTAATAAAAACACACAAACACTATAATACACTAAAGCCTAAAATTAACTATTAAAAATATTTATTAATTTAATTTCTAAGTAATTAATGTTATTAAGTTTAATTTATGTTATTTACTGTTATAAATGTATGTATATATATATTTATGTGTAGCTATATTAAATTATCACTATATACAACTCTATTAAATGTTATTTACTAAAATTAAAAACTACTAAACTACTACTAGAACTATCGATAAAAAAAATATCGTCTAAATTTATTTTATGTGTAAGAAAATATTTGCAATTAAATATTTGTAATTATTTTAAGTAAGCGAAAACGAAATTTAAACTTTATTTAAAATTGAAACAAAATTGAAAAAAGCTCTTCTTTTTTGCCAAGTTGTACATTTAAATATTATTACTATTATTATTTTTTATTAGTTTTATATTTATAAATGTAATTTATTTTAATTGGTATTCATTACAAACTATACTTAATATATTTTAATAATGGCTGTGTTCTTGTAAAACTGTTTTTATATATTTTGTTTTACAATTTAAAATTAACATGTTGATTTTTTAAATTTTTAAATTTTTATTATAGATGTTACAGAATGTAGTATCAATGTTCATTCTTTTTAAAATCACAGGTTTTACTGTATTCATGAATAATCGAGGAATCGCCAATAAACTTTCATGCCGAAATGTAAATTTGTAAATGAAAAGGCGTCATTTAACTTGGAAGTTTTCATTTTTGAAATATTTCCCCGAAATTCTGATTATACATTTTTTAAATTTTAAAAGCACAACCAATTCAGTACAAATAAAAAAGCTAGAAGTTATTTAGATGTAAGTGGATTTAAATTATAAGGCTCTAAAGTTCAGTTATAGCTTACGTAAAAGCTCGATGACTAGTTTATAGTATAGAGCTTTCTCTTGTGTTTTTTAGCTGTAATTTTTTTAATTTCTCGATAAATTAGACAAAGTAAATAAAATAATTTTTTTCTACACAAGGATCCATTCCTCAACAACTTTCCGTATCACATCAGAATGATGTGCTTTTCACCTTTTAAGTGACTGCTTTTGCCTTCAAATACAGGACTGTTTCTGACTATTTCAGTCGTAGTATTTTCTCCACGTACCGTATTCCAGTTCCCCAGTTTTATTCTTCGTCGAGCATAATACGAGTAATTATTGTATTTTCGGGCGTTACAATTCCAACTCCAAATCATCTACCCTCCCTCTTGTCGCGGCTGTTTGCCGACTTTCTTCCCAAAGTTGCATGGCTTGAAATGTGGCCATAGTTCTTGTTTCAGCAGCGCCATACCGCGTCGGCCGATACCTCCCATCCGTACAGACGGATTGAATTTTTGACGGATATCAGTAGTCTGCGTTTACTGGTAATGGGGCTTCTTATGTTGGCCACCAGTCTACTCAGGGCGAATATAACTTAAGTTCCTTTTTCTGAAGAGTGTATTGCTACCAGAATGTCAGTTTTATATCAAGAAGGACTAAAATTAAAACGTTGTCAGGCATTTCCAAACGTAAAATTTCGTTATAGGAAACGTTCTATAGATCACGGCCTAGAATAGATCCTTGAGCAACATCTCCTGTGATTTACTTTCTATATTACCCTTCCGTGCTTTGGAACATTAATATTCTGTCTTGAAGATAGCTATATGCATAATTCGAAATAGGTAGACGGACACATGAAACACATGTGTTAGCACCAAGATTCTTATTGAAAAAAAATCCTTGTTGAGCCTTATCGATGGCTTTTACTACTTCTTCTATCACGACGATAGATGTCTGCCTTGGTATAAGTAGACGCTCAAATAGTTTTCCAGCTGTATCCTCCATGTACAGTTGTCTGTACACGATGGGAAGTGCAAAGCACCCTCCTTTTAACTTATTAACACCCTTCGCTGATTTTTCCAGGCTTTGAAAAAATTTCTTCTTTAAGGCGATGGTTGTACGTCTTTAACAGTACTGATCCCGCTGCTTTCATGTTTTGAAGCGAATAAGCAGGTTTTCGTAGTTACTCCGTAGTAAAGGCTGATATTTCTTCCAACATCTCGAAGCAGGGCGGCTGGCCGTTGTCTTCATGATTCGTAAAGAGGAAGTTGGTAATATGCTACATTTGTGTTGCATCCATTATAGAACTGGACGTTTGAGGTCCATACTTACGCACGACACTCTTGTAGCCCAGCTTCAGGATTTTCCGCGTCAACATTTCGTTGTAGATCTTCTGCGTTGAGTGCACATCTGGCTAATCGATATTCTTAACCGTAACGGTTAACGTTAATGATGTTTCCTAAAAAAACTAGAAAATTTAAGCTTTTTAATTGAATTTGAAACCAAGATACCGAGCTTACCTTCTTTTATAGCAACGGCGAACTCAATGATCTATTTTTCATAAATTAAAACGTTTTGAAATTTAATTATTTATGTTTAAAATTAAATCAAATTAAAATCTTGACTTGTTGTCGTCGAATAAAAATACTTTCAGTTCTTTAGCTTCTTTAACATCATTTTCCCCATTAATTATTTACGCGTTGAAATGGGCTTCAAAGTTAAATGAAGCGTAAAATGTTTACAATCGAAAAGTTTGAAGAAAGCTCTGTAAAACTTACTTCGTGGAGATTGGAGATCAGTTGAAACTTGAGATTTACATCGCTAAACTAATTATAACTTTGAAAGCTTTGTAAAAATCACTATGTCCTATCTACTAGCCACCTGAATTTGAGGATAGTTCCGATAATTACGCTTGAACTCTGAGCTTTAGAATTAGAATTGACACAATTAAAAAATTTAAAATTATCAGTATCATTTCAGACGCTAAATTTCAATATTTTCCATTAGTACCTGCAGAAAGCTCAATTTTTTAATGAAATTTAAAAAATGCCATAAAGCCATTAATTTAAAGTTTCGTTGAAGTATAAAAATACTTTCAATTCTTTAGCATCATTAGGATCATTTTGTCCTTTAATTAAGATGAATGTCGTAACGATTTACAATGTTTATAACAGCTGAAACTATCACAATTGAAAGCTATATAAAAATTGCTGAAGTTATAACCGATAAATCAGTCACCGATAAAGCTTAAAATTAAAAACTGTCTTTATTTTCGAATCTTGATAGTCCCAAAAGTTTAAAAAGCTACAAAACAACAGTCGGGAGCTTTTCATTAAATTAGAAAGCCAATATTAGTAAACCGTCCGCTGTTTTAAATATTCCCAGATTTTCTACTTTACAGTAACGTCAAACTCAATTATTTTCTTAAAATAAAAACCAGTGAAAGCATTAAATAAAAATTTTGATTTATTACCGTCAAAGTTCATAGTAAAGCTTTTAATATAAGTCCCGTTTAAGAAAAATACTTTATTGCTTTCCCAACAATTCAAATCTCTATCTAAAACTTTGTATAAATAACTTTATGCAGAACATTAGGCACAACCACGGATATTTAAAATGGTTTAGCTTGAACCTAGAAATTATTAAATTAAATACTCAACAGGAATTTCAATTAAGAACGTTTTAAAGACTAAAAAGCTTTTCTGTCACTAATAATAATTATTATATCTACTACATGCCAGGACCTATATATTTAAGGCGACATTGAAAACACAATATAAAAGCTTCGATTGAGCTTTTACATCTAAAGACCATTAATATTTGGTTTAGTGTTCATTTTGTGCTTGTTCCAGCTTTTCCATTTTAATATGTAAAATAGAAGCGTTTAGAATAAATCCAGAACTACGAACTTCATACTTTGTCAATAGCCCTTGCATCATAAATCTTGTCATTCAGATTATATCTCATCTGGTTATGACTATAGTTGACAAGTTTTTCTCAAATGAAGGCCCTTTTGAAACCAATTCTAATTTCGAGAAATTAAATTTTTTTAAATACTTTCATAATTTTTAAAATCTGCAAATAGCTCGAATTTTTAATTGCGTTTTAAGAATTATATCACCCAAAAAACTTAATTTAAACTTGTCAATTGAATTTAAAATAATATCTCGAGCTTTTCTACTCTTAAAGTAATGACAACGCAAACTAATTAAATTAAAAACAATTGATAAATCTAAATAAAATGTTAATTTAGGTTTGTTAAGGTCGAAGCTTTCAATTTAAACCAAAAGCTCCTCTAAATTATAATTCGTTTAGTTCTCTATAGTAAAATTAAATTACAAGAAAAGTTGTAAAATATTTTTCAATTACTGGAACATAACAATTTAATTTTGAATGTTTTATTAAAATCTTTTTAAAATTATTTAAAAAGTCGGATTTCCCCTGATATAACCAATTTTAATAAATTTTCTAAACTTACGCTAATTACAAAAATTATTTTTCAATTAGACTTAAAACACTTCTTGATTACTTCGTCGACATGCTCATTGGTATCAAAAGCATAATGTTCCAGTTTAACTTAGTTTTTTTGAGCTTCTGATACTTCTGATCCTCAAAAAATATTTTGTCACTAATGAATTATTTAGGATTAAATAACCGTAAAGTATTTATTTAAGCTAACATAAATTGAGCTTTTATATCGACAGTCGCGTAAAAGTTTAAGATTTTCTAAACCCGAACTGGTACCAATATCATAGACGGTTGAAATTATTTTGATTTTGCATATATTGAGCTTTAAGCACCATTAACGCAAAGTAAACATTTTACAGCTTTAAGTGTAAAATATAATTTTTATGGAGCTTTCAGATGAACAAACAGCACAAATAAGGTAATAATGATGTTGAATATTAAACCTTCAGATTTTAATTGTTTAAAGCTTAACGATGTAAAACCATGAATACAGTAAAGCATCTGAACTTGATATACATAAAACATTTAGAACAATTTTTCGTTAATACTACATTCTAATATTCTAATATTTAAAAAAATCTTTTCAAAATTAAGCAACAGTGAAATGTAGTTCTTCAAATTTTTAAATTACTACTACAGCAACAAAACGTTTTTTTAGCAACAACAAAAAATATTTGTTACTTTTCTATACACAAAATTTTCCAAAAAAAATCGTTTATTTTTTATTTTTTAAGTCTTTTGGATAATCTTAAATTTATTATTTTTTGTTATTATTATTAATCTGTTAATGTTAATAATTAATTTCCGTATTTATGATTTGCCGGAATTTTATTATTTATTATTCATTTATTTATTTGATTTATGTTTTTCTTTTGCTTGCTTTAGCCACAGTACATCACACCAAGATGAACAAACACGAGATTATTATGATATGCATGGGCCAAATAATAATAATAGTAATGACCATCATCATATCAAGTGAGTATCACTCAATCTATTTTTTTTTTTAAGAATAATCACAGATTATTTATTTTTAATATACTCTGGAAATGCTTGTCACTTAGAAGCCATTAGATTTTGAGTTTTTTTTTATTATAATGTTTAATTTATTTATTTAGTTTATTAATTAAGATAAAAGACCAATAAACCACTTGATTTATATGTAAAAAGAAATATTTTGGACCGTCAACCAAACGAAATGAATAAAAATGCTGTGCTTTTTGTTGTGGCCCCCGCGTATTACCAAATAAATCGGGTAAAATTAATTGTATGCGATATTTTTCTCGTTTCGTATAGTTATTCGGATGAGGCGCCCCTAATACGAGACGAATTTTTGAGTGAGCCACCAATTGGACCGCACGATTTAGGTGCCGAACCCATATTGGGTGTTGCAATCGAAGAACATGATTCATGGAGTCCTAGTGTTCCGCGTGAAATTGTAAAATCCCTAAAGGATAAACAAGTGAAGCGACAGGAACACATTTACGAATTTATAATGACGGAAAAACATCACTGCCAAACACTATTAGTCATGCAAAAGGTGTTCGTTGAAAGTTTACAACGTCATTTTAGCCATTTAAATCAGGAACGAATGTTTCCGCGACTCCAAGAGCTGATCGATTTGCACACTGGGTAAGTTTAATACATCCAACTAAACACGTTTAGCAAACATGCTTATAAATTTAATTTACGTTTCACAGGTTTCTAAAAAAATTAAGACTAAAACAGCGCGAACACTACATTGTTGATAGTATAGCTGATTTACTCGTTGAATTTTTTACATCGATGTCAGCACAAAGACTGAAAAATGCATATGGTTTGTATATTTGACACTTTTTGTAAACAATTAAAAAAAAAAATTGCGTGAAAATCATAAATATTTTCTTTCGTATACACAGGTGAATTTTGTTCGAATCATCGATCAGCATTAAGTACATTCAAATGTTATATGACCGAGGATCACACATTTTCCGAATGGTACAAACATTGCCAAACGAATCCGTTACTTAAGAAAAAGGGAATCCCCGAGTGTATCTTATTTGTGACGCAGCGTCTAACCAAATATCCACTACTAATCGATCCATTACTGAAAAGTTCACGGGACGATAAAATTGAACAAGAAAAATTGCAAAAAGCAATGACCTTAGTCAAGGTTTGTATTTCATTTTAATTGTAACGAGTTAATTTGATATAATTGGATTGCACTAATTAAAAATAATTTGATCTTCTCGTTGCTATTTTTTGCAGGAAATTTTAGTTGATGTTGATGCACGAGTTGCCGACAAAGAGAAAGAAGACCGGCAATTAGAAATATTTAAGCGAATCGATGCAAAGTCATACGCATTGTTTAAGAAGAATAAATTTAAGAAATCTGATATTATTTCATCGAATAGGAAATTGAAGTAAGTGGCTTATAACTTATCTGTTTAAACTCATTTTTAAAGACTTAATTTAAACAAAGGCTTTTAAAGTTTGATTTAAAATTGTCTTTATAAATCTCACTTAATTTGAACAATTTTGAAGTGGAAGTAAATTTTATAGGTTTCTCAAATTTCACTCATGGTTATCTCACCATCACAAGAAAGACTAAAATTTAGGATTATTCAGTTTTCGCTCACTTGTATTTCCAAACAATCCAATTGTTATAAAGTGTCCCAGTTCTGTTAATTATGATAGTGTAGCTGTAATAAATTTTTCAATTTCACTACTCAGATTATTTTTGAATATCGCTCAACTAAATACAATTAACAAATTTCACTCAAAATTCTCACTCGGATCCTTCGATAAATAAAAATTCTTGAAATATCTCAAAGAAATTTAATTTTAACACCAGTTAAATAAAAATTTCAAAATTAACTTACATAGTTAGTTGCTATCTAGTACATGTTCAGCTAAATATAATCTGACAAAACAGTTGATGTATTGTAAGGTACTTTGTAAGAGAAAAATTGCGAAACACTTGAAATGTATCTGATGAAAATCGTTAGTTCATTTTTACTATAAGATCAGATGATCCAAATACCACTCAAATGAATTTCTAAAATGTTTAGGATATAATAAAGCGGCTGTTGATTTTTATTAATTTCTAACTTTTGAGTGAAAATTGCGTTAAATTTTTCACTTACATCTTAACATCTTCAAATTGTTTTCAAATTCAACATAATTGAATCTGATAATTTTCTACTCAAGTTAAAATTATCAAATTAACACAATCATTAACATTTTCACCCGTAAATAAATTAATTTCCACTCAATAATTATTTCTAATCAGTTTTTTAGTTTTTTTCTTTTTTATAAATACTTTTTGAATTTTTTCACATGAATAGAGATGTTCCACTCAAATAAATTTATAACAATTTTACTAATAGATTGAGTGTAAAACATTTTCAAATGGTTGTCACAATGGTTAAAAACAGAGTTATTTTAATATCATTAAAATATATCCTATTTTTCGCTCAAATGCATAATTGCTTGTTACAAATTTGATTCAAAAATTTCATGTTGAACTAAACATTAGATCCGATCTAACTTGAAACCGTTATCTAAAAATTAAAATAATCTACGGTTATTTTCACTCAAATAATATAAACAGATTATCAAAAACAACTGAATAATTTTCTAAACCGGCAAGTGGTTTTAAGAAAACTTGAATTTAATTTTCATTTAGTTTTAAAATTCTTATCCTAAAAAATGTAAAGCAATTTTGATTCGAGTTGTGTCCAAGACAGTTATAATTATTCTCCCCCCATATTTTGTACATAAATGGTTTGTACATTCTAATTATTTTCTAATTACACCCAAAATGAAATGTCGCTTTGGCTATTTTTCAATTAGGTAAGATTAAACTAACTCAAACCAATTTCACTTACAAATATGCTCAAATAATAATAATTATGATTATTGATAAATTTAGTAATCATTTTAATGAAATCCTCGTCAGAATTTCAAATGACATTTGACTGACTGTCTATTGACGCGATTTGCAAGACACTCAACAATGTACGCAGATTTTCAAATCGTAATGCATTTTTTATAAATTTTATTGAAAATTATAACATTGAATTTATCAATTGTCATCGCATCCTTGTCCACTCGAAAAAATTATTTAAAATATTTCTAATTTCACTCAAGTAAAATTAACAATTTTCTAAGAAAGAATGAATGAAGCCTTCAAAATATTAAATCAATTTTAAATTGAAGTGAGTTCAAATAATTTTCAATTACTACTCAATATATTCCTAAATTTTTTAAAAATTTATTAATATATCGCTCATTTGCTACAACAGTGTCACAACTCAAAATTCACTCATTTCTAAGATATTCGAATCAAACGATTCCCAATAATTCACATTTATATTATTTTGTATCAAAATATTCTCTCTCATGTAGTTATTTTGAGCAAATTTGGTAAAATTCCATATAAAAAATGACTCAATTTGCGAAAGACATAATTTTGAGTGGTATTTTCAAATCGCTCTACTGAAAAATTGAAAATTTTGGATTGTGTCACTCTAGCAGCAAATGAGCGATATGTATTATGAATTTTGGTACTAATTATTGGCACTAAGATTTGAGTGAAATTCACATTACAATTACTTTCACGTCTAGGGACTACTACAAAATATTTTCAAGATTAGTTAATTCTAAAAAAAAATTCTATAGTTACGATTCCCAAATTTCAACAATATTAACTCTTAAAATACTTAGTTTTCTTCCAAATTTTATTTTAAATTTCACTCAAATTATGCTTTTTTTATAAAGTTTATTTGAAGATTTTCATACATTTCAAAATCTATCCGTTTTAAGTAATTCATAACTAATCATAAAATTGTTAACCTTTTGTTTTGTTGAATTTTTGTTGTTGAATGATACTCTCTCTGGAACAACTAAAATCTCAGAAATTTTCGAGCATGTAGCTAATTAAGATTGGTTTCTTACATCAATTACTAATTCAGAATCACACCGACCATCACTGTGGGGTCCGTAGGGACTTTATCTATTGTTTTGAATAGATGTGCCTTTTATTTCAACCCGCATTAAAATCTCTGTCCCTCAATTTTCACTGAATTCGATGAGCTAGTTGTTTTAAATTTCCTCTAGAGAAGGTTAGGTTAGTTTACGGTGGCCGTTCAAAGAACTAGTTACACATACTGGTCTGTAGCCTATCACCAATTCAGTTGGAATCTAAATTGAAATCTTCTTCAAAATTCACTCAATTAAATATGATTTGATAATTGATTAAAATTTTACTGAAAACTATTTGTTATATCAAATCAATCAATAAACTTTCTTCGACAAATAATAAGATTTATAATTACTGATACTATTACTATTTGAGTGGAAATTACTTTCACTTGCATTTCAGAACCTAACAATTAATTTTAAACTCAATCAACCTTCAATTATTTATTATAATTAGGCTTATCAGATTTTAACAATTTTATGATCACGTTTTTCTCTTAAACACTTAATATTTCTCAAACGCGGAATTCTTTGGAATCGATTGTGATTATATAGTTGATAGACAGACATCATATTTCACAATTACTAGAACGTGATTAGAGCCGCGATTGTCGAATTCCAAAATTTCACTAATACTGTGCCCAATTCTTTAGTTATAGATATAAGTTTTGTATCATATTCCAAGTCAAATTGAGTCCAGTTCAAAATCAAATTGAATGTAATTATTCAAATTACAAATTTGAAAAATACAATTTCTTATTTAACAACTATTTTAGTATACAAAACTTCACTCAAATTATTTAAATTGCAGTCATCTGGTTTCATTACAATTATCGTTTAAACTATGACTGCATATATTTTACTTAAAGATCATTTAATACTCCAAGAAATCATTGTTTGAATGCATTTTTCACTCATGTAACTATCTTTTGATGTAAGTCTTACCAAAAACTGACAAATCAGATCAACCAATAATTTGTCATTGAATTCCAACTTAATTCTGTTACATTACCCATTTAAAAATGTATTTCCAACTACTTTTTAAATTCCTCTCAATTCCACTCTTAAGCTCATATAATTCGCTAAAACACTCAAAACATTCAAAATTCTAAATCAATTTTACAATGAGCATAAATCATTTTCAATTACCACTCAAGTTGTTATGAATTACTACCACTAAAATTTGAGTGAAAAGTTGAAACTCTGACTTGCATCTTAGTATTTATTTACAAATTAATTTCAACCTCAATGATCACTTAAATTTTCTACTAGAATTACGGTTATCAAATTTTAATAAGTGTATGTTTAGTATTTTCTCCTAAATACTTAATTTTCACTCAAGTTTTATTTTAAGTTTCACTAACTTTAAGTTTCACTTAATTTGCACTCAAGTTTATTGGCGAACTCCCATCACAATTTCAAATAAACTGGGATAGGATTTGGTCTACTCGTACTGTCACTACAGCATCGCACCACATTACTAATTAAGATCGTGTGAAAATACTAAATAATATTTTCGTTTTTATTCGTTTTTTCAATCAAATAATAACATAAATATGACAAATTTCACTGAAACGGATTTGTAAATTTTAAAGAGTTTAAACTAACATTATTATGTCTTTTGTCGAATTAATAAACCGAGTCGAAAAACACTCAAAATGTCAAAATCACTCAAAAATTGATTACCAAATTTCACTCAAGTAAAGTATAAAATTTCCTAAACAAACCAATTTAGAAAAAATGACTTTGATTTTTTAAATTCATTTTCTAGTACAAACAATTTTCTATTACCACACAAGTTATTCTGAACAATTTGTACAGGAATTGTTAAAATGTATTCAATAAATTTCAATACATTCAATTTTATTGCCGAATATTATTCCAAATCTTTTAAGACATTTTTACACAACAAATATCACGCAGCACAAAATTTGGTACAGCCTTAACTTCAAATAACTTTTCCAAATTTCACTCAAATAGGTAAAGAAATCATTAGCACGTTACAAATAAAGACGTTTCGTAAAAATCTCATTTAAATTAAATTAAAACTATAAACTGTAAAAAGTTTACTGCTAGCGACATAATTCAGCACTCCCACAATAACATTACAAAACAATTACAATAAATTAAAAAATTAAAAATTAATAATTTATTCCTCAGGTTTGAAGGTTTAGCAACACTAATGCAAGGCCGTAGTAAAATGCAAACAGTACTCGTCGTTGTGCTTTCGGATTGTCTATTCTTTTTGCAAGAGAACTCGCACAAGTATACATTTTTCTCGCCCGAGAACAAGGAAGGCGTTGTTTCACTACAAAAATTACTGATTAGAGAAAAGGCTGGTACCGAATCTAGAAGTATTTACATTATATCATCGAATCCAGCATTCCCCGAAATGTACGAGCTTAAGGTACAAAATCCAAAAGATAAAAATATTTGGATTCAATCGATAAGGTAAGTTTGATACTGAGATCTAGTTTAATGACACCGTAACGATTAATTTATACTCTGTCGGTATATAGAGCGGCTGTTGTGGTTTGCCCATCGGATGAAGTTGAACCGGATGATTTCATGACCGTGGAACAAAAACAAAGACTTTTAGAAGCGAAGCAAGCAAAAATTCGTGATATACTTTGTAAGTATAAACCATACTCCTTCTGAATAATTAGCTAAATGTCCAATACATAGTACTGTAAGTGTATCTCTAGATTATGTAAACCTTTATATACATGACATAAATAATACAACATATAACTTTATAAATGTGTAATGCTAGCTAAATTTTTTCTCTTTTAATCTATAAAAAATCAAAATTAATGTCACTAATTAAAAAGCAATGGGTGCTACAGAACTTGAAGGTAAAACATCGCTAATTAATTTTTAGTTTTGTTGAGTTTTATAATTTTCTTGATGTTTAAATGTCCATAGAACACAAACAATTTCCTTGTAAATAATTAACTCATGTGATTTTACTTTTATACCACGGTTTATTAATCTCTCGCCTAATCGTAAAACGTTGTACCTTTCTAGATAAAATGCGTCAAAAAGATATCGACCATGCAATACTCTTAGAAGAAAAACTCGCCTTACATTATAGTCTATTCCTTGAAAATCAGAATGCATCGACTGAAACCTGTATACCGAGCAATGGGGTCGACGCTTACCTATCCAATGCCAATATTGGTAAATATAAAGATTTAGTGACCGATGACTGTGATACCGTAGAAATATGGAAACGTGTATTGTACACGGTACAAGAAATTAGCCATTTAGCATCAACGCTGTACAGTGCCGCAACTGGAATACCTCTGTCGCGGTCATTTAGCTCGGTGGGCGAACGGCAAAGTGAAGCCTATATATCACCAATACTTCCGAAGCGGGCGGAAACTTTTGGCGGGTTTGATGAGAGGCGTAGTAAAAATGGACCTTACAGTCCAAATCATCGCGATTCCACAACATCGACAATAACAAATTTTTCTGTGAATATTGTAAATAACACGAGTAGTGGGAGCATAAACAAGGACTGTGCGGCAGCAAATCAAAACGAAGCGAATTTAAAACAGAATTCCAATTCTGATATTAATATTGATAATAATTTGGTGATAAATCGTTTGTCAGAAGGATCAACCCCGTCAACGAATTCAACGGCAAAATCGAGCACGGAAAATTTACGTGATCATAATTATGCTGCACTGCAGGTAACACATAATCTGCAAATGCTGCTTGCCATTATACACCAACAGATGACAACGATTAGAACGCTACAAACCCAGTTGTCATCGTATCGTGATAATCAAAAATCATTGTACCGGCACAACGATCAGTTGGAGGAGTTGCGAAATTTGCAGGATAAATTACAGGAAGAGAAAACGTCGTGGCTTAAAACGAAAGAGGCACAAGAAAAGGATTTGGAAGAACGACAGCAGGAGCAAATAAAAATGCAGGAACAAATCAAAATCGAACAGGAAGATATAAAGCAGCAACGTGATCAGCTCTATCGAAAAATGGAAATTCTGTCAAGTCAAGGTTTATTACTATCACCTAGTGTTGCTCTCCCAATTCAAACAGTTGCGAACCCAGTCGAAGATAATATGGACGAGATGTACATCGGTGATGGAAATTCAACGACCGATCGGCGAAAGGATAAATGGAAAACGTCGACAATGCCAAAAACTCCGCCAGTCAATTTGTTAAGTGCAACAAATGCCCCAAAATTAAAAGAAAGTAGTGTAAAACAACAAATTCCAATGAAGCTGTCATCGTTGTCTAGTTCTAAGCCAAATTCATTAACATCACCAAATAGTAGCAGTAGTGGAAGTATTACGCAAATGTTTCCATTAAAGTTAGCCGATAAAAAGGTGTGAATAACATTCGACAATCTACCGGGCAGTTTGTTTACTAAAAAAAATTATTTTATTTTTCTCAGAATCAAAATTTGACACCAAATCATTCAAGGACTGGTAGCAGTCCGGCTGTTATACAACAACAAAATAATACTCCAACTGGGCATCCAGCTACAAGGTAAGATAATTAATTTATGTTCACACTGTTCAAAATTTTCTAAAATGCTAAAATGACCAGAAACCTTGGTTTTGTACGAAAAAGGTCATCATAATAATGTTTGTTACTAGAAATATTTAGGATTCGTTCTGCGTTGTAATCATGTAGATCAGGCTTGTAGTTATTGTGAGTTATTGAAACCTAACAAAATTTACTTCAGCATAAAATAACTTTAGTTAACGTTTTGAACGTCCTCGGGTCCGAAAAAAATGTGTGGCGTCGAGATTTTATTTGCATCCAGAGATTATTCCGCAATCTTTTTTAGTATTGCATTATAAATATGAAGTTATCGTTTTAAAGGATTCACCAGCAATTTTAATAATACCTGACTCGGCAATCGACTCTGATTGTACTTCATTAAATCTGCAAGGCTTCATATTAAATGCTGCAAGGCACCATTAAACCACCGACCCGATAACATTTTTATCTTTCGCAAGGCCTCCTTATCGGCCAATTTCTTTCGATCCTTCCGTTTAATTTCCTGGGTTTTCTTTAACGGTAATCTAAGCCAGTCTATTTCGACACGCAATTTTTTCTCATCAGCCGTACTTCGTCCCGCTGATCCTTTGACACATTTCAATTCATTTTGTTCATTAAGCGCTTTCTTTATTTTAGCTTGTAAATCACGTACTATAGTTGATTCGGCCAGTATCTTAGGGTGTAATTGGCTGTTCTACAAAAAATTCCCTAGTTTGATGGTTTGACCGTAGAATAGTTCTGCTGATGATTGGGATCTCTGAGCTCCAGTTGGTGGTATTTCCTCGTCTTTTGAGAGCCGTTTTAATTTGGTGGTGAAAGTGCTCAACCATACCGTTTGCGTGCTAAGCCGTAGTCCGTATTCTGTGTAAGCCTAACAATTGCATAAGCTCAGTGAATAGCTTGGATTCGAACTACGTCTCTTGATCGGTCGTTATGCTGACCGGTATGCCGAATCTAGAAATATAGTTTTCGGCGAGTGGTGTCGCAATTATTGTTGTGGAGATGTATTTATGCAGTAGGTGTCTGGTCACCGCGTACAACGATCTACGCTAGTTAAAATGTATGTTAATCCATTATATGGTGGAAGTGGTCCAGGATGTGCTCAAATCTACTTTGCATTTTTGGCAGGATAAACTAAATTTCGCGGAATTTTTTAAATCTTTGTTCATAGCACAAGTAGTGAAAAACAAATCACTTGCTCTTACACTTGGATGAGCAATTTTAGTTGTGTTTCTTCGCGCTTGATCTGATCCGGTTCAGTTCATGTTTCGTGAAACAACACAAAAACGCTTTCTAGATTTCAAATCGAAATTTATGATCTGAAACAAAATTTGGATCGATAAATAAATTGTTAAATCGGCTAATGGAAATTTATCTCGGCTCGTGGTCGGAAGTCCGTCGTGTCCTAAGTATTAAGCTTGCCTCGGGCTGCGTTCCGCTCTAGAGGAAATTGCTCTAGTAAGTAATTTGTAGTCGGTGATAAGGCAAAGTTTCAGGTCTCTTAATTGAGTTGTTGCAAGACCGCGCCTATTACTGTGTTAGATGCATCAGGAGTGAGTGATGCTGTATTTTGTGTACTTAGCGGATGCACTAAATGAGCTGTTCTTTCTAAGCTGTCTTTGAGCTGAAAGGGTGCGTTTTGACGTTCTTCAGGTCAAGAAAAATTTTGAGGCGTTTTGAGTTTTTTTAGAAGACTTGCCAATTGTGAGTGAATTGTAGCAGAAGTTTTGGAATGAATATGGCAAGAATTTATCATACCGACAATTGTTGTATTTGCTTAACATTTTGCAGTGCTGAGAATTCTCTAATTGCATTGATTTGTTCTTTGGACCGCAGAATGCCGTAATATTGTGACTGAGAAAGTCAAGATTACTTGTCTCGAACACACAGTTTGCGGTGTTGATATTGTTGCCGTAATTTGGTAATTTTTGGAAGATTTGTTCAAAGAGAAGTATGTGTTGTTTCTTGTCTTTTGGAGCAACGAGAACGTTCTTGAAACGATGAAATATTTGTGCAGCATTTCTGCGTCCAAATGATATTCCGATGTATTCGAATAAGCCAAATGGTGTGGTTATTGCGGTTTTACCCATATCTCTCACAAGATCGATGTTTGAGAAAATTGTGCAAAATTGTAATTGCTTATTTGTAATTGGTCAGGAATTGTGACTGCGTTAAGCCTTCTGTAGTCCCTACATGGTTTCCAATCATTGTCCTTCTTCCTTCTTCACCATGTGTAATGGACATGATATTGCTGATGAATAAGGTCGACAGATTTCTAGTTCCTCCGTGTGTTGGAATTCTAGGAAAGCCGCTTTGTGGCGAATTGGATCTATGTGGTCTTGAAAATGGTAAATGGTCTATAGTCACGATGTGGGTAATTAGATTGTGCCTTACTGGAGAGTTATAGTTTGGTGGAGCTATTAAAGAACAAAATTTCTCTGAAATTGTTGCACTAGCAAACCGAATTTCGTTAAGGAATCCGCGCCGATAATGAGTCGGTTGACATTAGCAAGAATGAATGCGTGATTGAACGAACGTCTTAGTTCAATATTTAGTAATGTAGTATTTTGTGTTTATTGTGGCAACTGGTATTTGGCATGTGTTGGTTGTTTCGTTCAATTGAACTTCTCTGGATTGGTGATGGTGGTTTTCTGGATGAAGACGGTGTTCGTCTCGAAGGCGATTAAGAATGTGTCGTATCAAAACGACTAATGCTAGAGCTTGTCGCTTGTATCTCTCAGCTTCATGTATGCGTTTCACAATTGATTCAACTCAGAGTCCGCGTTCCAATCACAACATGGAGTTTGTCCAATGATATCATGATGCGGGACCAACGCTGTTTTGGTGTAATCAATGGATTATGGTTTGGATCATCTATAATTCGGTGCAGGTCCAATGGTTTTTGATCACCAATATCAAGTTTGCTCAATGTTATCTTTAATTTACGCTCCTCGGAGTGGAGTTGCTATCGATTAGTACTCGATTAGGATCTTGTAGAATGTAGTCGACCTTCTTCGCCTGTGCAGCTGAGAGGGACAGCACTGTGTGCGCAAACTTTTGTGTGTGTTGTTCATTTTGTTCGCTTTGCACATTATCTCGGCTGATAAGAACCAACTCCATGGGTTAGTTTTGCTGAATGCTGATAGCCGTGTAAAATATCTTAACTTTGCTATCTCAGGTTGGGCTTGTTCTTTGTACCACTTGTCGATCCCCGTCCTTACTTCTATCTGATTCATTCTAATAAAATCATACACCTTATTATACACTTTCATTCCCGTTCGTAATAATTCTGGCAAATTCCTTGCACTCAACATCGAACATTTGTCTGCTTAAATGCAGAGAATTGTAAAAACAAATGTTCGATGTCCTCCACAACCAAGCAGCTGTCGCATAATTCACACTCAATCAAATTGCATTTTTTCAAGCATTCTTTCCAATTTCCATGAGTCAGTTTCACTCGTTCCATTGTTCTTGTCATTCTAGTATCACCTTTGAGTACCTTAAAGAAAGGTTTACTCAACGGGAACTAACCAACTCAAAGTACTTCTTACCTTTCACCTGACATTTTTCCACAAACTTTCTCTTCCATTTTCTACACAGATTCATCTGAAACATGCGAAGTACATCTCTTGCATCCATGAATTCATGTTCATTTACCTCTTCAACCAGACAACCCCATTTTGCAAGTATATCGGCTCTTTCATTACCTTCAATCTGTAAGTGTGAAGGTATCTCACTCCCACACGATTGAAGGTACTCATACAATATTTCCACATACACACTACCATGAGTTCCCCCACCCATAATAATTAATTCCAATCCATTCCGGGAGTCGGAGAATAATACTACTCTCCTCCTCCCTTGTGCCTTTGCCAGAATGATCCCTTCCATAATTCCAATCAACTCTGCATTCATTATACAGATGCTGGCATTCACTCGTAGTATTTACTCTTTTCTTATTGACGGAATAAAAATTCTTACACCTACCCGATCATCATTCACACTAGCATCTGTATACACTTCCACATGGGCAAAATAATTCATTCGCATTTTTAAAAACTCGCTCTTAACCGACAACTCATTCATCATCGCTTTTGTTGTATCACCAAACTTTAGGGAGTGAGGGAATTTCGGATTTACAGGCCGAATTTTGGAAAATACATTAATACTTTCCAAAATCACACGGCAATATTCGCACCGTCTCTCGCACGGTGATCTACTCCCTCTTATAATTAAGAGGTGAATCACCCAATTCAGACCACAAAGTGTGTATTGGGGTTGAATTAATCGCCCCCAATATCACCCTGGCACAGACATTCTACACATTCATCAACTTTTTAAAACCGGCTTTGTATCCATCACCGCATATACACTCAGTCCATACGCAATTTTTGATGACACTAGCGCCTTTCGTAACATATCAGTCACACCATGATGAGCTCCTCATTTTGGTGTGCTCACCCTTTTGATTACATTCAATCTACTCTTGCAATTATCGGCTAATTTTTCCATATGCACTTTAAAACCCAATCGCTTATCAATCCAGATTCCCAAATACCCATTCAAATTTACACACTCAATTTGCTCATTATACACTTGCACGTCAACCATACGATTCGTTCGAAACATTCTGTTACCTGATTCACACATTCTTAAGCCCGACTTAAGGCCTCCTCGATGGTCCTCCCCTTGCCCAACAGGACAAAGTCATCTGAAAATTGCAGAATGACCTTGTCCGAGGAGTTAAACCTATGTATCAAGCTCGTGTAAAGGTTGAAGAGTGTCGGTGAAACTTTACTGCCTTGAGGAAGGCCTATATTTAGCGCTCCCTCCAACCTGTACCTCCTACCCATTTGCAAATTTTCCAAGGAAACCCCAGGCCCATAAGGATCTGATTCTCGAGTTTCCCCGGAACCACGTAGTCATATGACCTTTCTATATCCAAAAATACCCCCACAACTTGGGGAGGCTTTTTTCCTTTCGCACTTCCCACACAAACTTTTCTACACATTTATGAGCACCATTTAATATGGAGGGCTTTTTCTTGTTTATAAAAGACTTCTTATTTGTTTCGAATTTAAGAATTTAAGAGTTAGCGATAGACTAAAATCACATTATTTTCATACAATTAACTGCATCAATGGTTGCTGCACTCATACAGTCATTGTCTCGTGTTGTACATGTTAATAACGGATGTCAGTCTATGGTAATCCCGTTTACATTTTATTACCGAAATAATCTACCGAATACATACAAATTTTAATAATCATAAAATATATTTTTGACCACGAGCACCACATATATTCCCCTCTTTAACGATACCGTTGAGGAAGTGTGACGTTTCGTTTAGGTTTATTGGCTGTTACTGATGATTGTGGTTGATTCGGGTTACTTGTTTCTCTGTGTGGACAATTATTTGTAACAGGTTCATCTATGCAGAAAAATGGTGGTTTAAGGCGATCAATTGATATGTTAACGATGCGATTATTCATCTGAATCGTGTAATATTTATGCTGTCTTTTTAATACCTGGAACGGTCCCTCGTAGAGTGGCGATACGGTAGCTCTGATTAAGTCCGTGCGTATGAAGACATGAGTGCATGAACTTAATTCCTTATTGATATAAGAAGTTGGCCTAGTATGAAACGATGTGTTGTTAGGACTTACATTTGCCATTGACTTAAGCAAATTTTTAACCACCTCATATTGACTTTCAGGCGATTTGTTTATATCATAGCACTCCCCGGGTATACGTAACGTTGTTCCATAGACCAACTCGGCTGACGTTGTTAGTAAGTCTCTTTTAAACGACACTCGAAGGCCTAATAATACTAAGGGTAACTTGTCAACCCAATTATCTAGCCCTGCAGCGATTATTGAAGATTTAATCATCCTATGCCATCTTTCAATCAATCCATTTGATTGCGGATGGTACGGTGTAGTTCGAATTCTATCCATTCCAATGGTTTTATAAATTTCTCTCATTAGGTAACTCTCAAATTGTGGTCCCTGATCGGTTGTTATATATTCTGGACAACCAAATCGGGCTATCCATCCACTCAACAACCCTCTTGCGACTGTTTCAGCTGACATGTCACATAATCGAACTGCTTCCGGCCAGCGGGTAAAACGGTCGATAATTGTCAAACAATATCGGTAACCATGTTGTAAGGGCAACGGACCGATGATATCAACATTTATATGACTGAATCGTCGATCTAGCGGTTTGTATTGACTTACGTTTGTTTTATTATGACGGTTTATTTTTGAGCGTTGACACTGAATACAGCCTCGTACGAATTGTGTTACATCCTTTCGTATATTTTGCCATGATTTGGTGACGATATTTCCGTGGTATATACGGTCGAATTTTAGTAGTTGATGTATCGCACCAGAGCGTCCGATTGCCACCTGGAATAAAAAATTGTTTGAATATTAATGAAGTGGAACTATTTTGAAGAATTTGGATAAATTCATCGTCCGTTTCCTGTTCTTTAGATATTTGTTCATAGTCAAGTAATTCGATTTGCTGAATCCTCGATAGAAGATCAGCTGTTACATTTTCCTTGCCCCTGATATGACGAATATCAGTTGTGAATTGGCTAATGAAGTCCAAGTGACGAATGTGGCGAGGCGAAGCTTTTTCCAAATTTTGTTGATAAGCGAAGACAAGTGTATAACGGAAATGTTTGACGCCTAAATACATTGCCAAGCGCTCCCGATCATATGTGCTGTATTTTTGTTGAGCATCTGTCAGTTTCTTTGAAAAATAACCCAATGGCTAAAAATTTCCATCTACGATTTGATGCAATGCAGCTCCGACGGCAAAATTTGATGCATCTACGTGTAGAGAGATGTCGGCGTTTATTTTCGGAATAGCCAAAGAAGTAGCTGTAGCGAGTTCGTTCTTGCATTTATCGAAAGCTTCGTTGGCTTCATTGGTCCAGTCTAGCAATGTCTTATCATTTTTAATGTTACCCTTTATCATTGAATGCAGTACCATTTGTAAGTTTATGGCATTTGGTATAAACTTCCGATAGTAGTTGATCATTGCTAAAAACGTTTTCAGCTCCTTTGCCATAACAGGTTTGCGGTAGTTTTTGATTATATCAACTTTACTAGGGAGAGGTGATATTCCATTTTGTGAAATAAGATGTCCTAAGAATTGTAGTTCAGCTACGGCAAATTCACATTTAGCCACGTTGATATACAGTCGATATTTCCTTAGTCGTTCAAACACTAATCGTAAATGCTGCTCGTGTTTTGTGATGTTTTCCGAGGCAATCAGAATATCATCTAAATACGGAAATACAAACTCCAACCCTCTTAAAGCTTCGTGTATCAGTCGTTGTAATGTTTGGGGTGCATTTCGTAATCCAAACGTCATGTATGCAAACTCGTATAATCCAAATGGAGTGGTTATGGCTGTTTTCGGTATATCCTTTGGATGTTTTGGTACCTGATGGAATGCTTTCTCGAGATCTATTTTATTAAAGATCGTTTTCTTTGTTAATATATTCGTACAATCATGTATATACGGTAACGGATACCGATCTGGAATTGTTTGAGCATTTAAAGCACGGTAATCTCCACATGGCCTCCATGTTCCATCTGCTTTCCTAACCATGTGTAGTGGGCTGGCCCAATTGCTGGTAGAAGGGCGACAAATACCCATTTTCATCATATATTCGAACTCATCTTTTGCTATGGCAAATTTTTTAGGGTCTAATCTTCGAGGTCGCGCGAACGTTGGTTGTCCTGTTGTTTCGATGCGGTGTGTTACATCCGAATTCTCTATGGGTCGTGGTGTAGCGATTTTGGTAATGTCTACGAATTCGGTTAATAAATCGGCGAAAGGCGATTTTGAATTAAATGTTTTGATTTCCTCTGCTTCAAATTGGTATGGGCCACAAGCTGTCGATAATCTTGTAATATTATCTACCAGACGACCCCCTTTTAAATCGATGAGTAGATCAAAGTTTCGAATAAAATCGGCGTATTGACATCCGCAAGATAAAATTCCCATTCGAAGTTGCGTCGTAAACCGAGATCGAGTTTAATTCGTTTTCTGCCATACACGTTAATTGATGTCCCATTTGCTGCAAAAAGTTTGTAGTTCTTTGGATTGTTTCTTTCGCGTATGTTTGGAGGTACCACGGATACATCCGCACCCGTGTCGATGAGAAACTTCATTGCCCATGTTTTATCCGTAATGGATAATCGTCTTATGTTGACACAAGAAACGGATTCAGCTAAACTTGCGTCAACAGACGGTGCGATTCATTGTGATGCCTTGGTTTTGGTCGCAAAGGACCGTTTATGACGACAAGGACTTCGGCATTTACGTGACTGTCGTCCGAATTCTTGATGATACCAGCATTCTTCATTTGGCTCACCATGGGTTTGAATTCGTGGACGAGAATTCGAGCGATACGTATTATGGGTACGGGATCGTCCACGTTGAAACCGTAATTCATCAATTTGCCTTGATAGTTGAGCAATCTCAGATTTTAATTCCTGAAAGCCCGTATCTTGCAAGCCTGCTTGTTGTTTCTGCTCTATAGGTTCGACACAATTAATTGTACGCGTCTGCATAACGTCGACGATAGCATCGGCTATCTTCGTGAACTCTTCAACAGATCCGGCTGAGGCAGCTACGGCTGCACGTGCATGGTCAGGCAAACGTTGAGCCCATAGACCCTTTAATGCTAACTCACTCATCGAATTTCCGGCTACTCTGCGCATTTCATAAAACAGTTGACTTGGCTTAAGGTCACCCAACGGCATTTCAGACTGGTGTTGTGTTAATAACACCGTGTAATTGCGACAGCATTGATGGATCAATAGCTGCTAGCACGGTATGAAATTTTAGTTTATCGGTCATAATCCCAGATGCTGGAAACCAAAAATCAAGCGAAAAAAACCAGCTTTCAATATCGTTAACGTTAATTCGTGGCATAGGTAATTTTGCGAATATCGATGAAATTTCTCCGGCAGACAAATCTCCTTCTTCTTTCGTTGTTTTTGAGTCATTCGTATTTGTATCAGATTCCTTTCCCATTTTACACTGGTCGCTTTAGCAAAATATTCTTTTATATCTTAAATATTTTATTTCGTTTTACCACTAATTAACACTACGTTTACGACTTGACAAAAAAAATTTTGATTTTCTGAGCGCGTGTTCTTTTATAATACGAAACACCAACTTACCATGTAAAATATCGCCAAAAACTGATATATTATTCCACAATTACTTTGCCGTTTTTAAGTTATTAATTAACACTACAAACTTTTGTTAATTTCTCGAATGATTGTATCACGTCGGCGGTAACCAAAGGTGGTTTCCGGCAACAGATTTCCCTCATTAACAAATTTGTCTATACGACCTTTCACAATTTTAACAAATACATTCAACATACATATTCCCCTGTAATGTGTTGCCAGATTTATGTCCCGATCCCTTTTAGAAATAGGTACCACTCTGCTTTCCTTCCATTTTTCCGGTATTTGAATACTCATCCATACTTGATTGAGAATTCAAAGCAAGGCCATCTTGGGTTCGAATTCCAATCTGCCAATCATTTTATAACTCACTCTGTTAGTTCCGGGGGTCGTAGTTTTGGATGTTTCTAAGATCTCTCGGAACTCTTCCCATTCAAATTCCTTTCACATGTCGTTCATAAATTCACTTTCATTCACTTGCATTCATCCTTCCTTAATTTAATCTGCATTCATGACATATGCACCTATTGAACTCTATCAATGCTATCCGTTTCCTTTCATAGCAATACTGGATTTCTTTATTCCACCAACCATTCACCTTACATTCATTTCCTCTTACATGTATAGTGCACATTTCATTCACTCTCCCTATTTCATCCTCAAGTTCGTTAACCTCGTATGCTTCGTTCATTATGAGAATCTCATTCACTCAATTCAATTGTAATTTTACTCGTATTTTCACTTTGATTATTGTTTTTAAAAAACTCACCGGTTTAAGGTGACAACCATCGTCAAGGTTACCATATAAAATAAAAAATTTAATTTTATTTATCCAAATTAATAATTTTCTGATTGGCTAAATAATCAAAAACAGGTTTTACCAGTTTTGATTTTCCCTCTGTTGCGCTGCCTATAAACTTCGATACAATTTTACTAATCAAAACAATTTTTTTTTTCCAGAACCAATACGTACCCAAAAATACCAGAAAGATATCGTTTACCTTCGGCGCCCGATAGGCAAAGCATTGGGCAATCATCACCATCGCCAACTTATCAACAGCGTAGTCTTTCTGTACACGGACAGTTGCCACTCACATCATTAACAACATCAAATTCAAACCACAAACTATCAACAACAGCGCCTACATCAACATCGCCATCAACGTCGTCATCACCCAGTGGTATACCTGGTGGTGGTGGTGGTGGTGGACCACGAAAATCTGGTTCCGACGATAAAGACAAAAATCAAGAAGAAGAAGTTATATACTTCTGATATTTGCCTATGGAAGTTCAAATTTAAGATTTGGTTTGTTTCAATTGCTGCTCCGAACTATGTAAAATATGCTAAATTCGACCGAAACAAAAACCATAAATTGAGCTTTCGCAATACCCATTACAATTTTTAATTTTTTATAATTTAATTTTAAAAAAAAAAATTAACATAATTTTATTATTTCATAATCATTATTAATTAATTTAATAATTTATTTTTTTGTGTTTAAAAAAAACTGTTAATATTGCATAAGATATAAAAACAAAAGACATACAATAGTATTTCTAATTTAATCTAAATATATAAATTGATTAATTTATATCTCATTGTGTAAGTATATATTAGTGTATTAATGAATTAATTGTTAATTATATACGATGACAAAAATTTAGTTCGTATTTTTAGTAAGTTATTAAAAAATGTATATGAGGCAAAAAAACTGTGTAGATTTTCGAACGGGGGTGCACCCCGTAACATAAGGTCAAATTTACTATTTATACAAAACTTTAATATGTTACTTGAGAAGAAAATTATATAAATATTATTACTATTTATTTCATAGAATTTCAAACGACCTCTCCGACAACCATTTTAGACAATCAGTTTTGCGGAGGTACGCGTTCCCATGCTTGCAGACAGACAGGACATAATTTACGACAGTTATCACAAAGTCAATTACATTACGTAACATCTCCTAACCTTCTATGAAGCAAATATATTATTATTTATGTACTTTCTTCAATAAAAATAATAATTTTAAAACACCTAGTCGTTATCATATATTGAACAGGTCATAATGGAAGGGACATTCCATTAAAACAAAGCCTTTTTTAGTAATGATCATTTTACAAATTAACAACAAAACTTTATATTCATTTTAACGTTCATGTTGATATTGTATTAATTAGAAATTTAATAATTAAATTATTATTAAAAATAATTATTATTCTTTCTTAACAAAAAAAAATAATATTATAAATAATAAAATAAAATAAAACAATATTCAAAATCTGCCTTTTATCAATGTTAAACATTTTATTATTAAAATAAAAAATATAAAAAATTTAGAAAAAAATTAGAATAATTTCAAGATGAAGAAGATACACAGATACACACGTAACAGACAAATAATGTAACATTTTAATGTAGCAAAAAAAAAAATAACGTTGAGGATCCTGCGGGTGACTTGCCGGGGGTGATCATATTTATGCTCAGGTATTTTTATTTAAACTACACCTATATAATTTTTGACGGGTTTCAACTAAAACGTGCCCAATCCCCACAAAACACCTACGTACCCCCAAAACCTTTAACTAATTAAATCACCGCCGACCCCGCACTATACTCACGTACACATATTCTTTTTATTTAGAAAATTAGTTTATCAAAATTTATTGATATGTACCAATAACAAATAACTAAAATTGCATTTATTAATTATTATTCTTCTAATTAATTTCATTAATTTGTATATGCATTTAAAAAAAAAATTAATAAAGAAAAAATCAACTATTTAACTTATTATTAATTAATGTTTTTAAAAAAATTATTAAAAGAAAATATTTTTGATCTCATTTTCTATAATAAATATATATACATATTTACATAAATTAATATTTTTTAATTAAATTATTAATTAACTTATATACAAAAAATTAAAACTTGACTGAAATTTTTTTTTGGTTTTAATTTTTTCGGTTTTTTTAAAGTTTCGAAAGTTTAAATTAACTATATAAAATAAAACACTATTAATATATACAAAACATTATTATATATATTATATTTATTAAATATGATTATTAATTATTATTATTAATTAATTCAGACAAACAAAAAAAAACTATATACAAAATTGAACCTAGTAATTTGATGTTATATAATTGTTATCGTCGTTAAAATTAAAAAAAAAACAAAAACCTTTACCATACAAAATACAAAAAAGCATTAATTAATTTAAAATTAATTAAAATATTTTAATTTATATTATTTTCATTAAGTATGGATCATTTTATATAATTTTAGGTTTAGCTGCTTAACTCAGCATTTTTAAAGGATGGTAACCGGGGAGAGCGTTTACGAACGTCTCTAAATAAGTGTAACCGATTTACCGAAAAACTTATTGTTGTAAAAATATTTGTCGGTTCTCCCATAAAAAAACGCCCGACGTCTTCAAAACCAATTTCAAGACCGCTTTGCTCCGTTTTGTTAAAAATGTTATTTTACGTACTAAAAACCAGTCAAAATTGAGTTCGTTTACAAAACATTTTCTTAGGATCTTATTCAAAACCACAAATACCGAAGAATTTGATCAAATTTTTTTGTAATATCCGTAAATTGAATGATAGAGCCATTTTCAATTATGTTGTAACGCAAATATTTTATTCTACTTCACTAATCAACAAAAGTTATTCAAATCAGACGGTTAAGAGCAAGTAGAAAATCCCATGCTACTTGATACAATTGAGGTCGTAATTAATATTGCAGCACCTCGTCAATAAATTGTTTAATGCCGCGATTTTTTTTTAAATTAACACCCCATTCCCTTTAGTCGTATCTATCTCACTTTATGCAATGTGAATACTCATCTTCTTGGGTACTCTAGATTATTAAATTGAACCTTACAAAATAATTATTTACAAAATCCGTTGCGACTGTTATCACTTCAAATGAGAATTTGTATCACTTGAAATTTTAACGTGACATATAAATTGACGTTTGTTCAAACTAAGGCGATTCACTGTCACCTAGTACCTAAGAAGATCCCTAGTCACGTCTCATGAAGTGATACGACTAAGGGAATAGGGGCGTAAATGTGTAAAAAAATTCATGATCGCCTTCACAATACTCTTTCAAATAATTTGGTACATGAAGAGAATCAAGCTAGACAGGATTAAGGGCATGTAGGTCTCGTTCAACGTCGTCCATTCTCAATTCATTCAGAGGCGCCGCGGAATCATATATTACTTTAGGACCAACTCCAAGGCTCGTTTTATGGCTTGATTTTGAAGACTGGAAATGTTTAATATAGGCATCTAAAAATTGACAATGAAACACGAACTAATTTTTTGCTCAAACGCGGTAATTGCCAGTCACTTCCTGTTAGGTCTCAGACTTCGCAATCACATTTTTGTATTGTATGTGAAACCAAATTCTCTGCGTCTTAGCTTTCTGGCTAACGCCAAATTTAGGACCATTTCCACTGTAGCAGCATGTTGATGCTAAAACTATCCTCAGCATGTGTCTTGTAATTTATTCATAAATTATATCACGTTTCACATTTTATCGATCCATTGGGTACAGCATGTAGTCGTTGTAGGACTGCCTTATTATATGGAATAGTTTTTTTTGCAGATACGATCCTGTTCTTAAATTGAAACTAGATAATCCTCGTCTAATCAGCTATTTCGAGTTTTAGCTGGATGTTTAGAAGTTATTATTTTAAAGCAAAAAACGCACATACCTCCGTCTTATTGGGTGTGCGTCTTATTCGACTATTCAACATATTTTAATGGAGACTAACGCGTTGCATGATGTCTCTCTAGAAAGGTGGTCATTTCTATATAAGATGGGGTTTTAACTATACCAAGCAGCACTTTGTTTTGTAATGATTGGATGATTTTGTTATTGAGGTGAATACCATTAGGTGTTAAAATTTCCCGATTCAGTACCAATATTTTTTGCAAGAGTTTGTTCCTTAAAGAGCCATTCCATTTTTCTGTATTTAGTGGTTGACTCTTCGTTTTTGTTTTTGACATATTTGTTCTATTCCAATCTCACTTCTAGAGTCATGATTAAATATTTGACAATTTTTGGGCATTCAACTATTTTGTCAAATCTCTTTTTATACCCAAATTTTGATATTACTCTATGCTTTTACTAAATCAGTCTTACTTGAAAATTCTATTCTAACTTCGTACTTGTCCTATTGTTAAATGATTTTAGCTGAAGCCAAATAGATGCCGAGGAATAAAATCTCTTCACTTACTTGGCTTGAGCCTCTTAAGCAGTAATTTCTTGAAAGCAATTTTAGAAATTGTTCGAAGTAGTGGATACCGTACTGTTCCGAATATAATGAGATAAATTAATCGAACAATTTTTTATGGTGTACCTGAAACACTAATCGGGACTAATCAGACATTTATGGTAGATTGAACTTCAACATCTGTTCAGCTTGGGTCGTTTATTGTGTTGCGTAATGTGTCTTTGAGTGGTTGAACACTTCTTTCTGCCTGGCCATTTGTGGATGGATGTGCTGGGGCAGTACGTTTGTACTTGATGCCATTGAACCGTAGAAAATCCTGAAATTCCTTCGATGTAAAACATGTACCGTTGCCTGTTACAACTATTGATGGTAAACCAAAAGGTGTAAACATTTCGCGTAATGGTACACAATGGTATACAAGCTTTTAATTATTTTCATAGGAATAACTTCCAACCAATATTGGTTTTGCATCGACCACCACTAGGAAGTTATGTTCCATAAAAATGCCATGGCTTATCTGGTAGATCCCAAGTATGTGCTTGTGCTTTTGTTAGTTCTTCAGCAACACGGACGAAATCTCGGAAACTTTTCACCTTCGTTTTCATATCGTGGTCTATTCCTATCCAATACCAATACCTACGGGCAAGAGCTTCCATTTTAACTAGACCAATATGTAATTCAACGAGCATCCTTTTACGTAAAGTGGTTGGTATTATGATATGGATACCTTGATAGATAAATCCGTTTTGTAACATTAGTTCCGCCTCCTGTACCTTGAATGGTGTACTCGCTAAACTAATTCTCGTCTGTAAACGTAAAAGTCACACAACATTTTATCACTTTTTATTGCTTTAGATATTGTGCCGCTTGTTATCGGTAAAACATATTCAGCAAATTGGTAAACCGTAATCTCTTCTTCGGTTGCGTGATGTTAAAGTTGGAAGATTTTTCTCTGGATTAAACATCATCGCCAGTGATTTGTTATCCGTAACTAACGTGAATTCACGCCCATAATAATTGAAAAATTTTAGAAGCTCTCAAGTAAATTGCTGTAGCTTCCTTGTGAAGTTGGTTGTATTTTTGAAATTTTTCATCAGGAATGAAGTTGTTGTAAGATGGAACCATTCTATTGAATTGACCCACTTCCGACACATCCGTCAGCCTAGTATTTTCCGCTATCACTTACAACTTTGCTGCTGATGTTTCCTAAATATTTTACCAATTCTCTAATTAATTTGCATTTTTCTTTATTCAGGTGTAAATTGTATCGGCGAAATTATTTCTTCAATAGCGCGTGTACTCGATCTAAATGATTGATTGTTGAATGTTCGACTTTTTGCAATGTTCCCAATTTCTCAAGTCGATCGATTTTGTCTTCAATCAAATGAAGTATTGTGTATGGAACGCGTCGTCGTTTCATGTAGGTTGAGGAGACACCTTCACGGGATTTTAATTTTTCTTCGATGTTCGGGCGCGTGCCAATTGTAATATCTGATCTATAAATCTGAATATTCTTTAAAAAATTAATTTTCGAGATCAATGACGTCCAATCTCGCCGTTAAGATGCTTTTAATGCCCGGTGATGGTAACAATTGTAATGTTTTTATCCGTTAGATTTTGGCGTTTAGCAATTTAGTATGTAGTATTTTGTCCTCTATGTTGATATCCCTGATCTTGTATCAAATCCCATGTCCAAAGGATAACCTTCTAATAATACTGGTATGAGAAATTTATTACGCTCACCTGATTACAGGTTTACCTCATATACAGCTGTAGTGCATTTATTTCCTGATAATTATCGATTTCTACTAAATTTGTAGCCTTTGGTTCGGATCCTTGGCGGTACTTATTCATGCACACGTTTGTGGTGGCCCATCTTGCAATGATTGCAATATAAATTAACCCAACTTCTACATTCGTTTATTTTGTGTCCTTGCTTATCGCATAAAATTTGATCATCGGTTTGTTGTTTGAGGCAGGAATTGACCCAATTTTCAATGTACTACCACTTGCATCGAGCGACATATTCCTCGTAGAAACTGGGGACGTAAATGGGTCTCGACAGTACATTTTATACAAGTTGTGCATGTGAAACTGCAAGACACTCAAACGTTTAATTCCGCTAGATATATTGCAATCGATTCTTCCTCATGTTGTATTGGGGCATTAATGATTCTCCAGCAACTGTAAAATCATTGTATGATTTTGAGCCGCATATCTCGATTCATCGCTCTCGTCCTCCAGTTTCGACATCCTAATATGTGAGGTCCTGTTCGACGTCGTCACGCCAGCATAATTTATTAATCCGTGGCCGAACCATCTAACTCGATTGGATTTGATGAATCCCATGATATCGCTATCTCTGAGAAGTTGCTTTATTTCGTGGATCATACGAACCCGATATTCGTTGTTCACAGATTTAATTGGACTAAAGAGGGTCCGAATGACCTTCCCTTCGAAGGTAGACAACAATCTACAATCGTTGGAGGTCATTATCTTAAATAATTTTTAGGAGGAAATGGCCATCTTATTGGCCTTTGGCTTCTGTGCCGATAGTAGTTGATCCAGTAGTTGGCTAGCACCCACCGAAATGATACCATTGGTCCTGTTGATTTATGTGACTTGAAACAGTTAAGCAACCAGGAAAATGAAGTGTGTGAAGCTATCTCAGTTTTTCATCCCAAGGAAAATAATAATGTTCATCAGGCAATACTAATTTCATACAGAATTTTTAAAATCATTCCATCCCAGGACTTTTAAATCATCCCATTAATTTTCATGCTTATCAAAATACTTGCAAAAGACAGCTAATATATGTATTACAAAAAATTAATTAGTGCAGACTCATTTACATATGTGGCCTAGCATATGAAATTTTAAGAAAATACTCAATAATAAAATTAACAATTCTCTACAACTTTTAGAGTTCCTAAAGTTTTAACTATTGATTTTGGTTCCTATAAATAAAACGAATACATAACTTAAGTGTACTGGTGCAGTGAGGAATAAAATTGCATTTGATAAGTGCCTGTAAGTTTCTATATTGCTATATGACGTCAATTTATGTCGACGGTTCCAAATTTTGGCTGTAGATGGTGGTAGGTAAAATGGTAGTATAAAAAAACGTCAGACGTGATTACGGTACAAAACGCAGTAAACGTTCCAATAATATTAATTAAAAATTATATTACGGACCCTTACGATCATCTCCAGTTCAGAAAGGTAACTGTAGGCATAAATTTGATGACGTATGAAGCAGTTTTGCCTGGTACTCTACTCTACGTGCATTGTAAGTGTTAATGCATGCATTAACACTTATAGTACCAGGCAATACTTCTTGATACGTCAACAAATTTATATCCACAGCTTTCTTTCTGAACTTTAGTGATAGTAATGGTCCGTAATATAATTTTTAATTGATATTATTGTAAAATTGATTGCTTTTTTCACCGCTATTAACGTTTTGCGAAAAAAAAGATTACACAAAAAATCGACTCAATTATTTGATTATACTACCATTTACAGCCAAAGATTGGAACCGTCGACATAAATTGACTTCGCATAGCAAAATTTTTAAAGCAATGGGCCATCGGTATCTATAGGTGCACTGCACCTAGATACCGATGGCCCATTGCTTTAATTTTTTAATTGTTGTGTTTACATACGAAAATGTTTTATTTTGATGAGTACGTTTGGCCTTGAGAATATGTACAAAACATAGTATTGTTCCCGTTTATCTATTCAGGGATCATCAACATTTTCGAAAAATCCTAGAAGCCAAATTTACGTACAAAATGAAGTGATTTCACATGGTTGAGGCATGCACACGCAATTCAAATATTAACCGAGTTACTATTAAACTATTATTGCTGTTTTTCGGTAATCCGCGTCCTTTGGTCTCCTGAATACTCAAATTTCTACAGTGTTTTGAATTTTGATGCAATATGAAAACTATATTATTGCGTTTGTGTTCGCTGTTAAGTTCGCGAACATTCCAGGTTCCAAAACGTAATGAAGTGATGTTCATATTGGGTGACTCTGTTGGTAGCGAAGGTTGTGTATCCTCAATTAAAGTAAATAACTTGTGATTGGCGTATATGTCTCGCGCTTGATGAGTTGATATGCTCTGGAAGATTCGCTAAGTGGTAATGGATGAAGGCATTGCCACTAAATGTGGTATATTGCGATCATAATGGAATCCATTGTACACTAAATTGATGTCTGGTATTCCCGCTTCATTGATGGAGCTGAAACTAGTTCAACTCCCTGCATAAGTGACATTAATTTTTATTCGGTGCATCTGAGATATGGCGAATAAATAATAAAACCCATTTCAACACTTTCCTTATGGTAACATTGCGATTGAGGCAAGGAGTAGATTTGAGTTAGATCGTGTACTTTTAAACAGATGGCAAATCAGTTGAGAAGGTATTAGTTTTTGATTTTTGTGATATTGGCATATTATCCTCTCTATCCATTTATGGTGGAAAGAACACCTAATGTTTAGCATCATAAATCTAGATCTTATTAATTGATAAGGTGGCTAACCATTTCAGAATGGGGCCTTGGAATTACGGTTAGATGCGTGCGATTTAATTTTTTCACTTTCATATTTGGATGGTGATGTTTTTTCTAGGCAGTCTATTCTAAATTTACTAGGGCTGACGAATTTAAGCGAGCTTCCTTTATATTATTTGTAAATAAGAGTGTATAGATGGATTCGGCGTCATCCGAAACACTTGTTCACACTTGGCTATAAACTTTAATCAAGTAATCCTAATTAATGGGATGATTTAAAAATCCTGGGGTGGGATGAAATTAATATTGCCTGAAGAACATTTTTTCCTGGGATGAAGGCTGTAATAGCTTCCCACACTTGAAAAATGAGTTACTAGTAATAGTTTCAAGGATCAGGATTTAGAGTGTTACGACTCGAAGAACTAGGTAGTTCTTTATGTAACCTTTATGTCCCAGCTGACTCTCGTTTTTTATCACGGTAGATCTCTAAGCGTTGAGTGCTAGTCCTGAGAGTTTATGGTCTTTTCAAGCAGTCAGATAACCCCATTTTGGGTATACGAGTGTATACTAAGTGGTAAAGTTTCGCTTTAAATATTACTAAATATTAACTTCAATTTTAGTTTGTAGAATCTAATACGTGTTCGTTTAACCCATCGAATTGTCATCCCGTGAAAAGTGCTGCTTTTAAATTAGGCGAACAACACCATAATATACCAGCCTAGCTAAATAATTTGAAAATAGTGACTGGTACAGCCACACACTTAATATACATATTTACAAAAGCAATCTCATTTCATATCAATAAAGTTAGGCTATCTGTATTTAATTTGTATGGTTTTAATACTACTTATTACTAAAAATCTAGTCAAACTGCATTTCCACTCTCGGACAGTATTATTTATTGGTTTGGGCATGTAACGTATATCTAGTCGCTGAATTTTGAGTAAATAAAGCAATTTTATTATTTGTATAAATTTAGTATAAAGCAATAATATATGAGTCCAAAACGTTTTCAAATTATCAAGCTCAAACAAAAAAAAACGGTAATACAAATTAATTAGCAATACATAAATTTAAAAAAATGCTCAAAATCTCTCTCAATTAAATTAAAACCAAATAAGTTTCGTTACACTAAAAATTTTAAAAAATACTCCAAACAAACCAATAATTTTAATTATTAAAACAAATCAAATTATAACAACAATAATATAAATACGTTAAAACACAAACATTAATTATATTATAGATTTATATCATATATAACAAAACAAACAAAAAATAAATAAAAATATAAATAATTAAATGTTTTACATAAATTTATTTTAATTAAATAAATATATATATATATTTTTTGATACTTAATAAAAAAAAATTAAGACACTCCAAAACCAATAAAATTACAAGTCTACATAAATATTTAGAAAGAAAGAATCTATACAGAACAAAACAAAAACTAAATGAATTATTAAATATTTATTAAATTATATATAAATTATATTACTATATAAAAATTTCTTGACAATACATTATATTATAAATATAACAAAACAAAATATTTAAATTATTCCTTCAAAATAAATAACAATTAATTTAATTTTAAAAATAAACTAAAATTATTTTCTATATACATATAAAAATCAATATATACATACACATAAAACATAAAAATATTATAAGTAATAATATGTCCTATTTATTATTATTATCATTAATTTTAATATATATTAACATTGAATAATTATTAAAAAATAAAAAATTACAAACAAAAAAGTGAAATTATTATTAAAAATTTAGATTGATTTAAACACAACAACAAAACATCAGAATATTATATACTTAAATATAAAATAATTAATTTCTATTAATTAATAAATGTGTAAATACAAAACAAACAAAATATACGGATTATTATTAATTATTTAAATAATTAATTATTAAAAAGCAATTTTATCTGTATACATAATTGGTGTTTTATTTATTTAATTACTTGTTTGAACAATTTTACTGAAACAAATGCCCTTTAAATGAAAATCATGCTTTCGAATTGCGAAAAGGCCCGTTGCACATTTCGGCTCAGATAAGCTACGAGACATAGTTCAACATAGCTTAGATCGCATGCAGATTTCAACTTTAGCAGATTATTCCATTTAAAACGACAAACCCTCACTAATATTTCCAAATTATTTAATTTTGCGAAAATCTAAAACACCAAATTTAATTTTGGAGGGAAAAATTGCTAATATTAAAGTCATAGGCGTAGATTTGCCCCTTCAGTTGTTGAGGTGTGAGCGAATTTTTTTCAAATGGCACTGGAGGCCGTCTAATATATCGGTTGATATGTGGTTTTCAAAAAGCTTACTGAGTTTTACGGGACAAACGTCGAACGTCGAAAACCTCATCGAACTTTACTCAATTGCTTCCTTGTTATTTTAGAAGATTTCCAAAGGATTTTAAATCAGATAACCGAGCGAGCAACTCAAGTGGCAATCCACCCTTTCAAACCATAGTTATGGAAATCGTTCAGCAAGAATCTTGTTGAATCGGTATTGGTTACCAGATCCGAATACATATCCCCATTAGTGATGTTTTCAAACATTTAACTTTAATGGAGTTTGCATGTAATATTCTCGTCATGTAATTATTTTGCCGAATATATTTTTAGGGATGGTAAATTATGAGAAATCCTGAAAACCCTTGAAAATTCATTAATGACTCTACTTGGATGCTACTTTGTTGTAAATTGACTTCAGGAAATCCTAAAACTATTGAATAAAATATTACAATTGGCTGAAAATTTAAAAATTATTTTGAAGTGAAAATGAAAATTTGCTTATTTTCAGTTATAACCGAACTCGTTCTTTTATGTTTTGTGTTTAGAACAAATATTCGGTTTAACTTTGTCGATCATAATTTAAAGTGAAAATTGGACTTGAACATCCGGACATTTTTTCAGTAAAATGAAAATAAATCATTTTTTGTTGTGTTTTGCGGCGTAGTAGTGCGGTGATAGTGCAGTCAAAACCAACACAAATGTAGTCAACTTGAGAGATTAAGATCTTTTCTATTATTTAGGCAGAGCAAAGAAAGCTAAAGAATTCGTAACGTTTTGCTTAAACCAGCGCTCTCCAACTTCGGTTATCCATTTTTCAGAAAAATCTTTATTGGCAAAAAATTTAAAATCAGTTCACATCAACACTTGTTGGGCATCTCCTATAAAACTTTCAAGAGAGGAGTCCAGTACATATCTCGAATCTATACATTTTTCATATCAGAGAATGTGCGCTCAGAGACAATATTCTTCCAAATATAGAAACTATCTAAAGTTTTAAAATTTCACATTTTTTAACCTGGTTTCATGGGAACTTGACGACCGCAACCGACAGCAGAACCACAGAAAATCGCAAGGGTTGAAGAATGGAAAACCTAACGCAATTGCTAAGTCCAGCATCAAAACTAGGAAGAATCCCGGAATTAATCCCTTCAGAATCGAAAACCTAAAGCAATTGCTAAGTCCAGTATCAAAAATAGAAAGACTATGAAGAGAGAGGACACAGCTAAGGTACAAGAGAAGCAAATTGACGTATCGAGTAGAAGAAGGATCCTTGAAAACGTCAGAGTCGAAGATTAAAGGAGCAGTACGGTTTTTGACGAGAAATTCCGGAATAAATCCCTTCAGAATCGAAACCCTAAAGCAATTGCTAAGTCCAGTATCAAAAATAGAAAGACTATGAAGATAGAGGACACAGCTACAGATCAAAAGACACAAATTGACTTATCGAGTAAAAGAAGGATCCTTGAAAAAGGCAGAGTCGAAAATTAAAAAAGCAGTACGATCATTGAGGGGGGATCCCGTAATTAAATTCTTTACAAAACTAGGAACAGCTTCTTATTCGAGATCGCTTAGCTTCAGTGACTCGTCAGCATCAAAATATAATTTGTATTTACATAAACTAATCAGTTGAAAATATTATTCAAAATTAAATTGGTCATGTACAATAGAGCTAGATCGCTTCCGCTTATTACAGGGAAGATATATGTAAATGCCTAAGGGCTGTACATTTTCAGTAAGTCATATCAAAATTTAGCAAATTTCTTATGATATATCTAAAGACACAACACAAGATTCTCGAAGTTTTTTGATTAGAATTTTGGAAACCCCTCTGGAATGAAAAAATATTTTGGTTATTGATGAGTCTACTTTAGGAAAACAGAGGGTTTTGGTGAGTCGCTGGAAGGGTGGGCTGCTAATAATTTAGGTTTTTGAATATTAATTTTATAAAAAGCACTATTATAAAACAAATAAGGTACAGATGAAGTGCTTCCAGCAAATTTCCTCTAAACCAGGTCAGGAATAGTGCAAAAATTATGATGCGCTTTAGCCAGATTTCAAAATCCTGTTCATGTTACCACATACCTTACGGTTACATTCTAGTTTGAACTTAGTTAGGTTCGCCGCACATTTAGCTAATCTAAGGTAAGTGGTGCGAGCAATGTTTTTGTAATATAGTGAACTGCATATTTGAACTAAATACACAGAACAACCATGTTTGGGAATAATAATATCGCTAGTTGACGCCAGTTGTCTCTAACAGAATAATGGTGTTAATTTTTCGCTGTTGGATTATTACCGACCAAAAATATTATAAATAAATGTTGTAGTTACAGCACTTTGATATTATCCGCTTTAAAGATATTGTCCAAATTTTAACGGTTTAAATTTTAACAGTTTAAATTATGACGATCGTAATCTTTTGAAAAAATAAAAATAATCAGAATCACTATGCGAAGTCTTTTTGGGTAACTGATTCTTCATATTTGTGTACAGTTTCACTGCTGCCATCTTTTTAGATTAGTGTAAATTATCCTTATCAAATCTTCCGAAAGTTAACAATACTAATCAATGTGGAACATTTGGAATGCGAAATTAAGCGCTTTCTTGGAATAAGCGAATGGTGACTTATTCAGAATTTGAGCAACAGAAAGATAGTATTCTATTCCGTTGTTAAAGGGAACATTCCATTGGATATATTTCAGAAATGCGCAATAGAGCTCAACAAATACTTGGTGGCCGAATTAGAATGTAATACGCCGACCTCCAACCGTATACAGAGGTGTATGCCTTTGAGCGCATTCTACCTACTTTGTAATCTCTGATGTAATTAATGTCTCTATCTGTGCGATGTCTTCCGAGTCCAGTTCTCATAATTTTATTGATTGATTCAGGCCGGCTTTCTAACTGCTTCACATTCCAATATCAATGCTAAGGTTTCAATCAAGGCTTTGTCTCTCGTGGTTTGTCCTTAAATTAAATTTTTCAATATCATCTATAACTGCATTAATATAAATACGTTGGATTTTCACTCATTTATGTCACCTGTAAGGACATTAACTTACAAGCATAACAAGCCAGTTTTTCTACTTTAGGTTTGATTGTCCTGAAGCTCAATTTTGCATAGCTCCCGAGCGTGTAACTTTTCATATTCCAACCCATCCTGTGGCGGATATATTTTATAATATGCCTGTTGTTTTATACCTCGTAAATCCAATTAATAATATTTTGTACCATCCTTTATGATCACCTTTACACTTTGAAGTTCTCGAATGGTATCTCGACATGGAAGTTATAATCCCTTTTACTTTCTCCGTACTTGCCTCCATTGATGTTTTACAATTTCAAGCGGGAATTTTTCCAGACACTCATGCAAAACATCGCTGGGAGCACTGCACTGCACTTTATGCGACGGGTGTCAGTAGCCTAATATCTAACAGTCGGTTTACAATTTTAGATACCCAAAATAAATTATAATTTCTAGTCGATACGGGAGCCTAAATTTCAATAGTTCCACCTACAAATTTACAAATGGCTAAACTTTCATATTTTAAATTATTTGCTGCAAATGCTTCAGAGATTGATACATATGGGGTCAGACATCTCATTCTTAATCTTGCTCTTCATAGAGTATTCACTTGGAAATTCGTTATCGCAAAGGTTGATAGATGCATTTTGGGTGCGTAAAACATAAAAAACTAATCAACACAAATACCAATTGCAAATCATCGGGAAGTGCCATTCAAATTCAATCTTGCGGTATTACGAGCATTAAAGCAAATACGTATCAACCTGAAATGTTATAGCTACTACAAGAAATTGTTACGGTGACCCGAGAATACCAGCAGCTAAATACCGCAAAACATAATGTACCGCGTTGTATCGAGACAGTGTAGGTCAGCCATGTTATGCGAAAACACGACGGTTAAATACGGAAAAAATGGCGTTAGCGAAACCCGAAATCGAAATTTGGCTTGCTCAGGGAATTTGTAGACCTCCCAAGAGCAACTGGGCCAGTCCACTCCATATGGCACCAAAAAAGGATGGATCTTGGCGGTTGTAATAACCCCCAATATCTATTGTAACCGACTTTACTCATGTACCAAGTTTTCAAAATTTATTTGGTAAGAGCTTATCATCAGGTTCCTGTCGAGACAAGGGACATTGAAAAGACTGCTATAATCACTCCATTTGGATTCTTCGAATTTCGGCGAGAAATGCCGCCCAAACTTTCTTATGGATAGTACATTCTCTGTTTCGAGATCTTTCTTTCGTTTTTCCATATATTGATGATATTCTCGTCGCTTTAAAAAGTTTGGAAGAGCACTTGAAACATTTACGTGTTGCGACGTTTAAGCAAAGCAGGTTTAGTGATTAACTTACATAAATGTCAATTTGCCGTTTATGAGCTAGTTTTTAGGTTTCCAAATCTCAAAACAAGATATGTGTCCGGACAAGCAAAAAGATGAAGCAATTTTAAATTATCCACAACGAAAGACAGCAGACGAATTACTTAGATTTCTGTGTATGATCAACTACTACAGAATTTTCATACCAGAAGCACCTAATAATCAAGCTCCTCTATATGAGTTTTTCAAAGGGAACAAGAAAAAAAAGTAAGACAAATCAGTTATTAATTGGACGGGCGAAGTACGAGTAATTGAAAAGTTTGAGTTATGTAAAACAAAATTGGCAAGTTCGCAATTTTCGTAGATGCGTCTGATGTAGCCGCTGGCACTATTTTACAACAACTAACAGAGAACGGGTTTTAGTAGTTTTTGTAATAAATCCCAACAGTATTTGTTCTTCTTTTCACGAAGTCTACACGATGCACAAACTCACAACAACACAGGTTCTTTTCCATCTTCGGAAAATATAATCTATTGTTTGACCATGGTCGATAGATATACCCGCTGTACCGAAGGATTCATATTGTTTTCTCTGAAGGACCTTAAAAGGTTTATTAACTGCAACGTCGAGTGGCTGCAGTTGGCTTGTCATGCCACCTGGAATAACTACTAAATCACCACATTGTTCTTTAATTTTTTTACGTCCTCAGTCAAATGCCCCCTGAAAGCGTCCAAAACTAACATGTTTCGTGGTTTATGCACACTTCCAGGACGCCTATTCCAAACTACGTTGAGCCAATCTTCTATTAATTCAGTCGTCATTCATCCATTCGTATGTGCCCGCACAATTACGTCTTTTGGGAACGTTTCGTTTTTTGGGATAGTTTTCCGATTTAAAATTAGGAAAGGCGGTACTTGTGGCCATAGTAGTAGGTTTTACTTTTTACTTCTTTCGTATGAACTGTGTAACACCTTGGAATGTCAAAGAACACCGGTGTTTCATCGGCATTGCCGATTTGATTCAACGCATATTTATTGGCTTCCCTTAACTTTATTAGATACCGCTGGAAATCGACCAATTTCCCGGAAACCGGGACTAAATTTAAAGTGTTTTGAGTCAATTGCGTGTGATTCCGCTGTGTTGCAGGCTTTCAGTCGCATAGCTAATCGAGCAACGGGTGATCCTTTAACCCTTCTGTTTTTGTTACGAAGTGCAACACTCGTTCATCCACAATCCAGTGAAACATTTTGTAGTGCTTTGGCTTCTCGGTTTTTCTTCCAACGAGAAACATTTGTTTCACTAATATCAAATTTCCGACCAGCAGTTCTATTGCCGGTTATTTTAGCGTATACAATTATTTTTCGCTTTATTAACGCTTCAAAATGCGTAAAAATAAAAATGAACTAATCGGTACTTTACTCAAATGTTCATAACCTAATGTAGATTTTAACAACAAATTTATGATTGAAGTTATTTACAGTTGGTTAATAGTTTCTTAATTGATCACAGTGCCATCTAAATTACGGAATATAATGCATTTTACGCAAGAAATTTTAAGAAAAAATGCGATTCTATGACGCATGAAATGTACGAGAAAACCTGCGATTCTAAGACGCCCTCGATTCTAAGACGCACATCATTTCCAGAAATCTTAACTGTGGGTTTATAGTTACGGAAAATATTGCGGCACTAATACATCGCACTCGCTCCCGCAGGTATGAATATATACCTGCGAGAGCGAGTGATATTTTATAAAGCTTGAAGGAGCTATAATTCCCCATAGTGTACAGAAGTGCGTTGTAGTGCTTCCTTAGATCACTAATTTAATGAATACACATATGTTGGTTATTTACTCTTTGAATTCATTTGAATACCCATCTGAGCCCCATAATAAGTTTAATATACTTACTTCAAAACGAACAGTCTCTTTTGAAAATACTAAAACAGGGCTTGAACACTTGTTCTGTACTAGACATCCTAAATTAAACTTTTCCTACAATAAGTATTATGTAAGTTTAATTTTAAAATAATTTTGATGTCTGGTATGAGACGCCATAAAATATAACAAATTTTATATCAAAACTTAACGTTTTCTTTTAAAAATGAATAACATTTCCGTATATCACAGTTTATGTATAACGAAATAAATAATATTTCGTTAAGAACAATATTATTATTATATAGATGGCTGCTAAACTCAGTGAGGAGAAAAACTAAGTTTAATTCGCCATGTAAAGGTGTAAACCTCATCTTACACAAAAAGAGTTGAGAATTCGCCTCATTTCCTCTGTATTTTGATCTGTCAAAATAATTCGCCGTACTGTCATTAAAAAAATATTTTTTTGTTTTCTTTTGTGGTGTTAAATACATAATTAATTTTATATTTTAGATTGATTCATTCAAACAAATAATATTTTTTGTATATAATAAGTTAAAATGAATTTGCTAGAAATTCCAGATTATATGATTGAGGAAATATTTGGATACTTGAGTTACGATGAAATAGCTAAGAAACGATTGGTAAATAAAACAATTTTTTTACTCTGTGCCCTGTGTGCCCCAAATGATTATGAATTGGAATATTTTGTTCTTTGTGTTTGTTTAGATTTGTTCTAAAATTGATAAAATATGCCAAGGGCTACTAAACCGGGGGTTCAATAAAATGGTTAAAAGACATGGAAATAATTTAAAGGCTATAAAATCGCAACTACCACGTAGAGAATCGGAACGACGACATCACCCCCTGTCCAAGCATGTCGATATATTGACATGCATTGAAACGCGCATCTCGATGCTTTCCATGACCTATTTAAAGTATATTGAATTAGAATTGTGCTGTTTTATACCTGGCAAAGTGATAGACGAAGTTTTTAGTATACTGGATATCGTTCAAAAAGCTTCTAAGCCGTTGCGGACACACGAAGTGCTGCAGGAGCTTCGAGACATTTCATCTATGGCCATTGAACACTTCGATGAGAAAATCGCAGTTGTGTTAAAAAAGAAATTCTTAGATATTCATAAAAATAAACAGAGTTATTCACCAAGTAGGTCGTGATATGGGTGGAGGCGTTATCGTTTCTTAATTATCTATTTATTTATTGTAATTCCAGCACATTGTCCAGGCTCATCATCATCACCAAGTTTGCTTCTTTCATCAGACGTAATATTCCCTATACCATCAATTCCACCGATACAACAGAAAGCTGCTGATGAATCGCAACAGTATCAAATGCAAACTATGAAAACGCAGGTTGTGCACCACTGCGTTGAGTCCAAGAAGAATAGCATCGAGCTCCTAATAATGAAACGGAAATATCGATCAGCTTTGCATGTAATCAAATTAATGCGCGCCATGCAAAGGAAGCAATCTCAACTTATGAAATCGCATTCGATACAAATATCGGAGTTATCGACCCAGATCGTAGAGTTGAAACGTCGAATCGAGGAATCGGATGCCAAAAATCGTGAGCTAACCAATACATTGAACGAAAGTTCTAATCGCCAAATTTCTAATAAGTACACGAGCAATATAAAACCCAGAACCGCAACGATTATTCTAAAAAAACGGATAAACGAATCGCTTCGCAACAATATAAGTAATCATCCGTTGCAAACATCGCAATCAGCTTCGGCCCTGTCACCAATTAAACGGTTCAAATCAGATGATTGAATTTCTCCTGTCGTATATCTGAATGTTGTAATGAATGGGCCATCAGACCCTGTGTAAAAGCCATTTTTTTTCCTTTACTTATATAACAAAATATATTTTTTAATCATTTTGATTTCTTTATAATAACGCTTCTCTTACCCTACTATCTTTAAGACTATAATTAGGTATGTAAAATGTGTGTGTCATGTATTTTGACTTTAATTTAACTAAATTTAAATCGATACTTTTTTAATGATTGCAAATTATTCGAGAAAATACAATAAATTATATATTTAGAAAAGCGGACCCGTCGACGGGATATTGCTACAGTATTATTGTGGACTAAAGAATTTAAAACAAAAAAATTAAACCGAACTGATGAAGCTAAATACAAAAATCTACAATAACAAAAAAAAAAACTAATCTAAATTTAGATTTTACTAATTTCGAATAATTATAATATTAAATCTTATTTAGTTTTAGAAGTAATGTAAAATGATGAATGCGTTAAATAATAATTTGGTTTTCAATAATTTTTTTGCATATAAATATTTAAAAATTCAGTTTTTATTTGTAGAACGCAATACTTGAGTTCTACATCATCCTACACTGGCAATAGAAAATTTATGATGAGATCATCGACGTGAGATGCAAAATTATGTTAAGACTTGTTTCAATAAATGATTTAAAACGTGAACAACAATAGAAGATAGTACATACGTGGTGTAAAAATAAAATACGATCGATGTAGTCTAACTATCTGCGAAGGTTAAACTGACTGCCATTTATTTATAAACAAGCGACTAAACCGCACCGTCATTATTATGATAATGTTGAAGGGAATGTTGTGGTCGAGCCAGTAATTGGATAAGTGGTGTGTTTGTCTTTATCCTTAGAAATATTATTATGAGCAAAATTGATCCTTGATTTAAAATTATGGATTAATTAAAGCAATCAAATTATTAAAATTGGAAGGAGTGCATGATTAACATAAATTAACCCAAACATAATAAAAAACGGCCGGCAAATCGCGGAACTTGTTCTGATGCACAGTCTGGTCATCTCAAACACGTTCTTGAAATTAAATAACGGCAAAATTGCCAGTTTTACAGAGTATCTAGATCAGTACAGCAATTACCACGGTAGTCCATGTAAGATCAAGTAGTGGCAACTTTTCAGTGAGCCATAAGTGATTGTGATTAAACATTATTAAGCCATATTTGATTTAAAAAAAATGTTAAAGCCCCATTTTGTTACAATTTGAGTTAGACATTACTATGAAGTCGATCGATATCGATGCGATATTCGCAATAGGGGTGATTTAACGGTGCTACAAAATGTTTGCAGCAATGCCGTGCGGTTGGCCTAATAGATTGACCGGTGATGCTTCACAATAAGATTGTCCTGGACACATATTGGGAGTTTAAGATCATCCTTACAACGTTCGCTGTAGGGTTTACCGATTTAGAATTATTTTTATTTAAATTTGGAATTCCCAGTTACGTTATACTCGTATGTATTCAATGGTGCCAATTCAATAAACATACCTAATTCTAATATGAAAACCACTGTCTCCAAATTCCAAAAAGATGTAAATTTCGGTCATTGTATGGCCTCGAGAAAAGAAAATGTGGTTTTGTCATTCCCGGGAATTTCAAGAAAACTGTAATCCAGGTTTATAGGAGTCCGTGATTTAAAAAGTGTGAAACGGGACCCTTAGGATTACATTTCTTTGAGTAGATCTGAAATAGTCAATTATCTTCGTATTTAATAAAATTATCCAAGTACGCCGTAACTTACCGGAAATTCGGTTCTGTTGCACATTCATCTGCTATACAACTAAACTGAAACTAACACATCCCGATCACGCTAGTCGAGTCGATTGTCGTTTCAAGTGACTATAAAAATTTGCTATTTGTATGAAAAATTAGCCAGTTGCTATGCCAATAAGTGACTTGAGACGAACGAAACAATTAAAAACTGTGATTTCGAGTCGTGCGAAATTTTGAAGTGACTAGAAAAAACATAAAATACGCCGCAACTACGGTTTCTTATTAAAAAGGTCACTTGAAACGACACGAATAGCGAAATCGGGATGCAAAACTACTTCTAATGCTTAAATCTAGATGTCACTATTTGTTTATAAATGGCAAAGTCGTAACTCTTAATTGACCAACTTACGCTGAATTGACCAGCCCATGTGTCCAATCGAATTGACGTCAATAGGTGAAATCGTAACATTATTTATCTCAAGTTCTTCGTTCATTTTATCGACGTAGTCTTGACCACACAATGCTGACGATGAAGCAGTACGAAACTTAATATCTACCGGTAATCGTGGATTACTCCCGAAAATTGTTCTGGCTGGTGTAACATCGGTAAATTCGCGTACTGCTGGTCGGAAAACCGGATGGAACCGATTGAGTATGCGAAGGCGTTTTTCTTGTATATTTATGCCAAACAACTGCCAAATTTGATGGAATATCGACGATTCAAAATTTCTTGAACACTCCACTAGCGACAGTCTACAACTGGACCAATGAAATCGTTGACGAATATTGGTGATGTCCTCCACTTACTTTTCTATGAGATCCTCAATCATTTGATTTAAACTATTTTTCGGCACCACTTTTAATAATTGTTCAACTTGGCCTTCCGAGCCGGTTCGCCCTACTCCCATATTCATTTTAAACGACCGTTTTCTAAAAGAAGGCTTATCCACAGTGCCTTTTTTGAAATTTCCCTTCTGTTGCTCACAATCCTCTTCCTTATAACGCAATATTATTGATAAATTCGGGTCTAGTAACTGATCCTTCTTGAAAGGTTCATCAACACGTTGAGACCATTCCTCAAAATTTCACGTTGGTTATACGGTACGCAAGTATTGGTGCTGTGCATAGCCGTTTCCGTAATTCAACGAATGATTCCTCTTGTTCTTCCTTCCATTCAAACGGCTTGTTGTTCCACATTAATTCCTTTAATTTTTTTGCAACATTTGCGAATCCCGTAAAGCGTAAATTTTTGGGTCTGGGCCATTCCTTTATAATGTTGAAATTTTTGCTTCGTCTGTATGAATTCTATTGGCGGCGATTTTGTAACCCAAATACTTTACCTCTGTTCTGAAAAGTGAACATTTCTTAGAAGTTAATTTTAGCCCGGGCGTATTGTATTCGCTCGAAGACTTCAGCTAGATTCCTTACATGCCCTTCGAAAGTTTTTCTCTCGACGATAATGTCGTCTAAATATAGAAGGCACGTTCTACACACATTCGCAAGTAAATCACACGAGTTTTCATTTGGTGATATGATTTTCGCTTTTATTTCGGTGAAACATTGTTTACGATAATCTACACTAAATCTCATGCTATCTTCCTTCTTTTCTACCAACCTCATCGGTGAGCTCTACGGACTGCTCGATCTCACCGCTCGCTGATCTTTAATAATTCGATCCCCTTCTTCTTGTTTCTTCTCGATTCTGAGAATCGGTGTATCTGTTTCGGTGTCAATTTTTTGTTTTATCATAGATAGTGGTGCTTCCACTATTTTCTGGCATACAACAGAAAATAGACATGTATCTTTCTAGTGATAGCTGTGCTTCATTTTTCTGCTTCTTATTAAGATCCTAAGTTCAGTTCTGCATAAACGGTGCTATTATTTCCTTTTCTTCTACTGCGTTGACTTTTCTCCCCGGATTTGATAATTCGCATTTCACTACCATGCTTACCTCTTATTTTCCTATGGTTGTCCCTTTCTTTCAGAGCTCTATCGTCGTTATTTGGTATTACTAAGAATTTTCCGATCATTACTTCTCTAATTCCTTGTTCCGGTTCACCGGATTCTACAACCCACAATCTCAATGACCCAGAACCGACCTCCAATCATTCCCAAATAATTGTTTCTCTATTTGATGGCAGTTAGTTAATTATTACTCATCTGATGGTTGTTATATTTGCTGAGGCGAAGTTTCATCCCTATATTGCTGTAGCTCAGGACCTCCGTCCAACATCTAATAAGTGGACTCATCGACAATATCGGCGGCCAGTACTTCGTGTTGAAAACTAGTATCTCGAATTCTTTTTTTGGTTAGTTTATTACCTAGGATGAATGTACTGCCTCCAGTCGCTGTTTGAAACTTTAACCCGTTGGCTGGTTGCGTGTTTTCACTAACGAGATCTTTTCGTACAATCGTGTTAGTAACTCCTGTGTCTAAAGTAACACATAACTTTTCCCGCCAACGTCATCTCTTATTGATAAGCTATCACGACTTCGTACTAATCTGGAAATATTGACGGAGGTTATGGGGTAATCAGTAATGGTAGCGAACTTCTGCCCTTTTAAGCTGACTCGTTAAAGTTTAACGACCCTCATTGGAGATAGTTTTGGCGATTTTCGCAACAGTCCCACGAAATGTGACCCACCTTGTCACATGTCCAACAAATAAACTTATAATACAGTCACGGAATCTACATGTCGTCCGCTCGATATTCCTCTAGGTGTCTATTTCAACCCGCCGTCTTATGCAGTCTCATTAATTAGAGCACCATCAATGTAACCATTGTTGCTTTCGATAACAATGACATAGCTCTGCGAGTCTCTGGATCGCGAATGCCCCCTTAATCCTTACTTCCTATTAATGCACTTTTGTGAATGCCCGTTGATAAATTGAGCTGCTTTAATTGGAATTTTAACTCCGTAACCGTCAAATCCTTAACACCCATCTTCAATGTCACCAATTGTTACGAATTCGCCTTGTCATTAAACTCTCAATCCTTGATTGCCCAGTTTATGCTGAATGAACCAGCCCAAGTGACCAATATACGCCGAATTGACTTGACTGAATTTATTTTGTCTCTGTTCTATCACTTCATGGATACTTGCACGACTTTAGTTGTTGTAATTTGTGATAAGCATTTAAATTGCATATCCGAGTTTTTGTAAATGGCGTAAACCACAAAACAGTACACAAATTTATTGTCATATGTGAGTTAGTTTTTGTGAAGCTTTCCGGCTGAAAGCTTATATATTGCAAAACCATAAGCACATTTGAACTCATTGTACAGCTCCTAATGCTTCCGGCTGATAAGACTCTGATTCTGGCTGGCTTAATAATGGTTCCGGCTTAAAAATTATATAGTGCTCAATGATGCACAATACAATGTGCTACTTGTGACTTAGTTTGTTTAGTTCTGGCTGGCTTGATACGGCTCCGGCCGGCCCCATGTTGGTTCCAGCTGAAAAATCAACTAATTCACAAAGATGCACAATCATAATTGATGTGGTCGCGCTTGCATTGTTCTGGCTGTTTTCATATGGTTCCGGCTTCATATGGCTCCGGTTGATATTGTAGTGGTTTCGATGACCTTTTATGGTTTCGATTGAAAGGTTATATGTTGCACAACCATTTAAGCCTATTGTATTCATTTAGTTCTTAATGGTTCCGACTAATAAAACTCTGGCTCCAGGTGGCTTTAATTTATTCCGGCAAATAAACCAGATAGTGCACGATGGTCCACACTGCATTGTGCTACTTGTGCAATAATTAGTTTGTTCAGGCTGGCCTTATATGGCTCCGGCTGACATAGTGTAGTGGATCCGGCGAACCTTATTAAGGCTCTGGCTGAAACCTTATGTGTTTCACAACCATTTAAGCGTATTGTTCTCGATGTGCAACCTCCTAATGGTTCTGCTTGATAACACTGTGGTTCCGGCTGGCTTAATAGTGGTTCCGGCTGACAAATCATATAGTGCACCATGTATTGTGCTACTTGTATTATAGTTTGTTTGGTTCTGGTTTTATATGGGCCCGGCCAGTCCCAAATTGGTTCTGGCTGAAAAATCAGGTAGGGCACAATAATACATAATGTATTGTGTTACTTCTGCTATACAGTTGGTTTAGCTCCGGCTGCCTTTATGGCTGAAAATCACATAGCGCACAATGCATCGTGCTACTTGTGTGATGGATGGTTTGGTTGGCATGATTCCGGCTAGTATATGTTTCCGACGAATTCATATATAACACAATGTTATGCACTAATATGCATCGTACACTGCTTGTGCCGTGTTTTTCCAACTGGCGTGATGGTTTTACTATTTCAACAGTTTTATGCGATGATTGTTGTAACTTAGATGGAGTCCAAGCTGATTTAATTGTTCCGATTATGTCAGTACTGGTCTTAAAAGTGCTTTAAGGATATTTAAGTATATTTACGCAGAGACAGAGTTTTGCTCATTTATCATCGAACCCAAGTATTTGAAAATCATTCATCTTTCGTATTGTGCGTTGTCTGTTAAAATTTACCCTCAAGTTTGGAGGTTATGGTTATCAGTTAGGAAGGAATACCCAAATATGCTATCATATTGCTGTTAAAAATCTACGAATATGGTAGAAGATTTTCAGGGATGTCCTTTTCATAGGAAAAACTTTATACTAACATAATCCTCAAAGAAAACGTTTGATCGATTGTTGGCCAAAAATTGATAACTTGTTATGCTGGCAACTACGTTGGTCAAAACCCTGTAGCCGGTGTGGAGCGAAGCTATTCCAAGATCGTATCGGACAAATAAGGACTATTTTAAACTCTAATGGGATTTTGTTGAGCCAAAGTAGTTAGAGTATAGGGGCTGCGTTTTGTTTTTATATCTTTGATGAACTCCGTGCTAGTTCGGTGGTTCCCAACTCGTTGTTGATTAATACAAGGTATAGGGAATCTTGATCGATGTCAGTACCACGATGTATACTTCGCACCACCGCTCTGGACTTCCGTTAGGGCATGAGCGTTCGCAATTGAGATATTGAAGTGAGGTGTGTACAATCTGAGTACGCAAATCCGATTGTTTGAAACCCGTAACGAATTGACGAAAACAATTTCTGATTAGAAAATCAAACCCTAATTGGAGCCTGTCGAAGATGTTATTTTGACAGAGAGTAAATCAGTGGCCACTGCCACTGTGATCGATGTTTGTTGTTGTTGTTGTTGTTGTCGATTCTTATTGTTACGTGCAGTGGAATTTGCACCACCTTTAACTGTGAGATGCCTGATCGAAGAGTTGATCAAGTTGGTTCAAGTTTCGTAAGAATTGTTTTTTTGGTTGGGTTGTTAGGCCATCGCAAATTTCATCCCAGTTAGCCATACTTAACACCTTCATCCAAAACCATTTTACAATTTTTTTTCGTTCAGCTCGTTGTCATTTTTAAAATGTCCGTTTTTGGAGGAAGTTCTAATGTGAGACTAATTTGGCGGAACTAAGCCATTTATCAACTTGGGTCAGAATGCGGAACTCTTGGGCCGACGCCTCTTCCATGTCCATTATAATGAAACTCTTTACATTGGGTAAAAATTGCTTTCTAGAAGAAGTTAGGAAATAGATCTAGGTCAACTAAACCGTTTTCTAACAGATTTTTACAAGTTGAACCAAATGAATTCATAGGCGATTTTCGATTAAGCCATAATTTAACCGATTTGGATTGCCATTCCTTTTTGTTTCCTATGTCGTTTGATTTTGTGAAGGAGTCCAATAAATTATTTCGCCGTGGACTTATCAATTCCGAACTGGACCACGACACGCGTTTTGTAAACTCAAACATAATTTTTGTTGAGCTGGGTTGTGTTTGTTGTGATGCAATCTTCATTGTTCTATGGGGTTATCTCCGGCCATCTTATTTGAGATGGATTTGAGACAAGTTTCGAGTTGCCATACTATTCTAAGGTTTATAATGTGTTTTAGGGCTCCAATTTGGGTTATCGTCTTTTGGTCACAAGCTCTGGTAGCTAATATGATTTTCATCATCTTACTCGTACGTTTCGAACTATAATCCTACATGGTTTTGCTACTGAAACAAAAATAATTTTCTTAAATCATTATCCCGATTCTTTTGAAAACACGCTCTCATTTTACTTAATCACAACTTAGTTTATTGTACATCCTGCCAAAAAATCTCCACAAGGTTCTACCGAGATTTGAACTCGGATCGCTGGATTCAAAGTCCAGAGTGCTAACCATTACACCATAGAACCCTTGCGTATGATAATTGTTAATACTGTTCGTTTTCGCAAGTAAAAACACTTAATTGCAGCGTATGCAGTAATAAACTAAGTCATAAACATTCTGATAGTCGACGGGCTATTAATAGTTAGCTGAAACGATAAAAATAAAATTCGATTAATATGTGTAAATTGAGCTCTATATGGTAGCGTGGCCGAGCGGTCTAAGGCGCTGGTTTAAGGCACCAGTCTCTTCGGGGGCGTGGGTTCGAATCCCACCGCTGCCAACGTTTTTGATGGATCGGAATTTGGAACACATACATTGAAAAATAATAACTCTACATGCCTGTCGTGTGCGTTAATCAATAAACGACTTCATATTGCTGCCCAGTAAAATTGCAAAAAACCAGCGACTAAAGTGTTGAATTTATAGTTTTATGGTGGTGTCGAAATCAACACGACAACCATAATTTGGGTGGCAAATCTTTAATATGGATGAACGCAGAGGTATGTATCCGCCAGACGGCAAGTAACAACTAGCATGGCCCGATAAATAAAACATTTCTCATATCCAAATAAATTTAATATTTTGTCAAATAATATATTTAGATAATTTTACAAAGAAAAATAATTATTTTGAACGCTCCTAATCGGAGACCCATACGGAGATATACGTTAAGGGGTTTATCCCGCAATACAAATTTACAAATTTTAAATAATCGAATCAAAAATAATACAACAAATAATTTCTGAAATTTAACAATTTTCTTATGTAGTTGAGGACACTGCCAATTTCTTTAAATGCTCCATAAACACTTGTAGCGATACGTCATCTGTGAGTACAGGTGCACCACCATCCTAAAGAGAAATTCAAAATAAAATAAATAGATTAATATTTGGTATAGTCAGGTTGCTAGTCCCCCCGAATTTTATGTACAAAATAGTTTTGATTAAGGTTAAAATTAAAACATGCAAGTAGCGATTAAATCGGTTAATGGTTTTAAATAGCAAATTTTCCGCAAACTGATGATTTTCTTGTTAAATTAAGTTTTATTAAATTTTCTAGGCGCTTTCGATCAACAGAATATTTATTCCCAAAAGTGATTTTAAACCCAAAATGAATAACCGAAATCAGTGTGATTTAAATATATTTACAGTGTGTATTAAAGATATTCAAATCCCTAAAAATTAAAGGTCAATTCTAATCAAGCCTTGGTCTATATTCGAATCCTGGTTAACTCATATTTAGAATTCGAAAAAGATCTCAGCATATACGTATCAAAATATTCCCAAAAACTTATATTCTAAACGACAAAACAACTTTGAAGAAGAACTTTTTTATAAAGAAGTGATAAAAAAAATGTTGTATACCCCTGTTGGATCCATCGGCTATAATAATATGGAACAATTCACAGCAAACAAAATTAAAAAAAAAAAATTAAAATAAATTAGAACATAATAAATAAATCGGGAGCCTAATTCTGGGTTGCGATCCTCCGATTTAATCGGGTCCACTAACAGAATAAGACACATGCTTAACTAAGCTTTAAGTTTCACAATTACATAAATTGGAAACGGGCTTTGTAAACTGGACTGATAATCTTACCTGGCCATACGCGTACATATTGTTATGAGTTTGTGAAGGATTAACTTTAGATAGTAAAAATCTCGCTTGTGATCCGCCCTGTTCCGTATCAATATATCGCGGCATCGGGAACCGCGTCAACAGTATCTCTTGCGCATCATCCACCGGCGCTTGTAGAAGTTGTTTAAAATTCTCATATTCCGGCATATCCTGATATTTGAGTGCCCTCCACTGTGCTATGGTCTCGCCGTGGAAAATTAAAATTTGGAAAAATGTGTCCATCAGTAATATTTTATCTGGCTGAATTGACGACGTATCTAACAGTACAGGCACTGGTGGCCCATTAAATGAGTAACTATATAGAATCGGTTGTATCATAATCAGTGATTGGGTTAAATCCTCGCGCATCAACATATGCCGATAGAACGTAGTTTCGTCGGGAGAATTGTTGAACACTTGCAAGAATTGTGAACGACGCAAATGATACATAAATTGCGGATATAAACTAAAGTTTTCGGCGAGTCGGAAACTATTTGGATCATCTTTACTATACTCGCCGAATTTCTGGCACAATCGGATCAACATTCGGTCGACCCATCGCAGAACATCAGGCCCATCATCCGACTCAGCACGATACACAACCATTCGACTCATTAAAACAGCGGCCGCCTCTTGATCGAATCCAGCGCTTATGTGATGCAAATTTGTTGTTGCGTCGGCCCAATTTCTAGCCACGGTTGTAACCCTAATACGCCGTTGCCCGCTGGAATGCTGATACTGAGTTATAAACTGCATACATCCTCGTCCCCCTTGTGGAATTGGTGCGGCGTGCTGATTCACAACCTCAAAGAAGAATGCCATTGTTGATGATGGTGTTAAAGTGCACTGCTTCCATTGACTAGTATTACCCATTCCAATTTCGGAATCGGAGACTGATGCATTTTTCACATTCAACGAGACGCACGACCCAATACCACCTTCGATCTTAAGTTCACGGGAACATTTTACTTCAACGGTCGCGTTAAATGCCATTTTCAACTCGCCCTTCGAGTCGCGGGCGAATACACGTTGATATGTTTGCTTGAATAGTGTTGAATTGAATGAATCACCCATGACCATGTGTCCGCCGGTCGAATTACAACATTGTTTCATTTCCATTAGACCAGTTTGATCGAGGGCGCATGAATATATATCCACTGCATGTCCATTGACCGCGGCACGTACCGCAAGCGCTTCATAATGTTTTATCGCCTTCTTCATATATTTAGCGTTATCCTTGTGAATGTCATGATGCGAGCGGATTGGTTGTTTGAGATCATCGTTAACAACTTGACCTGGTCCTTGGGAACATGGTCCGCCGACGAATAACATAATGCGTCCACCAGTATTCGGATAGGTACACTCTAGTAAACCGATTGCAATGGATAAGGCAGTCCCAGTTGAACGAAGCGCTCGTTTTCCTTGTGACACTGGCCACGGGTCACGCTGCAATTCACTCAATAAATCCGTCAATGGGATATCGCATTTGTGGACGGGTTGCAAAAATCGATTAGCGGATGGGATGGGTTGACCGCCTGGGCCTCGATTCATTCCCGGTTGCATAGGTTGGTTGGGTTGAGCACCTTGCCCTTGTGGTGCACCGCCACGTCCAATCCCTAACATTTCTTGTATTTGTTTTGCGGTCAAATCTTTAGTACCACGAAAAACGTAACTTTTCGAGCATCCCTCAGTACCCAATTCATGTACTTGTACCATTTTTCCGAACGTAATAAGCCCGACTAAGGCATTTGGAGGTAGCAAACTTAGCGACATTTGTAGGGAATCCTTTAGTGCACCTAATTCTTCTTCATCCATGCAGGTATCCACAACGAATAGAAATACGGGAGGCATACATGGGGCCCGAACGATCGTGTACTCAATTGTGCTGAAACCGGGGATTAATTCGGCTGGTTGATGCTGTTCCGAAATTGCAGCATATTGTGGTGGAAACTATAAAAAATATATATGGAAATTCTTATTCACCTTGAGCTAATATTATATTTGAAATAGTTACTCACTGGATTACGTTGAAAACAAAAGTTGCACACCCACAATTTAGCCCGATAATCCACCTGACACATTGGATTCAATATAGCGCGACAAGTTTGTCGTGTACACAACACAGGCTCATACTGGATCGGCGGTAAATCATTTCGTTCTTTAATTGGTTGATACAGACAGCCTAGGGGCACCACAAGACGTGTCGCATCCAAACGGCTCGAAGGCCATACATTCCACGTATACCGTATTCCGTCGCGATCTTCATTCTGCTGAATGTATTCTTCGTACGTCGTCATCGTTAATTATGCTTTTTATATATTTATTAATCTAAAATTGGAATAGAATAGTCCCAAAAAAATTATTACGTGCCCCGTCACTTAATGCTATGCAATTTTATTTCACTTACCAATATTTTGCGATAATTACAATAATACCGTAATTTAATCCCTTTAATTGAACATTATATAGTATTATATCTGTTTTACACGAAGAAATGATCTGCTTTAATTTATTATTAAGCACAAAATTAAATTAAATTCGAAAGAATTTACTTTGGAGTTCACGTCTCTCGAATGGTACGGCGAAAAAAAAATTGAATATGGCGAGCCACGTCACTTTGGATGACAGTTTCATAATGTATAAAATGAGTGCGTTTCATGTAGTATTTTTACAGAAGACGAATTAATTTTCTATAATGAATTGGGGCGTTAAATTATCTTTTATCAAAAGCAAGAACCATGAATATTAACCTCGTGCTATATGCAGTTATTTTGTGGTACTATTTATTAACAGAAACGGGTATTTAAAATTCGTGGTACGTACCCCTGCGGCGATGTCTTAAACTAGTGCGTTTTATACACAATATAAAATTTCCTCTTAAATTGGCAGTGGCCTTAATAATCACCTCGAAAACAAAAAAAATTTCCATTTTGCGATTTTTTGTCTCGCTTTTTCATTTTTTATTTGTTTTCTTTTTTTTGGTTCGATTCGATTTTATTTCATTTCTCGTGTCTTGTGTATTCGCGTCTTGATTGTGCGACATTTGAGATATTCGATAAAAAAGTAAAGTGGTGAAAAAAAAACATTTTAAAGGATTTTGATCCAAATAATTATTTTGTTAATTATCATTCCAAATTAACCTTAAGAATTTCTTGTTTTATTTAGATATATTGGTACAACAACAAAATAATCATAAGTTTATTTTTTATTTTTTTTTTAGAAGAAGTTTTGTGTTTTTATGTTTTTGTGTGTGCAATGAAAAAGTGAACCTGTATAGTGGGATTTTTAACATAATATCAAAAAAAAAATCCAATTTCTTATTTATAAAGATAAAAATATAAGAGTTAGAAAGAAAAATGAAGAAATATTTGTTAATATTTTTAGTGCAATATTTGATTGTAACTTTGGGTTACTGCGAGAAAAACAACGATGATGGATATTACAATTATCGAGGTAAATCTTAAAAAATTGCATGCATTTTATTCATATTTGTACCTCTAGGTTTTCTTAAGATGTTGCGGAGGAGCGCTCTTCAATAAAATTTTGATTTTCTTGTGTGTTGTGGCTGTGAAAGTGATATCACCATCCAGTCGGTTCATGGAAGAAAGAAAGAGATAAAACGTGTCAGATTGTGGTGGTATAAGAAATCGATTTTTTCTTTTATTTATTTATTGTGTTGTGTGATTTAACAAAAATTCTCCAGATGTCATGCAGATAGTGCAGTGATTCGTAACTCGTGTTTTGCGTTCCCAATCGGCCTGAAAATCCCTTATTTTCATTTTCTTAGCAAGACTAATACATTAATTGATCAAAACGACTAAGTACGCGCAGGTGGCTTGTTTATTTAACGAATGTGGGTGTTTTTCTTGTTGGAATTTAAATACAGGTAGCCGATTTAAATTTTTCTGGTCATCGTTTTGGAAGAAATACAGCGTGATACTTTGAATGGTAATTTTTCTGACTACTTTGTTATGATCATTCGCATTGACTAACTTTATTGAGATCCTTGAATAAAAAAAATATAAAAAACAGTTTAAATATCCCAAGGACATGTACAAATGTAATGTTAGCTTTTCTCAAAGAATTATTGCGTTATAGTTCAGATATCCATTTGGTTCTACTGAAACCTCAAAATTTACGCTCGCGGATCGTCGTGGGGAAAATTATATTAAGAAATTTACTGTTTATTAGCCAGCTATCACGAAACTAAATAAAATGTTGATAAGGCCTGCCGTCCAACCAAAGAAAACTTTACATCTTTCCAAAAAGGCTGTTGGAGAATTGCTTCTGTCTGCTTATTCTTCCTGTTTACATCATCATCGTCCTGTTTCTGTTGATGCAGGACAGCCCAATTATTATGCCGATTGGAATTTAATCGACAGGTTGATCACCTACGATGTTTGGCACTGAAGTCTGTTCTACTTTGCATCGTACAAGGCTGGTAATCCTGATGGAGTTTTTCATAGCATGTTTATAACATTTTAAAGGACCAAATATTCCCTATTTTTGAAGCCTGTGTGGTTCGAGCTTTGGAGTTGAGTTTATGTACCTCGAAACGTGCATGAATTGGATTGAATCTATGCTTAAGTCGCGTGTTGTTGAGTTTGAGCATAATAGTTTCTCTGTTTCCGTCAAAGCTGCTAAAGGTGGTCCAAACGGAGGTGAGCTATCACCGGTATATTGGCTCTTGGTTATCATAAAAAATTGATAGTTAAGTTTCAGCAGTACGGTTTTGCCGTTCAGGGCTATGTTGATGGTCTTATTGTAAGTGTTTCAAGTGTTGTAAGTGTAAACGTTATCTCCGGGTAACAAACTCTGTGGAGGTAGGGAGCGGTACGAAAGTCCGAATTATGAAAATCCGAGAATTGAACGTGGATTCTAACTTGAATTTTGTTAAAGAATTTCCGGAATTCGGCCATGCTGAATGTAACTAGACCATTTCTTGGATTGGGATTTTAACGTGAATTTAACATGAAGTTCTGGAATTGGACCATTCTAAATGGTATTTGGCCATTTCTTAACCAATCATGGTCAAATTTAGTTTGTAGAGCTAGGTCGGGATTCTAACATCAATTTTGGCTGAAGTTTTGGATTTTGACAATGATGGATGGTACTTGGCCATTTCTTAACCAATAACACTTACGGTCAAATTTATTATGTATAACTAGGTTAGAGTTCTTATGTATTAACGTAAGAGCTGGTTTGGAATCGTCACATAAATTTTAGACGCAGAACTAGTTTTTGGCAAAACTGATTGGACCTAAGTCGTTTCTTACCATTATTTTGGCAATATTAACAAACTAAAATTTTACCACGTAAGTATTGTTCAGAAATGGCAATTCAAAATTTCTTACTATACGAAATTCTAATCCAGCTTGGTTCGGATCAATAATTAATTTATGCATTTAGTACGGGGGCGCCCAAATTCTTAAAAAAATTAAGGAAATCATCTTTTGATAATTGGAATTTTGAAAATCGGTATTTTGAGGGCAAACGACCCTAACCCGTGGAGGTATGATGTGTTGAAAAATTCCTCATGCCAATCCATTTAAAACTGACTTAGTAGGATTTTACTAATTGTAGAATATAGGTGGCCTTATCGTTACCAAATTTTCCTAGAATTCCTTACGAAATTCTAATGTGGAGTACAAATTTCATAAAACTATTACTGTTTTCTGGTAACGCTACAGGGCTTTTGGTAAATCGTTTGAGCTCTCCCCCCAAACAAAAATTGTATTTTATTTGGAAGTCGCTTGTTCTATCAATGTTAACTTACGCGTTTGTTGTTTAGGGGCCAGAAATAGTCTGCAAATTACCGCATGAAGGGTCATTACATGCGCTTTGTTTTAGGCCTCACTTATTGCTATTTAATACCTCAGCTGAAAGCGCTTATTTCGACCAAGCAGTGCAGCTTGTTCTGCTAAAGTGAAGTGTGATGTACTTAAGGGATTTCTCGAGAGGTTCAAACCGTCAATAGCAGAAATTAATATGATTAATGATAGATGTCGGGTTTTTAAATCTATGTGGTGTGGCGTATCTGCCGAATTGTAATTGTCAACGGATTTCACGGCCGAGCTGAACGTCTCTCTTGTTTTCTATTTAGATGACTCGTGATCGAGATTCAAGTCTGGGTTCGGAATCTACTGTTCCACACTTAACCTTGGGCCATCGGGTAGTCTATACGACGTGATCAATGACAATTTTTCATGATTTTTTAATTAGTTCGTAATTTAAATAATCCAGAGTCGAATTATATTTTGTGGCAACTGTGAAAAGTAATGAACTCATATTCTTCTTAAAGTTAATAAGTAAATTGACATTTAACAGCATTACAAGTGTAAAATTATAATTTCACATTATCACTCGATCTGAATTTACCCCGCTCACTGTGACATTGAAGTGAGTGTGATACTGATTGCAGATTTTCTGACCAAAACTGGTACACATCTGAAACTTATTGGTTCCAATCCTGGTGACAATTTTCATTTAATTGTTGTAAGGTTGCAATAAACCTTACAACAATTATATGAAAACTCCCTACTAGTCGTGCGGCAAAGTCCTTTATCAATGAACCAAACCATATGTTAGACAAATGACCGTCATAACAGAATTAAGGATATTAATCTGTTTAATTACATTGAGATACATTTAGCAAATTTCTAATAAATATACTTATGTCTCGCTACTCGATGAAATACTGGGTTCAATCATTCCTATCGCATGTTACTGCATTGCGGGCTGTGATCGGATATAACCATATTTTTAAAACACATTATACAAATCATTTTTAAATTCCCAATATACATAGTTGTGATCTACAGAAGAAAAAAATTGCATAAGTATAATAATTACTTAGTATAATAATTAAATCAAGCGGTCGGTTAAATGATAATGGTTAGTAAAATTATAGCTATAAATCAAGAGTTAACAGTAGGCGGTATAGTTTCTCCTAGCCATTATCCATTTGCTATTTAACCAGATCCATCTCAAGTCATTACTGCTATGAACTTCTATAATTGTTTCAAGGCTTAGCAGTTATCGTTGGCCCAACAACTTGCGTCATAAGGTTATCATTGAAATAGATAGGGCACTGGATATCATTGATTCAAGTTTAGATTCAGCGAAATGTGGCGATTGTGAGTAAGATGACAACATTATCGCGCATTGATACTTTCGAAATTTGATTAAAAACGTTATTTTTGTAACGCAGTACGGCTGTCGTTCCGTTCCTTACAGAAACGATTAGAAATAACGAGTCGATTTGAATTGACAAATTTCCTGAAGTTCATTCAAAATTCAGAATTGCTGAATTCCAGAACTGTGTCAAAAATACATCGTAGAATCTCCATTCAGGTATGTGTACAAACCAAATTCGTTATGAAATAGGCTAGGCCCATTTGGCATTGCTAAATTCCAGAACTGCGTTCAAAATCCGGTTAGAATCCTAATAACATCCTATAATTCAAATTTCTATACAGTTAACTACGAAATGGGCAAGTTCTAGAACTGCATTTAAAATTGCTGATAACATTCTATTCTCGCTTTGCAATCCATATATGGCCAAAACCAATTAAGAAATGGCGAGATCACATTACAGCCGAGGGCCACACTATGAATAGAAAACCATTGTTTCAAAATAAAAAAATAATTTTCTAAGATGTCAGGTCATCGGCAAAAGCAGTCATCGGCCGGAAAACCACAGGTTAAGCAATGAAACTATATATTAAAAACAAAATTGGCCCAAGAACAGATCGTTGTGGCGGTTTGGGTTGTTTGCTTGCTTTTCAAAATCCCGTTTTTTACATTTCTACATTTTAAAATCCTTCTTTTTTGATAGTCTGTTTCAAGGAATTTTGGAATTTGACCCAGGCCTTAACAAACTATGGTCAAGTTTGATTTTTAAATCATTCAGGAAATGAAGCTAAGCCGATTATTTTCAAATTTGCAAGAGATTGTGAGAGCTGAAGTAGGATTTTATCATGAATTTTTGATAAAGTTCTAGAGTTCGGTCATGTTGAATGGAACCCGCCAGTTTTTTTCGGATTTGTTATATATTTGTTATATTTTTGGTTTGAAGTTGGTTTTTTAAATACTACTTAGGCACCTTTTGAATTAACTGAAAAATTTGACTGCACATTTTTTTGGTTTCATATGCTTTATCGATTATTAAGGTATTCTTTTAACAAAATATATTTTGTGGTCGTGCTGAAAAGGATGGCTGTTTTTTGGAAATTCATGATAGAATACCAAGATCAAGTTCTTAATAAATATGTAAATAAAAAAGTTTTTAATAAGTACTTAAGTCTAAAAACAGAAAATCCCGCTTTTTGCGGAATTTTTAAGATTCCAATAAAGGCGGAATTTAAGAAAATATGGTGTTGTACCGATCCCTCTCTGTACGTCACGTTTTATATCCTCATAATGACTCAAAAGTTTTTATCGAAATTCCGCGATTGCTGTACAACATCAGATTTTAGAAATTGAAACGGTCCCTAAGCTGAATTCTTAACCTGCACACACAAATCTGCCTGTCAAATAATTGATAATTTGTTTGCGTGGTAGAACTAAATCGAACGAAAATTTCTGACATAATTAATTAATGGGCTAGTTATATAGACGGAAACGAAACGGGCTGAAATGAACCGAACAACTTGAATACAAGAAAACCTACTAGACTATATAAGGCGAAACAAAATGAAAACGGAAATTGATTCAATTCAATTTGCTTTCGTTTCGTCTTTGCGGTTATACACTATCGGTTATGTTTTTTTTCGTTATCCTTACAAGCCAAAATATTCTACATTTTAATTAGATTCAAACGCAATGCAATATATTAGCTCACCAAAAATAAAATGGATTTTCCGAGGGCGATATTATCTTGTTACTAAAAATATGAATCTTCAAAATAAATAAAATAACTTTAAAATTTACGTCTTATATTTGTTTAAAATTTATTTGTTTATTAATAATAAGATTACATTATTTAATTAAAATATTAGTTTGCCATGGTACAGCTCCGACCCCATTAAAATATTGTTTTAAATCGTCTCGAAGTTTGTAGGCAACTTTCGCTGATCGATTTTGCCCTAGTCGTCTAAGCGAAGCTAAAGACCAACGGCTGGTTTGTCTCGTGTGATTTAATAAAATTATGAAGACAGGCGGTGGCCATTAGAATGCGAGTCCAATTTTCTGGGCGTTAATGGAGGGTTGTCAAAAGAACTCGCCATCTTGCAACCAAAATTCCGAGGGCATTCTCTATTGTTCTTCGAGCTCTTGAAAGGTGATAATTAAATATCAATTTATCGTCTGATAAAAAATTGCCTGGAAATGGCCTCAATAAATTTTCCATTAGAGGAAAGGCCGCATCACCTGAAATTAAATTGTTTTATTCCAAAATTGCTCCGGAGCATTCTTTTTCATTTTTAGAAAGATTATTTTAAAAAAACCCATTTTATCTCAGGATTGATTTATAGGCCGAACTCCCCAACGCCGTACACGCCGACATTTGTTTTTTCTAATTTTTATAATAAGTAATAACACTAATAAGTAAAACTCCTCCACTTAAGTATTTTATTTTAATTAGTTTTCATACACACAAGAAGTAAACTTCAAATAATATAAAATCAAAAATAAATGTGAAAATGTTAAAAACGTTTTCACCAATTCGTCTATATAACCATGTCTCTTTCGTCTTTCCGTTTCGTTTCGTATCAGTCTGTTTCGTTTTCGTCTATATAACTAGCAAGGAAGTACAAATCATCAACAGAAATATCATTAATGCCATCATAACCCTTAGAATGCTCTTTTTAGTTTTACACTTTTCAATTGGTGGTCAAATGTTGATAAAATATTCAGTACTTCATTCATTCGTAATGTCCCATCCCAGCAAAACAAACTTTAAAAGATCAGTTTCAAGGTTATCTTTGATTTATTTCCTACCGAGACAAATTTCCTTACATAGTATTCCTCTTTAACAATTTTAATTTTAGGATTATTAGTTTGAGACAATCTCATAACGTGTTTTCATAATTTAAAATTATGTGGGAAATTTACTTTGCTCAGGTAGACGGAGCACATGTCATTGTCTGCTGTAGTCTGTTGTGTCTAAAATACTCTCTGAAAGCTGATGTTTAACGGATATTTTGAACAAACCGTCCAATATTTGCTGTCTCTCGAATCATGGTGGTATCATTGGTATTTAAAACATCTAATAGGATAAACGAGTCTTACTTTACATACAGAGACCCCAACCAATTTTAACGTGTTTGTGTACTATTTTATTGAAGGTAGAACCAGATTCTATCTGACCATCCGTTTCTTAGATGACGAACTACTAAAACAACTTTGCAAAATTCGACTTTATTCATCAACATAGTTTCCTTGAATAGTGAGTGTTACATTCACTCCAATGCTCCTCTAACATTGCGATGCTATTTTTATAGCACGATTTATCTTTGGCCCCAAAATAGGCAGGTGCTTGTTTCGGCAAAATCTCTTTCCCTGAACAATTTTTTTGAGGTCTGCGTACAGGCAGTAATCGCTGGGACCAGATCCGAAGAATACCATGGATGGGAAAGCAATTTGAACGTCAATTTAAGCAATTTTGCAATTGTAACCAATGACTTTTGACACTTTTGGTGCATTGTCTTTGATGAAAAGGCATTTTTTTGTACTTGGGGCCGTTTTCGCAATTCTTCTTGATGGCCTTTCCTTTCTCAAGATAGTCAACGAATGAAATACCTTGCGAATTCCAAAAATAGCGGGCCAAAACCTTACTAACTGACTTTCTCGTTTTTGGCCGCTTCGGATGAATTTTATCGCTCTATACTCAGCTGATTGAAGGTTTGATTCCGGATTGTAATGGTGGATCCATGTTTCATCCATTGCGATATACCGACGCAAAAAATCCTATTTATTACGGTTAAACAGCGCTCTGAATCATCGACGCTTTGCTGTTTTTGGTCCAATGTGGGAAAACATGGTACCCATTTGTTTTTTGCTTTCTCATGGATAGATGCGCTTCCAAAATAGTGTACTCACCTTCTGATATCTTTAAAGTGTCACCTATCTCATGCAACTTCATTTTATGATCTTCCAAAACGATTTTGTGCTCTTTTATTATCTTTTATGGAATGAGTGCCGAATTCGGGCGACCAGAGCGTTCAACATCATCGGTGTTTTTATCGCCACAGTTGAACTCAGTAAACCATCGTTAGATGGTTGCTTGAATATATTTCCAATCAAAAATCAGTCTTTAATCAACACACGAAATTATTTTTCCATTGTTATGAAAATAACAAATCTAGCGTTACTAAAACAACTATTACTTGTGGTCGGATTATCTGTTCTGTATTCTAAAGGTATAAACAGAACCAGAGATACAGCGACAAAATACAACGCCTGTCAAATTAAGATGAACATAAACCATAGGATGCTAACGCAACCAATGTCGCTGGCGACGACGACATTGTCGCTGAATTATTTTTAGGATCTATTCTAATTTTGTCGTCGGCGCTGCAGTACTACCAATATAAGTTTCAGATTATTATGTTGGCAAACATTTTTAAGAATTGTTTTTAAATGAATTTCAACTAATTCTGAATGTTGTACACAAAGTTTTAATTACAAAAATTTAAATAGAGTCGATAAAAATATAAATGAACTATTTTAGGGTTAATTTGTTATTATTTTTCTTGTTTCGTCGCTTCAACGCTGACGCGCTTGTTGTGTTTACCAAAGCGACATCGCCAGCAGACAAATGTATTTTGTCGATGTATCTTGCCTATTAGGATAGGCGTGTACTAGCCTACACCATCTCACTCTAATAGAGGGTTTGCTTTTAGTTCTTTATGTTTTACCAAGTAGTTTCGTTTCATTTGGGATTTCCATTCTAACACCAGTCATGTTTCACAGCCATATAGCAGATTTTACACATGACTGGAACATTCGTAGCTTTGTGTCTCTGGTAGGTCGGACGCATTCCAGATCTTGTGAAACATATTGAATGTATTTATAGCTTTGTTGATGCGTCGACTAAGGTTTTCTTCTGTTTCGCCTGCCTTCGCTACAAAAAAACCATCTACACCAAATTGTGTTTTGGGGTCCAATTTGTTTACTGAAGCCCAAACACTAACTAGCTCTTTTAGAAACTTAATAGATCACTTGAAATTTTCAATCCTGAAATCGTAAGCGTAGAAGACCTTTTAAGATAAACCGCTAATTAACAATCCAATATAATAGTGTACTGTATTTTCAGAAAAGAGATTAAATTATCATTTATTTTTTTGGATTAAACTCTGTAGTATTTAATCCAATCGTGCATTAGGTTAATGTAAGAGGAGAGTTATTCATTTATTCCAAGAACTAGAGATAAGGAATTATATCCTTTCTTATTCAAAACTTGCGTGAAATGGTTTTAGAAAAATCATCAAGATATTTTTAGCATCTGCAAATTAATGGATATGGCAAGGATATGTTTTGTCTGTTTGCATCTGTTTTGGCGAAAATGTTTTTATGTATACCTAGGGACTTACCTAGGCATGTATGGATCGAAATAATATATTTCTTCCCGACCCGACCCGAATCCATCCTTTTTCAACAAATTATTTTTCGTGCACGGCCCGATCGGACTAAGCAAAAACAAGAAAAATTCAAAGTCATTATTAACGAATAATCGACACGAACCCTAAGTATTATGCTATATTATATTTACCACGGAATATAAATGTGATTAGTCGTCAATAAAAACTATAAATTGTAATTTGCGTGAACTACACAATAAAGTATGTCTTATGTACATAACTGATTATTACTTTGTAACATTCATAGTGTTAAATTTCGATTATTCTGTTTAATTGTAAATTTGAAAGTTGACAGTGGACATGGTTTAGATTTCAATTTTCCTGATCTGTTTTGCGCCGATGTAATCAAATTCTCTTCATTTTAAATTGTAACCTAAATTAGGTTGAGTAACCAATTTTTGTAACTATAAGAAAGCTAAATCCGTGCCTGGCCCTATCTCGAACACAATAAGTAATATCCGACCAGGCTCATACCGAATATCGGATTACGACTCGCTGGATGAGGCTTTAGGTCGATTTTTTACATAAATTTCCGATTAACTAAATTTATGGTAAGACCCGTTGTTCATAGGTGACACTAAACAAACCATGTCTAATGTCTAAATAAAATTTGAAACTAAGTTACGACGTATCTATCTCCAAAGTATTTCCGATCGGCGATTGATAAATCGGAACTAATTTTGCAATTTAGAACTAAATATCAGGCACATTTGGTTTATCAACCTTAGATACATCTATCAATAACTGGTATGAACTAACCATCAATTTGGCCAAAAAAATCAGCGTTAGGCATACAACCTTATACTGTACAAATTCTTTCTTAATTAGACGACCCCTTCTCTCTCCAAGACTTAATAACGTGCATGTTGGTTTACCAATTATCAATATGAAAGTTCTGACCCTTTTGATTTAAGGCACAATGTTTTTATCGGCTCTGATGGATACGATAATTTTAGGATCAGCTTTACTACGAAATATTAAAATATCGAGGATACTGTCGCAGGGTAGTTTTGGTCAAGCTACAAAGTTATGATCGGCCTACGTTCAACGAAATTATCAATCTATTCTAGAGCGAACGAATTCTGGGAGACTATTAGTATGGTTTTTTCCAAATAGATTGAGTCACAATTAAGATAGAGCCACAATTAAGGTTAAATCATTGCAGGTATTTTTAAGGTCATTTCAAGGTCAGACACATATCGTCATATACTTAATAGTTTTTTTGATCCCTATCTTTTGAATACATAATTTTTATCTTAAATTCATTTTATCTGATATATGACCGTCCCGCACTTTTTTGCTATCCAGTATAAATTACCACGTATCTGAGAATTTCCTGAAAACATTTATTAAGGATCTACGTTACATTACGATTTAAATCTTTGTTAAACTTGTTTTATAAAATATCTTAGGCAGAGATAAATCAAGTATGGAATTTCAAATTATCAAATTATATTTGAAATGTAAGTCGCGTCTTACATTCGTTCAAAGTTGAGAAACTTAAGAAAAAATTAAGAATCAAACACAAACAACTTATGACTGGCCGCAGGTGTAGTGCATCATAAAAAAAAAGTTCATTCATCGAATATTCACTGCGGCTTTTTATCGAATGTATCTGTTTTCCACGAACATTTTTTAAAATCGCATTTCAAGGCCTATTGATTTACAAATTCGTGGACTGCGCAAAACCCGTTTTTTGCCAAATTGGAATTTAATTTCACCATCAAAAAGAACATTTTTTTTTGTCACGGATGTACCCAATTTCCAAAGAAACTGGTTAACCGCCACTGAATTACATATATACGAAAAATATATTAAAATGTAGACTACTTTGATTAATTGAAGGTGTTTTATCATCAGGTTTTCGTTCTATTGTCATACAATACGAGATTTACCTCTCTCGGTGTCTCTTCTTGTGTGTATTTGTGTGTATTATGTTTCGTTTAGTGTTTTCTTTTTTTTATATTTTCAAAAGAAAATATGTCGTAAGTATTTTTAGAAATTTGATTTTTATTTCTAATTAATACGATGTAGCATGTAACAGCTACTCGCACAGTTTGTTATGTGACGGTGGCGGCGGCGGTGGTGGTTTGAAACTTTCGGAGACCGGATAATGTTTTTGTTTTGTGTTTAGCTAAAAGAATTTTTCATCAATCAATGTTTTGTTTCATAAAGAAAAACTTTTATTATTTTTTTTTCGGTTTTAAGTCATTTTGTTAATTGATTTGTTTTGTTCGGGGTTTTGTTTTGTATTGCGTATCTTTCAGTAACAACCGGCGTGATATGTTATGGATTAATCATTTTTATTTATTTATTTTTGTTTTGGTATTTTCTGTAGGTGGCCAACTATCTGGATGGGTAGACAGAAATTCATTAATTTTGTTATGTAACACCTATTTCTTAGCCTTGGTATTGGAACAAGGAAATTCCTTTGCGGCTTGGTTGATACATGAGTCATTGCGATTCGTTGTCAATTGTCTTTGTGGAGACATATAACGGTATATATGGAAATATGAGTTTATATTCTTTCTTTTAGATTGTCTGTATACTTAAGTATTAAGTAAATATTATGGATCTTTGTTTACTTTACATTATAATCGTATATATGTTTGAGATGTGCAAATTTACTATGATTATGGGAATGTAGTTTACCGCTTTGATATTTCTGGAGTTTCCCTGCAAAACGAGTTTGTTCCTCCCTGCAAAATTATCACGAAAACTGAAGGCCTAGATTTCTTAGAACTTTTTAATTGGTTTGGATGCAACAGTGTACCATAAAGAGATTTCGTTAAAGATAGTGTAGGGGGTAACTAGGAATTAAGGTACATCACTAGTTACTGTTGGTAAATTGCTTCGACAGATGATTGATTTTACCATTCGTCATATTTAAAGATGTTCAGCTATGTATGGACTTGTTAGGTTAAATTTGGCTGGTAATTTTTAATTTATTGTGCTCATTGTGATTGGCAAACTAGACTCAAGACTAGTCCATCAGAATAAATTATGTTTCAGAATTTTTTATTGTGGCGAGTAGGTGCATATGTAAAACCCATTGATCAAAATACCGAATACAAAAATTAAGTCACACTCAACTCAAGTTTAAACAGAATCGCATTCATTTTATTCAATCGAGGATTTATTGGAATTTCGAAGCTCTTAGATTATAAATAAAGTTATTAACATACATATGTTTTTATATCTGTTAGCTAAATGTTTCCCATTGCTTCGTATTCATACTTCTTGTGTTATACTCGGCTTGTGATAGATCTGGACCAGAGTCTTATCTAAGCATTGTATATGTTGCGATCGGTTATATTCATTAACATGGTTAATTCGGTGCTACTAAAATAACTAGACGCGATGAGTAAACGATGCTGACTGATGAATTAAGTAAACAGCATTCCCATGCTCGGTAATACAATTTGACTTATGATCGAATCACGGTGGTAGCAGAGCTATTGATGCGTTCGCATTTGGTTTGGGATAAGTAAAACGTTGTCCCAGGTTGCTAAAATTTTCCCTACAATGTCGCCCGTTGTCGGAACTGTCTACCTTCGGAGCGCCGAATGTATTCGAAATTATTTTAGTTGAAGTCGCCTTGGCAATGGGTTTCAACACAAAATTGGTAAGTTGGCCTATAACCCTTCGGACATTAATAGTACACCATTTCCAGAGGGAAGCTATGTTTTCCTAACAGGTCAATATTTATAATTTTTAGAATGGCATCTCCTGGAGGTTTTTTATTTTCATCGATGGTCTTAATAACCACTTCGGTGTTTTAGTCGTTTTCGCCGTAATACTTTATGTAAGCGCTTGAGATTATGTTTTATTTCCACCAAACGGTGTTCATGGATCGCAATGCTCTTGAACTATTAAAGAGAGCTAAAAAGAGATAAAATATTGTTATAAATTCCTAGAGGTATGATAATGGTAGCGATGGTAGCGAGAAATTGCGCTTAGGCCGTTAGTTTCTGTGTCTGAAATTTGGTTGGAATTAGGATTTGGGATTTAGGATTTTTTTATCGGATTTGGGCCCCAATCATTCTTACTGTTATCACACTGTGCTATATAATATAATATATATATATAATATATATCTGATCGTTCGATATGTCATCGTTTATTCTTATTTTATTTCGTGACTCGAAAATTTAAAGAGAAATGGAGAAGCCGGTTGTCTCAATTCAGGAAGCCTAATGATTATTCCTGTTGTAAGCCCACCGCCAATTTTCTGTTATGTTCATAACGAAGCTGTATATTATTCATGGTAATGTATGTGTGTATTCGCATCGCATCTCTCCGAATGTCTTTCTCGATTGGTAAAAATGCATTTGCCAATGAACTGTTCGATACAGTATTGTGGGCACCTACTAGATTATCAGTGTAGGCTAGTAGTTCAGGTTTACTCTGTACATGAGATTTGATTAGACGTAGTATAAATTTAAAAACTCTTCTTTGAGAGCTTCCTTTAACTTGGGTTTGGCATTTACCTTATCTGGATCAATGCTGTAAACATAACATTTTATTTTGATATCTTCATTCGTTAGAAATTCGTTAACCCATGCTTGTTTCATTTCTGGACACAAATAAAAAAGTTATTGCAATTTTTGGGTTTATGTCGATCCGTAATTACTAAATGATCAGTACTTTTAGGCAAATTAATCAATCAACTTATCATTATAAGCTATTTTCGCCATGGAAGTTATATCATGTCTTAAATTTATTCCCAGCCGTTCCAAGTATTTAATCCACCAAGAGTGATCACAATAACCAAAACAAATGTTACATATTCCAAGGAGAGGTTCCCGTCACGGCAAAAGGAATAGTTTTATATAATCCTTGTTCTTAGCTCTCGCCGAAAGTCGTATATACCTTAGCGGTTTGTTATTTCGCTAAATTCGTTCGTCGCTTTGTGTTAAATATTTTTTAAACTTGTCTTCTTTTGAACACTAATGCTGTACGCATCCATTATTGTTCAATGAGAAGACTCGAAGGCTCCAGTACAGCAGTCGCTGACTTGTCGGTTAAAAAGTTGGCTATACACTAAACTAAATAAAACCAACAAATTGTTTTGGATCAAGCGAAACTGGGGGCATTTCAATAGATCAATAATTTCGTCTTGTAATCGCTAGGCTAGGAACTGTATCATTTTGATGGTGTTGTTTTGGGTTTTGTGCTACCATTAAAACAACATTTTTGCTACTCTTATTTGTAGTGCAGTTCAGCTGACCTTGCGGCTGGAATTGTCACTCTTGACGTTCCAAATTCCGCACCCACAATTCAATACACATCATGTCAATGCACATTACCTTATATGAGGGAGTTCTTTTCGTAACAGTAGATGACCCCTTTTGCTAGGAAATTTATAGCAGCCAGAGCTACAGAAATTATGAACAACGACTATTACCCAATTTTTATCAACCGCAAAGTTATTGGATATTGAGTTTGTGTTCCACGTCCTTTGACGATTTCATTCTTAATTTCAGGGTAACGAATGACTTAAATTTCAATATTAAGAAATCAAACTGTATCAAAAAAATTAACTTATTGCACCGGTTCGTTGTTTGATGTAACGCTGTACTCTGGTTCTTTCCAAACTTGTGAAAGAATGTAAGCATTTTCTTGTTTGTCTATTAAAAACTGAGTTTCAGGGTACGTTGGTGCCATGTGACTCCTTAAGCATATTGTTGTCTTATAAAAGTCGCGAAGAAGTAATTAAAAACAATTTTTCTGCATGTTAAGGCAGGTGTGGCTGGATACTATTATTTCTTGCAAGGCCAAAAATCTTCTTAGGGCAGCTAATATTATTTAGCTAAATACATACGTTTTTTCTATTAGAATGAGGAAACTGACAATTCTCGTTGTCATTCTAACTAGATATAGTTGTTTAAATGACATCTGTAACGCATGCTCCGACATTCCGGATGTCTTATACAATGGAGCCTGGGAGATATTGACAATTAAACATTACGAGGTCGTTGTTTAGCCTTTGACAACATTAGGTTCAACGTTTTCGGTTCTCGAACAATGGATGTGACAAGTGGTACAGTTTGCTAAAGCTGCTGAGCGCACTTGCTTTATATAATATAATTACTGGTTTGCATCGCCTTAAATTAGCAATAATATTAACATGATAGGTTAACATGAAGATCTATTTGCCTCACTTCGAGTAGAATGTAGTTGTCATAATTCGCAAAATAATCAATTCCTAATTTGAACGAGTAATTTGTGATACCACTGGTTTACCAAACCTCTTCGAATTATTGAAGAACCAACAAAAAGTATAAATGATTGGTATAGTTTGAGTTTATGAGCGCCGACGCATACCAAGCAATTCCATCATCTAGTCAATTCGGTTTTCGAAATTAATGGCGGCCATGCCACTTTTAAAATAAAGTTACAGAATTACAATTAAGTATACAAATCCAATAAGAATACTTTAAAGCTTTTTAGATGTTTACACGGGCTGTTAAGTTGAGCGAGGCAACCAGTCCATGTCAGAAAGAGGCAAACAAGACACCATGTTTCTTATCTTAGAGGACGTGACCATCTCATTTTATTGTATAGATTTCTTAATAAACGTAAAGTTATAAACATAATTTACGATAATATTTCAGAAAATTCGCAGAGCGACATCTATAGAGCAGTAGAATAACTGTATAATCTAGTAAATTAGTCCGTTTGTATTTACTGCATTTCTCATGTGAGGTTTCATTTCTATCTGTTATTTTTGAATTGAACAGCTTAAGATATTTTTTTGAAATGACTTTTTTTGAAATGTAAAATATTGAAAACCGTGCGTCATTAAATTCTTTGTGAAAAGGTTTAGAGGCAATAGATATTCATGCTGAAATGGTAAATGTCTTATGGGAGTGTGATCCTTTGGTTTGTACTCGTAAATGTGCACTTGGATTTGTGGTCATGAAAGCATTGAAAATGATCCTCGTTGTGGACACTTAAAAAGCTTTACTAGCCCCGAAAGACCCTTTAGTAAATTGATATTGCTGACGCTATAGACATCCCAACTTGAGTGGGTTATGAAATGATAACAGATCAGTTGGGTGTAAAAAGGCTGCCTGAGTAATGGGTACAGCATTAGTTATCTAGTGATCAAAAAGCAATTTGAGTGAAATTTTCTGAGAAACGTTTGGACTAAATATTTACGTAGTCTAATAGATAAAATCCGATCGAAAGCTATTTTAATTATCAATTATCTTGAAAAGGTGAATAATAACTGGAGAATAATGTTCAAAAGTTTTAGAACAACTGAAAGTGAAAATTCGTGAGAAACGATTCGCTTTGCAAAAGAAAAAATATAGAATTTTCGATGGCGATGCGAAAATTACGACTTGTTGCCACATCCACCATATTTTCCGTATTTGACTCCTTCCAACTTCCAATTGTTCCAAAATCTTAATAAAAACACAATGGAAATCGGTTTCATCGAATTAAAAGACGATATCAGTTGTAAATTATTAGTTTGCTTGTGTTTAATATTAAATAAAAAGAAAATTAAAATAATAAAGTAAGTACTCGAGCAAAGTTATAAGACTGGCAACCCAGTAACTGCCTGGCATTTCAAACGCCGTAATTGTGTGGTGTTTCAACACAGTTTTACGGTTTGTTTTTGCTTTATCAATTGGCCAATGTTAGCTGAGTCGATTAGGTGTTAAAGCCATGTTATCAAGTGGATGATGACACCAAAATGCTACTTTATAGAGATGCCGTTTTAGAAAGGTAACCTAATGGGCGTAACCTATTAAACGGCATCTATGCTGGGCTCAATAAGAAATTGCTTACAGTATAACTGTTTTTTTTACCCAAATTCTCATTCTGTTAAAAATTAAAAGGACCCGCTATGAGTTTTATTAAAAGTTAAAAATATAGTACCTACTGTTTTATACTTAGCAATAATCCAATACATACGAGTATACTATTCCAATACATTTATCATTTCGCCTCATTTCTGAGAGTACATAATCAAATTATATTAGGATTAATGATTGATTGGTCCATGGAATTCTAGCCAAGTGTCCCAGGGCTGTTGGATTAGTTGGGCAAGTCGGGGAGATGTTCTGTTCTCTTTTCCTTCCATTTTACATTTCCTTCTTTACTGTTTCCATGCGGTCACCCAAATTTGCACTAACCCAAACAATGGTTGTTTGACGTTGATGGTCAAGTTGTTGCCACATTATCACTCTCTGGTACACGCTGCCTTCGTTATACCTTGCTAAGTACTTTTTGATAAGTTGGTCTAACCGTGTCATGTATCGTTATTTGCCATAGTGGAATTAACTAAAAAATGAAAAGGGGTCGATTAGAGCTTAAAGTCGTATTGAGCAATTACGTGTTGAAACGTTACATGTAGCGTATGCTAGGGTCCTTAAGAATTACCGGAATATGGTGAGTTTTATTTTCTTGCAATATTTTGTACGTTTTATTGTTGCAGAGTGGGTATTCATTCAAATAAAAATTAACCGAATAGAGTTTCACTCAAATATAGCGTACTGACCCATAGTAGTTAGATAGTATTTCGATGTGCAGAGCTCAATTATGACGAAGATACAAGTAAAACCACATGGTAAAGTGCACACGACAAGTCATAATACAAATCATAAATAATTAATCGTATTACACCTACTATAGATAAGTTTTTGATAAGATAAGAGGCAACCAAAATATGTATGTACCTACAACTTTATTATAAACACTGGGTGTGCGATAAATTTATATACATACTCAGTGTATTAATTGATTATGTACTTAGTATGAAAAAGTTTATTAAAATTTCCGGTAGCAAATTCCCAGGCATTTTGCTATAGAGGAAATTCGATAATGATGAAATTAAATATCTGTACGTACGTTTGTTTGGGTAACTCAAATAGAAGATGCACCTGATCCATTTGTATTTCGTAGATATCTCAAATTTTATTTATTTAGAAACTATTTGAAGTTTTATTTATTTATTTATTTATTTTGAGATAAGCAATCTAATATTTTATATATCTATGTACATAAAATGTATATCAATATTACCAATCAACAAACACTACGTATTTATCTACTTGTCTGTCTCTCCTATGAAAAATATAAAGGAAGTTGAAAATCACTTTAAATGTTTAAACAAATATGTTCGGTACATCGATACAAAATAGTCTTAGACCTACGTAACCATAACATTATATGAAAAGGGTGTTGTTATTAAAGACATTATTGCCATGTCATCTTAATGAAAACAAAACGACACAGAAATAATACCAAAGGGTCCTATAACATGTTTTTGAGCACACTTCACAATTTAATACATTAAATTGTGTAGTACTCAAAACAAATCACATAAAAAAAATATATTTTTTTATTAGATAAGACAATAAAATAACTTTAGGTTCGAAGAAACCTTATAAGAGATAAACCGAAATTAAAAGCAATATAAATCAATGAACTTAAAAATTTGGGTCAAAGAAATAAATTCTAACAGAAAATTTTCGAAAATTACTTACTTGGTTTTATATAAATACCGGAACGTAATAAATTTAATTCCTAAATTAATTTGACATTGAAAACCACTGCAATCAAGAAAATATTTATATATAAATTTGTTATGTAAACATTTCAACTATGTGAACCATGAATCAATTTTCATTTTTATTTTAAATTTGTATTAAGGGGCCAATCTAGTATAGATTGGTATAAATTCTGATTAGATGAACAATATAAAATGTATTTGGTATCTCCATTCAATTATAGAATTATAAATAAATAGGCGCCTTTTCATTGTCGCTTATATTGATTAGGTGGTTATATAATTTGTGTAATAGGTGTCAACGAGGTGGGACGTAAAATAGCACGGATTTTGAAGTGCTCAAAAAAAGAAAATCGTTTTGTTTTTGCGGGTTTAACTGGTTACGTGGACCAATCATTATGATGTATTTGGTTTGATGGTGTTTTGTAAAGGAGCCCGTAACCCACTAGCGGAATTACAAACTTTCCCTGAAAAAAAAATCATTTTTAAAATTTCGGAAGACTCGGTTTTTGATTAGTTTTCATTATTGTTTTTTGGTTTCGTAAATACGCGGTGTTAATTTAATTTTTACCTCCATGGTGTCTCATTTTAACATAACCGGCAGTTGTTGGCTTGACTCAAGTTTCTTGCTTCGGTGCCCTCAATGTTTAATTTGCCTGATTAAATGGATTCCTCCTATTTTCAACATCGAATTAATATTATGGATTGAAATTAGATTGTCAAACCTCCTCCTTCTTGTTATTTGTTTTCGTTTTGAAATCGAAATTTGTCGGGTAATGACACAAGCCATGAGTTTGATTATCGAGCTCATCGATACTATTATTCATGTCTACCTCGCGGCTAAGATTAGTGTCAAGAGCGATATTAGCGACTACTTCATCTGTTCCTTCTATTATAAAACTGCCATTAAAAAATTAATTCATTAGTAACACGTTTTGCTGGTGTGAACTACTAAAAGCCCAATAATTTTTCCTCACTCAAAATATTTTGCCATTCCAGAGATTTCCAATTCCCTCGCTATTATTAAAGGTTAATTATATTACCAATAAAGACTTGAGGGTTTTTTCAATTCGGAAAAAGATGAATATTCTACCAGATTGCTTTATCATTATCTGTTTTGTCGCAAGTAATGGAATCTATCGTTATCTTCAATCAACAGTAATTGGCATTTCTAATTAATGAGGCCCCAATTAAGTTTGCCACTCGTCCCATTTTCGAAAGAATTGTTCTCCATTATGAAAAGTTTAATTCGAAAGGCAACTAAAAAACCGAAAATTTACTATCTGAATGTTTAAATCAGAATAATTAAACCAGCATAGAATCGTTGTGCAGTTTAGTATCTATAAATTTATTAAACTAAATTTGAGTCAGTTATATTACCTCTTCAATGAACAATTTAAAGATAGTCGGTAGGCACGATAAAATTGGGTGTCCGAACAATTCTAGAAAAATAATTCTTCGTAAAACTTTATGTAGATTATCCTCTAAAAATTATTCGAAAAATAAGAATTGGTTTTCGATGAATAATATTACGATGAATTACTTTTCGAGCTAATATTTTTTGAAGAACTTCTCGTTCATAAATCTGAATGATGAAAAATAAATTGTTTTAAACTAAAGTTGCATTGAAACACTATAGAATGGAAAGAAAAAGACTTTGGTTTTAATAAACGGAAGTCGATGATATGGTAAACAGTGCGCAATATGCTTTTGTTGAAGTTAAATTTTCAGACTATCTGAGCCACTAGTATTCCCTTGGCTCAAATAATCTGAAAATTCAACTTCAACAAAATGATGTTGCACATTTTAGATAAATAATTCGTTGTAGGCAATTTTGTCCAGTAAAATGGCATTTGTGTATCAGGAATCGTTCATATTTAGCCCAATATTACTTTGCTTAGGCAAAAACCTTTTCTATTTTTTGGGTGTCCTCTCTCGATCTTTCAGAAAGGTTTGATTCACTTAGGATGTGGGGTTTCCCGCGATTTATTTTGCACAGAAGAGGCAATCTTCAAAGGGGTAAATCAATGTTTGGGTTTATTATACGATGCAAGTGTCATTTAACTACATCGAAGCTTTTAACTCTTTTGTCTGGGGTGAGGCTTTCAGAGTCCATTTTAATATCATGATAGAATTCGGATTAGTGTAGTTCTATTATTAACGATGAGTCCGTTACACCCTTTCTAAATTCTTTAGAGCACAGATAATAACGTTGATGCTCTAACTGTATTTTGCAAGTTTGATTGTGGTATAAAGTTGTTCATAAATTAGATCCCTTATTCCAGCCTGTTGTGTTGTAGTTCTAAAATTAAAGTATTTTAGATTCAATGTATTTGAGAATTTTGAGAAAATAAACGGAAACCGTGATTTACCTTAGATCTATTGATCACCGAAACTTAAAACTTTTCGATCAATTTCATCGTGAGTTTACCATGTTTTAAATATAGAGAACAGCTTTTATGAACTGACTGATTTAGTATTTAAGAATATTGAGTGCAGCTTAGTTTTTAACCCTAAGTTCGCTTCTTGAATTTTCTTCGTAAAATATTGTAAATTTTTCAAAGTAATGATAGTGAATAATAGTGAAGGTTTATTGCCAAACATGGTTTTGAATTCAACTATGTAGTAGGTAGTAGTAATAGAGTCATGATTTAAAGAAGTTCGAAGTAATTTTCTTAACGAACAAAAATTAACGACAAGTGTACTATTAAAAGTGTACTATTAAAGAACTTCTAACAATAAAAAGTGTAAGGGACAGGTATAGGTTTTAAATATTACCAAAATCATTTTATTCCTCTTTTAGCTTCGGTTTATTCAAAAGAATCATTAAATCTTCAAAATCCGTTCTGAAAATTGGTAGAAATGTTGGCCAAGTGTGAACAAATGTCTCCTAATTGTGCAATTCTTAAAAGGCAAGCACATCAAAAAAAAGATTTTGGTTTCCTCCACAACAGTTCTTAAGTCGATACATTTTACAAAATTAAAATATTCGCCAAAGTACTTGCTACACCAAAGACGTTTCCAAGATTCTTAAAGATGTTACCAAATGTGGGCATAAATGTCTTCTAATAAAATAAACTGATTTGGCTTTGCCACACAAAATTTTCTATCTTTTCTTTTCTTTTCAACCCCAAACCTGTTTATTCAGCCGATTCATCCACTAGGAGACATATGGTACACTCTTAGCATAAATCATTTTAAACGTATAATGATTAAATTTCGTTTCAATAGAGTTAATTGACGAATAAAATGGTTTTGGTAATTTTTAAACCTAATACGTGCGCCTAATATATATTTTGATTAACTATTTTTGATGAATAATGTCATTTACACTTTTTCATTACTACATTTTCTCTGTTTGAAGAAGCACTAATATAGGAGATCACGAGATTAGTTTGGACAGGAAAAGGCGGAAGGGTATGTAAATAATGACGTACCCAGCAATTTCGTAAAGGCATCAAAACCAAAATTTTGTTGAAATTCCTTTTAATGTCTTTGGTTGGTTTAAACTTTAATTCGGCGCCCAAGCGGATTGACTGATGGTGATCGAACTTCCTAAAATTCACATGCTGTGAATGACGATAATTCTTTTGTAAAAAGTAAAATGAAAAATTTTACCCATAAAATGGGTAAATTCGCGGTTTGTGAAAATATGGAAATTAAAACATTTTTTCATTAGCAATCTAGTAGCTTTGATCACTACGTCGTAATTTTAAACACCACTGTCTAAAATAAAAATATCTTTTGAAAAATCAAAACTAGTTAGTAGAATGCGAATGAAAAAATGTTTTCATTTTCCTATTTTGATAGAACGCGAATATATCCTCTGCTCGTGGAATTCTGACAGTTTCTGCAAATGTTCATACATCAATTCATATCCTAGTTAGCTATAAAAACAACTTTAAATTTATAACTTAATTTTGTGTCTATTTGCTGCTTCAGTTAGTGATTGAAGTACTAATTTTAATATATATTTTTGTGTTTTCGTTCATTTGTTAATTGTAATAAAATTATAATTTTTATTTTACTTTTATTTTTATTTTTAAACGTTTTGCTTTTATATTTTTAATTTTAAAATCTAAACTCTAATTTTACTAAATCGATTTTTAAATAAATAAATAAGTTCCATCCCAGTATCCCATATTCCAGAATTTCTTCTAAAAATCATTGTATAGAATCGAATTTCTATCCACCTTATCAAATTTCAACATAATATGTTTAAATATACTCTATTTCTAATTTCATCATGGTCGGCTAAGAAATGGCTTAGTTCCGTTTCAGTTGGCCATATTCCAGAACTTCTCCTGAAAATAGCCTAGTTCTTGTCGATTGACCATATCCCACAACTTCTTTCAACAATCATTTTATAAGCCCATTTCCGTCCACCACACCTAATTTCATCGTGATCAGTTAATAAATTACCTAGTTCTATCCCAGTTGGTCATACGAGTGTATCACAATTTCTCGTGTTCAAATAGTTTCATCATAATCTGTTGAAAAATAGCCTAGTTCCGTCATGATCGGTTAGGAAGTGGCTTATTGCCTTCTCAGTTAGCCACATTCCAGAACTTCTTCTAAATATCATTTCAAAATCCCGGTTTCATCCAACATAAAAATTTCATCAGAATTCGTCCCAGATTAGCATACTCCACAACTTATCCCAAAAATGATTTTAATCTCATTGCTAACCGTATCTACCATACCCAATTTCATCACGATTAGTTAAAAAAATAGCTCCATCCGTCTCCCCCATTTCCGTCCAGCATAAAAAATTCATCATATCAGAAATAATCTGGTTTCGTGAAAGATGGCCAGGCCATATTCTAGAACTTCTTCCAAAATTCTTTTAAAGTCTCATTTCCATCCAACATTTTTCCAACAATCCAATTTTATCATGATCGAGTTAGAAATAGCTTAGTTCCGTCCCAGTTGACCATATTCCAAAATTTCTTTTAAAATTCATTTTAGAATTCCATTTACATCCATCTAAGAAACTTAATCGGTTCAAAGTCGCTCTTTGGTGTATCTAACATCCGAGTCTCCAGTGTAATTGGATCAGCGGAAAAGTTTAAAGAAACCATTCATAAACTTCGTTAATGTAACTATTTTAAGATTGCTAACGTGCAAAATTTTAACTTAGTCCACAAGTTAATTTCCACAAGCATTATGTAAACTTACATCTAGGGATCATCCTAGGACATGTACAAAGATGTTGCTCCAAATCTCAATCCTGTTCATATTTCCAAATTAAATTTAGAAAACTCGGTAATGCCCCGCATTGATGGCTTGGTGTCCAGACTCATCCAACTCTGTCTACCTATTTAATATCTATCACTCACACCTAATAAATTACGCTACTTGCGTGGATTTCACCAGGAAGGCATTGAACGACACTCATTTTCAAATGATCAAGTTCTTTATTTAATTTGCATGAATGAATTTAAGCATTAATCATTATACTTACATGGTATCGAATGCAAAACAAATATACCTGTTTGAGAAACCAAGAAACCATTAAATTTAAGCGACTCTAAATATTAAGGTTTTTGCGTATTATCGTTGACGTTTCAGTAATATTGCGAGTAACTGAAAAGAACACCCAAATGATTACCCAACTCAAGAACTCCCTATTGAAGAGGCTCATAGCCAAATCAGATGAGCAAAATCGGAAATATGTGCAGTGGGAAAAGCTTCAGTACCTCGACTACGTCTTTCATCACGATGTTGGTATTGAAACATTTACTGATGCTAAAAATGACATTCAAACTGAACACACTGTTTAGTGCTTCAAACAGAAAAGGAGAGGGAAATCTTTATTTTTATTTTAATGTAATTGAAGTAGTTTAGAATTACAAAAACGTCGCAATAACTATTTAGAACATTTTCTTAACGATTAAAGATATTGTCGACCCGGCTATAAACTTACATTAATCTGTAGATTAAAAAATATCTTACTTAAATTTACATATAAACTTGTCAAATATTCATCATAATTTTTTGGCAATATGGAGAATATTGCCAATTATTAAATTATTTTAATTTCCAAATAAATCAGGTAAAAATGTATGGGAAGGAAAATACTGCATACCTAAAAGATTATTAGTTGGTACCAAACCATTTCTCGAATTATGCTCCCCTCCTTAAATTTATTGTATTTTTATTGTTAATGTATCGCTCGTCAGCTGTGTTTCTTATTTCAACATAAATACGTATAACAATCAAATTTTAACGAAATAGCTATTAATAACCATAAAGCTATTATAGACTTTATGTCGGTTATAAATAACCGAGTTTTTGATCTGTTTAATCAAAGAAGTCTAATACAATGACGTAGGATATATATATATATATATATATATATATATATATATATATATATATATATATATATATATATATATATATATATATATATATATATATATATATATTTATATATATACGTATATGGTTACCTAACAACTGAGTGATAAAATCTTTGGTTTTTCTGACAACACAATTAATTATGGTGGCAATATCGTTATGCCGAGCCGAATATCGATTAGAATCTTAAATATAACTTTCTTTATGTAAATTGTTAGCTGATCATAAGATTATTGTCTATAAATGGATTCTGCAATAATTTACATGATGTCATAATCATTAACACTTCTATGATTCGAAATTACAATGCATAGAAAATCAAGATTAAGAAATATGAGCAAGAAAATACGATAATCTTAAGGTTATGGTCGTATTTATAAATTCGATATGGTTTCCTTCGTGAAAGTTACAGATAAAAGTCTGTATATAATAAACCAGTATGAACGTGTAAACATTTAATTTGGTCGAAAAAACTTGTTTATGGTTCTTATCCAAAATTTCTTGAATTTTGTGCAAGTAAGTCGATACTCGTTATATATACATACATATAAAATTCCAAACAATTTTTTATTTTTAGTCTGAAATGATAAATTAACACTATGCCGCCGATTTGTGTTTGTTTACTACCTAAGCGATAAAAAAACTTTTATTCGGACGATAATAGCAATCTTTTTAAAAAAACTTAATTTATGATCTTTCGATTAAAATCTTATATTTCATTCTATCAGTATTGCGCTGCCGTAGCATATGTTGCAATTTTTAATTTATTTATTTTATACCTTTTCATTAGTCATTCGCCCCGTGTTTATTGTGGGTATTTAATTTTGGTGTTCGAATGTTTTATTCTAAGACGCTGTTTTGCAATAAGATGTACGTAATAAGTATTGGTTAATCTACCATTAAAATATACTCATTAAATTTAAGCTGGCTTTTATGAGTTTCAGCTAATGCCAATTTTATTACAGACGAAGAGCAACGAATAATCCTAATTATACGTAAGTAGTTGTCTGGTATACGTGAAACGTGATATAATTACTCGAAATTTCGAAATTCTTTAAATTATAATATAATTCTAATTGGGGAAAAGATGTGCGGGAAAGAATCTAAACATTTGGTCACAAGCCGTATGAATAATTAACGGTATATAAACTAATCAAATGCCTCTCTGGTTTTTGGAAAAAATGAGTTAAAGCTAGCAGATGATAAGAATCAGATCTCAAAACTCAATATTTTGTCAGAAACTGGTGGAAATCATAAGTATTTAATATCTCGTAATTTTCGCTAGATAATTGTAGTGTTCTGCTAGATGTAACTTTAGGAGCGTGGACGAGTGGTAGTTGGGAATTATTATTAATATTTTTGCGAGTTTTGACTTGGCAAGGGTGACTACACCAGTTCAACAGCATATGCGTTTTGTTTCGAAATATTGTTTATTTAAAAACAGGATTGAAATTGGTCGGTAGACTGGTGTGGCATTTCTAACGTTAAAAAAGTTTAGGTACACAAAAAAGTGTAAATGGTTTTACGATTCCGACGTTAAAACTATAGGTTTAAAGGCAACAAACAACAATTTACTATAAATTGTACAACAATACTTGAACAAAAGTAAAAATGTTTTCCAAATTTAAATTTAATCACTGTACATAATATAATTTAGGTCAAAATAGAAAGTTCATCGCACAAGTCGGCGGAAATACTGCTACACTATGGCAAATATTGCAAAATCTTGAGATGTGCTATCTATGGTCATTATTTAATAATCGCAGGCGATGAAATGGGCTATCTAAATATGTGTCATTTCATAAGATACCGTGGCTCTTGACATACGAGTACATTTTCAGAAATATAATCACCATATGTGTGTGTGCCTTTTCATACAATAGACCGTGGCTTGTGACATATTTTCAAAAATATGAAGGTACTAAAATCAGCGGAAGTAATGCTACACTATGGCAATTATTCCAAAACCTGGAGATGTGCTCCGCATGGCTATATGGTAATCGAAGGGGACTAAGTGGGCTATCTTAATTATTGTTTTATTTCCTCATTTGATAAAAATAGGCAAATCAAAAATGCTAATAAACGAAGAAATCGGAAAAATTCGAGCTTACAAGGATTGCAAGGTTTCCAATCAGCAATACGCTATACAATTTGGCAGATCACGATTTTATGAATGAAAACAAGAATTATGGAAAAAATCGAAAACAAAATAATCATAAGCTTTCACAGCGCCCGACAATACAAATCCTAAGAATTGCGATAATTGGGAATCAACGGCAACAAAAATTGTTTTGGAACTTGATCTGCTAGTTGATACCCGCGCAACCGTGTAAATGGATCTAAATGTTAATTAAACCAGTTTTAACGGAAGCACATAAAATCAATAGATTAAACTTTGCCAAAAAATACGTGTCCAAGGGACCAATTTGGAAAAGTTTTATCTTCTCGGACGAGAAGAAGTTTAATTTAGACGGACCTGATGGATTCAAGTATTACTGGCATGATTTAAGATAGGATATGAAAGTATTAATGAGTCGAAACTTTGTAGGCGGCTTCTTAACGATCTGGGTCGCATTTTTCTATTTTGGGAAAACCCATATGTGTAAAATTTCGACTCGAATGAAGTCCAAAGATTACACACAGCTGTTAGATGAAATTTTAATAGGTTTTGGTGAAAATCAACCATCCTTGAAATGGATTATACAGGAGGATAATACTCATCGAATTCGCAATCATTCACAAATCGAAGGTAACGATCGATTGGTTTGAGAGCGACAGATCGAAGTTTTGGCACGACAATGGGAAGCAGTACAACAGCTTAGTTGAGATGTATAAAGCCGTTGTACAGATATGAAAGCAAATTACCTAAATGGAATTGCAGAGATTGGTTAATCCCATGCCGAGCAGAATTTTTGAAGTAGTTAATAAAAATGGGGGTTATACTCGTTATTAATTACATGATTAATTGCAAATATTTTTATTTTTATTGATATTATTTTATTTTAAAATTACTGACTTTAATTGAATTTCGCAGTGTAAAATCTATTTTTGGTTATAAATTAGAAAAACAGCAATTTAAATTATATGTTTTCAGTTTAAAATGTGTTTATTGACATACCAATTAAAACCTGATAATATATAGATCAAGTTCAAACTCTAAGCATGAGTCATTTTGTCTTTGCTGTTCTCATCATGGGAGTCATCATCACTATCTGAAAATACCGCAGCAATTTCTTCGTCGGTTAGGTATTTTCTGCTCATTATACGAGTAAAGCTGTAATAATAAAATATTAGCGAATATTATTAGCGAATTATTCACAGTTATAGGTATGTAAATCGCCTTTCAATAAGGACGCTCGATTTTTAAATGTAGATAAAACAAGTTGTGTATGTGATATGCTGGCTAGATGGCTCTCGTTATGTTGACTGTGAAGAAATCAACTGTTTGCGGTTTATTCGCATATACCTACCATTTAAGATAGCCCCAAAGAAACAAATCTAAAGTCGTTAAATCGCACGATCTCGGTGGCCAGTTCTCGTCCTCGCCGCGCGTGATAACCATGCCCTCAAATCGCTCGTGCAGAATGTCCATCGTGGTATGCCTCAATAAGGAGGTTAATTCCTCCGTGGTTTGTAAGCCTAATTCGCAGCCTAGGTTTATTGTTGTTGTTTTTAGAATCGATATCGGAGTACGTACTACTTTATCTTGATTAATTAGTTTAAACTTCCTGCATACATTTTTGTGACCATTGGCTTTAGGCGTGATGAAGTTGTGAACCGCCGCTGTCCGGATCATCACGTGTTGGTTAATCCAACACCAAACGGTTCATACATACAGTTGTGGCCAAAATAATAGCAGTGCACTCTAAGAAGAAAAACATTCTCATATTTCTTGCATACTGTTGAATTAAATCTGTTTTTGATTTTCGGTAAACATTTGTTATTACGCCTAATTTCGTATTTATCGTATTTCATTTTATCCTTTTTTTGGTTACCAGAGTAAATGGAAAAATACAAAGGAAACATCAATATTTAAGTCGGCCATAATAATAGCAGTGTGTGAAAAATATTTATTTAAATTCTTTAATTAGTGTTTTTGAAAAATGTTTTTTGGTAAATCAGTAAGTATTACATTTGCTTTTCATTACTTTCTATTTCTAATGCAAAAAAAAAAATTGTCATTGGCAAAATAGTGGACCGTAGTAAGCATTGTACTACGAAGAAACGCAATCTAATATTTAGACTGCTTCATCAAGGAAAACCATATGCCGTTATTCAAACTATCATCGGGTGCTCTGACAAAATGAATTCGAATGCTAAAGTCTACAAAGAAATGCTCGAAACTCGAGGCCGGAAACATGTGCTGTCTCCCCAATGAGTAAGCCGAATAGTACGATACTCTAAAAGTGATCCTTTTGCACCAGTAACGGTCATTAAAAAAGTTCTAAACAAACCCGCTAGTTTTCGTACTATCAGAAGATATCTAAAAAACCATAATTTAAATGCCCGCAGTCCCAGAAAAGTACCATTTTTAAATAACAGGCATGTATACGAACGTAAAAAATTCGCTTTGGGACACAAGGAATGGCCAATCGAAAAATGGTACAATATCCTATGGTCGAATGAGACTAAAATTGTATTATAAGGTAATTCTGGATCAAGAAGTTACATCAGGTGACCACCTAATACTGAATTTCATCCCAGAAACACACTTGCAACCGTAAAACATGGCGGATGTAATATAATGATATGGTCCTGTTTCTCATATTACGGAGTAGGACCCATATTTTGGATTAAACAAGATATCCTACAAACTGTAATGTTGCCTTATGCACAAGAGGAAATGCCACTGCGTTTCGTGTTTCAACAGGACAATGATCCGAAACATACCAGCAAAATGGCGAGAAAATGGTTTGATGAAAACAAAATTCGGGTTATGAGATGGCCTGCGCAGTCACCAGATCTCAACCCGATTGAGAATTTATGGGCTGATGTTAAAGCAGCTGTTTCGAAAGCAAACCCTACTAATAAAAATCAGCTATGGGAGGTGGTTGCACAAACATGGCGTTCAATACCTATAGAGCGGTGCCAATCACTTGTGCGTTCTATGAGGAACCGTTGTCAAGCAGTTATTAGTAACAAGGGATATGCTACAAAATATTAATTTAAAGCTAAGACGATTAAGAATATTTAAATTTAGATATTTTTAGTAAAATTTTATTTTTATATGGTTTTGATATGAAAAGTATTTTGAAATATTCAAAATTGGTGATTCTGCTATTTTGCCGCCTCCTTCAAGTTGTATATAAATGCAGTTAGTAAATGATCTATGAAATGAATTAAATAAAATTTAATCTTTATTATTAAGAAATAAATAAAGAACATGGAACAGTAATTAACTTTTTGTTATTTTAATTCATCATTTCTTAATGCTAACACTCCACGCGGTGAATACAAGTATATTCTTGGAGGAACATTTTACAAAATTTGAAATGTTAACAATTTATTCTGACGAACAATTAAAAATATCGATATACTGAAAATTGAAAATTAAATTGCCATGAAAACATAAAATTCCAATTTAACAATTTATTCTATCGAAAATTTTCGCAAATATCGAAATTCCAAAAATGATCTTCAGCTTATCGTTTTAAATCAGGCATAGTACGGCTCTAGTTCGTAGTAAGTGGTTGTTTTTCATCGAATTACATGTTTGTGAAATGTTTTTATTAAACTTAACGTCCATCTGTTTGATAAATCATACTTTTTCTTATATCGAGCAGCTTACGAGAATAAATTTAAAGTACAGATGAGTCTCAGGTGGTGGGTGCGTCTGCTAACTAATTGATCTGTAATCATGAAAGAAAATCATTAATATACCCAGAAGACAAATTTAAATTATTGCATTAAATAATTAAATATCAATTATCTATCATATCTCCATAATACACTTAATAATACTTGACGTTTATTGCTTTATATATTATATTAATTCTGCTAAATTTATCTTTTTTTTTGTACATAGGAAACCACCTACTAGGCAATTAATACTCGTACAGTCGTACGCAACCACAACTTTACAAAAAAATATATTTTCTTATTTTCCTCTAAGCATTGATTGTATCTTGTGCTCAAAATTGTTAAGGTATACAACAAATGAATAAAATCGAGATATAATATATATTTTTGTTTAAGATATGTCAAATAGAGATGTGTTATAAATAAATACAGCATGTAGAGAAAACGAACAGATTTTAACTAACCCTTTCTTAATGGTTATATTGCTTAGGTAATACTCTCGAGAATTGTTACCGCACTGAATTTTTCAAGCAACGACACGAAACATATTAGTGAAAAAATTGTGCTTCCTAATGTTGACGATGACAAATATATTGTGTGTCATATATACTCGTATGTATGCTTGGATTGTGTGACATATGTTTTATGTATTCATGGATATATGTATAAATATTATATGTGCACGCATATTTCTTTAAGGTATATAAATTGGGTTTTCGTATATGTATGTTCGGTTATATTAAATCATATTTTATATACTTCTTTGTCGTATATACCGTCGTATGTATTTTTACATACGAGTATACAGGCTTTTGATGTGGAAAACACAATAACAAAAAATACCGTGTTGTGATTTCATTTCATTTTACTTATTTTACTTTCTTTTTAATCTTAAAATTGTATATTTTTCTTTATGTGAAAGGGTAAATCGTTTTGTGACTTATCTTTAGCATTTAAGCGGTGATGTCAATGATTACGCAAATATTTTTATTTGTATTTGTGTATAATGATTAATTGTGTGCGGTATTGTGGGGGAACGTATTTTTTTTTAACTGTAGTACATTTTTCACAAGATACTCTCAAAACCTTGGCAGCATTGTCGATTACATTTGTCAAGACAAGAAATACTGATATGGTTTCGACTTTCAAACTTAGTAAATGCTTCACATTTTGCAAAATCGTTTATTAAGTTTGCGTGAATGGTTTGAGGCTGAATTTTGAGACTTGAATTAGTTGAACTATAAATGTTGTAATATTGTACGTCACTTTAAACGTGATAAGTCATCTTGTTTCCATTTGAGTCACTCAAAACGTTTAGCTTTTGGATATCGATGCGAGCATTTCACGCAAACTCTAAACTTAACGTAACATGTCTCAAAATATTGAGGGGTCTGCGAGTTTGGTGAGATTAAAATTTTAAACAACATTTTTGAATAGAATTTTTTGGTTTGAGATGTTTATATTATAAGCACAACTGAAATAGTTCACGACGCAATTCTAACAGTCATTTCTGAATGTTATATCTAACTGTTATAGCGACAAAAATCCACGTACAATATTCGCGTTGTAGAAGCGAGTCATTTATTTTGCAATTATAATTAAACTTTTTATAGTTTATAATTTTATAAGTTTTAACCATTCCTCTCATCGCTAGGTTAGATAAGGGTACAGTAAACGGATTTGCTGTACGAACTACGAATTACCTGTTAGGTCTACCAAGTTATCTATAAAAGTTTTTTATTACTCCTAAATCATCGGATTTGTAGATGCACCTAATATTAATTGTTCAACAAAATACAAGACAAATATAAACGAAAAGCTAACATTTAACATTAACTAAAAGTAAGAATCAGCGCTGTTAAAATTCTAACATAATAAATCCATAACAAAATTTTTATAATCACTTAATGCTGCAGGACTACAATTACATTAAAAAATATTACATCTATCTTGATGAAAATGCTTAGTTTGTTTTAAATGTAAAATTTATTGGATTAATTCGACTAAGATGGGTTTGAATGTAATATCGGCTACTAGAACTTGGGATAATACATACAGACAAAAATAAATTTCAAACGAAATTACTAATTGCGACAAATCACATCATATCAAATATGATCAAATCGTATAAAAATCGTATTAAATGATATCAAATCGTATCAAATCATATCAAAGCATATCAAAGCATATCAAATCATATCATATCAAATCATCATATCAAGTCATTATCTAAAATCATTTCAAATTATATCATTTCATATCATATCATATCATATCATATCATATCATGTCATATCATATCTAATCATATCGAATCATATCAAATCATATCAAATCATATCAAATCTTATCAAATCTTATCAAGTCATATCAAATCATATAAAATCATATCAAATCTTATGAAATCATATCAAACCATATCAGATCATATCAAATCATATTAAATCATATCAGATCGTATTAAATCATATCAAATAATATCAATCATATCGAATCGTATTAAATAATATCAAATCATATTAAATCATATCAAATCATACCAAATCATATTAAATCATATCAAATTATATCAAATCATGTCAAATCATATCATATCATCAAATCATATCAAATCATTTCAAATCATATTAAATCATATCAAATCATATCATCAGATCAAATCATATCATATCATCTCATATCATATCATATCGTATCATATCATGTTTTATCATATCAAATCATATCAAATCATATCAAATCACATCAAATCATATAAAATCAAATCATATCGATTGATGTATCTATGTAGCCTTGACTTATATGTCTAGCGGTCAATTTGTTCTCTTTGTTGTCTTTGGAGAATTATTATTTGTTTTTTAAATTTAAATTTTAAGAATAATAAACCTAACTTGTCTATTGCTGATAATCATCATTTCTGTAGGATGCAGCTTTCTGAATGGTGTTGCCGTGTGGATATTGTTAAAAGAATCGGATGATTGGAATCTAAGTCTTACCGTACTAAGTGATTTAGTTGGGCGATTATTTTAAAATATGGCTTATGAAGCAGTAATAGAAAAGAAGTTTGTAATATGAAAGCTCAAATAAGGATGTGAAGTTCTTAGTAAAATTTTAAGGTGTATATAAATAAATAAATCATCTCATATCATATCATTATCAAATCATATCATATCAAGTCATATCAAATCATATCAAACCATATCAAACCATATCAAATCATATCAAATTATGTCAAATGATATCAAATCACATCAAATTATATTAAATCATATCACGCCACAAACATTAAAAAATTTAAACGCGATTGAGATGGCAGCTCGTTTAGAAGTTACTAAGGAGGTTAGTTAGTTTTTAGTGATGCTGCAATATTCTGTTACGAAAGGAATTTGTTAAATATGAAACGCAACTGAACGAGATCTGTGTCCAAATCTGCTCAGATGTCGCAGTTTTGAAGGTGAGATATTGTGCTACAAACAAACCGAAAGAAAAATTGCAAAATGTCCTCTTTCAACCTAATATTTTTGTAAGTTAAAATAATTGGCAGTTATATGTATCTCCAATTTTTCAAAGTAAATATGGCTTTGAGAATATAAGGGGTTTTCCAATAGGAATGATATGATTTTTAAGTGACGTTTCGGCCATTAGTAATATTTCATGATCTGTCATTTTTTGTTTCATTGTATTCAGTAATGTTTACAATTTCATAATGGTGAAGTATACGCAAGAACAACGTTTACAAATTGTAATTACAAACGATAACGATTTTTTTAAGAAAATCATCTTCTCCGATTAGGCTCACTTTCATCTGAGTGATGCGGTAAATAAACAAAACTGTCGATTCTGGTGCGAAGAAAATCTACAAATTATTCATGAAAAACCATTACATTCACCTAAATTGACAGTTTGGTGTGGTTTTTGGTCTGGTGGAATCATCGGTCCGTATTTTTTTCGAAATGAAGCTGGTAACACCGTTACTGTCAATGGAGATCGGTATAGATCGATGATAACCAACTTTTTATGGCCAAAATTGGAAGAAGTAGATCTTGACAACATTTGGTTCCAACAAGACGGGGCTGCGTGCCACACAGCAATGGCAACAATTGAATTATTGCGAGAAAAGTTTGGATCATATCATTCTTATTGGAAAACCCTATACTTGTAACCCTATACTTGTAGGTCCTGCCTTAAACCTAACCGATGCAATCGCGGGTTTATGATAAATTGTTTTCTTTTTGCTATTGATTTGATGTTTACTACAATAGACTTTGTTACCCAGTACAAAGTTATTGCTGTTAGTTCTTCTATGTTTTGCCAAGTTTCACTTCAGCCAGCACTGTTCTATTCCAGATTATTCCTCGTTTTCCTTATTTTTTTTCTCCTAAATGTTTCATTTCAAGTACATTCATTTTACATCATTAGGCTGTTTCTTCTGCGTTTGTTCCACTTTTGTTTCCTAATTTTACGCCGAGTTTGGGTTTGTTTCTGGACAGTTATGGGCGTTGTGATATATAATGAATATTTCATTTAGTTTTTCGAAGTTCATTTTATGAGTTTATCAATTCCAAAACTTGATAATTTGGTATTGATTCTACGGATTGCAATCATTACCTCGTGCGGTATTTTTAACTACTTCACCACAACTTTGCATTAGATCTGTGGAAGGCCTGTAAAGGGGTAATGTAGAGGGTAATCCCAAACCATTTCTCTGCGATTGGGAAATAGGAAAACTATCTTTAATTCTGCCCAAATGATGTTTTTCTGGCATGTATTAAGGTTGAATTTCGAAACAAACCACAATATGTGTTCTTCTAATAAGTTATATAAATTATTAATAAATCTAATAAGTTGTCTTTTTAATATTATAAGGCTATGGAAGAAGTATTTCTATAGGGCTATGGAAGGTAATGGGAGTTACCTCTGCCTCACATCCGTAATAAATTTTCCCATCGGCCGATTTCTAAAAATTTTACTTTTTAACATCTTTGTATGTTTGTTTAATTTCTTCAAAATCGGCTAAATTTTCCGCCTCAAATATTTTTGTTTACTGCCTTTACTTTTTCACATGCGGGCTGAACCAGATCTAAACCTGTACTTCGGAAGTTTTATGATACTTTATTTGTAGATTCGTATGACGTTTTTTAAAAGACTGGCATACTCGCATTTCATCTTATTATACGAGCAATTTAAATCTAGTCTAATTTCGTCGCTGTATTCCTTTAAAACAGACGGCATGAAATCATAAGATGAAAGAAGCTACAAATACTGTATATGTGTTCAAGAATTAAAATGAAGAATTTTTTACTACAACCTACCTTAAAAAATATTTCCCTATAGTCGGTAGAATAAATTAAAGGTTAATCCTGTTAAATTGCAGAGACCCTATACATAGAACCGAGAACGCAGATTACAAAATAAAAATTTTAATACAATAAATTTATTGGAGAAGGATTTTAATTGTTCCCGATCCTTATAAGAAAAAGTTGTAACTCTTGGAGACCTTCGGTGAACTTTGAAGAATTCCGTTGTGGGATAATATATGGCAAGCCTACCGTAAATAAAATGATAATAAAGAAGAATGGCTATTACGAAATTGATCAGAAATGTATAAATCCAATGGTGACACTAAAACATGGGTTAATCCCGAGATTTGGAAAGATTATAAAACATTTATCTAGTCTAGTCTCTATGATTAAATTTTCGAAGCAGTACGTCGCCTTCTAGTAATTTAATTGGAGCAGCGTGTCGAAATCTATCATTTTCACCACTCAATTTGTCTTTAGTTATCTGTTGTTGAGAGATCATAGGTAATAATATTTAATATTTGGCAACCGGATCCAAGGTTCGATTAAAGTCAGACTTAACAAACTCGCGAGATGATCTCGTTTTCTTCCGTTTTACAATTAATTTTTATTCTATTCCCGTGTGGTCACCCAAATTTGTAACTAATCCAAGCTACGGTTGCTTAACGTTGTTGATGAAGTAGTTAAAAAAATACAGATTTTCGTGATTCAATTCAACAACTCTACTACGTTATAATGGTAAGAACTAAGTAAAATTCAATTTTCTCTATACGAGTACATGATATTTTTACATTAAGGCTGGTTCAAAACTAACCGGGCAGCTTTAAAGCTGAAGATGCCTAAAGATGAGCGTCTCAATTGCCTGCTGTTCGCAAGATCCTAAATTTAGGTTTTTGATTGCTAGTATAATATGCTTTCGAGAAATTTTCTTGCTTTGTTAAAATAAAGTCGAGCCTTGTTGTCAGATACATTGGTCTAAAATATGCAATTCGTCTGTTGGTTGACAGAATCACAATGGTTATTCTATCACAAATAATAGTTATTTGTGGTAATATCATAAAAATGTACTGGACTTATTTGCAGCAAAGCAAAGCGGCTATTATCGCGTCGGATAGTGTTTTTTTCCACACATTTAATTGACGTGCTGCCCTTTAAAATTTTATAAGACAAATTTTCTTGGATTTGTATATTCCGGGCCCAATTATCATATCACAAATTGGATTTTTTTTCGTTTATCCACTACCTTTCCCTTCGTTATTGGGCAACAGTCGTTAGCGAACTATTTGCAATTGCTTGGAGCGAAATTACATCAAACATTTTATTTTCTTATATTTTATTTCTTAAGACGAAATTTACGTTCCACTCTTACTCGCATGCACTATTCATTCGCCAATAAACCCGATTTTTATAAACCAAACATACTAAATTTTGTTGTGTCGCATTGTGTTATTAGATCTAGAAAAGTAAGAAAATTTACACCTTACTTGATAATTGTATATTTAAAATTTTTGGTGATAGGTCACCATAAAATTTAAATTATTTTATTAACACAACATTTTTGTTTTTGTTTTCAGGTAAGCGTCAATTAGTCTTCATAAACCATTGTATAGGCAACACTGGTAAGTTAATAATAGTATAACAGTTTGTTTCAATCTATTATGATTGAAATCTATTGAAATCTATCATAATATCTCTAAAACAGTGAAGACAAATAACATCTGCTAATATTCTATTAATGATTCATCGCCATAAGGTGGAACAAGCAACCTATTATGTATATTTGGTTTGTTGATCATTTTCAAAAAATCTAAATTTATAAATTTTTGTTATTTTGAAGGCGCATATGCTTGACCATTTCTGCCACCCCTTGTCCCAACACTGAAAAAGATAAAAACTAAATTTATTCCATAACTAAAAACTAAAAAAAAATGAAAAAAACAACTTTCGGTTTATTTTTAATATCCAAACAGAATTTAAATGAATTTTTATAAATTCAGATTTTCTTGTTCTATACCAAAAATTATACAGAAAACTCTAAAATGCTTTTGTTGAATGTACCATAAAATATTAGCCGCATAGTTAATGGCCTGGAATAATAAGATCCTTCTTGCACACCTACACATTTCTCAATCTATTTAAATGCTGAACGAGTAAGAGAGCATGAAACAAGGAAAATCAAAATCAATATGACCAGTTGTTTAGAAAAATTTGTATTTTCACCCGATGTACATATTAAATTCCCTGTATAATACAGTAATATTTTCATGTGACATCAAACCATATCAACTTGTCCATTTTTCTTAAACAAACTATCCATATAAAAAAATCAATTAGCTAGTGTGGGAGGATTTCTTCGTTTTAATTTCCTCTATAATTTAATATTAATTTCCGCATTGAAAATTCTTCTTTTATATATACCAGGTCTTTTTGTTTCTTTCATTGTTCTTTATGTGTTTGGTTTGCGGATGGAAGAGTTATAAAGATTGTCGAGAAACGTTAGGCCCTAATTAAAACCACAAGATATAAAATATTTCCAAACCAAACGAATGTGGATATGTTATATATTGTATATATATGTACATAAAACATGCTACCTCATCAAACCTATATATATGTATATACGAGTATATAATGTGTTATGTGTTTGCTTATATACAAATAATAAAAAAGAAAATTAAAAATGTAATATGTTTCAAGATAACCCACATCATATGGAAAGATCTTTTATGTGGTGTACACACGTTTAACTGTCTTATATTAAATGGAAAGCTCTATATATTTAAATAATATACTAGGCTCAGCCAAATTCACTAGTCCAGACTCGGAACTGCATTTGTTCAAACTTCAAAGATTTAATTTTTTAATAAACTTTTCCGCTTCAAAGCAACAAGTCATGTTTAATATCGAAACTTTTTCTGTGTATATGGATTCGTTTCTACACAAATATTGTGATATAATTTATTTGCTCAACATATAAGATTAGTTTGGAAACTCTTGTTTAAGGTAATAACAGTAATAAGCTAAAACTACAAAAACAAGTTGGAAAAACAATTCGACTTTTCCTTTATGTGAAATGACAACATAAATTCGAAAAATTGGGGATAAACATGGTTACGTTATGTTTTTTTTTCTAGACAATCTGAAGCATAACAAGTAAACGTAGGTACAGAAAAAATGACGTACACTGGGAAAATATATTGAGGTGATTTTTTCCTGTGACCTAAAGTTCGTTTATTTTTTAACTTGTAAAAAAAATTGTTTTTGCTCTTCATATAAAACTATAACATTTTAGAGTTGAAAATATGACATGTTGGTTCTTGCTCTATGACGAAAATAAAATAAGTACGTAAGCAGAATTAACTTGGTTAGTGAATTTCAGTTAAAAAATTATTATTTCCCAGGAATCGAATTGTATTTCTGTGTTGAATTGTTTTTTCCTTAAAATCGTTAATTTCGAACAAAAATACGTTCGTAGATTTTATAAAACTTGTTTCGAATTTGACAATGACTAAAGGCAATTGGCTGTAAGAAAGCTCCCAGTTAGTAAAAAATGCCAAATTTTTATCATCAACTCTATGACAAACTGATTGGCTGCTACTAAGGCTGCTATTAGTAGACCAGAATAACACATTTTGCACAAAAATGCTATGTAAATATTACGCCCAATTCTCTATTGCCATCGAAAACTAGTAGAATAGTATCATTAGCCCGGGCTATATGGAAATTAAGGAAAGTAAGTAATATATTAAAATATATAGGATTTATACAGGGTGGCCAATGAATGCTGCTTCAATGGAAAACTAGAATACCCAATTACGATATTATCATTATTTTATTTAATCTAGTTTACACCATTCCTGCAGAAGCAACCGATAATTAAGGCTTTCAATATTTTACCGATTATTAGTTTGAAAACGTTTTACACAACCTATCGAAGAAAGGGTTTCATCTTTCTTTAGCGATCACTCGTAAGCTTTAAGAATCCAGCCGATTAAAATTCAAAAATTGTATCTGAATGGAGAAGATTCAAAAATAAGTCTAAAGTACGTGTGGCTGGTATGACGGAAGTAATTTTCCATTTTATTGAATTTCGGTATAAAAATGGTCACATTTGCTTATATGGCAGATGGTGACATCGCAGGAACGATCTGGTGTTTAGTGGTGTAGTCGTAAAACGTCACCTCTCTCGGAAGTTTTACTTTTTTGGCATTAGTCCGCTTCTAACATTTTTGTTTCTCCGGTAATACATAATAATGCCTCAAATGTAAGCAAATTTTCTGGAAGTTCTCTATCTATAAAAATCCTGCATTTGGGAAAGTTATGGAAGCACTAATTAATAATCATAGAAGAACATAAAATTAAAAATTAAAAAATATTAACGGACGTGTTGTTGTAAACCCCTAAAATGATCAAATTATGTTCGAATTATTTGGAATGAAAGAAATTTAGAATCAACATAGTCTGTCATAACATGAGTTTAGGTGTTATTATCTGGTGCGCAACTAAAATTCCGGGTTTCACACATAGATGGTGCTAGCGACACATCTAGTTGTCATTTATGTCAGAAGTTGTGTTTTGTTCGCTATGCGTGGTCAGTTGTTACCGATAACTAGTTGTAATACCAGCACATATCGCAACGTAAAAATATTTTTTCTTAGAACGTAAATGTCTAGTTTGTGCCAAACAAACTGTGAAGATTGGTTTAAACGCTTCAGAAGTGGTGATTTCGACATAGAGGAAGACACCAACCTGCAAGCGTTATTGGATGAAGATGATACGCAAACTGAAGATCAACTTGCGGAGGCATTAAACACGACTCGATAAGGTATTTCCAAAACGCATGAGTTCACTGAGAGCCAGATGGAAAATCGAAGAGCCACTCGCAAATTTTTCTTTCACTGCATGAAAGTAAGAGCTTCTTGCATCGAATACGGGAGATGAGAAGTGGATCTTTTTTAAAAATCCCAATGTTGGTTGGATGAATGATTCTAGGATTCTATTGCGCACCTAGTATGAATTCTTTCTGTCGTTTATAAATAATACATTAGTTTCATTGCGCTGCCAAAATTACTTTGAGCCTGCAATTTCTCTACCTGTTAAATTATTTTGTTAAATTATTGCGGATTGGCGTTTGTAAGGACATATTTATGCATTTTGGCTGCGCAAACTATGGCAAATTGATCGTAAATTCTGTTCTAGTAACCGATTTACCCGACTATTGGTAAGCAGCCATTGTTAGGCCAAATTAAAAAACAACATTTTGCCTATCAATCCTTCCTTGGCCGCCTCTCTGTAACTATCGGTATTAGTTAGCTTTATTAACTTAAATCAAGTCGAGTTAAAATTTGCATAATAACTTATTATGAAAATTGTAAAAAATCTTAACATTTTCAGATCAGTTTGCGTAGTCGTCCACGCGCCACACTTAAATTATGTTTTTTTTTTCAATTTGCAATGTTTGTACACTAGTTGGTCTTCACTTTAGGCATATGTCCCTGTCTATTCCAGTTTAAGGCCCACATACAGAACTAACAGATATTTATAATGAAGTGTAACGTGGTTTCATTTTTCGAATTTATCATCCACATTTATATTAGAGTTTCAAAATACCGGAATATTCTAATTCATCAATTTCGGTATTCAAAAGGTTTTGAATTAACCCTGAATAAAAAGTTCTTTAAATTTGAAATTAAACACGTTTTGTTAAAAAAGGTTTGCAGCAGTTGATCCTTCCGATCGAAATTTTCAATCACCGTGTGGTCTGTAGAGAGGACCAAACATGTAGACTGCACGGAACCACACACAGACATACAGATAACTTTTGAACCCCACTTAGTCGGGCGGGCGATATAGCGTGGTAAATCTGAAAAGGTCAAAATTTTAGACGTAAAAGAAAGTAAAAGATCACCAAAATATTTTATCTTCTGTTTATTGCGGTTTTACGGAAATTTTACGTAGGGCTAGCAATAATTGTTTGTAAATTTGTAAATTTTCGTGTTTTGGGATACCAATTAAAAATTATAGTGGAAATATTTCGTGCCTAAATTGTGTGGAAATTAAATGTGGTTAAATTTTGACATTCTTTAATTCAAAGTCAATCAATTTTTCAACAACGCATAATTTATAACAATAACATTTCGATGCCAGCTGTAAGTAAATTTTGTAAAATACTTTTCCCATTACGCATTAAGAATATAAATAAATTATCTCAGCATTTGTAAATTGAAAATATGCTAAATTTGAACAAATCAACATAAACTTGAAATACATCAAACAAGAAATAGTTCTGCGGAAAATAGATTCATCGCAACGCGACCAACGACCTAAAAACAAACCGACAAAATTAAATAAATTAAACAAAATAAAGGTAAGACAAAATGACTACATGTAAGTATATTTTGAAATAATTAAAGAAAACCTTTCAATTTAAAAGAAAATAAATAATAATAAAAAATGTTGGTTACAAAACTATCAAAAATAGCTCGCCACATATAAGAAATCCGTAAAAAATATAAAATATTTAATTTTAACATCGTCAAGAATAGACAAAACGAAACGACAAAAAAACAATTTCCCTTCTTAATTTTCCGCTCTCCAAGTGTACGATGGCATATGATAAACACTTTAAGATTTATGCCAGTCTCTTTTATAATTTATAGGCAAGTAAAACAAAATTAAAAATTCTAAACAAAATTTTTAGAAATAACAAACTTTGCTCATTTCTTGATGCACACGCACGGCGGTGTATAGCTAAATTATAAAGAAAAATAATATTATAAAATTAATGTAGGTGGAAAATGATACTGAAGAATTAAACGTAACGATCATGATGATGATGCTGATCATGAATATTATTAAATGGAAGTCGGTCGGTTAGTGATGATGAACTCAATTCATGATAAATATACAAAAAATTGAGTCATTGTTTTTTAAAGATGTACCGAGATAAATAATTTGTTGTTGATATAATAAAATTAAATTGGATGAGTTCTCTCAAGATGCTCTCTCATTTCGCAGTGTGACAAATATTTATTTGGCAAATGAATCCGAAATATGTGATATGTTTATATTTTATCTTGGGAAATATAATTCTATAGGCTTTTTTTGATAGAAATTTATGAGCCGACAATGGGGCGCGTAATGTTTACACATTAAATGACGCTCAAAAACGGTCATGACTAATCCGGTTTAATTATATATATAAAAATAGAAAATATTCTTACGACTTGTAGTATTAAGATGATTAAGATTTTAATGTCATTTAATGTCACAATTATAAAATGATAATACGTTTTATATGTGTGCCAACTTTCATCAATCCCATTATACATACATATATTTTTTTCTTCAAAAATTTAGTTAAATTCCCTTGGCCATTTCACTTAACGCTCTACTAATATTCTTATCTAAACATATTTATAGCACAAATATTCTCAGACAGTCAACGAACTTAGAGGAAACTTATATGTTTATTTTCCTACCATTCATAAAAAATTTTTTACTTCTGTTTATTTGCTTTGGCTTTGGGTATTGTTGTGCTCAGATGCGGTAACAAACTGAAAAATTGAGAAATAAAAAAATCACCACCGAAAATCTGCGACACAAAATCAACAAAGTAATAAATTTTAAAGTTTCAGCATACATATGTTTATGGTACCACACCACAATAAAAATATTAGTTTTATGACAGAAAACTATGAGAAACTTTGAGCATGCATGTGAAAGTTTAAAACTAGAATATATTAGAAGTTTTTTGGCATAAGCTAAATCGTTTTACAAATTGCACCTGATGTAAAATCTTGTCAGGTCCAATTAAATGCTACAGAGAACTTGTGATTGCCGTTAAATTTTTATGGTTGGTTTAAAGAATTCTGTCTAAAGATAAAATTTCATAAGAAATTGTTTTGTTATCGGTGGCCGAAGTAGGGATTGTGGATTTCGTCTCAGGTCAACAATTTTATAATTTATATTTGATTGATTCTTTATATTATAGGGTTATTCATTATATGAAATATAATGACGCAAACTTCTGGTTAAACCCATTTTAGCAATTTCCTTTCGAACGTCTTCCTAAACATCTTGTGAGTAGAGCTTGTGGTTAGTTTATTGGTGTGTATCTTTTCATTTCAGTTTCTTCTTTAAAAAATCAGCCGGTAGTCAAATCAGGGGGCTAGTCGATACCACCACTTTTTAACATTAATTGCATGCATATGTTGTTGGCTCATTTCGGGTACAGAAATTTGATCCAATGACGTAACTGTTTTATTACTGAAAATCATCATCCAGGTTTATTTATTATCTAATTACGATTGGGTGGAATCCAAATTACCACACTCAATACCACACGGAGCCTACGGTGTAATCGGAGGATTCTAGAAAATTTAATTGTACCAAGGCTGGATGTGTCAATTTTAGACAATATAGACCAAAATTCTAATTTGATCCTTTCCCAATGTTAGGACGAACTTGACTAATGTAAGGTTCACTTCAGTAGTAACATATTTGGCTTTACGGCGAGTAGAGGAATTAAACCAATTAAACCTTGTTGCCCTAATACAACCTTATTTTTATTATTACCAAACAATTAGGTCATAAGTTTCACTGAAGGGTCCACTAATATATAGCCTGTTTACTCGAATTATGCATTGTAATTCCGTAAATAAGTATACTCTTACAAAGAGAACATCGCAATTATTAACAACTTTAGTACACTCGAAAATATCGTTTAGCCGTAATTGATGAGTTGCGTAGGTGATCCGTAGGTAACTGTATCGTTCATAAAGCACTTTAATAGTTTGATGGTTTGTCAGTAAGTTTGCTATAGTAAGGCGGTTCTTCAATGGATGATAAGATGTCGCGCTTATATAGATATGTTGAATAGTCGGATTCGGATTGCATCCCTTGGTAGATTGTGATCTTGAGTAGAAAGAGACCATGGTTATTAAAGAACATTTTGGTAATGGTTTGTGTGGTTATAAAGGCCATGCAGTTCGGGCTATCTCATTGGACGGTAGAGTTTCCTTTATTTCCATGGGAAATGTTCGATTTGATTAGGCGGATCTTCAACATCCTACTCTTTAAGTTAAAGGATTAAAATGGGCCCAGTAGTTCCTATCTCTGTTTATGCTGGTTGTGTAATGATATATAAAGTGTAGAAGATTTTGTGCGTAACGGATCTGCGATGAGTTTGATTGATGCGTCGTGGTCGTGTTACTTAACATTGTTAATGGATAAGTCAATAACGAGATGTTACCCAATTGGTTCAACTCCATTCAGTTTGCTAAGGCAGCAAATTACGTTTGTGGATTGAAATATTTAGAACCCTCGGTTTAAAAATCCAGCTGGAAATTTTTCGAGTCAAGGGGAGTTCTTCAGCGTTGCGGACCTCTTTAACAGAACTGAGTTGTCTTTGAATGGGAACGAGCGTCTTACCGAGTTTAGAATTTATGGAAATAATTTACCATGCCAATCAACTGCAGGATTTGTGGCACTGGGAATTCGGTATTAGCATAACCTCGTGTGAAGAAATAGTACGATTTGGCGAAAATTTTAGCTGATTAAATTGAGGGATCTAATCAAATCACACTTTTAACTTAAAATATTGACACCAGAATTATCGAGTCTGAAACAGTTGTTTTGAGGCCTTGTATGTATATCTTCGCGTGATATGAGTATGATGAGTATGATTGATTAATAGTTAGGTCGCTAATTTAATCAGCCGTCTTCGCGAAAGATGATCTATAGTGAGAATTTACTAGTAAATCGGAGCCAATGATCATCGAGTTCACGTCAGCTAGTAGGAAAGTATGCGAGAATAAGTACTTGAGTAGAGTCCGAGATTCACGAGATAATACGGCTGATAATACTAGATTGTGAGATTTCATAATCAAACATATTGACGTATTAGCACATCTAGCATGCAGCGGAAGGTGTGCTGGGTGCGAACTTTAACGTGCTTTTCGTTCTTCTACTGTTAGTGCACCTGTCGAGTTGGAGGGCGTTTTGTTGACCCTATAACTCTTTGGTTTGGTGAAATTGATGAGTAGTTTGAATGGTAGAGATATTACGTTATCACAAATTCAAAGCCTTGTGCATTTTGTCTGGAATTTTAGCAAATATATCTTTTCCCGCAGGACCTAGGGTGTTTAGGATTTTCGAACTCATGCTCTGTGCGGAGTATCTCCGATTTACCCTCAAGAGACTGTATGCCAGTATTAATTAGGAATTGTTTGTGAACCGTGATGTCGAACATCTACTGCTAAGCCGTGAACATATGCTGATGGTGCTTTGGTCGAAATGATTTTTCTGCTATGGTTACGCATGCAAGGGCGGACTAATCTAGCATGTCCTAGTTTACAATCAGTGCAACGCATACATATTTATGTCACAAACAATTTCTTTCAAATTGTATACGACCGCAAGTGGTTCTAACGAAATTAGGTGGAAACCTTTACCGGATGCTATTTGATTAGAATATACAATTAAAAATACAATTTACAAATTTAATGAAAATGTCACTACGATTTGGACCGTACTATGACATTATATCCTCGGATATTATGTCGTCCCCTCCCCTCCTCCGGAACAATTACCCCCGGTCCATTACCGTAAACTAAAGCGCACCAAACTGTCATTTGTTTTGGATAGCGAGATTTTCCCACTAGGGTTTCAGAACCCCAAATACGAGAATTTTTCTTATTAACGTAGTTATCAATGTAAAAATGAGCCTCGTCGCTAAGAAAGATATTCTTGAAAAAATGGGATAATTTTCTTGCATTCCTAACAGCCAGATAACAAACGAGTAAGGTCTGGTGGAATAATTTTTGTACAAAGTACGGTGCAAACTGGTTTGTAATATGCCCAATTCCTGTGAATGTAATCAGGGTTTTCTGTCGCACTTGTAGCTCTTGTTGTTATATTTTCTGCTGACCTTGCCATACGAGCACGAGTTGGAGTTATCACATCATTAACTTGTCTGAGACGTTCGAATTTGTCGATTATATCCCCGATAGTTGAGCGAAAAGGTGCCTTATCACGTCCAAAAGCAACACGCACTTTACGAACCGTTTCTGTGAATTTTCACCGTTTTTGTAATGAAAAAATAGAAAAAAAATTTGAAATGACGGCTCTTAATGGAAGACCCTGTACAAGCGGAAAATAAGAGCGGCGATAGGCATATGTCGATAGCGCGCAGGAGCTGGAAACCACCTTTAATAGTACTGAAAGAGAGCGTAGCACCAGGGAAAATGAAACAAACAGAAGATCTTTAAAGCAAAGAGTTGGAAGCGAACAATGCCGCTTCCAATCAGAGTGAATAATCCTTTATGCAAAATTTTCGTACCTACATGTGTGGTTTCTTTCAGACCTCTCATTTGTTCTTGCTTTCTCGTTCTCTTGTTTGGAAAACGCGAAATACATAAATACGCACGCACAATTAATGAAAAACACAACCAAGAGAGTTGTAAAATTGCATACGCGATTTGGATCTTTTGCTGGTTTTAATAAGCGTTTCAATAGGCTTCAATAGTTGAAGCGAGACGGTTAAAAGAGAGGATCCTGTTGCATGTTCGATTAGGAGAAATACTGAAAAGGATACAGGGATGTTTAAGTTTTAGGGCACAACATACTAACGCAACATCGTTATGTAATTGGCAGAGGTGAACGCATAAACAATCGAACTCGAAAGAATTTTTCAAAATATGGATGGTAAGTAAGAAAGGTAACAGTAAAATTAAATGATAAACCTGGCGAGGAAGCTTAAAAATAATCAATGTACATTCGCACAAGATTTGTAAAATGGAGCACATGGGGAAACTTGTAAATGCCCAAACTATGATGCGAGGCTTCCGCTACGAGAAATCCAGGTAGAGAAGGTACCTGCAAAGTTTTAAATATGGGAATCTATCGGATGGTTGGTCTCATGCACTTCGATTGTCCTAGCGATCGTATGTGTATTTGTTGTTGGTGCTGTACACAACTGATCACTACAAGGGTAATAATGTAATCGAGTACCCAAGTAAATGATCATCAACCAAAACTGGAGACGGAAAACATTGCGAAAGAACAATAAGGAATCGTATTGTTCCTGTCAACAATTTCCGTAAGATTCTCCGACGGATACAAAGCATTCAATAATAGAAGAAAGCAATACCAAGATAATGAGCTCAAGACCACGGAACTTGAAAATACAACATAAAATAATATAGAATACTCCGGCAGCTGAAATAAATGTAAGCAGCAAGCACATTCAGCGGAACAAATGCTGCCTCATTAGACATGGTGTGTGGATACAGATTAAAGGTGACAGAATGTCACAAATCGAAGTGGAAGCTTTACTGTACTAACTGAATTGCTTTTCCCAGGCAATAAATATGTTACTCGTATATTAGGCGCATCAGACTTATATCCATTAAATGTCCATTAAAATATCCATTAAAACGACATATGTAGAATCCATGGATGTGGAGTGGAGGGGGCAACGTTTTTGGCTACTCGCTTAGATGAATTAGAGACGGGCTAGACTACACTTTTAAAACATTAAATTCAGACTGGAGACGCCAAACCTGTTAAAACAACCTAAAATTCTTATGTTAAAAATGTTAGAGCTGCTGCTCCCACGGAATCGGCACATCCGATTGTTTGCGTGCGAAAGTAAACTATCTATTTGTCTAAGTAGAAAAGCTAAGGATACAGGCATACTCAACCAACCCATAAGTTTGTAGATTAAGGCTGGGTCCCAAACGATTACTTTTTTGTGGAACCTAACTTATTCAAAACTTGTTTTTAAAACTATTGCATATATTTAAATAAATTTGGGAATATGTCTCACAAATATCCTGCCAAACTCAAAAATGACAATAAAATTAGATTTTTATGGAAGAAAGAGACATAAAATATGTCACCTCGCGAGCATACTTATTTGAATAAGTTAGGTTCCATAAATAAGTATTCATTTGAGACACAGCCTAATACTATTTAGAATTTTTTTTGATACCTATCAAAATAGGGTTCACTTTCAGGACGTAACAGGGCATAACAAAAATATATCACGGGTTTCATTTTTAGGGCTACCATTTGAAACGGCAGATTTTTTTTATCTCTCTTCTTTCTCTCTCTCTTTTTTTATCGGTACCTCCCGATCCAAACGACCAAGCTTTAACCACTATGCCATTAGGTCGGTAGGGCAGATCTCTTTCGCGGTATAATAATAATATTTAAATTGATAGACGATTTTTTAGTTTTCTGTAAAGTATTTGAGTGGGTTTGAATTAAAATTTTGCTACTGATAGTGCGAACCATGAGATATATAATTTGAAGTTTAATCAGAAAATTGGCTGAAGGTTGCCCAATATTAAACCAATAAATTTAAAACACAAGCACAGTTTAAAATATAAAACCTTTAATTATATGCACAATACACTCAAATATCAAGTACTAGAAATACCATATATTAAGGGAAGCTAATTTTACGTTATTTCAAGAATATTGTACCACTCGATCTGATGGTTGAAAATGATAACATTTCAATAATCATAAATGAGTGGTTCTTATCTTTGCAAGGATAAGATCAAATTTTACATACAAATATTATGTCGCAGGATTAATAGTGCCTTGAAAAATACATACAGACCAAAAATAACAAAATAAAATTATATATTTCGAAATTGCTTAAGCAAATACGTTCAAATCAACTTATACGAGTAAGTATACCATTCTTACGTATTTGCGCATATTAAGACTCGAATACGAAACGAATCGAATGAAACATATGTTACATAGATAATAATTTATCATTCAAGCACAACCGATTTATTACACCTGCCTGATTGACGTCTTTATAATATATAACTCTTGGTATTCACGTATCCAACTCAAGATACATGTGTATGTAGGAATAAATGAAAATGCGGTAAATTTATTTTCCTTACATAAGTAGAAAACAACAACAATCTACCATATACTATACATAGAGACACTAAACATTATGGATGGGAAGAACACAAAAAGAAAATTCTTCTATTCTTTATGTAACCATTGAGAATATTCAACTCTTTTATTCTGTCTTAATTCATAGAAGTCAATTTATTAATCCACGTCTTTTATATGTACATATATGTAGGGAAAAGGAGAATAAGGAGAAACGATAACTCAAAAGATTTTTTCAATGTTGTTGTTGTCTGTTTCTTATTTTATTATCGCTAATTTTGATATATAAGTAAGTTACAAGGATGGAAACCTCTTGAAGTTGAATTATGAAATGTAAATGTAGGTCATAATTAAACATGATCTAAGTATGTATTTTTATAAGAGATTTGATGTAGGTATCATGTATAGTATGTTCATTATGAATGAATAGGCCACTGAGGGATCCGTGCTGCAGATGACGGCACCAATATAATATAAAAGAGCTTTTTAACATTCTAAACACCACAAGTAATTATTTTTCCTTAAATCTTTCTAAATCGAATGAATTTTCATTATTTGAATTTTTTATTTTTCATTTTCGCTGGAGTATAGCAGCAGCAAGTAAAATAATTTTTCATTTATTTCTTAAGATGTGGATACATTGGTTTTGTGCTCTATAGCCGCCTTTGTATATTTTCTTAATTTTGATCACGATTTGTCGAAATTTTAAAGTTCATTTAATTTTTTTTTTGTTTGTTTTGCTTCATTTCTGTTGCGATTTATTACAGAATGTACGAGTATATAGGTACTGGTTGGAGAACACGATTTCAGGCTGGCAAATAACAATTTTTGGTATGCGAATTTTTCATATGTGTACTCATATAAACATATTTTTCTGGTGATTTGATTATATTTTCTTCAACATATACGATAATATTACATCGTTGGTTTTTATTATGCTGCCGTACAAGTTGTGTATATGGTACGTATGTTACGGCTATATTTTACGGTATTATAGGTCAAACATTATATATACCCAAATATTAGATTCGCATGAACAAATTTCAATAGAGAAGTTTTTCTAATTCATAATTTTTTGGTCACTGATGTTGTTGCTAATGTTGTCGGCTGGGATGTAGATGAAAAATGAATTATCTCTATAGATTTTGGGATAATCGTTTTCTATTTGAACATAATCCAGTATAAGGAGATAACATGTTCGGGTTTCACAAAATTGATAAAATATTATTTTAAGATAAACAAATATTTAGTCCAGTATAAACAAAAGTGTACTTAATACGTCAGTCCTATAGTTAGGAGCGAATTTCATTAAGTATTTTTGAATTTCTATTAATCTATAACGTGTTAATTAAGCACACGGCAGACTAAAATAAAAGCGAAATGGGTTTACACTTATTTCTATTTATACATAATTATGATAATTAAACTAACACGCAGTTCAACCGTGAGATTTGCAAATAATTTTGAGGCACAGACTTTGTGTCGATGACTTCTTTTAAAAATAAAAGTGATTGAATTCCGATGAAAAAAATATTTCAAATATATTTTATACCGAGTATACGAGGGTTTTCTGAAAAGTTTCCGACCTCAGCATGAAGATGGTAGCACTTCTCTACAAAAGTGGAGGAGTGTGGTTGCGCATGTGTTGAAGGCACTCACAAAAAATATCAGCTATTTTGGAGGCGCAGTTGTTTAACAATGGTTTGAGTGCGTAGATGTGAGTGTTTTTGTGAACATAGAAAAAAACGAGTATTGAGGTTTCTTAAATATTTATTTTTGAAAGGCAATACGCCTACACCAATCAAAGGCAAGTTGGACCATAATTTACCACCGTGAAATATTAAGCATATGCATTTAAACGTGGCCGTACCAGCATGGATGACGATGAACGTTCGGAATGTCCAAAAAGTACTACCGCTATCGATAACATTGCTCATGTTCACTACATGGTGTTAGACAACCGTTGAATTAAACGTCTTTGTCACATATTGAATCAAGATTTAGGCTTGAGAAAGCTGCCCGCACGCTGGTGCCACGTTTGCTCACTTTAGACCGGAAACGAGTTCGAATGTACATTTCCAAAGCTCTGTGGGCGCAGTTTAGGCGCAATAAATTGAATTTAGCTAATTACTATTGATGAAACTTGGATACACCTTTAGACTCCAGAATCAAAAATACGGTCAATAAAATGAATTGATAGCGACTGTTTTCTGAGAAAGTCATAGAGTTATCTTAATCGATTATCTTCTAACAGGAAAAACCATTACTGCAGGAGTATGCTGAAGGCAGAAATGGCAGAAAAACGGCCTTAATTGCAGAAAAAAAATCTTACTCCACCATGACAATGCGCCGTCTCACACCTCAGCAACTGCTTAAATCCTCTTTACTCACAAGATTTAGTCCCAAGTGACTTTTTAGTTTTTTGTTCCCTAAGCTAAAAGTGAAGCTCGGAGGACAGATCATCACCTTCGTAAACAATTATTTTGCGGATAAAGACACCGTGTACTATTTGGAAGGGTTGAAGAGATGTAGACAGGGAAACTATGTAGAGAAATAAAAATAAATTTGAAGCAAAAATGTCTTGTAATTTTGTTAGAACGGAAACTTTTCACACAACCCCCGAATACCTACAGTGACTACGCTTGGTGCAGTATTCTCAACTACAAAATTAGAGGATACAATCTTGAGCATGCTGTATACCAAAATCCATACATAAAAAGGTGGATTAGTACTGAGTTATGCAGTCCAAAATCCATAGTTGTGTTTATTATCATTACCGATTCTAAAATCAAATGTGAGCAATTCTACCTTTGGTGCTGAATTTTTAATGGCTGTACTCCGTGATTGAGGTCCCATTTGAGAGTGGAAATTTAAAATTTCGTTTAATTTTAAGATCTTAAGGATAAGTACAGTAAGGGTGTGTGTAATATAAATAGGAAAGTATTATATAGGGTGCTTTTTTGTCCCAGGTCGATTTTGTTTGGGCAACATTTTATTTTGGGTGACATTGGGCAGTTTGCATTTAACAGTCGTAGTGAATGGTCGACCACAATTTATTATGGAGCATCTAATGCCGCAACAATGTGTTGACATTATAAAAACATTATGTTTAAATAATTGATCAATTATGAATATACGCGGCGAAAATTCTGTGATTTTTTGGTGTTAATCATCTGCCGAGCAAGTCAACCAGTGTAATGAATAATTTTGAAAATTATTCATTACACTGGTTGGCTGATGTTGCATACACTGGGATATAAAGTAAAAACTGGACGACAATTAAGCTAACGTACACCAGACAAGATTGATGCAATGAGGCAGAGTGTTTTGAATGTTCAGGTACATTTTATCGACGCCGTGCACAAGACTTGGCAATGTCTCCAGCATGTTAGTTAAAAATTCTCAAAGAAAATTTCTATTTTTACCCATATAAAATTCAATTAACGGCAGCGAGATTGAAATGCTCGAGTTTTACAAACGGAATAGCTGCTTTTGAAGTACTGAGAATCCTCAGTTGATACACCAAAGACCACTACACCCTCTTAAAGTAACTGTATGGTGCGCCATTTGAATCGTCGGTATCATTGGCATGTATCTTATTTCTTTGAGGATGCTAGAGGCAATGATGTAACAGTTACTGGTGACCACTATCGGGACATGTTGCAACACTTTCTTGTGATCGAATTGGATCAATTAGGCATACAGATCATGAGGTTCCAACAAGATGGTGTCCCGGTCGAATACCAGATGATAGATCTTACAGAGGTGCCGATCACATGGTTGTCGTGTTCAAATATGTTCAAGTGGAAATTATCATCTACATTCAGTAGACAAGCTTAACATAAAGTCCGTTGAGTGTTAGACAAGCACAGTAATAACGAAGAACCTCCACCCAATATGCAATAGCAGTGGTACGCTATAACTCAACTAAGATGACCACCGGGATGCCGCAATGACTGGTTCGATGGTCAGTGCCGCTTGGTCGTCAAAAATAAATAAAAGCTAGAAGCACTCTTGTAGAAAATATCCGTGCTAGGAAAGCTACGAAAACATCAGCTTTCAATTGGAATAAAAATGAAAACTGTTTTGTTAATGCCAGGAATCTCACTGAAAACTTATATCCAAGCAGTACAGCCAGCCCAAGAAGGACTGCCAAGAAAGCAAAGAACACGTGGCTGATGTTCTCTCAGTATGGTAAACCTACTTCCAAAATCTGCCAAATCGGACTGACGAAGTGACCCCTATTACAGTAATGGCTCCCTCGAGTGACGAGGTTTTTGTAGAGTATCCCACACTAGTAGAAGTAGAGGTACCTATTAGTAGCATTTGTTAATCTAATTCAGTCTCGACGGCGTAAATCTATACAATCTCATCGTCGCCATTTGGGACCAAGAAGGTGCTGCTGGAGAATTGGGAGACCGTGCTCATATGTCCGTTGCACAAAAACGGCAACCGTCTAAAGTGTGAAAACTATCATAGCTTAATTGAACACTGCCTACAAAGTGTTAGCTAATGTTATACTTGCCAAAGTCGTTCCTCTCACCGAAACATCGTCGGCGACTATCAGTTCCAATCGAGCAGCCACGGATCAGTGCTCTACCATGAGGGAACGATGAATAGTTATGGATGTACGGAATTTAAATGCATTTTTCTTTAAGTGAATTCATAAATATTTTCTAGTTCTTCAACTGAATTCACAATTCTACCTTCATTTCTCAAATAATTTCCCAATATCTTTCGATTGAGCGCAATTCTGGAGTCTTCGGAGAATTCATCTCCTTTGGTACGAAATTTACATTCTTTGTGGCTCGCTGATCCAAAGTTTTCTGTGCGCAGGTTTCACTGTTTTTTGTTGATTTCGTGAAGAGGTGCTTTTAAAGTCACGTTGACAAATCGCCTGCCAGACTAACATATTTTCCCCAAACATCTGTTATCGGATTGCAATAATCGTATTATCCAGCACTTCTCCGCTGCTATATATTATTTGCGGACCAAGTACTACTAAAACCACAGTGCACACATTTCCGTACTACTAAGACCACAGTGTACTCAGGTTGTTCTCCGCTCCTCGTTTCCATCTTTGAATTCTATGGCTGTACTCTTTAGTGAAATTCACGGTGTTGAACAAAAGGCTCCGTTTTCGACTTGATCACTTATATTTGAAATTCCGTTGGTCAGATGTTAGCGCGGTAGCGTTGGGCTATTCTGCTAGAGTGCTTCTAGCGTAATTAGCCCACCATTTATTATGATTTTGTTTGTTTTCATTGAATTTTACAGACATACTTTTGTTATGAGGGAGGTGACTGGTAACTTTACAATTATATTTCATCCAGCAAATGATCTTTTATGCTTATGTATTGAGTGTGAATAACACTTTGCACTTGAAGACGACAAGAATATGAAGAATCGCTGTTCATGTCGACATCTATTTTGGACTTTGGTTCTAACATCAGGTATGCTGTTGGAGTATCTCTTAAAGTTCAAGTCAAGAGTCTAGCCGGTCTTCCAACATTCCATCTTTAAGTTACTTAATGGATTCTCTATGTTAAAAAAAACATATCGGTGTAACTGAAGCGTCGTTGGCCGTTGTAAGCTGTTAGAACAAATATACGGTATTTTATCAGCGGCCGGGGTATTTTCCAACAAAGAACAGTACGAATACTTTCAACTCGGAAAATAATAAGGCACTCACTCGGTAAACGAGTTTGACTTTGAACGTTGAATTTGTTTAGGTAGCCGACTGCAAATCTGCCCCATTTTGATGGTCGGTATAGAAAAGAGACTAGTCATTAGTAGAATCAAGTATCCTACTCACAGATCATCCAAACACTTCTTATATATGTAAATGTTATTCTAGCTCGAAAATTTTTGCAAATCTCCTGATAATAGATTATGCACGGTCCATGTCCCCATTTTTAAAGTTTAGTCTGTCAGGTAGAAGTTCCTATATCGTGTGATTTGTGATGAATTCGGTATAGTAATCGGAGATCTTTGTGCAGCGTTGATAACTTGATAGTTTTTATTAGAGAATATTGTCATCTTCGCTTAACTACCAGCTTTTTACTTGTGAAACTTATGCACAGTGGACTTGTTTAAGGTAACTAGTTTTATCTTTGTACGTCTTCTTAAGCACGCAATAACTATTATTATTTATTTACACCGAAAAATATTTATTATAGTAGTGTTGAATAGTTCTTCTCCTGTGGTTAATTTTACATACTGGTTTGCAGTGCCAACGGCTTAAACTGTATTATCAACCCTATAAGGAAAAATATGTATTTCTTCTAAAATACCAAATTATTCAATAGTCTCAAAATACAAATCAAAGCCTAACTTTATTAAAGATTCGATTGCAAAGTAATTAAGTAATTTTTTGGAGAATAAATAAAATCTTAATTTGATTTTGTAAGTTGTGTGTCCGACTGGTCCCAAAACAGGATATCATAATACGGTACAAAGTACACTCAACGAACTTTTACTTTATCGTAAAATCAATCTTCAATCAAAATTATTTTATAATTACTTTGACTGAAGGTAAATCTCTACTTGATAATATACCAATAATCCACTATTGTACAAGGCATTGTTTTGTCATGTTCTTTTTTAATCAGTCTTGTTTTGTACCATGTACTGTTTTGTGTTGTCCTGTTTTGTTATGTCCTGTTTTAAAATGTGCCATAGTGAGCGGCTTCCGTTTCTAGCGGATTGTAAAAATTATTATTCTTGAACTGTTAGTTCTTCTGGATGATAGCCAAATAATTGATTTATATGAGGTGAGAATAACAAGTGTTTGGTACCTTCGTTTCGACCTACCAAAAAATTAAATACTTTATGTGACATCCGAGATTACGGGGTGTCTAACAATAACTAGTGGATTTCATGTACCTTATGTACTTACATAAATGTTTGGTTTTGTTATTTCTTCACTGTAGTCACCGATGTAGTCATTCGAATTTTGGTCGAAACCAATCTACAAACTATTTGGCAATCTCACCTCGTACATTATTATCAAACTTGGCGGGAACCGAAAAGATCCCGCACTCAATGTCACATTGGACTATGGTGTACAAACAGGGTTTTAGCCTAAATTGCATTTGCTCTGACAACCTGCAAAACCTAAAACCAACACAAGGAAGACAACTGACATATGTACATTTAAGGATCTGTGGTCCAGAAGTCGAAACATGATCATCCTCGAAAGCTAGATAGCTACATTTAAAATGAATCATTTAGTGCTTGACAGCCAGCTATAGTTTGAAGCTTAAAACTTTGGTATTTTACCTGCATATTTAAAAATTTAATCCGGAGAGGACGAAGTTTTTAAAGATTTTGCAACAGTAAAATTTTCAACAACAAGGAACAGTCCAACAGTTAGCACCTTGTGGCAAGATTGCAAAGTAGCAAAATCGTAAAATATAAAATTGTTTGTAGAAAAAGTTGCTTATATTGTATGAATGATGTACATACGGATAACGATAAAGAAAATTTGACATATTCAGTGCAACTAGAATTTCTACAAATGTAAGGCGTGTTTTAAAAGCCCAAACTTTTATCTGTTAAATGTTGTGTCAACAATTTTCGTATGTGTATCTTTTATCTAATTGTTGCAAAGACTTTGTCTAATTGTTGCATTTTTATTCTTTTTCAATTTTGAACCATTTGATGCGGGTTTAAATAGGCCGATACCTGTTCAGCAATGAATCTGGCATTTTTATGATTCTCGTGTATGTGTCGTCTAGTGGCAATCATTTAAACTTCGATCGTTTTGATTGTAACACCTAACAATTACAAACATAAATAACAAAGTGATAATTAAAATTAGCCATTAAAAAGTACTAAATACTATTTCGTTCAGGAGAAGTAACTGTTTTTACTAATGGCGTAACCCATGTTTTGTAGAGCTTGAAAAATTTCGCTTATTCATGTGTTCTTTCATGATAGGTCTATTTTTATGATTGACTACCTGTGTTTTGCTTCAAAATATAAACGGGAAATTAAGAATTATTTCAAAAGTTGTTGTTGTGGTAAATGATGAAATTTTTTTCGAAAAATTATAATTTTCTCATACAGACAATAAAAATTTGTAGTATTAAATATTTCTAAAACTATCATTAAATTCCTTTCATGTATTTATTTTATTTTTTAAATCTGTTAAGAAGGTTTCGAGAAACGGATCTTTAAAACTTTAAATTTTTGCGAAAACCTAAAAACGAACTTTTGCCCAAAGTTACAAACAATTGATGCGGATTAGGACAGAATCCGGTCGTTTTCGTTTGGAATCGCTGTTTGTTCAAATAATAACTGAAATTTATTTAAATCACTTCTACAAATTCTGACAAAATTCCTAATTTAGGTTTATTTCGAACACAACTATGACCCCCTATCGGAGTGCAGAACTCATGGGCCGACACATCTTCCATGCCATAACTGTAGGCTGGCGTGGAATTATGCAATGTGCAGATGGTTCTACAAAAATCGGACCTACAATCGTACTTCCTCGAATTGGCTGTCAACGGTGTGAAAGTAGGGACGGGGAAAAACGAAACGCGAAAGAGTTGGGGCAGCCTGGGCTTCAGAACAGATTGCAAAGATGCAAAAAAAATATTTGGCATGGACAAACTTAATTATTTTGCACCTAATTACTCTCGGGATTGCGAGATAGAAAACTGCAGCTGGAAAGAGCCTTCAGTTTTCAGACGGCGAAGAAAGCCCTCAATTTTGGTATAATGAAATTTTACTATGAATTGAATAACACTCGAAGATGTTGTTTTATTTAAATTTTTATAAACTATATATTTCTGGTGTGTTCTGTGTATATTATGTATATGAAAATTTCCATTAAAATTATAAAGTGCCTTTATTATGTAAATGGTATGACGTTAAATATAAACATAATATTTATGTCTGTTTTATGTCGGGTCATTAATTTTTGTCATATATACCAAATATATACGATATATAAAATTAACATCAGAATATTTTGTAATGTATGCTATGGACAATTAGAGTGGCTTCGTTCCCTTTTTGGTGGTTGCTTTGTTTAGATGGAAAAATTGTTTATAGGTATTAGATTTTTTATGAATTCACGCTTACGGCTTATACAATTTAAATTTATTGCATACTGATTACGTGGGTTGAGGGAGTTTATGAGCATAATTTTGCCAAAACTTGTTTAAAATTTAAATGTCGGTACCATAAATTAAATCAATAAAAAGTTGTATCGTATCGTACTCATCGTCTTCAGAAAAACTAAACGAAATAAACTTCTTAAGAATATGTAATAAAATCTAATTTTCATGTTTTATTTCTTCGTCAAAAATTATGTACACACATAAAAATAAAAAGAAAATCATTTCATTAAGATTTATGCAGAAAACATTATCATTTAATTTTATTTTTTTAAATCTTAATCCTTGTTTTAATTTAGAGAAATGGAAAAATTATATTTAATTAAGAAATTATGCATCCTTATATACAATTATGTATACGTATAGAGAAACTATCACACACATACATAATAAAATAATTAAATATTTAAAATGTATTTTCTTAAATTCAGCTCGTTCGCTTGTACTCATATTCAATCAATCTTAACATTTTAGTTTTATAATATGTAGTACCTAGTTAAGTAAAAAGTAAAATAATTTTTTACACATGCTAGATTATTTAATTATGTATACACTTGGATGTGTATTAATCTTTTTAAATGTATTATGTTGGGTTATCTGTTAAGATGTTGGTTAACATACACCCAAGCCTGAAACATAAAATCATTTTTTTGCTTTACTATATCTGGTATATATGTAAACGACAAGGGTTGTCGTTAACAAAATGAATCATGCTATCGAACAAGGGATGACTTTTGTATATTTTTGTGTATTGTACCAGTGTAATATATATAATAAAAGCTCTCACAGTTAAATTTTTTCCATAACAAATTCGACATATAAATCAACCATTTTTATTCGTCCTGTCTCACTCACAGTGTGCGATGTATTGTTGTTTATTTTGTAAATACCATTGAAACCAAACTTATTCTAAAGCCGTAACGTAAATCGATAACTGAAAATTTATAAGTTTTTTGAGGGGTGGCAGTGGGTGATTCGTTCACGTATCTTATATACATACATAACATAGTTCGATTTAAAAGAAGCCACATTGTTTCAACTTTTTGATTAAATTTAATTAGAATTTTAATTTTTTGATTGGCAGGTATAAAATGTCTGATATGCCGTGATTCCTCAATATCAACCTTTTATTTTAACAGGAATCATATATCAAATATTTATTAGTCATAAATTATTGCACCTTAGGCAGGTTAAACATGTGGGTTAGTGTAAAGCAATCCTAGAAAGTTTTACTCGGAATGTACCCCCAACATGTTCGTGAAAGCCGTGTTTAAAAATAAAATCCCACCTGGGCTGTGTTGTTGTACCACCACTTTTATGACCTTCGACTTAGTTTATGCCTCATTTTTCAGGATTCAATTATCATTCGTAAACAATTACGTGTTTTACAGTGGTCTCAATAAATTAGTTGACACCTGAATATTAAAATGTTCGTTGATTGGTACATAGTCCGGTACATTTCATACTAATCATTTTTTAAAAATTTGTTAACATAACATAAAATAGATTCAAATTACACAAAACTTAAAAACATAAAAGTTCAATCTTATAAATAAAAACTATACTACTACAAAAAATATCATCTCAATAAGTAAAGACCACTTTTTCAACTTCCTTTGCTTGTGAAGCAGCACAGCACTAATTTGGGTTTTCAGTAACTGCTTTATCTTGTTTTTGGATTTTTACATTTTGCAATCAATTTCATCCCACAAATGCTCGATTGGATTTAAATCGGGAGACATGCAGGCCAATCCAATACTTGTAACCCATTTTCTGATAAAATGTTTTTCGTTATGCGAGCCGTATGTTTAGCCCCGTTGCACACTTGAGCTTTGTTTTTTTAGCGAAGTGAGCTATGTTTTGATCCCTTGAACATCAGTATATGTATTTTGTCTTACGGTATGATATCGATATTATGGGCTATTAATCCGTCGGCTAGGTCTTCAGACGGTTGGTAATTTATATTACGAATATATACCTTACTCTGTCTTTAATTTATTCGGCCAAAGTTCTTCTTATGGATCGAAATTTGTTTCTTGAAATACCTCATCTTCTTTTACGGGTTGCAGTGAAGCTCAAACATTTAGAGCAAGAGAGCCGTCTACCCTGTAATTTAGGGTTATAATTACATTTCTAATTACATTGATTATTTTAAATTATCAAATCACTCATCAACAAATTCTGTTCAGGCTTTCCCAAAAATTTTAATGCACACGTCTATTTCGTTATTTCTCATACATCAATGCCGTTCAAATTAAACTTCACCAAAGTCTTATCGTAACTTGAGTTACGTACTTTTTGCACTCCTGACAATATCGATCTGATTAATTAAATTTCATAGACGTTTTAAAACTTAAATGAAAACATTTTATTTTCACAATTTATTAATTCTTTTTGTTACATTGAGTTAGATCTTAAAATTAAATATCACATCGCCTGTAAAGTTCCCGGTCCTTCTAGAGCGATACGATCAGTCCACCGCCCCTCTAATATGTCGATACCTTTTTTGTAGAACGATTTATCATTGTCTTCAAAATAAGCTTAAATTTCGGCAATCGCTCTTCATTGGAGCCAAATCTCTTTGGAGAGCTGGAGCTGGAGCTTTTGTTTTAGGTCTGCAAACAAGTAATAATCGTTGGGGGCCAAATCTGACGAATTCGATGGATGCGGAAGCAATTCAATGTGCAATTCACTCAAATTTTGCCATTGTTGCGACTTGTGACATGATGCATTGTCTTGGGGTAAGAGCAATTTTTTCCATGGACAAATGTTTGTGCAAAAGATGACCAACACGTTCCATTGATATATTTACAATGTCAGCTATCTCACGCAACTTTACTTTACGGTCTTCCAAAACAATTTTGTGGCTTTTTTATGTTTTCTGGAGTCACCGCCTCATTTACATAGGTGTCCAGAGCGTGGTGCATCATCGGTGAGTGTACGACCACGTTTAAATTTAGCATGCCAGTCAATTTCTTTTTTTCCATAGTTTTAAAATTAACAAAAGTATCCTTATTAAACCAACTGTAACTTGTAAATTGTAAGCTAATGGTCGGAATGTAATGCAATTTTGACACATATCGTTTGAAGGTTGGTAGAACTTAAAAATCATATGGGTTTTACATTTGTCGCACCATCTATGTTTCAGATCGGAAACTTCTCACACGATGGAATATGTAAAATATAATTTCCATAAACTGTGTTCTTATCTTTAAGTATCCCATTTCTATTGCAGCAATGTATTTTGCTTGTTTAAGCATGTTGATTCGCGGAAATAGAGTGTTGATTCGATGAGTCGATTCAGCATCACAACGCCACTCCTCCCGAGTAGAAAATGGGTGCCACACAGATTTAATACCTAGTTTCACTAGTAAGTCCAAATAACTTAACTAATTAATTTCTGATGACGCTGTTGTACCTGGATTACTTAGATTGTATGTAGATGCATAACATTATTATGCCGATATTCCATTCATATGGTCGTGATCAGCCATATCCAATATTGATGATTCGACCATATCCAATATTGATGTCTGTTTTACAGGGGAGCGGCCCGAATTAGTCTATAGAGGTAGCATTTTGCGAAACTTACCACGTGCTGCTTAAATTATCTCTGGCATAAATCACAAATTGGCTACACAAACAATTATTGAAAATTATTTCCTGTTTATGCGGTAATACATAAATCTCAAGTTTCAAAAATACAGGATTTTTTTCCCAGACTTAGTAGTGGGTGGAGGGGGGGGGGGAAGACGTGAGTAATGCACGTTATTGGTTATTGAACAAATAATAGGGCTTCTTGATAAATTCGTGACATTTGATCGGCATAATTGGCATTCGTTTTAGTATTTTTTCTTATTATTAATTTATTTTTATTACGACTGAATGCAATTCATCTCGTAATTTTGTTTGCATAATTTGACACTTTTGATGAGGTAAGCCAGATCCATTTACAATTTTGTATATGTTATCATTATTTACCTTGGAGTGTTAAACTATCTCGCTGTGTTGCTTTTGTACCGCTTATACTTTTTGTAAAGGGGAACTTTTTTTATGCGCTTTTGCTATTTAAGGTCACCTTCGATGTTAGTGAAAAAAAGCGAGATTGATCGATAAAGTTTCTATCATTATTATCGCTGTTATTTTCAACTTCCTGGGTACATACCTTTTCCTCTAAAAGTGACATTGATAATGTGTAGTAGTTAGCGAACGGATTTTTCAGACAGCAGATTTTTCAGATTTTTCTTAGTAATTGCCTTGCTATCAAGCCATAACTTGCAGCTTTATTAATTTTGAGATTGTTGATTTCGGTTTACTCTTTCAATGCCTTATATTTGGAGAATCGTTTAAAGGCATATTAGAAACATTTTCATCACCTGTTTGTCTACATAAGGGTTGGTTAGTTTGTTCGAGGTATTTAGCAAATATATTAGCTCTTTCTTTGATACTTCTGGCCTTTTCCAGTCATTTGTTTTGATCAGGGGTATTTAAATTTTTATGCACTTTAATCCCCCTTTGCCATTTTCCAGAAATTGTAATCCGTATTCTTATTTGGAGCTATAGATTACTGACGAATTTTCCTATAGTTGCATTTCTCATCTCTGTTTTGAGTGCCTTACGTTTGTTATACAATCTCTTAGATAGTTTGGTCTTATAGGACATGACTGTGCTACTATTTTTGCGTTGCTTTTCGTTTTTCTTGCACATTAAACAGTAGCGAGGTTGTTTATTGGTTTATAGCCTAGGTTATATTTTTCTATCAAGAAATACTATTTTCTCAAATGCTATCTTATAGAAAAATTTTCTCAAGCATCGAGCATGATTATTTTTTCAAGTTCTGCCATGTTTTGTTTAGAAATGATACAAGATGTGTGAAGTATTGCAAGTGCTGCCGTATGTATGAAATATTATAAGTTTTCTGCATCACTGCCATCTTTCAAGCACATAAATAGTTTGAATGTTTGACTTTTTGTACCTTGTCAAGCAGCTGTTCTCTTTCTGAAAATTGTGGCCGTTCAGTATCATGAATTTTATTTACCGTTTCTTCAAAATGGCAAGCCTCAAAAATAAAATTATTCGGAGATGGGGGTGCCATCTCTTGTAAAAACAACTTACTCAAATCACTTTTGGGGGCATGAACGAAATCAATATTGTTTTGTAATTTATCGGTATTAGTATAACACGGCACCTAAGTATATGTGTAATTATAATGAGTCAGGATTTTTGTGGTTGCGTTAATTTTAAAATCATAATTTACTTAGCTTAAATGTTAGCAGAAATGACGAGTTTGGATAAAAATTTGGTTTTCCTCGAAAATAAGACATTTCTACGGCCCCGGATTAATTAATCAAAATGCAACTTCATACGTATATTTTTTAATCGCAGTGAAATTTAACCGAAATCAGCGTTCCGGTAGTGACAGCTTCCATAGGAGCTTTTTTGTTTTATATTGCAAATATATGCATTTGTATATGAACAAAGATGATTCAATAAAATCTGCCCTTGATGGTTCTCTGAAGCGGAAAATATATTTTTTTTATTAATATCACTATTTCACCAAAAGTTTTATTTTTCGTTTCAAAAATCAACTTTCGAGAGATTTACGTTTCCACCTTCACCACATACAAGATCAGACGTTCTTAAACAAATGACATAAAAAATATGTATTTTTTTTTAGATAAATGCAAAATTTTTTTCAAAAATTCAGGTGCCCATAAATAAGATCGACCAAATACATACTCATAAATTAATCAATCGAATACTAATTTGAAAAATTACAATTGATTAATTTAAATTGATAACTATACTGGTTCAAACCAAACTAAGATAATTTCAGTTGTTTTTTTTTATTTATTTGTCCAACAACTTCACAATATTTCCGCGCAGCGATCAATCAGATAACAAATTTGACAAACTCAATTAAAATTGTTATGTAATTTTGGTTCGACAATCGACCAAAAAAATTAGATGGGTTGTAAAAATTGTGTATACACGGATATTTGAAACTCACTAAAATCTTGTGGCTGAATATTCTGCTAAAACATGCGAATAATGAAACCTCCGACAAAAAATATTAATTTCACTGTAAGTTAATAATCGTAAAACTGAATTATTTTTTCAACTACTGAATAAAATAAAATCTTTTTTGTTATGAACACAACTTTTATGTGCCATTGTTTTATTATTTCAATGAAATTTGATCTGATATTGTGCTCCTATTTTAATTATTTTTACCAAGACTCATTTGATAATAAAAAAATTCAAGTGAAACGAAAAAATTTTAATTTCCAAAATACTATGGTAAACTCACCTTTTTTTGCTTTAGGAAAGTGGGAAATTCATTATATTGATTACATTCTTATATATTTTTTATTTTTTGCTAGCTCTATAAGCACGACAACATATTTTTTTAAAAGGCTGGGGTTGATATGTTCCTTGGGATATTCGTTTTCATAAGATTGTAAAAAATGAATTGTATAGAGATGAATAAATAAAATCGGATTCTACACAAAAAAAAAACGGTTCCAAAGAAACGAAAAACTCCATAAATTTCAGATTAGCGATTTTGATGTAAATGTTTAATATTTGGGGAGAACCCCTCGAGTTAGTTTTATGTTAAATTAACTATAAAACATAATAAAATAATATAAAAACTGTCATTCATTTGTATACATGATAAACTCGATCTTAATTACATCTCAATCAAAATTCTCCTCATCATCTTCGCGTATACATAACAGCGAATCCGGATATTTTCTTATCTCGAAATGACATACCAACAAAAATTCCCATTTATCATAAAAACATTTAATATTTTAATTGTTTAGCTTTAACAATAGTTATACTTAATCGTTTAACATTGAACCCACCCGCCTAAATTCGATGTAGTATATCGGAACCTTGTTAACAACGTAATAATGGTTTTAACCTCCTCCTCCCGGGAATTTTTTTCCGATTTCTTCAAAATAATTTATTTTCTTTTTCAATTTATTATTATTTTAATAAATCCTTTAGGGATTTGATTTTTTGTTTGTTTTTGGTGTGCCCATCTCTCCCCTATATATCTCTCGTTTACTCATTTAAACCCATATTTTGTGTGATAATTAACTAATTGGTTATTGTGATTGGAGTTAGTTTAGATTCGATATATTATTTCTCTCTCATAATATTGATAAATCGATCCTTTTTTGTGATTTAGGGTGTTTGTTTATATTTTATTAATTTGAGCATACGATAAAAATTTATTTTATTTTTTATATGTGAATATATGTTATCCGTTAGTGTACGAGTATATAGTGCGAATTTATGATTTAATCAACTATCGGCAAAAAGTAATAATTTACGAAGCTTAATCAAATTATGAATCTGTATCCTACAATTTGTTTTTGGCTAATAAACAATAAATCATGTCGAAATCGTATGGTGTGTATGTAATATGTATATATGGATATTGATCGAATGTACAGGAACACCTCGTATAACGCTCCCTTGTAAAACACTATTACATGATTAATGATTTTTTTGAATTTGTTTTGCTCCACAAAATATTAACAGTCATCTATGGGGGTTTAACTAAAATAAATTTAGGATCCTTGCTTTGTTAACGATGGTATTATCGTTAAATAAAAGCTTATACATTATTAAACCTATATATTTAGTGGATTCTTAACTAGGATAAACCAATACAAAACGTTGCAGAAAAATTAGTCAAAATACACTATTGCACTGAATTTCACAAATAAAGCTTCAATGGACGTAAATTGTTCGCGCCCAGTAGTATTAGAGTTCATTAAAGGAGGCTAATTTCGCATGCGATGAACTAATTAACATACATTCTAAGTATAGCAGCCGTAAACATTTTGCCAAATGAACACTTACATTACAATTGCATAACTTATGGAAAAATAGTTTTAATTCCGAAGTTGTGAAAGTATAGATATCGAAGGGGCATGGTTTTTCTAAACGGCATGGCACTTTACTTACATTTATAACACGTTTTTCTTTACAACAAAAATAAAAGAATCACTGATCGATATTTCTCTTTTTCCATGGTACCAAACAAACACAAACTTGTCCACTTTTAACAGTTATGAAAGCCAAACTACTAGATAAATATGTCAAAAATTTTGACAAGTGTCGAAAGAAGGTGTTTACCTGCTAAAGTTCCCATTGCTTACCCAAAATATATTTTAAAAACCATTTAATGGCAAATTATTTGGTATAAAAGGTAGGCTTCGTTCTTGATTGTTTGTAAATCATTTGTTGTACTAATGAAAATATAAATAAATTATTAACTGATGCAACAAATGACTTCACCAAAACTCTTCTGTTCCTAAAAGTGAAATCAAAATAAAGAGTGTCCCAAAATTTACGCAAGATTTGAAATTAAATAGAAAACAGTTTTTTCAATTCTGTTTTTTTTATTGATACATAAAGTACATAGGATAGGGTTATGTATGGAATAGCACATCGGGTAAATGACATCCACGGGTTTGCTGCCACATACACACTCTTTTGTCGATATTTTCCATGATCATTTTGTATATGCAAAGCGGAGCGGAAATTTTGAATCTCCTCCTTCAATGCACCAGTGGACTTGTTTGCATAGACCTTTGGCTTCAACTAACCCATAGAAACAAATCTAATGGTGTTAAAATACATGCTCTAGGGGCCAATTTTGATCACCGAACACGAGAGACTACACGACCAGGAAATGTCTCATGAAGTAATTGGATTGTTTCGCGGGCTGATGTCATACAGCGTAGTTGTGTAGTAACGTCTTGTTAAACCACATGTCGTCCACATCAATATAATTCAATTTTGGCAGAAAGAACTCAGTTATGATGTCGCGATATAGAGCTCTAGTAATAGTAACCGCTTGTCCAGTCTCATTTTCAAAAAAGTATAGTCCAATGACGCCTCCAGCCCAAAATTCGCTCCAAACAGTGACACGTTGTGGATGCATTTGTTTTTCGATAATCACATGTGGGTTCTCTGGACGGTAATTTTGACGATTAACGAAGCCATCTAGGTGAAAATGAGCTTCATCGCTTAGGATGATTTTGCACGAAAAATCGGCATTTAAACTTTCATTTTTTTTGAAACATTGTTCAACAATGAAAACGCATTGTTCTTTCGTGTACAAACTGTCAAACTATTTTCGTTTTTGGTTGCAAATACTAAATTAATTTATTCAAATCTTGCGTAAATTTTGGGGCCCTCTTTATAATAACATGACCTCCATCTGACAAATTCGCTGCTTTTCAAAATTCTTGTCCGCTCATTACCAGCCAAAAGCTCAGACAGTCCTTTGTGTTGCTAAGCTACTAGAAAACTGAAAAATTTTAACTTTCATCGATCTTACGCCAGCCATAAAGGTTCTGCGACTTCTTTTCCAAGTATAGGTGGTCTTTGGTTTCATTCCAAGCTCGTCGAGATGTAGTCGAGTCGTTTTTATACCTAAAGTTCGCAATTCAGATATAATAGTCTGAAGAATTTTCTCCCCATAAATCCGTCCTCGAACCCATTATTTTGCAAATAATTGTTGATAAATTCTTTAAGGACCACTTCTTGCATACTTCTCCCCTCAGTAACATGCAGCATCCTTACCGAGGTAGCAGCGCCCATGAAACAGTGCTGTTCTCAAACTTGTTACTGGAATTAACAAATAATTTCTCATGAATACGTTCATGGTCACTGCTGGACTGTTCGACAGAACTTCTTGTACCATTGTGGATGGTATCTCAGTCTCCGTAAAAATTACCAAAGGCTGTCCATAGGATGGTGTACTTTCACAATTGCTGTGGCTCTTAGTTATCACATATGAATTTCGTATTTCAACTGACGCAACAAGCCCTTCACTCTTTGTTTAATACTCGTGCGTTAGTAAGAATCCACCTAAATTTATCTAAAACTGACTTGATGATGTTCACCAAAAGCAGAAATCAGGATGGCGATATTATTCCCAATTCTTTTTGAAATCTTGATTATCTAATGAGATTGTAACTTATATTGGGAATCTCATCTTAATATAAACTTCAATTAACGCTACTATATATTGGCCATGTCGGAAAGATTTTGTCATTACTTGGGGTTTATCTCTGAAAATGTTATGCTTTACATAGAAGTCACTAGTTCTGTCTATGCTGGCTTCTCTTCTCCCTCCAGCTTATTTCAGATATAGTTTGTACTACTGCTTATCGATTGAAACGCAATGGAGCATGGAAAGTATTAGGGGTACTCACAGGGCACCGTTAAATTCTCAACAAATACGGCTAGTTAATACCAGAAACATAGTATCCGCTGGCCAAAGCTTGTCCTCTTTGTTCTCGTTGAACAGGTTTTAAAGCTGAGATGGTAGATATGATTTGTGTATATCCGAACCTTTAAGATGTGAAGTTAAGAGACCTCAATATTTGCTTACTTACTGACTGCTAGACGTTGCTTAATGTGACGATTATCCTTGATTGATCCTAATCTAATATGACGTCATAAACTTATTCAGCTTGCTAGGGGTACTTGCCCTTTCATGAATTCTCCGCGATTTGCATCATCAATCAAACGCTTTCCTAACAATTAATTTCACAGCCAGGAAAATCTCAGCGTAACTATGATTTGCAGTACCTTTTGTAGGCTTTTCTTTGACTTTTTAATATGAATAAATAATTTAGGGCCGGCACCACTACCATATAAACTATCAGCAGAACATATAATTTAATTTCTTCGCTACACACGAACACCAACACACTGCACAGTTTCATCTTTAAAGATCCTCTGTATTTCAAATTTGAATTTAAAATATCATGGTTGATGGTGCTCTCATCCAAGCATTAACAGTTGTATTAGTTAATTTTTTATAACTTCCTGGGGAGTTTCTAACTTAACTGTTAATTGCAGATAATTGTAAATTTGTAATATGTAATTGATCTTGAATGACCTCTTTTATAAAAGAGATACCACGGACCAACCAGTTAATTAATGCAGCCGACACGAGCTGAAATTTTTCAATTCCTCAAATGCTGGTTTCATTATTATTATTTTCGGTAGCTTGGAGAATTTAAATTTAAGTCATTTCCACAACGCCTAAAATTGTTGACAAGTAATACATATTTTAAGTAAATTTGTATATTAATCAAGTAAGATGCACATGGTATGCCTATATGGGTTAGTTTTAATATTTTTTTAAAAATTAAAACAGAAAGCATTAAGTTTCCTTTTGAAGTCAACTCTATCCCTTTACTGTTGTTTTATACTTTTTCTTTACTTTTCTTTTCTTTTCTTTTCCTTTACTTATCCTATATTCCTATACCATCTGAAAACTGCAGTATTGAGTTCTGCACTCCAACAGAGTCAAGTCATAGTTGTGTTTATTAATTTCACAGATCATGTTTAACGGTAACTATCTAACGTTTAAAAAATAATTTGATAGAAGGACAGTTTTAAATTTTAATACCGACATAAAATAAATTTTATTCTGCTGATATTTTAAAACTAACAGAAAATTTTTTAACTTGTGAAAAGATTGTAGAGATTTTCATTTTTATTTTAAGACACTCAAAATAAAATTTAACTCAACATGGGAATACATTTAAAAAAGACTACGCAATTACTAACAAATTAACATAGTTTGTCACCAGATGCATGTTTAATGAATTTTGATATTGTTTGCGAGCTTTTAAAATAAAACTTTGCCAAATTGCGGTATGAAATTCGCCAAATATTTATCGAATTTATTCAAAAAAATAATTTGAGATGTATCTTTTACAAATTTCTCAATATAAATCGTTGTTTTTAGATCTGTATTTGGAAAATTAAGAAAATTTTGCATCTAGAATTCGTCCACCTAATAAAAATCTCCAGAAATTTCTGTTATAATAAATCCATTAGATGTATGTTTAAAAATTCAGAAATTTTCTATTTGTTTTAAAAGATCTTTTTGTGATGATGCTGCCGGGAATTGTCTGCTATTTCTTATATTCTTATTCAATAAAAAACTTAAGAAGTTTCCATGCCATGGATTTAGCCACAATGGAGATCATTTATTTTACTTTTCTTCTGGTCTACTAAAATTTCAAAATCGTCCTTCGGGTTAAAATCCAAAATCTTTCTCTCCAAAGATTTATCAATTGCTATCGATTCGAACACAGTAATCTTAGAAATAATGGACTTCTAGTTATTTAACACAATTTAAACAAAAAATTATTACTATAAAAAAATAGCAGATTATAAGATATACATTGAATTGGGCCCAATATTAAATAGTGCCACACCTTTTATTTGGAATAGTTCATTATTATGCTGCGATCAGCCGTCACCGAGAAAAAGGTGAAATAGTAACTAGTTTCAAATGCTGGTTAAAAAAAAACGCGTATCCCCTGTAATTAAAAACAATTATTATTTGGGCGAAAGAGTGGAGTCTGCGTTATACGGGGTATTACTTTAAATAATATGAGATAGGTATACCAACATTTACGTTTTGTATCTAGATTTTGAAACTATCATTTCATCTTTATGATAGATTTATCATCTCTTATCTATCTTACTGTAGATTAGGTGAAGTAAGTAAAAAAAAATTCTCACATGTGTAACATGTTATGTGTGGTTACTAAGGTGGTAGAGGAAAATCACTTATTTGGGTTAATTATGGATGATGGTAAAAAAGTTGTATCCGCTCTTCCTGTTTGCTTCTGCGTGTGTGTTAAAATTCTTCGAGTGCAGAAAAAATACGTGTATTTATGTAAAAAAAAATAAAAGGTATATAAATCCTTAAAATTGATATATATATTTCAAATAGCAATCCCTATTTATATTTGTTTTCTAATTTAAAAAAACCTTTTTTACCTAATATTCGCATCGTCGTTTCCTGTGTTTAGCTTGAGTAGCGTAAACTGAAAAAAGTTTACTTCAGATAGAAAATAGGGTCCTATTCATTATTTAACTAATGCTTCTATCCAAATGTTTTTGTTAAAGTATTTTTCTTATTTTCACTATATATAATGTGATTTGGGTGCTTTATTTCCAATCAGTAAATTCTAATATTTAATCTAATTAATAATGTCCTTCCTGATTTGATTGATTCAGTTTCATTTCCAATAAATTTTAATTACCAAATTGCAAATTTATTATTAGTTCAAAATAAAGATAATTTCTTAATACACAAATTTATTAATTTTATTTTTTATTTTTCGTTTTCTAATTACCATTTTCTTTTGTATACAACAGTAAAACAATAAAATATTATTTTTGTGTATTTTACTCCATACAACAAAAGACCAAATAAATTTTACAAACGAAAAAATTTTAAATCACAAAAGTGTTCTTCTTTTAAATTTTTTATCAAAGACAAAACGAAAAATAAAGAATATGAAAAATTCTTATCAAAAAAATAAGAAAAGTAAATACCATTTAAACATCTTTAAGTGTAATCTCGATTGTAATTATTTCTAATATCTTAATATTTATTTTTTTATTATTTTTTGATATAGATACATATTTTTTCTTATTGTTCTTATTACGATTGTATTAGTTTATGTAACGGAAAATGGTGGAAATATATTTTCCTAACGGTTACGATTATTATTTTTATTGAATAACTGGTGTTTAATGTATTGTGTTTTTTTAAGAATTACGCGCAATCTACTTTCGATTTTTTTAAGAATGTGGGTGTGAACTGAAAATTTTTTAAGGTTAGAACATTTTGAAATATTACTTCAGTAATCGTTAGATTTGAGTCCCTGGACCGTTCGGTCGATTTATTAGGTCAAATTTTGTTTGTTGGCTAATCGTTTTCTTAGCAATATTAGAGCTTAATGAAAATTGTCTGTTTGTGTCATCTGGTACGATTATCATTTAAAATTCGCCTTTGCAGGCGTTTTTTCTACGATAAGATTATATTTTTGGGAATTAAAAAATCGTTTTGAAATGGTGTTTCGCATAAAGAACCAGTTCCACCAGATGGACGAACAAAAAATGAACAAACTTATTTTTTTTATTGTTGTAACATATACGGATATTCAACACACAATTCACACAACATTAATTTTTCCTTCGTCCTTAATTTATGTATCTCGCCTTTATAAATTGAATTAAACCTAAATCAAGGCTTTTTCACCATATTCTATAATTTAGCAAATTTGTAAGAAGAGACATTGAGTTCAGTATATACTGGTACGTATATCCAATCCACTGTAAAAAAATAAAATTTATGATTCAAACGTTTGACGTCGCGTCGCGCGTTTCAATTCTAAAGCTCAATAATAATTTTTCCACGATTTAATTAAATTGCAAATATTGTAAAGTACAAGTTTTATCGAAATAGAACTGATAGGATGTTCTCGACTAGATAACATAAATCATGCAATGCATGATTTTCTTTTTTATGAAAATTTATTTTTATTTGATTTGTACGATATTTTTATAAATTCTTGTTCTAAATTTATTCACGTTATGAATATTTAATAAAAAAAATTACCTCTTTGCTTCGTTTGCCTAGTTGTTGTATTTTGCGGAATTTTTAATATGAAACTGCGTAATGTGATCTAGTCACTTCCAAACATTTAGCCGTGGGTCCAGAATAATTTTAGTAATAGATAAGCCTTCGCTGTAAATGACGGAAGTCGTAAATAACACTATAATAGTAGCATAATAATGATTATGCAAAGGTTAAATGTTTATATGCCATACAAATAATTTGCCAAGTAATAATAAATGGATAAGAGAGCCGACAAAAAGGCTCTCTTCAAATTGAAACGATGGAAGTATGCAAGTTGAAACTGAATAAATCTTGGTTACAATCCAAAAAACCTAAGATATATTTGGCATTTCAACCGAATTGGTTTTTGTCGTATTCACAAAAATTGTATGTTTATAAGACAAACAAGAAATGTCTTATTGTATTTTTATTGATAGTGTTATAAACTTATTTGAATATTAAAAAATGTCTTTGAAAATAATTTTCAGGGACTCCCAAATATGTACGTGACTCACTAGCGCACTAGATTTTCAATACTATTTGGTTCCATAAGTCTTAACTTCAGAATTTAATTATTCCGGTTTACCTCATGTGTATTGCATCTTAAATAAATATTGACCTACATTCGGTGGTATAAAAATTCAAAATCTATACTATTAAAATAACTTGAAGTGATTGAACAAATTCTTACATATGAGACAACTTAATTGAATTTTCATACCATATTATTTTTTCCTCATGTCTACCCTCTCCATCCTATTGATACACTACTGTTAGCATAACCCAGGAATAACAAAGAAGACGTAGGAGTGGTATGCTTCCGTCAACAGATTTTTTTTTAATTAGAGAAAAGCTGTAACACCATCTTTTACAAGTCCTATTTAAGTATATTGAGTACTAGTTTTTTTTATTTCTAGATTCTAGAATTGGTAATGGTACAATACCACTATTGTGCGGAGTTCAATAATCGTGAACAGCTCCATCAGTTGAAATTTTCCGTGTTATGTATAATAGTAGCGGGAAAACCGTCTGCGGGTAAATTGAAAATATCGACGCAGTACGTGTAATTTTTGTAGACTTGTTCGCTATCTACAATACATATGTCGTTCTTGTCCTGCCGATATAGCGGGAACAATCTTAAGAAAAGAAGAACTCAACCTCAGTTCTTAATCCATCGCACCTAATATGCTAAGAGATTTTTGACAAAATCCTATTCAAATTCTAAGCCGCATTTCAGTCAACGTCACATGCAGCGAGCGTTTCTAGGATGGTGAATCCAATTCATTAATTTATTTACCAGTTCAATCGAAGAGGAGCTACGGGGTTGTTACGTCTGGAGATTGTAAAGCCTGTGAATTACAATTTGATTTACATTACCAGCTCAATGAATCTTCACGATGAGGAGAGGATCTATTTTAATCAAGTTGAATTTGGGATAAGGATCGTTGAAGAACATAACACCATATATTGAACATTTATACGTTCGGTTTATTATTGGTGCCACATCTTAATGTTAATTAAATGCCCAACAGCCCAACAAAGATTTTTTAATGGGCTGAAGGTTACTCTTTCGATAACGTTTTCATTCTGTGTGATGGCTTCCGTATGAAATCTAGAGGGTGTGTTCCGAAAATGTTCAGCCTCGTTTTCCAAGAATTAGATATTTTAACTGTTCTGTTTCTGAGATTTTGGATGTAAAGAAAAATTTCAAGAATGGCTAATTTTTATAAGATGGTGAAAATAATTTTAGCAATGAGAGCAATGAGTCCAGTTAAATCTGAGCCTGATGAAAACACATTTGCTGATTTAGCCTGAAGATCAGGAGTCCCCAATAAAATCATTACAAAAAGATGTTTCTAAGTGTTTTTAGAGATATTTATTGCATCTGACGCGATTCTGCGAGAAGAATCAATTATTGTCGGAAATTATGTATGTTAACAGACAATTTCGAGGTTTGGACTCGAAACTACACATTATCACTTGATTGGATTCCGGCAACGGTCACTGAAACAACTGGTTCTGTTTCATATCAACTTGCGACTTAAAACGGTATTGACTTGACATCAATTATCCATTGGTAATTCTACCTTCGACATCGAGTGACATTAACACTAGCAGGTGAAACAGTTGAAACACTAATCTTAATTACAACCCATTTAACCCGCAAGAATTAACCATTTTTTCATAAATGGAAGGAGAATAAAATATTATTTTCATGCTTTATCCAAAATTGATGAAAATTTGGTAACATTTTGTTGTGATAAACTATTGAACTTTTTTAGTAGTATCAAAATATTTACCTAAAGCCTTTTCATTAGACATTTACTTAAGGTAAAATCGTTAAAATAATTTTTTAATGGAGTTAATAAAACAAACAAAAAATCAAATTTTCCGATTACATGAAGTTCATTAATACTTACTTAATACTTACCTTTGATCATAAAAAATTTCGCGTTCCATTCGGGCTGTTATTTTATTTTCATGGGAATTATACATCTCACACGTTGTTGTGTTTTGAATTGAGTAGTCAGCATATTAGGGTACATAACATCTCTCTTGGGTGATGACAGTGCGTCCTCGCTTTTTGGATTAATTTCGAGTTTTGCTTATACGTTCAGACCTTGCGTGATTTCATGAAAATCCCTTAGCCGCTCAGAGATACCCATCCTGACAGTGACCATATGCATGTTTTATGATCCATCTGTTTGAGATAGACTTTATTTAGTCGTTTTCTTGAACAATTTCGTCAACATTTAAACTTTTGATCAATTGAGGAGAAGCTTGAATATTATGAAGGGCACTTTGAATTTCTGTTGTTTCTGTTGACATTTTTTTTGCTTGTTTTTTTGTTTTATCGTACAGTCCGAAAAGGACATTAGATGATTTCCATTCAACGTTCGGTTGTTCGGACTCCAATCTGAAGATAATGTTACATTTTTGGTACTACTTATAACAAGCTTGCCTTCGGCGATAAATTACAGTGTCGTTTCTGTTTCCAGCGTTACGTTGCAATGACATTCCGTGCCCACCAACAATGGTTTGATGCCATCTTGAAATTCATCGATATCGGAATGTCGTTGAACAAAATTGTTATGCTTTACTGGCATAAACAATTTTTGATTCGCTCTAATAAGACGTTGTGGATATTTGCTGTTGCCGTTCTTGTTGACGATTAATGGAAAGATCATCATTGCTGTTGTGCATATGTAGGGAAGACTAGCGGTTTAATGAAATGTTGATACCTTGGTTTGGTTTACGATTATATCCTTTGCCAAAATAATTTCTCTAATGGGAGCATTTTGCTGTTCGGTTACTCCGATTTTGTCCTGCCTCCTGATTATGTCGATATTTATTATGGTTGTAATTAGCGATTTCTGTTAACGCTATCTTATAATCCTTGTTTTGTTCGAAAGTGTTTTACTCTTTGTCTGTGATCACTTCGTTGATTTAACTGTTCATTGGTTTTCATTGATACGAACGAATGTTTTTATTGGTCTTACAGTATTTTATAAATTTCTTAAATCTATTGGATGTATAAACTTAATATTTCCTTTCTTTTCTATCGATGAGCTTTTATTATTACAATAGGGCCTTGATGTAATTTTTAAGATCATAAATTAATAATTTTCGAAATATTTTCGGAAATACGAATAAAATTAATTTATTGTTTTTTATCCTTTTTGTCTTCTTGTCAACATTGTCTGGAGAATACGGCGGATGGGAGGACATCCCATTGAAGCGCCACCAAAGTTTCCTGGACGACTCTTGCAACATCTGGCCGAATGTTATCGTTCTGAAAGATCACTTAGTCATGTCTTTTGGCATATTGCGGGCGTTTCAGCTTCAATGCTCGGTTTAATTGCATCAATTGTTGTTGATAACGTTTTCCAGTGATGGTTTCGTTATGCTGGAGTAGCTCCTAGTAGATCACACACGAATATTTGGGTTGACGGTTGAAGTTGATGCATGACCGGGCTTACCCCACGGTTTTCTGCGCTTTGGGTTGTAGTGGATCCACTTTTCGTCCCCCACTGCAATTCGATGCATGAACCCTTCCGATTTTGTCTTTTGGGCAGTTGTTCGCACGTAAAAAACGGCGTTCGACGTCTCTTGAGTTCATACGGAACGCAATTTCCTTGTTTTTGCACCACGCCCATGATCTTGAGATGGTTTCGAATGACTTGTTGAGTCACGCCTCCTACTCAGCGTATTCAAACTTTACTGGTCTTCCTTCGCGTTCTTTGTCACTGGTGTCAAAATCATCACTCTTAGAACGGTGGAACCAGTAATCACATGTTTTTATTGATGAATCATGTTCCCCACATGCTTCATGCAGCAATTGATGGCCATCAGTGTTTTGTGGCACAAATGGGAAATGATGACGCTAAAAGATGGCTCGATACGATTTAATACTAGTTATGCCATCTTTTGTAAATCCCTCGAAACTTGTACCTCTAACATTATGCCGTGAATTAAATAGTCAGCACATTAGGGTATCATAACTAAATGTTTTAATCTTACGTTGGTAATTTCAAACAGGTCGATAGCTGAGAAAGAAGAAAGAACCGGAAGAGAGAACCGAAAAAAAAACCAAATGAAAAATTGAAACTTTTCCTTCAAATGCATACTTGAACTCCCAAATTCTGAGATCAATCGTAGTGATATTAAGAACAACCAAAAAAACAATGAATAAAAAATGAATTAGTAATTGGTTGTTCTAGCCAACATGTGTTGCAGGCGGCAACATGTGCAAAACGTAACTGTGAGTAGAATTTTACTGTCAAAAGGAGAAACATAAACCGCGCTTAACTAAAATTAGTGTTTTTTCTTCTGGCACTACATTCCATTAAGTGATTCGGCCATCTTCATGAGGTTTCGTTGATCACTTTTACTTTGGATTAATGATTTATTGCAGTCCATTGATTCCTAGCTAGCTGCCATATGTGCTACGAGTAGATGAGACATATTGGCATGTCGATGGGCTAGTCTTTCCCAGTTCATTCCATTTTTCTTCATCCTTATTTCTTGTATTTGTAAACTTCTATTAAGCATGGATGACTTAGTTTTAAATCAAACCATTTTTTGCAAGAGATTTCAACTCAGAATAAACGGGAAAGTAACGCTTGCACTTATAAACATTGTGTTGCTCAATTTGCAGGGTTACCATATCTTAGCCATCAGACGAGATAATTTAGGAATTAAGATTGATCCATGGTATACATCTTGTCAACAAATTGGAAAACAATTAAAAAGGCATGGGCTCACAAAATTGGTGAAATTAACGGTTTGAACTGTTTGTCATCGACTTCTTAAAATTCTTAACCTACGAGTATGACATGCAGATCTAAATTTATCCACAAGATATGTAACCCCAGGCGCCAATATTACAAAAGTTGGTTCAAACGATTTTCTGGCAGAGTGTTTTGAATAGGCAGCATTTCGCTGGCACTTATATGATACGTTATAAATATGCTCCCTTCTAGTACAGAAAAATATAACATTACTACGAAACACGATTCTTTGAAATCTATCTATGGTACATTTTTATTCTCTGCGAGATTTTAGCTAAGTGTTACATAGTTGTAATACGACGTTTTGTAATACTGCAACGTATATACAGGGTTTTTCAATAAGAGCACTTCAACTTTTTTTTTGACTAAAACACAAACTGTTCGACTTTTGAACTAACTTTTTTTTTATTAACGAATTTGAACATATACATTTAAGTATGAAACTCGATTTCTTTTGCATGACCACCGCATGCACATTTTACGAAGTCCAATCTTTGAACCCAATTTTCGACCGCTCTTTCGCATAAATCGGCCGAAATTCCAGCAATTTCACGATCTATATTGGCTCTGAGCTCTTGCAACGTCGCCGGCTTATTGGCATAGACCAATGACTTCACATAACCCCAACGAAAATAATCTAGAGGTGTCAAATCACACGAACGCGGCGGCCACTGGGCGGGCCCATTTCGCGAAATAACACGCTCATCGAACTTAGTCTTCAATAACGCGATTGTATCGTGTGCTGTGTGGCATGTGGCCCCGTCCTGTTGAAACCACATGCCGTCCAAGTCCATTCCATTCAATTGCGGCCAAAAAAAATCGTTTATCATATCGCGGTATCGATTTCCATTAACATTAACGTGGCGATCGTTATCGTCGATGAAAAAATATGGCCCAATGACGCCGCCGGCATGTAATCCGCACCAAACAGTGACTTTTTCGGGATGCAACGGTGCCTCATGAATCACGTGTGGGTTGCTTCCTGCCCAGTAACGCATATTTTACTTGTTGACAAATCCATTTAGCCAAAAGTGAGCCTCATCTGCATCATTTTCGATTTGCTCTTGAGCCCAATTCACGAATCGGCGTCGCTTCAAATGGTCAAACGGCTTTAGTTGTTGTGTCAGCTTGATCTTATACGGATGTAGGCCAAGATCTTTACGTAAAATTCGCCACAATGATGTCACAGAAAGGCCCAATTGTTGCGAACGTAGTGTGAGCGACACATTCGCGTCTTCTTGAACTGAAGCCCTGGCGGCTGCGATGTTTTCAACACTTCGAGCACTTCTTACTTTCGAGGGCACCAGCACATTATGTAGCGAAAACGTGGACTCAAATTTTGCCACTATACGGTCGATTGTCGAACGGGCTAGCTTGTTAAATGGACCGTAAAATGGCCGTAATGCTCTTAAAGTAGCAGCAACAGAACGATGATTTTGATAAAAAATTTGCACGATTTGCAATCGCTGTTCACGTGTGTGACGCGTTCCATGATGAAATGTATACTAATGAAGTTTCCAAATGACAAAAGATTAATAAAAAATATGGCGTCGTTCGCCGTCCCTATCGGAAAAAAGTTGAAGCGCACCCGTTGAAACACTATATAATTTACGATTTATTCAATTCATCGATCAAATGAACGAATATGTGGAAACGAGACCTATGTTTATAGTGAAGGTACCTTTCAATTCAGTACAGGCCAAGCGACGAGAAACAACCTTCTTACATTATCATTCGATAGTGAAGAAATCAGTTACACAACAAAGTTGCGGTTTAGAAATAATAGAATACCAGTAACGACCAAGTATCCCAACAAAAATCATCTCCTGATAAAATCTAAAGAAATCCAATCCAAATTACCAAGTTAGGCATTTCATGCTATAACCATTAAACATGGTTTGTTAGGTTAACTAATTAAAATACAGAACTAACTTCACTAGAAATTGATAAACTGCATACTGAGAGGCGAGTGCAGCGATTGATAATGCGAAAACAACCTCAGCATCTATGTCAAGCTTCCATTGCTTGGGATAACAAATTTGGTTGACCGCATGGGAACAGTACAAAAGAAAGGGAAAAATGGTAAAATTGGAACATCCGATTCATCATCTAGGAAACAAACTTTCTTGGAAAAAAATTAATCGATTATTTAATTCACCTAGATAGAGAACAGAATATTGGACCGCTTATAAAGCTGAGCAACTTAAGTTTGCTAAACGGGTTTTCACTTTTTTAAATGTTGGATCATTTTATTATCCTAAGCTGACGTTCTATTTAAGATTGGTGAATTTATAACATTATAACATTATAACATTAATTTTATAAAATAAATAAAAAATAAAAAATAACCTTCTAATGTACTTCTTATATCTAACAAATCCCTACGTGGGATGAAGCGCCAGCGAAATTAAATAAAGAAGTAGCAGTTTCGTAAGATCTTGCAGAGTAAATATTGTGATGGATTAATTTTTGCATCGCTGGGGTTTCCAACATTAAAAAAAATCAAATATCAAAATCAGATATGAGTAAATAACAACCTTAGCCTTCGCATTGCTTCTAAATAATGCTGCGTTACGATGTATTTGCGTTCCTCATTTGCTATTGCAGATGAATTCTCCAGTTCTATAGATAATATCAACCTGATGCCAAATCATTCAAATTTCATTAATACAAAAAATATGTGCAATTTGTTTTTCCCATACAAAATTCATTTTGTAGTGCGATACTAAAGGAGTTCCTAACTTTTATAGTTGTGGTACTAAAATAAAATTAATCTTTAAATATATTTTTGTTAGTTTTATATTTCATTTTCAAATACACCATACAGTTTTATAGTAACTTTGACTAACTATGTTTTTTCTCTATTTGTTGCAGGTAAATATTTTACTAAACCGGATTACCAGTTCACCTGTTGTTAGCAGCCAACCGCACCGCTATTGTCGGATAAAAACGCTTACATTCGCTCATTAAGTATATAGAAAAGTTTTTTTCTGAAAATATCAAACAGGTATCAAGTAGTAAATTAATTTTGCCTGATATTTATTTTACAAGTTGGACGATCAAAACTATTATAAACCTACGTATAAATCTCGGTAAACTTTACTTAACATAAATATTAAAACTGCCGACGATTAGCTCTATGGGGAACTAACTTCAAAATTCATATTATTATTTTTGTATTACCCAAACAAAGTTCAAGTTCTTTTTTCATATTATATTAATATTTTCTAGCAGTATATTTTCCATTAAAAATATTCTAAAAATTATGTTTTTCCGAACTTAAATTCCTATGTACGAGTATACCTGTACAGCACAGAAAAGGTCTCGTTAAAATTTTTGTATATTTTTGATGTTATGTTTCGCCTTTATGTACTTCAATTTAAATTATGTAAAAAAAAAACATTTAACATTTTTTGTTTTGCCAGTTTTGTGCTTGAATCGATATGTCCCCTAGATGAAAGTCTACATAAAAATTTTCGACAAATAACATACACATTCTCATCAATGGATCGCGGGGCGCGCACAGCTGAAAATATTATGTGACACCTTACAGTTTGTATCATAAACATTTGAAATTTGTGTGTGTTTTGTTATTTTGTGTATCATATAATACTGGCACAATATTATATTATAGCACGTTGTCGATTACGACTGACAACCGTATTTTTGTACATATACGTGAATATAATGATAAGAATCTTTTCATCATCTTGATTAATCTCTGTGCGATTTCTAACCCCTAATATTACTTGTACACACATTTATTTTAAATTAAAATTTGTATACAGGTGTGCATCGTATAAAATGTGTACATTTTCCAAGTGGAATATAAAATTGACAACTCAACCAAAACACGGTATCCCAAAGAACTAAATGTTAAGCCGTTTACCGCCCACAGAATTCGTTTTCTGTCAACGATACCTAGTGTAGTATATGCGTTTCCCGAGATAAAAATGTACACTATAAAGTAATCAGACGACGTTGACGTTTTTATTTTCTGACGTTCGATTAGATCAATATTTGATCAGTACTCTTGTCGGGTCCGTCCTTACCTTATAGACGAAGAATTAATGACCCGAAGCCAAAGTTGATAACTCCCTTTGTGTTTGCAAGAGCGGTAGATTCCTTATTTATCATCATTGTGAAATAGTGAGGCCTTTAGTCTCCCCCTATTTGACTATCTTCAAATTTATGGTCGAAAGATTGGAATTGCTGGCTTAAATAATCCATTGGGTTTCATTCAGATTCAACTCGTTCAGAAGCCAAATGCGTACACTGGGATACAAGTACACGTCTGCCTGGGATTTCTTCCTTGCTAGCAGCTACGCGTTTCGCATCTGGCCACAACTCACGAATTTCAGCTACTTCCTTCTTATGTAGAGGTCCACCGATATTTGATCCGCACATCTATTTAATTGTATAAACTCTTGATACCAACCAAGTGTATGGAGGTTCCAGATTTTATCTTAGATCGTAGATAAAGGTGGAATTTAATACCTTATAAATTTCCAATTTTCAATAGTGACGTTCTGTTCTACCTCATCTAGGAACCTCTGTCTTTGATATGGTATCCAAGAATCCGACGTTCTTTTCGCAGTCTACGGTTTGCTGGCCCATGCCACGATCTCTTTCTGCTATTAGGATAACTATCCCTCCAGGCGAGCGCCCTTCATGTCTAAGACTAATCGCTTTGATAATGGAGCTACTCACAGTCCCGAACCGACGCCGCTATTGATACTATTCCACCTATCCTCAGCATATATGTCTATAATCTTCTAACTTTCTACTTTTTCTGTCCTTTACGGTTTGAGTTACTCGTCTCTGTTTGCTCCGGCCTTTGGTGAGCGCCGGTGTCCTCCTGCTGTTTTATTTAGCTTTAAATTTTTATTTTTCATCTTGGTCTTACGAGTGTCGAAGAAGAAAAGGTCCATCGGCGTAGATATCCGTAAACACAAGTAAGTCTATTTACATCTGGCGGGCGCCAGGTATCCCGATTTTAAATTGGGTGCCAGCCTGACAGATCATCGGCTCTCGAGCCGATTGATTTCTATATTAGATAGTTCTAATAGAATTTCTTCATTTTTGTCCACACTAATTACACGGTTGCTTTAATCAAAGAAATTTAGGTGTTATGATCATTATAGAAGATCAATCAAAAGCTGTATTTTGCCTAATGTTTCTTAAAATATCTAAGAGTAATCTCCTGGTGGTGGTTCTGGTCACTGGTGCTATGTAAATTCGATCCGGAAACAGAAGTGCCAAGGAATCGTTTCTACTTGACGGAATTAATAAATTGCGCTCTCAGGAATCATCGACAATCGTCCAATACTTTAGTTCCAGATCGCCTGTAAATACTTTCTAGTTCCCAAACCAAATAATAGTAAGCTCCGGAAATACTAGTCACTATTTACAAAATAGCTTATAATTACAACTTCTTTTTCAATTCTAAAAAATTTTTTGGGGTGAAAAACGGCTTAACTGATATATCTTTTATGTGCTGGTTTTAGCCGTTTGGTTTGCTTGCCATGACAAGTAGCACTAAATGATATTTGACCCCATCATGTTAAGTCATTTTACGTGATCACGAGTATTATATTTGAACTTTGCCTTGTTATGTCTAAATGGCTCATTATGTGTAAGTATTTGGTATTTCTAAATTAGACTATCTATAGAATAAAATTCACTTTCAAAATATACAATTTTTATGCGAAAGTGACCACGTTTAGTGGATCCCGAAATCCCGAGATTTTGGTTAATTTTTAAATATCGGGACTACAGGTCGGTGCTTGGAGTGCTATCAACTTCACGCTGCTAGAGCAACCAAACGGCTAATGATAGTGCGCTTATTTTTTGACAAGCGTCAGTTTTTTATGTTGTTTACAAGCCTACGGAAGCATATAGTTTTACGTCGCAGTAAAAAAAGTTATCGAAATTGAGTTCAAACGCCACAGTGTTTTTGCTTTGTGTTTGGCTGGGAAATCGCAACCAGCCATTGTTGAGCTACGACATTTACATGTGAACAAAATGTTTGTGTATCGGACCATTACTCGTTACAATGATACTGGTAGCATCTAAAAATGCCATGGAGGTGGACATTAAAAAAACATTATCGTCAGAAATAGGTCGAAAGATTAAGGCCAGAATTCAACGTACTCCATGATAAAGCGCAGTTCAATTGGCGAAAAATGCCTGGTGGTACCATGGGACGCATATCAAAAAATGAACTACGATTGAAGTCCTACAAAATACAAAAAGTGCAAGATTTAACACCTGCACATAACGCAGTTCACCTAGCAAGAGCAAAGATGTTAAAACGACCACGTTGGTTGCGAGCTTTTTCTGATGAACATTTTTTTACGGTTCAGCAATATGTAAACAAAGAAAACGATCGTGTTTGATAAGAGTGCAAATCAAAAGACAATTTAGACCAGTGCATTGTGCTGCGAAAGCAAGCTCCTGCATCAGTGATAGTTTGGGCCGCGGTAACTCGGCCTAAGGTTCATTCTGGAGGCCAAAATATTAACTAAAAAATATGAGACGGGCGACTCCTTAAAGATTGCTCTTCGCCGAGAATGGGACAAAATACCATCGGCCACATTAGTACAGCATGTGAAGCCTTCTCGGACAGACTCACTTGATGCTATTATCCGCGCTAAAGGAGGCTACATCGAACAATAACATATTTTTTGTTAAATATGAAATGTTTTTACGATATATTGTAGTTTTGAAATAACAAAAAATCTAAATTGACAAATTTACAGCAGTTTTAATTGGTAATAAAGCGAGTGCCGGCCCCTGTAAACTTATAATGATCCTGGGATTTCGTAGTTTTGAGTTTCCAAATTTTCATTGTCAATTTATTTATGTACTTACATTAAAATGTTTACAAAAAATCTGTTCAAAATTTACTAGTCTCACTATACTACTCGTATATGTGAAGGGTCGTGATACACCTTCTGATTTCCTAGGATAATATTTACTTTTAATTCAAAATATTTGAAATTTTCGCAAACCCTTAACTACTACATAACTACGATAATTGTGCTTAATATTTGCGGTTTTTACGAAATGACTAATGGTATTTCGTTGGGCTCATTATAATTCTAGTTTAATTATATTCTATCCTAAATTCAGGACCAACTAACATTTAGTGTTCCATGGTGGTATGTGACTGAACAATGAATTTTCTTTATATAGGTTATTTTGGGTTAAAAGAATATAAATCATTGTGTGTGTCACCTACTTGGACTGGGAATGCCACTATGCATGATTTTGAAAAATTATGCAATGGTAGGAGTGGTGTTCCTTCTAACACTCTTATCTACCTCTTGTATTGAGAAAATTTAATCGTTTGTAATATGATTTTAAAAAATCATTAAGCTTCCTGGACGCGTTAATAAGGATCACAAGGAGCTGACGTTGAATCTTCCTAGAAAAATTAAATTTAGTAAAAGTTAAAATTACAGTAAACAACAAAGTGCTGTAAAACACGTATACGTAATTTATACAAAAACGCACTCAGTATCATACAAGGTATGCCTGTTACGTTACATATAACATTTTTTTGTTGTAGTTGCTTCCAACAGAGTTCTTTTCCCCGACTATAAACATTACTTAGCACGTTCATTACGTATTCACAACATTATTGGCAACGAAATAAGAATCTTTTATTCATTTAAAATTATATTTGTTTGGTTTCATTTAGTTAAATTTATATCGAATTTTTTTTTGCATATTCATTTATGTCATATAAAGGAGCTGCCTCGCTTGCGCTACATGGCGATATCGATTTCAAAAATAATAATAAAATTTGGTGCGGGGCTCACATGCTGGTGTTATTTGGCAAAAGGATAAACAATAATATTTCGTTAGTATATTTTTATTAAAGGTATATAATTTATGTCAAAAAACATTAATAGTGTTGTGTATACTGAATATATTATCATGGAGCTTAACATTTATATAATATGTAAACCCGGCTGACAACAACAAAAATCCAGCTACAAAAAATCCATTATAACAATGTTTAAATATAGCTAATGTCGAAATATGTTTAAGTATTAGATTATATACAGAATTTTTATGTTTGTAAGATTTTCAACATTTTCTTACCAGAAAAAGCGACACACAATAAATATATTAATCCTTTTTTTGAAGTTACTTTATCTTTTTATACTCGTATAGGGTAAACTGGGCTATGTTTGTTGATATTTATCAAAAAATATTTGAAATCGATTTTTTCATCTCATGTCTCGACCTACGGTTTAAATCATTATTAAAAAATGTTTAAAAATACTTTTTGCCAGCCACCTTTTGCATGCAATAAGGTGAAATTAGCCCCAGTTCACCCTATAGCATGTATAATCGTTAATGTACATAAATAGATTACATACACAATTTTTAATTTATACACAAGTATGCGCTTAAAGGGAGATGAATAGCTCTTAAAAATCAATTAGAAAACTCATTTCCTATATTTAAACCGAGGAGAGATAGATTTTTAACCCTTAATAAATTCAAGTGCTACATAGTGCTACATCCTGCAGTACAAATATACAAAATTGACATTATTTTTCTTTAAATTGGATAAACTTTTTTTTCAAAAATATTATTATTCTTTAAAAATGTATTTTTTGTTGGCAATTTTAAATTGAATCTCCCTAATATTTTGTTCGTTTTTGTCTATCATAAGGCGATGATGCAATTAAATTTTATTTTTAATTTTTTTCTTGTAAAATTGAACTACATAAAAAATGATTTACCTTTAATTGAATATGTTTCATGTTAAATACGTATAACAAGGCAATTCTCTTTACAAGAACGTTATATAAAATTTCTATTACATACGATTTTTATTAGATTCTATTTTTAACAGCCTCCCTTATGAGATAAAAGGTAATGTGATTTTCAACGAATAAAATATTAAACTTGAATGAAAAAGTTCTGGATCGAGGTAAATGTTTTGTAGGATTAATTAAGTAAATTTTTTAAGCTTATTTTCTAATAATTGGATCTTGGGGAGAGTTGGTAATTATTGCGTAAAGATTGTTATTAAAAAAATATCTTATTATGTAATAATAATAATAATAGATCTCATTTTTCAATAGACGTCAGATCTAAGGTTTTATTATAATGGTTGCCATAACGCCTAAATTCTTCGATTTTGCAAAAGATGGAAGTACTAAACTAAAATTTTGAAATAATTGTTAAGATCATTCTTCAGTAGTCAAAAATTATCAAACCCATTACTGTATTAGAATTAGAAACCTGGCATCAACTAACAATGTTCTTAAAGAATATGTTTTCTGAATGTTGGTTGTATTGTCGATTTATGCATAATCTTGACAGTACGATATGATCTATTATCTATTTTTAACTTAATAAATTGTACTTGGGTTATTGATTATTTTGATCTGTGACTATTCTGTCTGATTAAGCTTCTAATAAAGTAAGCCTGTTAGAGATATAGCATAGCTCAATCTTACGATTTTCTTATTTTTTCTCTTAAAAATCTAGGATAAGAAAGTATAGTATTCTTACGCTAGCTTACAAACAAACCAATCGTTTCATCTCTATCCTGTGTAAAATTGTAATATCGAGCTTCACATTCTGTAATAAAACATCTTAATATTAAAAAAAACTATTTTCAAACATTTGATTGAACCTATTTAGGTACTTTCATATTTTTTAAATTTAAAATGAATATGTTTATCCTCAAAATTGTGCTACGCTACCTATTTTAATAAGTTTAGCTACAAATCGAAATGTGCGAGAAATCAGGAGCCCTATGATACGAAAATTCATAAATAAATAAATTGATCCAAAAATAATTTATTCTAAGAAATGATTTACTTTGCAACCATGTTTTGCATGAATTAGAATTTTTGTATTCAAAATTCCTCTTACAGTTTGTACCGTTAAAATGCATACAAAAATTACAATTCATTCGTTAAACATTACTTGCAAAATATAACTTACTTTGCTAGCGCGACTCGTACCAATGCAACTTTTGCATTAATCGTCTTTTGTATGAATTCAAAATTCGTTGTACAAAAATGGATTGTGACGCGAAAATTCACACAAAAATTGAAAATTGAAATTTATTCAAAACATGTTCATTATGTTAGGATGATTCGTACCAATTCAACTCTCCAATAAATTTTGAAATATTTTCAATGGATCTATCAGTAAACGGGATACGAGCGATACCATTTCATTTGTGCCTTCCAATTTCACTAACCGATAAAAAAAATACGGATATTTGGTAAAATGAAAGCAAATTCGCAATTGGTGGTTACTAGTGAGCTTACATATTTTACCAACCCCAAGAATCAGTAAACAAGTGGGCTAACAATCTGAAACCAAACCTAACTACTCTTCTTTATGCGAATTTTGAGATACTGGTCCACTTAGTCTCGCCCCTATGTAATCAAAGTTGATTTATCGATAAGCGCGCTTTTATGATTTAGTGTTAAACCAATAATCCGACCTTTTCTAGAGAATGATTATTTTAAAAGGCAGTATCATGATATCGTCAATCGCGACGGCGACGACTGCCAAAGTTGTCTTTTAGTTTCGCTCGTCTAGTTGAATTGAACATGCAATTAGTTTCAATCGTGCATATAAAGAGCGATCCAGTAGGAGGTACTTTTTCCAATTGAGATTCATGCGTCACAACTGTCATGTTCTTATGACATTTGTGTTCAGTATTCATTGACATTTTACCATGAATAGACATACGCGAGAACAACCATAACCCAAACTTACGTCACAAATACACTTTTTGATTATTAAATTGATTTTAATGAGTTTATTTCAAAAAAACTTCCGAAAGCTCTATTGGATCACCCTTTAGTAAGCAGAATGATGTAAATTCTGTCCCCGCTTTTGCATAATCATTACCTCGGCTATATCGCCTTAAACTTGCCTTCATCTCGTGTTGACCGATATTTACCTGAACATCTTTGGTTTGTAATTTAAAGTTTCTGGACAATTTTCATGTAGAGGGCTCGGGATTTCTGAATTCTAAGCTAATTGTTATCGTTACGTCCTGTGATGTTTCTCTTTTATTGATGTCTTGACAGTTCAGCTGTACTCAGAACACGATATATGAATTAATTTATACAACAAAATAATGCACATATTCTCTGTTCCCCCATTTTTTCTGGCCTTTATATCGGCTTCAACCCGCCTTTACTTTGTCTTTAACTTGTCTTAATCCATATTTTACTGTGCATCCCTTCGTGTATCTATTTTTCAATCTTCCCAGCCTCTTACAACATTTCTACCGCTCTTCTTATCCCGTCTCATCTCTAAAGTAAGACGTTGTTATAATTTGTTTTCAATACAATTACATTTTTCAAATTACTCCTATAAATAAAATATAAATCGTTTGCAATTCAATAACAGAAATGTATCTGAGATGAAATAGATTAATATTTCAAATAAACTCGTGTAGCATAATACAATTCGCCAATCGCATAATAAATGTTCTCAGTGATGTTGCTCCGTTTTTATACTTTTCAGATACTAAAGACAAACACCTTGTTAAAAATCTGGCCGAACGCATAAAAATCGGTTATGCAGATAGTGTCTAGACTATTGTTTCATTAAAAAATCATTAATTGAAAAATAAAAACATTATAATGCATACTATTAAAGTTGTCTGAAAGCTTCCAGCTAAAAGAAAAATCTGCAATGCATTTTGGTATTCCAACCGAAAATAAAATTTGATAGCCAACAGATGTCAATAATAAAAATTTACATTTAATCTAAATATTGCTAGCAGAGAGAGTCAATAGATGTTTTACATGTTGTAGATGAATTAAAATAATATTTCTATAATAAACAATAAATTTAATTTTAATTAAAATTTAAACTTTTTTTTTATAAATTTTATTGTAATAAGGGCTATCTGATAGGTGTGTATTTTGTGTATTTTTTTATTTTTCGACTCCACAACCAGTACCGTTCTGCACTCCAACAGAAGGTAGTCGTGTATATTAACAAAACTGAGGTGGGATTTGAACTTTGTACTGCTTTGCTCAAGTGCCGAAGCTTAAACCACTGCGGTATTTGACCATTAAATGGTTTCTGAAATTACAAATATTAGTATTAATTTAGTTTCGAAAATTTCACATGTGCTAGTAAATTATCTCTTATCTTTGTTAAATTACTCCAAACTTGATCTGGACTTTACTTGGATTAGCCCAAAACAGAAAACATAGTAGGATTCACGAGCAAGTATCAGATACTTCTGATTTTATAGAATATTTTATTAATTTGGTATCGAATATTTCCAGTACATGGCACTCCTATCCTCCTAATTCTGAAGTTAGTGAACATTACACCTCATTACACCTCCAACATCATCAGACTTGTCCGAGAATCTACCAGGATTTACTACTTATGAGATGGTCATAGTAAGAATAATGATGAAATGGGTAATTCTTAAGTTACAGAACACTTTATCAGTTTACCCGGTACGTTTGCAGACCATTGCACATCTTTTAATATTTACTTGGAGTTATTTAATTTCAATATTGTTGAAAAATATTATTTTTTTTTTCTGCTCATTTAGAATTTAGGTCATATTTAATGTGCTAACCCCAAGGTTACCATAACGACCTTCTATTTGACCAAATATATTAAATTTTTATATGTGCAATACCGTCAAACGAATTTTTCCGATTCCACACATATAAATTGAACCGAAGTATTTTCTAAAGATAATCATCACAGCGACCTTCCATTTGAACCATTTTCCAGGCATGATAGATCATTGTTGTTCAATTTTTAGAAATATTCAAATTTTGTAAGAGCGATATACTCCAACAAATTTTCCTGGAATGCATTTATGAAAATCTACCTAAAACTTTTTTGAACATAACGAATTATGAACATTGATATGCCACTCCTTTTGAACAGCTTTACAGATTTCAGTTTATATGTTTGTTTTATTGTAAAAACAGTTATATTTACCCCTCCCAACGTATACATATTAAATTGGATCTCTAAACATTTAATAAAGAATTTAAAAAATATTAGTTTATTTATTTCGTTTAAAACATTTTTCGTTTACTTTCTTTAACGTTGTAAAATAAAGCAAAGTGATCATGCAAATTTTGATCTCGAAATTTTTGCAGAAAGTACTTTTTAAAAAATCTTTGTGTGTGACTAAATGTCTGTAACTTCTCTACAACCCAGACGTATTGACTGATCGGTATTAAGATTAAGCAATTTTCTTGCTTAAGCTTTTCGCATAAATTGGTTCTCAATGGTTTTTGGTCGAAATTGGCCGTACGGAAGTGGCACCCACCATATCAGCTTTCCGTTTTAAACAAAACTAATTCAGATAATTTTTAAAATTTTACTGGATATGACTTGTTTTAATAAAAAAATAATTCAACATATTTACAGTTGTGGATTGACTATTTGGAATAAAACCTTATGCTTGAACTCTTTTCATCAATTGGGAGATCCTTGCGAAATTTGGTGGAAATCTGTGTAACGGAAGTGGCAGCATCAGTGAGCGCTTTTCAATTTTTGCAATGATGTTGAAAAGTTTAGCATTTGCAAAAAACGACAAAGAATTAAAAGATTTAAATAAATTTAAAGATTAAAAGGTATGACATTGTTGGTTTTCTGAACTTTGAACATGGATATTGTTTTTTGATTATACAAACTAGTTTTCCCAAAAGTCCTTTAATTTTTTTTCGCTTTAGAAATCAAGTGTGGTGTATTCGAGATCTATGTATACATTCGTAGTAAAAGAAATTCGGGTGTTGGCCACAATATATTCACTCCTCCATTTGTTAATGAATGAGCATTGACACTATCTGCATTATCGATTTTGTGTTATTGTATCTTTAATAGCATTAGACAAACTGAGTATCTAATATTTTAGATTGTTTTTCTTTCTTATCTTTAAGATAATAAAGAGTTTTAAAAATCAATAAAAATACCATTTCCCGAATATTACTCATATGTGATAAGAAACTTTCATAATTTGCCAAGACACAGCTACTAATCCCAATTTACATCAAATTTAAGCTGACATACATAATCCCCAAAAAATATTGAGCTTTAATAACGATGAAAGAATGTTAAACCCTGGGTCAACATAAACTAACACCAAACTTTATATTTTCTGTTTTCATATCATCAACATAATTAATTATAATTAATATCAAAGAGCAAAGAAATTCATAATTTTATAATCTATTTAAAATTTTCTTAGCATGTCGTCTTTGTACCATACTTATGAAAAATTTTCTAGATGAGAAATTAATTTTTATTAAATAAACGTTTCTTTTGTTTTTGTGTATTATAAAAAATTACTTTGTCTAAAAAAACAGCAAGAAAAATAAAATTAATTGTACATATTTTTATTTTTATGTTTTTCCGAATATATGGGATAATCCTTATTATAAATGACTCAATTTACTTACTCACCTAACCATGTTCATAAAATATAATGTAAACCAATCGATATTTCTCTTTGTATCCTATCCTATATACATACATAAGCAATTAACCATTTCCTACAAGAAAATAAATTTTCTGCAATTTTAAATACAATTATGTAAATTGTTTAATCCTTTTTTAATTTTCTTATCTAATGAACTTAATAATTATCCTTTGCAGATGACGTAAAGTACATACACAAACACAAAAACTTGGTATAAATACAGTGCCGATCGATATATTTAGAATTCCTGGGTAATCTTAATAATTCGTATAACCACTAAAACGCTCCATTCATTATGGCACGGCATTTATTTTTATTGATCGGCTTAAATCAATTAAATTTATTAAAATAATTTTATTAATTAGTTACACAAAACATTTTTTTAATTAAAAATTAGAATAGACGGAACCGTAAGATGAGACAAACAAAAAGGCAACAAAAAATACGGAAATTATTTCAACGTTTTCCACAGTAAAAATACTTTTTTTTGTGTTGTGCATTCTAAAGGGTTAAAGTGAAATATAATTTAATTATACAGAAAAATCAATTTTATAAAAGTAAAGGAAAATAATGAAAATAGGAATATAAAAATAAACAAAGGTCCTTTTGTTATATAAGTACAAACGTATTTTATATAATATGCAAATTCTCTATTTAACACTTCTTAAAACATTTAAAGGGACACCTTTATATTTTGAGAAAAGGTAGTTTTGTAAACTCTTGCGTTCATGATCGAAATTTAACATTATTGAAGTTAAGAGAAAATCTGCTTTATCGACCTATTTTAAGGAAAATAATTTCTACGTTAAATAAATTTAATGAATCATTAAAATAATATTTTTTATATTCGTGAAAAGGGGTAAATTCTAAAATTCGTAAATGTTCAAACAGCTATGAGAATTTTCTTAGAATGACATATATTGGGTTCTAATCACAATTCCCTATAAACGTCAGCCTGAAACTTTGCTTAAATACCCAAACCCAAAGATATAATAATAACTTGATAATTTTACGTTAATATAAAATGTACATAATATAATTGATTCAATTATGATTTTAAAGTTGAGCAAACAATTTATTTGATTGGTTTAAAAAATTCTCTTGCCGCGTTTCCTATATACTATTGTCGATAATGCAGATTATGCGGTTTAGTCGATACTGCAGTGTTGTATTATATATTGAGCGTTAATAAAGTAGATATTCTGTTAAAATTAAATAATGAAGATTTCCACATTGGAATACTAAATTAATCCACTTTGTGGTGCTGAAATTCGTGGTCGATCAACATATTGCCAAGTTAGGAAAATTAATTTTGGTAAGAGGGACTACCGTTAAACCGGGCTGTGAATCAGATTAAATTATATACCGAGGCGAAAAATGATGAAAGGGACATACAAATTTGGGGGAGAGAATTAGACCAATTGTAAGCAAAGGTGTAGCCCAAGGGTGATAAAAATCGCGTTCCATTTTGTAATATTTTGAAGATTTTTGGGCCTTCAATTCGAGGATTTTTGGATGATAACCAACATGTGTTATCCACTTTTACCACTATACCATCAGCCATCGGTTGAAATTTGGTAAGGAAAACTTGATCCAAGTTTCGTTTAAGATCATAAATTTTAATGTGAGATCAAACGAGCGCGACTGTGTTGTTTCATAATACTTGAACTGAGCCAGATTAGATCTTGCGTCAAAAATACAGCTAATGATGTGTAGAAATCGCATGTAGTGAAATTCGTTACAATGTAACTATTTATAAATGGTTTGCCTACTTGGCCATAACGTCGTGCACTGTATTTCTTCGACCTATTTTGTTACTTTATTTTTGTATTTCGATCGAGTTTTAAAATTTCATTTAAATGTATTCTAGGAAATATTGAGTTGGAGTAGCACTAGTTAGAAGTGCGTCTCTCTAAATCTGTTGAAATTGTAGACATTTTTAGAAATTCCTACATTTTATCCCATAATGAAAAACAGCCTTAAATATGTTTAGACCATTTTCCATTTAACATATTTACAAAAAACTGTTATGTTGAGTTTCTTACATACATTTGTTGATAATGCAGTTTATGGGCATTTCCTTTTAGTCGCTAATGCAGTTTTTTGTTTAGTTTTGCATGTTTATGATAAGATCTTCCGTTGAATTAGTAAATACTAATTTAATTCACTTTGTGATGCTTAATTTCGTGACGATTATGATACGAGACTACGGTTAAATGGTACTCTGAAACAAATTCAATTACTTACCGCGGCCAATAGTCAGGATTTTTTTATAGAAATTTTTATTTCTGTATAATATTACAACTAATCTAGTAATTGTTTTATTCGCCCCAGGTCTGCCGATCCTTGATTTCACTAACTCGCAGCGAATCACTAATTCTAAAGGCTTTGCTGTTTTTAGGTGCTTTGGTCCATTGGTGTGATCCAGAAGGTTTCGTAGCTCCTCGTTGTCATGCTCCTGCAGTCGCAGTACATGGGGCTCCTTGCAAATTTTTGTATTTCATCGCTTACGTATTCCATATTTAAGTCTCGATGAAGGTTGTCATTTCTAATGTACCGTGGGGCATTAATCAATTTGTAATCAGGAATGGTGCATCCAAACTGGAAAAATAATATTTGTAAATTATGTATAATTATAGGTAGATTTCCATAAATATAGTGAGGCTTCGTCCTGGTCTATTTAGAGGCGTTCTTATCGTTCCTTTAGCCTTGTAATTTTCTCAATATTTCTTGGCGTTCGATTCGTGGCCCTTTGGACAATGACACAGATGTGGCTTCCAGTGTTATAATGTTGTGCATAAATCGTATGTAGTGAAATTCGTCACAATAAAACAATTTATAATTGTGGTCTCTATCTTATTTAGCCACACATTCTCCGATCTTCGGCCAGGTAATATAATTATCTAAGTTGCGCCTTCCGTTGTATTTCCTCGATCTGCCGACGATACCTTCCCGCTGTTGGTTTGGTTCGATCAAGTTTTACAATTTATTTTTATTTTAGAAAATATTAATTTAGTGCATCTTTATTTAAAAAAAAAAGCATTTTGTACTTTAGTGCATATAGTCAACTGCTCAGCTTCTTCAATTCAAGAAAGGGTCATTTCACATAACGTATTTTTAGAACGTAGAATCACTGTCCCCAAATAAAAAATGCAGAATCGCCTAAACTGAAAAAGCGCAATTTTCAAGAAGAATGTGATCAACACTTTTGATACTGCTGAAGTTAACTGAAAGTTTTAGCCGAAAAATCTGCATTATCGACATCCTTTATATCAGTTATTGAAATAAAATTCTACTGATGTTAACTAAAAATTTCATACTATATGTCCTGATTGCCAACCAACACAAAATCTTTAAACATAGGATCCAATAGTTTTCCAAATAATTCTTTGTTCTTATGTATGTGAAATTCATTTTTATCGATTATGTAATTTTTTTGACGAAATCTGCTAACATCAGTTCATGAAATTTTCGACTAACATCTGAAGAATTTTGTACCAATATCTGATGTGAAATATGTTAAGAATGCAGATTTATTCTCCTGAAATTTTTGGCTAACGTTCCAGCACACAATTATGATGTTTGGGCGTTTAGTTTTATTAACACAATATTGGGGTTTTAACTTTTTGCTGCGTATGTACGGTTTAAGTGTTAAATCGGTAAATAAGCGAATGCAAAATGAAACTTTAATCGAACGATGATCTGTGATCGTTTGGCGGTCCTATTTCTTGCATCTACCTTATACTCAACTGACTGATTTTATGATGGTATTAACTAGTTATCTAGGAATGTAGTGGCTGACGGCTTTGATATTTCACATGTATAAACGGGAAGCCACTGCTCTTTTCGTTTAACCTTGTCGTCTTAGTGTGGAAATTGGGATAAAAAAAACATTTCGAAGGCCCCTTTACAACCGATTTTAAGCATGTGTACATGAACTCAAAACAAATCTCGCTTCTTTATTAAGAAGAGTTGTTGAAATTTACCAGTTCATTGTAACGGGTGTTTCAACAGGTGCGCTTCAACTTTTTTCCGATAGGGACGGCGAACGACGCCATATTTTTTATTAATCTTTTGGAAACTTCATTAGTATACATGTCATCATGGAACGCTATACACGTGAATAGCGATTGCAAATCGTGCAAATTTTTTATCAAAATAATCGTTCTGTTGCTGCTACTTTAAGAGCATTACGGCCGTTTTACGGTCCATTTAACAAGACAATCGACCGTATAGTGGCAAAATTTGAGTCTACGTTTTCGCTACATAATGTTCCGGTGCCCTCGAGAGCAAGAAATGCTCGAAGTGTTGAAAACATCGCAGCCGCCAGGGCTTCAGTTCAAGAAGTCGCGAATGTGTCGCTCACACGACGTTCGCAACAATTGGGTCTTTCTGTGACATCATTGTGGCGAATTTTACGTAAAGATCTTGGCCTACATCCGTATAAGATCAAGCTGACACAACAACTAAAGCCGTTTGACCATTTGAAGCGACGCCGATTCGTGAATTGGGCTCAAGAACAAATCGAAAATGATGCAGATTTTCACCGAAAAATCATCTGCGATGAGGCTCACTTTTGGCTAAATGGATTTGTCAACAAGCAAAATATGCGTTACTGGGCAGAAAGCAACCCACACGTGATTCATAAGGCACCGTTGCATCCCGAAAAAGTCACTGTTTGGTGCGGATTACATGCTGGCGGCGTCATTGGGCCATATTTTTTCATCGACGATAACGATCGCCACGTTACTGTTAATGGAAATCGATACCGCGATTTGATAAACGATTTTTTTTGGCCGCAATTGAATGGAATGGACTTGGACGACATGTGGTTTCAATAGGACGGGGCCACATACCACACGGCACACGATACATTCGCGTTATTGAAGACTAAGTTCGATGAGCGTGTTATTTCGCGAAATGGGCCCGTCCAGTGGCCGCCGCGCTCGTGTGATTTGACACCTCTAGATTATTTTCTTTGGGGTTATGTGAAGTCATTGGTCTATGCCAATAAGCCGGCGACGTTGCAAGAGCTCAGAGCCAATATAGATCGTGAAATTGCTGAAATTTCGGCCGATTTATGCGAAAGAGTGGTCGAAAATTGGGTTCAAAGATTGGACTTCGTAAAACGTGCACGCGGTGGTCATGCAAAAGAAATCGAGTTTCATACTTAAATGTATATGTTCAAATTCGTTAATAAAAAAAAAGTTAGTTCAAAAGTCGAACAGTTTGTGTTTTATTCAAAAAAAAAGTTGAAGTGCTCTTATTGAAAAACCCTGTACATTTAGAACTATGCCATGATGCTCTCTACCACGTTATCTATTGAAATTATCGATCGAAATCACAGAATTATATGAAATCAGTAGGCAATAACGCAACCATTGAACGAGCACATTGTAGGTGCAGCATTTCAGCCGAGGTCAATTCAAGTTAGTCAAAACCGGCACAACCATCCGCATCATTGGGCAATAAGCACTATCTTTATGATTCCGACTTTCAAGTTTTAGTCTCCGATGGATGTTTTAGATAGTGCACGTACTTTGAATACATTGTGCTAATCGTAATGTGATTGCTGCTGAAAACAAATTTTGTGCAATAGTTGGTTCAATTCCGGATGACATGGTTCCATCTGCAAAATCAATCCAGTTTAAAATATTTAACTTCAGTCAAATCATTCAGCTCAATATAAATTAAAAATATCGGAAAAGTTCACCAAAGCGACGGAAATACATTAAAAACCGTATACAAATATGGAACAATCTAGTAGTTCTCATAGCTTGCTTTAGTGTCTCTTTAATTTTTTTATGGAGTGTAGAGCTGTATACAAAAAATTGAGGTACAACAGAAAAATAATAATGATGATGATGAGAAAAAATAGATGGGAAATTTAAATTATCGTTCGAGACATTCTCGAAACGTAAAAATAGATATTTGTACAGGTGAAATATTGAAATGTACAGTGAACGTAATTGATTTATATAGCGGCACATAGAATGGGAAGTAAAAGCGAGTGGTACATATACAAAATAATGGAATTGTGCGGAAATTGAGATATTTATAGTTCAAGAATTTTCTTTTTCGATTTTCATTTTTTATTTGCTTCATTGACAAATTCACCACCATATTTAATAGAGTCTTAAAGTAAATTTTATTTTTATTTAATATCACGTTATTGTATTTAGTGGAATATTATCTATCCCCTATTAATTTTATAATTTTTATAAATATATTTTTAGACAAATTATTAGACTATTAATAGACCAACAAAAAGGTCTTGGTATGATATACATAACGAAAGATGGATTAAGTTGTTTATGTTTTATATAATTGTGTGTGTTATTTTAAATAAATGTTCTCATTTCCTTCCCGTAAGATTATGTAGTTAAATTATATAGCTTCACCTAGAAAACCTAGATATTCTACAAAACATGATGACGAAAAGAAAAATCTTCTAGGTATTATCCTAAATTGAAAATATAAAATTTTTTGTGTGGCGAACATGGCACTTTTCATTTCGAATTTTGATCCAAATTCGACTTATGTCGTACAATTTTCCATTTTCCTAGAATCAAAAAAATAATATCACATTGATTTTTGATTCAATTGGGATAATCTTTTTCTTGGTTTTACAAAGTTTTAGGTGAGTCGTCTTAAATTTTTAAAATGATTATCTGTTTAAATAATTTATACGGAATTGATTGATTTGTTTCAGATTATTTTAACTACCTCATCACGTATTATCGTAAAACCCCTCTTAGATAATTTTATCGTATCGTCGATACACGATTTGGTAGTAACAATGGTTTTCCATGAAAAAAGGCAATCATACGGTTTCTTTTATGAACCTGTATAGTTGTTTAAAAATTCATAATAAAATTCTCAGAATTTTTTCGAATTTTCACATTTCATATAACAATTGATTTGCATGCATTTATTATTAACTAAAATGTTGTTTGTATTTTTTGAAGCACCGCATTTTCAATTTTATTATCCATCAAACATTAAAACCTATATTTCTGGAAAATCTAGCTAATTATTGAAAACCGTATTTATATTTTTCCGCTTGATAAGAAAAATATTTGGGTTTAATTGGGATAAAAATTAATTAAAATTTGAAATTCATTGGCAACATTTTAATCAAACATTTGCCGCGATGGTTTTTCGAATATATCTATAGTGCGTCCTTAATTTGATTATTAGTTCCAAATATATTTTTATATAATTTTTTTCTATTAGTAGGACAACTTTTAGAAGTGGAACCGGTTTCCTGTGTCTTTAATCCTTAAAACATTTGCACTTGCTTATGCTCTCAAATGCCGTATCTTTTACTCGTTTCTGATATTTGGTGAATTATTAATTCCCCGCTTTTTAAATTTTTATAATTTTAAAAATATAAATGAGATTGTTCTAATATTTGAATAAAAATTGCAGTTAAATTTTTCACGATTTTGAACCCACGACTTATATGTAGTTACTACGAATGTGTCATAACTATCTGGTAAACTTCCCAAGATAGTTACAGCCTTCCAATCAAATAGTTTCCTTTCTGACCCAAAGTCAATCTTTTGTTGAAACAGCTTGATTTACTCGCTATTTGGACAGGTTGAAGAGATGGGAGAATCGCTGGGAGAAGTGTATAGTCTTAAAAGGAGACATACATAGAAAAATTAAAATAAATTTCAAGAAAAAATTTCTTGTATTTGTTAGGTCGGAAACTTATAAGACAACCCTCGTAGTAAAATAAAGTATAGTAAAAATGAAAAATGTTAACCTCGAGATTTTTGCAGATTTACCATTCGTTAAATCGCCGAATTAAAAAAAAATTGTTTTTAAAATTTATGTGGGTGATCACAGACTTAAAGTTTGTGACCTCTCTACAGCACAGACGGATTGATCGTGTTCATACCGAAATTTGTCCACCAGAAGTGGCATTATTGGTCCACATCAGTTTAAATTTTGTTTACCTGAAATGACGATTTTTGATATAAACTGTTTTTCAACATTTCATACTTAAGCTTTTTCCATAAATTGGAAGATACCAGTGATGTTTGATCGAAATCGGTTCAACGGAAGTGGCAGCCATAGGAGCTTTCTCATTTTTTGCAATTATTTTGGAAAAACGGTTATGAACTAAAAGCTTCTAAACTAATTTTGCAATACCGACCACGATCAGTTTTCTAAAACAGAAATGACGCTTTGTGGCAAAAATCGGGCTTTCAAAAAAATTTGTTCCCTGTACAACCCAGACATGTTGATCGATCTCTAAGGGACTTATGTATGTATGCAGATGATCTCAAACTTCTCTGTTGCATTGTTGACCTGGGTTCTAATAAATTTTGATAAATTTTGGTTATAATATTAATAATGAAACATTAGCTCGGGTTATCCAAATCTCAGACTTGGGAGCAACATTTGACTCCACACTGAGCATTCCGCATATTGATAAAATAATAGCAAAATCGTCATCTTTATTCGGTTTTATACAGCGTGTCTCTAATGATTTTAAAGTAAAGAAGATTTAAAATCTTTTATTCATCAATGGTTCGGTCAAATTTGGAATAAGGCCTCGAGTGGAATCCTTATTGTAATGTGCATATTGAACGAATATAAAAAATTCAACGAGCATTTACTCGGCAGAGCTTTTTAACTTTAATCTCTTTAACATAAGACAACTAAGAACAAGGTCTTTATTGATACCGGATTTTCATCGTTCCAATTTCCCAGTTCACGAATAAAGTAATTTTATGGTTGCGAACACGATTTCTGTGATATTTTTGATTTCGGAATGACTAAAGCTTGTTTCAAAAATAGACTGAAACATAAATTTAAGATTTCTATGATTGAAGTGTCTTAATCTTCGTCTTGTTTTTAATGATATTTCCGTAACTTTATGTAATACAGATATTTCTAAATTTTGTGATCTTTTGCAATCGACTTCTGATTGAATTTATTTTTATTGTGTAATTTTAAGTTTTTGGAATTATATTGTGATAATCATCGGGATTTTGATCCTGTGGATTATAATTATTGTAAATAAATACATAAATAGATCGGGATGAAACTTCAAACTTTTTTCCATAAATTGGGAAGTCCCAGTGATTTTTGGCTGAAACCGGTCCACCAGCAGTGGCATCTTCCATGGGAGCATTTTCGTTTCAAATATTTTGAAAAATATATAGCATTTACGATAAATTTTCAAACAAAATTAGTTCAGAGTGTCGATTTTGTACCAAAAATGACAGCACGAGGTGAGCAATCCGGAAAAACATGGTATTGTTTTTTTTATTTATATTGGTTTGCTTGAGCGCATGCGCGTCATCTTGTTTATATTTATTTTTTATTTTCTGTGTTAAATGAGGTTTTGTATTGTTGAAATATTTGAAAAAAAAAATCAACATAGTAAACAGTCGGTCCCACTGCTCAAAAGCAAGCGAATAGAAGAGGTGAGGTAGACGTCAGCTTCATACATTTGCAACCGGTTTAACCGGAACAATTTATTTTGGTACTTGCCATCGTAAAATTGGCATACAGAATGCACAGACACATGACAGAAAAATATAATACAAGTATAAAATCGTAAATTATACATTGTATATGTCACAAAATTATTGCTCACCTGTCATTTATAGTTCAAAATCGACACTCAGATGATTTTTTTGAATTTTAACGGAATTTCAATAAAAGGGGAATTTTTAGGGATACAAATTGTATTTCACCATTCGGCATATGTCCAAGCGGATTGACTGTTCGGAATGAAACTTTGTACTTAAACTTTTTCTATTAGTTGGGAAATCCTTGTGAGATTTGAAAGAAATCTGGGTGGGAGCTTTTTAAAGTTTTGCAATGATGTTGAAAAGCTTAGCATTTACAAAAAATGACAAAGAATTAAAAGATTCAAATAATTTTAAAGATTAAATTATCAACATGGGTTGATTTTCCGATTACACAACAACACAGTTTTACCAAAACTCCGGTAAGTTTGATTTTTCGCTTTAGAAATCAAGAGTGGTGTATTCGAGATCTATGTACAATCGTGCAAGTAAAATAAAGTTGGGTGTTGGCCACAACCTAGTCACGCCTCTTTTTTTCAAATAATTCTAGTTCCTATTTTAATCTAGCAATTCTGAATAAAACCTGTGTACTAATCTACTTGCTGGTTTTGTTATGCTTTGGTAGACCACACTAAGCCATCATAATGATAAGAAAGAGACAAACACGGATTCACTGCCCCTATAATTCGATTCTCGACGCTAAAAGTAATTAGTAAGATTAAGACATACTCTGTTTTAGCCATCCTTGTTCCCTCAATTTTCTAAGCTCAAATTTCCAGTTGACAATATTTTTAATAAAATCTTCTTTTGAGGGTTGACCACATAAATGATTTTGTATTATTACTCAACTTACTCTAAGATTATAATAATACCTGAAGTATTTATTAAAGTTCTTGAACTCGACGTGGTACGCTGCTTTGAATTTAGACAACCATTATAATTAAGTTTCTGTGAAGTTAAGTTCAACAGCGTGTTATGTTTATGAAACAAATTTTCAGAATTTTCATTTTACACAAAAGGTAATTGAAAACCTCAGTGCTTCCGTTTTTGTTTCAATTTACACACATACAAATTTCTAATTTACAGAACAAACAGAAAGAACATTTTTAACATTATCGCGCATCCTCCAACATTCCATCCTTACATAGCATACATTTTAAAATCTAAGCCTTACATAAATAGATTTTAATAATTTCCTTTTATTTTTATTTTCAGGTACGTTTATCTCAGGATAATATTAAATTTGCGGGAAATTTTTTACAGGTATTTGTGGTTACACTTAAATCCACATTATAATTTGATACAAACATAATTTCATGCAAATACTGTTGTTGGTTTACAGTTATAAAAAGGAATTACAATATGGAAATGTGTTTTTCTATAGAAATATGACAAGTACTCGGTATTTATATTGCACCGCATTAAAAATGGAGAAAATTACTGAGCTTAATGTATAACGACTATAACGAGTAACGGATATTTAGTTGTTAACCGATCAAAGTTAAAAAGTTTTCTTTGGTTTTCATTTATTTCGTAGAATTTTAATAAATAAACAAAATCTCAAGAAATTGTTCTTTGTTGATTAATCTAATTAAACCTTTTTTGGGTATTACATTTACAGCTATGTGTGCGTTGAAACCATATTTCATCCATATACATACAACAAAATAAATCGTTTTGAGTATACATAACTATTATTCATTTGAAAAAAAGCTACTTTATTACCCTTTTTAAAAATTAAATTTTAATTTTCTTAAATAAAAGGTCATTGTTTTGTATTATAAACAAGGATTGTGATTGTTAGGATATAATTTATTGTTTGTTATTAATTAAGTTAGTATGTAATGTAATTTTCTTGGTCAAGTGCTCGGAAACATTGCGATAAAAAGGTATTTTATACAGGTGACCTAACCCGACTTTAGCCAGTTTCTTTTCCAGGCTCTAGACATGTTTTCCAGTAAATTAATGCAATTTCATTTTTTTTGGGGTATATGGCATAATATAACGAAACGAGAAAAATAAAAATTAATTATCTTTCTTAAATGAGAAGAAAACTTTTTTGCGCGATAACAATGAACTTTAATTAATTATACATTCATATTATATGAACACAGCGCGAAAGAGAGAAAAATTCGTATAATGATTTTTCAAATAAATTTTCATTTTTTAACAACAACTTGTTATTAGATTCCAAAGAAAATGAATTTCATTTTCATCATAAAAGATGAAACCTATAGTTTTTTATGTATGTACATAAAAAATAAATATAGAAGCTTTTCGTTTTTCGTCTACTAAGCCCTAAGTATGCAAATATTATATAAAAATTTTCCTCGATTTACGTCATAATTATTTGGAGAGGAAAGTAATCGTAAACATTTTTGATTTGCTTAAACCTCTGACATTTCTTTCGTTATACATATTTGTTTTGTATGTTTTATGTTATATTATGCTTTGTACTTATATACAATATTTTATATTTAATGAAAAGTAAATTTAAGGTTTTGATTTGCAATTTGTTTTATGTCATTTGTTGTCAAAACTAATGGCAAAGAAATTGTGACAACTTGGTTTCATTCGTTTGTTTGCTATTCTAGCCAACATGTTATTTGAATCAAATCCGGTCGATTAGATTTTAGGTTTATTTTACGTTGAGGCATGTGCTATTTTTACTCAACAAAGTAGACCCAAAATAAATACATAGGGAGAAATTAATTAAATTAAAGTTATTGAATCTGTTTAATTGATAGGTCTTATTGTCTTCTAGAATAATTCAAATTTAATCCATAAACATAAAAGTAAAGGTTGAGGGCATATGCTAATTTCAATCTGTGAATTACATTTAAATTTTAAATTAACTAAATTGCAAATAAATTCTAACTAACATCTAATTCTAATTTTGGGATTACAATTTGCATCATATTATGGATGATACGTTTAATAGAATTGTTGTTTTGATTGACCTCCGTATGTCGTCTATAATCTATATGTAATTAACATGAGAAAAATGTTTGGCTTGTTGGGACTCCTAGTTTCCGAAACACCTAAGCTATACTAGCCATTGATAATAACCGTAGTCCAGCAAATAAACCGTTTTAATCAAAAAAATGAAAATGACAACTTAAGATAATTTTAAGAGATTCAAACTGGCAATTGATAGACCTAACTGAAAAATATAGTGGGATTGATGAAAACCGCGCCAAATCTTGATTTGTAATAATTTTGCTTATAAAGACATTGTAAGTCACGATTCTGGGCCGTCACTATGCCAAAAATTTGATTCATTGGTCATTATTGGCATAACTGTCAAACATAGTGGGATTGACGCGAACCGGGAAAAATCTTGATTAGTAAACATTTTAATCGCAAAAACATTGTAAATCAAAACTCTCGTTTTTGGATCATATTTGATGACCATGGCAGAATTACAATTAAAATCCGGGAAAATTCGTGAATCCTGGCTTAATAGACCTAACTATAAAGTTAGTAGTGGGATTGATTTGAAGCGAGCCAAATCTTGATTAGTAAACATTTGACTTGCATAAAGGTTGTAAATGTCGATACATGAACCTGGGGTGTACTTAGTAACGTAACACCAATACTATGTCAAAATGCGAAATTTGCATGGCCACTGGCTGTCATTGACTTAACTCTCAATCATAGTGGGATTATTGGAAACCGGGCAAACTTTTAATTATTTTATAATTTTTACTTTATGTTTTTCTATTGTAATGGGTTTTATTGTGATTGTTCCGTAAATTGGTCTATCTTCAGTACTCTCGATTTAAATGCACAATCATAGGAAATTATTCCATTTAAGCGTCAACCTCAGTGACAAAAAAATATGATAATAGACATCTACTTATACACAATCAACTTCCCAACCACCCCATACTTTCTCGTCCGTTATCTATATCATATATAGACAATTTGTAAGAATCCCAACAATCAGTTTCGAACGGATGAGATTATTGATTTGAAAAAATCAGTCTTCTCATCAGAAGACTATATATATACAGTGGTGGACAGAAAATTAGGGACAGTAAAAAAAAATATTAAATTAATAATGTAACAAAACTCAAATAATTTATTTAATTCCAAATGGTTGGTTTACAACTACTTTTGTAGACGCTTCGCATGATAGTAGACATAAATTCAAAAATAAACAACTTTTCTTTAAAAATCCAAAAAAATCCATAAAGGCTGGACACAAAATTAGGAACACTAAAGTTATAAGCGAATAAAACTAATCCCATTCATTCATTTTATAAATTTATAATATAACAATTAGTATTTGGTAGCCTGTCCTTTATTTTAATCACTACCTGGCATCGTCGTGGCATAGAATCTATTAACCGCTGACATCCTTGGATACGTATTGACTCCCAAGCTTCCTTAACGGCTAACCATAGTTCTTAGTTATTTTTTGTTTTTTACCAAGGTCCTTCCACAGATGCGCAATTGAATTGAGATCGGAAGATTGTGCTGACCAAGATAAAAGATTGATATTTTTGTGTCATTAAAATATTGTTTCGCCTTCCTAGACGTGTGCTTAGGGTCACTATCTTGCATGAAGACCCACCTTAAAGGCATATTTTCTTCAACATACGGGTGCATCACGTTCTGAAGTATCTCATGTACGTAAATGTGCTGATCCATTATATCTTTAATCCAGTATAAAGGTCCAACACCATTGTAAGAGAAGCATCCCCATACTTTAATATTTCCTCCGCTATGTTTCACCGTTTTTTTTGTGTACTGAGGAAGAAATTCTTGGCTTTTTGGCCTACGGACGTACTGTTTCCCATCAGAACCAAACAGATTAATTTTGGTTTCGTCGCTCCATAGTATGTTTCTCCATTTTCGGATCCCACCATTCCAATCAATATGGTCTTTGGCCAATCGGAGTCTATCGCCGATATTTTTTTTTCCTAAGCAGGGGAACTTTTCGAGCTGATCTGCCATGCAGGTTACACTCTTCTAGACGTCTTCGAACTGTACGCGTACTAATTTTCAAATTTAGTTCCTTTTTAACGTTAACAGGTGTCTTAAAAGGATCTTTTTCACTATTTTGGTAATATGACGATCCGTCTGAGGCGTTGTTTTCCTCTTCACACCGCGTTTATTGCGCGACTTTTTTATTTTTATGGCATTGGCAATCATATTCTTGGAACATTGAACGATGGCAGCAATTTTACGGTACGATTTACCTTGACATGTCAATCTTAATATCATCCGTCGTTCATCCGGTGAACAATCCACACTTCGGCCCATTATCGTTAAACGTGATAGTTTATTTTTATTTTGTTGACAATTTTTAATAAGCTACAATAGCCTTGTCACCAAATATGAAGTTTCACTTTTTTATTACTAAAAATTAAAAAAATTACAGAAAAAATACGTGTCCCTATTTATTTGACCACTTTTGTTTGAAGTTTTCAACATTCTTGGGGAATTCTCGATGTATACCAACAATAAAATACATTTTTATTATATTTTGTAGTACTAGAGGAAAGTAAAATTATTTTACAACAGATGTCAGATCAATGGGATAAAGTGAATTATTGACTATAGAGTTTTAGTTATATTACAAACAGCTGTCCCTAATTTTCTGTCCACCACTGTATATAGACAATATGCCAATGTAATACAACATCAGTCGTCGCGACCTGATGAGAAGACTGATTCTTTCAAATCAATAGTCTCATCCGTTCGAAACTGATTGTTGGGATTCTTACAAATTTTCCATCTATGAGTCAAAAATTCAATTTTAATTATTAATCAATTGCTTGCAAAAACATTGAAATCAGCACTCACACGAATCTGGGACGTACATGCTGTTTAATGCCAGTACTAGGCAAAAATATGAAAAATTCATGGTAACTGACCATTATTGGCTTAACTGTCAAACATAGAGGGCTTGGCGGGATCGGGGCAAAATCTTGATTAGTCATCATTTGAATTGCAAAAATCGTTGTACATCATGACTCACACATTTCGTGGCCATATTTGACAACGCCAGAACTGTGCCAAAAAACTGAAAAATTTGTGGACACTGGCAATTAATAAAATTTACTTATTCAAATAAATACGCTTACGAGGTCATTTATTTATTAAGTAGTCTACTCGGAAGCATTCGACATTTTTTGTTGTTGTTGTAAATCTGGTATTCGACCAACCAAAATTAAATCGGTCATGTAATACAGGTTGTAAATCACTGTTTTGTTTATGCATATAGACAGAGTAGATCAACTTCAAGGCGGCTATGAAATTTCGTTTTAGTTCATTCGCTGGTCTAGGAATTATATCGATTTTACGAAAAAAATGTTTGGTTGCTATTTTTTCGTAATTCCTCCGGACTGTAATGTGTTAATAAATATAAAGTAAGCATCAATTTCGAAAATGGCCTTTGTATAGGTGGATCTGTATTTTGCTGCGATCCGCAATGTTATGTCTAAGATATTTAAGGTTTCCTCAATTATCATGTATCGTTCAATAATAATTCTCAGCGTACTGGTCTTTTCGCGATAGTCATATATTTGATCTACAATTCGTTGATTGCATGACTCAGAATGTATGATATATTCCAAATGCTTGGAAATAAATCGGGTTTTTACGATCTCCTTGCCACACTCCTGATGATATTTCTATAACTTTGATAGTTTGCGTTCGATTATCACCTTGATGTCGGACGGATGCAAAGGTGGTGGTTGCTGGCTGAACGATAATTTCTACCTGTTTAACAGGGACAAAGTATTTAACCATAATTTTAAAACTGCATTAGTGTTCATCTGCAATCCCAAGTTCATTACGAATAGCTCTGCTGTGTAAAATGAAATCGATAGCATTTTTTTTATTGTACGGTAACTATTTTAGTTGATGTTGCTTATTTTATTCAAACTGTTTTATCTCGGTTTAGGTAGATTTTTTCAAGATTTACCGTTGAAGCAGTGGTTATCGCCAATTTTGTTGTTTCATAGTTCTTCTACATAATGGGACATTTGGCTGGTTCCCAGGGTTTCTGATAGCTTCTTCTGGCTAGCTTAGAAATTTAAGTGATTTGTTTTTTTCATAGCCACCAGCCCTTGATTCCACGCCATATGCCATCTGTGTTGTCGATTTGTGAATTAAAAATCACAAAAAATTAGTTTTTGTACTGGGGGAATTTTCTATATATGTTAATTTTATCTCCGTTGGGTCATGTACACCTGAGATATTAGATTGAAGTGTTAACCGAGGGTCTCAGTGAGTTTTCAGTTTAATAATTTCCCATGTTTCATATTTTAAAAAGTTGTCGTTATTTCGTGACCCACGACAATGTTGTTAATCCATTTTAAGAGCTTCCTTTACTAAATTAAATTTGTTGTTAAACCTAATCTAAACATTAATTTTCATTGTGTCTATTTAACTTATACATGTTTTCTTTACCATTCGAACGTACTTAATAGAAAACTCCGTATTTGCATACCAAGCAATCCCTGCCCCTCTATCGGCCGGCAGTTTTCTGAGTTAGTTTTCATAATTTTTTTTATAATATAAAATTTAAATATTGAAAAAAAAAAACAAAACTAGGCACGGGATTATGGATTTATCTTTATTATTGCGAAATAAAATTTGAGTCTATTGTTGTTGCATATTCCGAGTTAATATCAGAACATTAAACCAAAATTTCGAGAAATGTAAAACTAAGCACGAGTTTTCCATAATAGCAATTGAGTAGGACATTATATTTGACTCATGCTCACAATCAAATTTGTTCAGTACATCAATTTTTTGTGAGTTCTATGTTTTCATGATGTTTATATTTATTTAACGAGGCTCTTAGCTTATCAATAACGGTGCTAATTAATGATATCGTTTGAACATCCATCTAATTATAGCCGCATTCGTGCTCGTACGATATAGTTAAATCCGCATCGGCTCTAAGTAGAGACAATTTATAATATTCAATTTTTATAGTTTGTGATGAACATTTAAAGTGCTAGGGGATGAACCTGATAAGGTATCAGAACATCGGTCCGAAAATAACTTCCGCGAATATATCGTAAATTTTTACTAAGAAAATTGGTCGCACAAAGATTCACGTTTCAAAACTTAATTTCAATCTTCATTGATTTTGCAAAAATTTGTGATTTTGTACAAATGTTTTCGTTACCGGAAAAATTAAATCTGTTTTAACCTTTTTCATCACTCAAATGAGACTGAAACTTAAAATTGTTCTGATTTGCTTGATATTTGATACGTATATGAAGAAAACTGTTCTAAGAATAGAAGTACCTTTCGCTTCCATCATTGATTTTATAAATATTTATATTTTAACCACTGCGGATGGTCCGCATTTTCTCGAATTTTCTCCGGGTTGGTATAAAAAAGAAATATTCTTACATTATTTTTATTCACCTATCAGGGTGTTATGGACTTAAGGGGTGATTAATTCTAAGCAAAAAATTGTCTAATGGGATGGGGTTAATATTTTAAATATTTATTGAGATTCAAGGTGTCAAAGAAGACTTACTTGAGATGTTCTCTAGGGTAATATTTTACTTAATTTACAAATTTAATAGAACAACAATTAAAAATTAGACATAATTAACTAGTGGATTTTCTGTAAATGACTGGTAAAAGGGATAGTCGTTTATTTAGCAGTTGAATAAGACAAAAATGGCTGATAAATTAATAAATTCTGCAATAATTGGAGAGTAAAATTCAATTTTTAGTTTAGATATTGTGCTAGAAAAACGATATAATTTCTATGTTTTCGAAATTATGTGTCAGTAGGTGGTTTTGCTCGTATTTCAAAAATATTGGTGTATCATTTAAAGGAAACCTAAAGGTAATTTCAAGTCTCATCTCAAGAAACATTCCTATCACTCCCTGTATTTCAGGAAATATGAAAAATACATCCGTCAGCCAGAATTATTTGCTCAAAAAACCAAGGAATCATCTCCTAAAAGCAAGTTTAGAAAAACCAGACCGCTTTTAGATTTAAGACCAATTTAGGGAGGATGAAAGTATATGATATTGCCCAGAATTTTTCAGGACATTTACAATGATATGGAACGTAATATTCTGTAATACTAACGAAAGAATTTGACATCAGTCCCAATACGGTGCCGAAGAAAATTTATATTTAAAAGCGATTTATGACATTTTTTGCTATTAAATCCTATATTTTAATAAAACGGTTTTCAAATTGATTGATTGATTTATTGATTTTGAATGTACGACCAAGTTCTTAGGCTTGAGTTCCCGGATGACGCCGGGTCCACCGTACACCCTTTTTTACACATAACAAAACCGAAGGATTGGATAGGTTAGTTAAGTGGGACAGAATCGGCCCGGTTACAGACACCTAGGTATAGCCGATAGTTAGTAACACAAAGACAACACAATTCTAATCTACTAGATGAAGGATAAAGGCTTAATAGGTTAATGGATAACGATGGTATTGGTCTTCAACAATTGCTTCTTTAAAACGGCAACCTAAGAAAAAATATTATTATTTCACATGCATCTGGAATTTTCCTGAAATTTAATTCTATTAATACTTTTCGGCTTCCTAACCAAAATTGGTTGACTCGACCCGTTACAGACACCTATGTAAAGTCGTTAGTAATAAAATGACAACACAATTCTAAACTACACAATCAGCAATTACAATGAAGCATTAATTCACAAGCATCTGTAAATTTCCTGAAATTTAATTCTAAATTCATATTTTCCTCGGCTTCCTAAATAATTGAAACATTTATTAATTTAATCATTCTGCAACTCCGCAACTTACAGTAGAATGGAAGGAAACAAATACTTTTATCACTACTTTTGCACTAGTTCTGGAACTTCTTCTACGTTTGCTGGGGATATATCACATACAATTAATCTCAAACATGACACATGCGACTCGTCTATGACTTGTCACCTCGTATTAGACTTGTCATAAACGATTCATCTCAGACTGGTAACAAACGTAAATTAGTAATTAGTGTGTCGTCAATGGCTTTCCTGCTGGAAGGTAATATTTAAGTAAAGGCAACATTTTAATAAAACGGTTTTCAAATGAACACTAATTAAAATTTTTTGTATCGTCAATTTTGCCAAGCATGTACGGAAATTCATAGGAAAAAGGTGGAAAAGATAGTTAATCTTGCTTTATGTGAAAGAGCATAAACTTGCTGAAATCAGTATTTATTTGCGTACATTGCCTGAGCATGGATAATTAAATGATTTTTAAGAACAGTTGAGAATATTCTAGATATAGTCCTAGAATAGTACTCCGTGAAGACTTGACAGCCTGTTCGATGGAAAGCAGCGGTAACCATTACGCGGCTAATTTATTTGGTGGAATGCTTCTCAATGTCACTGACCATACACAATCATTTTGTTTGTTAAGGAGTCTTTTAGTAAGAATATCTTTTCATCAAAAAAAATTTTAATCACCATCGTGTCAAGCGAGTAACATCTTTGATTTGCTAGCCATCTTCTCAGCCTCAGTTATTCAATAAGTTTTTTGTCAGTGCAGAACCTTGATGAGTATGCGATATATTGATGAAGGTCCGATCTTCAGATTGGTGGCTAAATTTTTCATATGCACCACAGGATTTCTTCGAATTCGTTCTTGAATAGTTTTCACTATTTTTACCGTATTTGTAATATATCTATGGGCTACACCCTTTTGCAAATATCACTTTTTATAAAACCTGCCTCAGCAGATGCAATCTTCTCTAGTATAAATAAATCACACCAAATTTCGAAAAATGAGAATTAATCAAATAATGATTTAAAATGATGAAATAGTTAATGTAAAAAATTGTGTATGCTAAAGTTTGCTAATCGATTTAGTGCGTAGCCCATTTAGTTACAGTAACAATACAATATTCAGAAGTTTCAAACTATGTATATATAAGTTTACAACTGACAATCGCAATATCTAACATAAAACGTTTATATTTTATTTGTTTGTGTTATTGTAATTTTCAATTATAAATTTTCAAAATAAGAAAACTTTTCAATAAAAATAAAATTTCAATATTGATTTTTATTTCTACTCAAATAGAAAAGTTTTCATTATTCTGTTTATTTTACGTGATTTAAATAATTTTTTTCTATTTTTCACATCGAATAGAAAATATTTTTGGTATTAATTTCTATAGATTCTAAATACTGATAAAACACCGTGGCAGGGAAAATTTCGAATTGAAAAACTAAATAAATTAACGAAATTTTATAGTATATGTAGTTAAACACAGGGTTGCGGGAAAACGAACACAGAAAGGTTACTTGAAAATGTTTACATATAAAGAGAAATTCAACGTGTGAGAATTTCCGAATGAAAAGAAAGCAACAAAATTTTACTGTGTTTAAGTGTATCGAAAAGCTTAATATTTTATTTTTCATTTTGACTTTTAGTTCAAAGTTCGGGGCGCATATAAATAAATACGTTTCTCGTAAATAGAGAAATATTAATAAATATTTATATACTTTTAAGAGAACAACGAATAAACAAAAAACTGTCTGCGTTGTTCGTTCCTATCACTGATTCGTATATGATATTTTTAATGGATTTTCACTTGTGGGAAAATTCTGTGTGTATCTATTTTTATAATATAGTTTAACAGACAACTAATATTTGCAATCAGAATAATCGATTTTTAACTGAATTACAAGTTTTTTTTATATCAATAAACCCACGTCATTTACATAAAATGGAATTTTATTATATTAAAATATTAAACGCCAAATGTATATAAAAATACAAATATGAGTAAAACCAACCTAAAAAATATTTTAATCTGATAATTATTATGACATAATTTTTGACATATTAATTACGACAGTAAGATACAAATTTATACAAAAGCTCTTGGACTGACTTAAGTATGTCGAGCTAGTCAAACAAATGATTTGCTAATGGCTTACATATTTTTGGAACAGACTACAAATAAACTGGCCTTTATTTCATAATTATAAAAAAATCTTAAAAGGAAAGCCAATTAAAGTTTATTTGTAAGAATGTCGCGAGCATGCCCCAGGTAATCCTTTTAATAAGTTGTAACACGAAATAACGACAAACAAGAGAATGAAAGCAAATACAAAATTTAAAATGACAAAACAGGTACTTTTGTGAACATTCTCAGAATATATATAATACAGCATTCAGCTTTGTCACATTTCAAATAAATAGTCAATTAATTTTGCAATTATGATTTAAGGAACATGTGATTTTATTTACTGTAATTGATATTTGGTGAACGTGAAAAGATATTAAATTTGATTTCACTGAAAATTATCAAAGAATGCGGATTAATTCGAAATAAAAGTGCCGAACTTGCCAGAATTTATCAGTTGTGGGAATTGCAGAATGTGACGACGATTAAATTGGTAATCTTGTGCTACAGTACACAAGTAGTAAATTCAGTTTAGTTTAAGGAGTTATTTGGTTGGTTTACTATTAGACACCCTAAAATAGAATATAAATCCTCTTCTTCAAAACACGCAGAAAATGTGTGTTTAATTCGCTTAATTTCGCAAAATCTTATTTTTAATGGCATACATACAATGTTTACGATTTTTCTAGTCGAAAATCAAAGGGGCCATTTATTTATAATATATCTACCACAAAAAGTAGAAAAACATAGTGAGAATTTCCAAAAGTTTCTGATTTGTTGATATAATTCGCCAAATCGATAAGTTCTTGTTTTGTACTATATGCTGCGTTTTTCTGAAAAAGCTGTTCTAGACCGCGATAAATTATATTTTGATTTCTTAAACAATTCACATATTATTAAAATATTTGGGCTTCGGACTTACTCATTCTAATCCTAAAGAGCTTATACTAAATCAATATCTTGCATTATATAGGGTTTTCCAATAAGAGTGATATGATTCGCAATAATTCAATTGTTGCACTTGCTGTGTGGCACGTAGCCCCGTCTTGTTGGAACCAAATGTTGTCAAGATCAGCTTCTTCCAATTTCGGCCATAAAATGCTGGTTATCATCGATCTACACCGATCTCCATTGACAGTAACGGTGTTACCAGCTTCATTTCGAAAAAAATATGGACCGATGATTCCACCAGACCAAAAACCACACCAAACTGTCAATTTAGGTGAATGTAATGGTTTTTCATGAATAATTTGTGGATTTTCTTCGCACTAGAATCGACAGTTTTGATTATTTACCGCACCACTCAGATGAAAGTGAGCCTCATCAAAAAAGATGATTTTCTTAAAAAAAATCGATATCGTTTTCAAGTTGTTCCAAGGTAAAATCAGCAAATTCACGACGTTTACGGTGGTCCAATGGCTTCAGTTCTTGGGTGAGAACAATTTTATACGGATGCAAACCTAAATCCTTTCTCAAAATCCGCCAAGTTGTGGATTGAGACAGTCCCAATTCTTGAGAACGTCTTGGAATCGATAAATTGCGGTCTTCAGCAACACTTGCCTGAACGGCAGCAATATTTGCATTACTTCGAGCGAATCTTTGTCTTATTGGCACTTCAACATTATGTAAAGAAAATGTACGCTCAAAATTTTCAACAATCCGACGAATAGCAAGTACACTTGGACGATTATTACGACTATAAAATGGCAAAAGCGCACGAAAAGTTGCAATTGGAGAACGATTATTTTGATAATAAAACTAAAAAATTTGTAAACGATGTTCTTGCGTATATCTCACCATGATGAAATTGTAAACATTACTGAATACAATGAAACAAAAATTACAGATCATGACATATTACAAATGGCCGAAACGTCACTAAAAAATCATATCATTCCTATTGGAAAACCCATTATTATCGAATAAAGTTTATTTATGCTTGTTCTCAACAACTCTGAACAATTCTTGATATTATGTAGAGTACAACAGAGTTCATCAAAAAACTTAATAATTCCTGAACTGACGAAACAGGGAAATTTTTTTAGTACACAATTTTTGATTGTTCCTTACTTCATTTACAACTGGAAATTTGAAAGAATGAAAATGAAATGACTGAATTGTATTTTTAATAAGAAAAAATGGATACCTTAATGTTTAGCTGGTGAAATTAATTAATTTATTTTAATATCTTAATTTCTGAAGTAACTGAGTTGAAATGAATGTTCGATGTGCCACCCCTCATTTCTTCGAAAAATTGAGCAACTGAATTAACTGAGGAGGTCGTTTGCTGGTGCAGTGATTTTTGATAGGCAGATTATTATCATTTTTGACATTTTTATTAATTTTTGTGAAGTGAAGAGTAACATCCGATGTCAAAATTAAATCAATTTTAATAAGTGAAGAGTTGTGCTTTTCACTTGAATCGAATGCGCCTAAAATAGTCATATATAGGGAAATGTACTGGCTTGGTTTATGGGTTGAAATTGAGCTTACAATACTTAAAAAATTGGTATTCGGTAAAAGCTGAAAGCAGTACAGACTGTGGTATCGAACGAGGTTGTGTCATCTCATATTTTATTTTCGAGCATAGATATAATTGTGCCTTATAGAAATCCTACTGGTAATATAGTCCAAATGTTCGAATTAATAATAAGGAAATCTATCTTTTTCGTTAAATCTAGTTTCTGTAAATTTCCTCTTCGTTTGACATGAACCATTTTGTGACCATCCATTTATTCATGTTTCGTAACGCAATTTGACTAGTTTTGTTACGGCGAGTGAATTTTTTCATCAATTAATTGTCAAATCGGTCTAATAAATCAGTATTTTTCTGCACTGTAATTGTTCTTCCTTTCTTCAAAAATTTGGTGGAGATGACCTTACAATTTTCACAAAACAATGACCATGATTTTTCCGGTCAATAGAATCGTCTTCGCCTTCTTTAGTGCCATCCATGTTTCGTCAACAGTCACGAAAGGCAGCATAAACTCTGAACTTTAATTCCTTCGAACTTACAATGCGTTTTTGTCATTGCGTTAGCCAATATAATACGATTCTAATCATCGAAGGTTCATGGTCGTTATGAACGGCATCCAACTTCAAATTGATTTCTTTCGCGCCCATCCAAAAATAGGATTCAAATCACTCACTCTGATATTGGTAATTTATCCCTTACGTTCAACCGCTATCAAATCAAAATTACACGATAATCGATCGATCACGATTACATACATGTTTTGAATCGGTGGTGTTATCGGTCGTTAGACACAGGTAGTTGTAGTAGAGTCCTAATGCTTTCTGTAATAAATCGTATTAAGGCCAGCTTCATTATGAACCAATAACAAAAACAATACAAACCCCTTCGGCTAAACCCGTGTTCTATTTTTAAGGAATATATACTTAATTGGAACGCATGTACCGTGTATGTAAACATCAACCATTTATTTAATTAATAAAAAATCAATAGTAAATATTTTAAGAAACCTAACCACTTAATTATTTTATATTTTTGCTAATTGTTTATTTTCTCGGAAAACTTTGGTTTACCCCTTATTTTACATAACATACTCATATACAACGAATTCTTTTTTGAGGGTTGGTTGACACAAATTTCTTACTAAAACGGTATTAAGATATACTCGTACACATGCACAAAATAATGTAAATATTTATTTCCAAAATTGACGCATACGTTCTTTCAAGGTTTAGAATTTGTTTAGATCATATATGTAGGCAATGACGTCAAACGGCGATATATGTTTATAAATGTAATATATTTCAATGGAACAACCTAAATATGTGCATTTGGAAAATTTTTAAGTATAAGAAACGTATGTTTCGATATACAGAAATACTTCAATGTCAATGCCTTAAATCTTCATGGTTAGAACAGTTTCAAGAGATGTATTCTTCCCACTGGCGCTAACCTGTCTTGTTTCTATCTATGTTTCACTACAGTTGCGCTTCGGTGGACTCCGAACATGTTGTACATACCCAAATAGTGGTGAGAAAAATCAACTCTTTCTAACTTTTGTTGATCAGTGAACATGCGCAGCACTCACCGCGCACATAACTTTCGTATTTTTTGAATGGTTATGTAAAATTTTGTGCACACGCTGAATTGTGATGTTTACCATCTTAGCAATCTTACGCACCTTCAATTCACGGTCTTCAGTCACCAAACGTAGAGATTTGTTTAAACGATGTTTGTCATTTGTGCACATCCAAGATTTTGCTTCCTCCTTTTGGCTGTTCTTTCGTTTCTTTAGCCTCTCAAATACGAGTAATATTGTTTAATGAGAATATGAACTTAGTATTTTTTTGTCGTTCACAAAATCACTGAGATGATGAGGCACAAATAATTTTCAAACATCCAACTACTTGACTGATTAATACGAAACTTCAGATTTTGCTTTCTTAAGGTTGGCATTTCCCAAAAATGAAAAGTATTTAACATTAGTGGCGACATCTAGTAATCAGACCCGGGACTTTGCAAACAAGATAGTAAATGCCGGAGTTCACGACGCTTACACAGAATACGAAATATTTGTCAGTGGCGAATAAGGAACGCAAACACTTATTATTTGTAAAACACGCCCGCCAGTGGCTTGGTTCAGTTACCGTTGGAAAGATGAAACTATTCCACGGAGTTGTGTTTATATATTGCTTTCGGTAGATCCGAAATTCCATAAAATGGTAACGAAACTTTGGCCAATAAAACAAAATGAAAAGATGTGTCGTTGTTTGAAAAAATATTGAGATATACGAGTTAAAATTGATACGCCGACTAGATAACAATTTTTGCCGTTTTTTTAATTGTTTACATATGTTTACACTTGTAGCACTAATTCACTTTGATCGATCACCTTTTGTTGTTAAATTCCAACAGTTTCAGTTTCACTGATCATCTTGTACTGTTTATTTTGAAATTACCACTGTGTCTGCGTTGCAATTTGCTCTACTTTCGTTATTCCAGTTTTTCTCATGACAAACCATTGTGTGAACCAATTTCTAATCGGTATTGGAGGAATATTGAGGTAGCGAGGAGTTGTTGTTCGTGGATTCGTGTTATTCGCGTACTCTTTAACCTTACGACTACCAAATGTTTTTGACTACCAAAATAGTTATATTACAAATAATATAATTTTGGTGCCAGTTTGTGTTGCCCCAACATTGTTAGTATACCAAGATTTCACCTTAATGATTATATTTATTATTTACGTTTTGCTAATGAAGTTTTACAAATCAGCGAGATAATTTACGACGCAATAATGAGTGCAATGAATTCTGTTCAAAGCCTAATAATATATTTTTTTTAATAATAATTGTGTTGCAAATAATTTATTTTTTATACTAATTTGTGTTGTTCCAATATTGCTACCATCAAATTGTACCTCGAAATTGTGCTTTATTCATTGGGCGATATAACGACAATAACCCCCTATATGACAAAGTTGAATTTTTCAAAAAATGAAAAAAAAATACTTATATTAATATTAAATTTAAATATTAAGTTATTTTGTAGTTGTCCCGACTCAGTTTAGTTATTTGTAAACGTGAGTATAATTTTGGTTCGTTAATGCGTGAATCCAAAACCGTCCGAGCCAGATTGTTAAACGTTTACAAACTGTTTACAAATCGCGGGGGACATGTTCTCCATGTCACCACAGAGCGACTTATTTTTCAATATACACTTTGTATTATATTATATTTTTTAATTGTTTACATGATATTTTTTAATTGTTTACATTATATTTTTAATTGTTTACATTATATTTTTAATTGTTTACATTATATTTTTTAATTGTGTACATTGTATTTTTAATTGTTTACATATTCTTTACGTTTAGGTTACAAATTGTTTACAAATAGTGACACAATTTACGATGGTTTGTAACAAAATGCGAACGCTTTATAGTAGTAACTTTTTTGTTTTTTTGTAATATAATTCAATTATTTGCAAGCGTTGCTCGTTAGTAAGTCTATTCATTATGCAATGTCAAAGCATACTGAGCATCTTTCTCTTTGACACCTTATCTGAAATCCCGCGTGATCTGTCAAATACTAATGCATGAAAATCCTAACCACAAAAAAATCACCCTTTATTATGTTTAAAAAATAATTGTTGCAATTCATTTATTTTTGATGTCAATTAGTGTTACTAATATAATATCAAAGTTTAACTACCCCAGATAATAATTTCAGATTTCATCCTTACACATTGGACGCACCGAAATACATTTCGTTCTTTATAATGGACAAATCCAAAATCCTCCGAGATTAAATTTGCATGCCGATTGAATATAACTTCTAGTAAACGTGGTACAATTTTGGTTCGTTTGTTGCTTTCAAAACAATATTTTTTAACTGCAGTTGAGAGTGTTGTTGATTTATGTTGTTATGTTTTTTTGAATTTGACACCTAATTCATGTGATTTTCAAATTTTATTGTTATAGTTTTATAACATAAAGTTAGTTAGTTACTTAGTTAGTTTTGTCTACTGTTCGAGTAGTTCTATATAATTTTAGTTTGTCGGAAGTTTGTTGTAAATTTTATTATTAATTGCAAATATTTAGAACAAAAAAATATTTTATATTTTATTTTGGAAAATTGTTTGACAGATTGACATAAAATAACTAAATGTCCATCACTGCGTTATAAAGTTACTTTGAGGAACACCGATGTCTATTTGACATTTCTAGCATTACATCACACGACAATAATTTTTTGCAGTGAACAGACTCACTGTTTCACGTTTTATATCAAATACCAGCCTCCTGCCTTATTTAGCTTAGTTGTGATTGATATTTGTCTATTGCGTCGATTAGACAAACATGTTTAGTATTTTTTAATTGTTTTCATATATTGTTTACGTTTAGTTCACAAATTGTGTACAAACCATAGTGATATAATTTACGACGGTTTGTAAAATAAATTCAAATGCTTTCTGGTAATATTAATTTTTTTAAATAATTGTGTTGCAATTCATTTATTTTTGATGTCAATATATTACCCAAGTTTATCCAAATTTCTCCCTTACACAATGGACGTACCGAAATATATTTGCTTCTTTATAATGGGCAAACACAAAATCCTCTGAATTTAAATTTGCATGCCGATTGAAGATAATTTCTAATATTTTTTCAATTGTTTACATATATTGTTTACGTTTAGTTTATAAATTGTTTACAAATAAGAGATACACTATTTTAGAGATACACAATGCAATATTTGTAATTGGTGAATTAACACCGAGGCAGAATAGGCAACGCCAAACTGAGACATCAATTACCTGTTTTTCTAATTGTTAACGTTTCACAAATTATTTGAATATAATTAATATTATATTCAATGCCCTTTTGGGTTGTCTCAATATTATTACCCAAAATTATATCTCCAGATTTCGCGTTATAAGTTGGACGTGTCGATATGATTTGTTAATTTGTAATTGGTGAGCCCAAAACCTCCGAGGCGGAATGTTCTGCGCCGTTTGAACGTCAATTAGTAATGTTTGTTTATTGTTTACGTATATACGCCGTATTTCTTGACGTATGGCCTGATCCGGTCCAGTTAATGTCGTCGCGAAACAACATAAAGGCGATTACTTGATTTCAAATTGTAATTTGGATCAAGTTTCTCATATAAAATTTGAACTGATCCGGATTCATGAATGTCTTGATGTGCAGTAATTGTTTACGTTTGGTGAACGAGTTATTTCAAACCAGAATACACAATTAATAATATTAGATTTCGAAAAATAATTGTATTGCACATAATGTATTTTTGTTATCATGTTCGCTGCCAAAAATATTTACATATTGTTGTTCAATTTAACCTTCCTTAAAAAAACCAGCTCATATTCGTCAGATTATTGGTTACCCAATTCTGATATATATTTTAAGATTTTTTATCTCTAGATAGATTTACCTATTGCTCTTCAACCCTTTGGTCGGAATTTATTAGTCGTCCTGTATTGGAACAACAATTGTTGTTTGTTTACATATATTGTTTACGATTAGTTTACGATTGGCTTATACCTCAGAGCAACTCAATTATCGTAATACGCTTAGTAATATTGAGTGTAAAAGATGCAAAAAATTACAGGTATTTTGCAAAATAATTGAAATAATTTGTTTTGATACCAATTTGTGTTGCCCCAATATAATTTTTCAAATATTATCGTTTAATTTAATTACTTAGTACATATTCGTGAGATTATTGGTTTGCCAATTCTGAAATAAATATTTCACGATTTTTCCCCGATTTATTTAAAATATGTTTCAGCCAAGTTTCAGGTCGCAACCCTGATTACACATACAAAAACGCTTACTGTACACATTGTATACGAAAACCCAGAGCGAGAGAATTTCAGAAACTATGTACCTCAATATAGTAATACATATTTGGCATGCGCCCTAGAAAATACGACACTAAAATGACGCCATTTTAGAGTGGAAAAAATTTGTATACAAGGAAAATTTAGCAAGAAAAAAGGAGCACACAGCCATACACACAAAAAATATTCGGTTTTTAGTATTTTTTTGTTTCCTTCTTGACGTTTATGTATATTTTTTTGTGTATACAATTTTCGTCGTGTGTTTGTTGAGCCAGCATAACAGCGGGCATATATACGAGAGTACAATATTCATTCAAGAACAGCAAAAAACATAAAGTTCTACATACATTTCGCAAGATAATGTGTTTTTAGTGTAATTTTCTTTTATTTAATTTTTTTATTTTGGAAATTTTTATTTTTTTATTTTAAAAAAATTAAATATTTATATTAAAACGAAAACCCTGATAATAATTAACTTATTAATAAGATATTGAGTGTTTTTCTCCTTTTTTTGTTTTTTGGTTTCGTTTGGTGGTGCGAGCGACGGTGAAAAACGCTGCTGTTTTCGTGAAATAGTTTTTCGTTGCTTCATTTTTTTTTCTGTGTTTGTGTGTTTTTGTATATCGATTATTGATTTGTTATTGAATTAACATTTGTAATTAAACATAAAAAAGTAATTACTATTATTATTGGTTTTGGTCGGTCGGCGGCGGTGTTGTAATGAATAAGAATTAAAAAACTTGAGTGCTAAAAATACTAGACATTTTTAAATTTAGTGTTGTGACTATAGTAGTGTAAATAATTGTAATAGTAAACATGAAGTATAAATTACTCTTTGTAGTGCAGAATTTATTAATTCTTAGTTGTATGTGTAAACAGATTGACGAAGGATACTATTATAATCAAAGAGGTGAGATTTTGTGTTTTTCGTTTTGTATGGTTCGCGGTTAAGACCGTACAAACCCAAGCAAAATGGTTAATACCACAGTAATGAATTTCAAATCGCATACACAAAAATTTAATATGTCTTCAAAATATTCTTTTTACTATATAAGTATAATTTTTTTGTGTCTTGTCGTTTTTATGAATTTATTGTACAAGTTTAAATCCCCGTACGTTGGATAGTTTTGTATTTTTTTTCATATTTTTTTTACGTTCTGTATTGTTTTCGTTTCATTTCTACGGAAACTATAGTCGTTTTGTGCTTGAAAGTTTTCTGCTGCGCGTGTTATTGTTGTTGCTGAACTATTATACATGTATACATGTAGAATTATAATGGCAAATAGTTTTTTATATTATTGTATTTTAACCTTATTTCGATTGGGATAGGATGCGGTGTACAAAAAGTTGGATATATGGGAACGAACACGCAATACATAGTGAAATTTGATGTGAAACATATATGAATATATGGCCGGATTAAGAAAGATATTACTACACTTAGTCGTAATATATACATGAAGTAGTTAAGTGAACTTTACCATTTCATATATTACATACAATTACATACATGGAATTTTTTTAGATTACGAAGCTGGTATTTTGTTGACAGAAAATCAACATTTTCTTGCTGTGGGTGTGTGGAACAGAAGGGTGCCGAATATATTTTTTCTATTTGTCGCTTTATATGTCACCTTACATTATATATGATAATATATTTTCGATTGGGGTGAAGTTATGAATAATAAGTACAACATTTTCTTTATAAGTACTTAAGTAAACTTTTACATTTTTTTTTTAATTTTTAAGGATATAAAGGTAACAATATACCGATATATAAAATTACCTGACTGGGTGTTTAGGTAGCTTAAATATATTGATTTTATATATGTACACAACATATAGGGACCCAAATTCAGGTGCATAATTGTCTGAATATTTTAAGATTTATTACGTTGAATAAGCCGACTCGTTTATGATTATGATTTCCAGACCAATGAATGAACAATAGAGCCAGATTTTCCACAAAAATTCATTGTATCATTTATCATTAAAATTGATAGATATTAGAGATAACAATTCGCTTCAATATGATGATTTATTTATGGCGGCCGTATAATGGGAACCAAACAGTATCGTTTATGTAGCTGAATAAAATTTTTAAATTATTTTTGTCATGTTACCCAAAAATTGTTGGTGTTTTTAGTCTTTTTTATCACGAAAACCAATTAAATTGGTCAATAAAATATTTCAGGGAAATAATGTAATTCAAGTATCATATGGTTTTTACCTTATGATATATATATATACTTGACCACTTCATGTGGGTATTTTAATGCGTAGTATATTATTCAAAGCACTGTACACGTGTTATATTTCGTATGTGACATGTATGCGGCTCGTGGCTAAATTCTAACTTAAATTTTGGTTTATAGTTGAGAGCATTGTTAGCTACATCTGCACTTACAATTCACTAAAGTTTAATAAATTTTGGTCACATAAACACAAACAGACCAGCGATGGTTCACATAAAGTAACAAATATTTCTGATATATACATACATAACAAGGCACACTTGCAAAACGCATAGCCCACTATATACCATAATAGTGAGGGAGTCTGAAAATATTTATTAGAGCAATGAGAAAAAGTTTGAAAAATGGTCTAAGTTGGCTATTCGACTACTATTTCATTATCGAGTGATTTTGAATGGAAATGCACTGCCGGTAAAAACTTAATTCCGAAAATCTTGTAGCGGATTTGTCTAGTAATAGAGTTTTTTGCTAAATTATTTTAAATTGAATCTTAAAATATTCCTAGATTTCTTCAAATCTGACCACCAACGTCAGTGGGTATGTTCCTTCAATATGTTCATCCATTGAAAAATCTTAAAATGTCTGATTAATTTAATTTAACAGGTTAATAGCAGGTTGCATGGCAATTTACAGAAAAACTATTCACCGAAAACGACAATTTGCGGAACACGGCAGTTCACCGAAAACACTATTCACCGAAATCGGCAATTCCTCGAGAAAACAATTCACCAAAAAACAATTCACCAAAAACGGCAATCCAACGAAAAACAATTTACCGAAAAGCAATACACGAAACAACAATTGTTCGAAAAAACAATTTTTCGAAAGTGATAATTTACCGAAAATATTTCAAACGCTTTTATACAATTTCATTAGCACTGTATGTACATCTTATTAACATTAATATTAAATTCAAATTGTTTTGGGCAATTATTTTTAGAAATTTACTTTTTAATTTTGGTTCTCTTTTTTTGTATCGAAACAAATTGTTTTTTATTGTCAATACTATGCTTTTGTTTTCTTTTTGTCAATATTATCCTTTGAAATAATCAATTCTTTTGAGTTCGATATTTCAAAATTTCTCGATATTTTAAAAATCATTATTTCATAATTCGAGATTATGATTTCAATTCGAGCTTTTATACCCAACCCCTTCGCAAATTATTAAAGGGTTGCTGGTAATTTACTAAAAAATAAATTTCTGAAATAAAAACGGCCTAACGGCTTAGGTACCGAGTGGTTTTTATTTCAATTTCGGGAAGCGTTTGTTTTAATATTTTGTAAAATATGTTTTTCAAATTTTTTAGTTGTCTTCGTTTTCTGGATTTATGGTTTCGGGTTTCTGTAGATCTCATTTTTAAAGCAAATTATTTTTGATAATAAAAATTATTTTTTCTGTTTGAATTTACTATTACAAATCAGTCAAATTTCGCCTTTTGGCGGAACAATCAGAAGGTTGTATAATGAATAGTCGTTTTGGTGAAATATCGTTTTCGATGAATTGTCGTTTTCATTGACAATTTACTGAAAGCGATAATTCCTCGAAAACGACAATTTACCGAAAACAACAATTCACCGAAAACGTCAATTCACCGAAAACGACAATTTCCCGAAAACGACAACTCATTGAAAACGACAATTCACCGAAAACGACGCTTCACCGATAATATGTAAATATAAAATTGTTTTAGAGTATGATTTCCAAATATAGCCCTAGACATTGTCAATATTTAATGGTACAAAGAATAATGGGATTTTAAAATATGGTTGTAAAATTCTCAAAAGCGTTTTCTCAACCTTGTCGCAGTTTTGTTACTGAAATAGGACATTCTGCATCGTCATAATAATTCTTTGGCATTCAAGGAATACTTAGCTTCGGGAATGTCTTTTGAGAGATGACTATTTACAGTTTTAGTGAAACGAGCCATTTATTTTCCAACTGATAAACATGGAACTCAATTTATTGATTAAAATATAATTTCAATAACAGCGTCGAATGAATCTAGGATACAATGAAGTTGTCAATCAGAAACATAGGGTTTTAAACAACGACAGGAACAGTATTTTCGATGAGGGGCACCGTTAGTTATATTTCGATGAATTTTCGGTGAATATTCGTTATGTTTTTTCGATAAATTGAGGTTTTTACTGAATTATTTTGTTAATGATTTGTTATTTTCGGTGAATTGGTTTCCAAAAAATTGTTGTGAAATAACAATTCGATGTCGATAATCGACAATCGATCCAATCAAATCAGACCAGTGTTGCCAACAATTATTTTCGATGGGTAAAAATTTGAAATTGACTATTGATAAAATTATATTGCTTTACATTTTCGTTTTATTTATTTTTGAATCAAGTATGCATCCCAGGACATAAACCACTTTTACGCACACTTTATGTAATGTATGTAATGCACTCAGAACCGTTCAAGTTCATATTGGGGTAGCTGCATGATGAAATTTAAAAATGAAAATATTTTATAAGCCTTATTCTTGTACATTCTAAGTCTTAATACTAAGATAGAATTGAATGAACAAACCCAAAAACATTTCCTACTTCTTAGGCATCTTAAATTGCTCAAATATTAGCAATTTATTAGTTAATACGCAAAATGTTTTAGTTTTTTTCTGTTGCACATGAATTGTAAAATTAAGGACAGAAATTAATAAGTTTTTATTGAATGTAGAATTTTTGAAAGTGCTAAAATTAGTGCCAAAAAAGCTATATTGCATGGTTCTAAAATCATATGAAAGTGCTAAATCTAGCATCTAGAAAGCTAACTTGGCATCACTGAATCAGACCGCGTATATCGACTTTTAGATACGTAGAATACCCAAAAGCTAGAAGCTCTAACAAATTTATTGTACAAGAAATATCTCACAGTATAGACGATTGAATAACTGAAAATATCAACAATTCATAGAAAGCATCAATTCGCCGAAAACTTCAGTTAATCGAAAAACCAATTCAACGAAATATTAAATCGGTGAGTTGATGATTCCGGTGACATTCGTTGTCGATGAATTGTCGTTAATTACTATTTCGGGAGTTTACTTCTCGGTAAATTGTCGTTTTTGGTAGTGTATTGCTTTTCGGTGAATGGCCGTTTACAGAGAATTTACGCCGTAGCGTGGCATAAAGCGACCAAACAATCTTAAATTTAAAATATATTTAATAGCATTTTCTTTATTTAGTAATGAGAATCAGATACTTAACATTAAATACAACATAGACATCGTTCTGACTAAGTACCGGTCAACAGCAAAACAAACACATTAATTTTAGTTAGTCGGGTGGTCATATGGGATTTCCATCTAGACACATTAAAATTACGCTACCAAAGCAATACACAAAATTAATTTAAATGCTGTGTTATGCATGTGTTAATTACGAATCAATACTTTTTTGGAAGCTTTTCTACTAATTTATACGTATAAGTATAAAAAAGGAAACTTTTTCTGTATATTAAAGCAATTTAAACTTAAAGTACTAAAAGCTAAAAGCAAAGTTTAATTCAAAACGATGGAGATTACGATTTTTTGGTGGATAAAGCTCTTAATTAAACTTTTATGGAATTGCTCTCATCTAAACGTAAATATTATTTTAAACTTAAGAATAAATAAAACGTAGATGTTTTCATGGTCCCAAATATAATTATTTTAAGGAGCTTTCAATAATATAGGACATCGGTTCAGTTCATATTTCGTGAAGCAACGCAAAGGCTCTTACTAGATTTCAAATTTAAAGTTGTGATCTAAATCAAAATTTGGATCAGGTTTTTCATATAAAATTTGAACTGGTCCGGATCAATGGGTGTCATGAAACATGGTAAATATTATATGACGATTCTTATGAGCTTAATATTTCAAATATGGGATAGGAGTATTTTTAAATGATTTGGTACCTTGCGATTTTTGTGTGAAATACATTCATTGCACTCATACTGACTCCCACATGGGTTAGCCTTTCAAATGGGAGAAGTACCTTTTATAAACGGATTAATCGTGTAAAATTTACGTTTGGTATACCTCATTCTTATTGGTCGCTTAAGTGTTCCACTCAACGAAGTCAACGAATAAGTTTTATGGTTTTAAAGTGGAATTTCAATGCAACTTCCTATTATTGGCTGTTAAAAATAAACCGCTCATGCAATGAATGAATTAGTTCATTACCGGCCAAACAGCATAGTGGTTGGAGCGGGAGGTACCGGTTTCGAATCCCGATAGGATCAGAATGCAAAATGGATTTTTCATCATCAGATTACGATCTGTGATGTAAACGAACACAACTATGACTCCCTGCCGGAGCGCAGATTTTATGGGCCGACCAATTTTCCAATCCAGTACTATAGGCTGGCATGGAGCAACGCAATGTGCAGATGGTTCTACGTAAATCGGACCGATAGCCGTAGGACGTTAAAAGCGAGTCGCAAAATAGTTGGGAGTGCTTCGGTCCAGAACAGATTGCATAGTTAATAAAAAAAGAATAAACAAAAAGAATTTGTTTTATTTACAAATCAAAACAGCGAACTGTTACATTTTGCACTAACCTCATGATTCCGATTGGGCTTAACAACATTAGAAAAAGGCGAAATCATTTTCTCGTTAATTTTTTTAAGAAACAACATGGCGTGCATTCCATCTGGTTCATTCGCAAACTTTTACTACAATTTGAATGCGATTGAAGATTCTTTCGGTATGAAAATAAATAAATACGTTGAAAACAAAATAATCATCGAAGCGGAGGTGAAATAGCGAACGACTTGAAAATTTTAAATTTTCCTTCTACTTGAATCTTTATGAGAGAGCTTGAAAATTTGAAATTTAAATTGCTTGAAAAAGTTAAATGAGTTCAAGAAGGATTTCAATGCAACCAAAATAGAATTTAGTAAAAGGTATTTTACAAACTAAACGCAGATTAGTTTTATAAGGAATCGTGATTTGTTTTGTTTTATTGATGTAGCTCTCCCTCCAACTTAATAAAACGAACTAGAAACACAAACTACACAGAAAAAAATAACTTAGTAAAATTGATAAAATATTAGTATTATTGATAAAAAACGCAACCCATAAGTAAAATTGACAAAATTGATAATTTTTTTCATCGGTTTAAAGGGAAAAGCAAATGTTGTAGAAAGTATGAACAGTTTATAGTGTTTATAAGAAAATTATGAATATGATAAATAGTTTTTTAAAAATAAGTACTAGTGGTTCATCACTTTGATAAATCGATTTATGCGAATGTTACTAATGTTTTCAAACTGAAGTTCAGTTTCAGTAATCTATAATAATCCTGCTTGCTTATGATGCAAAATTAATCATTTTAAAGAAACTGCTTATTGATACGATAACCTGATTTCATGAAAACTATATCTTTCGTTTTCTAGTTTTTACAAAATGTATTGTCAACACACAAACCTCTTTCGATTTAATAACTCAATCTTAATGAAAATATACAATTTTTATTTAATTTTATGAATTTATTTTTTATTTAATTTTATTTTTTATTTTTAACTTAGATTTTTTCCAAACAAACATAACTTTTAAAATTAATGAAATATTTTTGGTTGATAATTGCAACAATTTACGCTGGATTTCCAGGAGCACCTCTTGTAATGAAAAATTCTGCCGGCACAAGTTTCCAAAAACCTGAAAAGTGAAGTGATTAAACTATTATCGCAAACTAATAATTATTTTCCATTAAACTCACCAGTTGGTTGAGGCATTTTCGAGTGCTGAGTGGGTTGATAAGCATCGTACAGGTATACACTAGATGCTCCAATCCATTTTCGACCAAATGGATCGGGTTACTCTAATTAGCGATTTTACATGACCCTCATTATTCTCGGGTATTTCTTCATCACCATCTGTAAGTGATAATTTGAATGGATATATTAAAATATCTCGAAATTATCGCCGATGTTTATTTTACCTGAACATTTAACCTCCAATATGGTGAAGACAACAACTTCAATGTTGCATTTGTTTAGAAGAACCAGCCATTTTTTTCGCTTTTTGGCGTCAGCAAAAAGTTTTTGTTCACTTATCATTTATTTCACTTAACATTTTAAAACCTACTAGAATCACACCATATTTTTTAAAAACTTATAATTAATAATTATAATTAATATAATTTATAATAATTATAATTAATAAAAAAACACAAACTTAGTTAGTGACATCCTGTCGGCATAAAATTTCGATACTGAATACTAGAATAAATGTGCTTTTGTAAACGCCAATATTTCGGTTTTCTAATTTTTACAAAATGTATGGAAATGATAACTTATTTTTGAAAGCCATAACTCGATGACATAAAAATATGTAAGTCATAAATTCCTGAGTCAAGTTCATAACTCGACTTATGATTATTAAAATTTTTACCAATGGTTTTATAATTTATGAACGATTTTAATAAAATGAAAACGAGGTGCATAATTTATGAAAAAAGGAGGAACTCATTTGCCTTAATGCACGGTTAAATAATATACAATTTAAGAAAACGATCAGCGCGCGTGAATGCTAACTCTGACTCAATTTCTCCTAACTAATTCTAAACAAAATTCATTTTATAACCCGTAATTTGGGACCCCGTACAAACAAATACTTATAAGGCTATCAACGCAAAACTGTAAGCTGAAATAGTGATCCATCTTCGAATTACTTTGCAGAAGTTTCGCGTTTTCCAAATAAATTCTTGCATGTACTTTGTATCTGTTTACTGAGTCCGAGTAAAGTTTTAAGCCAGTCAAATTTGGTTTTAAAGGGTTATTTGTGTGCCTTTAATCCCCGGAAGAAAGTATAGCTAAACATACCTGATGGTTTTTTGTCAGCTAATTTTTTTTAAGAATTGATCTTACGATTGAGTGTTTAACAGTTTTGCAATGTCTTGAAAAAAATAATAAATTTTTGTCTGTAACTACAGGAAAAACGATGAAATTTTTTAAAGTAGGATTCATACAACGATAACTCTTAAATTTTCTCATGTGAGCCTCAAGTGTGAACTATAAAAAATTTGAAATTCTGATATTATATAAATGATGTATATGAAATTAAAATTTTCTAGGAACAATGAGGTATTATAACAGTATATAAAAAAAGTATAAATTATTTTTCAAGCCAGTACGTAAATTGTATTTTGCACATTTTTATTTAATTTGTCAAATAAAAAACTTTAATTAAAGACTAATGCTTTTTATACAAATAGTTATTGCAAGCATTACGAAATTTATCAAATATATAAAAAAAATTATACAAAATTATTTTTTTCTGTGTATGAGTGTATTTCAGTTGCTAGATCTAATCAGCTAAAGTAAATTCCGGTATTGATTTTCTTAACTATGTATGTTTTCTATATTACGAAACAAACTAAATTCTAATATTTAATTACAAGACAAAATTAAAGTTAGAGCATCTGAAATGAGGGGCACAATAAACCGAATTCATTTATTAAAGTATGTGTGTTATGTATTTTGTATAGACTTAATAGTCTTTGATGTTTTATTTATTTATGTTTTTTTATGTAACTCCCCTAGGTGTCATAGAAAGCGAAATAAAATATGCTTTGTATAAAAAATAAAAAGTTCGAAAAGTTCTTAAAATTAAAAATAAAAAACATATTTTTATGTATATTTATAAGGGTTATTTTCAATTTAAAAGTAAATATTGCATAAATAAATAAAAAAATCACTAAAATTTATGTTGAACCCCTTTCTCTCAAACCTCCTCAACTTTATGTCAACTTAAATAAAATTCAAGTATAAAACATACATGTAAAATTGATTAATTCGTTTATATGCAAATATCACCTTCAATCATGCACATTCAATATGTTATTGTGTGTATCGTTTATAAGAAACAAGTTTCCAAATTGAATAACTGATTATTATTGTAGAGGTGAGGTTTATTTGATCAACCCACGCAATTGAAGGTGACTATGTCATAGAAACCATACTCAACTTAATATAGCTTTAAATGGTTATAAATAAATAACGCATACTATTTTATTTAAATAGACTATTTCATATATGTGACATCATTAAAGCTTACATAAAATTGAATAGTATAGATCTGACACACTCGACATGTGTTTAAAACTCATAATAAAAATTATTAGTCGAAATGTAAACGATTTAAATTAAAAATTAGCCTCAGCTATTAATAAAATTTGATTCAAATTTACAAAAATGTTTCGACTGAATTATATAAAAATGTTTACTCCATAAAGTGACCATTAGAAATTAATCTTTTGGAATTTTTACTTAATTGGAGCAATCATTTCGTCACGCAGTTAAGAACACGTATTTATAGAAAACAAACAAGTTACATTTGATTGCTCCATAAACACAGAGGAGAAAGCAAACCGCTTTAAAAAATTTGTTTTATTTAATTTCTAAGTTAAAATCAGGTTGCCAATTGAAAGGGAATTTATTTAAATACGAGTAATCTCTGATCCGAACACATTATTCTTATTACGGTAAGAAAATGGTATTTTTTCCAGAACTGACGTTTTCTCCAGTAGCCTCGATCAACGTGTATTGAAAATATTTTCTTCTGTAAATTAGCGGACGGTCATCTAAAACCTTACACCCTTTAACTTATTTTTATTTTTTAATTCTAAATTCTAACTAAATGAATTTCGTTTCCATATTATTCAATATTACTAAAAATATCTCTAAATTGAATGCAAGGAACATTATAATTTTCCGCACTAAATTAATATAAAAAAATTCCTTCGAATATTATTTTTACGACAGAGACATTTAACTTTTTACAATTACTGTACGATGAAAATGAAATGAGAAAGTATCTGTTAGAAAGATAAGCTTCTAATTCTAATACATAATAAAACGATGTTTAAGTTATTCGGATCCCTTGCAGATTGTGTTATGTATAATTATGAAATTAGACAAGAGAAAATGGTTATTAAAGTGTTGTTGTACTTGATATTTTTTGCTTTGCTTTCAACGATCAATTTTAGTTTTGTCATATTTTGCTGAAGAGAGGAGAGCATAATTTCGAAAATCAACGATAACTTCAACTTCCTATGCTGGTTTTATACATTTTACTCGAGTGGGATATCCATAGAATTATTTTCGTGTGTTAATTAATTTTTTTATTTGGTTTGCTTTCATAAATATTAACTGTGTAATAGGAACAGGAACTAATATATTCGTCCTTGTTCCGGTTGAAATGGCATATTTTAAAATGGCATTTTTAAAAATGGCAAATTTAAAAATGGTACTTTTCTAAACAGCATTTTTCAAAACGGGATCACAACGGGTTTCACAAGATGGCATTTTTTAAAACGGCATTTTTTAGAATTGCATATTTCAAAACGACATAGGTACAAAACAACCTTTTTTCAAAACGTCATATTAAAAAATGGTTGTTTTGTACCTATGTCATTTTGGAATATTAAATAAAATAAAATTTAATTAAATAAAATTAAATTTTGAATATTAAATCTTTATGTAAAAATTATTTCCGACGAATAATTATTTTTAAACAAGATTGCTAAAATTTCCCTATTTATTTGCACAGATAAATGAAGTAAAATTGAATTATTGTAAAACGATATGTGATCACAATGATGTGTTATTGTAATAAATGTTTTGTTTTTTAGAAGAGACTAACAATTAAAAAAAACATGTTTCAATTTTTGAAATTGATGGCTTTGTGAAAAAAAACGTATTATTTGAACATTTCATAAAATTACCTATTATATTGCACACAACTGTATATAAATAAATTTTAACTTAATGCTAATTACATACTAAAAGGATATACCTCCAGTAATTGCTTTCAAAAAGCTATATTTGCTGTATTCTTTTTTTTATTAAAATTAAGTTTATGTTTCTGTTCCTTAATAATATATTTAGGTTTTTTTGCAAGTCGCGGCTTTAGTGTTTTCTTTTGAAATTCTGCTAATAAATGCAACACTACCATGTGCGGGCCACCAATTATCGTATTTAAATTCGGCATTATTTTGGCTCATTATCATTTTTTCTAAAATGTAATGCTCTTCTAGCCAGTCTGTTGAAGGATCTAATTTCGAACCCACTTCATTTCTTATTTTTTCTGGGATATCTTCAGGTTCCAGGAAATATAATTCGGCAATTTGTCGCACTTTCAATGCGAACTCTATCACTGTCGTACGCGGTTTGCCAATCAATTGATTGGATATGTCTGTATGTTTTTGTGCATAAAATGAAAATTGCATCCTTTAACAATAACACCCTCGATTACGAATATTTTTTATTACCGCCTTCTTAAAATCAGTTATCATGATTTTCGGTACTAAATCTACTCCGATATCCAATACTTTTTCGTTTAGCATATTAAACATGTGTTGATGAAAACCCGAACTAAATGTTCGAAAGATATAATTTTTAGCTTCATGGCATGCGCATCCGAAACTTATACTGACCATTTCGTCTCAACCTAACAAAGTTAAACCTTTAACATCTTTTTTTTTATTATCCCTGTAATCTGTTCTAGGGCCAAGGCTCTCCCAACTCTTTCGCGGGTTGCTTTTTTCCGTCCCTACTTTTACGCCAGTGTCAGTTAATTCGAGAATGTACGATTATGCACTTCGATAGGGGGTCCATAGATGTGTTCCATTTCGTCACAGATCATAATCTGTTGATGAAAATTCCCTTTGCATCCTGCTCCAATCGGGATTCAACCCGGTACCTCCCGATGCAAACGCCAAAGCTTTTTTAAACAGAGAACAACCAAATAATATTCGAGTACGAAAAATATAATGCACGACTGCAAACGAAATATAGCGGAAAATGGAGAAAATTAACTTTCTTAGGTTAAGGGAAATTTGTAAAAACTGTATAATTTTGGAATGCGGCATCAATAAGATTTAATTATTATAAGTTTGAAACGCAGGAAATATTAATGTTCGTTGATGCTGAAATATTCGATACATTTTAGTAGGTACTTCCGTTACACTTTGCTCACTGTTTCTAAGTAACATCAAATTAATAAAACTATTACAAACCGGTTTTAACATAATATAAGAAAGGGTTAGGGAAAAAGTTCGTGGCCTGTTTTGGGTGACATTGAAATAAAGAATTTTCTTATTTCAAATGAACTTTATTAAACCAAATATGTGCCATTTTAATCGGTGACCTTTTGCCATTTTTCTGGTAGAGCCATGATCCCATAACTGTAGAACTTCTGTAGTTTAGAGGCGTTTATAATTGCAAAATCGAGACAATTGATTTTCGCAGCCCTTTTTTGAATTTAATGTAAAACCATTAAGATGGTTCTGCATGGACCGGAACAAATGGTAGTCCGATGGTGCAAGGTCAGGACTATATGGTGGGGGCATCAAAAATTCCCAGTCAAGCTCTCTCAGTTTTCTGGTGATCAATTCTGGACGTTTTAACTGAATTGCTTGCCTAAAACGCGTTAGTTGCTGACAGTAAAGATTAGAATCAATCGTTTGGCCAGGTGGCAGCACCTCATAATACACGATTCCTTTCCAATCCTACCAAATACTCGTAATAAAATTGTAAAATATATCGAATTTTTTCATTATTTATCTCCATGTTTAAAATGTAACTTTTTTTTTATTCACTTCACCGAGTTTAATGTTGTGTATGTCAAAGTACAAGTTAAAATGTCACCTTTCAAACACACATAAGAATTGCCCGATACGATCAATGGTTACTGAGATATATGAATGTAGAGCCATCTACCGGAAGAAAGGCCACGAACTTTTTCCCCTACCTATTATATACCAGGTGTCATATCGCTCATTTGCTGCAGCAGTGACACCACTCAAAATTCACTCATTTCTAAGATATTCGAATAAATTATTCCCAATAATTCATAGTTTTATTATTTTGTATCAAAACATACTCTCTTGTGTAGTTATTTCTAGCAAATTAGGTAAAATTCTAAAAAAAAATCACTTAATTCGCGGAAGAAATTAATATTTTAAGATATTGGAAACTATCCTGAGAAAATTATTAATTATTATTACAAAATATTAAAGAATTATAAAGATTAAGATCTTATTGAGGCTGTAGGAATAGAAAAAGATATTTTACTAATCAGAATGAATTTTTATTTACTTTTGAAAAACGCTGTTTTTACAAGCAATTTTAAGTGATATTTTCAAATCGCTCTACTGAAAAATTGTAAGATAATCCAACATTCATAATCGATTAAAAGATTCATTCTACCTTGTGCAGTTTTGAAAAATGCAGTTTTGAAAAACGCCATTTTGGAAAGTGCCGTTTCGTACCTATGCCATTTTGAAATATGCAGTTTTGTACCTATGCCGTTACCTTATGCAGTTTTTAAATATGCTGTTCTGAACGGATCCCATTCGTTGTCATATTCCGTTGTATATATGTAGCATATTGAGAGGAGTCGGTGTAAACAGTTCGACGAAACCGGTAGTTCCAAATAATGAAATGTGCACTGAAAATAATACGTTAACGATCTTCACCAACACGTGACCTTGACAAACAACGCGGCATGGTGCTACTATCTAAACGATCACCAAATGGCAAAACAGATAAAAGGAAGGAATTTGCAACTCACCGGATGTTCCGAGTCGTATTCAACCAATGTTCGATATTCACAATGCACATTCACTGTTCTCAATAATACTGTGTGTTCATCTTGCAGCCAGCCGGAATTTACTTCTAATAAAAACAAATCAATAAACAAACTTTCTTCACGCCTTTAGCTTATGACACTTCCTCAAATTATTTTATCGCCATTCACAAAAAAAAACAATTCGGAACAAAAACTTTTATTTATGAATGGAAATTGTTCACGATGCAAATTCCATTCACACAATTGTCACAAACATAATTAAACAATTTTATTTTCGTCTTTTTATGACTTACGAACTTTCTTTTGTTTTCTTCCAACTTGCTCGTCCTCCAAAAAACCAAATTTCTTCAATTTTATCTCGTCATTTCACGGGAAATTTAATTCGCCGTGAGGCGTCTTTTTTGGAAAATTTAGTTTTCTATGCCTCTATGCCCTGATAATTGTTGCTTCATTTCTTCGCTGATGGTGGCTTGTATTCTCGATTCCGTATTATGGCAAATGCAAGAATGGCAACATATTATGATTAGTATTTTTATCAAGTTGTATTGACCCATTTCCACACAAACATCGATGTATTTTGTTTCTTATCCTGATGTCACATGAAAACAATACATCAATCATGATTTTCGTGGAATGGAAAATTGGATTATTGGGTTTAATGTTTTGGATTTGCGCGAGAGGTTAGGAATAAGTTATCACCCGGCTTAAGGATGCATTTTCCGTGGGATTCTAATACCACAAACTAACATTGGATAACGTCACATTTTATAGGGGCAGATGGCCGAGACAATAATTATTTAGTTTTAGGATTACAAAGCGTGAGCACTAAGGGGAGTTCCACTCACAAGCAGGTGCTGGTGCTTAAATTGCTTTATACATTATTTATTTCTATTCCATATGTGTGGGTAGAGTGGATAGCTTTTAGTTGGTATACGTGTGAGAACTTTGTTTGATTGTTTGTATTTTTTTTGTTGTTTTTCGTGTTTGGGTGATTTTAGTACATTCCACGCTATGCGGTTCTAAATTTGTTGATTGTCGTGTAGGGTTTTCTGTTTGCTTGGGAAGCAGTCAATGTTTTTTTTTTTTATTAAATGCTCTACATGCATGTACACAGGTTTTTATCTATGTGTTATATGACGATCGACTGGCGACAACTTGGCCGGAATTAGGTTTTTTTTATGCAACACAGATAGGGGAAGGAGATTCTCGTCTGTATTAGTTGAAATTTCTTTTTTTTGTCACATTTTCGGGATGTAGGTAAATGAGGTCGAGAGAAGGATTTACAGGGAAAAAGCATTTTGTGTGGCAGTTTCGTTTGTTTTCTGCATTTTGTGGGTCTCTTTATTTACACACGATGTTTGTTTTATTTGTGTTTAATGTTTTCGAGATATAAAGGCTTTGGGAATATAAACTAATCTAAACTTAATCAAATGCTATTATGTTAAAAAATTAATTATTAACGTAATTGCTTCTATAGGAAAGCGAACTATATTCAGAAGGGTCCGCATTTTTTGCCACCTGAATCAATAGAGAACGAGAATGTGTATCGGGGTATTATCGAAGAGGAATTTTACTTGCAACACTCGGAAGCACGTTTTAAAATTTTATAGGGGGCCTATTATGGAACAAATCCGAAATCGAATTTTTCGATCACAGCGGATTTTTTAATACAAATTTGTTTATACTTTTTCTAACTAATAGAGCGAGTTTCATAATGCCCCCAGAATATTTTCGTCACATTTAATCTAAATTAACTAACTGTGTGCTTCTTGTAAAGGATTGCTTTCCGCGATATTTTTTCTGGTTACACGTGGTTTAGGTTAGTTGATTTGTGTTTGTTTGCAGAGCCTGCAAAGTGTTAGGTCGTTATGTATGAATGTGTGGTGCAGGGTCAATGGAAAACCTCTAGATATATGGACCGAAGGATAACTTAAATAAACTGATTTTATAGTGCACGATCATGTATTTTTGTTCTTTTTTTTTAATAAAAACTTGAAAATATATTGCAACAGGTCGAGCGATTGATCTAAAATTTCAGTATTTTAGTGGCAACCGATATTTCCGCGCGTTTATATTTGTTTCGTTGTGTAAGATATCGGCGTGATTCGTGCGTCTAATCTATATTATTTAATAATTTAAACCGTGACTTGATGGTGAGCAGACGTGATAAGCTTTCAACACAAGAGCAATTATCCAAACGAAGCAAGTGATTTGCCATATATGCCTCTCCTCGTCTTCATAATGAGTTGAAGGGAAGATAGAGAAACTATTTCTACTAATAATTACTAACATTTTCAAAAAATAGTAAAGGGAAATTTGAAATAGTGGTTCAAAACCTTTAATATTGGAGACACTTGCAGGTTCAGGGTTCCGAGTCAGTTTGGTCATCGACTAGTGTCTTATGAATCTCATTTAAGTTACTATACGTTATATAGAGGATTGACAAGAGCGCACAATGAAAGTATGCAATAAAGGCTACCTACCAGCCTAACCGCTACTCTGCATTGTAACAATCTAATCTAATCTAATGTAAAATATTGATCAGAGAGATTGTCTATATAATTAAAATTTAGTGATAGAGGAAAGTTAAAAGGAGTTAGTTAGTTAGCAATTATCTTTCTATAGCATCATTTACTTATAAAAAATCTGAGCAGTGTGCAATATTTACAGCATGCGTTTTGGACCGTAGTCAGTTGGACCGAAATCAGTTTTATAATGATAATGTTTCAGTGTTGAATGGGCTCTATACTTACATACAACCATGCTTCTAAGCGGTCGTAACTCGTAGTCGCCGAGTAAGTCTTATACATTTTTGGTAAACTTTAATTGATATTTTTGTAAGTTTAATTAAAATTTGGTTCTGTGATGTTTTGTATACAGGGTGACTCTTAAGTATGTACAATAAATTCGGGAGGTGATGAGTGTCGTCCAATCTGAATAAAAAGTTATGTGACAGCACATATCTTATCTAGCTGTTATAAGAAATATCAAGGTACTATACTGTTAAATTAGGCTCTTTGAATTTCACTCTTAACTTAAAAACTATTACTCACAAAATTTCTCAAATAAACGTTTTCTTATAGCAAATTAATTAGTTTATCAAACACTTTTATCCTATAGTAAGGTAAAGTGATATAAAGTACACTTCACACTAAAACAGTTGTGAACATCTTTAATATTTTCAATATTTCTTCATGCATTATTGACGTAATCTTTTTTGCATATTTTCAAAATATTTGGAAAATTTACTTTAATTTTGAGGGCTTAGTCGTACTAATCAGTTACATATTTTCCGAGCAAATGCAATTAAAACATCAAGTTTCAATAGTTCTATACGTAAAATGTAAGAAAAACGAGAAATGTATTATTCCAACAAACTAAAATTAAATTAGAACAACTATGCACGTGTGTTAAAGTGAGCTTTATTGTGCTGAGCATTTTGTTTTAATGTTAACGTCAACTAATCCACAATTTAACAACAACTCGGTATCGTATTGTTTAATTATTTAATAATGTTCGATTGCACAAATTCCGAAATGGCAGATATGCATTTTATGTATGAGTTTGCTAATGGAAATGCTGTGCAATCCATCAGAGACTTAAGGAAACAGGTTCCTTCAAACGTGTCGTGTGAGTGTGCCAGGAAGGCCGGTAACAATCAGAACGCATGCACTAGATTAAGCTGTTCTCAATAAAATAGGCAAGAACAACTCAAGACGAGCACAAGAAAAATAGCTCGTGAACTTAACGTGAGTCAAAAGCTAACCTGAACAATTTTAAGGGTAGAACAAGTATATCCCTGTCATATTCAACGTGTACGGAACTATTGCCACTTGATTTCCCGAAACTGTAAATTTGTGTTAATGGTTTCAAAGTATTAAGATATCCGCAATTTATAGGTAAGAAAAGATGCTTTTACTGATGAGGCAAATTTCTCAAAAGACGCCATCATAAATTTCCACAATAGTCATATTTGGTGTATGAAAAACCCACATGAAAAACATCAAATTAACTTCAAGCATAAATTTTCGCTAAATGTGTGGTTGAGAATTATCGATAATTATTTAATTGGCCATGTGTTTCTTTCTGGGAGACAAAAATATAATATAATTGTTGCATAATGATACTCCAGGTCACCAGCATAACAGCTCGCGAGTTTTGTACATAATGTTTGTCGACATATGAGATATGTACGGAGAAAAGGTTTATTTGAGAAATTTGTTAGTAGTTGTTTTTAAATTATGAATGAAATTCCAAGTGCCTAATTTTACAGTAGAACCTTGATTATCCCTATACCGGTTACAGATACGATATGTACTAGTGTCTCCCATCACCTCCGGAATTTATTGTACTTATTTAAGAATCACCCTGTATATAACATTTCACATGCATTGTGCCTTTTCGGTCAATCATAAGGAAAAAATTATATTTCTTTAAGATATTTGTACATTGTACATGAAGGACTGTGATAAATTCGAGCATTAACGCAAATTCAAGTATTCGCTTAAAATTTAAATAATTCCTTCTAAAGTTCTAGAATATAAAACCTGAGAGTAAATCAAGTAACATCGAAAAATGTGACAAAAAATACTCGTTTGATATTGCAAAATTTACTCCCCCGATGAATTAAATATAGATACAAATTTAGCGTGAGCAATTAGAGAGGGACATACTAAGCTTTCTTCGAAGCTTGTATGAAATGTAGAAAATATATTAATTTAGATTTGTTACGTTAGAGACGACCAAATATGTATTAAAAGCTAAATTTGTGCTTAATTAATCCAATCCAAGCGACATTAAACGAAATTTCCCTATAGAGCAAAATTACATAATATATGTTTACATAAATAGCGCAATTAAAATTTAATTTGAATATCTATTATATAAAACTTGTACGTTCGTTATCTAATCAAATTTTGTAAAATCCACTTGTACGGGGGTTCCTAAATCCCACCCTAAATATGTACATTATACAAAATAAAATATATTATATATACACAAAAGAAATTAACATAATAATTTTTATATGGGAAAGTACAAATTTGATTTTCATGTAAAAAATTTGATTTTCATGTAAAAAATTTGATTTTGGTTTTTATAAAAATGGGATGATTTTTATGAATTTTTAATTAACTGTAACCATGGAAAACTATTAAATAATCGCTTTGCAGACAAGACAAAAACAAAAGAACGGGTTCCTAATGGAATCTTATATCGATATTAAAATTTTCCAGCTGATATATTTTCGAGAATAGTTTGCAACATTACAAACACTGTTACAAAAATACTTCATTATATGGAAAATATTAAAATGGGAAATATTAATATTTTTTTGCGTTTTTCACTTGAATTCATTTGAATATCACACCCAATTTCTTATATATTTTCTCATCTATATATTTTGTGTAAGGGAAAATTGTTGATGTTCTATAATATTAAATTACCGTAATAATATTACAGGCAAATTATATATATTGTAACTGTAAATAAAAGAAATAATATTCTCGTTGTGATTGGAAAATATATGTATGTCCGCGAATGAAATATTTATTTTTCTAAAACTTCAATATACTATGTACATACGAGTATATGTAGTTTTGGGTAACGCAGCTTACGGAGTTTAATTTTAATTAGATTTTCTCATATCGATTTCATATGTAGCTAGTTAGTTTTCCAAAAATTCGATTTAATGAGAAATGAATGTTCATCAGAGCGAAATATTTTTTTGCAAAATAAACTTTTTCATTACAAACAAAAATTAAAATAATGAAATAAGCTTTTATGGTCGAATATTAAAAGGAAATATACAAACAAAAAAAGCTTCATCTGATTAAATTTTACGATTTTTTATAATTTTGATGGTACATAAATAAATACAAAATAGAAAGGACTGTATAAGTATATAAAATTTTATGTTTTGAGCATGATTTGTGCTCGTGATATAAACGGGAAGTGATTAGATATCTTTAAGAAATCTAAAGCTTTTTTTATTGCTTAAAAAGTACGGATAGTAAAAGCAGTTTGGACACAGACATTATATTCCAATTTAAATCTTTAATGCAAAATTTATGTATATGTGATTTTAAAACTGTTGAGAAAACATAAGCACATGGCCTCACGTTATGTACCAGTTATACATGCATATAAATGCAAATTGGTTTCTTATGAAATTTCATAATATATAACACCAATTAAACTTAATTTTATAAATAAACTATGTGCATATGCATAACGATTTGAAACAGAAAATACAACTTAATCTAAACTTTTTCCAGATATGGTAACAGAAATGTTAAATCGTATTATGTTTATATAATAATAAATTACACGAAACCTACATTATTCAAACTAAATAATGCCATTTTCGTACAAAACATGTAATCTAATCTAATTTTCACAAATTAAAAACTATCAGTTACCTAATATACCTACATATAAAAATAAAATGGTGAAAAATGTATAAAGCACTACTATAAAAGGAAAAATAGGTGCATCCCAAAAGGAAAATAATCAATATATAAATTAAAAGGACGAAAAGGTAAATATATACCGTGTGTACAATTTAAAAATTTCCAACCGCAATATTAAATACTCAAAATTAGCTTAGCTCAAATAGCTTTGGAACTGTCACACAGTTTAAACCTTTTCGAAATTGGGGAGAATTGTTCTTATAATAGAAATAGAAATTGTTATAAATTGAGTAAATACAAATAAACCCCTAAATGATACTTTTTAAAAAATGAAATACATGTACCGTTCAATAATATGTATGCTGAATAAACAATAAAGTTAATTAGTGATGTACTAATTCAGAATTGGTCCAGTTCCATTAAGCACCAAAACAGAAAATCTTCTATCGAGATTTGGAATGGAAACGATTCGAGATGGAATTGGGACAATGCTAAACTAGCACAGATATAGCCACTATGTTTTAGAGTGATAATAATCATACCTGTGGGTCTTTTTACGTATTACGGGAAAGCATTTTTACGTATTTGCCATTTAAATTTCCTTAAAAAATAAAATTTATCCGTACCCTCTGCCAAAAAATTTAAAGCTGTTAGGACTCTAAATTCTGTTTTCTTCATAAAGTTTTTCGCATAATATAAACAGTAGTTCTTGAGTGAGCCTATATAGTCCTGCAAATTCACTTTCTATAATATCAAAATGATAAGATGCACCCCGTAATCGATTTCGGAGCAAACGAACAAACCGTTTATCAAGTTCGCCATCATCCAAAAATCTTAAAATTATCATTAGGTTTTTTATACAGATACAGGGAGTGTAAGAAAGAAAATCAATTTTTAATTTATTGTAAACTTTTTAATATTTTTTTGACAAAGCAATTTTTAAAACGCACCATGGACTGACATTTAAACTAAATTTACATTCCTGAAAAATTTATTCCTCATTTAAATTGGGGGAAAAATTAGGAAAAAGTGCTAAGCCAGAATAGTTCCACTGATAGGAAAATGTTATCAGAAATGAATAGTTTATTGGTTTTTTGAACAATTTATTTTTTAACACTTAGTTGGTGCTGCTCAATTTATGCAGGAATTTTTATGAAAAACAAAAATTTAGTAAATTATCTCTATATTCTTCTCTATAAATAAAAAAAGTATAGATTTTCTGAGATTTTCTGAGGTCGCCTTTCGAAAATGTTTAATTTGGGTTAAATAATTTCTGGTTTTCTTTACAAACGAAATGAAAATAAATTTGGACTATAAGCACTAACTGCCACAAATTATTTTTCATGGCGTGCAAAGTGTGATTTTGGATGGAAAGTTTTTATTTTATCACCCGATACATAGAAAAAATTTCGTGTTGAAACTAGTTTCTCTATATGTGAATAGAATAAAACTACTGTCATAATGAAATTTAGAATATAAAGAAATTGGGAAAACTCTATACGTATAAAAAAATCGTATTATATTTTCTTTTCCTTATCATCATCTCTATTTATATACTGTGTACATATAAAATTTTCAAACGGGAACTTTTGAACTGATATTGTTCATTTCAAAGAGAGCTTTTGACATTCTGTAACGAAGAAATAATAAGCAGAATATTTTCCATCTATGTACTACTAAAACACTATTTTATATACTAACGAAATGAACAGGAAAATAAAAATTAAATTTAGTTCAAAGCTTTCCGTATATAAACACTATACGAGTATATATCACTGAAATATACATATAATCGAGTATATGAAGACGAGAGTACATATAAACAGTAAAATCAATTTGTCGCAATTTTTCCGTAGCCAAAAAATAGACATATCTTATTACAATTACATGGCATACGAACGAATAAAGCAATTTCAATCAATTTCTATTGCCCAACCAAAAAAAAACTCTAGGAAACTCATCTTACGTATAGACACAAAAAAAAACATAATCTACTTTTGTTATGTGTACGTACATAAGAAATATTAAATGGAATTGGATAAGAATTTCGATGACAAAGTTTTATGTCTTTATTTAATAAAAAATCGTGTACTCGTGTACATACCATTTAAGGTCACGACTATATTTTCGTTTATTCATTTTCTTAAAAATTGAAATAAATTGCTGTGTAAATGACTCTAATTGTATTTTTGTATTTTTTTTCTGTAAAATTGATCCTATATAATAATATTATATATCCTTTATTTTCCTTCTTGGATGAGTTCCTAGAAATTTTTGTGAAATTATACTTTGCATTAATTTTATGGTCTGCAATGAAGCGTAAATTGCTGTGTGCTGTAAGATTAATGTTCCGATGCCAAATAGGTCATACAAATAAATTGTTAGTTAAAATATGGTAATTGCGAAAATTTTTATTTTAACCGAAATATAAAAATGTCCTTTAAGGATTATTAAGTATAAGGAAATTAATTGAACCGAACCAAAGAGTTGCAGAGTCGAGCAGACCACCATATCAATCTATGTTTTCTTCGCCAAACGGTGATATAGTACGCATTTTTTAATCTTATTAATTTTATCAAAAATTTGTTTTTAATTCGATTAAATTTACCGAACAGTAACATTTTTCTGGCATTTTCCTGTAATTAGGGAATTAGTGAAAATATTTAAATTAAATGTTGTTTAAATTATTATTTTCTAGCCTACTTAGGAAAAATTTGATTTGGAGCGTTTTTCCTTATTGAAACTAAGTAGTAAAATTCTGTTACGATTCGCTTCAGGGTGCTTTATCTTATATCGTTAAGTCGTTGGCCGAAATTAGAACTTCTTTTAGGAGTCTTCATTTTTGTCTTGCTCCGCTGATTTTTGGCATATTCTAAAAAGTCCATTGCTTTACTGTATATAATCCTTTTTTCAATATTATGCATATACTCCTTGATGTTTAGTTTGCTATCAATAGTAATATCCAAGATGTGGCGATGAATAACACATCGCCTAACTCCAGAGTTGTGGTTTATTTTAACATTCTACTAATAATGACTATTGCTACGGGCTGCTGCTCAATCAATTGCAGAACTAATAATACACAGAAACAGACTCAACTACATATACTTGTGGAACACCCCTCTTTTGACACCGTCATAAAGGCTCGTATGACGGCGGATCTTCAGATGGGTTCTTATGTTTTGGTAGCTACACCAAACTTTGCTTTTTCTTAGTCTTGGGAAACTCATAATAGTTTAAGCATGAATAGCACACATCAGAAAATAGATTGGGGAAAATTGGAATTACTACTTTGAGCGCCAAATAGAGATTTAGGGACGCCCTATTATTGCCATCTTTAGTGGAAGTCGCGACAACTCCATTCACGATGGAATTTCCGTTTATTACCTAGATATTATTCGCGATATTGCAACTGCGTTGTCCTGTCATCTGGAATTCTGATGCTCTAACAACGAAGTTACGTGGGCAAGTGGGGCAGGTGAAATGGTTGTCTATCTTTAGCCTCTTTATTTTGTTATCGTGTGATAAGGTCGGCCTCATATCTGTCTATCAACTTTTTCGCACTGCTCACTAAAATATTTTTGTTTGCTCAGATTAATAGTAGTTTTGTACTTAAATTGAGAACTGCCGCAAATTACTCTCTGGTCCTCATTATCACCCGCCTTGAACACCGATACGCTTATATTTCCTTACAAGTACAGGCAATTATTACATCGAAAAATTTCAATCTTTATCTAGCTTTAAATTTTTGTATTTTGTTTACCTTCCAATAGGAGAAACCTAACAGGTGATTTCCTGGTGGTCGCTACGTCTGTGCTGTTCAATTAATAATGTATCATTGTCATTAATATAGCGGTTACGCAATCGTTTGATGATGTGCAGCTTGATTGAACAGTCCATACATTAAAATTCTGTGTGACAAGCACTGGATGTCTATCTCAAACGTCTTTTATCACGTCTTTTATTTTAAACTATTCTGGTGACGGCTCGGATGGAGTGTATCAACTGTACATATGGATACCGTCGATTTTTGTACTTTGGCCCTTTCTAGCTAGTATATTGAAATGATAATGCAACTCGAACTGCTTGCGAAATTGTTACTGTAACGGTGACACTGATTAAGACTCAAGCTTGGTGAGTAAGACACCTTGTCTTCCGGGCCACTAATGTTATCAAGTGTGGTTGTGCGCGTTATTATTGAGTTCTTACCGACTAAACCCCACCGCCGATAAACTATGCCGTTTGGCATCGTGAAACTGCCGTTAGATATTATTTGATGAAGCAAGCTCAGCCTGGGCAGCCTCTTTATTCTATTAGAACCTCCTTACGTTGATTTTGCTTCTTTCGATGTGGCGTTGACCATGGCGTCATAAAAGATTTGAATCCCTCAATTGCTACATTAAAACGAGCGTACCAGCTATCAAAATAATTGTCATTGACCGTGGCTCTATCAAAACCGAAAACAGTATTCTTATCGATTTTGTGGACGAAGTGGTTACCACAATATACAATAGCCTGACCCAATATGTCCGATGCAGAATTTATCAAAAATTCTTGTTTTTTCACATATGTTTGCAACAATTGCTTGCAAAAGTATATTTATGGAGGAAAGCCGACAACTATGACTTGAAATAAAATTAAAGACGAACATATAACTTATACCACCACTACAGTCTACATTCCTAGATAGGCATTTGAAATTGATTTGACAGTACGAACGCCTTTTACTCCTTCGAACAGGTTCGTCAGCGTCTTATTCACTTCTTGGAAAGTGATAATCCTATCGATGTCCTTGATCATCAATAACGGACCCATACTCAAAGTTTTAACAGTACTGCTCTGTCTAATTGCTGATCTCGCAATATTAAGGTTTACGAGTGGTCTCTCGTACTGTGCAGCCCCAGTAAAAGGCTATGCAACGTTGGGTTTACGTTGACTTTCTGCAGCAGATCGTCAAATGATTTCTTCCCAGTGATCTTAATCAACCATAGTATAATCGAGTTAATCCGCTTCCTGGGTAGTTGACGTCTCCTTCGTGGCCTTTTCTTAGCTTCCACTTTCTGCCACCCCTCTTCCAAGACGGATGATTTATCCTGCATTTTGTTCGAATTTATGGCGCTCATCTCTTCGGTGCATCAGTAATAAATAGCGCCGGTAGTTTTCCGGTTTGTTTCAGTGGTACAGGTCTATTCTATTTTTTTCAGGCGTTGAACGCATTTTCTTAATGGCTTCTGAGTCTCAGTTTTCATTTGAGCTGTAAGCCTTCAAGCTTGGCACTCCTTTGATCTTTAAGCGATTTCACTCGTCTGATTCATGACCGATCTGTATAAAGTCCGGGTAATACACACTGGGTTTGTAAGCCCACCATGAATATGATTCCTCTGTTTACGAACTCTGGGAGCTCCGTGATTCAGGGTTAGGCTTGCTAATAAAAGCTCCTTGCTCGCATCGGTATTTCTCTTAATATGCTTCTTCTTAATAGCAATGTTAGTCTACATTTTCTGTAGACCCGGCCAAATGACTCACTTGGAGGGAGTAGAAAACCATTATGTACGCTGTGAGGAAAATGGAGAAGCAAACCACTTCGACGATGTTCTATACAGTAAAATCGTAGTTTTTATAAATTCTCGTCCGCGTATCTTTATTTTCCTAAAGCTGCGCGCATACGAAAACCACTTGTCGGCATCTTCGGCGATATCTCCACAGGATGAACAATTAAATTGAATCATCTTCTTTAAGCGATAAAACTGCGATGAGCTACGATCGAACGCATCCGTTCTTCAAGTTGCTTCTCTGTATGGTCTAGTGTTGCTCACTCATGCCGCTGATAGTTGCAGTGTTTCTTAATTGCTATTCTTACATTACTTTTAACTTTCCATTTTCAGTAAGTTAATTCGACACATTCCCGTAATGTAATCACAGGCCACTCTACTAAGTACACAGCTGGTATGTGGAAATTACATTTCGTCATTACGATGGTACCGCATGCGCATCGCTTGCGTCCATATAGGTACCATAGGTCCATATAAGCACTGCGTCCGTTTTTTAGTTAGCCAATTGGATGACAAACGGATCAAGTGACTGCCGAATTTTATCCACAGTATTTTTGCAAATGTTCTCTAAGTCGTCCGAGTAAAGAGATCTAACATATCTGATAGCGCTTTGAACTAGGCTAGTAACGAGCTGAATAGCAGCATCGTCGTTGTTGGTTTAAAAGTCACCTTTAGTGAACCTCGTGCCTCCTTGTATATTTGTTGTTGAATGGGTGGTTGATATTCTGTCACGTAGGGAATCGAGAGCTGCATATCTCCCATGTTTTTTCTTTTATCGAGAGTAATTTTGTAATAAACGTATCATCTATTACAGAGCTACCATTAATCCTGCTGAGTGTATGTATGTTGCTGATAATGTACTGTGAATCTTTCAGGAACAGATAACTTTCAGTAGAGCTTAACTTCTTCTTATTAAAATTCCTATACTTCTGTACGTCTTCAAATCATGTATAGTCTGGATATCCTGGGTGGCTCTGTAATGATTTAAATTTGTAGTTTCATTTCCTGCTGTTGCTTCCTACTGCCTTACTAATTATTCGTTGCCTTACTAATTAGTTATTATTGGTAATGTAATTTCCGCTAGCTTACTCATGACGATTAAAGCAAAATGCATAATGGTTTGGTTCAACAATTGATTGTCTTGTTGCCAGCTTTGCAGAGTCCGAACAGCATCTGATTTATAGTCTCTTACTTGAGACTTAGTACTTTATGAAAATGTTATCTAACCCAACTTATTCGATTTCTGCCAATATCAGCCATTTATTGCGCATAGTTCATTGATAATTTTCAAGATGCAATCTGTGTGCCTCTCTGACCACAGGTTTTAAACGTCATAATATTATAGTGCGTAAAAACCTTCCACTTGTAATCTCATCGATGTCCCAAACCTCCATATCGGGATTGGTGCTATCGTATCAAGGTTGGTACTACCGTTTAACGGTTTCGGTATTTTTAACAGGAAGTATCTCTTTTAGGTTTTATGAACACGGCCCACACAATCCTTCAATGTTTTCTAACGCAGGTTGGTGCACAATATATTATCTATAGGATTAAAATCGAATGTAAGCCAAGCAGCTTTCTTTCTGTTTTCTTCAAAGTTTGCGACATTTTAACTTTGGCCATTCTGCATTTAATTTGACGATTAGTATTGTTGCATTTAAACGTATAAAGTTTAGTGATTCTGATAAATAATTTTCGCTTGCTCCAAATGTCGCGAGCGTGCAATGTTTTGCAAATGTTTCCTCATGTTGAAAAGGCAGAGTGGTTTTCATTCTGAAAACTGGTAGATCTGACTGCTGGTCTTGCGGTATCCTGACCTATTAGTCTATCATCTACCTTGCTTAAAGCTCTAGCTAAAAGTCGTTGATAGATTTCATATTCTTGTTCAACCTCAATTCAGTAATATGCTTACAGAGTTTAAAAGTCTTGTGAAACAGTCCTTCTTAAGCTTGTTTTTAGGATTGAAAGATCATTAAACAACAACAAATTCATTACCAATGTCGGTTTGATATTAGCAAAACAACATTAAATTGGTCGAATCCGTGTTTTATGGTCTCGTATTGTTGAGGCTGAGCTGAATGATAATTCCGCATTCATCAAAACATCCTATATAGAACAGTTTTCAGGAGTTTAATTGGTATGCTTTTCCTCTCCTTTGGCTTCTGGTTACTGGCGAGGTACTAAACTAATTCTGGTTTTATTGCTAATACTTTTGCTGATCACCTAGTCTTAGCAATTACATGAGTGTTGTATCCGACTTAATGCAATCCGCTCTGCTTTTTATAGAAAGTAGTGTCCCGAACACAGTGTATCGTTCACTGGCCGTAAAAAGATGTAGTAATAGTGGTCAACTGTCGGTTTCTTATTTCTTTGGCAGCCAATCATTAAATCAGAATACGCCAAACTACTTGGTGTTGCCGTAAACAGCAGGTTTTCTTGCAATTATCATCTTAAAGGTAAGTTTAAAAAGCTTCTGCCATGTTTCGGCAATGTAGAAGGACATTTTTCAACTGGCTTGTCCGATTTTATACAAAATTGTTCGCTTTTATATACAAATCGCTGGTGTTATCAATGCTGTCATATTTCTTCATCGTGTGGTGATATGCTGCTAAATCGATGTTTCCATTACGAATGTTAGTAGTCTTTCTTCATGGTACTACCCAGTTTCTTTAAATAATTTTGTGACCTTTTCCAAACTGGGTACCGCGTGTAAACATTTGATTAACCTACTTTATTCCATTAATATGTCACGGTCATGTATACGTTTTTCTCAGCTCTTGCCTTGACCTCTAAAATGGAGCAGACTAATAAATCATACGAAATTTTGATATACCTGGCGCGAGACGAAACAGTTTATCACTAAATGTGTCGAAGGGGTCCTTGGAAGGACCACGTACACAATCTTGCTGAGGAAATATCAACTAAGGATTATATTCCCCTTTCTTCTTAATCACGCTCGCTTCAAGAATGATTTGTCCTACATAAGGCTAGCTCAGAATCAACTGCATGCAGAATGCCTCAACATGATTAAGTTTTCAAAGGCGACTAATCGACATGTTACTCAACATGTTGCCAACTGTTGGATGCCCTGAAAGCACCCACTGCATGCAGAAACCCTATTGAATTCTGGGCAATTTTAATTATACAAGGAAAATCTAGTTTATATGAAATATAAAAATGATATATCAGAATTTTGCCAAAGATGGCCCAGGGATTAAAACTATTACATCTACACCGGTGGTACTGCGGGTTCTAATAGTTACTTGGTCAGATAATTGTGATCTACCTATACCATAATCAGTGTATTGCTGATTGATAAGAAGTTCTTGAATGAAGAGTAGTGTGAGTAATTAATTAATTAAGTTTTGAATTATTCTATTAATTCGTGCCGAAAAATTAATGGCTAAAATGTATGTTAAAACAACGTATATCGATGAATAAATACAAAAATCAAGATAAATTGTTTTTTAATTTTGGAATGATGATATTATTTCTTATGACATAATTAGAAATCAAAAATGTATTGATAATTAAAATTGATGATTTAATTTTTTAATGCAAATTAAGGTTTGTCTTAGTTTGATACAAAAATGGTTGTAATTACATTATCAATTAATAATAACAATATGCCTTATCTTTAGTCGCGAACATCAAACTTCATAGTTTTGGCAATGGCGTCACACTCCATAATAAATCCTAAAAACTAAACTATTATACTATTATTAATAATAACTAATTATTACTGTCATTTTTGGTAACAGTATTCATGTCGGATATCTTTAAAAAGTAAAATAAAAATGTTTCAAACACGGCAAATAAACGTCATGACATCATCAAATAATAAATGTGTTAGAAACCAACCAAAATACAAAAAAATCAAGGTTATTAATTAATTTTAGTTTGATTGCTGCTTGATAAAAAGGCAACACAAAATGTGTTCATATACATGGAGTCACACAAGCAACTCCTACTAATTAATCAAAATATCGATTTTACACATCTTGGGGGGACCGACAGGAATATAATCGTATACTGTTTCGAATTCATCAAATTTCAATATAAAACTATTAATTAATTGTTATTTAAGTAATGGAAAATTCTGTATTACAGTAGCATTGATTTTCAAACAGAATAAATATGTCAATCTATTATATTCATTAATACGAGTAGCACAAACATTTATATAAGGAAACTATGTAAGTTTTTTCTGAGTGAGTGTGCGTGTGTAATTATTTGTTGGTGGCGGGAGGAGATCTTCTGAACCATTAACAAACATGTAAGACTGCTGGATTTTTACCAACTAAAACCTCTCTCCAATATCAAGTGATATTTACGTCGGCCTTTGCATGATTAACTTCATCTGGTTTGCCTCTTGATTGTAGTTTCCTCTCGGGCAAGCTTCTTTTTTTCTGCAACACTCACATCGCTACCACGTTCTTCATAAATTTTTTTACGCTCTTTAGCTAAGAGGTAGAACGGTTCCATTCCAGCGATTACACAGACTGAATCTTCCGAAATTGTTCGAATGATGCAGTACACTCACTCTTAAAGCGCTAAGTCGAAATGGAGTTTAGCTTACGCCTTTACGAGATCTTCATTTCGGCAGTCCAAATTGGGGGTCATTTTGGCTTTGCTAAGACCACTCTTCGTTTTCGTCTTGATCCGTTTGTATTCGGCATTATTCGAAACAGTGCGATGCTTACAATGGAGGCCTTTATTGCAGCAGTATATGCTGCTTAAAGTCTAATCTGCTACCAATGGTGATATCTATAGATACTTAATCACTGGTTGTGAGTTAATAGCAACGTTACGGTCTCCTTTACCTTCATGCTAGAGGTTAGTACACTTCCGTATTCTGCTAAGCCAATTGTAAACTCACTAACTGCAACCAATAGTAGATCCTGCGAAAGGTTTCGTTACAGAGCCGATTCACCTCTTCCTTGTTCTTAATCACCACCTCGAAGGCGATATCTCATCTGTAAAGCCGATGTTTTTAGCTTTTTCGGGAGTTAATTTACGAGTAGAGTCTTAATACGCCGTCATACATAATGTTCCATGGCAGTGAACCCATAGTTTTATATGTGAGGTTCCTGTCACGGAAGTAAAAAAAAGAAATTCTCATTTATTAAAAATAAAATATATAAAACCGTGATAAAAGTGCTTAAAATGACAAGCATCGAAAATAAAAAAGAAAAAAATACGAAGTAGTTCTTGATAACGTCTAACATGTACCTTTGGATTTTTCGTCGACATAGTTTATCATGAATGCACTTACATCGTACCATGTTAACAGCATTGCTTCCGGCGATCGCACTTTGGGCAATTTCTTTGACAAAGTTAACGGGCATTTATTGTTGAGTGTCCCTTTATGAATCAGTACTGGTGTTAGGCTAAGTCACCGGTCCTTACAATTACCTCGTTTAATCTTGCGGAAATCACTTAACACGTCGGCTAAAAAGTTCCCGGTCTAACAAATAAAACCCATTTTTTTAGATTCATCAACATAATTTCCTCCTAGAGCGATACAATCAGTCCAACACCTCTCTAACATTTCAATGCCTTTTTTGTATAACGATTTATCTTTGTCTTCAAAATAAGCTTCAGTTTCAGAAGCAAAATCTCTTTCGCTGGAACTTTTTTTAGGTCTGCAAACAAGTAATAATCGCTGGGCGCCAAATTTTGCGAATACGATGGATGCGGAAGCAATTCAATGTGCAATTCGTATAATTTTGCAATTGTTGCCATCGACTTGTGACATGGTGCATTGTCTTGGTGAAAGCAATTTTTTTCAAAGACAATGTTCGTGCAAAATATGACCAACACGCTCTATTGATTTCTTTACAATGTCAGCTATCTTACGCAACTTTGCTTTACGGTACGCGGATTTTTTATGTTTTCTGGAGTCACAGCCTCATTTGGACGTCTAGAGCATGGTGTATCATCGGTGGTTGTACGACCACGTTTAAATTCAGCATACCAGTGGTCAATGGTGGTTGATTTTTCTGTTTTTCACTACTTTGATGGGTTTTAAATTTGTGGCACCATCTATGTGTTAGACCTTGTACTTTTTAGGCGATGTGATACTTCAATATGGCGCGTGAAGCACTCACAAAGGTCCGTAGGACGTTGGAACTTCAGTTGTTCTTTTGCCTTTCGGTAACAGGATTAATCTTTGGCTTCTTCTACCTATCAGTAAATACACCTTCTCTTAAGCGGGAATCGAACTCTTTTGCAAACAATTCGGGTATTGTTCGAATTGCTACTTTGAGGATAACGATCTCGAGCGTCTTTTACCAACCGAATTAACAAACTTTTAAACTCCAATAATGCGCTGAGCGTATAAACTGTACATACAAGTACCGTCAATTTGCACTCCTACGAAGCCAGGCTCCCTAGCTGCAGTGCTTTGGAAGGCCTCTTTGCCCGTAGATGGGGGCCCTACGACATATGTCGTTTGCCTAAATAGCTTAGTCCTACAGCGGAGTTTTGGACGACCTAGGTTAATGGGACATTTTCTGGCAACGTGTGCCTAGTCAAAGCATTTTAAGCACTTGGTGGTGACTACCTTCTCTTGTACAAATCTAAATACATACCCATCCGACTCGAATTTTGCCTGGCTACGAAGGCTGATCAACGCTACTTGGGTTCCACAGTATCCGGCTGCCATTTTATTCACTTCGTACATACCCTTAGAGTCCTCGAATCTTCTTTCTAGGGCATTCCGAACTTTCTCCTTTATGTCCTGAATTTCGATACGAGCTTCATGCGTGAAGTCTCAAGCTTGATTTAGTATTTCCTGGTCATGTTTTGGTTGCCGGTGTTTTGCACCGCTAATAAAAGGTCCACTTGGTCATTTTGCGGATGTGTTTTACATTGTCTGTAAGATGAATAAGATGTTCTTTTATGATATATCGTTTGTTGGTTAATCAATAGTGCAACTGGGCGAATCTCTTACGTCTCTGAGCAGTGCGTTTCTTAGATTCTACTATCTTCCATTCTTCAGTTTGGGTTTTCCTGGCTTCTGTCCTCCTACAGGTCATTTTTGGAAGTACTTTGCGGAGCGACCTTAGCATTCCTTTTCTTCCTTTTTCTATTTTCATCACTCTTAGGTGGTGTGGACAACTTTATGTTGCTGTATTCCGCTTATTCCGCTAGTGGTGCATTTCCGTCAGTAGCTTGCTCCGATTCCTGTTTCTTGCTCACAATTCATAGGCGAACTAAATTTTCCTTCCACTCATTGCAGATAGGTCAAGTTTGGCATTCATTTTTCGATACTTTCATCTTACTAATAGCTGAATCAGAGAGTGTGCTAATAGTGTTTTTCATTTTCTTGATTTCGTTATGCACATTATTTCTAGGATTGACAAACTCAACCAGTTCTTCAATTTTCCTTCCTATCCGGGCTAGAATTTTTCTCCGCTTTCGGCTTGTAACCACCCAGAGAAGGTGATGGTGATGAAAAGTATCTCTCCAATGTTCTGGTCACAGCTCCCTCTTTCGCAGATCTCTGGATCAAGGCAGTCTTTTTAAACACTTTTGTGTTTGTGCTATCTCCATGTGTAAATTTACCGCTTCCTTTCTCTTTACTTGTAGACATATCTGCTATGTGTAACATAGCAGTTGGTGGGTATCGACTGTTGGGGGCCCGCTCGCTCATTCCCATCAGCCTAAACTCTTCTGAACTCATCCTTTTACACTTGCTGTCAAGTAGGTATACAGTCCCGCCTCCTGGAGTACAACCGCTGACCATAGAGAGGTGCTCAATGTGAGACAGATACTCATGGATTTAAATCACAACATTATTTTTTACAAGTGCATTATTTACAAGTGACCTATTTGACCCAACTGTTACTTTTGACTTGGCCTAGCTTTCCGAGAAATTTGAACTGCAAGCTTCGGCAAGAACCGCGTTACCACTGACACATATATGGAGACAACCAGGAGGAGTAGGGATGGAGAGACTAGATCTAGTATACAAGATAACATCGCATTACAATCCATTCGTCGGTATGTGTGGATGGGTATGTGTACGTGTATGTGTGTATGATTTGTGTTGACTAAAATATTGTGGCATTTCATAGAGCCCACTCGGAGCATCTGATGGGATAAAATCTCAGATTTAATTTTTTTTTTTTGGAAATTCGGAGGTTTCAGTGATTTTTAATCGAAATCGGGCCACAGAAAAATCAGCTAATGATCACATTTGTTGTGATAATAATAACGTTTATGTGAAATTCAACTATGTCTAAAAAGGTTCTAAATGAAATTGGCTAGATCAGTTTTCCAAAATTTGAGTGGAAATGAGAATTTTTGGCAAAAAACTGATTTTAGACAAAAGTTCGGCTTCTCTACAGTCCTGTCGGGTTAACTGACCGCAGTAAACCTTCAAACTTAAGCTCATAATTTTAAAGCTCCTAGTGGTTTTTGAACGAAGTCCACCGGAAGTGGCAGCTTCCTTAGAAGATTTTTCTTTTTTCGCAAATATTTTGAAAAACAACATTTACGAAAAATTATAAGTTACTAGAAGATTGTAAATTAAATTTGCAACGAAATAATTAATGATGATTTTTGATAAATACTTTTTGTAGGGAATTTTTGGTTTCTTTCAAAAAATTTGTATAGTTTACTACCAGAAACAACCTAAAAGGATATTTCATCCTTTGTAAACGTAAAAATTTAAACTGCATTAAACAAAAAATTATTTGCCCAAATATTTTAAATAATGGGATGACCAAAATATTCTTCTAAACAAAATTTGCTGTGGAATTGGTTCAAAATTTAAGCGCAAGTATTTTTTAGATGAATTTTAAGTTTTTTAAAGTAAATTTTTTCCATAATTTTGTGGAATCTAGTGTAATTTGGCTGAAACCAGTGTACCAGAAGTGGTTGCTTCTGTAAAAGTTTTATTTATTTTTAAACCAACAAAAACTATCAAAAATTATTTCTTCAATTTAAACGAGATCTAAAATAAAACAGTTTTTAACGAAATTCTGCTAAGTTGTACTTTTCGCTTAAGAAACCAAATATGGTGTATACAAAATGTATGGACATTCATGGTAAAAGGTCGGACCCTCGGCCACACACAACATATATGCCCCTCTATTTTTCTTGTTTTGGAATTTTGAGTATCGGACTTTCGGTGGAATCCCGTGGCAATATGATATAATGTGAATCAAATATGTTTTGATGTATGAATTTCTATATTTGCATGATCTGATCCGGTTCAGTTTTTAAGTATTGTGAAACAACCGGTCACTAAATGGGTGTATCCAGCCCTCAATAAAAAATAGTAGGCGTCACACATCTAATTGGCTGATGCGAAATATCTACTAAAAACATTTAGATATCTCAATGTTTTTAGGGAGGTAAACATTGTCGTTCTACTTTTAAGTAGATATTTTTTGGTATGACGGCGTCTGTAAATGACAATTTAAATTGTTCTATTTCTCTTTGTTTTTTCCTTCAAGCTATGAAGTTATAAATTAAGGAATGTGATATTTACTAAATTATTAAAATTAATTATATTTATTAGACATAAACCCAAAATAACATGAAGATATTGCATCCAGCACAAATAAAATTCTACAACTGAGAAATCTCAAATGTAGACTTACATAGGCTGGATATACCCAATGTTAAATCAAAATTTATGATCTAAAAAACAAAATTTGGATCAAATTGTTCGTCTACAATTTGAACTGATTCGCGGTTCAATGGGTGTCATGAAATGTAGTAAACATTATAATTGTGTTTTTTGTACTCTGTTAGCCCCTGTCATGTATTATTAACGAATTATTGATTATTTAATAACTAACTAATTATGGTTCTTTTTTTCTAATTTCAGGTAAATATGAAGATAATTAACGACGAGCCGTTTTGGATTTACGGATAACATAAAAAATATTCATTCTGGTTTGTAATATTGAAAATAGAATTACATCACTCTTAAAAGGATGTACAGCATTTATTAACCTAAACTGCCAATTTTATCATTTTTTACTTTGGCCATGAATATAATACGAGTATATAGAACGAGAAACATTTATCAATTTTCAGTTTTTCCTCGAGCCTGGAATTCGACAAAACCAATATATCTATAACCATTTAACAAATTATCAGTAATTTATTGAACAAGAATATCTCGAAATTACATAAATTTTCACAGAAATTTATCATCGAAATATCTATAATACACTCACATATATACGCACTCTCATACAAAAATTATATAATTTTCATTTCCAATTTTCCAAACCATAAAATTTAGTGTAATCTAAATAACATTTTTCAAATAATAATAAAAAGCCATCATAATTTCCCTTTAATTGTATAATTTTTTTTTTGTTTAAAGCTAGATGTGTATAAAACACGTTGTACATAGCTCGTGTATAGCTGGCTGGTTCTAATCTCATTGCGTGTACACACTGATATATTCGAGTATATAAAGTGGAACAAACGGAAATTTTTATTAAGAAGGTATATCCTTTGAACGGCATATCAAATTATATTTTTGTCAAATGACAGAATTTGTATAGAAAAAATATAATGAAAGCGTGGAGAATACAGGCCAATCATAATCATAATAATAAGTTTAATTAATAATTAAATAGTAATTATATTTTCCACAAAAAAGAGGAAATTATATTTTTTTTCTCGTTTTGATTTTTATATATGGAATCTAAAGAGTAGCAAGAGTATTAAAGTAGCTACTTTGGGGATAATTTGAAGAATATTTTCTATGTTGTTTGTCTCCATAATATTTAGGAAAAGCTAATACATACACACACACATAAAAACTTGTGACAAAACCAAAAAATCTACTAGATAAAATTATTTATGTATTTCGTTGCTGTAGTTTTGGATATACGAGTATAGGATGGTTCTTTACTACCCAAAGCATTTTTGTATTATTTTTGCTAAGGAAAAGGACATAATTTGTAAAATTATTTTTCGTTTAGTTTTTATACAAACTGTTATCACAAAAAAATGTAATCATAAAAATATATACAGAATAGATTTGCAACAGCTGTTATGGCGTCATACTAGAATCGAAACAAATTTTTCTTCTAAAGCAAATCCTTCAGTAATTGACAGAAATTAAATTTATTCGGCGTTTCAATAGTACAATTTTATAAAACAATTGATCAAACATGTATGAATATTACATCATTACTTAATACATTTCTTAAATGTAAGTCATTGTTAATCACTTCGATAAATTTGCGTTGATAAAAACGGTCCGAATGAAAATTGAGATTGATCCCTTATCAAAAAGGCTATAGTATATTATATATGTATTATATTGTGTGTACGAAAAAATGTCATATAATCTCATATCATATAAAAGATTTTTTTGTTTGTTTTGTTTTTTTGGGGGGATTAATGTAATCTAATCAAACTAAACAATGTCACATTTTTGTCAGAAGATATTTTTAAGCTTATCTACTTCTTGCCTGAATACTTTATTGATTGAATTGTATATCTCCTTTATATACTTTATGTGTTTGAACCCAAATTACGATCGAATTCACAAATTGATAATTCTGCAAAAATTCTCTCTTAAATAATTTTATTTATATTTTTTTTTCCGAAGAAATCGAACTTTTTACAATATTACATTATTTTGTAATCTAATACAAAAAATCAATTGATTTTTTTGTAATCGTGTACCATGCTTCAATATTGTGTCGGAACAATAATTAATATTAACCAACTAGGTAACCTACATTCAAAAAAATTAAAAGTTTTATTTCCCTATTAAAAAATAATAAAGAGCTTTTTGTATATTATTTTGATTAATGGGAAACATTTTCCCTAAAAACCCTAAGTACGAGGGTAGTTTAGGAACTTCGCAAAGCGATATCTATAGAATAGTAAAAGAACAGTATCATCTACTGAATTTTTAGGTTTTGATCTACTACAATTTGCAAGTATAGTTGCATTTCGATCTGTGAATGTATTATCACCCCCAATTTGCAACAGATAAATTTCGTAAATTCCGTTGTATAATATTTTCACGTCTTTGTAGGCGAAATTCGGTTTAACCAATTCTGTCCTATTTTTACCTGCTAAAATCTGTGGCATTTCAGTTACTAAATCTCGTTTATTAGAAGCCTTACGTATGGCACGGAGCATTATCAATTACCATTACAACTGGTGATTGATATTTGGTTAGAGCATTGCGTAGACAAATGGGTATGAATTCATCGCTTATGAGATTCTAAATGCTCCCGTTTTTACTTCGTCAGGAACAAACCCCACAATACTGATGCATCCTATCATATGAACATTGGCGCCACTGCAGCCTGCTGCAATATACCTCCAACGGCTTCTTTTTTTGGTTCGTCCTTTTTTCCTTCCTATGAACAGATTAAGGTGCGTTTCATCCATATATATGATTGGTCAATTTTCAGATACGTGTGCTCTCCAATCCCCACCATTGTTATACAAAGAACAGATTTGTTTCTTAATAATATCTTCCTTTTTCCTAATATACAGCATTTTAAGTGCAAACATATAATTTTTATAATCGACAATACAAAGGTATAGTCAAGTCTAGAATGCCACCAATATGTATTAGTCTTTCTAAAATAATCGCGTAATATTAAATTTGTATATTTTATCAAATTCAGTTAAAAAAATTTAATTTTAATTTGAAAATGTTTATTAAAAATTAAAGTTCGGGGATATGAGTAACATTACCTATGCTGAATAAAACTGGGCTGTGTCTTAGCTAATTTAGGTCTAGTTAGTTATTGAATTGGAATTTCCTCTTTTTCAATTTCTTTAGTCAATTGGCATTTTAGTTCCTATGATCTGGTTTCTTATTAAAAATTATGTTTCATTTAAAAAAAAAATCTGTTAAACTGCACGGAATCGCTCTATGTACTGGGCCAGGTTTTAATCACACAGTAAAATTTACAATTTTTCTACTATCTCGATATAATATTCACTACATCCAAACAGTTAAGAAAACTGCCGCTGAATTGAAATTGAATATTTTAATAAGTAGGCTACATGTAATCAATACCCTCTAAATATTGCGTAAATTTTACGTACAGTTTGCGAAGACTTGTTTATACTAAAGTCTTCGCACACGTTACGCATAAGCGAAAAGAAAAACTTGTGAAAACGAACACTTCTTCGCAAGCAAAGTTTAACTATTTTACGAAGGCTTGTATATGTGTTGGTAACAATAATTATTTTCGCAAATTCCACGAGTTAGCGTAGAGTTAACGAACGTTTAAAACACGTGAATGTCGCACACATCTCATTTCATTTTCATTCCATTTTAGATTCATTCCATTTTAGTTTTTTTGATAAATATTTTTTCGAAAAATAAAAAATGGAGATTTTTTTCCAAAGCTATTTATTTTAAAAAATTATGGAGAATCACAATCGAAATCGCTGTATTCATCAAAAACATTTTTCAGAATGGCTCAAGTTTAGGAAAAAATTTCATACAATACATATCCGAATACCAAACGAAATAGAAATGTGTATAAAACATACGAAATAATTCAGGTATTCCATTGCAAATGGATGTACGTAAAGTTTACGTTTTCGTAAAAAATTTAGCGCATACAATTTTTTGTTGCAAAACGTTGGTAAACGTAAATTTACGAGCTTTATAAAGCACTCATAAGATCTGTGCTGGCGTTCGGAAGCGAGAGCTGGGCCGTGACCTCTAACGATTGTAGATTGTTATTTACGTCCAAAAGGAAGGTCATTCGTTTAATCTTTGGTCCAATTAAAGTTGCGAACGACGAATGTCGGATTCGTATGAACCATGAAATAAAGTCACTACTCGGAGGTAGCGATATCTATCATCGGATTCATCAAATCCAATTGACTTAAATGGCTCGGCCGCGTTGTAAGGTCCCTACAACAACGGATGATCTTGTTTCACCAATAACAGCCGGAGGACCATAGTGCAGACGGCAACATCTGTTCATGGAATGTGAAAGCTAAAGAGAGAGAGAGAGAGAGAGAAAGAGAGAGAGAAGATATAGAAGTGCATACTAGGGGCTCGATTGAGTCAAATAGACCATCCCAAACCCTAACATACAAATTATAAGGGGAAATCTGTGGAAACTGCTCTTCACTCTCTTACTCCTCATATCGAGAAATTCCTTGAACGTAAGTAATACTCCATGATAATTTTTCTGGATTTAGAGGGGTCTTTAATAACGTTATTGGCGATCACGCTGGCACTCTTTTCTGTGTGTGGACGAGTCACTCAGGGGTTGTTAAGATCAAACACTTAAAAGCAGCGTAATGTCTGAGTAGAGGCATACCGAAAGGTGGGGTATTATCCCCCCCTCTCCTTTTCTCTAGGAAATACAAACTTCCTCAGATTGACTCCTAGCTTAAACGGTATCGGGTTGATCTTCACTGTTAAAGCGAAATATCTGGGTCGCATTCTAGATAAAAAAAACTAAGCTGAAAACCTAACATATTAAGTAAGAGTAAAAAATCTACAATAGCGATTTATTCCTGTCAAATTGTCATTAGAAAATTATGGGGTTTGAATCCCCACATCTAATATTCTTGGTAGAAGTATAGCGATCCTTGTCTTGTATATGTAATGAGCTCTTAAGAGCATATCCACTCAACCACTGGAAATTCTCTTTCATCTTATGCCCCTAGATATTCTAGGTTAAGGAACGGCAGCGAGCTCAGCTATAACTACATCTCCCTATGAAACTGTAACAATACAAGAGACTCATCTTCTAAGAAACTGGAACATCTCAAATACTACCTACTATATCATTTCGTCATCATCTTTTGATCAGAGGTTTAGGACTGATTTTACCACCAGAGATGACTGGATGAGAGAAGCATTTCTGAATATTGAAGGTGTTCATTCTACACTGATGGTTCAAAGATGAATGGGAAGGTTGGGTGAGAGATTTTCTGTGAGGAGTTAAATGTAGACCTCTTTTCGTCTTCCAGACTACTGCTTCATTTCTCATGCAGAACTAATCGCTGATATAGGAATCCGTTGACTGGTTGAGGTATAATATGATATCTGCAAGGAATATTCGCTTTTTTACGGACAGTCAGGCTTCAATTAATACGCTCACATCATATTTCCTTGCATCGAAAATTGTCCAGATTTGTCTCTCATCTCTTAACGACATGGTAGATCAGTTCAACATCCTGTGAGTGCTAGGGCATTTCGGTTTTACGGGGAATGAACTGAGATACCAAGCTGTATATCGCTCGTTACATGCAAATTACTGCTTCAAGTGGAAGCTAGATGAACAACTAACGACAGATGGGCAAATTGCACCTCATGCGTAATAACTAGGCAGATCTGGCCAAACTAGATCTGTCAAGATCCAGATAGGTGGTTCGCTGCGTTGGCGGCATGTCAGTATGATGGTGACTGCTATTACGGTACTCTGTCTCAAGAAGAGGTAGAAACTTTTCTCCATTTGCTTTGCACTTGTCCTCGCCTGGCGCTTAGCAGGCTGAAATTCCTGGGAGCGGTCCTCCTAAATAACTTAACGGGCCTCAATAAAATGGACGTCAAGGATATCCTACGCTTCGTTGAGAACTCAAGGTGGTTCGATGTGTAGGTGAGGAGAGAAAACAATGTCAGCCTTAGGTACATTCCAAAGTCATTGTTCTAACCATTTAGCACAAACTTCTAACTAGTAAGTTTTATGATTTTCAAATGGGTCGTCTAGGGCGTGGACTGTGTTTTAAAAATGTGATTTTTGTTTTGGGCTTTAGGTACATTCCAAAGATATTCTTAGGTATTCTTATCTTTGCATTTAGCATGCGTTTCAGTCATATTAGTGAACTGCTTAATCCCAAAGGAGTGTCTCTAGTAAGGTATATAATTTTCTAATGGGTCTGACATGGTCTTCCATGAATTTTAAAAAATGATTTTTAAACATTTAATATGATCTTCAGTGATATTGGTGGTCTGCTTAGGCCAAAAGGAGTGTCTCCAGCATGTTATGGGATTTTCTAATGGGTCTAACAGGGTGTGTAATGAGATTTAAAAATGTGAATTTCTGTTGGCCGTTGGCCCATTGTTAATTAATCCCATGGATTTCGTGTCCTTCTAAGTTCAATGAAACACTTCATTTTCATCCACTCACACGTTCATCCGCACAATTATTTGTGCTATGCCACCTCCATATCAACCTGTATCCTAGCTGCTTATGGTCGGCGATGAGTTCTAAATTCTAACAGAGGGTAATATAGTTGTGCTTCTTAATTTCTGCGATCTTAATCGAACCCAGGCCAAGTACTGACGCTTTATCCACTGCGCCATTACTTGGTCCAAAGTGGTCTGGCGATCCCTTACCAACTTGTATCTTTTGGGAAATGTTAAATTACATTACGCTACACAGACTGAGGTTTATTAATACGAATTTAGCGAAAACCTTATTAAATGCTTACACTGTGGATTTCATATACATTTTCTAATTCTTTTTAGTGTAACAAACGGAACGGAATTTTATTTAGAAACTTTGGTCTTATTTATGAAATCGGTGGAAATTTCGACAATCGCGGAATATAATTTACTTTATAATTCGCTATATTATTCGAATGTTTCGCCAGTTACTTTAATCAATTTTTTCAAGTTTGCTGATATTTGTGTCCCTACTAAGGGCATACATAATTTCGATTCTATTTACCCAGTTGAAATATTAGCAGGGAAACAAAAATTAAGAAACATGCAAAGAAATTTAAAAAAATGAAATAAGTAGCATGCGAAAAATTCGAATAATATATAGAATTCTAATGCAAATTTTATTGCGATGGGAGAAATTTCCACAGATTTCAAGAACATGACCTCAGGATCGAGTTTTGCTAAATCGAGTTAATTTTATATCGGTATTCTATCTTTATTTATTTTCTATCTAAACATCTTTATGTTTCGGGATGGTTTTTGGGCGAACTTTATATGCGTACTTTAGTAAGCCAGGTCCAAAAGAGGTTCGAGGTGGGCAGAATTATTTTTCCTCAGTTGTAGAATTTTGTTCAATTGGATTCGTAAATTCCAATTGAATAAAATTCTACAGCTAAGGAAAAATAATTCTGCCCACCTCGATGCTCGTTTGGACCCCGGCTTTCTAAATTACGCATATGAAGCTGGCGCAAAAACCATCCCGAAAAACGCCTTTAACAGATAGGTGTGTTTCTCCGCGAAATATATTCAGAATTTGATTTTCCCCATATTTAGGGAGGCTTTCGGGACAGGTTCATATGAGCGTTACTAAAGTATTCGTTCTATTTTTTTATAAAATAGAACATTTTCGTTTGGCTACCTTGAACGGTTAATCCAAATATATTTGACGTTAGTTGAATTTGCATTCAACGAAATTATTATACACATCTACGAGTACAAATAATACAAAACCTTACCTTGTTTACCAGATCCCACGTCAAATACTTCATTTTATATAAAATGTATTTATTTCATGAGCACGTTAATTATATACATACAATTAATTTTGTGTATATTCTTTAATTATATAATTTTATATGTTGGCCAATTAAAATTATAAGATTTTTTAATGCTCTACTCATATTATATGGTACAATGGTTTCAGTGTCGTGTGGGCGGAATTTTGGTGGGTTAACATTGTTTTTAATGATCGAAAAAATTATTATATTACAATAAATCATGTTTACGAGTTGAACTATGTTGTAAGTCAGAACAGTATGGCATCTTATATATGTAAAAAACAAGTACAATTTAATTATTTTTAATTTGCATGTTCCTAAAACTTATTCTTAGTTTTCTCTTCAGTTTTCAACTGAAAAATGTAGTTCAGAAAAAAAAATTAAATTTTTGAGCTTTTGTCAGTAGTTTAAATAGTACAACCTACTTAATGGATTATTACAAAAAATCTAATTAATTTGTAAGTCTCAATCTGACGAGATATTTTAAAATCTAATATAAAATAATCTTGATTCTTGATATATGTTGACCACCTTCGTAATTTAACATACGAGTAAATAATATTTTTTGAACTTGCATACTCACATTAGAATACATATGAAACTTGTTCACCTTCCAATTCCAATAAATCCAACATATTTTGATTTTTACAAATTTTATGGCGTTGTGTATATCACCGAGAATTATGAATTTTTACGAATTTACATTTAATTCAACTTTAATTACCGTAGAAAATTAAAAACGAAATTATCAAACCGTATGAATTATGCCAGGCGGTTACATTAACGAATATATAGCGTGACAATTCGGTTTTTTCTATTTTTCTTCAGAATTGAATTGTTTATAGTTTTGTTATTATGAATTGTCGTATATGATTAAAATTAATGACCAATCGTTCATGGAATGTCTGGCTCAAAACCAATTTTTAATATATCGTACAAGTGAAGGTGATATTTCTGTTGAGCCGTAATATACTAAACAATTGTTAAAAATGTTTTCATCCAGACGTTCATTCATCCGTCTCTAATATTTTATTTTAGTCTGATTTTAATAAAAACAAATCTCTTTAAATAAATCCGTATGTGATTATTAAAGCTTTACATATAAAATTTATTTTACAGCAAGCACCGTATTACACAGTTTTTGGCTTATATATTTTTTAAATTTGATTTATTTGCCTAATTTAATTTTGGGTATTGTGTGTAAGTTCATAATGTGATATCTGGATTCTGGTGTGTTATAGTGGAAACTGATATTTAATTCTAAAAGTTCGACGTCGAAAGTGTTGTAGATCTCATTATTAAATTTTAGGAGGTCCTGTGAAGTTTTGCAGAAATAGGTCAATATATGGCATTTATGAAGAAATTCATTATAAATTTGTCATGATAATTTTTCCACAACTTATGGGTTAAGCATTCAAGAAACTTCATATATCAGTTTTTCCTGTTAATTTTGGGCAGTGCTTTTCATTCATTCCGAAAGAAATTTTGGGTTATTCTGAGTAATAGCCAGATATTACTTTATATCGAGATTCGGTTAGCAAGACGTTTGTAAATTTGTTCGATGTAAATTTTATAGTATTATACTCCATTCATCGATATTTTTGTCTAAATTTCCAACTAACTAAATTGGTGTTTCTTACCGGTTATTGATATTATCTCTGAATTAAAACCAACTAGAGCCTGATATTTAGTTCTAATCTACAAACTTTGTTCAGATTTATCAATATTCGATCAGAAATATTTTGGAAATTGATAAATTTTAATTTATTTAGCCAATCTTAATCAAATATCAGACGCGATTTGTTTTGTGCCATCTATGAACGACTAGAATGAACCAATCATCAGTTTAGTTAGTTGGGAATTTAGATAAAAAGTCGGTGTGAACTACGATACTGTATAAGTCTACCTTTGGGTCAATATGTTTTCAAAATATCCAAAAATGTTCATTCTTAAAAGATAAGAAGATAAACTTACGTGATAAGGGGGTTTCCATAAAATTATTCTCTTCTTCTTCGCGCTATATCCCTGAAAAGATTTCAGCCGCCTTAATAATTATCTTCCAAATATGTGGATCAAGCCACAATAAAAGGGCGCCAGGCACAATAACCAAGAATTTGAGGTACTGTTCAACGTCATCCTCTATTCGGTCCTCCTGTGAGGTCCTGCATTCATTAGTGCCGACTTCAGGGCCTCTTATGGTGGGCATCGTGTATGGTTTTGGAAACGTAGTATATCTAAGCCTTGATGATTTAATTGTTCCCATTATATCTTTATTATCCTGATCATTTCTGATCTGCAAAGTTCAGACGCACCCAGTACATTTCTCCTTCGTTAAATGTACATAGCAACACACGAACTAATTTACGCTCAGAAACGACAAGTTTTTAGCTATCTCTTGTTGTTAGCGTTCAAGACTCGCTATCAAAAGTAACTACTGCAGACTTAAAAAATTTTATATTAGCGTAAAATACTCGGAACCTGCTGCGATCTGCGATGCTATAACTGCAGACACTGAGTTTTGCACATTTACCTTCGATCCCAAGTGTTAAAACTCACTCATATTTTCGTATTGAGCGTTACTTGTTAAAAATGATCCGCGTGTTTGTCTTCTCGCGATAGCCATGTCCATATTTGATTTTCGCTTCGTTAATGTGGAGGTCAATTTGTTGGGTTGTTATTTCCAACGGGAGAAGAACTTCTTTAACAGATGATATTACGACTTAGGGTGTATATGACCGCGTAAGCTAATATTTGACTTTGATTTGTAATATAAGCAGCTACACTGCGCTGTGTTAAGCTGGCAAATGACCTTCTACTAATAGTTGGATTATAATTTGGCCTTTTGGGTTTCCTTACCGCACTGCTTATGTTATTTCGAAAGCCTCAGAAAGCCTTTTTGAGTCATCTATTTTTCTTTTCGTATCAAATCGAGAGGTTACATGTCGAAGCGATTTATTTTATTGGACCGCATCTGTCTATTAAACCTACAGTTTCGGTTTTAAGCATTTATTGATTGTGCCATTAGCGTTTCTGCCTTCAATTCAGTCGATCAGAGTGTTTGCTCGCAACCATGTAGTTGTTGTGTGACCGCTTGTTGTTAGAGAGAGGTATATCGCTTTCCTGACCGATCCTTTCCTTGAATTGAAGCTATACAATTCTCACCCAGACAAGTGTTTCTGATGTATTTTTACCTAAATTTTTCTTCGAATCATTTGTTATTGCAGATTTGATTATGTTACACTGTTCTTTCACAGAATTGGGTAGTGGTTGGCTGTCCAGGTTTTCCGATATTTCGAAGTAGCCCGAATAGCTAGATTATTCAATGCTTCAATGGTTATTGTATGTGGGAGATAGTCGAACCGCATATTTACAACCGCTGCGTTTGGTCTTAATATCTTTGATGCTAGACAAATGCCTTTGAGACTTTATTTGAATAACCGTAACTCCATCATTTGATTTCCACGTGCCTTTATGGTTTCCCTTTATGGTCGTAGAAATTACCTTTGGATTGTTCTAATTTCACCTCCGTTGGGGCATGTACCTACAAATGAGATGTTGAAGTGACGATCCCGTTGTTTATGGGTCTAAAATCCGTTACGAATTAGTGTAAACAATTGCTGATCAGAAAACCAAATCTAAACTCTTTTCTATGGAGTTTGTTCAAAAAGCGAACTCATGGCGAGTGTGATTGACGATGTGATTGCCAATAAGTTTTGTTTCTTATAGTGCAATTAGATCGAGATTAAACTGTCATACCTGATCGAGTAATTGTTGGGGGGTTCTTCGGGCGATTTAAGCTGAATACTTTCAATGTTCCACATTTTAAATCGTTATCCTTATTTCATGTCGTTGTCCTCTTGTTTCATGAGGTCATTGTTGTGAATCCGAGTTAATTAATTACCCTTGTTGGAGTTTGTTTTACCAACAAATGTTTTAGCCAGCTTGGATTGCAAGTCCAACGCAAATCCCCAGTAGAAGGACGACAGACAGCCCTCACACACTTAGTCTACCCTTGTTACGGGATGATTGCCGGTGGTGACCGCGATAAGGCTGTGTAAGCACTCGCTTACAGAAATGGCACAGGAGATGAGCTCTGCTGTAGTTCCCCTGTCTTCACTTCAACCTGACCATCTTTCTATGAAATTGCACTCGTTAAAATTTCACTAGTGTATACTTTAGTATTTGGTGGAGTCATTCCTAGAACTCCGGAAAATTTTTATTTTCAATTTACATCTTAAATGTTTTGTCTCATTGCGAACTAAGCATACGAAACAGAAATAGACCCGTAGCGTCTATTTCATTTAAGGAGATAGTGATTTTCGATTAGATTGGATTCACATTAATCTGAAAGTAAATTTAGTATTTGGTGGGGTTTTCCTAAGACTTTAGAATGATTTTATAGAAAACCGCTTACAACGTAAATTTATTTTGGAAAAAGAAGGAAGAAAAGTTATTTTGGACCTAGGTCAGAATTTTATTTTCGAATGTGCGATCAACTTTTGTCGTTCTAGGAAACCAATTGCCACGTCAGCTTTATCAGCAACAGAACATCGTCTGTAATATTCGTAATGTTAAGCATTCACACAATATTAATACGTTCTCTTGAAAAAGAGTTCGACGTTATAATTATTAAACAAGTCTGACTTACTGACAGTTTCCATTCTGAGGAATATTTTCGTTCCTATTAAGTCGTTCATAAAAAAGATGTAGTTAATTCATTTATGATCGTCTGCGATTTTAATCTTCTCCAAGGTAGTTTGGCGCGTTAGTGATGGTGTAATGACATCATTTTCCCCCAAAAAAAAGGTATTGGTATCGAATTTTGTTTGCTGACCGCAGGAAGTTTTAGGTTTGGTGGTGACGTTCACCTATATCTTAATTACTATTTTTAATGAAAATATAATAATAATTTTGATAAAGATTTTGATTATAATTTATTCTCCAAGCCAATCGCTTTCGATAGATCTTTTGTTTATTTCCGTTGTAACTTAAACGATATTGCCCGCGTACTCAATGCACGAATCAACTCCGGCTATGTATTGTTTCTTTTGAAAACTTTAATTTTTCCTGCAAAATTTATTTTTGGCCAAGGTTAACCGCAATGTGATCCTTCATATATAAACCAGTATTTGTATCGTACATTCAGCCCAACTTCCAAAGTAGTCCATTTCTAGCTCTCAGGATTTTGTTAAGGTTTTTGATTAGACATCCGTTCTCTTCAATAACATTGGTAACTCTTCTTACATTTCCCAAATGATGTAGTTTGGTGTTTGAGTTTGACAGTCAGTCGTCGATTAGTAAGTTATACGATTGTCTTAGTGCAAAGGGATTTAAACGATGTAGGAGGCCGACCAGCAAGAAATAATCACTGAATTGAATGTTCGGAAATGCAAAACAGTTTCAATTGTCCATTGGAATAATGGAGTATATATCCTATATTGGGTTGGTTTTTATTATGAATTAATCTCTGTACTACTCTGTACTGGCCCCCTTTTTATAGATGCCATTATGATGTAATTGAATTCATTTAGAAGCTATTTGTGCTTTAGGATTTCGTAGTCTACCTCCCTTGAAACACTGTTGGTTCGGGACATCCACAAATTAATTGTGTCATCGCAAATTAGTAATCGAAAAACTAAATTAATTGAGCTTGGATTATGTTGTCCTGCCTCTGATTGCGTTAAACTTATTTTATTTGCAACCAAATTTATTATCTTTATTATCGAGAGGCCTATATTTCAGTTATTAAGAAAATCTGAAATTTTGCTATACTTTTAGTCATAACCAATACTTTTAGTCTTGCAATACTTTTAGTCTTGCAATACTTTTAGTCATATGATCTAAAGACCAAATAGAATAAAACAAATGCACTGTATTCGTCGAAAATGGTTATTCAACGAGCAGTACGAGAACACCCAAATGTAAATTATACGGCATTTCACCAAAAACGACGTCATCGAAAAATACAACTACCTTAGCTAGTTGCCTAAAACAGCAATTTACCGAAAACAGCAGTTCTCCAAAGCGGCAACATATAATTTACCCAAAACGACATTTCACCGAAAATTTGTCGAATGAGTAGTTAGTGAAAATTTATATATTCTTTTGAAATGAAAGGCCTTGCGTTTCGGAAAGGGGCTGTTATTTTGTGAAAACTAATTTTTTTTTTGTTGAATACAGTTAGCGATATATCAACCGATTATAAATATGCGGGATCCCATGGTTGTGGTGGAAATTAATTTGTATGATGAATGTTGGATTCCAATAAGAGTTTCTAATGCAGTTTTTCTAAATGGTTGATTTACTCGTACATGAGACCAGGCAATTTTAATTTGTCTGTATGATAAAAATGGGAATCCTCCCATTCCAGATGGGATTCTAACGAAACTTTAATTTGAACGGAACTAAATCATTTTCAAATTACTATAATCGAATTTAGTTATGAAAAATGGGATTCCAATATAAGTTCTTGGATGTTGATCTGGAAAATAACAAATTTGAATGGAACATAATCCATTTATCAACTGATAGGGATAAAACTAACTTGCAAGAATAATTCGTTTATGCCTAGTCACAGATATTTAGTAGATTAAAATAGTGCCCCATTGAGCATTTATCGTATTCCAGATCTTCAACCAAACTATAAAATAAAAGAATTATTTTAGAAGATAAATTTGTGCTCAGGAAACTTGCTCGCTACAATTTGCGCTTGTTACTTATTTTTCTTAATTTTTCTTATTTTTCTTCTTTATTTCGTCAAATGTTCGAAAATATGTTTTAAAATTTTAAATAATTCTAACTAATTTTTAAAATTTTATTTCAAATTATATCGATATTTTTTATTTGCTAAAATTTGGACTTGGTTTCCATTTATTAATTTCGCCTATTGATCTATTCTACAAACTTAATTTATCGTAGGACATTCAACAAAAAAGTAAATTTATTGAACAGTCATTTCATCAAACCGGCAATTTGCTGAAATTATGTAGGTACATTCGGTTACTTAGTTAGTAAATTGTGTGTACTGTTTGTTAAATTCAGATCGGCTATTTTCGACCAGAATCACATCCGAAAGCCATTTTAAGAAACTTTAGAGTGCATTCGTAAAAGAAATTTTATAGAATTTGGCCTATTAAACTCTTTCAAAACCCAATTTAGCGAAAGGAGATTTTATCGACAATTCGATGAAAAAATGTACATTCGGTTAATTAGTTGGTCAGGGTAAGTGGGTTGTTTGTGCCGGTCGTTAAAGATAATTTTGCCTATTAATTTGTACTACAACCTAATTTATTCTAGGACATTTACCAAAAACGTCTATTTATCGAAAAGAGATTTCGTCGAAAACGAGAATTCGCAGAAAATATGAACATTCGCTTAATGAGTTATTCAGGTTAAGTAAATTGTTATTGTTTTTTAATTTCTAGATTCCTTCCAGAAGCACGATGTTAATTTGAGTAAACGACTAATGATATAACAGCTACTATCGAGTTTTATCGCAATCGAGACAAATGTCTTAGTTCGCTTCGGCAATGAGCTTAATTAGATTCAAAATGGTCATTTTTCAGAACCACATCCGAAGGTTATTTCTGAATCATATTTTGAAAATACAATCCGTATTTCATTCAAATCGGTAGAGCAATGACTTAGTTCCATATTTGTATACAAATTAGAAGTTGCTGCATCTTCTACTTCTGCATCTCATATTGCAATCTCGATCGGTTAAATTGCTGCTGATAAAGTGATTAGTCCCATCAATTTGGTAATTATCTTACCGCATTCGGAACTCTAATTGGAATTCTAATTTCATCATACATATTAGTTTAATGTGAACCGTAGAAATGACTTAGTTATGTTCAAATTGGCCATGTTTTAGGGCCACATTTGGATAACGTAATAGAATCCCATTTTTACCGTACGGCATGTAAGATACAAATCAGGCGTTTCTTTCAATTTTTAGATATATAAATTGGCAAAAATATAACGAAAACTTAAACGTCGATTTCTCTAGTAGTTCCATGTTCGGCCGAATTACAAACATTAAAGTGACGGGTTAGCATAGTAATAGAAAAAGTTTTAATGGAGGTAGTAAACTTTTATCGGCACTTGAAGTGACAAATGATGCGACTAACAGAATACGGTTTGTTATTCATAAAAAATGTTTGTCGAATTTTCGTTTTCGGTGAATGTTTTTTCGATAAATTGATTTTTCGATTAATTGTTTTTCAATGAATTGGCGCGGAACCGTATTTTATAGGTGGGATATTGTTATAATTTTCGTCTTGATGTTTTATTTATTTTATTTGTAAATCGCTGGTTCGGCAAATAGATCACCACGTAAAACGTTATGCAAATCCTTCCTGTCCATAAAGATATTAGGGTTTCATGTGAATTCTTATGTAAAGTAATCTGAATAAAATAAATTAACGACGAAGACAAAATATCAAATTTCATGAATTATTGCTCTACGTATGCCGTTCAAAATAGGAATGATTGGATTATAATTTCATATAGTATTATATATAGTATGCTTATTATATAAAATCTTTGTCATATTTATTTCTAATATTTCAATATAATAAAGTAATGTAATAAATATTTTTGTTTTATTTTATTGATTCATTAAAAAGCTCTTGTGTGTGTAGTTTATTTGTAAAAAAAAGTTTTTCAACTTGTTGGTAGGGAAACTTTCGCTTTGGTACATCATATATAATCAGATTATGTTCAATGGGATTTTTGGGAATACCCTTTGCTACGTGAATATTTTATGTACGATTTATATTTAGAATGCAATCTTTGATCGAATACATTTACATCCACCTAATATTGAATTGGCAATTTTATTATACCTGCTTAGGACGGTACACGTAAATTCTATAAAACATAATAATTCAGCAGAGAGCTTTTATTTTATTCGACATATAATTTTTGATTGAAAACGTTTAATATTAAAAATACATAAACTCGAATCATACATAGTGTAACACTTCGACGCATGAGATAATCGTTAAGATTACAGAAACCCTAAAAAAATGTAATGAGATCACATCTTTGCCTTAAAATCCTTGTTAATTGATTTGCTTTATGTTTATAAGTTTTTCTTGTTGGTTGTCTTTTTACCTGATAAACAGATTTTTAGGACACAACATTTTTAGTATATGAACACATCTACATTTACAATAAAGATTAGGTCCGAAAATGTACATAATATTTATATTGTTTGTCTTATCTATTTTAATTCCGAGTAAATAACAAAAAGAAACCAAATTTCTCAGGTTAATAATTAGGAACTTTAAAAATACAACAAAAATCCCAGTACCAAATTGATATTTTAGTAAGTTTCAAAAAGGGATACTTAACATTCCCTTTCTTATTTTTTTGCTTTTCTCTCCCGCCTTAGATAAATAACCTTTTAACAAAAATGATTTTGTTCTAGAATAAACAATACCCATAGTCATCATCGTCGTCGTCATCTATAGAGAGGGAATTTATAAATTGTGTTCCTAGGGTAACCAAATCATCTTCAGGCATTTAAATATGTATGCTTTTTGTACTATGCTGTGTAAAATGTGTAATTAAATTTTCATAAGTAAATAATGTCGCCATAATCATTTACATAATGTTTTACAATTTGACCGCCTATTAATAATACTCGCCACACAAAGAATAAACCGCGTCGTCCTGGAATTAAGTAATTTAATTTCTCTTCTGTGTATGTTTTTCTTGTATGGCGAATAAAATAATTATATTCAGGAGAGAGGGCAATGCAGCAAACCTAATAGTTTTCCTTCTGTCGTTCGTTTTTTTTGTTTGTTATGCAAACGACAAGGGAAATGGTATACAATGATACCATAATTTTCTATTGCTTCGAGAAACACCCATGGAACAGAAGACGTTTAAAATTTTGATACTGGAAAGTTTACTCCGCTTAATTTTTTTTGTTACGTGTCACAGTGCCCATAGTATCGTACTCATAACCTTTAAACTCTTGTTGAAATCGTAATATTAAAAATATGTACTGACCTTGGTATTTGCATATTTTATCTATTAAATTAGTAAGAATTTGTTACTTTAGTGATGATATCTATATTCTATACGTTCCGATTATTCGGTTTTGTAATGTGTACGAGAATAACAGCCAAGATCAAAATTAATTATAAAATTTATTTATTTTAATATACTTAAGTAGTTCAGACTACTTAAATCTAATTTGTTAGAAGTATCGTAGAATATATAATTACATAATTTTATATTTTTGTAATTGAAATAAATTAGGTACAATTTTGAAATCTGTGATGGGTCAAGTATTAAGATTTTATGTCTATGTATATGGTTTGATATTTTGCAACGTTGGATTGTTGAACAGATAACACTTTTAAATCGGAATGATTTATGTTGTTAATTGTAAAAGATCCCACGGTAGTAAAATCGGTTGTCATTTTAAGGCCTAGCAAACAATTTTCAACAAGTTACCACAAAAGCAGTCATAGTGGTTGCAGTGCTATTCAAGTTAATGGTTATTCAGCTGCACCTTGCAATAGTGGGTTCTATGCTTTGTCTTAGAATGCTGCTTGGTAATTTTTTATTGTTACTCAGTGCAAACACAAAAATAATGAATATTAACCGAAATAAAAAATGCATTTAAAGAATTTTTATTAAGAAAATGAAATGGCTGATTCTATATGTACTAAGTTTAGGATAATGACACCCCGCCGCAAAAAGGAGAAACTGGGCTACTTAAAGCAAGCAGATATATGAACGTGGGGAACAAAGAGAAAATAAAAATAGAATTAAATGAAACGCAAATGTGCAAAATAAAAAAATGTTGCGAATGACAAATACTGGATAGAGTGTTTAAGTCTATTAGAAAAAAAAATTAAAAATTTATATAGGTACCGTTCTCAAAGCACGAGTATCTTAAGGTAAAGAGATATCTGTTCGAGTAGAGCTGAAGAATCTACCTCATCACATAAAAGTTGATGAAAGAAAACGATGAAAATCCCGCCCAAATTCTTCCTATGTGTACTTCATGGTATAGGAATGAGAACCAAACTGGTTAAGATACTCGAGCTAAAGCCGAACAAATGTCATGTAAATAATCCTCGTATCATAAGGGTACAAACATTCTTTAGACCAGCGTTTGACAAATGCAAGTTGTTGACAATAAAATCGATCACAAATTACTCCTAGTCCCGTATGGTTAAAATTCTGGCAATGACACCGCTTTGCACGTTTTCTAGAGTATATAATGGATTGGCATTTACTCACATCCAGATCAAGATTATTTTTAGCACACCAAGTTATCAAGTTATTAAGGTCATTCTGTAATAGGTTAACATCGATGGAACTTGAAATTTGGTAGTGAATTTTCATATCGTCTGCGTAAATTGAAATTGACGAGTAGTCTAATCGAGAATTCGGCGACGTTGACGGTTAAGACGAAAAATTAGGCCCAAGATGACCCGATCTCGGAAGTAGCTATAAAAGGAGCAGATCCTCTGATACCAACGTTCCCTCAGATAAAAGTCCATCCATACTAAGAGTTGAGGTGCAAACCCTAGTTCCTTGACTTTAAACAAAATTGTTTTATTGGAAACCCTGTCCTTTTATGGGAAACTTCGTTTCCACCCTCCATAGCGTTCAAAGTATGAGTTGCAAATTTGGTTAAATTGTTTGTCGTAGATCGTCCTCTAAGAAAACTGATTCATTGAAAACAATGTTTTACATTGAAAGTAAAAGGAATTATTTTCATTACTTTCAAATAACTTAGGGATACAGGATAATTTCGCAACTGGCCTTTAATTAGAGACATCTGGTTGTAAGCGATTGATCTAAGTTACCAATACAATTTTTTAAAACGATAGAAGGTAACCCATTTTTTAGCTTGTAAATGCTCCTTACCTCTGTATCAAGATCAATTTGATATTCATGTAACTGAAGTAATCCGCATCGGGCTCAATATCGTTGTTCTAGTAGGCCGTATTAAGCAAATTTGCGAACAGGTCAGCTATGGTTTTGGGGTCACCAGAAGAAGGATCACTGAACTTCATCGTAGGATATCCTTCTAATTTCCCTTTAGAAGAAATGAAGTTTGTGAATTGTCAAAAAAACTTTAGGTCAGCGATTATTTCCGACTGCATCCTACCGATGAACTCAACGTTCATGAGATCGCAGTTCGAAAATTCATTGTAAACGTTCACATAATTTAACACATATAACATATTCACATTAATACAAATCCTATCTCGTCTTTAATAATTTCCAGTTTTTATTTCTTTGATTCCGCAATGATTGCAATTCCCGGTTGTACCATGGTGGAACTGCCAGTTTATTTCTTCAAACAGTATAGTGGATGGATTGTTGAAAGCATTTAACCATTACGGCATTCAAATTGAGCATAGTTTTAAAATTGGCATCAACGGAAATTAAAATTAGGTGAAGTTTCACAGTTAATGTTAACTTTACATTGTTCGCTGGAAGATGTAATTAAAATAGAAAGTCTAGTCTGCTTTGATTTCTTCATTGTAATTTTAAATTGCCCGTGTTAAATTAAAATGTATAATGGGCAATTGAAACCTACTCGATTGTTAATGAAAAAAGCTTCCTTTTTATATTTTCACGGAACACAAATTTGACCCTCGTTCTCTTTCCTGTACATCTCTTGTTCTTTTCCTTAAACAACGTCAACATTTTTTCAGCTTAAATGCGTATTTTGCACAGTAAGGCTAAGTGATCAATTAAATCGTTTATTTAGTTTAATTAAACCAATTATATAAAATAATAAATGTATTATGTATTAGCTTGTAAAAAGTTCCGATGAACACAAATGCCGACAAACATAGTTGCTTCAAGATTAAAAACCCACAGTGACCTTGGATCATACACAAATATCCACGATTTTGATATAAATAAATATTTTTAGATCGGTTTGTAAAATAAAATTGATTTCTTTGGATACATCTCAGACCAATGTTATGAATCTGGTCGAAACGAGACTAATCAGAATATGTGTAGCCAAGGTATTGTCCCTTTACGTATAATGTATTTGTGAAATTCTGGTAGCAGATGGAAGATTTGGTCAGCTCAACAGAGTCATCGTGTACCATGGCTCATGAAGTTATGCTGAACGAGCTTGTGTCTGATTAAATAATTGATGTAACTAGTACAGGTTTGATTACACTTCAAGAGAATCAATAAATATTCTCATAATTAACGTACATAGTAATTGTTGGTTGTTTGAAAACGATAGAATACACTTCGTCATCTATTTCACGAACCTATCAAAAAAATCAAAGTCTACCAAAGTTTTTCGATAAAATTATTGATGATTACTCAATGTCGAAAAATGCAAAATTTTGTCCTTCCACCGGAAAAAACTACCAGGAATTAGTGACTATAACATCAATGGCAGAAAAATTAAAATTAGTAAACGAGACAAATGATTTTGGCGTACGTTTGTTGGGAATATGTCCTTTTACAAGCACATTGTTCTAATTATTGCCCAGGTGAATTCTATAGGTGTATCAGGAGATGAACCAACGACTTAACCGATCAGCGCATCTTGTTCATCTTACATTTCAGCTTTATCAGATCTCGTCAGCTGGAATATACAATCCCAGTATGATGCTGCCTATCTCACTCAACATAATGTTCTTTACCACAAACTACGTAGCTGGTTCTTCTGTGCACACTAGATGTAAAGATTATAAGATCTTGACCCTGGCTAATAGGTGAAAATTATTGGGTAGACAAAAGATGATGCCACCATAATGGCATGTTATGGTTGAAGTTGCCAATGCTAAGGTCAACAACATAACCTTAAAATATTACCGATTTTGTATCAGCGTCATATATTTTTTCCTTTGAAAATGTCAAGTTTTGAGCCAAATATGTTTCATTTGCGGAAAGTTTTGATTTACCTCTTTAATTTGAAAGAATCTGTAGCTGAAGCGCATCGATTACTTGTAGAAGCATATGGTGAAAGTTTAAGAACGATAAATTTGATGTGGAAGACAAAGAACGTAGTAGATGGCCGAAAGTGTACAAAGACGTGGAGTTGGAAGATTTATTCTATGATGATTTGTGCCAAGCGCAATTAGAACTTGCACTTTCTTTAGGAGTAACGCAACAAGCAATTTCACATCCTTTAAAATCATTGGGAATGATTCAAAAGCAAGGAAATTCGGCTCCATATGAAATGAAGTCGAGAGATGTTGAAGGCCGATTTTGTTGATGTGAAAGTGAAATGTTGGTTGCCAGGCATAAACGAAAGGGTTTTTTGTATCGCATAGTCACTGGTGATGAAAAATGAATCAACTACGATAACCCCAAAAACAAGAAATCATGTTTTGCATTTGTTGCGATTTATCTTGATGACTTTGGGATATAGCTTGATTGCTGGGGCCCTCTATACCGAACACAATTGATGAGATTGAGCCGAGCATCAAGTAAAACACGCCCACTACTACTCCAGCACGACAAAATTGTTCTCCTGAATGATAATACTCGACCACATCTTGCGGCACCGATCAAAACCTATACATGGAACCACTCAAATGGGGAAGTTTTACCCCATTCGTCATATTCACCAGGCATTGTCCCGTCTGGTTACCACTTGTCTCGATCGATGACGCATGGCTTGTCTGAGCAGCACTTCATATCATATGAAGATACCAAAAATTGCGTTGATTCAAGGATGGCCTCAAACGATGAATCGTTTTTTCGACGTGGTATTCGTATGTTGCCGGAAAGATGGGACAAGTAGTGGCTAGCGATGGACAATACTTTGAATAAAACCTACCGTTCTTTCACAATAAATGTCCAATTTTTGACAACTGCTGGGGAAAACGCACGCATCTTACATTCTTAGAAGCCTAAATATTTATGCTCCTTTCGCAAATCTTCGACAACATGATTTTTCAAAAACAGAGCTTAAAACCAAGTAATGACAATATAAAAATGTTTAATGAAGTACAAGCCCTATGTGACTTCTCTAAATCTAGCGACGATTTCAAAAGAAAATTATTGAATTTATATTGAACTAGCTGAATTACTCCGGCGTTGCACATGAGGAATTAGAAATTGAACTTCAAATCAGCTCTGAATTTTTCTATTGATCAACTGGTTCACTCTGTTCACTTGTTTCATAAGCTCTAGAAGAAGACGTTCTACAATTGCAGACATTTTTGGGAAACAATTGTATAGGAACACCTAGACCCAGGGGCTAACCACTTCAATAATATTATGAAAACTGTTGATTCTGGTATAAAAACCCTTTTCAAAGTTTGAATCCGTGTGTAAGTATGGTGCAGAAACTCAATAACGGTCGTATTAATGCAAGGGACGAAAACCTCAGATTCGAGCATGCCACTAATTTCATATAAACCCTTTCCCATAGTCATTGCTGCCGAAAAATTGTTACCAATAAATCTCCAATCACCGCAAACACAATGGTATCAACAAATTTTCCGGCACCCAAATAGTCGACACCAACATCGGTAACTCAAATAACGCCGACAACTATATCGCCGTCACACATCCTCTAAAATAATTTTGACTGATAAGCGCACCTATCACACAGCCCATATCGCTGTCATAACCACATCACCTACACTGACAATGCCGGAAACCACATCGCCTACACTAACATCGCGGCAGCCAGATCGCCGACAATCACATCGACACAAACCATTGTCGGAACCATTGTCGAAAACCACATATATGAATGTAGGTAATCCGGCTTAATAACCTTCTCTCAGAAAATGAGGGAACCAGTACGCGCACTAAAAATTTTCACCCAAGACGTACAAAATTCCTATTGGCAGAGCACTTCTTCTAACGGTACAACTATTTGAGTCATATCTACATTACCAACACCACTATGGCATACTTACACTTTGCCAATTTTCGAATTCCTATATCGAGTTCCGATATGAGTTTCGACGATGTGGATGACGACAGTGTGTGTGTGTCGGCAATGTGGGCATCGGTGATTTAGTTATCGCCGATGTGGAGGTCGATGATGTGGATGTCGGCGAAACGGAATTCGGCTTGCCGGCGATCCATTTATGTTTGTTATTATGCTTCTAGCGATACAACTATTTCTGATAATTACGAGATTGCTTTTATCAAGATCTAAGGTACTCCTAAGTGAACTTATATTAGACGCACACGTCACATCTACGTTACCAACACCACTAAAGCGCAAACTTACATTTTGCTGGTTGCCTATGCTAATTTTAATTCTCGACCAAAACTGCTGGGTTTGTCGGCCAAAATTCATATCGCCCATGTGTTTGTCGTTCATCTGGTCAGTTTGCGAAATTGTTGGTGATGTGACCCATATCAGGTATGAGATGATACTATCATAGTTAAGCTTAAAAAGGCGATATGCATAACGTAAATAAGCTATTAGCGATTTAGATCCTAATTTTCGAATCATTGGTATCGTTTTACTAATTTTAGAGTTTAGATTGACAGGTTGGTCGGTTTGCCACTTTAATCATTAAGTTTTATCCCCGTTTAGTTAATGGAGTGGTGTTTAATGTCACTGATTATCGGCTGGAGCCTGTGGCATGATCGGCGAGGCGATGGAAGATGTGAGGGAGGTGTATTTTAGCTAGTTTAAATTTTATAATTTTATTTGCGCAGATGCATATTGTATCATTCGGTTTTGGTCCTTCTCATTGTAAGCCCTAACACGCGCACGTAACAATAAAATCGACGAATATTTTAAGTGAATATGTGTGTATTTACTATTTACAGTACACATTAAAAATAAAATTTGTTCTAAGAGTAGTGCGGAACCCTTTACGTGCGTGTCTGACTCATACTTGATGGATTTCTGATTTGGCTCATATGGTTTGGTTATGTGTGGAAATTCAAATCATTTGAAAATTGTATGTCAGATTACTTCTTGAGTTAACACAGCGCCTGAAAAGTTCCCGGTTTAACAAAGAAAACACAATTGTTTTGGGAAAAATACATTTATTCATTAACATAATTTCCTTCTAGAGCGATACAATCAGTCAACGCCTCTCTAACATTACGATGCCTTTTTTGTAGAACGATTTATCTTTCTCTTCAAAATAAGCTTCAGTTTCGGCAATCACTTCTTCATTGGAGCCAAACTTCTTTCCTTGGAGTTTTGTTTGAGGTCTGCAAACAAGTAATAATTGCTGGGGGCCAAATCGGGCGAATACGGTGAATGCGGAAGCATTTTAATGTGCCATTCGCGCAAGTTTGCCATTGTTGCGATCGACTTATGACATGGTGCATTGTCTGAGTGAAAGTGCAAATTTTTTTTCTTCATTTTAGGTCGTTTTTAACGATTTCTTCATTTAAACGCATCAATAACCCATGGCATTTTTGAGTGGCATTTTTTCCATCAAAAAACAGTGTTAGAATTTTTTTTTTCATTGGTTGAAATTACCAAAAGTAGCGTCACTAAAACAACTGTAACTTGTAAGCTTAATGATCGAAATGTTATGAAATTTTAACAGGTATCATTTAAAGGTTGGTAGAATTTAAAAATCAGATGGGTTTTAAATTTGTGGCACCATCTATGTGTCAGACCTGGAACTTTTTATTCGATGTAGTACATGTTCTCCATGTATTACGCACAATACGTTTATTTTCGACGGTATACTCGTGGGTGGGATCCAACCAATCATGTTAGTCGCCACTATAATAGTTAAGGTTCTTGGTAACTACTATGAAGCTCTGGATACTCAGTGCACACCCACGAGTAACTTCAAAGTGAATTTTTATCGTTTAGTGCAACACGTTTCACCGAACGGGCTCTTGTTTATTCAATGTGATCATAGTTTTTTCTTATATTTGGGGATTACCGATTTTCGTTCGTTTCGTTTCATTTGATGTGCTTTCTGTTATTAAAGAAGAGAATAAAGAATACATTTATTATTATTGTGTGAAGGATCTGCGGCGGTAGTCTGACAGACAACAAATATGTCATCCTGGCGGTCAAATTAAATTTGTGGTTCCTTCTTTTACTAAATCTTAATAAAAGTAATCCAGACAAGTGTCTCAATCTATTGTCAATTTGACCCTAGAGGGATTGTGAGCTGACAAAAAATATAAATCAGAAAAATTAGCTTACAAACTAAGTTCTAAAGCTTTAAGCTATAAATCGAAAGTTTATTCAAACTATGTGTACAGTTAATCTATTACATATGCAACATTTGTGTTAGGCACAGATTTTTAAACCACCTTTTGACACATGATATAATCCATCGATTTTTAATTATTCACACAATATACATTTTTTTTTGCCGACATGTTTTTGTCTAGCTAAGCTTTTGGCATACCCACAACGAAAAACAAAGAATGTTTTTTTATGTTTTGACGTTAATTGATATATCATATTACGGTCTCATGTTAAACTACAAAAAACAATATAAAATTATGCTGATTTTAAGTAATCTAATTCATAAAATTTTAAAGTGTTATTGTCTTATGTGTTTAATGTATATAAGGTTTATTTACCATATAAAAATAAAAATATTTCTTAATATAATACAGATATACATTTAAGAAGTAACATTACATTGTCTTTTGCTAAAGTATGAGGAGTTGATGTGTGAAAAATAGCTTACAGTTTCTTGAAAAATTGTTTTCATGTACATAATACCAACTGATAATAATTTGTTGGTGTACTAAGTATTACGTAAACGAGAATGAACGTAAAAAACTACACCAAACTCACTGTCGTTGGGTGAAATCTTTCATCTAAATCATAACAAGCATAAAATAAGAAAAATGAAAATTATTTTTTTTTACTCTACCTATGCTAATTATAATAAATGTAATTTATGCTTTAGTTTTTTTGTGCTCGTTCCCTATGTTCTTTATGGTTTATGAAAACGAACACACAGAGCCAAGTTGTATGCTCTGTATTGTTACTTACAAAGTACACGACTGACAAGAATATTTTATGTGTTTTGTTATCCAATTTTCCATTTTTTTTTTGTTGTATTTTTCTAATATGTGTGTGTTTCATTTTATTTTACTTACAGAACGTGTTCTCGAGTCATCTTATCATGGACTAATTAAAGAAAATGAAACTTTAGTTGAAATAACACCCGAAATAAAAATTGATGAAACAAAAAAAATATGTGGCTTTGAAATTGAAAAAAATTTAAAAAAGAAAATACCATTTGAGGTAAGCATACACAATATGATATATAAAAAAAACACTCACTAATAACTGTTATAAATATTAAAGAAAATTAGATTTTCCTTTATGTTGTTGTGTTTTGTGTGTATACACAAAATTAAAAGCTTTCTCGTTTTTGTCTCATTCATTCTATCTAATCTTATTATTTTTTTTTTTTAGATTGAATTAATCTCAAATTTAGGAATATTACGTGCAACTAAATCACTAAATTGTGAAAAACGTAAAAATTATAAATTTGAAATTGCCGCTGTATTCTGTGATGGTAGAAAATCTAAAAGGTAAGGAAAATTATTTTTTATATACACAATTTAATTAATTATGTAGCTATTGTTTGGTGTAACAAAAAGGAAAACAATTTTCCGCATCGCAACTATAGAACTAAATAAAGGAATTATCTTGATAGATGCGACTACCGTACAAAAAAGGTGCGTCGCGACGATGTAATGTGTCTGTAAGATTATAGTATTAGAAAACATATCGAGGCTGAGAAGGGCGTACGATGTTTCGGTTTCGGACAGAATATAGAAATTTTTGGTTTAGTATGACAAATTTAGAGACATTCGTGTACTAAGAGATAACAAAGGACCACAACTTTTTACGATATTTTATTTACAACTCACTAATTCTATCCAAGTTTTGTATGCATATGTTATGCATTAGATAGTTACTTAAAGTGTTCGTTAATGATGAATGAATGCAAAACTGTTACGTATGTGTCACTGATGCTTTGTTCATTAGCATATGTATGTGGAATTAGCCTGAAAAAATGTGCCCTTGCCTAAAAATATAACCGATCACTTTTGATATAGGTTAGAGATGTACTTTACCCCTTCGCCTTAACGGATTTTTTCCCCGGGTCAATACCCCTCGTCACTACTCCTGGTCAATTATCGCTTTTCTAAATAGCCGGCGGTAAGGAACCGGTGGTAATGTCCTGCAGTATAATTTTCATATTGTTTTACGCAAAAGTAAACAAAACATTATCCAAAATTTATTAAAATTCAAACTTACTGGTAAAATTGATTGAGTAGCCAGGTTTTGCGCTAGTATATTGTTTGCTTGCTAGCTGATTGGCGAAATAGGTTCTTATGTTCGAATCGTCTTTCTACATGCAATTCATATAATGCTTCCCGCTTTTAAAGTGTCATTTCCGCTGCCACTTGATTTCGATTCAATGTGTTATGATGTCCACTATTCGTGAAAATCCCCAACACGAGTTTTATGTGGGAATTGACACACTAAGCTCATCAGTGTATTTCCTTTTTAGTGCAATTTATGGCGGATTTAAATGAATAGCCCCAGGACCCTAGAGTGCCTCGACCGAGCTCACCTGATTTTCACACACCGTGATGTTCACAACCTAAAACAACATTCACCAGCATGATCGCCGGCTCAATCCAGTTAATGTATAGAATTTAGATTAAATTAATAATTCCCCGAAAACTAAAGTGTCGTCACCGATCTCGTTCGATAACATATGTTGTCCATTAACAGTGAATCAAATTCCAATACTGGTTATATGTTGATATTGGTGTTGTAAATTTTTATATGTAAATGGCCAAATAATTATTATTACTCGAATTTAAATTGACGATTTCTAGGTGTCGTCTTCATCCTTTCCAGATTGCGATACATCATGATATCTACTATCTTTGAAGAAAATCGATTACCAGCCGTTTGTTGATATGGCATATTTAGTCATCTTCACCATTGCATTCAAGAAATCAGTGATTTCAAAAGGTTTGAAGCCAGTAAAATTTGAAGAACGCATTTATTTAAAATAAATTATCAAAATAATTTGAATTTGAACATTTAATTAGTTTTTAGAAAGTATATACTAAATTATACGAGTAGATATTAATAAATGAAATTTTATTTATGTTAACCACACTACATTCTCGATCCATTTTAGATACGGATATACTTTAACATATATTCCTGGACTATTTGCAAATCCACAAACAGTACCAAATGATGTAACACCATAGATTTGCATCATATCATGATAAATTTCATGCGAATATAAAATTGGTCCACCAGAATCTCCCGTACATGAACTTGATATAGTTTCACGCGATCCAACACAAAATTGCGTTTCTTCGTCAATTCCATTGAAGATACGTCTATTTAAATTAAACTCATACGATTGATTGCATTCGTCATACGTGTAAGTGTCCAAATATCCAAAATAAAGCGTTTCACTTTTTTCTTCAGCCGGCCCCAAAAGACCCCATCCCATACCAATTAAACTATACGGTATTTCTTGCGATGAGGGCAAACAAATAGGCCGCATATGAAAATTAAATTTAACTTCTCGATCGAGTTCTATTAAACCAATATCATTATAAACATAAGCGCGATTATACGACGGATGAGGTATTATACGCTTCACTCCAAAATCTTCGGCACATTCATCAGGTTGTGTAACATGTTCCAGTTGAAGAGAACCCAGCCGAATGGTTTTTACTTGGCCACTGCAAATATTAAATTTTAGTATTAATCATTACACTGAATATTTGAATTAGCATACAATTGGATTGGTTCTAGACAGTGTGCGGCTGTCAATATATATTTTTCACTAATTAGGGAGCCGCCACAATTCCATAGTAGTTTACTACGATCTTTTTTAGATGCATATCCAAGTGCGGCCATATGTGGAAATGCTCCAGGTATTGCTTGTAGACCACCAGCATGAGGTTGATAATTTGGTGAACATTTTGTGTTAGACGCTTCCGTTTCAGAAAGGGTCTCAAGTGTAACTTGCTTCCTGTACACGGTACTTTTATATCCAAAACATTCTAAAAATGGTAGTAACAATTAAATTATTGCAAACGTTTTTAAATTGTAAATATTTATTCTACTTTGCATCGAAATTGATGGAAATTCATATACTTCCTCTGGGCAGCAGTAAAAATGAGTGCAACAATCTGTTCCACATTTATCCAGAATTTTTCTCTTTTTATTAAACGAGGGGCAATCAATTTTCCGTCGACATCGTCCTGGTAAATTGGTTATTGAATCTACACATTTTGGACCGACGAATTCGATTCTTGGAAATTCCGCACTTTCTCTTCGTGTACACAATTTAGTGTCGTTTGGTTTTAGAACTGGACAGCAATAGTAATCAATGCAGGTACCATCTAAGCATAATACAAAAGCATTTTCCAATGAAATTTCGTTACGATTGAATGCGGCACAATCTGTTTGATATGTTCCTGTTACGTTAAGGCCTTTTACAGTACAAAGCGTATTTACTTTCAATCGAAAAATAATTTCAGTATCGGGTCGATCTACATGTTCACAAACGGGATTGTATCGCGATGATATCGGTGTTAAAGGGCAACATACTAAATTTTTACATAAATCGTGATTACAAAAATATTGTTGACCGGCGTGTTTATTCCCGTCCAATTCTGGGCAATCTTCGATAAACTTTAGCACACCTTTTTGTCTGTTCGATTTAACTGTACAAGTATAGTTTGTGTCCAAATTAATTTGATGAATACCAATTTCTGGTAAACGTGACATCAATATCTCTGGACTGTATATAAATTGCCATGGGCAACACACTAGTTCTTCTTCCCCTTCGAGACCACACATAGTATGATTATAAATTGAGGGTTTTATTCGAAATTGTATCTTGTAGCACTCATTTATTTTGGTGCAAATTCCACGAGCGCTAGGATTATCGGATGAGTTGATTACACACGCGGAATACAAAGGAACCGTATTCTTGCTCGACAGCTGAATTTCACCTATTGCAAGAGTTATTGCAATATTTATTATCGATATAAAAATAATTTTGCAGAACCTCATGTCTGCATCTAAATGCACGTATTACTAAACTAAAATATGATCGATCGATCTTCATTCAGCTTTATTTTTGTATAAGTTGACTGAAACGAGTTTTTAATATAAAGGAGAAAGAACCACATTATTTATATTATTAACACGTTGAAGAACAACCTAATGACATATAGTTTAAAAAATTAATACAAATATTATCCAAGGTATAAAACTTGTTGACGATGTGTTACCATAAGTACACTAATGGATTGTAATGGATGGTATTCTATTCGCCACTTTATTTTATTGTTCAGTGCCACTAATAATGCGAAACATTTTATCGAGTTTGGAATAGATTACCTTACCCAACTGGCCAATCTCTGAGGTTTTTGCTATTTGACTTGCAGCGTCCAAAAAATGTTAATTCAAACACGATAAATTGGTTAAACTTCAAAAATTCATTACATGAGCTCTACGGCTGATATCGAAACACGGACTGCTGATTTTAATATCTAAATATATTCTCATTCAATCGTATATAGTCACTATGTCATCCAATCTCAAACCTAATTCTGAGAGTTGTGGAATATAAATTGAGGTTAGATATTAGCGAATCCGTACTCCATCCTCTCAATAACATGGATTTAAACCCGTTGGTGCAAAATGCTCTCAAGATTACCAGCGATAGTTAATTTATGAAAAATTTCCCGCGTGTGGATCGGCTGTTTTATAAAGCTATCGAAAGAATTGAAGAGGTGCGTAAAAGAACAAAAGCGGCTCATATGTATTTCGAACATAAGACTTTATAAAATATTAATACGTTTACCCTGTTTTACCCATAAATTTCGAACACATCTAAAACTTCAGGGAGATGATTGTGCAACAACCTGGTGTAAATTTACCCTGATTACCAGAAACCATAAACGACAGTAAAACTTTGGAACCATTAGACACAATCACAGAGGCAGACATTAAAATTTTTCTAAAAAATGAAAAATGACGGCCTTCTCGCAATATTCGAAGAAGTGAAGAAAAATTCGCTTTCCACTGCTCAAAACCAAAAATGGGAACACAGAAAAGATCAAGGTCCGGAAAGAACTATATTAAGCGATTAGTACTTTAATTGTAAATCATGCTTAAACAGTCAATGGGTGGCATACTCCCATGTGTTCGCATTTACAATAAACTTGTGATGGAAGAAGCAGTACGGCCCCCACCGAAATTCACCAAAGTTGCATCAGAGCAGCACCCCGATATAGCTCAAAGTTATAATAAATTCTTATGGATGCAATTACCAGTTATCCTTTCGTCTGATATTATTGAAAATTTATCGCATTCTGGTCTGTAGACAATGATGTTGAAGACGTATGGCGAGAAATATTTCAATGCAGCCGAGAAACCAATGGCATATTTCCAAATTTTAATCGAATTTTTATCTCGTTTCGAAAAGTATGGTGTTTATGCTGTTCATAAGTTAGTTTAGTGCGTTAAAAGCTAATGCAATATGAACAGTAAATTCGATTGCCGTCTCAAATTGCCTAGTCAATACTAAAATTTGGAAATATGCCATTGGTTTCTCGGCTGTATTAAAATATTTCTCGCCGTACGTCTTCAACATGATTGTCTGCAGACCAGAATACGTTAAAATTATAATATTATCAGACAAAATGATGACGTGATTAT